>OY776293.1:14102867-15544335 GCA_963675345.1 Trididemnum clinides | reverse complement strand
GAAATACACGACGTTATCGCATATCGACCATAGTCAAGTATAAGCCACCATCCAAAACAATGCAGTTTGTCCTGGAATACACGACGTTATTGCATATCGACCATAGTCAAGTATAAGCCACCATCCAAAACAATGCAATTTATTATGGAATACACGACGTTATTGCATATCGACCCTAGTCAAGTATGAGCCGCCAACACAAAAAAATCCAATTTATTATGGAATACACGACGTTATTGCATATCAGCCCTAGTCAAGTATAAGCCGCCATCCAAGAAATGCAGTTCATCATGGAATACACGACGTTATTGCATATCGACCCTAGTCAAGTATGAGCCGCCAACACAAAAAAATCCAATTTATTATGGAATACACGACGTTATTGCATATCAGCCCTAGTCAAGTATAAGCCGCCATCCAAGAAAATGCAGTTCATCATGGAATACACGACGTTATTGCATATCGACCCTAGTCAAGTATAAGCCGCCATCCAAAACAATGCAATTTGTCATGAAATACACGACGTTATTGCATATCGACCCTAGTCAAGCATAAAGCCGCCATTTAAAACAATGCAATTCATTATCAAATACACGACGTTATTGCATGTCGACCCTAGTCAAGTATAAGCCCCCAAACAAAAACATGCAATTTGTCATGAAATACACGATGTTATTGCATATCGACCCTAGTCAAGCATAAAGCCGCCATTTAAAACAATGCAATTTATTATGAAATACACGACGTTATTGCATGTCGACCATAGTCAAGTATAAGCCCCCAATCAAAAACATGCAATTTATCATGAAATACATGACGTTATTGCATGTCGACCCTAGTCAAATATAAGCCCCCAATCAAAAACATGCAATTTATTATGAAATACACGACGTTGTTGAATATCGGCCCTAGTCAAGTACCGGTAAAAGCCGCCATTCAAAAAAAAACAATTTATGTTGAAATATACGACGTTATTGCAAATTCATCCCTAGTCAAGTATAAGCAGCCATCCAAACCAATGCAGTTTATCATGGAATAGACGACGTTATCGCATATCGGCCCTAGTCAAGTTCAAGCCACCATCCAAGAAAATGCAGTTTATCATGAAATACACGATGTTATTGCATATCGACCCCGGTCAAGTATAAGCCTCCATCCAAGAAAATGCAATTTATTATGGAATACACGACGTTATTGCAAATTGATCCTTGTCAAGTATAAAGCCACCATCCAAAAACATGCAGTTTATCATGGAATACTCGATGTTATTGCATATCGACCCCAGTCAAGTATAAGCCCCCAATCAAAAACATGCAGTTTGTCATGAAATACACGACGTTATTGCATATCGACCTTAGTCAAGCATAAAGCCGCCATTTAAAACAATGCAATTTATTATGAAATACACGACGTTATTGCATGTCGACCCTAGTCAAGTATAAGCCCCCAAACAAAAACATGCAATTTAGTATGAAATACACGACGCTATTGAATATCAGCCCAAGTCAAGTACCAGTAAAAGCCGCCATTCAAAAAAACAATTTATGTTGAAATACACGACGTTATTGCAAATTCATCCCTAGTCAAGTATAAGCCACCGTCCAAGAAAATGCAACTTATCATGAAATACACGACGTTATTGCGTATCGGCCATAGACAAGTATAAGCCGCCATTCAAAAAAATGCAATTTATTATGGAATACACGACGTTGTTGCATATCAACCCTGGTCAAGTATAAGCCCCCAACCACCAAAATGCAGTTTATCATGAAATGCACGACGTTGTCGCATGTCGACCCTAGTCAAGTATAAGCCGCCATCAAACAAAATGCAATTTATCCTGGAATACACAACGTTATTGCATATTGACTCTAGTCAAGTATAAGCCGCCCATCCAAAAACATGCAATTTATCATGAAATACACGACGCTGTCGCATATTGACCCCAGTCAAGTATTAATCGCCATTCAAGAAAATGCAGTTTATTGTTTGTGGAATACACGATGTTATTGCAAATTCATTGCAGTCAAGTATAAGCAGCCATCCAAACCAATGCAGTTTATCATGGAATAGACGACGTTATCGCATATCGGCCCTGGCCAAGTTCAAGCCGCCATCCAAAAACATGCAGTTTATCATGAAATACACAATGTTATTGCATATCGAACCTAGTCAAGTATAAGCCTCCATCCAAGAAAATGCAATTTATTATGGAATACACCATGTTATTGCAAATTGACCCTAGTCAAGTATAAGCCGCCATCCAAAAATATGCAATTTATCATGGAATACTCGACGTTATTGCAAATCGACCCCTAGTCAAGAATAAGCCCCCATTCAAGAAAATGCAATTTATCGTGAAACACACGACGTTATTGCGTATCGGCCATAGACAAGTATAAGCCGCCATTCAAAACAATGCAATTTGTCATGAAATACATGACGTTATTGCATGTCGATCATAGTCAAGTATAAGCCGCCAACCAAAAAACATGCAGTTTATTATGAAATACACGATGTTATTGCATATTGGCCCTAGTCAAGTATAAGCCGCCAACCAAGAAAATGCAGTTTATCATGGAATACACGACGTTATCGCACATTTACCTAGACAAGTATAAGCCGCCATCCAAGAAAATGCAGTTTATCATGAAATACACGACGTTATTGCATATCGACTCTAGTCAAGTATAAGCCTCCATTCAAGAAAATGCAATTTGTCATGGAATACACGACGTTATTGCATATCAACCTTAGTCAAGTATAAGTCGCTCACAAAAAAAATGCAATTTGTCATGGAATAGACGACGTTATCGCATATCCATCCTCATCAAGTATAAGCCGCCATCCAAAGAGGTGCAATTTATCATGAAATACGCGTTATCGCATATTGACTCTAGTTAAGTATCAGCCCCCATCCAAGAAAATGCAGTTTATCATGAAATACATTACGTTATTGCTCATTAACCCTAGTCAAGTATAAGCTGCCAACAAGAAAATCCAATTTATCATGAAACATAGAACGTTTATTATCGCATATCGAAATGCAGTTTTTCTTGCCTACCGAGTTTTTGCAGCCCTCCAGCACCTACACCTCCGATGTGGACCGCAATTTAGGCTTCCTCCCTTTTCCTACGCATCTCTGCCCCACACCTTAGATAACTACTTTGCTCGCCTACTTTTTCCTATCGCAAAACTTTTTCTCCACACCTGTCTGGGTAAGACTTATATTAACCTATAAGAGGAACTGTTAACGGGAAATGTTCGCTGCAACAAGCTCAACAAAGCGACTTCAAACGCAAACGCCCCGTTCAACAAAAACATGGAATGGAATACATCATAGTAATTTTAGCCAATAAGAGTGACATTTTTGTTCTAGGTATACTGAGATTAGTTTAAGCTAACTTTTTTCCGGTAGAGCAATAAAGAACAAATTATCGCTAAAAGCTATATATTTTAAACGTTTTGCTTGGGCGGTTACGTCAAACATCTTCAGAAAAGAGTATGTAAAGAAATGTTTTGTGACGTACTTTCAAAAACCAGTGGTTGTTAAGAGCAGGTCTAAAGCTTCAGGTATTAAACCGTGGATAACACGATATGGGTTTAGCGCTCCTGGCCCTCTGTTTGCACCCTTGATTGGCCGGCAGCAGTAGGTACCTCAACAAGACTTAGAATAAGGCAATGAGCGGGATGTAAGCGCAAATGTGCGAACACACCCAGGCTTAATAAATCTTTATCCCATCTTACCGTTAAGTAGATAAGGTCAAATCCGAACAAAGGCATGCAGAGATAAGAAACTCGAACTCTTAGCTCTTTTGCTTTACATAGCGTTGCAGTGCTTACACCTATACGCACTTACATGTTATCTGTAATGTAAACATTAAGGTACAGTATGTAAATCATTAAAATAAATTGCATCAATTCATAAAAAGTAAGTACCAACAGCATTTTTGATTTCATTTTCTTGATCGGGGGCATACAATTGACCAAAATTGATACGCAATAACGTCGTGTATTTCATGACAAATTGCATTTTCTTGATTGATACTTGACTAGGGTCGATATGAAAAACCGTGGTGTATTCCAAGACAAATTGCATTGTTTTGGATGGCGGCTTATACTTGACTAGGGTCGATATGCAATAACGCCGTGTATTCCATGATGAACTGCATTTTCTTGGATGGCGGCTTATACTTGACTAGGGCTGATATGCAATAACGTCGTGTATTCCATAATAAATTGGATTTTTTTGTGTTGGCGGCTCATACTTGACTAGGGTCGATATGCAATAACGTCGTGTATTCCATAATAAATTGCATTGTTTTGGATGGCGGCTTATACTTGACTATGGTCGATATGCGATAACGTCGTGTATTCCAGGACAAACTGCATTGTTTTGGATGGTGGCTTATACTTGACTATGGTCGATATGCGATAACGTCGTGTATTTCATGATGTTGGGGTCCCATATTTGAGTGTGATCTGGTGTTTGCATAGTATGCAGGTAGTTAAGCATCAAGCTCCATTTTGTTTTTGAGAATTTATACTTTATTTGGGTTTGTATACAATAGCGTTGTGCATTTCAGCATCAAATTACGTTTGTCTGATGGGACATATGCTTAATAAGTGTTGTTATGCCAAGCTTGTTTTTCATTACATTAATCTCGTATTTGTGTTGTTGCTAGTTTGGAATATTGGATTATTTTTACACCAAAACCAAAAAGGAGCCCATTGGAGAAGGTTAATTAATCATTTGAAATTTGATGTGCTTGCAAACGGCGCTTTTGTATTTAACAGAGCATAACGGCCCATTCTTCACTGGACCCAAACTTTTTTTGGCTGGGTTACACAAAATTGCAATTTCTACAAAAACTCAGTTTCTACAAAAACTCGGAAGAAAGTTTTTCCAAAAATCATGTTTTTTTTGCATTGTCTATGTAAATTTTGAAAAAGATTCATCTCAAAATGAAGTCTCTACAAATTTTAAAATATTAGCTACTCCAATCAAAAACATTGGTAATTCCTTTACAAAAAGAGTGGGGTAAAAATGGTTCTGTTTCATCTTTGGCAACAAAATGATGGTGTCGAGCTACATATCGTATAAATCTGGCAGTCGTTGTCTTTGCGATTGGTAGAACCGGCTGATTGGATATTTTTAGCCTCGATATTACTGATGAGGCTTTGTCGCAACTTAACTGTGGGCGCTTCGTTTCGAGTTTGTCTGCTTTTTGCATGGCTGCGTTTAAGGCAGGACCAAGCAACTTGCCCTCAGCCTGTGGCTTTAGGTCGAACAAATAGGCATACAATTACGAAAAGTCGTGAGTAGCGATCCTGATATCAAATAGGTTTTTCCCAAAAATACATATCAATCACTTTGGTGCCCCTACCCCTGCCCCATAACTTTGAAATTATGCTACCATCAACAAACGAAGAAAACTTTTTGAAATCGTTGGCTGTTTCAATTGCGAGCAAGTCCAGTTCCTAAGCACCAAGCAGGGCAAGCAAACGCAGCCAGAAACTCCAGAAACTCGGGGAAAATATAGTGGTTATACTCAATCCCATGTGATGACTTCTTTTAGGCTTAATCGATTTCTTTTTGAAACAATGTTGGCCTACTTTTGATTTTGGGACGACAATTCGCTGTGTCGACAGCACATTAACTTGTTATCACTGTTCTTGCCAATATCAGTTGAACGAAGCCGGCTGAACCGATATCCTTGATTTCGACATTAATGATGGGGATCCTGCTATTGTAATAAGCTATCCGGCAGTGCTTCATTTTGGGTTAGTTTACTGCTTGCATGGCTATGTTTATGCTAGGACCACGCAACATGCGCTCATCCAAAGGCTTTACCTCCTACAAATACGCCTACATGGTTGCGAAAAAGCCGTTAAATAGTGGGTCTAATATTTAGTAGTTTAGTCCTGAAAATGCGTATCAATCACTTTAGCGTTTTTTCACAGTTTGTTATTCTTTGAAGCACTTGCTCAATTTAATTGATAAAAGTTGTCAAGTCTAATGTCGCCAATGGTGAAAACGAAGCAAATAAGATGCCGCCGGAGACTCGAGAAACTTGAAAGACATTTGACGGCTGTTTGCAATCTGACATGCATTTTTTAATTGATTGCATTTCACAGAACGATAGTTGTGTTTCGAAACAAGATTTGGCTATGCAAAAAAATTTCCTTTTTATTACTGTTTTCACGACTATCGGCCTGGCCGGCTGAAATTATATTTATACGACATCATCTGATCTAATGATATATACGCGACATCATCTGATCTAATGATATATACGCGACATCATCTGATCTAATGATATATACGCGACATCATCTGATCTAATGATATATACGCGACATCATCTGATTATCTGTTGAAACGATATTTATATGACTTCTCGACATCACTAATGGGGGCCCCTGCGGGCGACGCCGGCTATTGTCATATAAATTTCGAGGACCATGGTCCCTTGGCTGCGTTTCTCCAATTGCCTTTTTATTGGTTTGTTTATTACAACGACGCAACAGCTATGTTTCCCTAAAATTTCTTGCTCAAGTTCAAACTTTTCGAAATTTTTCAAAATTACTTTGAAATTTCATGGCATTTCACTTTAAATGCAAATTATGCAAGTTGATCTAATCGTTATTATAAATTTTGTTATACTCTATTCCCTCTGCAAATCTGAGTGGTTTAGTTTCTTGTTGTAACGTATATCAACTGAGTTCTGTTTACCATGCACCAACGTAGGGTTATGCTCAAGCAGGGATCCGTCCGCAAAGAACGGCCTGTTATATAATTAGACCAGTGGTTTTCAACCGGCGTTCCGCGGAACACTAGGGTTCGGCCAGTACAGTCCAGGGGTTCCGCGACGTTACGAGTAAATTTTTACTGACTACCGTACAAGCTTTTTTTTGAAAGATTTGAGAATTTTTAATATTTTAAATTGTATCGAAATTTATCATGACAAGGCAAGGCCTCCTAACCTAGATAAAGTTTTTTTAGTTTTCTGTCCGTGCAGCCGATTTATGATGTCATAATACTTCGTCAAATTGTCAATTTCAAAAAATAAGTCTGCTTTGCTGGTAGGCTACTACTTTAAGTTAAAAATTTAGCATGAAAACAGTAGGTTATTTGACGATAAATAATAATGTGAAAAAATGTTTTTATACTTCTACTGTAGGCTATTTTTGCTGAAATCTAAAACTAACGAATTTAATTATTACATACTGTGTTACCGTTACTAGTTGTAAAAGACGATTAAAATTGTGTTTAATGTGCATTTTGGTGGGCTACTTAAAATAAAGAGTTTTAGGTTAAATTTTTGCAATTCTGCACAGCCCTTTGAATTATGGAACGATTTTTGAAAAACGTAGATTAGAAACAGCTGAAGAGATGGAGGATTTGAGACAACCTGCTGGAGCTGCAGCCAATAGCAGGGATGCTGCTTCGTCCAGACTACCAAAACATGATGAAATAAGCCTACAACTAAAAGTTCGACAATATTGTGAAAATTACATAGCTCTGGGATTTACTTGGACTGGAAATCAAGACTGCCCTTTGCCTCTGTTTATTGTTTGTGGGAAGAAGCTAGCTAATAGTTCTATGGCACCAGCAAAACTGAAAAGGCATTTAACAACTAAACATCCAGAGTTGTCAGTCAAAAACGAACTATATTTTAAGAGAAAATTGGCACCAAATAAAATGAAAGTTTCTATGTTCACCAAAAAATTCAAGTTGAGTGACAAAGCACAAGAGGCAAGTTATGCTGTGTCGGAGATAGTTGCAAGCAAAATGAAATCCCGTACCATTGCTGAAAGTGTAATTTTATCCACATTCCAGAAAATAGTGAGAATAATGTTTGGAGAGGAGGCTGTATCAGAACTAAGTAAAATTCCACTTTCTGACAACACAATAAGTAGGCGCATTCATGACATGTCAGAAAATATTGAATGTAACATCAAGTCAAAAATACTAAAGCATAAATTGTTTGCAGTTCAAGTTGAATAGAGTACAGACATCACTGGTAAAGCACAGCTCCTTGTGTTTATTCGTTTTATTGATGATGAATCTATTGTAGAAGACATCCTGGCGGCACGGCAAAGAATTGCCAGAAACAACTGAAGGACAAGATATATTTGATGTTATAAATTCGTATTTGGAGCATTGTGAATTGAAATGGAAAAATTGTGTTGGTATTTGCACTGATGGTGCTCCTTCAATGACAGGGTGTCTCAAAGGTTTTGTCTTCATCGCACAAAAACAGAATTCAAATATTATTCATACTCACTTTTTTATTCATAGAGAAGCACTTGTTGCTAAAACTCTTGGAACTGCACTAAACTCTGTATTGGATATGGTTGTGAAAATAGTTAATTACGTCAAAATGAGGCCACTAAAACGTCGACTACAGTATTTACAAAACTTTGGGTGAGTGTGGAAGCACAACATTACACTTTAACCCAGCACACACAAGTGCGATGGTTGTCAAAAGGGAGAGTATTGTCTCGTTTCTACGAACTAAGAGGAGAGCTATTGACTTTCTGTTTGCAAGAAAATTTGAAAAAGTTTGCAGAATGTTTGAGTGATGACCATTGGTGTTCCAAATTAGCATATCTTGCCGATATATTTCATGAACTAAACCTCTTCAACAGTGGCATGCAAGGTAGGAGCGAAAATATCTTGTCTTCTACTGACAAAATAATTGCTTTTTAGAAGAAATTGGCAATATGGAAGAAACGCATTGCAGCAGGAAATTTGGAAATGTTTCCAAGTACTCTCAAAAGCAATTGTCCCGAAATCGCACCACTAATTTTGAACCACTTGGACACTTTGCTAAAAAATCTCGACAAATATTTTCCTTCGATATCTATTGGCCAATATGACTGGGTTAGAAGCCCATTTGTGGAATTTGAACCATCTGAAGGACAGTTTACTTTAGCAGAAGAAGAACTTGCCAGTATTTCAAGTGATAGAACATTAAAGCTGAAGCATTCTGAGTTAAGCCTGGATGCATTCTGGTTGTTGGTTGAAAAGGAATATCTTGCAATTGCCCAGAAAGCGCAGCGACTTCTGCTATTTTCAACCTCCTATCTATGTGAGTTTGGATTTTCAGCTCTGACTACCATCAAACACAAGAAGCGAGCGCAATTGCTGTCTGTGGAAGATGAGCTCCGTGTGTGTCTGTCAAAAACGCGACCCGATCTTGAAGAGTTGTGTAAGAAACACCAGGCTCAAGTTTCTCATTGAACTTTTTATGAGAACAAATGTACTTTGTTTACAGTTTGTATTTTTAGGGTAAATAAATCTAAACATCAATTTTGTTTGTCTGGTTCATTTAATTAACTTCTTGGTTTGTGCATGACAAATAAATTAATGGACTGGGGTTCCTCGAGCGTCTGAATGTTTCATTTGGGGTTCCGCTACACCAAAAAGGTTGAAAACCACTGAATTAGACAAAGGAATGCATTACGAAAATTAGTGACCCAAGCAGCATTTTCTAATCTTTTTACCATGATCGTTAATTAATTGTAAAAACCAAATACTCTTCATTGCTCATCATTGATTAAGAATCAACGGTTTGAATTTTTTTTGAAAATAAAGTTTAATGAGCATTAGTGTTGCTATCATGGAGCTACATGTACAATATATCACCTAGGCATGTTGCAAGGCAATTGCAGCATAAACACTGATAGTGTTGTTGTTGTTGTAATTACCCTCCTCTTCCTCGGGATGGAGGTACGGCACGAACGGCAATTCAGGTTCATGCCGTCAACCTAATTGAATTAGGCTAGGGAAAAGATGGCAGCCCATTTCGAACCAGTCATGAGTGACTGGTAGCCCCACCACCATCAAGGCGGACTGCCATTGGTGGGTACCCAAGAGTCGCCTTTTGCGCCATGCTAGGTCAGCAAAACAACAATAGTCGCTGTGAAAGCTGAAACAAACAAACAACACAATAGCACGAATCTCTTCACTCTTTCTTATAATGTCAAGTACTGTACAAGACAAATGTAAATCTCATCAACAGATTCAGACATTCTTTCGGAGTGAAATTACATTTTACCCTTCTTAATAACCGGGTAGCATCAATAGGAGGGGTGAGATCTAAATTTTAAAAATACGAGTGTATTTGTCGAAAAAAGATCTAGATCCGTTGTGAAAGCTAAGCTCGACAAACGAACATCTGCTATGTTTAAAGCTACGAATGCAAATACAGTGCATTCCGTCTTTCATCTGACATGATATTGAATCAAACTGCAAAGCAGATGCTCAAATCAATACGAGTTACTACTGTTTTATGTTTTAAAACTGATCTACCTCTGGGAGCGGGAAACCTCACCAGGGAATATCTTGACACAAAAACGAAAGTTTTTTGATGCTTTTGGGCTTTTGCGTCTGTTGATATGTTTTGTGTTTGCGAATCTTCCATAGTTGTCTAAATGCACTAGAGCAAATCAAATGTTCTCGTCTAGTTCTCTCTTTACGGTAACATTTAGCTATTATGTGCTTACACTCTCTTCAGAGTCATCTCTGTCAGAGAGCACAACAGGCGCTGCCATTAAGCAGTCACTTTCTCACGGTTAAAAGATCTTTCTCTTTCTGCGAATAAATTGCTACTTCGACAGCTTCTACCTTTGTTTTGATAAAAGGAAGACAAAATCGCGCCCGCGCGGCTTGAACTTTCTGAGAATTTGCAAATTAACTCCCATTGATGCTACATACAGAGCTCAATTGCATGATTCGATTTCGACGAGTTTAACATTTTTTTTTTCTACAAATAAATTGCTACTTCGACAGCTTTTACTTTTGTTTTGAAAAAAAAGGAAGACAAGACCGCGTCTGCGCATCAAGGGCTTTCTGAGAATTTTTAAATTATCTCTCACTAGTGCTACAGAACTTGATTGTATGGTTCTGAGTTTGACCAATTTTTGGCGACCGCTCTTTTTCAGCGTCGATACTTTTCATATCGCTTTGCCACCGCTGTCTGTAGGCAAAATATACGCTCTGCTCAATAACCGACCGGCAACACGGCACCAGCCATAAAAAATTAATTTGCAATTTTATCAGATCGCTTTTCGTTCCAACGCTCAATTTTGCAAAAAGCCGTAAAACTTTTTTGTTAATTTTGACTTAGAGGGCATGGAATTTTAACCATTTGTGACCGTACTTGACTCTGAACATTATATAAAAGATTGTCGATCTTTCAGCCATCAAATTACAATAATAAATTACAAAAAACATTAGGAGATGTTACAAATGAAAGACAATTGGGAATCTATTTTATTGTAATCGCGCAAGCTTGCTGGCTTGCGAAAAAAGTGTAAGCTGCTGTTTTTATTTAAGGCGTTGTAACCGTTAACGTATTGAAGTGTCATCGTGATATGCCCCTCGCTGAAAACACAAGGCATAAAAATGAAAGTAATTTGCGTCTGAATAACGTCTGAGAAACGCCTTTATTTTAATTTTGCTCTAAAAACGCCAATTTTAGAAAAACTTGTAAGTGATATCAAAAAACAAAAAATGATCTTCATTTTCTTTTGTGTTTGTTCCCCCTTTCAAAGGTTCTCGTTGAGCCTTTGCTGGTGGGCGCAATTGCAGATAGTGGGCAGTAAATCTATACTGAAAAGGGCAATACTGTACAGTCTCTTTTTTAACTCCTCCGAAACTACTGAGTGTATAAACAAAAAACTTGGCACGATTGATCACCGCCCCGAGGTAAAAGTCACAAGGGGATTGATGACATCATTTTCAATAATAATTTTTTTAATTAGAATTTCTTGACGGAGAAAAATAGTTTTTTGCTCAAACAAAAGCCAGCCTTTAACTTATTAATTTGCTAAAATTATTTACCCATTAAGGGGTTAGGATGAAGTCACAATTAATCCTTGATTGCAGAATTTGTTTTCTTTATTTTCTCGAGAAATACTTACCGTAGAAACGCGGTGAAAAACTTTTTCGGGAGATATAAACGAGATGCTTTCAATGAAAAAATTTTACAACAATTCGGTCTTTTTTAGGAAAGCAACAAGCGATTTTTTTCAGCATTCTGCACGAAGCACACTTCTTGAACACTCTATGCCGAATCTAAAAGCACGCTTTTTTTCCTTTATTTTTATCAACGCGCCATGCGAGCTATATAGAGTAGAACAAAAAATTTTTGCTTCAAATTGCTTAGATTGGGGTCAAATATCTTGGCAATGGGTGAAATCGTCGTGCTACCTACTACTGGTCGGTTAGCATCTAATTTTTAAAAAATTACCTTAACTTTTAAAATATGCGACGTAAAAAGACGAAAGGTACGTACAGTATAAAGTTGCAGAATACTCCAGTTTATATCTTCCCTACGAGTACTTTTTTCGTATTTTCAACAGAAAATAAGTTATTCGCGAAAAACTTACTTTTTTGGCAGTTGAGATGCATGATTGCTGTTGTTATTCACAAAAGTTAAGTTCTATTGATGTAGAAATAAATTTATTAACTTTTGTGAATAACAACAGCAATCCTGCATCTCAGCTGCCAAAAAAGCAAGTTTTTCGCGAATAACTTATTTTCTGTTGAAAATACGAAAAAAGTACTCATGGGGAAGATATAAACTTGAGTATTCTGCAACTTTATACTGTACGTACCTTTCGTCTTTTTGATCATACATTAGAAAGGAATAATTAACATAAATAACGAGAAACCATGCAGTAAAAATGCTAAAAGTAATACAAAGAAGGCATGAATTCAAGAGCTTTAAGCATTTCTCTTTTCCTCTTTTAATTACAATCAAATAAGTTTTCCATGGAGTTCTAAAGGCAATACTTTTCTACAACATGAGGCTGCTCATTCCTCTTTCTCCTTCCCCTTTTTCTCGGTAAATTTCTTACGGCAGCCACAAACCTCTCCTCGTCCACTGCCATTGGTCAAAAAAAGTTTCCTTTCCCATGTTAAATCACCTCCTCACTCTGACTTGCAATTTCTCCTACAAATTTTAAATTTTTCTTCTTCTTTCCATTTCTTTCTTTCCATCTGGAAAACATCTATTATTCCCATCCATAAGATAGGAAAGCCTTTCGACTCTTCTGCTTCCTTCCGGCCGATCTCTTTTACCTCATTCGTCTCAAAGCTATTTGAATGCATCATTCTATCGCGTCTACTCTTCTTTCTGGAATCTAACTCCATTCACTATCCCCGCCAGATCGGTTTCCGCCCTGGACGGTCTACGCTCAATCAAAATGTTTCTTTCTCAGTTCATTTCCAATGGGTTTAACAAACCCAGGCCTGGTTCTCAAACAATTCTTGCTACGATCGACTTCTCGAATGCTTTCGACTCTTGTCTGGCATCCCGATCTTTTCCACAATTTATCTCAGCTGGTCTCCCTCCTTGCTTTGCTCGTGGGCACAATCTTTCCTTTCTGATAAGTGCGCTTGCGTGGTTTATCAAAATCACAAAAGCCGCTCCTTTTGAGTCCGTCCAGGTGTCAGGCAAGGATCCGTTCTTTCCCTTGTACCTTTTTCTCTTTTCATCAGTGATCTTCCTGCGTCCCTGCCTTTTTTCGTCAGCTGCTCTTTTTATGCTGACAAACCTGGCCATTTGGTCTTCTTCACATCGATCCTTCTGCGGTGGAAGCTACATAAGAAGCTCTGATTTGACTGGAGCGCTGGTCTGAGCACTGGTGTCTTCCTCTCAATCCGAGCAATTGAGAAAGCTTCTTTTGCTCAGTGAATCCCCAACAAACTAACCTCCAGCCACACCTCTACTTATTCAATTACCCCCTCCGCTTTAGTCCCACACCAATTTTTCTCGTAGTCACCTTCGACCGCACTCCTTCCTTTTCTAAACATGCGTCTTCGCTGAAGGCCAAGTTGTTCCCTCATCTCAAGGCCTTACCCTGCATCTCTGCTTCCTCATGGGAACCTCTAAGGAGTCCCTCTCTTCTATGTATAAAGCTTTTTTTCAGCTCCATTTCACTTATGCTTCACCCAGATGGTTCCTTTTTTTTAGCGTTACCAACACTACCAAATTGAAACGCCTTCACCGAGTGGCTAGTCTCACCATCATCAGCTGGCTCTCTGAGGCGTCTCTACCTCCCCTACGAGTCACCCTGATTAATTTCGCTCTGTCATCTTATAAGCAGGCCCTTCGTATTATAACCTTCTTTCCCATTTCAGACTTGGAGTGAAACCACGGCTCTCCAGATCTTCCTGGATAGCTTTTGCATCCACTTCCCCAATCATGCTTTATCCTATTTCTCAAAGGGAGATACTTTTTGCCTGCCCTCCCTCTTCTCCTTGGAGTCCACTTTCTTTCACTGTAATGTCCACCATTTCCTCCCCGTGTTCCTGCTCTTTCTTACCAATGTGCGGCTCCTGCTCTCCTTGACTCCCTCCCACCTCACGATCTGGTGATCTGGACTAATGGCTCTGTTCCTTTCTCTTTGACAAAGGCGGCTCTGGCTAACTTGCCAACTGCTCACTTTGTGGCACTGACGCCACCCTTTGCTTTTTGGTAGGCCCTGGGCGTTCAAGTTTTTGCGCTAAAGTCTGCGCCATTCTGCCAGCTCTCCACCAGTCTCGGCAGCACCAACAAGCCTGCCATTTCTCTTCTCTTCTCCTCCTCTGCGACTCTTGCTTGGTCCTCTCCTCCAATTTTCCTTTTACCCCAAGCTCTCTGGCAGGAACAGTCTTGTGTTTTTTCGTTTACTATCAGGCTACAATGGGTCCCCAAACATTCATTTATCCTGGAGAACGACGCAGCTGATGAGCTTGCCAGGCGGGGTGTGCCACTCCTGGAATCCCTTGTATAGTTCCTCTCATCTTACCTCTCGAGTCCATTCTTCTCTTTTGTTGGACTGGAGACGAACTGTCTTACCTAAATTCTTTGACACACAGATTCAATCGGCTTCTACTGAGGAACTTGTGCTCCCTCGTCACTCTCGCTGTGTTCTCTCTCGTCTTCGCTGCAGCGGACACAGCTTTCTGTTTACCCCTTACCCCTCTATATTCACCAGAATCGAGAATCCTTCAACCAGCGTCTGCGGTCATCAGATCTAGGACACCTCTCATCTCATTTAGCACTGTCCAGCTACGGACTCTTTGCGCCGCTTGCTCTTTGGCGACTCTCTGTCTCTCTATGACCTCTGGAGAGTTGCCCGGCTTCATAGTCTTTTGCCATGCCCCTATCCCTGGAAGGGATCGGGTAACAACAACGTTTAAAACATATTCTGTGCATCATCTTAACACTTAACAGAAAAATATGATTTGAGTAACAAACGTTTAGGCAAGGACTAAAGAAATTTTCCAATGTAAAGTTTCATTGAGTACTGGGAAAGTTTTGCTTGCCTTTTTTGACAAAGAAAACGGATTTTTGTTCAAACGAAAACCAGTTTTCCCTTTAAAGATTATAGATTGCAGATTTTATTTTTTTCCTCTCAAAAAATTAATACTGGTAACTGATAGGCTATTTGCAATTAAGATTAATCTTGATTTAAAGTAGAGGGGTTAGATTATGGACTTGAATGGAGCATTTTTGCCAGAAAATAGCTCAATAAGTCCAACTGGAATAGGGTGCGTGGCTTTAGAAGAAGGTATGGCCTCCATTCTTGCTATGCCGTAATCATGGCCAATAGCGCAGTCAAAGAACTTAATATGACAAATATAAATGAGAATGAGGAGCATAAAACTGTAAAATACGCCCTCCACTAAATAGATGGCGGTTTGGTTATTGTGAAAACGACTACCATTTTGGCGCTACCATTATTTATTACTTTGTTCCTTTACATTTTTTTGGAAAAATAAAAACATAGTTTGTGAAATCATGCTTCATTATGTGTGCAATAACTATGACCTCCATTTACCACACCTTCTTAATTGCTGTTCCTTTTACAAAAGTTTGTACGGTAAAGCCGGCGCAGCTGCCTGAAGTAGGCTAGTACGTTTTAATTTGGCAAAGGCAATGTCAAGCCCTACCGGGACAAAATCGAAACATGGAAGAAACAATTTGCTATATTTTTTGATGATACCTTCCTACTGCTGCTAATTTAAATATACGTTTCACTCGGTAAAAGTGACACAAAAACTTATTGCGGCAGGAAAGGTGAGCAAAAAGGCCTGCACAAAAGTAAGAATACTGTTGCTGTAACAATTGTTTTTTTATCTCTGTCTTACTGGCCACTGCAAAAATTACAAAATGTTAGCTACTTACAAGAGCATGGTGGTTCTGATAAATGGACTATTTAGAAACAAAATTCTTTTTTGGTATGAGAATAGGCGGAGCTTCAAGTGAACTCAATCATATTATTTTTCAATCTTATAACGCATGTGAGCGCGATCGTATTTGCGGGTAGGGCAGGGTATTAAGGAAGATAGTCTTTCTAAAAGAGAGAACCTTGCCAATTTTGGTCTCGAAACAAGCATAAATACCTTTTTTTGGAGATCAACGTTTTGGAAATTTTGCCCTTATTCGTCTCCAACCACATACCAAGGCATTTTTTTCTCGGAGGTAAACTTCTTGAAGGTCTTGTCACGCTATTTGGTGACAATGCCATTTATTTTCTCCTTAATTGCAGAAGGTATAAAATTGATTACCTATCCGGGGTTAGGGGCACATAGGGGTATATAACGTCACAGCGATGTCACCATGCAAAATATTTTTTTAAGATTCTTGACGGTGGAAAACGCTTTTGTGGACGAAAGCCAGCACCAAACTAAAAATTTTTTAACAATTTTAGTTTTGTTAAAGATGACAACATGATTGTAAAAGTTGTTTTGGTCATTTACTCAAGAAATGCTGATCGTACGAAGGGGGTTGCAAGCATTTGAGATGAAATAATAGCCTGTCAGTACATGACACCAGCTTTTGTCAAAGATCAAGTTTTACGTTCTGCCGACTTAAAATCCTATCTATAGTTTTCACGACAATCGAATGTCAGCGCGTTTGCCTATGCCATAAAATTCATATCTTTTGTTATTAAGATGCATGGCGATTCGGAAAGCGAAACAATTGTGAACAAGCCTAACTAACCACACTGTTTTTAACATTTTGCATCGGTGGTTCTTTGACTGGGGATGGCTGTATTCATGGCCAAGTAGAGTCGTAATGCTGGCAACCTATCGTTTGAATTTGATGATTTTTCAAACCGCTACATAAAAAGTTTTCGATCTTTACCTCAACCAATGAATTACAACCATGCGACCCGTATATGCTTTAATGAAATTAACTGCATCAATTCCTACAGCGAATTTCTTTTTGTTCCGACCAACCGCATTACGGCTATTCCTCTGATCTTGGTTGGAGTGCACTGTCAAATACTTACGTCTTCTGCTTGTGATCTGGATTTGCTTTCCCGAAAATCAAAAATTTCTTCAAAATGAAGCAGACATCTCACATTGTACCAGAAATGAACGAAATAATACAAATACTCGGTCTAACAAAAATATTGTATCTCATTCTAGATTGATTCGATCTTTCAGTGCTTCGCTGCATAAAAATGATGTGTGTAAAATGTAAATGTGTATCACACTTGTTCACAAGTTTATTATAGCTCAAAGTTACAACGTTGATCTCATTTTGCATTTGGCCAACGTGTTCGCTTTTATATCAACCCTCAAAATGAACGTCATGTATAAAACCAAGACACAGACGACTGCCAGCTGGCCCTTCTCAAAATAACAGCATAGCCAGCACTCACACGTGGCGAAGCAAATGGAAAAAACAAAAACAGTGATCGATTTCAAAGAGAAATCGAATGTCCACTGCCAATGAGTGGTCGACCAAAAGTCAGCGCCACGAAGTGTTTCAACTAGAATGTTAAGAATACCAAACACCTTTGGCAATGCTACAGCCATTTCGATTAGACTTTACGGCGTCAGGAACCACCCCAAAAGGTTAAGACGTCTCTTGATTTTGTAAAGCTAGTATTCTCGCCGTCTGATATATATGCTGTTCGTCTGCCTCCATACCGCCGAAGCACCTGTAAAAATCCTATCATTTGCCTCTAAAAAACAATTCAAAAATGTAACAATAAGGTATTGCAGGGCAAATGTTGGTCTATTGCATGAAGACCAAACGGTTAACCGTGGTCAGAAAATAGATAGCAGCGGTAACAGTGTTTCTATTTCACTGGAATGGTCAAGTCTTTCGGAAAAACTGCAGTGGCGGCCCGCAAAAGGCTTTTGAAATAATGTTTCTGTGGGTGTTGGTCAAGTTTTCTTTCTTCGTTCTTCAAACCTAAAAGAAAATCGTGGCGTCATTAATCATAAAACGAGGTAGGCTATATTGCCAGGACGTGAGTTTTTAATATTACCTTTCGCCGAATAGTCAGAGATGCTAAACGTAGAAATATTGTTTGAAGTTTCTAAATTTCTACACTCCGCTAGAATTGCTTCTTATTACAGAACTTGCGACAAACTTATTGCCTGTAGAATCAGCCACGCAGAAAAAATTATGAAGTTCTTTTTCAAAGAACCTAACAGCACAGTCCGCATGAGAATTGAACGCGAGATCAATTCTGCGGCTTCCCAATCCATTCGAACAATTAGTGACTTACGGAGTTGGAGGCGCATGCACGAAGCTTTGTAGTTGACATAACGACGTAACTTTTTGTAAAAGGATTTATAAAAAATCCAAAACACCAGTACTCTGTTAGGGAATTGTTGACCTGTTAGAACATTAAGTATCGATTTGTTAAATTAAGTATTATCTGGCTTTACATTACAAACTACCTGCGTGGTGGTGCAGTGGTTAGAGCTCCCACTTCACAGTCGGTAGATCTGGCTTCAAGTACCTGGTCGAGTCATCAAAAGACCCTATATAACGGTATTCACAGTTTTCCTGTTTAGCGCTCAGCACAAAAAAGATGGTGTGAAGAGAAAGCCGGAAAGTTTCCTTTTTGCCTTCTTGGGCAAAAGCACTAAACGGGATTTGTCTATATGGTGGACAGATGATGGGTTGGTGGGAGAGCAGCCCAACCGCCATGGTGGTCTAGTGTCTGAAGACAGTTCACAAAGCATAAGCGAAATCTACATGACAACAGGTTATTCCTATCGTGGTTGCTTTCGCAGGGAGCCACAAAAGGAAGTAAATGCCGAGTTGCAAGAGTTATGCCTATTGTAGAGTTCATAAATAAGTGTCTACCGGTTAGCTGAGGTTGTTGTCCAGATCATGACCGATTAATGGAGTTGGCAGTGATGGGCACCCGCCAGTGATAAACTAACGACGCTAGCGACATCGCTGTTTAATCAACATTTTATCGGCGCTACCGTCATCCGATAAGCACTCTAAACTTTCGCGTGATAAATGCTAACAGTAGTCTTTTCCAAACCTAGCGGCCGCAAGCCACTATTGCGCTAAAAGCAATAATCGCAGGTTTGAATCTCGTGCAAATTGTTGCCACGTAAAATAAAAAGTTATTTTTCTCACGCCAGCTGAGAAAAACCAACCTACCATTAGGTATAATACCGACAAAAGCAGTAACTGTTGCTAAAACGGCACAAAAAACATTTTTTTTGAACACACCTATTGCAAAAAAAAACGGGCATTTCAAATTGATTATCGTCGAGCGTACGTGTTTTGGCTTCAGCATATCCTTCCCTAGTAAAAACAGACGTTTCACCACTGCTCCGGATGGTATAGAGGTATTATAGTTCAAAAACAGCTCTCTTAATGCCGGGACGCAAAGCAAAGTAGCAATCGCTCTCTGAAAAATTCGTCGAAGAAATATGCACTGTGGTTGTTTGTAATTTTTTGCGCTTTTGAAACGATGACATTTTTATTTTTAACAAGGGGAGGACTCCGAGCTAGCGGCAACTACCCTTCGAAAAAACTCGCGCGGCTTCCGCTAGCTCGTGACAATTGCGCGCTAAAACGAATGCTAACGCAACACTAGCGGCGCTAATAGCGACCGCTATTTTTAGCGCCACTAGTGTCCACCAGTGGAAGTTGGATAATTTTTCTCGCATCGGCCACACTTATTCAGTGACGTTGGCGACGTAACTCGACCTAATAAAGACACTATTGAGTTCAATGTCGCGTTATTTTTGGGCTTTTGCGCTTTGAAGAAAGCATAACACGGTAATTCTTCAGCTGCCAAATGCGTGGGGTCAATAGCAGACCTAGGAGGGAGGCACCGGGGATCATACCCCCAAAAGTTAGATTATTTTTTGCACAACAGTTTAGCATACTCCAAACGTTCAACCAGGTGATTTAACTAACAGTCACGATTGCTGGAAAATGCGGGGAGAGGGGAGCAGGGAAAAAGTATATACATGTATACGTACTACTGCTACTGCTACTGCTACTGCTACTACTACTACTACTACTACTAAAACTCATTGACATTATAAGCTACTAGCCTAATTTTCGCGTTTTCTTAAAACAGATTAAGAATCTAACAAAATAAATTCTGGACAAACATGGCATATTTCAAACATAAATTATATTAAAGATAATACACTGTAGTAGCATGGTAATATGGGCTTTCAAATATCCTCCCCAATCCCGATAAGAAAGGAATACGTAGGCTAACCTGTCTATCAAAGCTGAAAAAACATTAATTCGGCTTATAGATTACTTAAAATATGTAAAGTCGTGAGCCCAGCTCCAAATTTTTTTTAAATCCGCAACTGCTTGTGGTACGCTGGTAAAAATTCGCTTTGTCATCAGTAAGGTTCATGCAGCTCTATCGAAGATGAACAAAGGTTGTTCAACGTGGCTATAAACAACCATTGAAGTCTTCTGCTAGTTGCGAACAAAACATGTCATTCAAGCCACTCTCAGAGGGGCACAAGAAGAATATTCGAGGCATTATTTAGCAATGGACTTTTTACACCATGCACTCTTTGGCAACTCTCTCTCTCTGCACACACCACTTCTGGTTCAGATGCTGAAAGTTGCCTGGCTTCTGGGTCTGCATGATCTCCCGCAATGCCCCATCCCGACAAACAACTAATACTGACAACACGGCTAAAATGTAAACGTAACAGCAAACCTGGTAGTTTCCGCTTTAGAACTCTGCAAAAGACTGCAGCCAGACTGGAAACAACAGTGGCCGTAATGCCAGGAGTTTTATGCGCTTCTGCTGGCTTGTTTAAATCATGCGCTAGCCATTTGCAAGCAGTGAGTGATGCGAGTTGATATACATTGAAAAGAACGTGGTGTTTTGAGTTGCACTAAAAAAATAATGCGTAAAAACCTAATTTGTTTTCGAAATAGCCCTCCTTAAAGCACTCGCAGATAGCAATTTACGGTATTTGCTTTGCTAACTTTACAGCTTAGCATTGACTTCAAACTATTCTGACGTCAAAATTGTAATCCAAAAAGGTGAGAACAGATATACAGAAAATGCAAAGATTTTTGCTATAGATTGAAGTTCTTCCCAAATGCTGTTTTGAATAACTGCTTCACCGTTAAATTGGACCAATCAATCTTTTCCTACCGGATAAGGAAGGTTATTCTGCTAACCAAGACCGTCGTAAGAGGCCACTTTTAGGCACTAGAATCAAATTTGCTATGTTGATAAAGAAGTTAACAGTTTATAGTTTGTATTGATGACTGGTCGAAATGTACTGCCACTTTCCATCACCAACTTTTGATCGGGTACAGTGAGAACCTAGACAGCCCTTTAATGCAGTGCATTCGTTCCAAGGAGATCACAGTTAAACAACAACAATAACAGTACACTATTATAAATCTAAAGATATTTTTAAAACGTAACATTTTCGGCATTATATATTGCTCGCTTTAGGACCTACTGTATATGCGTTGTGTTTACCACTTCCTCTTTCTAGGAATGGAGGCAAGGTATGCAACAGTTATTGAGATTTACTGTGTAAAGAATGAATGCGATATTCACTGAGAGGAGAATGCAGGAGAAATAAAAGAAGGATAAGAAGTTGTATATGTATTTTGTTGACATGGAAAAAGCTTTTGATAGAGTCCTAAGAAAAGTGATGGAGTGGGTCATGAGAAAGAAGGGTCTATCAAAAGCAATGGTTCGGGCAGTTATGAGCTTGAATGATGGTGCAAAGACAAGAGTGAGAGTGGGATCTGCATATGCAGAGGAATTTGAAGTAAAAGTTGGTGAACATCAAGAACCTGTGCTGTCGCCACTATTGTTTGCAATAGTTGTAGACGTTATTACAGAAAATGCAAGAAGGGCTGTGGTTAATGAATTACTGTATGCAGATGAACTTGTTCTCATGAGCGAAACCATGAAAGACTTAAAGGAAAGATTTTGACATTGGAAGGATGCAGTGGAAAGTAAAGATTTAAAGGTCAACACCAGAAAAACAAAAGTGATGGTAAGCGGGTCGGAAGGAGAACTATTCAAAAGCAACATAGATCCATGTGGAGTTTGTGGGAGGAGAGTTATAGCCAATTCAGTGTTGGGCAAAAAAAGTGGAAACTGGGTTCATGGCACATGCGCAAAAATAAAGAGAGCTACCGCTAGGTTGGCAATGCATTTTGTTTGCTTGAAATGTAAAGGGATAATGGGAGGAACGGTGGATTCGATCAAGAAGTTGTGCGACAAAGTAAAGAGAGTGAACAGATTTTGTTATTTGGGAGACACACCTTATGCTATTGGTGGTTGTAAAGCGGCAGTTACAGCAAGAGTAAGAATCGGTTGGGTAAGATTCAGAGAATGTGGAGAGTTACTGCTTGGAAATAGATTTCCTTTGAGGATAAAAGGTAAAATTTACCGTTGACGCGTAAGATCAGCAGTATTGTACGGAAGCTAGGCATGGTGTTTAAAAGAAAATGAAAAAGCAATTTTAAGGAGAACGGAGAGAGCTATGGTGAAAGCCATGTGCAGTCAGAAAGTTGCTGACAGAAAAACGACTGAAGAACAGATGGACATATTGGGGTTGAAGGAAACTATAGACCGGCTAGCAACAGCGAATGGAGTCAGATGGTATGGAAATGTGCTGAGGAGGGATGACGATAGTGTTTTAAGGGTTGCTCTGGATCTTGACGTGAGTGGCAAGAGAAAGCGAGAACGACCGAAGAAGACCTGGAAGAAGCAAGTGGAGGAAAAGACAGAGAAGATTGGTTTGAAGAAGGAGGATGCCCTAATCGAGGCAAGTGGAGAGACGGAGTGCAAGAAATTGCAAAAGGAATGGGGTAAATCCGGCCATCTCTGCTAAGAGGACAACGCCAGATAAAAACTGAATAATTACTACACCGCAAACCTAATCAAAATCAAGCAAGGCGAAAAAGGCTGCATATTTTGGATCTGTCATGAATGCAAATACAAGACTGGTAATCCTACCACCAATAATCGGATTGTGATTGGTGGTTGCCAAAAAGTGCCCTCCTACAACATGCCAGGTGAGCAGCTTCACTATTCCAATTCCGCGAAGTACGAGGAAGTTTGAACTTTCGTTTTCAAAGCCGAAATACAACACAAAGTAGTTTAGCGAACAAAAGGTTTCGTGAAAAATTAAAAAAAGTTGCAATTGTGAGCAAAAAATATTCTCATTTAAAGCAGAAAAAGCTTAATGGCGAGCGGCAAATAGAAACCATTACAACATGGACGCAAACATCAACTCTCTATCGCCACGGCACAACTACTAAACAGGTCTTGAACCTGAGCTTTTACCACTGGACCTCGCTCGTATCGGGGTAGTAATGTTGTTTACCCAGCATGCTGCATTAAGCGAATGCTAGCCACCAACCATGGGCCTTCCAGTCTACAATTTGTAATGTAACAGATTCGAAAACAATTGTAGCTTTCCTGACTGGTCTTGAGGCGCGCACCTGCATATCTGCTTTGCTCTCTGCCAACGTTTCACCCAAAAGAATGTAAACTACCTAGTCTTTACAATACCAACTGCAAAAAGCCTACCTTCAGGTCAAAGCAAATTGAATAAGTTCGAAACTTTAGATCACGAATGAGCGCTTGTAAGACTGTGTTCGCACATCCAGAGTAATGTATTGAGACGCAATCCCTGATTGAAGTCAAGCTCTTGTAGCGAGACAGATCCAGTGAAACTCCATTGTGAAAAAGTAAATCTGAAAATAGCTTGCACTAAAATAGCATAAAAGCATGGAAAGTGAAAATTTTTTTCAAGAAAACCTGTTACGGTAATCTATACAACAGCTTGTGCTTGGACTCACATCGTAGTTGAAAAAGTTGTCAACACAGAAGATTTTGCACCGCACACAATGCATCGAAACAAAGAAAATTTCCCGTGCTTAACCGGGTTAGAATTATAAAGGTACTTATCAGCACGTTGACTCTTAGATACGTAAAGGGCGACTCTTGCGTGCCTACTAATAGAAGCACGCCTTATGGTGGGGCTACCAATCAGCGAATTGCATTCATAACTGGTTTAAAATAAACTGCCGTTTTTTCCTAGCCTGATTTTGAATAGGTGTATGATGTGAACCTGAATTGCTGCTTCATGACGTATCGCCATCTCGCAGAAGAGGGCAAAACACACACAGAAGCAAAGGATGCCGCGGTAAAGTATTTTCAAAACAAAACAGCAACTAAAAAACCACACAAACATTGATGACACAGCTTCATATTTGCCAGGCAGTACCTGAAGGTAACGGGCAAAGCACTGATTCTCAAAACGGGGTCCATTAAGCAGTTCTAAGGGAACAGCGAGCAAGACTTTTTTTCTACATTGACCTTTTCCAAAACATTGTGACACAGCCTCTTTTTCCCTTTTGATTAACGAAAGCGCCCTCCATCTTTTGCGATGGTGTGGTTTGTTTCTGCTTTTGATACGGACTTTACAGTGTTGACAAGTAACTAACCACTTAATTAAAGTTTTTTGGTTGTGTTAAATGCTCTTAGTTCTATCATGAATCGCGAATCATTATTACGAAACTTAAAAAACGCATTTAGCAAAAACTTTAGGAAAACCAGGGAGCTACTGCACTACGGTATGCACGCCAGAGTTCTATCCTTGTGAAACATAACTTTGCATCAATGTAGTTATATAGGCAAAATGCAGCTAGTCACATTAAGCATTAACATATTATTCCATGATAACGCAATGAAATAATTCTTAGCTGGAATGCATATAATTTGATTCAAAGTTTAAGGTTTCAGCATTAACTGACAAACACAAAAGTATATTCCGTAGTTACCAAAAACACATGATGCAGCATTAGCTGATCTACTCAATAACGGGCTTGAAGTTGAAAAATAGGACTGCATAACCACATTAGGCAAAACAATTGATTTCGAATAGTTGATATTTAAAAGAAAAAGAACTTCTAGATCAAAAATAAAAACAAACCGCCAAGATTCTCAACACTTTTTTTTAAAACATAGTCCATCTAGATAGAGTAGACTTTTTTAATACAGTTTGTCAACTACAGGAGCAAAGCAAAGATATTCATCCTTTAGATTGAACAAACTTATTCAAAGTAAAGAAATGCTTGACTAGTTGTTCATTAGCACAAAGAGTTGTGATTAAAGTATTAGGTGCAAAAAACTCGGTAATGTCCCACTGAACAAGGTCTTTTCGCAAAAAATTACGAATTTGTCCAGCGAAAGTATCGAACTCTTCCATTGACGGATAATATGTTGACCAAATTTCGAATAATATGTTGGTCGTATTATCCAAAATTTGGTCATACAAAACGGAGAATTTAAAATGGAGAAATTCCGGACCGTACCAAATTGGTCATAATAAGCGGCTGGTCATATTAACCGTGGTCATAATAAGCGACGCCTACTGTACCTCAACTCTGCACCAATCAACAGCCGCCTCAACGTGGTAGTACAATTCTTCAACCCTTTTGGGCTGCGTCAAAATGGCTGTTGGCCTTCCCGACGATCTCAGTTACCCCGGGCACTCCCCTCACACAAACCATTTTTTCGCCGTGCTGTTTTCTGAAAGATCGCAGAAGGGCAGCACGCAGCCTCTCCGAAATCGGTTCACTGTTTTTCTCTTCTTCTCCTGCCTCTCTCTCGCCCGTATTCTCATTCTCCTTCTGCTCCTGATGAGCAGCAACATTCATCCTAATCCTGGCCCCATCTTTCCTTGTCCAGTGTGCGATGGAAATGTGAGGAGGGGTAGATCGGTGCAATGCTGCACCTGCTCCAAATGGGTCCATTTAAGGTGGTCAATGCTTTATTTCTCCAGATGTAAAACTCTAGGCAGCTCTCACTCCTAGATTTGTCTTCCTTGCTGCGGCCCTGCTTCTTCTCGAGATCCCACACCTACCAACACTGTATCTTCCTCTTTGGGCTCCTTCAGCTTGTATACCTCCACTGTTCAACCGGGTCCATCTGCCCCTCCCCCTATTTTACAATACAGCCCTCCCAAGCCACCCCCGTCTTCAAACGTCTTTACCCTGCTTCGGCCCACTTTGTATCTCCTCCCTTTGCTCCCTCCCCACCCCCGCATGTTTCTGGTTGTTTTTCTATACTTCCTGTTTCCTCTTCCTCCTGACCCGCTCAGGGTTTTTCAATGGAATGTCGGAGGCCTTCGAGCCAGAAACGCGGATCTACTCCACTTCATCTCGTTCCATCTTGTGAAAAGTATCTGGATCCAGGAATCCAACCTCAACTCGTCTTCCTCATTCCGGATCCTTGGATACTCTGCTCTGCGATCTGATTGCACTGACTTGATGACCAGCACGCTAGGAGTGGCGTCACCATTTTCGTCAGGCAGGACTTATCCTTTTGAGCTTTTTTCCTTCTCTCTCTTTGTTTGATCCCTAATCTGACCGTATAGGGGTAAACATTTCACAAAACAATTTTTCCTCACTCTCCATTATTAATGTTTATGCACCCTCTAATCGCTTTTCTTTGACTGATAGCAGAACCGACTCCTTTTTTTCACATTTCTTTTCTCCTCCAGAAATTTATTCACTTTAGAAGTTTCAAATGCAATCACCTCCTCTGGAACTCAAAAGGTACTTCTGACCCTGTGGGGAGGAAGTATTCCATTGGTTCATCTCCTCTGACCTACTTCCTCTCAATGACCTCAACCAGCTCTCGGCTGGTCTCGGAAGCACCAACAAGCCTGCCATTTCTTTTCTCTTCTCCTCTTGCTCTGTCCACTCCAACATCTTTCCTTTTACCTCAATCTCTCTGGCAGATCTGGCAGGAACCGTCTTGTCTTTTTTCCTTACTATCAGGCTGCAATGGGTCCCCAGACACTCATTTCTCCCGGGGAACGATGCGGCTGATGAGTTGGCCACGCGGAGTGCGCAACTAGGGCCCTTGGCAATCTCTTGTAGCCTGTCTCGTCTTATCTCTCGTATTTACTCTTCTCTTTTGTCGGACTGGAGGCGTACTGTCTCTGCTACGTCGTATCTAGCTCTTGTAAGCCTCGAATTCGGGTTGAGCTACTCTTCCACACATAGCAAGACTTACTATCATGTAATCACGCACTGTCATGAACGCCTTAAAACATCATATTTAGTGTATAATCATTGGAACGTTTTTCTATGCCCAATTTCCTTTTGCATGATCAATTTGACATAAGGATATCAGTTTTAGTCAATACTTGCGGAGTTAGCGGTAATGTCAAAAAAATCCTGGTTCAAAAGTAAACGGCACGTAACTCTTGTGCTTTGTGTTGGATAGTTTGGGTTTGAAACTTGTGTATGTTTTTAGAAACCGCTTCTGTTCATTCGCCTTGTACGATTACGTAAAAGCGACACACAATACACTCCTAGTGCTGTTGAAGGTGTACAGGCGCGTTTTGTTTACAGTCCTATATAGGATATTGAGCTAGTCAGGAGCCACGTAAAGTATCTTCCAGTCTCAACTAATATCTTTGACACATAGGTCTCCTCAGCTTCCACTGAGGAACTTGTGCTCCTTCGTCAAGCTCGCTGTGTCCTCTCTCGTCTTCGCTGCAACGGACACAGCCTTCTGTTAAACTTTTATCTCTCTAGAATTGACAGAATCGAGAATCCTTTATGCAGCGCTTGCGGCGATCCTTCCCAGAACACCTCTTATCTCATTCTGCGCTGTCCAGCTACGGACTTTATGCGCCGCTCGCTCTTTGATGACTCTCTATCTTTCTAGTCCAGGCGCAGGAGAGTTGCCCAGCTTCTGGGGCTCCATGGTCTTTCGCCATGCCCCACCATCGGAAGGGGTCGCGTAAGACAACAATAACAAAACTACCTTGACTGCTGGTGAATAAACGCAAAGATGACCATAGAGGAGTAGCAGTGGCGGGAAATAGCAGCCCACACCATTGAAAAGGCTGGTGCTCTTCCACAGTAATAAGGTGTTCTGTAGATAAAACATATTTAATCAAAACCAGTTGTAGGCTAAATCCCACACATGGTCTATAACTATAAAGTATGCTATAAGTCATGTTTTTCGTGAAGTATGGGATTAAAACGTGTTCAACAAATTCACCACTTGCTTTCGCATTTGGTTTTAATTTAAAAGCTAGATTTTACGTTATTTTTTCCCGCTTTCGCTGGCTTAGGACCTGCTAGTTTCACCAACATACACGCGCTGCTTCGGTGCATGGCTGCCACTGTTCCCTCGCTTTCGCATCAGAATTTTTACTGGAGCATCACAACATTGATACCCCTTAATGGCGAAAGAACACCAACGCTCTACTACTGAAATTTCACGTTCCAGTCTTTTGTTCCGAAGCCTCCAACAATTACCACTGCATCGCAAAGGGCAAGCTTTGAATATCTTTCTGCAATGGCAGTTACGATACCGTTTTAATATCCACAATTTCTTCAGCGAGAAGTTCTTATTAAAATCATGCAAGATACCAGGTGTGTCATAAAAGTTCTACGACTATGCTCTCTGTGTAAGTTATAGTTAAGCTATAAGACCAAGTTAAATGACAGACGATTTAATGACTTCTTGAGAGTATTGAACCGCAATTTCAGCTCACTGTAACATTTACTATGCATTTCAGGTGTAGAAGAAAATAGTTTACATATTTACTGTCGTTTTACAAATTTTATTATTTTGCTCGACGATTTGGTAATGACAACAGAGCAACGAACCAATCTCAAATTTCTAGTCCGTTTGGGAAAATCTCCTTCAGAAGCTCTCTGTATGCATCAACAAATCTACCAAAAGCAGACTTTGTCTCGTTCAACAGTTTTTCTCTGGAACAAAAGATTCATAGAAGGACGTGAGAATGTTAAGGATGAACCCAGGTGTAAAAGACCTACCACCAGTAGAAATGAAATCAATGTCGAGCTTGTAAAGAAGATGGTGCGTGGAGATCGTCAGTTAACTGTTTGACTGATCTCAGATGAACTCGGATTAAACCGAAATAGCGTTTGGCAAATAATCACAGAAGATCTGGGAATTCGCAAAGTTTGTGCAAAGATGGTGCCAAAACTCTTGAATGATGACCAAAAGATGCGGCGCATGCAAGTGAGCCAAGACATCCTCGAGGATTTTGTTTCAAATCCTGGCTTCCTGAAGAAAGTTACTACAGGTGATGAAACGTGGGTTTTTTGAGTATGACCCAGAGATCAAACGTCAGAGTTTCCATTGGAAGAGTCCTCAATCACCACGGATCAAAAAAGCGAGGCAACCAAAGTCCAAAATCAAGCTCATGTTGATAGCATTTTTCGATGTCAGAGGCATGGTACATTATGAATTTTTGCCACAGGGACAGATGTCAATCAGCATGCTTACAAAGAAATCCTGCAACGTTTGCTTCGCTGAATAAGGGAAAAACGGCGAGATTTGTGAGAAAGCAACACATAGTGGCTGCATCACGTTAAAGCCCCCGCACACACTGCATTAAGCATTCGGAAGTTTCTGGCGGATAAAAACATTACGGAGCTGAAGCAACCCCCTATTCGCCAGATCTTGCTCCATGTGACTTTTTCCTTTTCCCCCAAGTTAAAAACATCACTAAAGGAACACATTTTTCAAGCACGGATGCCATAATAACGAAGGAGCTTCAGGGAATCTCCCCAAGAGTCATTTCAGAAGAGCATCGATGCATAGAAAAGAAGAATAGAAAAGTGCATAAAACTCAAGGAGGACTACTTTGAAGGGGACAATGTATAATTCTTTGATTAAATTAAAAAAAACATTGTGACCTCAGTCCTAGAACTTTTATGACACACCTCGTATATTATGAAAGTTAGAAATTCTTAATCTTTTTCACTTAAGACCTAGTTTTTTATGACCAATTCTAAACTATCACCGCGATTTATTACAAAATCTTCCCACTACGTTTTTGTAGTTGCAACTGGGAAACATCTTTTTTGGGAACCAGTAGTTAAATCCGGAAGAAACTTCTTATATCAGAGACCACTCGTTACTGCTGGGACGACTTTTTTGTATTTAAGTCCGTTTACTAAATCTGGATTTGCGTATGTTATCAAAACAATGCCGTGATCACACCGAAAAACACTGACCCTCCTCGGAAACAACAAACTGCTGTAGTTAATGTACAAATACCGTACAATGTACATACTGCTGTCAAGATCAATGTTATCCAAATTAAAATTAACGCTCGTTTTCTTCAAATTCAATTTGAACTGATATTCCTCGATGCCTTGCTGCATTTTTCTAAAGTAAATTGAACTTACAATAAATTGTTTGAGTTATTTCGTAACTTTTTAACGTCAAACTCATCAAGCAACGACCAAGATCAACATTGCTATCCTTAGGAAAACAACGTTGGGTAACCCAACATCAACCAGCACGCAAATAACTGCGCTCTAACATCGACATTATGTTTTGTGGACAGCATTGTCCGGTACGATAAAAAACTGGCTTGCAAACTTGTGGTTGTGAGTTCAATTCTCGCGTAGTTTTCGTACCTTGTGATTTTTCTCTGCTTGGTTGCACTGTTGATCATGGAAGCTCAATGTGCAAACGGTGCAGGAAACTTCAAAACGGGTCTGAACTAGTCGTTCATAACCGCATGGACTACTGTGACTGGGAGATAAACATAAACAGCTGTCGTAGTTCATAGCATACAATTTCCAAATTATTTACCTGTACTAAGAAAGGGCAAAGCTTTCCTAACTTACTTCACAAACCGAATTGCTTCGAGTTTCGACGTAGAAACAAACACGTAATCGTCCGTGAAACGTAACAACATCTTGGCTTCAAAATCGCAATCTGAAGCATTATGAGATGAAGAAATTGATAGATGGAGTGGAGAAACAATTACAATTACATGCTAAGCCAAGTTAAATTAATATTGAGAAGGCTGGAACGTTTGCTTCTTTTCGTGAACTTTACCCTTACGTGGCAACCCAACTATGATAGACCAAAACGTTTGCCTTTTTTGAAGATAATTTATAAAAAAAAAGCCAATAAAACAGTCACATTTCTCCTTCAGTTACACATTGCACACACTTTATCCAGGATCAAGAGACCGTGGGCTCGAATCTTAAAAGAACCGCTCAGCTTTTTGTTCTTCCCAAGTGGTATGCAAATGTGACTTCCAATAAAGGATACTCATGCATAGAAAGGTATACAAACAACCTGCATCAGATTTGTCTTCTATGAACTCCCTCAAATGATTCATTTCCATGTTTCCATAAAATATATCGCAAAGGATTGAAGACAAACACCATCCACCTTGTGGGATTCCCTTTAACTTAACAAACTTCTACAAAAAAAGTAATTTTACTATTACGTCCAGGTCAAAATGTTCGCTGGTCACGTTCACCATGCAATCGAACTATAAAAAATTTAAAAAAATCAAAATCATAAAAATCCATAAACCTACTATTGAGCAGTAAGTAATTTTGAATACAAATTACCTTTCCCATTACTTCTAAGACAATGTTTTTGAGAAAGTAGGATAACGTTTTGTGAATATCATCTGCACAGTCTGCTATTCTTCGACAACTCTACATACAAACATACAAAATAGCTCTCAATATTACAGAAGCAATATCCGAGCGTCACCTTGCAAGCTTTCGATCCTTTTGGCACTCCGAGATGTACACTTCTACAAAAAACAAAACGAATAAAAGCAATTTAGCAGTTTTAGAAGACAACAAAATTAATATTTTACCGACACAAAAGATCTTGCAATATTTGAAGAAGCATGTCATTTGGAATCATATCAAAGCATTGGTCAATATCAACCTGAAAAATGCTCTGAAAATTAGCTCTCTGATTTAACAGAACAGCGACCGTGCATTAGACATTGAAATAATAAAAGCGACAGAGTAGATAGGAGCACTATTGTATGACGATAATGATGGCATAGTTAACGTTCGAATTCACGATGACAGCATGCTGTGTTTATAAAATAGAAACTTACAGCAATTTTCATAATTTGTGCTAAAAGAGATAAAATATGCAAAAGCAAAAGCATGTTATGGTAACTCTAAGAACAAGGAAGCCCACAATTGCTTGTTCGGTTCTGCTAAACAAGTTTTGAAAGTATGCTGTTAGTAATTCGCAGTGGAAACTGCTATTGAATACTTTTCTCAAACTGTACACTGTCACAAATAATAATTTGTAGATCTTTAAAAAACTGCTATTTTGGTGTTATACAACTTGAATCTATATTTGATTCGAATTGTTTACAACATTGTGATGATAACATTATGATTGTGACGTAACATTGACCAAAACTAGAACTCGCAAGTTTGTACTTATGACAACATAGTCATTTTTATTGTTGTTCTTCTAGAAATCTTCCAGAACATCTAAAAAATTCCTCGCTTAGTATATTTATATGACTGAAAATCTTGATAAGAAGTGTCGATGTGTATCTCCGTTAGTTCATTCGGCGAATAATTGCTTGCTGTCGGAAGCAATGAGAAGCACTTAAAACTGATGCTGGTGCTGTTGTTGTGTCACCAAACCCCTTTTGAGGTGGGGGTATGGCGGAAGACCATGGAGTCCAGAAGCCGGGCAACTCCCAAGGCCTCGACCAGAGGTCGTGAAGAGGAACTGCATCGCCAAAGAGCGAGTGGCGCAGAGTCCGTAGCTGGACATTGCAGATTGAGATAAGAGGTGTCCTAGGTCAGATGACCGCAGGCGCTGCATGAAAAAAAATTCTCGATTCTCCCGATTCTAGAGAGACAAGAATTTAACAGAAGGCTATGTCTGTCGCAGCAAAGACGAGTGAGGACACAGCGAGCGTGACGAGGGAGCACAAGTTCCTCAGCGGACACCGAGGAGACCTGTGTGGAAAAGTTTAGGTGAGACAGTTCGTCTCTAGTCCTACAAAAAAGGAAAAAGGACACGAAAGGTAAGAGAGAGATTTACATGAAATGGCAAAGAGCAGGAGTAACGCACCTCGCCTGGTCAGCTCATTAGCTGAGTCACTGCCCAGAAGAAATGAGTGTATGGGACCCATTGCAGCCTGATGGTAAAGGAAGAAAGAGAAGACAATTCCTATCAGATCTGCCAGAGTTTGAGACAAAAGGAAAAACGGAGAAGAGGACAGTGTGTCGAGGAAAGAGCGAGAGTCTGAGAGAAGAAGAAAACAGAAATTACAGGCTTGTTGGTGTTGCCGAAACCGGCAAAGAGTTTGCAGAATGACGTAGGCTTCACAGCACTAAAAACTTGAACAAACTGGGTCTACCGTAAAGGAAAGGGTGGCCTCAGTGCCCTAAAGCAAGCAGTTGGCAAGTACGACAGAGCCGCTATTGTCAAAGAATAAAGGAACAGAGCCATTAGTGTAGATCACCAGATTGTGAGGTGGAAGAGAGTCAAGGTGAATGAGAGCCGCACACTGGCAAGAAAGAGCAGAGCCAGAGCGGGAGCATGATGGAAAGAGTCCGCTCTACACCAAAGGCAAATGGGAGGCGGAGAGAAAGGGCAAGCAAAGAAAACTTTACTGGATGTAGGAGAAAGCATGAGCAGGCGAGTTGACGTGAAAGCTCTCCAGGAGAATCTGGGGAGTCTTGGTTTTACTCCAAGTCTCGCCAAACTTGAAATGGGAAAGGAAATTGGAAGAAGGGCCCGCTGATAAGACAGGGCGAAATGAGCGAGGGGGACTCGTAGGTGAGGTGAAGATGCCTCAGAGAGAAGTGGAATATGGGAGGACGAGAGGCAGCCGGCGCGACTAGCCGCTCAGTGGAGGCGTTCCAACTTTGTAATAATGGTAATGCCAAAGAAAGGAAACCAGCTGGATCAAGGACAAGTGAAAAGGCACCAAAGAAAAAGTCTGAACAAAAGAGGAGAGAGGACTCTTTCGAGGGGCCCCACAAGGAAGCGGAGATACACCAACAGGCCTTGAGATGAAGGAAGAACTTGGCCTTTCACAAAGATACGTGTTTAGAAAATGAAAGAGAGCGGTCGAAGGTGACCCCAAAAAAAGTGGGAGTGGGGTTGAAGCAGAGGTGGAAGTTGGGCAGGAAGAGGTGGGAGTAAAGATAGGCTTGGTGGCGATCAACTGAGAAGAACGAAGCCTAAATTTGCCTTGGCTGTGAGAAAGACACCAGTGTTTAGAATAGCGCTCGGGTCGAATCAAGGCTCCTTGAGTAGCCTCAGTAGTGATAGTTACCGAGGAGAAGGACCAGATGGCCAGGTCGTCAGCATAAAGAGAGCAGTTGACGAAAGAAGGCAGAGAAGGAAGAAGATCACCCAAGAAAAGAGAAAAAAACATGGCCAAAAACTGAACCTTGCGAGACGCTTCGGCGGACTCGTGAAACTGATAGTTGATCTAGTCAGTGGTGCCATTGAATTAAGTTTAGTTATGAGTATATTTGTTGTTGTTTTGAACAAGAACTGGTGTTGATCAACAGTGGAAAAGTGAGATATTTGGTACGGACTTAGAATGGTCTCAGTAAAGTCGGGGACAGACAAACTGTTTGGGTGACACATTACGACGCCTCAATTATACAATACTGCTTCTGAGAACCAAAATTCTATCGTGCAATAGAATTTTGGTTGTCATGAATACATTTATCGCTGTTTAGAATACTCCAGTCCGAAAGCTTGACCCGAATACGTTTATTGGTTTATCGACGACAAAGTCAGGCTCAACAAAAGGAAATAAGCAACCAAAGCCGACGGCTGAAGAGCGGAGATTAGCAGATGAGACAGCATCTGAAAAGCAGAGATTAGCAGCTAAGGCTAAAAAGCAAAGATTCGCTGCCGACTAAAGGAAGACCGGGTTTGAAGTAAAGCTAAGGCTTGAGATAGAACTAAAAAAGTTCGCTCAATTTCAAAGTGGTAAGCAACTTCATTAAAAATTTGTTGAGATGACTGTAAAGACACCGCTGCTACCTTCTTCTGTGGACAGAAAAGATAGCTTATTCGGAAAATTACCAACGTTTTTACAGTTCGGACATTTCACTAATCTGAAGTCTTGAGAGCCGCAAAAAGGCTATGTTTTGGGTTCAACTGGCTTACGCTAAGGTTACCATATCCAAAAAAGCAAAAACACCAAAGAGAAAACTTCTTGCGTGGTCTGCATTTTGTGCACACCTGCTTTAGATGATCATCTTTTGCGATTTGCAAAATATGCTGATGCGGCTGGATGGGAAAAGCAGACTTGGGCTACTCAGTTAAGCCTGTTGTTATCATTCAAGGTAACAGAAGTTTATTACAGACCATCCCCAAAAAAGCGTTAGATTATGAATGCCATAGAGTTGCCCGGTTGATAAGATATAATTGTATTGAACGTGAATACCGAGAAAAATTTTGCAAAGCCAGAAAATCACGAAAGTCCACGTCAATTCATATTTAGATCGAAGAATTATTTTACCAAGTGAATGGAGTTGGCTACAGTGGAGCAAACCTGTAGTGGCGTAGTTGACGTGATTTTACACGTGAGCAATTTATTAATTCCTATTCAAAAGACTTATCGATATGAGTACAACAAAGTGAAACAAAAACCATAGATGAATTGTTACCGTTGGCGGATCAGTATGTGGCAGTGCATAACCACAAGCAATTTATTAAGGAGGGGGTTAAACGCGACAGCGTGAGAAATGGCCTGCATTAAGAACAATTTTGACGGATTACCAGGTACAAGTATGCTGAGGTTTTTCATCTGTACTTGTATTGGTCATCATGCGATCGACTGTGTCGAACCGAACGAGAGTGCATCGGATACAGCACACCATACGGACATACGGCAATGATGCGAAATTGAATATGAAAGCAGATAATGTCGGAATTTACAACATCCTCAAGCTGTACCTCGAATCGGAAGTGGCACTGTTAAACTTCTTTACAACTGTATCAAATTGGATGTGCTGTGCAAGTTGGAAGAGTATCGGAAGAAGATGCTAATTATTTGAAATATTGAAGTCTGGAGAAAAAATTAAAGTCGGACGTAACGACATAGATTGCTAGTTCCAAGTGGTTACAATAGAGAGCGTCTTATAAGCGAGAAACAAAACAACAAAGCGAGTGCTGAAGGCGCGAGGCTTCCGAAGGGAGCAATGCTATTGAGAGGTATTTTTAAATTCACAAAGCCATCCCTGGACGCGTTTCGTCCTTTTGGACTCATCAGAAGGTGCTGAAAATAAGTGTATGCCTCTTGGAACTGGGAAGATCGGTAAAAACACAGTTGAAGTTCTACGTGATAGTAGTTGCTATGATGTCAATGATAAATGGGAGCTTGTTAAAAAGGACGATTTTACAGGTAGCATGGGTTATGTCAGGGTGATCCAAGGTTGCCAGTGTTGTGGGCCAAATTATTTTCCGCATGTGGTTCATGGGCCACAAAAAATGCTGCCGCAAGCAACAAGTGGCCCGCGGACCAGCGTTTGGACCAGCCTGGGTTATGTAATGGCTATTGAGTGATCACCAAAAGCGTCCATTGCAAAAATTGAAGAGGATACACCATATTTTATGCGAGTAGGCTATATGTTTATGGGATCCTCTGTTAGACCTTGTTATCGCAAATATTACTGGAGTGTGAAAGCCAAATAATCCTGTTTGTCGTGGGAAACCTAGTGCTGCTGCAGTTACGAAAGCTCAAGCTCGGAAGAATATTGCTATTGAACCATTAATGACGAAAGACAGGACAGCTCAAACTTCTACAACCAAAGAAGAATTATCTAGACAAAAACAGGAAAATGATAGCTTGCGGAAATACTATGATCTAAAGCAGTGATCGACAACTTTTGCTATCGTGGCCCATAATACTCTTTCAATTGCAATTGAAAGCCCACTACGTTTGAAACCAATACCACAAAACGGATAATTGTAATTGTAAAATAAAAACATCCATCACTTGTATAACACAAGAGTTGCTACTAATATTTTGAAAAGCAACAGGCAAAAAATTGCGTCTTTTAATAGCAATTTCAGGTCAAACAGCAGCAACCCAAAGATAACGATAACAAAAACAAAAAAATCAAAAATCGTAATTGCAGCTTCCTCAGTAGTAGGCAAAGTAAACCGATTCACAGAATTAACATTATATTGACAAAATACTGATATTACTCGCTAACACCATTACTAGTAATCGCCAGGCCAACCACAGCACGCTACTGAGCAGCGCACAAAAAAAAACAAAATGCTTGGGGTGTAGCTTTTGGTAGTCGAACATTCTAAGAAAGTACCAATATTTTCTTTATTTCATCAATTAATGCGATGTGTAAAATTGCTTGCACTCGTTTGAAGCAAAATCTGGAAGAAATTTTGTTGTTATCGCAACCAGCAAGTTTTTCAAGCTTGTATCCAACAAGCGGTTTCTGCTAGCTGATTTTATCTGTTTTATTGTTGAAAAAGACTGCTTGCACATACAGTATACGTAGTGCGGAACATAGATATAATTTGATTAGCTTCTTTTTTAAAATTCGGAAATTGCTCGTGATGAAGCTCCTGCCAAAACAGCAAGAAATATGTACCATAATTACCATTGGCATCCCTTTTGGGAGCTTTGCTCTGCAGATACGTGTTGCGTTGAAGTTGCAATAATTCCAGTTGAAATTTAGCTCTTACTTTATCTTCTTTTTGTCTTCATTCATTCACGCGTATGAGCTCATGCTCGGTTTGCATGTCTTTCGTCAGACTGGGCCACCACGACGGGTAGACTGCTTGGCCCCACCATCTGTCTGCCACATAAAGACGGAGGCATCCCGTTAAGTGCCTTGCCCAAGGACACAACAAGCATGCTTGCCGGCTTGTTCTCCACACTATCCCTTATTTGCTGAGCGCCAAGCAGGGAAGCTGTGAATACCATTTTTTAAAGTCTTTTGGTATGACTCGACAAGGGAAATGAACCCCAGGTCTACCGACTGCGAAGCGGACGCTCTAACCACTACACCATCGCGCCGGTTTCCTTTTTGTCTGAAGTCGTTGGTATCAATATCAAATGGATTACGAAGTAGTTTCTCAGAAACACTTAGGTCAGTAAATTCGAAAAAACCGATTTTCCTTTTCTTCATAAACGTGATCAAGATTTTGTGCAAATGCTTTCATTCTTCTTTACAAAACTTTGCATTTTCATCAGTTACACCCAAGCTTGGTTAATGATTGGGATCTCCATTTTGCAGCTGTTCTTTGAAGAAAATTAACTTCCTTTTCAATAAATTAATTTGATATATCTTGTCGCATAACAAAAGACCTTTGCCTCGCAAAGTCAAATTCAATTCGTTAAATTTCGACGTAATATCTGTCACGTAGCCCAGTCTGTATTTAAAGATAGGCAAGTTATTTAATGCAAGAAATTCTTTCTTTTTGTTCAAACAGAAAGGTGAGTATCTGAAGCAAACACTCACTGAGTCGTTTTAATGCATAACCCCTGGATAAACATCTAACCTCAGTATGCAACACAAGATCACCATACTCATTGTTATATTCATCAAGCAAAAGAAGAAATTCTAGTCGGTGAAGTGGCTGTGCACGAACACAGTTCACAATTTTTACCACAGTGGTAATAACGTCTACAACTGTAATGTGCTTTATACAAAAAGATTGTTGGTGCAATAAACAGTGATATGCTTTAAAATCAGACAACAGTTTTTTTTTCCTTAGCAATGCAATCGCTCCATTGTATTTTCCACTCATTGAAGGCGCTCCATCTATAGCAGAGGTGCTCATTACGTCGATCGCGAAGGAACTGTGGGTAGATCGCACGGCATTTAAAAAAATTAAATTTAAAAGAATATTTTAAAAAGTATCCGGACTATGCATCACTGGCTGATTCCATAAAGTGCAAGGCATGAGAGTAAGGAAGCAGTTCTCAAACTTTATATAGTCTGGGCGCACTTTCAATACTACAAATTACAGCAGGCTTACCATATAGCTAGGGTTACCATACGTCCCTATTTTGGCGGGACAATCCCGCTTTTTGAGGTCTTGTCCCGTTGTCCCGCTTTTGCCATGGAAAGTCCCGCTTTTCCTTGAAGTTAACTCGATTAGGTGAGGAGTTTGGACTGAAATGATAAATTTGGGGCGATCTCCAAAAAAAGAAAGAAAAAAAAAAAAGGTCAGCACCGTGCTGGCCGGAAAAATTGGGTAGATTTCGGCTATTAAGAGGCGCGAAATGTGCAGCTGAACAAGTGATGACCTTTTTTTTTTTTTTTTTGGAGAACACCACTCTTTATCTTAATTTTTCGTGAAATGAACCTCTGTCCCGGCAATCTAGTCTACAACTGGAATCCAGCGTCCCGCTTTTCTTACAGGTGAATTGGAATGGCCCATAAATTTCGTCTCATCAAAAGTCGCCATCCATTGTCCCGATTTTCGCTTTTCAAAATATGGTAACCCTACATATAGCCCAGCGCCTCTGGAATGATGCACATTACAAAACTTCGTCACAACTGTTAGACATCACAATCCGGCTTCACTTGGCAAATACCAATCAAATTGGTGGCGTTCTCCAAAAAAAAAAAGGTCATCACGTACTGAACAGTTACTATTTATTAATAATATGTTTTGCATTTTTAGTTGGTGGTAGATCTCTTTGACTTGGTCATGTCATAAGTAGCTCTCAGGCTGGAAAAGTGTGGGCACCCCTGATCTATAGCAATGGAGGATATTCTGTCCAGTGGCATGTGGCGTTTCTTCAACACTTCAATCAACGCGCCACTGATGTCCTGGCCAGTAGTCGTATTTGGTAGCGACACCAAGTCGAGCAATTCTTCCTTCACTATCGAATTTTCCAAAACCTATCTAACAAAAATGCACAGCTGCGCACATCCTGTAATATCAGTAGATTCATTCAAAGCTAAACTTACGAACTGCGATTTCGCTATGTCCTGATCCAGCTGCTCTTGAATGTTGCCTGATAGCATATCTACACGCCGTGCAACTGTCTTTGCAGAAAGTTGAACATGCTTAAAAGTCTTTTGCATGTCAGGCTTATCTGGAAACAACTGAGCAGCAGTTTTAATCATACAGTCTATAAAAAAATCACTATCCGTGAAAGGCTTCATATGCCTAACAATCTCCCATCACACAATACTTGAAGCTACAGTTAAGGCTTCCATTCTCTTTGTTTGTCCTTTGAACACTAATTGCTGTTGCGTCAAGCCTTTTTGTAACATATCAAACTTCTGAGTCCGCGACTGTGACCCCAAAGGATATTTTTGATCATAATTCTTGTGCTTACTAGAAAAGTGATGCTCCAATTTTCCTTCTTTTTTCTGATACGGTCTGATAGCAGCAGATAAGTCATTGAGAATCATCATTCTTTCCTTCAATGAAAAAGTATTTCTTTTCCCATTCTTTATTCCAGTTTCGATTTACTCTTCTCTTTTTTAGAACAGGCATTATTCGTCCTAACTAACAATCTATTCTAAACACATAATTTGTCAGATTTAACCTGTTGCCTGCACTGTCTGGCGTAGGCTAACTCTATAAGTTTTTCTCTAAAACAGTACGTCTAAAATGAAACGCACAAAAACCAATTCGTAGTAAAATCTACAAGTAAACCGGCGAGTCTCCTCCAAATCGCAAAGTCTTGCAAAATCAAACTGTAGTGGCTTACCTTACGCTTACTCAGTCTCCAAAGCAATTCGCCGTGAAACTATAGTACAGGATATAAAGATGACCGCCCTTAAAGTAGCCAAGCAAATAATAATACCAGCCTTAACAATGGAACTGTGATGCAACAATTAGCCGAAACTAGAACTCTTCCCCACACCAACTTTTAAACTACAATGTAAGTACGCCGCTGCTATCACGCGGCCCACAACTACTTTATAAAACTGAGAGAACAGTAGATAGCCCGCAGCCCATTCAAAATTGCTCAGAGGCCCACAGTTTTCCGACCACTGATCTAAAGGAAGCTGGCAAGAATCGTGATTATGAAGTGACATATGAAAAATGTACGAAACTCTTCAACAGAATGCAAAACCGAATTGATGGATTGGATGATAGCTGTAAGAAAATCATGATACCAAAAAATGTTGAGGAAAAGGGTCATCGAAGTTGAACATAATTCAATTTTGGGAAGACTGATTGGGCAAACCTCTCCAACAAGTGAGAAGGTTACAAACACAACTTCACTATGTTGGATTAGGCAACTAGATACCCTGGAGTTGCACCTCTCAAGAGTATAGAGACTGAGGCGGTTACAGAAACACTAAAAAACACGCCTAGTCGCTTAGAAGTGCCTGCAGAAGTCCTTGATTTTCTTGGGAGGCAATTGGTATCAAATTAAAGGAAGGAATATCATGACGGTTGTTGACCAAACATGGCAACTACGCCGCATCAATCTATTTGTAATGGATAAGTAGAACGTTTCAAAGGTACACTTAAGAAAATGCTCAGGTGTCTGTGCCATGAGGAAGCTCAACGGTGGCATTGATTTATTAACCCTTTATTGTTTGCTTGTAATGATGCACCCCAGGAAGTAATCAGATTTTCACCATTCGAGCTTTGTTATGAAAGAACAGTGTGAGGACAAGTCCAAATTCTAAAGGAAATGTGGATTGAAGAAATGGATGAGTCAGACGTAAAAAAAGCTAATCAAAATACTTTGAAGTTAAGAGAACCGTCAAAGACTGCCAAAGAATAACTACTAAAAAGTCAAAGGAAAAACCAGAAGTTATGTGACCAGAAGGCAAAACGAGTTCTTTATGAATAAAACAAAGTATTGCTATTATTCCCAATATATGCCAATAAACTTTCAATGCAAATGAGGAGTCCCTACACAGTAACCAGTAGATGTACAGAAGGGAATAATTATCGCGTGAATGTAAGCAAAAAGGTAAAAACTTATCTTGCAAATAGGTTGAAACGGTACCCAGAAAGAAAAAATAATGACTAGGGTGGAGTGAAAAATAAAAATTTTTGAATTTCAAAAAGTGGTATTGATATATGTCCCCAAATATCAAATGATATACTTCTATGATGATTTTGGGTTCTTGCACCCTCTAGTGGCCGTGCAATTTCATCAAACAAGCTGAAAATAGCCAATTTTGCCATATCTCACTAACCGCTTATGCTAGGAAGCTAGTTTTTGGCTTAAAAGTTGCAGAAGTAACACATTCCTATCTTTATTAAAGAGAACTTTCTCTCAAAAATGTTCAGAAAAAAAGTTACAGGCAAATAACGGATTTTTGAACATAGAATGAAATACTAATGCAGTGGGTGTCCTTGTATAAGAACGACCGATGTCTTGTCTAGCTATTTCCCACCCTCACTTGTTACACCTAATTTTAAGTGGTTGAAATTTATTGAATCTAGTTCTCTTCTTAATTTCAACATTTTGAAAACATGGTGAATACATATTGAACTAAGGAGCACCCACTGTATGTCACATAAAATCTAATCACAGTGGTGTTTAGCGCTTTATGGTATGTAGAACAAATTACTTTTTAAAAACTGATAACATCTGAAAAATCAAAGCTATAAGTGTCTCGTCACTATTGGCTGTGACACTGGTCCAGTATTACAGTGCCTGTACAGTTAATCAATCTTTTTATGTCATTTCATTATTATTCTTCACAAACTGCAAAGTCTTGTTTTGTATTGAAGAATTGCATCAGTGCTCGGGATTTTAGTTTTTGTCTGATTAGACCATCTCTGCGCTCAAAGCCAGTTACACGAGCTGATGCCTCAGTTACAGCTTTCACATGTCTTTCCACTGCCTGATTGTGGCAAGGGTGGTCTAATTTCAGAGGAGAGTTTCTAAGGTTGTCCAATTCAAGATCTGTCAAACATTTGATTGCTGGAGGTTGCTGAATATCATGGAGGTTTAAGTTAACAATCTGGTGAAAAGATTTTGCCTTGATGTTGATCACTGGAATTTGAAACAATCTGATGTTCATATCAATTTGGATATTATGAGAATGAGGTTCATTCATGTAACCATCTTCAAAATCATCAATTGGAATGTGACATTGAAAAACAGAGTTTCGCAAACCTGCAATTTTGTTGACTGCTAATCTTCGAAGATTTTCATCATTATCACCTAGCATTCCCAGTAAAACATTTTCGGTATGCGCAAAATATGCATTTCTCTGAAGCACATTGAGTGCAACAGTGCGAATTTGCGCATTGGGCAGCTTTGTTACACGATTTACAATATTAAAGAAATTCTTTGCACCATCCACAATTGTATGTTTCCTCTTGATTTCGAACCATGATGGAAAATAGACTTCCATACAGAACTGCACAAGATGCTTCAGATTTGTTGATGGCTTACTCTGTGACACATAAAACCTCAATATGCGGCATGCCAATGTCAACCATCTTGAATGAACGATTAGCCCTACCTCTAAATACTGAAGGTCTGGTTCAACTGAACCAATCATAATAGCTGTGCACATTTGATAAGCATATTTTTGGTCTGTGCTAAAGTCGTCCACGATACACTGAGGCAATTCTGGAAAATGAGGGTTTATGATTCTTTTGAATTGAACAACAGGCCATTCAGAAACAGAGCCATCTAATTTTGAGCCAATCGGGCCGCTAAAGCTGTCCGGACTTTTTGTAGTTCCATCTAGTTTGGTAAAAACATGTCGTAAAGGAAGCTCATTGGTATGAAGTAAGCAGATGGCCCATTGGAGTGGTCTTTGTGCGAGCTCTTCCACTGCACGAATGCAGCCATTAAATCGTCCTGTCATTGACGCAGTGCCATCTGATCCCAATATCATTAAGTTTCTGCAGAGTTCAGTGTCAGAAATAGAGTCAATTATTTCTTTAGCCAAAACACGACCTTTTCCATTTGGGGCTGACAAGTGTGTGAGGTAGCATCCTCCAGGTTCTCCCACTAATACATAATGTTCCTCCAGCTCTGTTGTTATGAAGGATTTGCCTGTTGGTGCTTTAGCCATCATTAGGGTTGCATCCTTTCGTCCATCAAAGTAGAGCCCATTTATTAGTTTGAAGTTTTCCATTTCTTTTTCTTGTATTTCTTTTCTGCACCGTTCTCTTTCTCTTCGTAACTTGCTACAATCAATTACAAATGTATTATTTTCTTGATCAATCATTCCAATGTCTTGTAATGCGCAGGTTGCAACAGCAGCTCCTGCACGGTCCGACTAGTTATACCTTTCGCACGCTCTTGCCAAGTTGGTCCATTTCACACGATTTTGATTTGCTGATTGAGCATCTTCCATGAAAGTTGAATGATGACCAGACGATACTGACTCCACCGACTCTGCATCAGTTGAGTGAAAGCCAATCTGCTCAGCTGTTGTGTTAGTATCATCATCTTGCACAATTTTCGACTGTCGTCTGAATCTTTCATCAGCGGAAGATAATGGTAGAACTTTACCCAAACATTTAGCCTTGCGTTCTCCTTTTTGATCTTCTAAAAATGCATAATCATCAGAAGACATTCTTAAGCCATATTGAGCTTCATATTGTCGTCTTTGTTGATCATCGTGGCAAAAAATGTCAAAAAGTTTATCAGCATCTATTAAGAAAACACTTTCAAGCTCTTTGTATCGGTCCGATTTTTTGGATTTTTTTGGATATCTTGTTAAATCACTAAATTCTACCATCAGTTGTTGGACTCTTTGTGCAATAGTCAACTCATGCAGAGAATAAACATTGCACCACACCCATCTATCGTGAAGTTCTTTTGCAACAATTCGAGCTGCATCTAATTTCCTGAAGTGATTGAAGCTTAGCATACGCTCAATGACTTGCCGCTTTGTTGGCAGTATTCCAGATGGAAAATTATCAGAACTTTGGAAAACTTCTCCACCATGCAGTTTTTTGCTAGCAACAGTTGACTTAGACCTTTTTCTTGTTAACATGATAGTGTAGTAGGCCTAATGCTACAGTTACAATAATCATTGAATTTACTGTATATAGAATGTCTGCAATAAAATAGGTTCGGTTAGGTTATTTTATCACCAAGGCTAATTTATATTTTTGCAACTGATTTCTTTCAAAGTCTATATTGATTTTTTAGGAAACTAATGTATATTTTTAATAAATTGACTACAAATAGTGCTTGGAGTTTAATTTTATACTAAATTTAGAGTTCAATGCAACAGCGCATAATGCTTTTGCTTACCAGATATCGTGATGATTATGAAGACTAAACCTTGCTAACATTTACTAAAAGTTATGAATAGCATACTAATGACTGAAATAAATGATACCAAGCAAGATTTTAGCCAGCTATAATAAAATTGGAACTGGACAATAGTTTACTAATAATAGCAGATTTTTAGCAATTTTTTTATGCTTGATCATAGATTGGACACCAATGCTTTTGCGAAGCAGGTCAATAATCGGTTATTTGCCTGTAACTTTTTTTCTGAACATTTTTGAGAGAAAGTTCTCTTTAATAAAGATAGGAATGTGTTACTTCTGCAACTTTTAAGCTAAAAACTAGCTTCCTAGCATAAGCGGTTAGTGAGATATGGCAAAATTGGCTATTTTCAGCTTGTTTGATGAAATTGCACGGCCACTAGAGGGTGCAAGAACCCAAAATCATCATAGAAGTATATCATTTGATATTTGGGGACATATATCAATACCACTTTTTGAAATTCAAAAATTTTTATTTTTCACTCCACCCTAATAATGACGAAACACTAGTACCGATTTGACGATCAGCAGGTAACATCTTGCAAAGCTTGTGCTGGAGTGTTTGGAGCAGAAGAAAAGCTTAGCGTGGATGATGATGGCGAGCTAATGGAGTTAGTTAATCATCACCAGAGAAACAACACAGGATGTAGAGTAGGGTACTGGATAACTCAAACTACAGCAGGATTATGACTACTGTGTGCAGGACATAGCAGACAAAGACAGTGTTGCTGCCAATTATCTTAGTCGAGTGGTGAACTAAAGATGATTGTACACTTATCAGCCGTGTGAGTTATGATTCATTGGTAGGTTATATTTTGATTAAGCCAATGCATACCATTGAGAGCTACAGTTTAGGGCGATAGAAATCGCTAAGTTTCAGTGTTTGTGTTTTCCCATTATTTTCAATAATATTCTTAGAGGGAGCGCATGCCACAAAGTAGCAGCTTTAAAAAACTGTTGTTTTAATGTTATGTATTAAATCTATATTTAACCCGATTTGTTAACAGCATTTTGATAGTAAGATTGCGATTGAGACGTAACATTGGCCAAAGGCAAAACCCACGAGTTTGCACTTGTGACGTCATAGTAAATGCCATTATTGTTCTTAGTAAAAGCTTCTAGAACATCTACAATATTCTACGCTCAGTAAATATGTGACTGAAAATTTTTAGAGAAAAATAGATTAGTAGTGCTGACGAATATCTGCGTTAGTTCATTCGTTGAACAATTGTTTGTTGATTGGAAGCTGTGAGGGATAGGTGGAAGTGATAGATGTCGCAGTTGGTAGTGCCGCTGAGGTTTGGTCTAATTGCAAATATATTTGTCATTGTTTCATACAAGAAGTGGTGTTGATCTACAGTGGATAAGTTAGATATCTAGTACTGAATTCGCAAGGTCGCAGTGAAGTCGTGGTAAGACGAATTGTTTGACCGATACATGACGTTACATAAATCATGCAATATTACTGTACTTATGAGACAGAACCAAAATTTTACTGCTCAGCACAAAAATAAATCAAATCATTGTCATTACCATAAAATGATGCTCTTGTCTACTTGACCGAATAGATGTTAGAATTGAGACAAAAATTTTTACCTAAAGCATACCTTTACAAAATACAATGGCATTCCCACTAAGTTGTATACGTCACATATTTGCTGACAAGTATTCCAAAACTTCAACCAATGCATGTGAATGTCATTTAAAGCAAGAACAGCACATCCTCGAAAATGAGGATACTTTGAACAAATATGTCGCAAAATCAACAAGATATCCTCGCAAGGAATCTAAAAAAATTAAAAAAGAAAAATCAAAACGCCTATTTGTAAGACATATACCAAAAGAAAAGAGCAAATAGTATCCCAGACCAAAGGTGTGGAATGGGATCCAAGATAAGAAATGGTGAGAAATTTCAACTCAAATAATAAATGATAAGTGGAACCACTTATAGATTATATATGCCTTCAATTACAGCTGATGCAAGCCATAGTTTAAACCTGAAAAGAATACGACAGTAGAGCTTGACCATGTTGCTCACTGCCACTTTTAAGTAACATTCTGAGCATTGACCTTGCCAACTTGTGACTACAAGTACGGTGCCATGTCTATTGTGCAAAGGTGCAAATTACATCGTATAGCTCAAAATCACAATCAAAAACCTGAAAATGAGTAACATACAAGATAGGATAATATCGTTTGCTCGGTGTCAATTCTTCTCACTATTGGTCTCAGGCTAGTCACTTTCGGGCAAAATCGAACACAAAAATTTGCAGAAAAAGAAGGTGGAACGGGAGACCAAACTCCATTCATTACCAAAATTTTACAAGCAACGAGTGTGATGTGGTTCCACAAATCCTTTCTGAAGTAAAACAACCTTGCCAAAAACAAAAACAAGTTGAAAATATTTTCCCATACAGAGAGCAGTAAAAGAATTAAGCAAACCTGTTTCTATACTTTGCATGTTCGGTCACATAAAAAAATCGCTGTATGATTGGAAATATAAAGTCTTCCATGATCCATTTTATAAATGTTGCTAAAGATTCAGTAGCCTCAGGACCTACAGAAAAATCCATAAAAACAATGGTCTACATCAGGGGTGGACAAACTTTTTAGTAGGAGGGCCGCATTGACCATTTAAGAATAGTCAAGGGCCAGTGCTTGTTATCTTGTACAGCTGCATGCAATGAGAGATTGCATTAGGTTAAAATTTTGCGATATGTCCTAGCAATGTGGTATCACAGGGCGCAAATCCGATTGTGTCTCTAAAAAAAAAAGGTCATCGCCTTTTCCTTAGGCAGTGGATGCGTGTTGGGAGCACTTGAAAGCTCTGTCGCATTTTCCATCTAAGGAAGTGATGATGATCTTTTTTTTTAGAGACACCATCGTTTTTGCACTCTGTCATGCCCCTTGTTGTATTTATTTAAATGTGACAAAGTTTCAAAAAGTGTTCGCGGGCCACACAGAATGTTCTCGAGGGCCATAGCTTGCCCACCCCTGGTCTACACTATAAAGCCCATGTCATTCTGTTTGACAGTGCATGTGTGTGTCTGTCCATGTGTTTCAAATCCTTCAAAACTACCTAGCTTACGAACATCAAGCTTGGCACGATTGACCACCTCCTATGGGTGAGTGTCATAAGAAGATTCGTGACGTCATGGTGATGCAATAATCAAAGATAATTTTTTTAATTTGTCTTACTTAACAGAGGCAAAGGTCTCTTTGTTCACACGAAAGCCACCCCCCAACTTATCAGCTTGCAAAAATTTTATCCTCTTAAGGTCTAAGATGACGTGACAGCTAACGCTTGATTGCAGAATTTCTTCTCTGTATTTTCCAAAAAAATAGTTTCCGTGCCAACGTGACTAAAATCTTTTTCAAGAGATACTAACTAGGTACTTTTAATAAAATAAAAACTATACGATTTAAGCTCAATTGATGATGCAACAAGCGATTCCCTTTTTAAGCATATGAAGCAAGCTTTGCCTCACTTTGGGTTAGTTTGCACGTCCCCTAGCTGCGACTATGCCCAGACCTAGCAAAACACGTTCAGCCAGAGATGTTAGGTCACACAAATAGGCATACAATCGCAAAAAAGTTGTCAGTAGTATGCCAAATATCAACAACTTATTTTGCTAATTGCAACGCAATCGCTTTGCTGCCCACCTTCCCCACAACGATACATTTATGATTTCATGCAAGCGCTGAAAGAAATGGATAAAAGTGAGTAAAATTATTGACGTTATTTCAATTGTAAGCCAGTCCAGCTTTTAGGAACATGCTGGAAACAAGGCAAATAAGCCATTTCTTTGGGAGAAACTTCAAAAACTTTGGGAGAAACATAGCAGCTTGGCGCTACCATTCCTAAAATTTTTCTACTTTATTCTCATTAAAAGCATGGTACTTTTGATTTTGGGACAACTGGCTACGTCAAAAAAACCACAACTTTTCATTACTGCACCCACAACTACCCTTATTCTTAGCCTCGACATTGCTGATAGGATTTCTGCAATGGTAATAATTTGACTGTGAGTGCATCATATCAAGTTATTTGCTCTTTTGCTGGCTGCATTTATGCGAGAACCTAGCAACAGGCACATAGCCAGAGGCTTTAGGTCGTACAAATAGGCATACAATCACAAAAAAATCGCAAGTGGTGGTCCCAATATTTAATAGGCTGTTTCTGAAAATACCTATTAATTCCCTTGGCGTGCCTCCCACAAACTTGAAATTATGTTTTCATGCACTTCATCAAATGAATGCATAGCGTTTGTTAAATTATCGAATGTTTCAATTGTGAGTACGTCCAGTCCCTAGGTACGCCTGTGCTGGAAACAGGGAAAGCAAGACCTAGCCACGGACTCCAGAAACTTTGAGGAAATATAACAGCTATATATATGTGCAATTTCCTATCACGTTTTTTTAATCAATTTGATTTTGGACCAAGAATTGGCTGCCAATAAAACATTAACTTTTTATTACTGTGCTCACAATTACCAATTGGGTAAAGCCGGCACAGTCATCTGGTCTGATGTTTTTAACCTCGGCATTACTGATGAGATCCCTGTATAGTAATAACTTAAATGTGAGTGCTTCCCCAGGTCCCCTTCCCTAGCTGCATTCATGTAGGCCTACCATATTTTTGTTGTCCAAAAAGAGGACAAGTTTCGTCAGCAAGTAAAATACAAGTAGGATAAGACCATCCCCTAGGCTACATTCAGCAAACGTTACGGCAAAAAATAGACAATAAAACAAGACAAATTTATTTGTCAGATTCAGCCCCTGAATATTTTGCGGTTGCCCCAACTTTTTTCTATGAGGAAGGATCAGCTTTAACGTGATTATAAAATTGAAAATCGCTACGTCCTTTTTTGAAAAAAGGATGCTTCTGCCGTAGTTCATCAGAAAACACTTTTTCTCTTTGGCATCATTGTTTAGCTTTATTTAGCTTTCCAAATTTTACTTTATAATAATTATATTAATCTAAATGGTAAAAAAGAGGACATTAGGCTACTTTTTAGTGTCCTCGGAGGACCATTCATTTTTTTTAAAAAAAGAGGACAAATCCTCTTAAAAGAGGACGTATGGTAACCCTACATTCATGCCAAGACGAAGCAACGTACCCACAGCCAGAAGCTTTTGTTCATGCAAATTTGCCTGCAGTTACGAAAAAGTCAAAAGTAGTGGGCCTTATACAGAGTAGCCTAAACCTGAAAATACTTGTCAACAACCTTGGTGCCCTTCAAAAAGTTTGATATGCTTTCAAGAACTTTCTTAATTTAATTGAAAAAGTTTGTTAAATTGAAGGATCCCTATGGTAAAAACAGGGAAAACAAGACATTGCCAGGGACTCGAAACACTTGGGAGAAATTTAGTGGCTATGCACAACCAACAAAAACGTTTTTTAATTTGTTCCCTTTCATAAAACAGTAGTTTTGTTTTGGAACTAGATTTGGCTATGTCAAAAAATCATTAACTTTTCATTATCGTTTTTTAACTATCCATTGGGTGAAGCCAGCTGAACTGATATTCTTAACCTCGACACTACTGATTGGGGTTGTTAAGGGCAACACCAGCTAGTATACAATAACAGATAAACATAACAAAATATTGAAATATCAATGTGAAATTTGTGTAAAGTTAATTTGCATATATTCACCCCATAGGCAAGAGAAAATAATGTCGGCTATGCTTAAAGCAACCTGTTGTCAGAATCAAATCGGAGTCAACAACAATGCTGGTCTGAACCATTTTTACATCATGCAAAGAAAATTACGTGCAATGTCTTTCTCATTCAAAAGGACATAAAGCGAACACCACTGGGACTATGTGCTCACAAACTCATGCCAGTGATCTAACACCTAATCATACTGAGCTATCAAACTTACTTGAACTGTATTAGATTAAAGCTAGTGTCACACCAAAATTATTGTATTGAACATGTAGTGGCAGCTCAAGAATCTTATGACAAATCTGATCGGATGATTAAAATCATTTAACGACACGACTTCAATTGAGTAATTTATGATTCTGCATCTGCATTTAATTTTGAATAATTATTTCTAAGTTATTCCTATCACCAAATTGCTAGTTACATTTAATGCTTAATTTTTTTTGATTTAAATGAATGCTTAATTTGACTCACACTAGTGAGACATTTTTATGTTTCTTGTGTATATACGTGTCGCTTGCCAGTCATTTTTATGAGTGCATTGGCGTTCAATAAAACTGATACTGTATTTGCTTATAACAGCAACTCGAGAACAGTGCTCTGCAAACATTTTGCACTCACAGCACATTAATAACTTTTGATGGTTTTGATGGCACACCTAAACTAACAGTGTTACCAAAAATATAGGAAACACAAAAACAGTTTTTGATTAGTTAACATTTTAATGAGTACAATTAGTATAACGTTTGGCTCAATATTCGACAGAACATTTCAAAATTTTCTGTGAATTATTTTATTCTTTTTCAGTTTTTGATTAATACTGTAACAAAGATTAAAAGCTTTGGCCTCACATGAAAGTTCTGTAGAATCGAAAAAAAATTCAAGAATTTATCTGGGAATGCCAAAAAAAAGTAGGACACTACCCAACCGCCCTTTTGCTAAGAAAAGAGGAAAGACATGCCTTAGCAGATAAAAGATTTTGAAACTACTCTCTTTAAATTTTTGTGATATTTTGGTGAATCTGCAATAAACAATTTATATTTACTACCGTGGCTGTGGTAAATGCAGATGTGCTGATAGTTATATGCTACGAGTGCAATAACACTTTTTCGTTTTCAGTTTTTTGTCAAACTAATTTCATATGCCCATGCCTCTATGCATATTTTCCAATGCTGGTTGTTTCATACCCATAGTAATACATCCATTACTGCACGCTCTTTGTCACACTGTTATTGCCTTGTATTCATCTTCATGCAGAAATTAATTAGGATTTGTCTATGATCAATATTAATTTATTCAGCAGCCTTTCTAAAAAATATTTTCTGAAGCCTAAAACAAGGTATTAAAATTTCACCCAGCCCTTTTAATAGCATGTTGTCCTTGCGCTTAAGATCTTCTGGCACTCTGAAATTATCCATTGGACGATTACGTTTCAAGCCTTTTTCTAAGTTGAATTGGAGCAAAATTTTTGCTAATTTATGCTCATTGATCAAGAACTGCTAACTGACAACAGGGTCATTCCATGTCAAGTGATCCAGGCCATGTAACCCACCTCTTTGGATTTTGTTCAAATTTGGCATGATGATAGACCTTGACAAAGATTTACATTTTACTGTTTCTGTTTTCAATCAATTGCAAAACTCTTGGCTGTGTTTTGAAACCTATCGCAATGTGTTTTATTTTAAATGCAAACATCTGTTTTATTAGTGAGGTTTTAATGCATGTAAAAAGATAGAAAAAAATCAAGACTATGAAAAATTAGTCATCGCCAACCAAGGTCCAACCAGAATTTGTATTTTATATCACCTTTTCTTTGAATGATCATTAACTTTGAATAGTCAAATTGTATTGACCAGAAAAAATTGTAATCTCTATCTTGTACCGGCACATTTCTTAGAACCACTGAGACTTCAAGACATAAAACCCATGTTGCATGTGTTACATCATCAGTGCATTGTCTGTAGACTAGACTGGTTAAAATAATTTCATGTTTTTGTTTAATTTGAGCTCAGTTTGCCTTGAATTATATGTCAAAATTTTAAAAGATCTTGCAGCAACTTACCATGTACCACTATATGTTACAAATCAGTTTACTTAAAGATGTTTAAATATCTATCTAAGAGCATGTGATAATTATACCGTAATAGACACAACAATCGTAATTCAATTACATGTTGCATTATTTCACAATTGTAATTGACTATAAGCAATGTAATGTATTCATACATCTCTATTAGTGAACTTTTAAGTTATGGATATCAACTTGTTGATGTCTTTTATTGATAAGATAACTAATTTTTAATTACAATTTTGTCTAGAGTAAGTCCAGAAACTTGAGGTTTTAAGATCATCATTGTACAACTGTTGAAACTTCTGCTACCACCAGAAGCTAGCTTTATTTCTGGCAAAAACATACAAAAATTAAGTAGCAATTGGCCTGTTGCTGCCCAGTGGCAAAACGAGCCTAAAGTGAGTAAAGTGATAATATTAAGGCAATCAATTCTTACTGATTAGGTATAACTACAGACATATCATGGCATGTTCTATTTGTAGATGTTGCACTAATACAGTTGTATGTTTTGATCAATTGTTAACCATTGAAGTAACTAGGCTAGTCTGTGCTGAGTTGCAAAAGGTGTGACTGTTTATAGTTGATTTTAAAGCATTTTACAACTCATTGGGTATCATATTGTGCGATTTTACCCTGAAACTATCACATGTAAGAGTAAAAATTGTCAATTTGTAGGTACTGAAATTAAAATGCTAATTTGTATCAACAAAACTCAATAAGTCATGAGCTTTATTTTGGATTCCAATAGTCCTTGTCAGGACCTTTTACATGATATGCACATGTCATGGTACCTGGTGTGTACCGTATCCTTTTGGTGCCTTAAAATATCGTTTTGCTTGAGTGATCACAGCGGTCATAGCTGAAATCATCAAGTGCAGAGGTCAAAGGTCAGGTCAGAGGAGCATCAAGTTTGATCAAATAAAAATATACATTCTAATTAAAGATATATGTGAATTTCAATTCAAACAGATGTGAGTAGCCTGAGTTATGAGAGTCAAAAGTTAAGCATAAAATAATCACAAAATTTTTCTGCTTGAGTGATCACAAAAATCGTGATTTTCAATCGCTCATAAGTTTGGCCACGGTTGTCTGATTTTCAAAATAAAATGTTTTTTGGAATCAGCATCTCTAGGTCTATCATCATGCTAAATTTGAACAAAATCCAGAGATGGGTTATAAACTGTCTTTTTTTCTGGATCACTTGACATGGAATGACACAACACACTGAATATTTAACATATGCTAGCAACAACTGCTTACACCACAACACCTCCCAAAGATGAAAACATAACTTTTTATATAACGACTGCACAGGCCAGTCTCAAGTTTGAATTCGAAAATTGTCTAGCAGCAAGCTAACATAACTTTTAAATCTGCAAAGAACAAAAGCTTATGTTTATACAAAAACAGAGTGTGCGAGTTACATTACACTGAGGCACACTTAGCATCTTGTCAATCTATAACACAACCAGTTGCAGAGAATTGCTCTAAAGGATGGCACAAAGTTAACTTAATAAACAAATTGATGTTACAGACGAATTTCCAAAAACAATTTCAAAACTACCTTTAATTTAAAAAAGAGATGTTTCATCCATGCAACTTTACTAATGTAAGGGAAACCCACAAAATTGGTGAGACGGAAAATACAATAATATTCACAAAAACATTTTTTTACAATAATCTGCAATGACATTTAATTTGCATAGTAAACGTAATACAAAACTTCATTATGTATAGCAAAAAAGCCCTAGTTCTTCAACTGTGTATTCTTTCCAGTTCTTTAAAAAGTTTAGTGTGTTTATAGCTTTACTACTGCTGAATCAACTAACAATAGTTGATTTTTTCTAAAGGGAGGAATGCTTTGGCTTGTTTGGCACTTTACTTTAAGAGATCTCTCAGTACTACCATACTAACTCTGCAACCACTGCAGCTTCCAGTAAATACCAGTGTTGTAAGTAAATTTTTGACTTAATTTTAGGTCATTTGCAGATTACTTCAAATTGCAATTAATTAACTCCTCCCATGTATAATACCAGTAGAGTAGTAAAAACAACAGAAGACAACTAGCAAGCAGGAATCTTGACTGAATCAAAAGACAATGATGGTTTGCAAGAGAGATGATTGCCTACAGTGCTATGATCAATAAACACCTCTAGGGTCTAACAAAAAGTGCCATGCTACACCAGTGGTTCTCAAACTGTGCGTCGCAATGCCCTGGTGCGTCGTTTCAATTTTCCAAGGCGTCGCGAAATATTTTGGTTTTGTGCCATTAAGTCTAGGTTTTATTGCGTCAAAAGAACTCTGATTGTAGATTCCTTTCTTACTTTCTTCTGACATTTTCACAATAGTGTTTTTAATACACTGTTGTAACGGTTGACTTGTTATTCAAGAATCAAATTGCAGAAGTTTAACTTAATTGGCGAAAAATATATAAAGAATAAAGCATTTAGTTGTATGTTGCACAAAAACAGGAAAGATAAGCCACAAACTTAGAAGAGCGTAATTTTATGATAGAAGATGACAGATCAATCCAAAATCTTGGGAGCATCTGCATAGGGGCAGTTATTTATGTAGATTATCGGTCACATTTATCTTGTAGTAGGGCAAACTAAACTGTAGAATGCTGTCTGGTGCATCGCAAAGTTTTGCAAGCTTTTTTAAATGCGTCGCATCGCAAAAAGTTTGAGAACCACTGTGCTACACAAATCAACATTACAGACAATGCCTTGCAAGTAATCTTCAATGTAACAAAACTGTAATGTTGTAGACAAATTGACATTTCAGCCAAAGCCATTTTTGATAAATTCTGCTACACAATGCTGCCTCTCTTGACTGTAAGTCTGGAATAAATTTCTATATTAGAGAAACTTCAACATATGAACAACAAAAATGATTTCAAATTTACTTGATTTTCATGTCTTGCTTACCTGAAAATAATGGAACATCATCAATGCAAATATTTTCCATCATACTTTTTACTGTCATTTTATCAAATCGACGACTTTGCAGAAACTTTTTTAAATTGTTTACAAATGCAGACTGATTTTTCTTACTACCCCAAACTGCCTTTTCATTAAAGAACTTTTCTATAACTGATTTCAGGAATAAAATCACCTGAAACAAAAAAAGCAACAAAATATTTGAAGTTAAGCTGAACTTAAGTGTGTGCTGAAACATCTAAAAAAATGCTAAAGAACTTGAGAGTTTTAAAACAAAAATGAAAATTACCTCATTATTTTAATTCACAGAATAAACCCATAACCGGAGTCTTTAGTATTATGAGGTGAATAGATGCTTCAAATTATTCACAGAGTAGCTCAACTCTCAATAAGAAACAAATATCTACACTAAATAGCATGAAACAGGGAAACTACATTGTCATGAAAATCATAACTAAATCATCAAACTTTAAAACTTACATTGCTTGAAATAATTAAGCTTAAAAATCTTAAAGAGGTCAAAAAAATGTGAGTTTCACTGAATGATTACCATACTTTGCTTATTGGTGTATGTAGTTTCAGCGATGCAAACAGCAATCTTTCCAACTCATCACGGGATAGTTGATTTATATTCTCATTAGTGTATGTCATTGTTTGGGAAGGGCAATAAAAATTGTGCAAAAAATATATTTTTGATTTTTTTGATTTTTGAAGAATAATGTAGCAAATATCCACACATTTTCGCAAATGCCTTGGGAGATTGGTTTTTCTTCTGCGAGAAAGTTTGGTTTGGAAACTGGATGGGTGAAATCCTATTTGTTCTTCCTTTTTATCTTGAGAAAGCATAATTAATATTGATGCTGCTGATTTTAAACGATGTTGATTTTTAGACTCTAAATGTTCATTACTGCATTTGGTAAAAGTTGAGGCTATTGCTGGTCCAAATACTTGTGAAAAATCTCTGGTTTTTTCAAACGAAGTTGTAATCCTGGTTGATTTTGGCAACAAATTTTGTACTGCCACTGGTATAGAAGTTGCTTTTTTTTCTTTAAATAAAGTTTTTTTTCTGAAAATATAGTTTACCAACATTCTTGCAGATGTCCGTGATGGCGAAAGAGATTCTAGAAGATTGGTTCTTTCAAAAATAGTCGTCTGATTTTGATTATGCATTGGAGATTGTGAATACAAAAATCTTGGTTGCAGAACACACAAATGAGTAGACTTGCACATTTTAGCAGTTACCAGTAATAGGCCAACACAAAATTACTTAAGGATCTACAAGACAAGCATAATAGTTTATTCTTCTGTAAAAATACAAAATTTTCCACTAAATCTAAAACAAACTGGTATAATGCAACTCTAATATGACTTCAAACCAAGGACCTAGTTTGCTAGAAAATTTTGGGGGGACAAATTTGCAAAATTGCATTGTTTTTGAGAACTTTTAAACCATTGCCTTATATCCATTGCACAAGTTAACTAAATTTAACTAAAACAAACACAAATTGACATAAAGTAAGCATTCATCTTGCACAAACTGACAAACCAAGGACAGTGTCCGTTTTCGCCATAAATTTGGGTGGACAAAAAGTTTTGGGGGGAACATGATATTCAGATATGCAGAAACTGGGGAAACATGTCTCCTCCCCTTTAAATAGGTTCCTGCAATAAATTACAAACTGAAGTCAAAAGAAAGATCATCCTGCTAGCTGCTGTACCCCGATTGGCTAAAATTTAGCTTTTGTTCTTTATAGGCCAACAACTACTTGCATGCACACACCACTAAAATCTTTTTTACCGTATCTATCACAATGCAGGTCTAATTACCAAGCAAATAAATATCCAATGACACGTTTGTAGTAAGCGAACCATAACCTGTAGAGTGCCAATTTGTGCTAACATTATGACAATAGAACAAACTGCTCAATTAGAGATGGTTAAATTTATGCACTAATATTTTAATAACATGCTACCACATGCATTTAATAACTTCTTTCAGCACAACTATCGGAACTGCAAAGCTGGTAGGTCACGGTCGAAAACTAAGATATTTCCTAAATTTTGCAGAATTAAACTAACCCAGCAGTCATGCAAATACAAAGGTCCTGTGCAATGGAATAAGCTTCCTCCAGCATTAAGAGAAATAAAATCTATGAAATCTTTTATCAACTAATCAAGGCAGTTTTTTATCACTTCCTGAGCATTTAATCCACTTAAAATTCACATCTAGGAAATGTGACTGCTTATGATATAGTCTTTTACAGTGCCATGGTTTCTGTATTCTTTTTTCTGTTTTCAGATGAATCCTCTGAAGGTTGTGACAGTGAAGTGAGAACAGTCAACCATGAACGATCAATTCATAAAGACCATTGAACTACTAAAACTTCATCATTGCATATCAGATTATAATGATAAGTTATTTTCATCTTTTAAGGTCACTCTGCATTAAATTAATTATTAATTGGGTTGATTAAATTTTACGTGAACAATGCGGCTGGGGATACCATAACGGTTCTACTAACTCACGGTAACTTCTTTTTTATAATAGCTATGTGTTTAATCAAGTCCTAGGTGTATGACTTAAAACTACAATCGGCGACAGGGTTTATGTGCCTTGAGACGTAAAGGAGCTGTCTCTTAGCTGTCGTTGCTCCTAGCTCACCCTTGGGCAAGGTGAAGCACCTGACAGCCTCCCCTGTTAGGGTTACAACTTGACAATTTTTTTTATTTTTATTGTATCTAGCGACACTTTGTACATACTGTAAATGCTTTTCTTCGTGTGTGTTTTATATTTATCTAGTATCTTACAGGTGCGATGGCCATGCCATTATCTTCACATTTAATCTAAATTCTTTTCATGTGCATGTATTAACGTATATCGTTTTGCCATCGTTTCCTTTTTTTGTCCACTGCTGTCAAATTTATTTCTATGTATGCAGATTTGGGCAAAAATAAAATAAAATTGAATTGAATTGAATTGAAAATAGTAACCTGTACTATAACTTATTTACTGTTATTATTTACTACGTTTCGCTACAGTGATTAAACTGTTACGCATGATTAATTCAACTTCGCAATTTTTATAAAAATTTTGAAGACTGCGATTGGCATAGAAGGATCTAACAGTGTCAGCATTTATTGCAAAAAAAGAAACAAAAGCACTAAAAATTTTACTAGTCCTACAATTCCTATTTTAAAAAATGCTTTTCTACTTTTATACCTAAAACATCTGTGTCCATAAGAAGTGAACTTGCCACCCAGGGACGTGCCAAACTTTTCTGCTGCCTAGGGCGAGTTTCTGATAATGATGCCCCTTATACCTAGCTTCAAACATAATTCGGGGGATAAACAACTTATAGATGTTGTTATACATGAGAATGATTAAATTAAAGCTCAAGTAAGGGTGAGATGTTTGTATTATTAATTAAATCATCAAACTAAGCAACAAACTCACATGTATAAGATCAAACTCATTTATCAACAAAAAGCAAGTCACTTATTGCGATGTCCAATCGCTCCTTTGCTGTCACCAAATGCCTGAACGACAGCTTCTTTCACCTCGCTTGTCAGGAATTTCTTTTCGATGCTAATCAAAGATAAACTTGACAGGCGCTGATTTGACATCGAAGACCTCAAATATGTTTGTATTTGTTTCAATTTTGAAAAAGATCGTTCGCATGTAGCAATTAAGTGGCCAGTTGTGAGTAATAAACGATATGCAATTCACAAAGTTAGAAAAACATCCCAGCCAAGCTCAACTAATGAAGCAAGAAAATCTTTCGCATTTTTTGGAAAAGCTCTGTTTCCACTTCGGAAAAGCGTAAGGAAATCAACAATTTCTTCGTAGAGGAAAGATGAGTTCACATCAGTCTCAAAATGGTTAGCAAAATTCTGGCACTGTTGTTTCAAGGTTTTCAAATGTTCCATCTTTTTAACATCAAATGAGTTCAGCTTTACTAAGAAGGAAAACATTTCAGCGAGCCTACGAACGCGGCCTGAGCGTTCTGAAAGTTCGGTCTTCAGTCTGTTTGCGATTTCATTCATCATTCTTTTCATTTCTTCAATTGCTGATAAACCATCATCTTTCACAACCTCTCCAGGCATCATTTTCCTTCGCCTGACTCTTGCCCAGGGTACATTCCACCTCTCACAGTATTCTGATGCCGATCTGACTGCATTCGTAATAATATCTTCAGATTTTAGATCAATAATTCTATTGAGCCCATCAAGATTATCACTTGCTTGAATTAAATCAATCTTGGGATCTTGTAAACGTTTTGTCACCCTCTGCACGGTTGACAAAATAGGGCACCAAAATTTTAAGAAAGAAACAAATGTAAATTGCTGCAACGACCATGGTCTTCCGCCATGCCCCCATCCCTCGGAAGGGGTCGGGTAAACAACAATGAAGAAGAAAATAGGCATCAGATTTTGTCTCACTTGAAAATTTGCCACCTTCAAAATGCTCAAGACAAAATATAATTTTGTCAAAATTTTCTTGGATGACTACAACTGCGTTGTAGTGCGAACTCCATTTGGTTTTACAATGCTTGTTGACAGTTTTCTTAACCTTTGACTTTAATACTTCCCAACGTGATGTCAAAGATGAAAAGAAAAAAAAATTGTCCATAATACCAAAAAAAGTAAGCACTGTTGGATGAACTTCAGCTGCATGAACACACGCCAAATTTAAGCTGTAGTTTTCGCAATTGATAAACTGGGCTAGAGAATTGATTTCCAAAATTCGTTTTTGTACTCCAGTTTGCAAACCACTCATAACAGCCGCGTTATTGTATGCTTGTCCTCGACAATCATTTAAGTCAATTCCATCATCATTCAACTTCTCAATCACCGTTTCCACTAAGCTTGCGATGTTTTTCTCAGAAACTTGAAAAACCCAAGAAAAACTTCTTTAATTTCCACATTCTTATTCTCATCGATGTGAACGTATCTCAAAATCTCTGCAATTTGATCTTCACTTGATACATCTGGAGTAAAATTTAACATCAGAGTGAGATATTTGGCTTTCTTTATTTCGTAAATAATTTTTTTCTTAATCATACTGCCAATAAGATTGATTATTTCATTCCGACTCTTATTCGACAGATAATTGACTTTGCTGGGCTTATTCCTCACATTCTGTAAATGTTCAAACAAAACAACGTCATAATCTGCCAATAGTCTGATTACCTCTAAAAAGTTTCCAGAATTGGTTTCATAAGCATTATCGTCAACCAACTTTGAAGCTCCTTCGTGTCTATGACTTCAAAACCAATATTCTATCTTGCAAGGAAAAAAACAGCATCGACAATTCGTTCGACAACAAGTCGCCATTTCTTTTTCTCACTTGCAATATGCTTTTAGAGTTCACAATCAATCACGCGTGATTTTTCAAGTCTTGCTGCAAAATCCAAATATTCACGCATTGCATTTCTGTGACCAGGACTTCTTTCGTGCTCATGAATTCGAGGATTCAACTTTCTCCAGCTGCTAAATCCATCTTCATTACAAAAACTTGATTCACATCTTGAAAATAAAAAACAGACAAAGCAAAAGACTGCTTGTTTGCATGGTGAATACATCAGCTATTTTCTCCGCAAACGCTCTCCATTACTTGGCAAAGTTTCAAACCAATGCTTAGAAAGAGATCTTTCATCTTTTTTAGCAAAAGGACCTTCTTTGTGTTAGAAATTCTCTGGTCCTTGCTGAACTAAGCATTTCACTAAATGTGTGGAAATCGGCTTTCTTAAACGCCTAAAGTCGTGGTCACGAAATAATTCAAAAAAATCTTCATCGTTTTGTTACCTTCAGCGTCATCGTTCAAAGTGACAGTACTCGCCTCAACAGTAGCACTCACCTCAGCTAAATTATCAGCGTCATCTGGAATCGATTTTGGCGACGAATTTTCATCCTGATTATCACCACCAATGTCAAGTTCTGTGTTAACTGGATTACTGACACCATCTTGGACGACAGTCACGGGTTCACGATTTTCAGCATTCCATTGATCTTTTGCCACGTATTGCTTTTTCACCCACACACCTGAAGAGTCTCTCATGACATTATCTTCTGCTTCCCTGAGTCTTTTCTTGCGGCGATTTTGAGCCCCGCTTGGTTGTATTCGCTTCATCCGTGGGATCAAATTAGGAGAAATCAACTTACACAAGAAATCAAAACCGAAGACTAGTATGAGTAAAACCAACAGTCGTGTTCGGCAGTAATCGTCGTACTGAAATCAAACATAACCAATTAGCAGCCTCGCATCCACGCAAGTAGTGCGCGCACGTGACACCGTCGTCATAACAAAGAAAACGTCATCGACTGCGCTAAATCACGCAGTGACCAGACGAGCACATTGGCTGGAAAGAGCAGTCAGCCATTGTTGACTCACCATCACTACAATCAATCACACAAGACTATACACGTAATGTCAGCTTTTACTTAAGTAAAAGCACATCGAGAAAAACATGTGTAATAACGCGAACTCTACAGCTTGGATCTGCTGCCCCCTACAGCGTGCTGTCCGGGGTGGCTGCCCCTACGGCCCCCCTAGGCCCGCCCCTGTTGCCACCATTGTTTCAACAAAAACCAAACATACCTTTTCCAATTCTACTTTATTAGTAAGTGAAAAGTACAGTTTACAAAATTGATTACAAATATCGAAAAACTCCCATAATTTGCTTTTCAAACAGATCCGTTTTCGCTTTTTTAAGCTTTTTGTTGATGTCAAATTCCTTTGACCACTGATTACACAACTACTAATAGTGTAGCGTATCGCGTCTCGCACTACATCAAGCTGCCATGCCAAACATCTTTTTGTCTTTTTTTATATATTTTTTTTGTTAGCTTGCTTTCGGCGACTTAGCACTTTGCTCCCGCCGATGTGTGTGATTCTAGTAGTTTACTGTAAGAGCTGTGTTTGCTATTTTGCAACTTCGTGCATCCCCAGTTTGACGTCCAGCCAGTGCACCGTTTCTACTTTATCCTACGATTTTACTGATGAAGAAATATCAATTGACGAAGTATCTATCGTCAGGTTTATAGCTGCTCGACTATCTCCGCTTAAAGAATATCGTGCTCCTATAGTTCCCTCGCCTGGCGATGCAACCTCACGCCAGGAATCTCAGCCTGTACGGCTTTCCGGCAATCTTGCCGTGGACTGATATCCAATATGTTACTTTTGATAATTGGCCTGTATTGCTTTCCGGAAATCTAACCGTGGACTGATATCTATGATGTACTTATGATGATCGTTTTAAATAATAGTCCCTGTAGCTGGCGACTGGAGTAATTGTCCGCGCTAGCTTATTGGTGCGAGGCCCCTACATAGACTGGTTAAGTACAGCAGCATGTAGTTTCACAGATTACTTTTTTATCCACCTCTTGCAGTGTGACTGGAGTTGATTGGGATTGGTATTGCACCGCGTGTTCGTTTATCATTATTGCATGTGTAGGCCTACCATATTTTCGTTGCCCAAAAAGAGGACAAGTTTCGTCAGCAAGTAAAATACAAGTAGGATAAGACCATCCCCTAGGCTACATTCAGCAAACGTTACGGCAAAAAAATAGACAATAAAACAAGACAAATTTATTTGTCAGATTCAGCCCCTGAATATTTTGCGGTTGCCCCAACTTTTTTCTATGAGGAAGGATCAGCTTTAACGTGATTATAAAATTGAAAATCGCTACGTCCTTTTTTGAAACAAGGATGCTTCTGCCGTAGTTCATCAGAAAACACTTTTTCTCTTTGGCATCATTGTTTAGCTTTATTTAGCTTTCCAAATTTTACTTTATAATAATTATATTAATCTAAATGGTAAAAAAGAGGACATTAGGCTACTTTTTAGTGTCCTCGGAGGACCATCCATTTTTTTGTAAAAAAAGAGGACAAATCCTCTTAAAAGAGGACGTATGGTAGCCCTATGCATGTGTCTAAAATCGCACGCATTTATTTTTCTTTTTTTGTTTGGCCTAGATACTGTTTATTTATTTTTCTTCCCATGGTAGTTCGTTGATTGGCTTGCCTTTCCCACCGACTTTTGTTGTCTATTGTTTTTGTTCATGTGACGTGCGCAGTGACCTGGCTTACATAGACGCGGGCAGCGACCTAGTTTCTGGTGACGTGTGCAGCATTTTGTCGCCGAACATGCGGTTGGAGATTTTCTGCTCTCTTTCGTTGTTGATTGTCGTGGCAAACGGATGTGTTCTAGTTATCTGCCACAATCTCTTTCATCGCTAGACTTCGTGGAGGACGGACGTGATTTTGATTGTCTGTCACAACTGAGTTAATTGTATTCTTAACATCAATGCAATAAAAACATTAATGTCGTGCTTCCTTACTTGTGAGTGACTGCCATAGTTCCCAGCAATTGGAATGCAGTCCACACGCTCTCGTTCAAAGGAACATATTTTCACAATAGCTTTCGTAACCAATTGATCTAAACTTTGAATCGCATTGAACGCAAAAAACTACGATCTATTCCAAAACCGAGCTCTCATTCGTTTCCCACACATTCCTACCGAAAATTAAACGGCAATAATAGGCCAACTTTTTAAAGCCTAATTGCAAACATATTTTGAGCGATCTGTTTTAAACCGATTGATAATAATATACAAAGCGAAACCTTTGCAAAAAACATTACATACGGTATCACGATATCAGCAACTCATTTCAACATGTTTTTTCAACTTGGAGCGCCTTTTTTAAGAAAAAAGAGTGCTCAATGCAGAATGCTTAAAACAATATCGTGTGTTGCATTTCAAACAAAGTTCAAATTCTTGTCAAATTTGTTTTGTCGAAAACATCTTGCTTATAAATAAAGTTATGAATAAAGTTTTTGCCAGTAATTATGTTGAGGATTGATTTCGTTTCAGTAAAAAAAACGTTTTCTCCGTCAAGAAATGCAAATTTGAAAAATCATTTTTGTTATGACGTCAACACGACTGACCAATCCCTTTATGACACTCACCTCAAGGGAATCATCAATCGGGCCAACTTTCATATTTGAAGGTTCTGCAGTTTTGGAGGAATTGAAGCAAACGAACTCATGCAAAGTCAAAACGCTGTTTTATAGTATAGACTAGCCGGCCCTGCGCCCCCACTCCCCCATTGAAAATGTCTAGGTTCACACTATCGGGTCAGGTGGCCAAGCTGACTTCACCCAGTGGACAGTTGTCAAAACAGCAATAAAATGTTTTTTCACATAGCCAAATTTCGCTTCAAAACAAAACTATAGTTTTTTTAAAACGCAATCGATTAAAAAGCACGTGGGGCCAGCGCATAGCCATTACATTTCTCCAAAGTTTATCGAGTCCCTGCTGGTGCGGCAGCACCAGGTTTCAACTCTTTGATTCCCGCGCCAAGCGTACCGTCGTTGATTAGCACTGAACCAGTAGGGTTGCTTTGTAGAACTAGTAATATTAGCTCTACGGATCCTTTCTGCTTCGTCAAACAAAAAACAGGAAGCGGTTGAAGCTTTCTCGCAGTGTTTTATTCACAAATATGCGCAGCTCCTCCCAGCGTGCGCAGAACGAAAATTCACGGCGATAAAGGCTACCACACAGCCTTAATAACAATTAAACAGGGGGACCAACACTCAGGTCCAAACAGAAATCCGAAGCATAATCAGATCGAAACGAAAATTTACTACTCGTTTCGCCACGTTGACGTTTTGACAAGAATAGCGAAAATACACGTGGTCACTATATATGTACGAGCAGATGCATCTGTTATATATATGAGTCAAACATGTGGCCTTATTTAACCACAGGGCAAAGACTAAAGAAAGACAATACAACAAAGGAAGGCTTTTAGAAGTAGTCTGTAGGAAGCCCGGTTATAACGTCTACTACTTCTCAGTAGGGGCTAATTGTTCGGTTTGCTGTAGGGGTCTAATTTGAAGCTATATTTACTTAAACTCCAAACAAAACAACACGAGATTACTTAATTTACCACAATATCAATCAATTTTGTAAAAAATTGCTTATGAAGTCTTTGCGTCGCATTCTCAAAAAACTACGCTTTATGAAGTCAAATCGCTGTAAAAAACTACATGGCGATTGGCGGAACACCTGCAACGTCTTGCTTGCCCTGTTTTCATCATTGGCATCATTAAACTTAACAAACTTTAATCTGTTAAGTACAGTAACTGCTAGAAAGCATATCAAAATTGTGTAGGAGCACCAAAGTGTTTGATATGTACTTAGCAAACTGCAGACAGTGACACTGTTTCGACCAATCAGGTCTTTTCAGTGCAGTTGGTGACCGAGAAGAAGCTAGAGGCCTATAATAAAGCTTAGCTTAGATCGCCACACTTGTGGGATCTATCCTAGGTCCACTGTAGTGGATAATGATCTGTCAGTACTCTACGAAGCTGTATCACTCGTGAATGAGTGGCGGTTGTCGCAGGTGCACTGTGTCTAACAACTGCTAGAACAATAGTGCTGTCACAGCCCAGTGGTCACAAGCTCTTAGAGCAGTGTTTCTTAACCTGGGGTGCTAGCACCCTCTGGGGGTGTTAGCACCCTCTGGGGGTGTTGAAATTAATTTCAGGGGGTGCTGGAAAAGGTGACAAATGAGGCGGTCAAAGGTAAAAGAGATACGTTGCGACAAATGTATATTTTCCGATCTGAGTAGAAATATGATAGACGTTGCAAAGTTGTTTTGAAGAATAAACCAAACAAATCATCAAGATGTACTGCACTTGCTTTACTTTATCCTTATAAGTAACCAAGTGTTAGCCAATGGTAGGGGGTGCTGGACTGCTTAGGCTTGACCAAAAGGGGTGCTGAGAAAGAAAAAGCTTAAGAAGCACTGTCTTAGAGTAGTGCAAGAGGCTAGCGATGCACTTGGCAATCTGCAGACAGAGACACTGTTTCGACCTATCAGGTCTCTTCAGTATGGTTGGTGAACGACAAGAAGCTAGAGGCTTTTAATAAAGCTTAGCTTAGACAGTCACACTTATGGCAACAGTGTCAAACAGGTCGAAACAGTGCCACTGTTTGAAGTTTGCTAAGTGCATCGCTAGCCTCTTGCTTTACTTTAAGAGCTTGCGACCACTGGGCTGTGACAGCACCATTGTTCTAGCAGTTGTTAGACTCGGTGCACCTGCGACAACCACCACTCATTCACGAGTGATACAGCTTCGCAGAAAACCGACAGATCATTATCCACTAAAGTGGACCTAGGATAGGCCCCACAAGTGTGACGATCTAAGCTATGCGTTATAATAAGTCTCTAGCTCAGTGATTCTCAACCACTGTGCCGCGGCACTTTTGTGTGCCGCGAAATTATAAAAGTGTGCCCCCAAATTTTAGATATATAATTTAAAATTATTATTATAACTATTTTTTGCAGTGTGTTATAGGTAAGTAGCAAATTTTTAAACTTATCTTTTTCTATGTGTGCCGCCAAATTTTGAAATCGTTAAAAGTGTGCCGTACCAAAAAAAGGTTGAGAATTACTGCTCTAGCTTCTTGTCGGTCACGTACTGCACGGAAGAGACCTGATAGATCGAAACAGTGTCACTGTCTGCAGTTTGCTAAGTGCATCGCTAGCCTACGGCATTACTCTTAATGATAAGTATTTTCACGATTAAACTATGATATGTGAGGCCCACTACTTATGACCTAAGCGTATTTGCATTAGCAAACGACTTTAGATAAGCCCATGTTGCTTGGTCCTGGCATAAACGCAGCCATGCAAACACCAAACTAACCCGAAATAAAGCACTTACAGTTAAGTGATTACAACCCGGGATGTGGAAGCGGAAGCGGTGGAAGCGGCTCTTTTTCTGAGAAAGCGGAAGCAGCTCTTTTTCTGCGGAAGCGGAAATGCGAAAATTCTACCGCTTCCGCATAAGTTATTTGACTTGAAGAGTAACTTGGCCAAAAAGTTTTATCTATTTCCCAATGTAGATTAAACCGTAAAGTTGCTCTATAAATCTGAATAATCGTGCGATATCAGTAGCGCGAGAGAACAAGAAAAAGTATAACTAGCATCACATTTTATATCGATTACGGGTAAAAGAAAGGTAATTTGGACAATGAAACGTAGCCAATAAAATGATAATTTGATTAGACTTAACTAACCTTGGTTAGAGCCAGGGGGCTGAAAACGCTGAAAAAGAAATTACTCACAACGGAAACAATTTGATCATTCTTCACCAGGGCTCTTCAACAGGGGTTTCGCAATACATGCAGTTGTTTCTTGAGTTGTATGGGTTTTGTGAGGGGACCGCGAAGTTTCTTCGTTTATTAATAGTATTTATTTTTTATTTCAGTATATTAAATTTTTATTTGTAGCGGTGTTCCGTTTATATAAATAGTTAATAATGGAATCTTGTGATAGCAAGTTGCAGACTGCGACGTAATTCTGTTTACAACATTAAAAACGTGTGAATTTACCAATTTCCTTTGTTACGTAATAGTACGTCTGTAATTTTAATTTTGCTGTTATTGTTACCTGATCCCTTCCAAGGGATGGGGGGCATGAAGGATTCTCGATTTTGCTAATTCTAAATTGAAAGAGCTTAACAGTAGGCTGTGTCTGTTGCAGCGAAGACGAGAGAGAACACAGCGAGCGTGACAAAGGAGCACACGTTCCTTAGTGGAAATCAAGGAAACCTGTGTGTCGAAGAATTTAGATGAGACAGTACGCCTCCAGTCTGAGAAAAGATGAGGATGCATACGAGAGATGAAAGAAGAGAGACTACAAGGGGATAACAGAGGGGATGAGCAGCGCTCCTCCTCTGTCCAGCTCATGAGCCGCGTCGTTCCCCTGAAGAAACGAGGGTCCGGAGACCCGTTGTAGCCTTACAAAACAGGAGCAGAGAGAAGACAGTTCCTGCCAGATCTACCAGAGAGTTTGAGGTAAAAGAAAAGATGGAGGAGAGGACAGGGTGGCGAGGACAGAGCAAGAGTCCGATAGGAGGAGAAGAAAAGAGAAGTGGCAGACTTGTAGGTGGTGCCAAAGCCGGCAAAGAGCTTGCAGAATGGCGCATGTTTCAGCAAAAAAACTTGAACATACTGGGCCTGCTGAAAAGATAAGAGTGTTCTCAGTACCACAGAGAAAGTAGTTGGCAAGCATGCCAGAGCCGCCTGTCCAGAACACCAAATCGTAAAGAGGGCATTCAGTGTCACAGAAGTAAAGAGAGCAACAGCAGAGGAACGAGAAAGAGACGAGTATTCATCTGCAGAAGGACAGTGAGAGTCAAAATAAAAAGCAAAGTCATCCCAACGAGCTTTCTGAAACTTGAAGGAAGGAGACGTTCGTTGGGGCGATAGATCGGAGAAAGAGGGACGGTTTGCAGAATTGGTAGATCATCAGAACCCAGGTCCTGAAGCACCACCCAGGAGCAAGAGAGGAGGGAGCAAAGGAGATGACATGAGAGGAGCGACTGCCAGATTAGCCATGAAGAAAAGTAGGTATGTCAGAGTCATTGAGAAGGTCGGAGGAGATGACCCAATTGAATGCTTCCTCCCCACAGGGGTCAGAAGTACCTTTTGAGTCTCAGAGGGGATGATGGTAGTTACGGTGCCCAGAATAAAAAGATTTTTAAAGTTGGGAATATAGGAGAGAGAAAAGGAGTCAGTTCTGCTATCTCTCGGGGGAGAGCGAATATATGGAGCATAAACATTTAGAAATGAGACCAAGGAGAAGTCGTTTAGAGAGATGTTGACCCCTACATAATCAGAGTAGGGGTCAAGCGAAGAAAGAGAGGAGGCAGAAAGTTCAGAGAAGGATAAGCCCTGCCTGTCGCGTTAACGTGAGTGGCATCAGTAGAAAACATACCAGACCGGGAGTAGGTGCAATCAGATCGCAGAGCAGAAAATCCAGGAATCGGGAAAGAGGAAGATAAATTAAGGTTAGATTTCTGGATACAAATAAGGTCAACGGGATGAGACAAAATAAAGTGGAGAAGTTCAGTGCTCCTGACTCGGTGACCCCCAGCATTCCAATGAAGAACCCTGAGGAGTCAGGGAGAAGAAGAGGAAGCAGGAGGTGTAGAAAAACAGCCAGGAGCATGATGCGGTGGTGAGGGTGCACAGGGAGGAGATACGAAGTGAGCGGAAGGAGGATAACAGGTTTGAAAGCGAGGATGGGGCGGGAGTGATGTATAAGCAGAAGGGAAAGGAGGCCCAGATTCAGCAGTGGAGGTATACAAGCTGGAGGAGTCCAAGAAGGAAGTCACAGCGTTGGTAGGTATGGGATCTCCAGAAGAAACAGGGAGGGCAGCTCCAGGAGTGAGGGCTACCAAGAGTACTGAATCTAGAAAAGGAGAGTAGCGAGCACCTTAGATAGACCCATTTGGAGCAGGTGCAGCATTGCACCAACCTACCCCGTCAGGTCACATTTCCAGCGCACACTGAGCAAGGAAAGATGGGGCAAGGGTTAGGATGAACGTTGCCGCTCATCAGGGGAAGGATTAAAATACGGCCAAGAGAAAGGCAGGAGAAGACAAGAGACCGATTTTAAAGAGACTGTGTGATGCCCTTCTGCAGTCGTTCAGGGGGAAGCACGGCAAAAAAATGGTTTGTGTAGAGAAGAGTGCCCAGGGTAACTGGGACCCTCGGGAAGGCCATTAGCTATTTCGACCCAACCAAAACGGGGTTGGCGACCACACCACCACGTTGAGTCGACTGTTGATTGGTGCAGTTCAATTTTGCTCGCTTTATATACTGTACATAACACAGAAATTTCTCACTTCACTATTCAGAAAGATTAGAGTCAATACGTGTTTTGGGGACGAACAGAAGGTCCGTATTGCGATCATTAAAGTTAAAGTTAACTCAAAGTCAGAGTTAGTTGGGGATAGAGAGAGAAAATCAGCGCTATATAGCTGTAATTTTTTGTTGTGACGGCAGGTTATAGTCGAGAGCTGGAATATGTAGTCATACGATTTAGATCTGAGGAGCATTAAGTTAACTGTTGTATAAGTGGTTGTAAGTAGCGAAGGAACTTGCAATAACTGTTTATTAATTATTTTTTGAAGTGTAGCAACAAAACATTTGATTTTCTTACAAGAAGCTCGTGATTTCTAAATTTTTGTTAGTGGGGGTTTCGTGACAAACGCGAAAGTACATCACTTCCGCAATGACAAAAAAGTTGAAGAGCATTGTTCTACATTTAACACGAGTTCAAATATCTAAGAAAAAAGAAACACAGAGTAGTTATGAACAATAAGCTTACGCGAAGTAGGTAAAGTAATAGCAATATATGGATTGGTTTTTGTCTCCTCAAAATGATTAAGTGGAGGAGAAAGCAGGCTACTGACCAACAAAAGTTTAAAAAAATTGTCAACGGTCGTTTTCTCGTTTTTTGTTAGTGGAAGCGATTAACGAATTAGCCGCTTCCACATCCCTGATTATAATAGCAAGGCCCCCCATCAAAAACGTTGAGGTTAAGGATATCGCTTCGGATGTCTTCATCCGATTGATATTTGTGAGAATACCAATGATAAGACAATGTGTGGTCGACATGGCCTACCGTCATTTCAAAATGAAAAGTATCGCGTTTTTAAAGGAAATCAATTAAGCCTATAAAGATCATTATAGGGGATTGCGCATAGCTGCTATATTTCTTCCCAAGTTTCTCGAGTTCCTGGCTACGTCATGCTTGCCTTGTTCGGTACTTAAGAACAGGACTTGCTGGCAACTGGAATAGTGACGATTTCAAAAAGTTTTACTTATTTATTTTATGAGGTGCGTGAAAGCATAACTTCAAAGTTGTGAGGTAAAGGGAGGGGGGCACCAAAGCGATTTTCAGCGAGTAATATGTTAAATATTAAAACCATTACTTACGACTTTTTGGTAATCGTACGCCTGTCTAAACGATTTAGAGCCACTGGCTGAGCACATGTTTCTAGGTTCTGGCATAAACGCCTAGCCAGGGAAAGAGCAGACTAACCCAAAACAAAGCCCTCACAGTTAAGTTATTACAATAAAAATGCCCCTATCATTGAAGAATTGCTTGTTGCATTGACAAACGAGCATAAATTGGTGGAGTTGTTTTTGTCAAAAGCCCGTTATTAATATCTCCTGATAATGGATTCAATCGCGTTTCTACAAGTAGTTTTTGAAAAATACAGCTAACAAATTGCACAATCAAGAGTTGATTGTGACGTCATCTTAGATCCCAAAGGTGTAAAATTTTTAGTACGATGATAGGTTGGGAGCTAGTTTTTGTTTGAGCACAAAACAGTTACGCTCTGTTAAGAAATGTCAATTCAAAAAAATTATCTTTGATTATGACGACATCATAGCGTCAAGAACCCCCTTGTGGTGATCAACTAAGCTTGAGATTTGTACCCCCAATAGTTTTGGAGGAGTTCAAGCGTATATACACCTACGTATGTACGTACAGACAGAATCGCGCTTTATAAATTAAATTTGAAAAGAAAACGAGGCTCCATTTTGCTCAAAATTTAAGAACAAAGTAAGAACAACGCCAGTTTTGGCACAGGAAAAAAAATTAAGAACAATTTTTTTACTGTGATACAGTAGAGTACATATACTAATGTACTGTATCGTACCAAAATTCCAAAAATTACAGGTACATTACGGTATAGCAATAAGAGGGAATATCCTCATTCACGCTTGTTCACTGCACTCGGCCACTCGCTTTTTACCCTACTACAGTGCAGTTATTATGGCCTACATGAAGGGCCCAAACTCTGGCAATTATCAGCGGGACTGGAAGTAAGACAAAAGTTTAAAAATTTTAGAATGGCTAGATCTTTTTGCGCTAACACTTCTAGTTAATACATGGAGGGTCACGTGACTCTGAGGTACGGTACCAAAATGTTGTTTTGTGGCCTACTTAACAGATGGACAGCTGTAATGAATAAACTGTGAGCGCACTAAACAAAGTATAAATAAAGCAACAATGCATCGCTATTAGCACCTTAGAATCTGTGATCAATCGAAGATTCAAACTTAGTTCGTACGCTTTTTTTTTTACATTTTCCGCTTTCTTGTTTTTACTCGATTGCTAAACAGTAGTTTCAAATCCCTGTGTCAGACCTAACAGTAACTGTCGAGAGCAACAAACGAAACTGTTGTTGTTACCGGACCCTTTCTGAGAAATAAAGACATGGTGGAAGACCATGGAGCCCAGGAAGCAGGACAACTTCCAAAGGCTTGGACCAGAGGATCAAAAAGCAGTCGCCAAAGTGCGAGCGGCGCAGAGTCCGTAGCAAAATGAAACGAGAAGTGCCACGGGTCGGATGATCGCCGGCTACGCACGAAAGACTTTCAATTCTGAAGATATAAGAGTTTGGCAGAAGACTGTGTTCGTTGCAGCGAAGACTAGAGACGACACAACAAGCGTGACGAGGAAGCACAAGTTCCTCAGTCAGTGAATACTGGGGGACCTGTGTGAAGACTTTGACACAGTACGCCTCCAGTCCGAGAGAAGAGTGAACACGAGAAAAGAAGAGACTGCATGGTACAGTGAATGGCTGGAGCAGCGCATCTCGTTTGGCCAACTCATTACCCGAAAGAAATGAGTAACCGGCAACCCATTGCAGCATTATAGCAAAACAGAAAGAAGACAGTTCCCACCAGATGTGCCTCAAGAGTGCGAGATAGAATGGATGGAGAAAAAGAAAGTGCAGCAAAAACAAAGCGAGAGTCAGAGATGAGAACGAAGAGGCAATCTTGTTGGTGCTACCGAGATCAGCAAAGAGCTTGGAAATGGTGCAGACTTCAGCAGAAAATTTTGAACACTCAGGGCCTGCCAAACAGAAAAGAATGGTCTCAGTGCCACAAATACAGCAGTTGGCCCACAGCATCATTTTTCAAAATGAAAAGGAACAAAGCCGTCCGTCCAAAAGTTGATATGGGTGGGAGTCAAAGAAGAGTTAGAACGGGAGCATGGAATAGAAAGAATATGGTCCATGCTGAAGGAAGGTGAATTCAAAGGAGGAGAGCAAGCAAAGAGAGCCTTCTTTACGGAAAAAAAAGCGTGAGCAGGGAGTAAACGCAGACTCTGCAGGGGAACCTGGAGTCTTGATTTCACTCTAAGTCTGGCCAAACCTGAAATGGAAAAGGAGGCTGTAAGACTAAAGGGTCCAGTTATAAAACAACACGGCGAAGTGAGTCAGGGTGACACGTACGGAAGGCAATCCTTAGATAAGAAAGATAGGGGAGGTCGAGAGACAACCGGTGAAGGGGCGACTGGGCGCTCGGTGAAGGCGTTGCAACTTGGTATCGCTGAGAAATAAAAACCATTCGGATAAAGCATAAATGAAAACAGGTCAAAGAAAACCTTTGTACAGAAGAGAAAGGGGCTCCTTGGAGGGGCTCCAAGAGCATGCAGAGAAACAGCGAAAGGCCTCAAGACAGAGAGAAGTTGGCCTTCAGCAAAAATACATGTGCAGAAAAAGAAAGAGTGCGGTCAAAAGTGATCCCGTAAAAAGTGGATATGGGATTGAAGTGGAAAGTTGAATAAAAAGATGGAGTTGAAAATTAGCTTGGTGGAACCCACCGACAAAGGGGCCTCACATTTGCTGGAATGGAAAGACATCAGAGCTTAGACCAGCGTTCCAGTCGAACCAAAGCTCCGTGTGTGGCCTCCACAACAGGTACCGAGGGGGAGGACCAAATGGCCAGGTCATCAGCATAAAAAAGGCAACTGTTAGAAGAAGATAGAAACGTAAGAAGATCGTTGATGAACACAAAAAAAAACAAGACTACGAATGAATCCTTGACGAGCCCCTCGGCAAGCTCGAAAGAAGCTACTTGTCTTATTTTAAAACCATCCGAGCGCACCTGTCACTGAGTCCATCGAACAAAGCAAAGTGGGAGGCCAGCCGAAAAAAGCTCGTGGAATAACGTACGGAATAGAGTCTTATCTTGATAAATTAATTATGACATATCCAACTACCACTGGCGTCAATTTAAATGAACAAAACAATTTTTGAACACAACCTCATAAAAAAATTTTGCTAAAGAAAATAATTTTCATAGGAGTTAGTTTTGCATACTAAAAAACCTATAAAATTTATATCACAAAAAAATTGAGTCGGGGTTACATGGATTAAAAGATTGACATCAAGCAATTCAAACGAGAGTACTGACTTGAAAACTCTCAAGCAGACCTGGACAACTGATGCCATCATTCACTGTACTACCAGACCAAACGGAAAAGTGCAATCCAAAAAATTCCAACTTTTGACTTACATCGGAGCAAAAATGAAAATGGTTTGTTGCGTAATTAAATACAAAATATGACATAACTTTTGCTTAGTGTTGTTGATTTTGAGGAAAAACTAAAACCATGTCACAACCAGAAATGGTGGAAGCAAACCGTTAAGGTAAGCTTGAATTTAATTTCTAACTTTTTACAAAATACTCAAATCAACATTAAATCCATTCCTTTGGTCTACAGTAAAAACTTTGATAGATTCAACAAGCGTAAGGTTCGCGATTGTGAAAAGCAACCATTAGCAGCTGTTGTACAACGTAGTATTCTTGGAGTGTTAGTAACAACGATTGACAAGCAGCGCTCGTTCGAGAAGAGCTCACAATAGCCCCTGCCTCTGCAAATCTTCAAAAGTTTTCTTAGTGACGACATTTCCAGCGGAATCTTCAAACTCCTCTTCGTGCTCCGGATTCCAACGTTCCGCATCTTTCATTTGCTTCAACTTTGTCCACACTGAAAATAACAGTCAGTAGGTCTCGTAAGGAATAAGTTTGTTATAGACGTACAAGAAGGTGAAATCACTTTTTTAGACAGCGTGTTATTGGATGGCACAAACATCTTTTTATTTTGGAATGCGCATTTCCACGCATTTACGATAACATGGTGACAATAGCGCAACGTGGGTTCTGGCAGCCTTGTGCGGAAGCAAATTATAAATATAAGTGTTATAATGTGGTAATCTGACAGAGCCGAAACTTTTGTCTCTCTCAGTCAAAAATGGCCGTCCTCTCTAAGTCGCCGGCCTGTGCAGATCGCACTCTTCTTACTACGCCACAGCATGGCAAATGATTTAAATATCGGTAAATGCAAAAGCTGTAAAACCACATAACATCTATGAAAAGAAAACAAGAGCCCACTGGTTTGACGTTGTGAAATGTATTGATTATAATTAAAAGTTTCAATCTCGCTCAAATCGAGAAATTTCAACTTAACGTGTATCTCTAACAATGATGTTCTATATGAATTGGGTAATTATTGATTCCTTAATAAGTCATCTGACGAAGTAAAAATGTGCTTGCCCTTGCTAGTCGTTGTTTGCTTGCTTGCCGTCTTTTTCTTGTTGCTTGCTAGCTAGCTTGTTGTTGTTCGCTTGCTTGTTTGTTGTTGTCTGCTGCTGTTGCTTGCTTGTTTGTTTGTTGCTGTTCACTTACAGTTGCTGCTGCTGTTGTTTGCTCGCTTGCTCGTTTTTTGCTTGCTAGCGTACTTGCTTGCTTGCGCGCGCGCGTGCGTGTGTGTATGCGTGTGTGTGTGCGTGTGTGTGGAGGGGGCGCGCGCATGTTTCCACTCACTAGCTTTGGAAAGAAAACATTTAATGGGAAAATGAAGAAATGTAAATTTCAGATGCTCTTTTACATGAATACGACAATGGCGTTTTAATAAATTTCAAGCTTTAGGCCCTTTGTTCCAAAGTCAGGAACAATACTTTACATTACAGCGGCTAACAAAATGTTAAAAAAGTTAGACGGTCTTTAAATCATTGAAGACTAAATCTGCACCAATCGCACTTACATGCCATCGCATCTTCTATCTGGGTAACGTTAGCAAAGTGGGCAGTGTTGGGAATGCCCAAGCACCTCATACCGTGAGCATGTCTCCATTCCTGCAACCAAATAAACATTTGATCATCAACAGCCTATAGCCCTATACAATCTTGAAGAATTATCACGAGCCACTTGTTTCCACTCTCTTATCTGTGAACAAAAAGCCTTGGCGCGTGTGTGCTCTTTGTTTTTTTCCTGTTATAACCTGTACAAAATTATAAAAGCAAGGATGATTAGAACTTATTCAACTCATTAAATGCACGATAAACGGAAAGTTGGGAGACCGCTAAACAGCCTTACTTTCTTTGAGCCAGTTGTCACCCAAACATGCAAAGCTGCTCACCCACCACAGCCATCACGTCACAAGAAACAACTTTTCAAAGACCCATCAATGACAATCGATGTTGTGTTGTTGTTGGTTACCCGACCCCTTCCGAGGGATGGGGGCATGGCGGAAGATCATGGAGCCCCAGAAGCAGGGCAACTCCCCAGGGTCTGGACCAGAGGTCATACAGAGACAGAGAGTCGCCAAAGAGTGAGCGGCGCAAAGAGTCCGTAGCTGGACAGTGCAGAATGAGATGAGAAATGCTCTGGGACGAGTGTCCACAGGCGCTGCAGGAAGGATTCTCGATTCTGCCAATCCTAGAGAGATAAGAACCTAAAAGAAGGCTGTGTCCATTGCAGCGAAGACGAGAGAGGACACAGCGAGCATGAAGAGGGAGCACAAGTTCCTCGGTGGAAATCGAGGGAACCTGTGTGTCAAAGAATTTCGATGGGACAATACGCCTCCAGTCTAAGAAAAGAGAGAAATGGATACGAGAGATAAGAGGAGAGAGACTACAAGGGAGTGCAGAGGGCGCAAGTAGCGCTCCCCGTCTGGCCAGCTCATCACCCGCATCGTTCCCCGGGAGAAACGAGTGTCCGGGGACCCATTGTAGTCTGATAGAACAGGACGAGAGAGAAGACACTACCTGCCAGATCTGCCACAGAGTTTGAGATGAGAGGAAAGATAGAGGAAAGGACAGAGTGGCGAGGACAGAACGAGAGTCCGATAGTAAGAGAAAAGAGAAATGGCAGACTTGTTGGTGCTGCCCAGGCCAGCTAAGAACGTGCAAAATGGCGCAGGCTTCAGCGGAAAAACATGAGCATACTGGGCCTGTCGAAGAGGAAAGAGTGGGTTCAGTGCCACAGAGAGAGTACTTGGCAAGAACACCGGAGCCGCCTTTGCCAAAAGGCAAAGGAACAGACCCGTCTGTCCAGAGTACCAGATTATGATGGGGGAGAGAGAGTCAAGGTGGGCGAGAGCCGCACCTTGGACAGAGAGAGCATGGAGAGGAAAGGGTGGACTCCACGATGAAGGAAGGCAGATTCCAAGGAGGAAAGAAAGGGCAAGCAAGAAGAGCCTCCCTAGAACAAGTAGAAGGAAGCATGAGCGGGTGAGTGGACGCAAAAGCTCTCTAGGACGATCTGCAGAGTCTTGGCCTCACTCCTAGCCCGGCCAAACCTAAAATAGAAAAGGAGGTTGGGAGACGAAGAGCCCGCTCATAAGATGAAAAAGTGAAATGAGTCAGGGTGACTCGTAGGGGAGGTAGAGAAGCCTCGGAGAGTAGTAGAGGGATAGGGGACGACGAGAGGCAGCCGGTGATGGCGCGACTGGCCGCTTGGTGGAGGCGTTCCAATTTGGTGAAATTGGTAGCGCTTAGAAAAGGAAACCATCCGGGTGAAGCGTGAGAAGGGGCCGAAGAAAAGATTTATAAAGAAAAGAGAGGGACTGCTTAGAGGGGACCCATGAGGAAGCAATGACACAGTATAAGGTCTTGAGACATGAGAAAAACTTGGCCTTCAGTGAAGATACATGCTTAGAAAAGAAAAGAGTGCGGTCGGAGGGGACCCCAAGAAAGGTTGGAGTGGGATTGAAACGGAGGCGGGAGCCGAGTAGGAGGAGGTTGGGCTGGAGGCTAGCTTGGTGGGGATCCACTGAGTAGAAGAAGGCCTCACATTTGCTCGGATAGAGAGGAAGACACCAGTACTCAGACCAGCGCTCCAATCGAAACAGAGCTCCTTGTGTGGCCTCCTCCGCAGTGGGGACTGAGGGAGAGGAGGACCAAATGGCCAGATCGTCAGCGTGAAGAGAGCAGCTGACGGAAGAAGGCAGAGAAGCCGAAAGATCATTAATGAATAAGGAGAAAAGTACAGGGCCAAGAACGGATCCTTGCGGAACACCTCGATGGACTCGAAAGGAATAACTTTTGTGATTTTGAAAGACCACACAAGCGTCCCTATCAGAAGGGAAAGATTGAGTCCCATGAGCAAAGCAAGGAGGGAGGTCAGCCGAAATAAGTTTGTGAAAAATGGCGGGATGCCAGACAGAGTCAAAAGCTTTAGAGAAATCGATAGTAGACAGAATCGTCCGACAGCTCAGCCTGGGTTTGTTAAACCCATCCGAAATGGACTGAGAAAGGCAATCAACGTTGTCGGTGATTGGGCTGAAAGTCTATATGCAAGACTTGTTCCAAATGGACTGCCGCTTATTCCCTGCTTGATCCTGGATTTTAATTCTAAACCACACCTTTCCAAAAAAGAAAAGGGATGGGATTAATACACAAATCTGGGCATCGGACTTGGACTGGTGGGTTTTAGTCTCAAGGACCTAGATTAGCAGCTTTTGACAAATAAGTCTAAGTTTAACTTAGTTATGATGCAGTATGCATTGGTACTGTAAATATCAGACATAATAAGCTTACAGCTGATATTATTATTGGTGCTTGGCTAAATTTTCAATCCAATCGTTCTCAAACTATGGGTCGCGACGCCCTTTTTTCAACATCACTGACTTGGCTTTTGAATTAATAATGAAGATATCACTCGTCTTTAAGTAAAAATTGAGGCCAACTTGGACCGGTGCAATGCAGTCGGGACTGGACTCGCCCAAAAGTGTTTGCAAGCCCAACGCCATTGCACAAACAAAATCGTAGTTGAATGGTTCCGATAGAACAATTGCATGCAAAGTAAGATCATAAGCAATAAACCTACTGACTTCTGGACTGCAAGTTTGTCGCTTAATTCATTGCGCAATGTTGCTGATTTATCAAATCGTCAAAAAACATATTGGATGAGGAACAATTAGAAAACCTTTTCGACATTTGGATAAATCATCTCCTTCTTTGCCGAAATTAAATCACAATCAACCAACAGCCTACATACAAGTTAATCAGTTACTTACTGAAAAGTGTCTTTGAAATGCTTTAGGTCCACGGTAGGTTTGATTTCCACAAATTTCACATTTGTAGTTAATGTTGAGACCGTGTAACTTATACAGCCAGTAGGGAATCGGTTTGCCATCCCAACCAAGAGGAAGATTTTTTGGATTGTAAATAATTTCATCTTCTTCGTCTTCACTTTCGCTTTCTAGTAGCATTAATGAAACGAATCAACTTTCTCGTGTTTGACGGGGTTACAATAGTGAATCTGCCCACTCAGGATGTCGTAAAAGGTTACCGTGAGGTACCCTGAAAGAGCCTTCATTGTCGGTAGAGGGGCTTCCAGTTTATATTCATGACTGTTAGGAAGTGGCGGTTGCTTTCTAACCAACGGAACATGACAACAGAGAGAAGTTATTTCGTTATTGAAGGATAAAAAACAATGTCGTATTACCCTTTTTCTTCGATATAGCAATGATTAACGTTAAAAGTAGAAGCAAAGACAGGCTCATATTCAATTTAAGCAATGAGGATGATTAGGTTAATGGTCTTATTTTCATGAACTAACGGCACTGGTGAGAGCGTGGGGAGGGGACAGTTTTTATCTCTCGGCCGCATTTCCTTCGACACGAATGTCTACAGGTGTTACATCCTGTGATATGAATTTTCGAATTGAAGTCACCTTTCCCAAAAGCTCTAGACTAACTCGCTATATCTTGTTCACGAGAGCTCGTGTCATGGGCGTTATCGCCATTCGCACCTGAAGCAACTTCTTCTCCGTCGTCAGCTCTTTCTGTTCCTGTTCTAGCTTGCCGTCGTTGAACATTATCACGAGTAGCCTGTCTCTGCTCTCCTACTAGTTCCATCAAATGATAGACTTGTGCTTCTAAGAAAGCGATGTCTTTGCCTCGGTTTGGATCCTCCCTAAAGGTAAAATAATGTATTTAACGAAACAGGAAAACTGCTTTTCAGAATAAAAATCAGGATAGCTATGTATGAAATTGCATGTAATCGGTTCGCTAAAAACTGATATTATTATTAAAACTCTTCAGATCGAAAGATCTCGAGTTTAAATTCTACAAAAGTACCAATAGTATTTGCCAAAAAGGGCATCCGGAAATAAAAGAGCTACGTTGCTCCAGCAAAAAGTCTGGTTTGAAAGCGGGTATATAGTGGTGGAAATACACTGAATCAGCACGTCTGAACCTGCGAAACGTGAAAAAAAGGGACGTCAAAATCGACTTCATTACACGTGATTAACATGCGTTAGTAATGATGACAACAGTTTTTAGCGAATGCTCTGATAAATTGTATAAAGAAAAGTATTTGATTTGCATACTGAAAAGCGGAAAGTATACTCTTACTGTTGTTTACTCAGCCAAATTTGTTATTCCTAAGCAACTTTGTGTTGTAAAGTTGATTCATTATTCGTATTTAAACTAACTTAGTTAAGTTTGTTTTTGCCGTTTCAAATCAGTCCAGCTTGCAAATTTTTAAGGTTAAATTAGCTTGATTTATTTCCAAATATCTAAAGCCTTTAGTATCTAAAAAAAAAGGGCACTCCACTATCTGGAACCAGATCGATTGCTGACACCTTTTGGCTTTGTTTTTAAAGCCTCTTCAGCAATGTAAGATTAAATAACTGTTCACAGATAAACAAATCAATCTTTGCCAATATACTAATTTCTCAACAAAATGATTGCATGCAGTTCACTCTAACTTGGCTTTTGCAATATAAAATCTACATAAAATTTTATCATCAAAAATTTAAGACCCACTTTTTAACGTTTTTGTTCTTGCAAAATAAAGATGGTGGCAGTTCTTCCAGTCTTTTCCCTTTAGTTGAAAACAGTCTATCAGCTCGCTGGTCAAGTGTTCCGCCGCATTTCAAGTTTAATGCTAATAAAGCCGATTTCAATCGATCTAAACCAAGTGATGCTAGCTCCTATAACATAAGAAACAAGCAATTTTAGCTTTCTATGATAAATAGATTTAAATATCGCTAATACAATGAAAATTTACAACTAACCACTTCCTTTCGCTTAGATTCGAATAAGCAAGTCTATACATTACCGCATTCCAGATATACTCATACATTTCTTCATTTGATGCAATTCTAGAACATTTTAACGCATATGACTAACCTCAGGTGATGAGAAGGCACTGAGATCCAAATGGGCCCCAGTGTAAGCCATCGCACTTCCAGCCTCTTTCCCCCAACCCGGGAATTCCATAGCAGCCCACTTTTCCTCAAATCCTTTCTTCACTGAGGTAAACTCGGCTGAGAGGTCAAGAAGAGGCTTGATGCGGGCACAAAACGAAACGAGGTAATCGAGCAATTTTGAAAGGTATCTAAAACGGTCATAGTTCGTTAAATTGTGTTTGAACCGCCTTCAGAGTTGGCCGGTATTGCCGAAACATTTCTAATGGAAAAATTCCGTAACGTAATTCTTCCTATAGAGCCATCATCCAGGCACTATCTTTGCATATGCTCATCAGGCAAGCGAAAACAGTGAAGCCATTTGATAATTGAGTTTGCCATAGTGGCTTTTAGATAATTTTTTTCTCGACTTTCGGCCGTTTATTTTAGTATAGCATCTATTTTACATCAAGATAACTTGCTTTCACGCTACCGCAAGAGCTCTTCCTTTAAACGTTTCTTCACGCATTAGCAGTTCTGCAAATGCAATGACTTTTTCTGGAAAAATGACCTACAATTTTGCTGCTTCCGTCACCAATGATATAGGAATGTGAAACCATCATCAGCTTACAATATTAAACTATCAAACTACGGACAAACAAATACCCGTGAAGCACAAAATGTAAAAGTTTAAATCGATGCTTCTCAACCTTTTTCATCTTGCGATTCACGTTTTTTAAAAAAAAGCCTGCGACCCATTTTCTAAAACTTTAAGACCAAAGTTTGAAAAACAAAAGGTCCCCAATCGACCTCAAATAAGTCGTCGAAAAAAATTTAGGAAGAAAAAGACCAAAAGAGATGCAATGCCCCACCTCAAAAACTATTTTCTGAGTACAATTTCAACAAACCTTTAAGTTAAACAAAAGAAAACTACATCTTGCAAAGCTTTGCGATAATTCTGAAAGAAGCTCACATGTTCAACAGCACTAGTTTAAATGACAACAAGCACAAAAACATTTCGTAGTAACTTATTTTCCTTTCGGGTTTAAATGAAAATTTGTTGTCAACTAATAGCGTAAGTTTTTTGCTCTTTTTGGCCATACAAGCAACCAACAAACAACTTACTCTTTGTAGTTTTTGTTTTTCCTTTCTTTTGGGATATCAAACAGTTTATCAAATGAGTCTAAATAGCGCACATAGCTCAGTTTTTCGCTGCCTTTTAAGTTGATATAGGACAGGTAGCATTCATGCAAATCCAGGAATCGACCATATGCTTCTTCATCGGTAAATTCAACCAAGTCTAAAAAAATACGATGTACAAAAACATTGCAGCATTACAATATCGTATACTGTCAAGTATATCTATGACATCAATATCCAATTTTTGTGCAGTGGTTAACATCATCTGCAGCCACGTCACCTTGCATTTGTTAATTAATGTTAAAGGAAGCATGAGACTCGAAATAAATGCAGAATTAAGGCTGGTTTCCAATAGGCGCAGATTACAGGCGTGACGCGAAAAATTCTTTGTTTCTCTATTTAGTTTTAAGCGCGAAGCGGGCTCCACGCATAAAATTTTTCGCGCCTCGCCTGCAATCTACGCCTAATGGAAACCAGCCTTAAGTGCATATTACTCAATATGGACATTAGACTACAGCTGACGTCATGTCTAAGCTACACTATTAAAGTTTTTTGATATATTCAAATAGGGCAATTTCTGAAATCTTCAGTTGTAGATGGTTATGCGAAAAACTCTGTCAACCTGAATGTTAACTTTGCCATTGTTATAGTTAAGTTATATATCATACCACACTTTACAAAGGTTAGTATGACACTGTTCGCAGATTACTTCGGTGAATTTAATTTTCAAGCTCACCGGCTTTTAGTAAACCTAACAAATAACAGGCAAAGGGTATGATTGAACGTAATGAAAGTATTTAAATCAGGAGTGGGTAACTACGGCCCGCCAGCACTGGCAGAAACTTCCATACATCCAATTTAATATGACAGGGGTGGCCACTCTTGCCACACTAAAGAGCGAAAAACGATAGAAGCCATAATTGAAAGAGACGCTACGCAATTCTTAGTTTGGGTTGACGCATTTTCCATCCCAACAGAGAGAGATGACTTTTCTTTTGAGATCATCATTTTCAAAGCCTCGTAAGATATGACGTTGCAAGAAGCTATTGCACAATTTCAAGCACTGGCCCTCAGCCAAGTCTTGAATGGCCAATGCGGCCCTCCAGCTAAAAAGTTTGCCTACCCCTAATTTAAAGAAACAAAAAACATCGAAGCTTTTCATCCCTCACGGGGACTTATCAGGACAAATTAGCTTAGAGTATTTAATGTATAAAGTGCAATGCTGTCTGTGTATCTGTCTGTCTTCAATTCCTCCCTAAACTGCCAGGCGTACTAATATCAAACTTGGCACGATTGATCACCTCCTCTGGATGAGTACCATGAGGGATTCATTACGTCATCATGACGTTAGAGTCAAAGATAACTATTTTAAAAATCGCATTTTTGGACCTGAAAAACGGTTTTTAGCTTAAACCACAGACAGTACGTGACTAGCCAACTTAACAAATTTTACTTCTTCAAAATGCCACATGACATCATAGCTAACAATTAATCGTACGTTTGTTTCCCTAAGTTACTCAAAAAATACTGACCGTAGAAACGCGATTAAAAGCTTTATTTGGAGATTTTAGCAAAGTGCTTTCAGAAAAATGAACTCTACAACAATTAAAGCTCAATTGACAATGCAACAACAGATTCTCTATTTAAGAGCATTTTAACTCTTTCGCTCCCGCGATCATCGATTGATGATCTCGTGTTTTCAGTGTTTACCTCAAATTTTTTTAATTTGAGTTGCAAAGTTAGTTTACTAAAAAATTGATTTGTGACTTTATTTTTCATCCGATTTTCATAAAATTTTCAAAAGATCACGCTTATTTCCTCACACATCAGAAGATGTATAATTTGTGCCCTAATTCTTGGATTTTTATACCCAAAAACGGTTAAAAAAACCAACAACCCAGTTGCAGACGACAAAATCGGCCAAATTCTCAGCAGGTGCCAACTACGCTAAAATCAAATTCAGATTACATCTTTACCACATAACCAAACCCTTCATCATTAACACAGTCTGAAAACTACTCTTTTGGGGCATCATTTGACAAAATTTCAAGCAATAATAATAAATTTTACTTATTTGAATTTCCAAATTTTTTAGGGGTCTCAAACCCCCCCAAACAAATTTGAATGGTAAGTAGATAAAAGTAAATTTAGTGCGTAAAAAATATGATATGTTGCTAAATACCGGTCTTATTTGAAAGCTTAGGAAATTTGCTTTCCAGCAATATATAACTTTAAATAGTTTAGACTAAGTGGTATATGATATTTACTGATCAAAAATGAGTACTGTACATCATGTCAGTTCAAAACCCCCAAAAATTTTTGACTTACCTTCACTAAATTATAATTTTTACAAAAACTACACCTTTTAAAAGATAAAATAAATTGCAAATACTTCACCAATAAAGTTGTCATTTTGTATCAAGTTTCCAAGGAGAGAAGAAGCAAAATACAAGTTTAAAAGCTAGCAGATGTTTGGCTTCTCTAAATCAAAGTTTGCTGTATCCCCCTTGTTTCTCATGAAAAGGGTGTAAACAAGCTGCTGTTTCATTGTCAGTGACAGCATATTCTATTTAAACTTAATATTTTCTGAATCTTGAAGAAATTCCCTGTTCAAAAATACATAATGTTACATGGTTTAGGCTAACCTCTAGCAGATAATGACTGATCATATTTTAGGTACTGAATTTAACTACCAAAATTTGGTACCGGTCGGTACCGGTCCAAAAACAGGTCATTTGCCTCAGAAAATTGCAAATTGTAGAAACCTAGGCTTTTAGATAAGTTTTGAGTGATGTACCTTGAAAGCTTATTTCTTTAGCATCATCTTGCGACCATTTCTAAAAAAATTGGTAGAAAATAAAATCTGTAGTGATCTTTGAGGTGAGGGTACCTCTTTAATTTTGAAGACAACCCCCCCCCAGTTGGGGGGGTTAATTTGGATAAAGTTTGCATATTCAAAAAAATGTTTTTTTTTCTATTTGAAATCCTCAAGAAATGTAGATTTCAACGATATATAACACTTAATGAAGAAGTAAACAGCTGAGTAATGATTTACAAACAAACTTGAGGTACATAATTATGATTGATTATGACAGTTTTTCGCACCGCCACCTTACCGATATTTTTTTTCGCTATTTTCGCGGGAGCGAAAGAGTTAAGCATTCTAACCAAGCTTTTTGCTTTTTTCAGCATGCTAAAAACTCGCCCTATGATGTCATCATTCTGCCTGGTACGATTAACAGTCGTTCGCTACCAGAGATCATCATTTAATGGTTTTTTCAAACCTTGCAACATTTTTATAAAATCAGTTTAGTTAAAAACTGATTTGCGATCTTATTTCTCAGCCGATTGTCAAACTGTTTTCAACGAATGAAAAGGGTATTTTAAGCCAATTCCGATAATACATGACATGTACATTTACTAGTAGTTTTTATACAAAAAAAGCTGAACTTTAAAACCTGTAGTGTAACTTTTTATTTTCCCAAAAGTGGCAAGCTGGGTAAAAACAGGTAAGTTTAATGTGCAAATTATATGATAAGGTATTAACTATCAGTGTCATGAAGCTGAAAAAATTTGCTTTCCTCAATATGTTGTCACACTAATCCATTAGTTAGAGCTAAAGATAAATTTATATCGGCTGATTAGAAATTGATTGCCATAGATCATGTTACATTTTTAGTTGAACAATTTTCCTAGTAGACCTAAGAAACCTGCATTTTTGAAAAAAGTTTAGCTCATTGGCATATTTTCACTGTTGTTTCTTAAAAGCATGCTTCTTTGGCATTATCTTTCTAAATTTTCCAAAAGATACATCTAAAAATTAACTCTCCAAACATTTTAAACAGTAGCCTACTCCAAGCAAATAAAAACTGATGATCCCTCTACAAAAATCTGGAGGTAAAATATTCCTGTTTTATCTCTTTGCAACCAAATATACTATCAAGCTACACATCATCTAAATGTTGAAGCCGTTTCCTTGCAATTGGGTGAAGCCGCTACAGCCAGCTGTTTTGATGTTCTCAACCTCAACATTGCAAATGGCTGCTATTGTAATAACTTAACTGCAGGTGCGTAACTTCAGATTAGTGTGCTCTTTCGCTGCCTGCATTTATGCCAGGACCAAGCAACATGCATGCAGCTAGAGGCCTTAGGTCGTACAAATAGGCATTCAGCTATGAAAAATCAATTACGTTGGCACCTCTCCTACTCATAAGTTTAAACTTTGCTTCCATGCGCTTCATAAAGAGAACAAATTAAAATTTTTAAATTGCTGGCTGTTTCATTGGGAGCAAGTTCAATAATTATGTACCAAACAGGACAAGTAAGATGTAGCCAGTAACTCCAAAAATTTTTGAAAAAAAAAGCGGCTATGCACAAACCCCTGTAATGTTTTGTAAAGCCAAATCAATTTCTTTAAAAAAAAACGACACTTTGGAGTTGATAATTATCGAAAGAGTTTGAGAGTGTAAACAAACTCTTTCTGTCTGCATAACACCGGGCGTCGGGTCTTGATATAAGTAGCCTCTAAAAGATTAAGATGGAAAGAGCTGCGCGCTGCGGCGAGGATTGAAAACCGCTTATCATCATAGTTTAATGCGCATTGATCATTATCTAAAAGATGCTGACCAATGGCGGAGTCACAATCCGGTTTGGTGTCGGTTCGTTTGCACGATCTGTGTGGTTGAGATCGGCGTGGACGAGTCAATTGCTGTCTTAACCATTGCGGAATATGTTGCTTGATGCGATCCTGTAGTCGTTGAGATGTTCGCCCTACGTAACGATTGTCACAGTGGCACTTGTATTCATATACGACAAAACTTTTCTGAATGGCAGGTATAACATCCTTGCGGGCCACAAGCAGCATGCGCTTAGACGTAAAGACCAAGCGGGTGCTGACGGAACCATAGCAGCTTTCCACGGCGGTTTTGACTTTTTTCCAAGTTTGTGGATGGCTTACCTATCCAAGAGACCCTCAAGTACACAGGACACTTTTCAGGGTGAAATTGCTTAAGGGTGGAGAACTGAGCAATTTTCTTGGTGATCTGAGAGTTGATGATGTTTTTAGGATAGCCATCGCCCAGTATAGCATTGTCCAAAAGCTTTTTGGGAGATATTATCAAAGGGCTTTTGATAAAAAAAAACAATAACAACAATTTAAGCACAGTTGACGATGCACCAACAGATTCTGCTTTCAAGCACATTAAGTCTTCTAAGCATGCTTCTTCCTTTTTTTTCTGTAGCTTTCCACTCGGTCTATGATGTCATGATGCTGTTTGGTACGATCAACAATTCTGCTACCAGAGATCATCATTTGATGGTTTTTGAAAACTTGCAACATTTTTACAAATTAAGTTTACTAAAAAACTTATTTGGACCTCATTTCTCAACCGATTTTCAAATTTATATTTAACAAATTGAAGGTTATTTCAAGGCAATTTCGATAATGTATAATAAGTGCCTTTACTATTTGTTTTCATACAAAAAAAGGTGAGCTTGAACACCTGTAGAGTAACTTGTTATTACCTCCCCAACAAAGTGGTAAGCCGAATAAAAACAAGTAGATTTAATATACAGGGTGGAGCGTAAGTCGTGCACCAAAATATTTAAGACAATTTTGTTTATATAAACGTTATTTTATTTATCTAAGGAACTGATGACACGCTATACACGCGGATACAATCACAAATGCTCAAAATGATCATAAATATTAACTCAACTCGCTCGTTTATTGCTAAAGGCATATCCGAAAATTAATGGAAAAACATTTTAAATGCAAATCATACCTAAAAAACTTTGATTATAATTAAATTTGGCAGATATAATGACTGATACATTCAAACAATGGTAAGTTACTCGATGAAAGACCATTTATTATACATCAAAAGAAACGAAAAAATATTCTACCCCATTAATTTTACATTGTTTCACATCACACTTCACATAATTTCTTGGTGCGCGACTTACGGCCCACCCAGTATATATATATAGGTTATGATAAGATACCAACAACTACTGTCGTTTAGAAAGCTCAGTAAATTTGCTTTTTAGCAATAAGCAACTCTAATTAGTTATGGATTAGCTTATAATGACTGAACAAAAATTGGTTGCCATAAATCATTTTCCATTTTTAGTGGAACCAATTTCCTATTCGACCAATGAAACCTGCAAGTTTTAGAAAAAGTTAGTTCTTTGGCATTATCTCCTAAAATCTTCAAAAAGATTCATCAAAAAATTAAGTCTCTAAAAATTTTGTAATGTAGCGACTGGTCAAAAACACTCAAAACTTTTGCTGGTTGGGCTTCACAAAATGCGGTTTCTGTAAAAACTAAGTCCTTAAATAGGCATGCAGTTTGACTATTTTTCCTCAAAAGCATGACTATTTGGTATTATCTATCAAAATTTCAAAAAGATTAATCTAAAAGTGAAGTCTGTACAAATTTTAAATTATAGCCTACTCCAAGCAAGAACTTGATGATCCCCTTACAAAAAGAGAGGGAATAAAGATGGTCCTGTTTCATCTTATGCAACAAAATATTAGTGTTGAGCTGCATTTCATCTACACGTTGAAGCAATATCTTTTGCAATTGGGTGAAGCTGGCCGACCTGGCTGATTCGATATTCTCAATCTCAACATTACTGATGGGGGTCCTGCATTGTGTGTGTGTGTGTGTTATTCAGTTTTTATCCGGTGTTTTCCCTTTAGCAGAGATGGCCGGATTTACCCCATTCCTTCTGCAATTTTACGCACTCCGTCCCTCCACTTGTCTCGTCTCAGGGCATCTTCCTTCTTCAAACCAATCTTCTCTGTCTCCTCTTCCACTTGCTTCTTCCAGGTCTTCTTCGGTCGTCCTCGCTTTCTCTTGCCAGTCACTTCAAGATTCAGAGCAACCCTCAAAACACTATCGTCATCCCTCCTCAGTACATGTCCATACCATCTAACTCCATTCGCTGTAACTCCATTCGCTGCATTGCAATAACTAAACTGTAAGTGCTTCACGTCTGGCTAGTTTGCTATTTATCTGGCTGCATTCATGCCAGGACCAAGCACCATAAGCGCAGCCAAAGGTTTTTGCTCATAAAAATATGCCATCAGTTACGAAAAAGTCGTAAGTAGAGGGCGTCATATTTAAGCTCAATCCAAAAAATACATACCAATTACTTTGGCACTTTTTCACAACTTTGATATGCTTTCAAGCACTTGCTGAATTTATGGGTAAAAGTTTGATAAGTTTAAGAATGCCTATGGTGAAAACAGGTTATACAAGACGTTGCCAAGAACTTGACAATTTGGGATACATGTATTGGCTACGCACAATCTCCATAGTTTTGTTTCGGAATGAGATTTGGTTACGTGAAAAAATATCAACATATTATTACTGCTTTCACAACCGTCCGTTGGATGAAGCCAGCTTGGCAGGCAGAACCGATATTGTTAACTTCAACATTACTGGTGGGGGCCCTGCAGGCAACACCGACAAAGCCCGCTAGCTAGCCTATAATAATAAATTGGTGTTAATTTGCATCAGTAACTTGCAAGTGTGATGTTGTTGTGGCGTCAATAGCGGCAATCGCTCAAGCTGTTAAGGGTCATTGCACTTTTTCAATCATCACTGAATTAACTGTTTCATATTTGACCCTCCACAATACTCCTGCTGCTGAGTGGCAACCAGGGAGGTCGCAAATAACAGTTTCTAAGCCTTTGGTAATTTTTCATCACTGTGCCAGTTCGTAAGTAAAGTAACAGGAAACAAACCGCAGACCATGCATAACTTTTCACCATTTGAAATCACAAATCTTTTCCATCTAAACAGTGGAAATTTACGTGGTAGCACGACGCATGCTCAGGTATCTCATTCTAAACATATTAATATCTTAAAGCAAAGAAACCCTATGAGTAAAATCCTCACTCTACTTACTATTCATTTCATCAGTCGGTTCTTCTCTGGCTTTATCAAGTTCATCAAATTCCACAGTCATGGGGACAAAAACTTCATTAGGATGTTTTCTGTGAAAATCTTTTACTTCTTTTAATCGTCTATAAAACTCTTGAAATTCGTTTGGTCCAGCAATCGCCTAAATTATTATAATAAAACATGACTTTCACAACCAGAACCAACACTGTCATTTGATAGCAGCAAACTGAGGATAACTTTCTGGTTGGTAATACACTGAAATAAACAACAGAGCAATTGAAAGTAATTGTGGTTTAATTATTCTAAAGCCGACTGTGGGTCGTGACCCCAACAGGAGTTGAGTTGCCTGCAATGTCAAAAACTTAATCTCAAAAAAAAGGTCTTCAGCTTTGTTTGAGGCCAAAACGAACAAATATGTCACTCTAAAAATCTTGATCTAAAAAAGTCTTTTTCTTGGTGAGGAGCCAAAAATTTCAAAAAGGTGTAAAACTTGATCAGAAAAAGTCTTCACCTCTCTTTGGGCTGAAAAGAGCAAACAACTCATTCCAAAAAACTTAATCTCAAAAAAATCCTCACTTCTGTTGGGCGCAAATACTTGCAAACTTAAGACTTTGTCTAAATTGGGTCGCCTAAAATAAAGTTTGAGAACCACAGTTTTAAATAAACTGTGCCACAATTTCCAAATACCCCACTCATTAATCCAGCTTACGATTTGAATGTAACTTACTGCAAGCATTTCTGAATTTTATTAATTGCAATTGATAGCGTGTTCTCAAAGCACTTTGACTAAGGGCCAGAACCCCTCACTGGAAAATCTTCATAATAAAAAGGACAAACACATGTGGTAGCATCTAAAGCAGGGGTTCAGATCCACAAAGTTGAAATGAAAATGTTAGTACAGTAGTTTCGTCCATTTTCCAGTGTGAAATTTTATTAAACAAGGCTGAAAAGGGGTCCAGATACACCAAATGTTATTTTAGTGGTCTGTCTTAAAAAAAGTTAAAAAACCCATGGACCAATGGAAGCCACACTTTGGTGTAGTAAATGCTGTAATAAGTATGCAATTTTCAAAATTGTATGCATAAAAAATTACCAATTAAAATGTGTCTTCAATAACAGTAAATTTTTTGAACACTCATGGTTAGCACCGTTGTGTAAAAAAGGGAAGAATAAAAATAATGTTGTACAAAGTTTCGGCAAAGCACAGATAAGAATAAAAATATGCAAGGTTGCATATATAATTAAATCAACTGGCCAAAAACTGCTTGAGAATCCGGCAGGTAAGCACAAGCTTTGTGATATCCCCAACTGTATACAGTACAACAGGTAAAAGCAGAAAGCTTGCGTATGAAGCTAACAAGGCATGGCACCAAATGCTAGTGATAGCGGAAGCAAATTGCATAGAAAGTCTTTTCAAGACATTGGTAAGATGGACACAAGTAGGCCAATAAAATAAATAACCAAATACTCGTTAAACAAGGCAGTGACAGCGCAAGTTACAAACTTAAATTAAGAGTAATAATTGTAGATCATACCATGAATCAAAACTGAGCACCATGAAAGCATCAATAATTTTTAGCAATAGTCATTTTATCAAGAAGTTGCATGTGTAGAAGTCTTTTCAAGACATTGGTAAGATGGGCAGAGTAGGCCAATAAAACACATCAACAAGGCAGTGACAGAAAAAATTATACGTTCAAGTTAAAAGTAATAATTGTAAGTTATACCAAGAATCAAAATTAAGCACCGTGAAAGCATCAACGATTTGCATAATATGAAGAAGTATTTAAAAAGTGGATAAAGAATAGTGTAGTTCATCAACATCTTGTGTAGTTTTTTTAACTCTTACATTTCTACAGCTTACAAAAGCGAATCAATTTTATATTCCAACACACTGTTACAAGTTCACAAGTATTTAAATAACATACTTCCTTAAGGTTATGCAAGAGGTAGCAATGCGCTTAGCAAAGTGCAGACAGTGACACTGTTTTGACCTGTCAGGTCTCTTTAGTGCAGTTGGTGACCGACAAGAAGCCAAAGGCTCATAGTTAAGCATAGCTTAGACCAGGGGTGGGGAACCTATGGCACGCGAGCTGATTTTTGCCGGCACAGCACTTTTATAATGATTCAATCTAAAATTGTTCACCGCGCATTTAATTAATCACTCTGTAGCAGAGTTACTAACTCAAGTCAGACGATAATGATATCACAGAATAGATCAAAGCTCTTTTACTTGTCTTTTATTCGCTTTGTGACGTCACCGTGTTCAAGTGTGTGATTCGATATGACTTTTCTCTTTTTCCCCAGTTATTTCCTTTCCGAACATAAATTTGCAGCAGTTGCTAGATTTTTTTAGCAGAAAGTTTGAGGAAACCAATTAGTTTACTTTTCTACACATGACATATATGTTTTTCAGAAATAAAATTGATTGTTCAACTTTGCTAAACTATTAATTTTGATTTTTCTTTGTTTTCATCAATCAATTTTAGATTAGCTAAGATATGCCGAGTGAAAATAAAACGCAAAAATTATCATCTTCCAGCAATCGAGGGTTCCAAAGCTGGTGGACTGAAGAGTATGGCATGATTAGCAGTAACGTCAAAACGGTATGTGAGTTGTTTCAATACAGTGGTATGTAGAACATTTTCAGTAAAACATTTTGAAACAAACCACAAAGACCTTTTTTTAAAAACGAAGGAAGAACAAAAAGAAGTCGTTTCTAAAGCTCTCAAGAAGAGAAAATACAATCATCAAATCTAATGAAATTTATAGGTGGCTCTTTAAATGTAGCTGCAGCGAGCTATATTGTGTCAAACGAAATAGCTAAACACGGAAAACCATCCAGTGATGGACAACTTATTAAACAAGCATGCTTGAATGTGCGCCAGTTCTATTTGCAAATTTTAAAGAAAAAGAAAAAATTATTCAAAGAATAAAAGAAACACCGTTATCTAGAAATACAGTAAAAGTTAGAATTTTGGATATGGCTGACAATGTTTCTCACCAGCAAAGTAGACGTAACTTCTTTGTAATTTATTGTCTATCTATGACGATTGGGTTTTATTGAAGAAGACCGGAACATATGGAAAAGATCATGAATGAAGAGAACGAATGGGACCACATGGTGGAAACTGATGTAGTAGAAGGACCAGTGGAAAAAGTGGCTCGTAATGAAATTGTGGAGGCAATGCAAAGAATGAAATCAGGAAAGGCAACCGGACCATCTGAAGTAAGTAGGGAGATGATAATTGCAAGTGGTGAAATCGGGGTTAAAGTGATGATGGAACTGTGCCAGCGTGTATTGGATGGTAGAGGAATGCCTGATGAGTGGAAAACAAGTGTGATTGTACCTATTTTTAAAGGAAAGGGTGATGTGATGAGCTGCGGATCATACAGAGGAGTGAAACTGCTAGAACATGCCATGAAAATCGTTGAAAGAGTGCTAGAGAGGCGAATACGAACACTAGTCGATTTGAATGAAATGCAGTTTGGATTTATGCCAGGAAAAGGAACAGTGGATGCGATATTTATTGTGAGAAGAATGCAGGAGGAATATCAAAAGAAGGACAAGAAGTTGTATATGTGTTTTGTTGACATGGAAAAAGCTTTTGATAGAGTGCCAAGAAAAGTGATGGAATGGGCCATGAGAAAGAAGGGTCTATCAGAAGTAATAGTTCGGGCAGTTATGAGCCTGTATGATGGTGCAAAGACAAGAGTCAGGGTGGGATCTGCATATTCAGAGGAATTCGAAGTAAATGTTGGTGTACATCAAGGATCTGTGCTGTCGCCACTATTGTTTGCAATAGTGGTGGACGTTGTTACCGAAAATGAAAGAAGGGGTGTGGTTAACGAATTACTATATGCAGATGACCTTGTTATCATGAGTGAAGACATGGAAGACTTGAAGGAAAGGTTTTGGAATTGGAAGAATGCACTGGAAAGTAAAGGTTTAAAGGTCAACACCAGAAAAACAAAAATGATGGTAAGCGGATCAGAAGGCGAACTATACAAAAGCAAGATAGATCCATGTGGAGTTTGTGGGAGGAGAGTCATGGCCAACTCAGTGTTGTGCACAAAATGTGAAAACTGGGTTCATGGCAAATGTGCAAAAATAAAGAGAGTTACCGCTAGGTTGGCAATGCATTTTGTTTGCTTGAAATGTAAAGGAATAATGGAAGGGACGATGGACTCAATCGAGAAGTTGTGCGATGAAGTGGAGACAGTGAATGGATTTTGTTATTTGGGAGACAGACTAAATGCTAGTGGTGGTTGTGAAGCGGCAGTCACAGCAAGAGTAAGAATCGGTTGGGTAAGATTCAGGGAATGTGGAGAGTTGTTGCTTGGAAATAGGTTTCCTCTGAAGATGAAAGGTAAAGTTTATTGTTGTTGCGTAAGATCAGCAATACTGTATGGAAGTGAGACATGGTGTCTAAAAGAAAATGAAAAAGCAATTTTAAGGAGAACGGAGAGAGCTATGGTGAGAGCCATGTGCGGTCAGAAAATTGTAGACAGAAAGACGACTGAAGAACAGATGGATATGTTAGGGTTGAAGGAAACGATAGACCGGTTAGCAACAGCAAATGGAGTTAGATGGTATGGACATGTACTGAGGAGGGATGACGATAGTGTTTTGAGGGTTGCTCTGAATCTTGAAGTGACTGGCAAGAGAAAGCGAGGACGACCGAGGAAGACCTGGAAGAAGCAAGTGGAAGAGGAGAGAGAGAAAGTTGGTTTGAAGAAGGAGGATGCTCTGAGACGAGACAAGTGGAGGGACGGAGTGCGAGAAATTGCAGAAGGAATGGGGTAAATCCGGCCATCTCTGCTAAAGGGAAACACCGGATAAAAACTGAATAACTACTACTACTACTATCTTGATGAAAGTACTGACTTAACAGGTTCGGCTCGTATAGCAATTTTTGGTCGTTTTTTGGTTGGTAATACCATTAAGAAAGAGTTGATCAGCTTAGAGTCATTAGAAACAGCAACAAGAGGAATAGACATATGAAATGTCATTGTGAAAGAACTGACTGAAAGAAAACTTGATCTATCTAACATAGTATCGGTATCAACAGATGGTGCTTGCAGTATGACCGGAAAAGAAAATGGCTTTATCAATTTATTTACACAGCATGTTGGGCATTCTCTTTTGAGCTTTCACGGCATTATACATCAGCAAGTGTTTTGTGCAAAAACTGCTTTTAAATCACTGCAGGAGATCATGAATGTAGTAACAAAATTAATCAACTTCATATCTGCTCATGCATTAAACAAACAAAAGTTTCAACAACTGCTCAGCGATATAGATTTAATACATGATGGTTTGCTGATGTACAATAATGTGAGATGGCACGATTTGTTGAATGCTTGGAAAAATTATACTTTTAACAACCGAAAAAATTATTGAAAGGCATAAAGAGTTGTCAGATGGCCTATGGATTTTAAAATTAATTTTTTTTACTGATTTGTGCTTACATGTAAACGAATTGAACTCTGGCTAGCAAGGTCGCAACAAAACCATTATTATCATGTTTGATTTTATTAAAGCATTCAAAGCAAAACTACAAGTTTTCTATAGAGATGTTGCTTCGAAAACCTTCAAGTATTTCAAAAACACAAAGAAATGTAGACAGTGACACTGTTTCGACCTATCAGTTTGCTAAGTGCATCGCTGGCCTCTTGCATAACTATACAAAGAAATGTGTTTGACAACTTGAATCTAATGACCATCCTGAACAAGAACTACATTAGTTGATAAGAGTGTTTTGTGAAGTTATCCAAGAGTTAATCGATGAATTTGTTAGTAGATTTACACAATTCAGAAAATTTGCAAAAACAATGCAGTTTATTTTGCATTCAGACTCAGCATCACTAGAAATACTTAACTTAAAAAGCTTGAAGTGGCTAGATTTGGAAAATATGGAAATGCAACTAATTGACTTTCAGTCTAGATCTATATGGAAACAAAAGTTTATCGATTTGAGAAGTGACTTGAAATTAATAGAGAATGATCGAATGCTTGGTGTAATCACAAGCAATGCAGAAGAAAAAGTACTGAAAACACGTAACGCCATTCCTAATACTTTCATTTGTCTAAGAAGATTAGCAATTGCTATTTTATCAATCTTTTTATCTACATATTGTTGTGAATCGTTGTTTTCTCAAATGAACTTCATCAAAAGCAATTAAAAAAGTTGCATGATTGATGAGTCTTCATCTGCATGCCTATTGCTTCAAGTGACAGAGTATGAACCAAATATAAAACGCTTAGCATCCAAATTGCAGCAACAAAAATCTCATTGACTTATTGAGCTCTATGTTAATAAATATAGTCAATAATTTGTATACTGTACGTTTTGCTTTAGTTTTGTTTAATGTAACTGGCATAGTATAAACTTGCTAAACATTATTTTTAATATTTTGGCGCGTTTGCAAAAAAAGGTTTGCCACCCCTGGCTTAGACTGTCACACATTTAAGAGCTTGTGACCACCAGGCTGTGATAGCACTATTGTTCTAGCATTTCTTAGACTTAGTGCACCTGCGACAACCACCACTCAATCACGAGTGATACGGCTTTACAGAGTACTAACAGAGCATCCACTACAGTGGACCTAGTATAGGTCCAAAAATGTGACAGTCTAAGCTATGCGTTATTAAAAGCCTCTAACTCCTTGTTGGTCACCAACTGCACTGAAAAGACCTGATAGGTTGAAACAGTGATACTTCCTTAAGTTCAAATAAAGCTTACCCGTATTTCTTCTGAACGTAGGCCATCTTTGTCATCATACAACTCTTTTAATGTGGCGGCTACATCAATATTTTTCTACAAAAAAAAAAAGATATATAGGATAAATGAATGACGAAGTAAAACACGGCTCACATGAAATAAATATTCTAACAGCAACTTTTCAAAACAAGAATACAGAGATAAAATGCAGATTCAACCGCCATTCATTTTTATTCTACAAATTGCCAAATATACTTATTTAGTACTCAAACAAGATAGGACAACATTACCCATTTATTCATATATCTAACCCCAATCCTTATTCGACCGTAGACTAATTTAGCATTACAAGTGCTTTTGAAAAAAATGAAGTTAATTTAAAAATATTTTCTAATAAATTACTGTAACATGAAGTTTACAAATAGATGATGCCAGTTGCTAGCAAGCAATTTTTAGGCGATCTCTTACTCAACGAGGGATCTGCCTTCAGCGTCACATTAGGATAAATAAAAAATTGCTTAAAAAAACAATCACCAACCTCATACTGTACTATACAACAATCTATTACAACATGTCAATAACCTGCAACTTGTTTCGACCTTATTGGGTCTCATCAAGCAGGAGTAAAAAGCATGCAATAATGAAATGCTAAGCCTAACTCATAACAGATTTGCCATTGTGTGCAAAATAATAATGCAATACAAAGCAGTACAATACAGCAATACCTACATCAAGGGAGTCTCATGTAAGGACACACACACATGATATGGATAAAAAGTCACATCGGTAAGCCCCTAATAGGGGTGAGGGATTACCATTGAGGTAGGTATTGCCGTATTGTACTGCTTTGTATTGCATAATTATTTTGCATAAATCGGCATATCTGTTGTAATTTAGGCTAAGCATTTTTATTATTGCATGTCTTTTACGCCTGCCTGATGCGTCCTCATAAGGTCAAAACTAGTCACGGGTTATTGACATGTTGAAATAGATTGTTGTGTGGTACAGTATGATGTCAGTGAGTGTTTCTAAGCAATTTTTCTATTCATCTTAATGAAGCTCAAAAACTTTGTTTACCTATAAAGTTATTATATCACATCATACTATTCGTGCTAGCCGAAAGTTTTATTTCACTACTTACGTCTAAAAGAATTTTTATGCGATGATCGGAATTTATGTTTTCTCTTAGCTGCAAAAAACATAAAGCAACATGAAAAGTTGGCAAGTGCAATCAATACATATATACAGTATATCCATTTGAAAATAGCTTTGAAAAAAGCTTGTAAAAACGGATTTACAACTTAAACGTTTTCATCCGGCTCTTATCAGAAGTCAACTCCAGAATGAGGCAGAAAAGAAAGCGCTGCTATTCATAGTCGGCAAGACTATTGAAAAGTTGTGCTTTATCATCGTTCAAAATCCAAGTGCTAATGGATTAATTGCAGTGTGCAAATAAATTCTTTTTGGTGGCGAAAGTGCGGGTTATTTGTTTTTGATGAATGTGGCTTCAAGGATGGCTAGATGAAAAGAAGATCCAGCAACAGATAACATTGTGAATCGATTGTCAGTGTAAGCAGTGACACAGTCCTGATTTTCAAGTAAATGATGTCCAATTGCCAAGTCACATTCGGGGGAGAAGTAAGCCTGTATATTCACAAAGGGAATTGCCTATCTTTCTTCATGCTGAGTCTCATTGATTTAGGAACATGTTGGTAGATTCTGTTCTGCAATCTTTGGGATGCGCAGCTCAAGCAATGGCAGTCACAGCAGCATTCACATTCGCATACCACATTGCTTTGTTGAAGAAAAGGCAAGACATTCTTGTAGACAGCAGGAAGATGGATTTCGCAGAGAATATCAAAAAGCTTGGTTGATATTCTTTACCAAATTCATTCTTCCTGCAGTCCACACGAATGTCATGTCTTTCCTTCAACAAAGCATTGCCATATACAAATACCTAGGACTGCCGATACATTGGCAGCACATCCCAAATCTTCCTTCCATCTAGCAATTCTTGAAGCTACATTCATCAAAAACAAACAATCCTCGCTTTGCTGCCAAAAAGAATTTATCGACACAATGCAATGGTTCACTAGCACTTAGATTTTGGACGATAGAAAGCACAACTTTTTGATGGTCTAGCCGGCTATAAATAAAAATACTTTCTTTTCTGCCTCATTCTGGCATAAACTTCTGATGAGAGCCAGACCAAAATGTTGCATGTTTTACAAGCTATGAATCCTTTTCTAAAAGCTTTTTTCAAAGCTACTTTAAAATTTTGTACCACTATACAATTGTTTAAATACCTATTTAAATAAACATAGACTTCGCATAACTGATGTCATTAGAGCCAAATCAATTGCACATTTTTTGATATTCCAAAAAATTGATTTCAGATCTTTTAAATACTTCTTGATATTTTTCGTGCTCCAAAATATCAAGAAATTTTACCACAGCCCCACGTGATGTGTTTGCAAAGTGAAGGAAAATTCAACTATTCTGATAAGCCATTGAAAAGTAGAGGTAGCTGCTCTAGACTTTGAAATAAAAAGTGTGGTGTTATACAACAGGGCATTTTAAACTATGTTGTTCTGCCACCCCACTTTAGAAAAAAAATTTCTATGCCATCCTTTGATGGGTAGCCTAGATGTTAATAACATTAAAACAATAAACATCTCAATACAAACACTGGCATATTTAAAAACAAATTTGGGGTGGGGCGGATTTTTAAATAAGCTGAATCTTATTATCAGCCAATAAAATAAAATAGGTGAGCTCCAACCTCTTTGAAGGGCAAACAATTAAACAAGGAGAACCATTGGAAAGCAAATATTTCTTGCACAAAACAGATTTGCTTAATTCACCATTTACTCGGCATCCAATTTTCAAATGTAGCAAATAAATGAAAAAAATATTTAGAATAGCTTTAACAGCAAATCAATCAAAATAAGATAACTACTGGTAGTGACCAGCCCCTAAATAAAAACAACAAAACACGATGTTGCTTAGGCAGTCAGCATCTCAAACACTTCTCAACTAGGCTAAGCAAAACACTTTAAGAAAAGTAAATATTGCCGAGCAGTTATCCTAATAAATTACAACATAGATAAACTGTAACTTACAGTTGACTTAACATGAAGTGATTCTTTTCTCATGGCATCAGTTAACCTCTCCCTCTCCTCATGCAATCGACGTTGCTGCTCAAGTATAGTTTCCATTACACTATACCAATTAGAAGCTTATGGAAATTAGATCCTACACCAGATCTTTAAAATAAGTAATTTTCCAACAAACACTCTTGCCCTGTTCAACCACTAAACATGCACTACTTTGAACCTAACTGGTAGATTGATTGAATATATATAATTGTGTAGCCAGAAAATATATTTGGGGAGTGTCAACTATTTTTGAAAATTTTTGGTACCACAGTAACAGTACAATACATATTCTAAGAAAAAATTGATTGCTGCTGTGTGCCAAATGAAAAGTGTTTGTCCCTTGAAAAATGTTACCTTACATTTAAAAAATAAGAATTGGCTATGTCAAAAAAAAAAAAAAAAAAACAGATGAAAATCACAATATTTCATTTATGTATCTGTAATTATTTATTTGAATTTTGCATTTGCAACTCAAATTTTATGAAACAGCTTTGACTGCAACTTTTAAATTGATTTCACATAAAATAATGCAAGAGGTTATTCTTACGTATGTGTGATTGTAACAAAATTTCTGCCCAGTATTTTTTTATAACCACAAAAATATTTCTGTAGGTTATATTTACGTGGACATAAGAGAGTTTCCATAGGTATTTTTATGTGACCACAAAAATATTCAATCACGCTATTTTTATGCGACCACAAAAAATCAATTATGCTATTTTTATGTGACGGCAAAAACCTATTATCTAAGTAATTAATTGTGCTAAACTCTTCTCTTTTGGAAAGCATCAGTTGTGTGAAAAACTTTGAAAACAGCTTAGCTACTTAAAAAGTCTAAAACGCTAATTCAAGCTATTGTTGTGGGAATAATTTAAGCTCATAGCTAAGGTTTTGTCAATGCTATTTACAAATAGCCCAAGAACGCAGCTTTGTATCACCACAATTCAACAATTCTGCCATTTCTCCTTCGCTCAAGCTCTCACTCTGTTCTTTTTTCACCTTTGTCTTTCTGGCTGCAGTTTTTCTTGCACTCTAAGGCACATTTGAAAGGAGTTCGCCACCCTCTTCTCTTAGGCTGATGATGGGTCTTTAAGATTTTCATTTGTAATGGTTATTGACACAACTAAGCAGCTGGCAAAGGAAAGTGCGCTGGTTCAGTCATCTAGTTCCTCTTCTCTCACTTTTCATAATGGATGTGTATAGTCTTATCAAAGTTTTTTATCACACAAGTTCCCTCAGTATTCGCTGAAGATTCTGTGCATTGTCGTGATGCCCTTTCTCATCTCTGCTGCAACTTTTTCCAACTCCTTATTTCTCCAGAACGGAGAATCTTTTAGGCAGCACTTGTGGTCACTGCAATCACGACACTTTTTACTTGATTGTGCCCTCAAATAAAGTCAGTATGTCACACACTTTTAGGTGAATCTTTGTTTAGCTACCACCTCTGGCTAAAGCCGAGGAAAGTTTTCTGGTTTCTGGGTCTACATGGTATTCTGCTATGACCCCATCTCCACAAAAAGTTCAGGTAACAACAATTAACCTTAAAAAGACCTAAACTAAGTGAATATGCATTACTACCAGCGCAGTATCTCAGCTTCAGTAATAATTAGTGAGTACAGCGTGTAGCTATAAATTACACTCTACAATACTGTTGATCTGTTTCAAAGTCCAATAGTAGTTTTATTTAACTGCAGTAATAACTCAAACATGTGGTCTACACATTAATACTGTTACAATAACTTCCCCTAATCACATGAAGTGGAAATATTAATAAGAATTCCTAATACAATAACATAATAACAGGCTAAGCACGTGCAAGCCTGTGGCCTTGTGCCAGTGTATCTAAAAGACATAATACACTTTCTTTGTAGAAAAGCCCCTTGCAAATGGCAAATGATCTCCTAACATATCTTGCAAACAGCAGATGAAAACAACACAACCATCAAAAACCACTTTGGCTGTGCTTTGGTCATCAGCAAATAAAAACAAAAATTCTAACCAGGCACTTATTACTTATATTACGCTGGCACTTATTACAACCATGCAAAAAAGACTGTAGAAATTTTCCGACTGTCACAAGCCATAGCCTACAAAAATTTTTTATGGTTAAGCAAAATTATAGCCAACAGAAACTTTCTTACAATCATGTTCAAATAGCCAGGAAGTTTTTTCTTATTGTCACATAAAAGTAGCTTACTGAAGTTTTTTTACCTACATGTAAAAATAGCCACTGCCAAAAAAAAACATGGTGAAGTCAATAAAATGCCAAGGTTAAGATAAAATTTTTAACAATATCTTAGTCAGCAATGATGCTTCAGTTATGCACTTTTTATCATTTACTCAAAAATTGCTTCAAAGGGGGGTAGGGGGGCAGATTGAAGACATTTGAGCAGCATAGCCTCTCTTTCCACCCAGGTTCACTGCTACTTTTGTAGAATTATCATATGCTCCATGATGTATAGTATCAGCAAAAGAGTGTCTTTGACATATCATGGTTACTGCATTATAACTGAAATACTCTGACACCACAACATATTACAAATATTCACTCAGCTCAAAAACAGCATAAAAATGTATCGATTGAGAGGATAGAACATGCATTTCTTGTAACCATAAATAGCAACCCATGTTTCAACTCATGTTTCCTTGATGCCATCATAAAGATTTGGTTTAGCAAAGAATTGGCCATATTGACTTGGATTAATCATAATTCTACTGTAATTCTAATTTAAGTAACTGTAACTCTAACCTTTATCTTATCTCCAACCCTAACTCTCACTAACCCCAATTGCAACACTAAACTTAATCCAAGGCATGCTTTATAACAGGCCTGAGCACACCTCCAGCTAAAAGGTGGAGGCTAGTTTTTCAATTTTCTGTAGTTGTTGCAAAGTACTATTTTAGCTCTTTAATAGTTTTCCTACAACCCAAACTTCTATGGAGAAACAATTTTCATATGTTTATGAAAAAACATTGCAGCACTGAGAGTTCTAGCTTCAAATCTTGCCCTGGTTAAACATTTTGAATTTTAACATTTAGTGCTGTATTTAGTACAATAACTACAAAAATATGACTTTTAAGAAGTATATCAACTACAAACTACACTTTTGGTAGCAATAGTGATTAACTTGGTGGAGAAGTTACTTGGTTTACGCCTAAGTGCAGTCAAATCACACAATAACAATCAAATGTATCACACACATGTACCCAACGCACTGGAAAGCATTTTGGTGAAAGAAAGTACTTTGCTGATTTGGCCAATTCAAAATCATATTCAAATAAGTATTTTTTTACAAAAAATACGCATTTATTGCAATCATCAGCAATGTACAACTGTACTCATAGGCGCCGAGTTTGTGATTTTACCGGGCATGCGCAAACTTTATGACGTCAAAATTAAAACATTACCGTTTGATTGTCTATGACAGGGGTGTCAAACATACGGCCCGTGTAAGGATTTCGTGCCACAGTGCGAGCGCCTGGTCTCCGAAGTTGGTCTGCGAAATTTACGTGAAAATGTTTGTAAAGTAATGGCTGACAATCTCCAGAAGTTGCGGCAGGCATGACGGGTTGCGGTGAGAGAGGCGATGACCTTTTTTTTTGGAGATCAGCATTTCGGGCTACATCCCATAACTTCCGGAGATCGTTTGATCAAAGTTTGGGGACCATTGATATACACTCTTGCCTGCTTATGTTGTTTTTCAACTGACTCTAGCTTGTATCTGACCTCCATGTGTTGAGTGTAGTCAAATGTGCGGGCATGCGTGGCATGACCGCATGCCCGTAGTCGGCGCCCCTGACTGTACTTATTATTTTTGATGCAGTTTTCGTACATTAATGTCATTTTGCTCATAGAGTAATTGCAAGCTGAGTCATATTCAAAATATCATTACTTCCATTCACTGGAAAACCTTTTACTAGTCACACTAAAATAACTTTGTAGTTAGACCAATTTCACAGTAACCAATAATGCTGGCACAGTGCATTTTTGCCACAAGCAGTACAACTCTGAAAAACAAGAAAATTGCCATAAAAAGCTTTTTTTCAAGATGTAAAAAGAAAGCTATGACTTGAGGCTGGAACACATGACCATTGCTGCCATAGGCAGCTATCCAACCCATTCGACCAAATCACCAAAAAATATGATTATACAGAATAGAATATCAAAATATTGAGAAAGTAGTGCATGTATATAGATATACAACAATAAATAAAACTTAATAACATAGCTGGGTACTTTCAAATGTGCATTACTGTACATGTTCAGCATCACATATAAAACTATTAAAACATAATTATACACATAAATTTTTCTTTGTTACCTGTCAGTATCACAGACAGCCAACACTTGCAAACATAAACAAAGTGATGCAACTACAAATTTGGTAGCTTAGAAGGCAAGCTAATACTATATTTTATCAAGGCTTTAAATTGAATGGCAATCATGTACTTGGTACTGAAATAGCAGAAAGTTTACTGTGATTATACATCAATCATCAATCTTAATCATGTTCAAATGGCAGTCTACCAATGCATTTTTGAGACAGCTTCTATACTGCTCAACATAAGACGTTATTACAAACAATGCTTCATTACACTTGGAAGTTTGTTCTTTTTGAAATATAAGTTGATCTTAATTCACAAAAGTCGTTAGCTACTTTTGTTAACCACTTGTGGACGGATGACGTATATATACGTGCATGTAAATTTTTGCCGCCCAAAAGACGGATGACGTATATATACGCATTTTTAGTCTTGGCAAAAAGACGGACGCCGTTTATATATGCTAAGGTTCTAAATGGAATTTTACTTGATTTTGGGAAACACTAAAGCAATGGTTTTCAATTGGGAAGGGGGGGGATTTATGATTAAACGGAAAAGGGGAAAAGAATACCGTCCACAAGTGGTTAATGCTGTTGGAGAGAGCATAACCACCCAATGATTTTTTCATTTTTTTGCTAAACTGGACCTGTTTTGATAAACTGGATCTACTACTGATGGGAGGTAATTTAGGATAGCTTTTCCCTGTCTCTTACATGCTAATAGATTGTTCTATTTAATACGGTAAATCACTGTTTTTGTCACTCTGGCATAGTTTGAACTCAAATCTCTGTGATTTTAGCTTGCATTATTGAGACAATAACTTATGCTTTGTCTTTGTTTTTCCAAACAATAACTGGTCACAAATCACTTTTTATTCAATTCATGTCAAAACATTATAACGCTTTAAAAATAATTAGGCCTACTGAACTAATCTAAAAAAACCTGTAAAAATTGAACAATTATTTTTAGTTTTTCATGTTTTATACAAATATAACAGAAAATTTATTTTGTGCAATAAATATCTCGCACAAATCAGAAAACTGGTCTGCCAATCAGGACAAAGCTGCAGTGTAACTGCACAGTACTTTCTATACATGGTCTGAGTAAATTACCAGTACCAAGCTGTACTGCTAGTTTTCAAAAGAGAATCATAAATGTGATACTCTTAATTTAATTTTGTTTGAGGAACCTGAATAACCTAACTTAAGCCAACATAAAGCAAGCTGCACCTATGATTGACAACCAATAACTTATTTGCTAGAGGCTAATCAGCTGGTGTAGCCTGTTTAGGCATAAGCCTAAATAATTACAGAAAAATGTTTTCATTGAATCCGTAACCAAATACATTGTAAATATTAGCCTACGTTTACATTTTAGAGCAATGTTGGCCCATACAATAGGAATAATAGGCCTACCTACAGTCACAAAGATTAATAGTTTATTAATACTCCTAAAACAACCCGCCTCTAAGCTTCAAACGGAGGCCCACGATGTCTGTCACAGTTTCCGTTTTGAAATGTCAAAAAGTTTCCTAAAAAGGTTCCAAACGTTTGAGTATTCCACACAATTGATTTTGGAAAACTTTTGAAAATATTCCTTATTCTGTTGTTGATCACCAAAAAAATTTTCTCTCCAAAATAAAAAAAAATTCCTAAATTTTAGATTTTTACACAAAAATTAAGTGCTTTTGCCAAATATATTGGCCAAAAATTCTAAGATTCTATCAAAAATTCCAAGATTTTTCTCAATACAATTTGCGAAAAAAATCCCAAATTTTATTGCAAAATATCAAGATCTGTGGACAAATTGCCAATATTGGCAATTATGAGTCCATGCCTGTTTTATGTAAAGATTGGCTCGCCCTAATTTCTGCTCCGAAGCGCTGATCCGTATTTTTGCGTTTTAGTAATAACCAGTTCCAAATAGTCGGAAATGCGGCTGTAGCGTGTCGCGCCTCGCACTTCATCGAGCTGCCATGCCAAACATCTTTTTGTCTTTTTTTTACATTTTTTTATTAGTTTGCCTTCAGTGGCTTAGCACCTTGCTCCCACTGATGGGTGTAATTTTAGTTGTTTACTGTAAGAGCTGTGTTTGCTAATTTGCAACTTCGTGCATCCCCAGTTTGACGCCCAGCTTGCGCACCTTTGCTGCTTTACCCTATGATTTTGCTGATGAAGTAATATTAATTGACGAAGTATCTATCGTCAGGTTTGTAGCTGCTCGGCTATCTCCGTTTCAAGTATATCGTGCTCCTATAGTTCGCACGCCTGGCGATGTAACCTCACGCCAGGAATCTAGCCTGCATGGCTTTCCGGCAACCTAGTCGTGTTATTGCAACGCGTATTCGTTTTATTATTGCTTGTGTCTAAAATCACACACATTTATTTTTCTTTTTTTTATTAGGGCTAGACAATGTTTATTTTTATCTTCTCTTGGTAGCTCGGTGATCGGCTTGCCTTTCCCGTCATTAGGTTGTTTATCCGTTACTTTTGTTGGTGTGACGTGTGCAGCGTCCTGATTACATAGACGTGTGCAGCGACCTAATTCGTGGTGTCGCGTGCAGATTTTGTTACCGACCATGTGGTCGGAGATATTGTGCTCTCTTTCTTCGTCGATCGTCGTGGCGGACGGACGTGTTCTAGTTGTCTGTCATGTTTCTCGTTCGTTGTTGATCGTCGTGGCAGAAGGACTTGATATTTGATTATCTGCCACAGCTGCGCGAATTGATGGAATAAAATATTGCTGTAGTGTTTTCTTCCTTGTGACTGCCATAGTTCCCAGCAATTGGGGTTCAGTCAGCACGCTCTTCATCAAGGAACTTATTTCCTACGCGGCCAATTTTTTCTAGACCCATCTTCGCTTTTATAAACGTTAATGAATAAACTTTTTAACTTTTAAACATAGAATGCATGTCTGAGACTGATTTTTTTAATTTAAGACATGCATTTTATTAATACAAAATTTCTATTGTTGGATCAAAAAGGTAAAAAATGAAAAATAATAAGCCTAAAACCATTAAGATTTTATAAAAATTGAGTGTTTACAACATTTCAGAAACCTTTCGTAAATCAACTGCTGAAAGTAATCTTCACACAGTTTTCAAAATTTTTGGCAATAAAACTATAGGCCTACTTGTGAAAAGTGGATGATTTGTGGTTCAAGAGTTTCTCTTCAACAACGATTCGGTCATAAAGTCGCTTTTTATCAACAGCTAGAATTCCTCTTTTGTTGTTAAATTTATTCTCCCTTAATAACCTTTTGAAAGCGCTACATTCATGCATCTTCTTTTTCTTTTTGCCAAAATTTCATTGGCGTAGTTAAGGTAGCCCTCGCCTGAATTTATCCCTACGGTAGGGAGTAGGGAATTCTTAGCAGATTTTTTTTGTGCGCAGAGAGTTTTTCAAAAATATTGATAAAACGTAGGGATTTTCCAATATCTTCAATTTACATTTCAAATCACGCAATTTTTGTTAAGCTGATTTGCGAACATAATTGCCAATCTTGGAAATTTATCCCTAAAATTTTGAATCATTTGGTTGTGAAACTCGTTCAAAATACTTGGCAGTTGTGCAGAAACTCAAGATTTCAGCAGATCTGACGAAGTTGGAACTGTTCTAAAAATTTGGAATTCTATTTGAATAAGATTTCAGATGATCTGCTGAGTTTTATGCTAAGTTGGTAGTAGTACTAGGCTAATATTCCTATAGGCTAAATTTTAGAATATCTTGATTTTGTAAAGTATTGGATATCTGTCATGGCTGTGGTCGGAAGTAAATATACCCTGGAGAGTGTGATGGAGGAAATCCAGACTATCAAGTCCACTCAACAAAGGTATGCTGAACAGTACCTGCAACCCCAAACTGCTGGTTCTGCCAGTTTGTCTTTTGTTGCAGGTGATGGTAATACTGCAAACGACACCCAAGGTCAGCAGCTCAAGAATATGGAAGAGGCTATCAACAGGTTGGAAAAAATCGTGAAGGAGGTGGCACGAGCGACAAGAGAGAATGAGATGAGAATTGATGACCTGGAACAGTACGGCCGACGCAACTGCCTGATCCTCCATGGATGCAAGACCATTCCAATGCAGGGGAGTTACGTCGATTTTGAAAAATATGTAACTGGAAAATTAAATGCTAGGCTAACACTTGATTATAAGATCAAATCTCATGATATTGATACATGTCATGTACTTCCTTCCAGAAAAAAGGGAGTGATACCTATCATCATCAAATTCGTGAGGAGATCAGTACGGGACCTGGTGTACAACAACAAGCAGAGGTTGAAATCTGATGGAAGTCTGGAAAAGCTGTCGATCACAGAGTCCCACACGAAACGTCGACTACAACTTGTGGTGGAGGCCAGGAAAGCATTTGGATTTTTCAATGTGTGACGACCAATGGTAATGTATACTGCATCCAGGACAAAAAAAGGTTGGTAATTGAAGACTTTGGTGATGTTGATACTATTGTTAATGATGAGATATAAATAGTTTCTAGATATTAGTACTAAATCCTGTATTCATTTCATATCATTAGTGTTGTATTGTTATGCATTGCTCATCATCATGCTGCTTCTGTGTAACTAGCGAATATGCCGGAAATATTTACGTAATTTTCGCAACTGATAAATGCAAATTAGCCAAACTAAGTAGTTGTTACATAATCATAGCCTGGTCTACTAGCCAACTGTACAGTTTCTTCAGCAAGCTCTTTTCTTTACAGAACTTATTTTGCTCTGAGTTTTGAACTATCTTATGCCAAAACAAACTGATAAAACATGTTGCAATTGTTTGAAAACAGTTCGAAAAAACCAAAAATCATTAATCTGCTCACAATGTTTACAGATAATTCATGTTAAATGCACTGGTAAGAACAGTCAAACAAATAATAATGGGATAGGCACCTGGAAGTGTAACCCGCCCAATGATTTTTCTTTTCCCTTTTTTTCTTGTTCTGATGTTGAATTTGATGAATTGTACAAATCTAACCAAACAAATTCTAACGCTACCTTGCTATCTGCTTATGAACTAAACAAAATATTTGATGGCAGTTTTGGTGGTTTCAATGAAATCACATGCACTGAAAGTGATGACTTAACAGACGTTGATGAAATTTGTCTGTTTGATACAAATGATCGATACGTAACCAGTAGTAAAGCTCATACCAATTTACTGAATGACATTAATAATTCCTCAGATAACAACTTCACTGCTATTAGTCTGAATATAAGATCATTAAGCAACTACAAAAATTTGGCAAAACTTGAAGGATTGTTATCATCACTAGCATTTAAGCCGAGCCTAATTGCTGTAACAGAAACTTGGCTAAAGCCAAACCAATCAGGACCACACACAAACTTACAGGATTATATATTCATATCTAACCCTCGATCAAAATTTCGAGGTGGATGAGTAGGTTTCTATAACAAAAATGATGTGGTTTACTCTCGTCGTACTGACCTAGAAATAATGAATGAAAAAGTAATTGAAGCAATCTTTGTTGATATTATGTTCAAAAATAAAACAATAACTTGTGGAAATATTTACCACTCTCCTAGTAAAGATGCTAATGCCCAATCCTTGTTTCAATCAATTCTAGAAAATATACTGCACAAAATAAGCAAAAGGGAATGTTTATTGTTTGTAGACTTCAACATAAACCTCCTTGACTGCGATGAACCTAATGTTGGCAACTTCATTGAAGTGATGTTGGAAAATGGATATAAGTCATTAATCAATAGGCCAACTAGAATCACACAAACCAATGGCACACTTCTAGACCACATTTGGACTAACTGTTGCAATGCACAAAAACTAAAAAGTTGTATAATTACTTACTCAATATCTGATCATCTAGTAACAATGATATGCATGTCCATCAAAAAATCACAGACTAAAAATATTGAGTATTACCGCTCCTTCAGCCAGAGACGTAGCAGCCGCCCCCCAAACCCCCCAATTGGGGGGGCCCAGGACAACTTTGGGGGCCCAAGTTAGTCTGAAATTGCTTTTTGGCTACGTGACTATTTTCAGTTCAGCAGACTTGTTTACAACCGATTTAAACTGTAGGAAGAAATTGGCTTGTGACATCATAAGTGAATGTTACGTCATTTTATCTCGCAGAATCTAGAATATTTCGATTGATTTTCTGGTAGAATCTTGAATATTCGATTGACGTAACAATGCCGTTGTTACGCAACAATCATAGAATGGTCTGGAATTCTGTTTGGCTATAAATACCGGGACAATATATATACACTGCAGAGTGCAGATAAAGTATTTTATTGACATTGTATAGAATGAAACGTTCAAAAAGTGGTGCTCTAAAGAGAAAAAAAGCAGCCACTGCTCGAGATGCTGTAGCGAAATTGCCCAAGATGACAGATTTTTTCAAGATTACTGAGCAGAGTAGACCTGGCACTAGTACCGAGAGGGATGAAGAAAACTATAGTGTACAAGAAAAAGAAGACTATGACGATCAGCATCAAAGTGATTGTGAATTTCCAGAAAATGTAAGTTGTGATTTACCTGCCAAGACGCAACCTTCAATATCAAAAATAACTGAATCTCAATTTACCCCTATTCCTGATGACCCATGTAAATGGCCTGAAAGTATTTCTGATGCTCAACGATGTGATATAGTAAAGCGTGGACCACATCAACTAATAATGAATTTTCCATATAATAACACAACTCCAAGGCGACGTTTTTCCTCCAACCATTATAAACGTGTGTTACCTAATGGTGAAAGTGTTTCACGGTTGTGGCTAGTTTATTCTGGGGAATCAGATCAAGTTTTTTGCTTTTGTTGTAAGCTATTTGGAAAAACACTAAGCCCCTTTTGTAGTGATATAAATACATGGGAGGGTTTTTCGAAAAAACTGAAAGACCATGAAAACGGCATTTCCCACCAAGAATGCTGCAGTCAATGGATGTTGCTAGCTGAAGGGATAAGAAATTCATCCACTATCGACAAACGCGAGATGAATATTTTTTTCAATGAAAGACGTTTTTGGAGAAATGTTTTAGAGAGACTTATCGACATTGCCTGGTTTCTATCGGAAAGGAATCTTGCTTTTAGAGGATCTGAAGAAGTCTTAGGATCTCCTCACAATGGAAATTTTCTGGGTATATTTGAGCTTTTGGCAAGAAGAGATCCGATCCTAAAAGAGCTTCAAGACAGAATCAAGAATAAAAACACTAAAGATCACTATTTGAGTCCTACCATACAAAATGAACTAATTGAATTGCTAGCGACAGAAGTTGAAAAAGAAAATTTACAGCAATTGAAATTGGCAAAATATTTTTCTATAATTTTGGACTGCACTCCAGATATGTCACATCATGAACAAATGTCTGTCATTCTCCGTTATGTACTATGTAATGAAGAAGCTGCTGTTGTTAAAGAAACATTTTTTGGCTACTTGAGAATAAGTGACAGTACTGGGAAAGACTTGTTGGACGCTTTCTTAGAAAAAGCGACCGAACTGCAACTCGAATTGTCTGATTGTCGAGGTCAGTCATATGATAATGGTGCTAACATGAAAGGAAAACATTCTGGGGTCCAAGCAAGAATGCTAGACATCAATCCCAAAGCTGTTTACGTGCCCTGTGCAAACCATACCCTTAACTTAGTTGTTGTTGACAGTGCTAATTGATCGACGGAAGCATTGACATTTTTTGGAGTACTTACAAGGTTGTATGTGCTGTTTTCTTCCTCTGCTCAGCGTTGGGAAATTTTGAAGAAACATGTGGAGCTGTCCATAAAGTCACAATCTGATACTCGTTGGGAAAGCAGAATTAAATGCATCAAACCTCTTCGATACAATTTAAAAGAGGTGTTGCTGGCACTGAAAGACTTGGAAGCCATTTCCATAGAAAGAAAAGATGGAAGAGCTGCCTCAGAAACAAAATCGTTGATAGCTCATTTATCAAAATGGAGTTTTCTTTTGTCGGTGTTTATTTGGTATGATATCCTATTCCAAGTCAATAAAGCAAGCAAGATTCTTCAATCGTATGGAGTCTCCCTTCATACAATGGAAACGGAAATCCAGGCAACTGAAAAGTTTTTGCAAAACTATCGCACAACGGGTTATGACAGTGCCGCAACATCTGCTGTTGAAATAGCACAGGAATTGGATATTGATCCTTCTTTTCCTCCGTCAAGAAGTGGAAAGAAAAGAAGATTGTTTGATTACCAAGGTGAAGAGGAACAACGAGCTACTCCTGAACTGAAATTTAAAAGCAACTTTTTCTATCCATTAGTAGACCAGGCTATTATGTCAATAAAGGAGCGCTTTAATTTGTTACGTGAGGTTTCTTCCGCCTTTTCGTTTTTGTACACACGAGACAAACTTTTGTTTGTGCAACAAGAAAATGCTCTTCTTACTTGCTGTAAAGAGTTCCAAAAAAAGTTCGGTGACATTGATTCTGATGAAATGAGCGCTGAGCTACAGCGGTTTGTTTTAATTTTACAAAAAAACGCAATCTCAATACGGCTCAAGACTTTCTGAACTATCTTCTAAAGACTCATTTATTTGAATTGTATCCGAATGTGTACATCGCACTTCGAATCTTACTAACTTGCGCCGTGACTGTTGCCAGCGCTGAAAGAAGCTTCAGCAAATTGAAACTGATCAAAACTTTTAATAGAACGTCTATGACAGACAGTAGACTATCTTCATTAGCCATGTTGTCAATCGAAAATGACTGCGCCCGATCTCTTGATTATGACAATGTCATAACAGCATTTGCGAACAAAAAGGTTCGCTCCAGACTATTTAAATGATACTGTGTTTTTATAACTTTTTCATGTTTTTCAGTGTCATTGCTTTCGTTTCGCAGTGTCTGCATAAATGTCCTACTGAGCTCTGGCATCGGTGCCGAATTTTTTATGACTTGCACCTTCGGTATCGGCATGCTTTATTCTGACATTAGCCTGTTTACTTATGTCCAAATTGTGGTGTATTTTCTTAATGCAGCTTTTCAATTTTACACCTCTAAAGTGATATGACTTGTGCGCAGGGGCTCTTGCGCTTACTCTGGGGGGGCCCGAAGTTGGAGTGCTACGGGACTGCCTTCAGTGACACAAAAATAGCCTCGTTTATCCAATGTGTATCTGAACTTGACGATACTCCTATCTTGGAAAAGTCTGATCCCGATGACGCATACAACCAGCTGAAAAAGCAGTATATGACTGACTTTGAAAAATCGTTTCCAATAAAGAAGGTCAGTTTTAAAAACAAACCAAACAAGAGTTGGTTTGATAGAGAAGCTCAGGAATTGCTGGACAATAAAGAAAACCTGTTTAAACATTACATGAAAACCAAAACAAACCACTCAAAAACATTGTTTACCCAAGCTAGAAATTACTATTGCAGAATCATAAAAGAGAAAAAACAGACTTATTATAAGTCAAAATTTAACATATTCAAGGGTGATATAAAAAATACATGGCGTCTTATTAACAACTTGCTTGGAAAACAAAGAAAATCTGATTGCAAAAAACTCAAAATTGATGGTAAAGAAATATATGAACCACAGGCTCTTGCAAATCATTTCAACAACCACTCTTCTACCATAGCCTCCAAACTGATGGATGAACTTCCACCAAGTGAAGCCAAATACAGTGAATATTTAAAACCATCCTCACGCTCGACAATGCTTGTATGGCCTACTTGTCCCATGGAAATTTCAAATATATTGCATAGCATGAAATCCAAATTAAGTGCTGGCATAGATCAAATACCATCAAAGCTATTGAAGTCGTCACCAGATAACATATTAGTTGCACTAAGCCACATCTTTAACTTATCGCTTAGCAAAGGAGAATTCATTAATGATTTCAAACTAGCTAAAGTATGTCCAATCTATAAAAAAGGTGACAGCAGCAACATTAATAACTACAGGCCTATAAGTTTGTTATCAAATGTTTCAAAGATTTTGGAAAAATTTATGTATAGGTGTCTGTGCACATTTTTGGACCAAAGTAATTTTTTCTCTGTCCATCAATTCGGCTTTAGAAAGCATCATAACACCTCACATGCAATAACGTTTATGGTACACAAAATAACCGAATCCCTTTTCCATAAAGTACCCACACTCGGTATTTTTCTTGACCTGTCTAAGGCTTTTGACACAATAGATCATGATATACTGCTTCACAAATTGCAACATTATGGAGTCAGAGGCATAGCTTATGACTGGTTTAAGAGTTACCTGACTGGTAGAACGCAGCAAGTGGAATGTAATGGCACTCTATCAAACATAATCAACCCAGTGACAAGAGGGGTGCCTCAAGTTTCAAATTTAGGCCCATTGTTATTTCTAGTTTATGTTAATGATTTTCAAAACTGTTTAAAATTCTCCAAATCCGTTAGGTTTGCAGATGACACAAGCATATTTTTAGAAAATAAAAACATAGCAACACTTTATGAACGTGCTCAAGAAGAGTTACACTATATTGACAAATGGATGGTAGCCAATAATCTTTCAATAAATGTATCTAAAACTAAATGCATTCTATTCAGATCCTCTAAATCTAAACCACCTCCTACTAACTTAACTGTTACACTTAGAAATATAAAAATTGAACAGGTTACTACAATGAAATTTCTAGGTGTACATATTGATGAGCACTTAACTTGGACAGGACATACTGTATTAGACATCTTCAAAATGAATTAAGGTCCACTCTTGGCGTGGTAAGCAGAATCAAACCTTTTCTAAGGCAAGGCTCCATGTTAACTTTGTACCACTCTCTAATCAACAGTCACTTACAATATTGTATTACTAATTGGTGCATTGGAAATAAAACATTGATAAATAAACTACAAAAAACATGCAACAAATTCATAAGGATGGCATGCAACCTAAGGCACTACAGAGATGTAACTGATGTAAGAAAAACTCACCAGCTACTTACTATAAACCAGTTACTAACTATGGAGATTGCAGTATTTATGTTCAAACAGAACTCTGGAAAAAATCCTGACGTATTTCGAAATGTATTTGCAAAAAGCATTTCACAATACAATACCAGAAATAGATCTAAATTAATACTAAAACCTTGCTCTAGCAGTCTATTTCGTACCAAGGTCCCGCCATCTGGAGCAAATTGCCAATTTTTTTCAAAAATGAAAAAATATCTGTTGTCACATTCAGCGCAAAGTTGCGAAATGTGCACTTGTGCACAAACTTGTACTTGTGCAATGTACTTGTGCACAAACTCCATTGGTATTTGAACAGATTGCTGGTTGGCTTCTTTTGCTTACAGATAATGTACGCGGTGCGATCGAAGGAAGCATCATCATCATCATGCAGGGGCGATTCTTCTGAAGGCTTCCAAATACAACAACCAATCATCAACAACTTCTTGTAACATTGGACATTGGGCAGCAATAGATTATAATAATATCAATCTAAGAAACATCGCCTCCATACGAAGAAGAAGAAGATAACAATCGAAACTCATGTTACCAAATTACTACTACCTAAACTTGAATATTGTAGTATACTCTAACCTTATATTGTGAGCATAATCACCTTCTTAATTCTATCGACTGTAAAAGAATTGTAATACTACCCACATTTTAATATGTTGCAACATAATAGGCCAGTTTCTAACACAACGGTTGGCAGTTGTTAAACTCACAATTTATGGAACAGTGCTATTTTTATATGTAACACCACTTGGCAGAGCAATTAGTGCTTGAAACATGACAACCACATTATTATAATCAAGTATAGTATGTGCATTGCAGATATCATCTCTTAATGTAAAATAGGATTATCATCTGTTTAAATGATTATGTTGTTGTGTCGTATGTTTACGCTTGGATCCTCTCAACACTGCTTTCTCATCAAAAATACAGGTATGTGAAGTGAAGGTAAAATTTTACTCTTTTAATTCTGCAAGTAACAAACTACTAACATTCATGCAAACGTAAGAACTGGGGCTGTAGGACGAACTACTTATTGATGAACTGTTACTCTCAGGTAACACATTAAAACCTTTGTGTTGAGATGAGCTAAGCTACGTGTCTTGTAAGTTGATAATGTACATGTGTTTCGTAGATATTAAATGTGTTGTGCTGTTTTTTTTTTCGACCAGTTGCTTAATGAAAGGGTTTCCGGACCCGGTGAGGTTTCATTTTCAGGGTGGTTTTTCTTTCCTCACCATGCTCAGATGAGCTAAAAAACAGCCTTATAGGCCGGTTGCGCCACCCATTGACCACCTACGTAGCCGTGTCTCGCACTGGTCATCTTTCTGATCCTTACTATTTCGAATGTTCTAACTTCTTATTTACAAAATAATATGATCTACAACTATAAAATCTCCTGCGTTTTTGTTTTGTTCTGTTTGTTTTTTTCAATTCAATTAAACTGTCCTTTAATTGCTTAAATTTACGGTTTAGCGGCCATGCAACTATTGCTCTAGTTTTATGGATCCACTGTTTTCATTTGCATGTTTTAACGTCTGACGTTGTGACGCTTCTTCCTTTTCTTGACTCCATTTCTCTCATTATTATTGTTGTTCAGTGTCGTGTGTAATGGTGGTGGTCATGAATAAAATAAGAATGAATGAATTGATTTCCTGTTTCCTTGCTTTAGGGATCGCGGCTGAAAGGATGGGATTTTTGGAAATTTGGGATAGATCAGGTCACGGTCAAATATCGAGGCAACACTGTTCTGAGTCTTGGGAGTTTGTTTACCGTTCCTACCTAAATGAAAGCAGTGTAGAGACATGTAGGGGTTTCTCACCTTTGGTAGTAGGAATTTTTGGAAATTTTGAGTGGCAGCACTGGGTGCAGTAGACCACTGGGATGTAGTAAAAAAACTGGAAAACATAATCTTTTTTCCCTCCCTCCCCCTTTTCGTGGGTACTCCTTTGATTGCTATTCCTGGAAACTGAGGTCCAGTTTCAACACCTAAAAGATCCCTATTTGGCTGCGGTCTGCTGGTTGAGCGCCGTAGCCCTGCTGTAGGCTAGATTTGTAGGGTAGAGAAAAGAACTAGATGAAAAGAATAATGAAAGTAACTAAGCCGCACAAAGAATTGGCCCCATTGCTCGATTGTGGAATTAGAATGCAGAAACTGTGCATAATTGCACATTAGACTAGGGTTGAAACAGTGTTAGAGTTAGAGATAGGCTTGAATTAAAAGTTGCAAACCTAAGGTCAAATAGAGCTTGGATTGGTTAGCACTGGAATTAGGATTAACTGGAGCAATATGGCCGATTCTTAGGAGATTCATATTTTACCGGCGCAATGGCATAGTGATTAAGAGCATCTGCTTTGCAGTCGGTAGACCTGGGGTTCAATCCCCTTGTCGAGCTTTACCAAAATACTTTAAAAAATGATGTCCACAGCTTCCCTGCTTGGCACTCGGAATTTAGAGGAAGTCGTGGAAAACAAGTCGGCAAGTTTGCTTGTTATGTCCTTGGGTAAGGCACTTAACGAGATGCCCCCCGCCTTTATGTGGAATACAGATGGTCCAGACATCTCAGAAATGGAAACTCTTAAGAGAGTGCGGATGCCCCATCCAAAATATAGCAATGCAATTCACTTTCTCATGAATGGAGGATAAATATGACAAGTAAAAAAAGCAAGGTTGCTCGTGTGATATACTGCTCCATACCTGCAAACTAGTTATGAGAGTGTGCTTTGTGTTTTGCCAAAATGGGGTACCAGAGTACTGCTTAGCAGTACTGTCCCACAATATCATAGCCAAAGGTTTGATTAGGTGATCTCTGGCATTTCTGCAGGGGAGCCTGCAAACACCATCATCAAAATCAAACATGTCAAAGGTGTGTCAAAATATATTTTTGTATAGCTACACCTGCTGTTTTTTCAATAGCATGTGCTCAGACATAAGGTTGGTGTTTGTCCAAATAAATTGCTTATTTGTCAAAAAATGAGCCTAAAGGAAACTACAGTATGTTAATATGAGACTCTATAGCAATCAAGCAACACTACAGGTACAATATGAATATGAGTTTGATGGAAATTTAAAGAAACTACAAACTAGACAATGGAAACTGTAAAGAGTGATATAGAAAAGATAATTCTGCAAGTATAATTGTTTCAAAGTGATTAAACATGGATTTTTGTACTTAATATAGGCCTACAGAAGAAATCTGTTAATTGCAATCCAATGGGCCAGACATCTTTATCCATATAATCAAGGAAGTGACTATTTTGCCTTTGACTGCATTTTACACTTAAAAGACTATTTTGCTATAGTCATTCACATGTGTTTTTATTGCCATAATTGCAACGATTTTGCGAGTAAGACTGTATACACAGTTTATTGTGTAATTTCACACACTAGTGCAATTTGGACTTGCTTTTATTTGGAGGTGGCCATTTTGCCATCAATAGCAAAACATGCCCAAAAGCTATTTTGCTGTACATGCATGATTGTTGTGTCTTTAAACAAGCACATTTGCAGTGTTGCATGCAGTGATGCTGTGGCATAGTAATTAGAATTATGGCAACTCAAATTCCATGGTAAGGCATTTGACTCTATTAAAAAAAAGTGTACTGTGGAAGAAAGGTTTGCACTGGAAAGAGCAAAGTTTGTAAATGTATGGCAGGTTACAGTGAGGGTTAGATTTTTGTCAAGTCACATTTTCAAAATGTCCCAGAAATTGACCTATCCCAAACCACTAGATAGTAGGGGAGGTGTGTGGCCGAAAACTAGTTGTGCCAATATAAAGAAGCCTTACCTCTTTCCTTTAAAAAAAATTGATTTTATGAGTTTAGCAGTTTAGATTTAAGCATTGAGGGGGTGCAATGAGATTTCACGTTAAAAGCTCTAGTTATCATCACCAAGCCTGTACTATGTCTGCTACACCTGTACTAATGTACTGTGCTTACTATGCTTACTATGTCTGTACTATGCCTGTACTATGCCTATTTACAACTACCGCCACTGCTTTTTTATTTTTGCCAGGTTCTGTTTTATCTCAAATTGAACTTCAGCTCAAGTGCGATCGCTTTGCCTTTTTTAAAACATGCTATTTTAAGCTTGGTACCATAGTGTCATGGCTGTGCAAGCAAAAAAACTGCTCACCACTTGTTCTAATATTGTATGGTTTGCCATCATACACATTTGTCATGTGACTGACTCATTTTTTTTGTTTTCAAAAATCTTATCAATGAAAATTATGCATTTAGATGAACAAAGCAAGCAACCAGGAAACAAATTCTATGCAACTATATGACTTATTTTTTGATGTGATATATAATTAGTTACTGTTTTTTCATAATGTTAGATAAGATTTGGTTTGGTATTTTAGATTTATATGCGACAAAACAGTTTACATTTTTTTGCGGTATGGAATTAGCTAATTTTGTCTGTAGTGATAAAATATTAATTTTTATAACTATAATGCAACTAAATTGTGATATAGGTTTTATTGATTTTTAATGTGATAAACCTTAAAATTTGAAGATATCTAATATAGATTTCAGTAATTTTTGAGTAAGTAAACATCAATTTCTATAAATTAATATTTTGGAGTTGCCCTAGCAACAATCAGTGTTCTTTGAGAGCTGAAGAAGTTTTTTTAGCAATATGTCACTCTAATTAGTTAGGATTAGCTTATAATGGCTGATTAAGAATTAGTTGCCTTACATAATGTTGCATTTTTAGTTGAACAATTATATCTTACTAGGGCTAAAAAACTTCTTTTTTATTTTAAAATGTTAGTTTGTTCATTTTGAGTATTTTTCCTAGCAAGCATGGCTCTTTGGCATTATCTATCTAAATTTTTTAAAGGTACATCTAAAAATGATCTTTCTAAACATTTTAGACAGTAGCCTACAACAACCTAGTAATTGGTAGTACCCCTACAAAAACATAAGGGTTAAAATGTTTGTGTTTAATTTTTTGCAACAAAGTATTAGTATTGAGCTACACATTATCTAAATGTTGAAGCTATTTTCTTTGCAATTGGGTGGAGCTGTTTCAGCTGGCTGATTTAATGTTCTTAACTTTGTAGTGGTTTACTCTTGAATGACTCCATGCTTTAGATAACAATCATTAAAAAGGATAAAACAATTTATTTTTTAAACCTTTGCCAACTATACTTGAAATGTCTCCAAACTCAAAAGACGCAAGCTCAAATTGATTAAAAAAATGTAAAGCTAAATTACAACACCTACCAATTTGCCGACTGTGCACAAAAACTACAAAAGTGATTAAAAAAGGCAAAATAATCAACAATGTAAATTAAAATGAGGTGATGTTACGTAACTTAAAGTTAAAGTACAAAATTAATGCATGAATGAATTTAAACAAAACATCCAATAAATTAATGAACAAATAAATCAAAGAAAGTAGTTCCAACAATCTCAACATTACAAGTGGCTGCTGTTCTAATTACTTAACTGTAGGTGCATAACTTTGGGTTAGTGTACTCCTTTGCTGGCTGTGTTCATGTCAGGAATAAATAACTTGCACACAGCCAGAGCCTGGAAGTCGTACAAATAGGCATTCAGCTATTAAAAAGTTATATATATTGGTCCTAATATTTAATAAGCTGTATCTGAAAATACATGTATAAATTTCCTTGGTGCCTCATCTACTCCTAACTTTAAAATTTTACTTTCATGCCCTTCATAAAAAGAAAAACAAAAGTCTTAAAAACACTGGCTGTTTCAACTAAGTGAGTTCAATTCATATATTCCAAGCAGGGCAAGTACGATGTTGCCAGACACTCCAGAAACTTTTGGAAAAAAATGGCAGCTGTGCACAAACCCCTGTAATGTTTTGTAAGGCTTAATTGATTTTTTCTAAAGAAATGATACTTTTGATTTTGAAACAACAATTGGCTATGTCAGCAAAACACTAATTTTTTTAATATTGTTCTTACAAATATCAATTCAGTGAAGTTGGCTGAACTAATATTCTTAAACTTGAAATTACTGCTGGTGGCACTGCTGCTGCAATAATTTAATCGGGGGTGTTTGATTTCAGGTCAGTTTGCTCTTTGGCTAGCTGTGTTTATGCCAGGACCAAGCAACATGCATGCAGTCAGAGGTGTTAGCTGATACATATACCCCTACAGTTACGAAAAAGTTGTAAGTAATGGCCCAATATTTAATACCTTAATCCTGAAAATTTGTATTTAATTACTTTGGCACCCTTGTAGACGTTTAATATGCTTTCATTTCAAGCACTTGGTCAATGTAATGGATAAAAGTTTAAGACTGCCTATGGAGAAAACAGGGTAAATAAGATGTTGCCCAGGTGTCAAGAAACTTGGAGACCTGTAGTGGCTATGTGCAGCCCCCTGCACATCTTCTTTTAACAATTGCATTTCAAAAACCAATGGTTATGTTTCAGAACCAGATTTAACTATGTGAAAAAGCATAAACCTTTGATTAGTGTTTTCACAACTTTTCATTGGGTGAAGCCAGGTTAGCTAACTGAACTGATATTGTTAACCTCGATATTACTGATGGGGGCTCTGTCAGGTGACAGCAGCCAAGCAAACTAGTTTGCCATTAAAAGACCTTCATTTTTGGCCAAGTTTAAAATTTATGCTTTTGATAATAAGTGGATCTTATGACTTTGCCATGTAGCTCAAAAAGAGCTGTTGTTGTTGTTTTGAAATTACTATATTTTTCAGGTATAAGTTGCACCCTTACCTCAAGCTTGTTAAAACAGTGCAAAATTTATTTTTACAGGTTTTATTCCTATTTGTGTATAAATTACACCTTGACTTTTTGGGTGAACATTCAGTACAAAAAAATGTGAATTATATCACAATGAATATGGTACGTGCCATAAAATAAAGTTCCTCACATAAATTTTTAGTGACTAAAAGGTGGCCTCAAGATAATTAGCAGTACTCCAATGATCCCAACAGATTATTGGTGATTGCAAAATAGCAAAGAATTTGATTTATGCTTTTTTTTACAGGTGTGTTAATTAGGTTGCTTATGATTTGGTTATTAGCATCATGTTTTTGACTTAGCATTCGAAGCATTGTTGCAATAAAAATGAATTTTAAAAGTTAAATCTTTTTTCTTTCTTTATTGCAATTGATAATTTTTACAAACTAACAAGCATGCAATAGATCGCAAATGTTTTATTTTTTATGAAAATCGTTTAGTGAATTCTATAAGAATGGAAAGTAAAGCAACGTTGTCATGTGAGTAAAGTTGTATATAGTCTTATGTTAAATTTATTAAGCATATGACATATTCCAGATCTAAACAGTTCAGGAGGCTGCATCAGTATTTTCTTGCAACTGTATGATAATTTGGCATGATTTTAAAAGTCATGAGTAAAAAATATTGTTCTTTGTTTATTATATTTTTTGAAATTGAGTTATCATTTGTCGTAAGAGCAAAATTTAGTGCTGTTGATCTCAGCACATCACAAAATCTTTGAGGCAGAGGTTGAAACTGTGCATGCTGTTGTGTGTATAATTTTTACTTGACAGCAAAAGTTGGCATATGCCCATATACATCATCTATTTGGTAAAAACGAAAACTAGAAAATGCAGCTGGCTACTTTATTTATACGACATAAAAAGATTTGACTAACATCTGTGGCTAAGCAAGCAGGTGATTATCAAAGTAAATACTGATAAACAGCTTAGACTAGATTCAAAACGATGCAAGGTTGGCATTGGTACCAACAGTACAGTTAATTTGAAATTGTTAATATCCTACTTTTTCAGCCATCAACCCCAAGCATATTGCTTTGGTAACAAATAAGCTAAGGCATAGGTTATGTAAAGTTTTATCTAAACAATTTGTTGTGATTGCAGAGTTGTAAATTGACACAATTTTTCAGACTCTTTTTCAAAAACCGGAGATGAAAGCCTTTTTCTCACACTTTCAACCAAGTTGGTAGAGACTCTTTCAATGAATCCAGTTGCGTGGCATCATACGTATGGCAGGAATTCCCACACTTTTCACTTGAAGACAAAAATACTTCCTTTAACGACAGCTCTGCTGGATAGAAAAGATTTGGTTACAAGGCCATATTGTCACATATTTTGGACAGATTGCAATGTAAGAATTAACTGTATTTCAGAGGCTCTAAGTTTTCCAGTGCTGCAATTTCCTGTATTGTCTGGGCTGCAGTAAACTTTTTTCAATATTCTATTTGGAAACGGGACAATTTCTTAATTATCAGTGGGCTATTCATTTACTCAAGTTCCAAAAATTTGCAGAATTGGAGAGACATTAGCTATAAAATTGCATGAGGGGTGATGGAAGAGTGATCCATTAAAAACTGAGATATAACCCTCAGTTGTGATGTTAGCTTCAGTGAAAAACAGTCAATACATTGCCACCACAAGGCAGCCTTGGTAGAAACTTACTTTTGGTGAGATTGGAACCCATGATTTGCACCAACTAGTTTGAGGTGTAAAGCCAGGCTTTTAGTAACCGTGGTTTTAACCAGGAACACTGCCGTATCCACTCGGCCACCAAAGCTTGTGAATTGACTATTCAATTTTCAAATGAGCACTGAGACCTTGTGCTTCTTGTTTTTTCCAGGAGGGCCACATTGCTGAATTTTTAAAGGTTTAGGGGCCAAGATTAAGTTACTATTACTATATTTAGTATCAGTTGGTAATGTCGCAACTCGTTTTGTGTTAAAAGAATGTATGGTGAAGTTTGAGAAAAAGGTCATTGCCTTTCTTACTGTCACCTATAATGCCCATTGATAAATTTGGATATATTTACATTTATTTGAAATTACTATAATTCTTTTCCGAACAATTAGTCCTTTCTTCAGATGACAAAATTCCTCCTTTAGGGAGCTAAGTCGCTCACTTTGAAAGATGCTGCACAATACATTTGTTTTGTAATTATGAAAAGAGCTTGGCAGACTGAATGCAGTTTGTGGGCTGTACTTTGGAGATTCCTGATCTATAGCAATAGTGGGCAAACTATAGTAAGCCTCCTTTGCAGCTTTTGTTGAACAGTGGATTTCAAATATTAACCATGATTGGTCAATTACCAAATTACTCTAGGATGCATAGCCCCATGAAATATCAATTTCAACATAACAATAGTTACTAGTAAATGGTTCATACTATTCTGGCGTCGTGTTAATACCATATCAAGTCTAATCAAGCATGAGTGTTGCTGATGACAAAAAACGATGTTTAAGCAAAAAGCATTTGCACCATCAAAATCTGAATAGCTAAATAAGATCTAAGCTTATGCTGTTAGGGAGTGCAAAACAAAACAAAGTAAATCTGTTCCAACAACTTCATTGCAAAAGATGATAATGTCAAAAATGTAACTATGAAGATTAAAATCAAAGTTTTTAGCCACAATTGGAGGAACTTAAACATGTACTATTCAGAAAGTGTGCTTATTTGCCTAATGTGCCTCTAATTGTCTAGTCAAAACAAAAGCAGTCGCATAAAAAGCTGTCATGAAACAAATTACCAAGATTTTTCTTGAGGTTTTTCTGATATGTGAGATATTGTTCTGAATCATTATTTTCAATGATGAAGGTTTTCTCAAAGACCAAACATCTCACACTCTAACAATTGAATGTGCACCAGAATTCACACAGTTTTGATAACGTATCATTCAAACTTTCAAAAACCTCCAAATGGATTGAAAACCAATAATAATGCGATGGTTCAAGGCTACAAATATTAAGCACACATAAACCGGTGCGATGGCATGGTGGTTAGAGCATCTGCTTTGCAGTTAGTAGACCTGCGGTTCATTTCCCAAGTTGATTTATACCAAAAGACTTAAAAAATGGTATTCACAGCTTCCCTGCTCGGCACTCAGCAAAATAGGGATAGTTTAGAGAATAAGCCGACAAGCTTTCTTGTTGTGTCCTTAAGCAAGCCACTTAACGGGATGCCTCTATCTTTATGTGGCAGACAGATGGTGGGGCCAAGCAGTCTACCTGTTGTTGTGGCCCCAGTCTGAAGACTTGCAAACCGAGCGTGAGCGCTAACGCAGTGTAACCTATATATACATCTTCCTGCATAAAACTCACAACAAATAGCTCAAATGACGAAGAAGAAGCACACATAAAATAAGTTCATCTTATTTAAAATTTTTTGTTTTGGGTGTTAACTTTATGCTTGAAAATCTTGAAGCTCTTAAATTATATCAAATTTTTTATTGATTTCTCTGACAATGTGCAACTTTGCTCTCCCCTTACCTGTAGGGTCGCTGGTTTAAAATTGTTTTGTTCATTTAAAAATTGAGAACCAAATGGTTATGAGCTGCAAAAATCCTGCTTAAGGGCTACTTTGGGTGCCTTGTTTCATTTTTTTGTTTGCTACTCATTTTTTCTGGACCTGAATTAAGATCCCATTGTAAAGATTAAAACTCTGTAATGAATATCACTGGTATTTTTTAATTAGGGGCTTTAAGCGTTTAGAAATTTGCACCTGGATTTACCATAAAAGCAGTTGGTTAGTGTTAGATATACTCTACATTGGGGAAGTTTAACATCTGTGGAATATTTGGAATAATGCTGGTTATTGTTTGAAGTTGGATTTTGTCAATGCACAAGCTTTAAAGTGTTATTTTGTTTTGCATTAAAAGCTTGGGCTTATCATGTAGACAGAGCATAAGCAATAATACATTAAATCTTGGGAGTTGAAAAATCCACAGTTCAGTTTACTATGTCTTTACCTACACGTTGCTTCAGAACTGACGTTCGATTTCTTGCACAATAGTAACGTAGCAGTAGTGTCTATGGGAGTGTGATAAAAAGAAGACTTGTTTTCCTAGACCCCGCTCCAGTGATTATAAATGTTACAATTGTTAAGTTATGCCACATGCCTTGCCAATAATGCGTATATGTGTATTAATATTTAAAAGTGTATTTTTCTTTTGCAGGAAATCGATCAGTATAAGTCGTCCATAAAACCAGAATTAATTTCATGGATTAACTTATTATCAAACCAAATGAACAACGAATGGATAATTGTTATTATTACTGGTGACGGTTTTTCTCGGCTCACCAAAACCAAGTTGCCGCTTCCTAGAATGTCAATTGCAGACAAAGTAAAGAGCGATTTTTGTGCAAAAAATCCCGAGCGGTAAGTTTATGTGTTAATATCATTATATTATACTATGTCGTCTTCTTGGCTTTGTTCCCTCTTCATGTGTGGTCAGTGGTCATATTATGCTGCATAGTGTTAAAATATATTTTAATGGATATATCGGTTGACGTAAAAATCTAACTGCATATTTGAGCAGACTGCAGACAATGGCACTGTTTCGACCTATCAGGTCTCTTCAGTGCGGTTGGTAACTGACAGGTAGCTAAAGGCTTTAAATAAAACATAGCTTAGACCGTCACACCACTGTGGACCTAGTATAGGTCCCACAGGTGTGACGATCTTAGCCAGGGTTTCTCAAATGGGGCCCTCGACCCCCCTTGAAGGCCATGGATCAGTTCTATGGGGGCCTGGAGCAAAAACTTTCACTGCGTAGCTTTGCAGAGGCCTTCAATGGTATTGCAAAATCTAAGTGTCACGATATTGAGTATTCGCCAGTTAAACTTAAATTTGTAATTTTCATTATTACATTGTAGACCTCTCTTGTGACGTTTGGTGTCGCATTTTTCTGCAATGTTCTTGAATTATCCAATACATTGTAGCTTTGTTTTTAATATGTCGCATTACATAACATAAATGATTAAGTCTTTATAAATAGTAGTGGAATCTTGTGATAGCAAGTTGCAGATTGTGGCATAATCTTGTTTTCAACTTTAAGAATTTACTAACTCCGTTTGTTACATATTAGTGCAGCTGGTAATTTCAATTTTGCTCTCTCTATGTGCATACGACCAAAATTAGACACTTCACTATTCAGAAAGATTAGAGTCACAACGTTTTGTGGGGACGCACAGAAGGCCGTATTGATGATTAAAGTTAACTCAAGGTGAAAGTTAGTTGTGGATAAAGACGAAATATCCGCACATTCTAATTTGCTGTTTTTACGAAGAGAGTGGTTGTAAAAGAGGTTGGAAGTAGTGGAAGGAGTTTGGTGCGTCCTGCCTTAGAAAATATATAGTCGGTGAATTACGAAGATAGAGTAATTGTGGCTGTTGTATCAACAGAAATTTAACTACTTCTTCCTTTGTATTCTGTTTCGACTCTAGACCTTAAGTTTTACATATATTTAGCTTAAACAAGATTTTTATGTTATCAAATGTCAAAAATTTGCAAGTGGAGGAGAGATATGTCTCATTTGGCTTCACAAAAGTTATTCAGAATGGTCGTGATTGTGCGCAGTGTCTTCACTGCTTGGCCATGATGTCAAATGCGTCATTACGACCCTTCAAATTAATAAACCATCGTCATAAAAAGAATCCCCAAAGGAACGATGATAACCTCGATGCTCTGTCTGCCAAAAGAGTACAATCTGGAAGCGGCGCTACCTCATTTGGTATTTAAGGTAGAGGAAAAGCCTCCTCTTCAATGTAACTACGAGGTGGCATATCAAATTGTGAAGTCCAAGAAGCTGTATACTATCGCCAAGGAACTTATCAAGCCATGCGCATAAAAAATGGGTGAAATAATGGTTGGATCGGTGGCAAAAAAGAAAATCCAGCAAGTTTCGCTCTTTAATGACACCATTCACCGATGGATTTACGACATGGCTGCTAATGTGTGCCAGCAAGTGTCAGCCACAACAACTGCTGGTGATATGAAAGCTCTTGTGGACTCTTTTTTGAAGCCAACTAGCTCAGCTGGCAGAATTTCAAGCACATCTGGACCGACAGTGCCCCAGCGGTGATTGGCATCAAATGAGGGTTTGTTACTCTGGCAAAGAATGAATGGCCTCATGTGACGTCCTCGCACTGTTCACTACACTGATACGCTCTAGCATCATAGACTCTACCTCTATATTTGATAAAAGTGATCTCTACTCTATATTGACGTTGCGGTAAAAATGGTAAACTTCATTTGTTCGAGGGCAAAAAATCACCGCCTCTTCTAACTTTTGCCCAAAGAAATAGGAGCCCAAAGAAATAGAATTTGGAACTTTTGCTTTATACCAAAGTCCGTTGGCTGCCGATAGGTAAATGCCTCTCTCGGTTGTATGAACCTTAAAAATGAGGTTGAAATCTTCTAGAAAACAAAAACAACCTCCATGTCCAATTTCTCAATGAAGAGTTTGTTGTAATGATTGCGTAACCGGCCGATGTATTCGACCACCTCAACAACATAAACTTGTCTTTGCAAGGCCGGGGTATGACAGTCAGCGACATTAAAGACAGTCTGGCTGGGCTAACTGCTCGAATGGGAGTCTGGCAAGCATGAATCAAGGTAGGGTCCACTTTCTCGTTTCCTTTGTTGAAAAGACTCCTGAAAATAAATAGGATTGATATGCCAGATAACATCAAAACTTGCATCATAGAGCATTTTGAAATCATCTCTGCTGAGTTTCGATTATATTTCAACGACGAAACTTTGAGTGTTCGAATATATTCAGAGACCCGTTTAACACTAAAATTAATCCTGCTACCGAAGAAGCGGAGGAGTTGGTAGAGTTCAAAGTTTTGAATGCAATGAAGCTCACATTTATTGCATTCAAAACTTGCAATAAACGCCAGCTTATAGTTGTCTCTTCATGATTCATATCCACTACTCAGCAAAAAAGCTTTCTTAATTCTTGTTCAATTGGCAACTACCTACCTTTGCGAAGCTGGATTTTTTGATCTGATGTCTTTTGATTCTACGTTTATCAAAATAAAATCCAGAAATCGCCTCAATGTATGGATTGGCATTCTTCTCGCTCAGTCCAAGACAGCCGAATATCATAGGTCTTCTCAGGCGAGTACAAGAACACGCTTCGCACTGGCTACGTTAATTTAAAGTTAATTGACTGATTCGTTTAATTCTCGGACTGTAATGCATTTATTCTTGTACTTTTGATTGTTGGCTTTTTTACTACTAAACGTGGCAAATAATGATAAGCAAAACTAGGTATTTTTATTGAAGAGCAAGGGGCAAAAAGTGTTGAGAGTCTGGAAACGGGCCAGGAATCATGAAAGTTTGAGAACCACTGGTCTAAGCTATGCTTTATTTAAAGGCTCTAGCTACTTGTCATTCACCAGTTGCACTGATGAGACCTGATAAGTCGAAACAGTGTCGCTATCAGCAGTTTGCTCAAAGAGCATCGCTGAACTTTTTATGTTACTTTAACTGCATATCTTTAGTTTGGATTGCCCATTAAAAGATCTATTTTTGAACATTTGTAAAAGCAAATTTGGTTGATCAGCTAATCAGTATTTACTAGAGCTCTTGGCTTTCTCGTACAGAATGGAAGAGGCATAGGGCATAAGGGCACAGCTTGCCGTTGTGCATAATATGCCGTCATGCAAAAGCTCCACTAAATGCGAAAGTCTCTGAATTTGGCTCTGGCTTTTTACAAAGAGTCTGAACGTCACTACCCATCCAGAATTAGAAATTTGAATTTTATGTTTAGAGCTTGCCAGAAAAAAGATTGTGCGGTTTGGTCTATCTTCAATTTACATTAATTCGTTCTCTATGGTACTGTTACGTCATAGTTTAAATATTTCAAAGTTCTCTTAACCTTTGCGTGCCTTTAACCGAAAGCATGGCTTAGTAGTTTCTGATAATACCTAATCATGAGATGTTGTGTGATCATTTAAATATAGTTAAATTAGCTATTATTAGGAAACCTGACCAGGGCAAATGTTACGCCGAACACGTTGGTTTGTGAGTTGCTTTTGCTGTACTAGCATCCAAAATTTTTTCATTTTTCCTCTTATTGATTTATGATATTTGCAGGCTTCATATTTTGCATGATCCTAATCGTGATACTACTAAAAGCGTTGAATCGTGGTCGCACCTTGGTTTGAAAGTAGCCAGCATGACTGTTCGATGTATGGAAAATATTGTTTCGAAATACGAAGATCAAGTTCGTGCAGAACGAGAGAGACGGAATGAGAAGTCATGGGATTTTTGTACTTATTTTATACTTCAAGTTAGTTGTATAATGTAGCTAGTTCCATTGAAACCGTATTTTAGTAAGCATCGATGTTACAAGTTACTGGTAGCCTTTGATGAATTAGCAGATAGTAGTGCCAGGTTAGGTCAGTTTTTGTGTACTTTTTTCTTTAACTTAATCGGGCACATGATCAAAAGAATGCTTAGAATCATTTTACAAAACCACATTAGGTTTGGTTGGGTTAAAGAAGCAGTAAGTTTTAAGCCAATTATGGGTACAATCTGCAAAGTGATGGTGTTACCAGCAATAGCAGGCTTTCATAAAGAGCTTTTATTCAATTTTTCATTCGCAAGGAAACGTAGTGTTTGGGAGACTGCGAAGTGACCTTCGACCATATGTAGAATTGCCAACTTGAGATTATCAAAAAAATAAACAAAAAATTTCCCAAAAGCACTTTTTTTTAAAATTCTCAAGATTCTGAATGCTTGGACACAAGAAGTCTGGTTGGTCTCAAAAAAAAGGTCTTCGCTCAAGAATTACATTCTCGTTGTATGGTGTGACGTGGATCACCGTAAAAGAACTTTTGCCAAAGCGAGAACACTAATATGATTGGTCTCAAAAATCCCCAAATTTTTCCCTACGCATTTTACAAAATCAAAATCTTTGGATAAATTCGCAAAGTTGGCAACTATGATCATACGTTCTTCAAGTCAGCAGTCGCTCTTATGTGACGTTGCAGTTGGAGTTTGCAATAGTGTGATCCCGAAATGTTACCCTTAACGTGAACGGCAGTTATATTTGGCCATGCCGCACGCAAAATGATGCTTTGAGCGCTTAACTCGCAGTTTTTTAACAACAAAGCTCACTCTCCGTTTATCGCGCCACGTTGCCAATCAATCTCTCCATTGGGTGGTTTCCAATACTCGCCACTTAGTTTATGCAGATGAAGTAACTTCACTATTGAGTATAATGAAGACACGGGTGAAGTAGTTCGTAGTACAATCTATTTCCTACGAACTTTCTACAATATAAAAGTTTGGTTGATATCAAATTTTGATTTTTTGTGCCGCAATATGCTGACTGCATCACATTACTTGATTTCGCGTATAGTGTAAAGATAAATAGAAGAATTTCTTAAAAACGATTACTAACATCATACTGTACATTACAACAATCTATTGTGACAAGTCGATAATGCGCGACCAGTTTCGACCTTATTGGGTTTCATCAAGCGGGTGTAAAAGGCACACAACAATAAAAATGCTAAGTTTAAATCATAACAGGTTTGGCATTGCGTGCAAAATAGTGATGTAATACAAGGCAATGCAATACCTATATCTAGGAGGTCTCATTTGAGGACACGCACGCACTCACACACACACACACACACACACACACATTCATTCATTCATTCACGCGTATGAGCTCATGCTCGGTTTGCATGTCTTTCGTCAGACTGGGCCACCACGACGGGTAGACTGCTTGGTCCCACCATCTGTGTGCCATATAAAGACGGAGGCATCCCGTTAAGTGCCTTGCCCAAGGACACAACAAGAAAGCTTGCCGGCTTGTTCTCCACACTATCCCTTATGTGCTAAGCGCCAAGCAGGGAAGCTGTGAATACCATTTTTTAAAGTCTTTTGGTATGACTCGACAAGGGAAAGGAACCGCAGATCTACCAACCGCGAAGCGGACGCTCTAACCACTACACCATCGCGCCGGTACACACACACCCATGATATGGATAAAAACTCACAACAGTTAGTTCAAATAGGGGTATGGGATCATTATTAAGATGTTGTCAATTTACCAAGCCTAGATAGCGCTAGTTACTAGTTAGCGAATTTCAGGCGATATCCATTTAAGAGGGATCTGCCCCCAGCATCACACTAGGATAAATTTTTTTGTTGCTATGTGTTTTTTGCACCCGCCTGATGAGATCCAATAAGGTCAAAAGTAGTCGCGGATTATTGGCATGTTGTAATAGATTGTTGCATAGTACAGTATGAGGTTGGTAATTGTTTTTAAGCAATTTTTTTATTTATCTTAGTGTGATGCAGAAGGCAGATCCCTCTTAAGTAGGAGATTGCATGAAATTTGCTAGCTACACTAGCACTATGTACACTTTGCGTAAGGCATATGATGCATAATTGTATTTCTAACTTTAGGCACACAAATATTTTTATAATGTAGATATGGGGCTTCTCTTTATTGTTTTGACCTGCGTTATACTTTTCCCCTGGTAACATGCAGACTAAAAAGCTTCATTATTTTAAGCCGAAAAATAGCTGGGAGTGGAATAGTGTGCTGCATAAGCTGTTTCCTGATTTATTTTCTAAATTGTTTTAATTTTGTTGTTTTGTTCTACAGTATTTGAACTGCTTGACACTTCATAACTGATTTGCTGATTTGATAATGGGCACACTGACATCTTTTGTGATGTTTGCCTAGACCTTTTTTATGTTCCGGTTAACTTCGTGCTGTCGGCTCAGTAAACCAAGCGTGAAGTACTTTAACTAAGCTTGAAAAACAGCAATAATGTGCCTTATGTCCAAGGACACATTGTACAGAAATTATATTTGTGATGTCTTGATTGTGATGCCAGTGCTATCTTTTCTGACATGACGTATTTAAATTTTATTAGACTTTTTTAAATATCTAGGAAGAGCTGGCATTCATGTATGAAATGTTGGAGATGTATGGCTCAGCTCAAGTGCAATATGATGAACTTGATGCAATGTTTACTCAATATGTACTTAATGCAAATGCAGGAGGTAAAATTAAGTTTCTTTTCTTTGTTATTTCGTATTTTCAATTTTTTTTGCGGCAAGTTGTCGTAAATAGCTTGCAATTTTTGCTGCTTTTAAATTGTAGCAGTTTTATGGCATCAATAGCTTTTGAGGTATGTTAGTAAATATTCCGCAGCTTAAATTTCTTTTTCCGCATTGCTGAGTTTCAAGAATGAAATAAGTAGATAAAATTTTTAAAGTTTTCGGAATGACTCTCAAGAAAGGGAAATATTTGCGGCCGCCGTCCAGATGTCGAATGCAGCTATATAAATCTGTAATTGATTAAAATAGGCATATTGCCTACGAAACCAGTTAATCACGTTGCCTAGCCAATTTTTTAAACGTACGCTACCGCGGTAATGAGCATTTATTCTACGAACTGTTATCAGGAAGTTTTCTACGGTTAGCCATTTTTGTTTTTATTTCTCGTTTAACTTTCCCTTCTAGTTGATGGCTCAACTTTTGTTTCTTAGATTATGCTCATTGGTTGAACCAATTTAGCAAGCCTGTTACACGGTGGCATTCACTGTTGCTGTGGAAACGAGTTGACGGAGAAGCTCGCCAGATGATCCAGCAAGGCCAGGCGTCGTTGATCGACATCCGAAATTACTTGTTTAACCGGCTCTGTCACTTGTTATTTCGAATGGGGAAGCTTAGAGAAGTGACACAGAGGTCCCATGATTTTCTCCATTCTATTGCAACAGAAATAGATATCTTAGAAGTAAGTTGACCGTTTAGTGTATCAGAGATCGTGAGGAATATTTGTAGTTTTTATTTGTTAGATATTTTATTTGTTAGAAAGGCGGACTACATAATACAATTGTGAGAAATAGCCTTATATTGAAAGGCATGTAGCGACAGGTGCGAAACAGGACCGTGGTAAATCCTTAAAAAATTTTGAAGATGATCTTGTGCGCATGTTTTCTGCCTCCATGTATTCGTGTATAATTTTTGATGAAAGATCATGGGCTACCATTTTCACGTTTGTATTCACTCAGATTTCAATACCGATTGGTGCTGTTGAATGTTGGGTGTTTATGTGCTGCCTTGAGCTTGTTGAAGCTTTGAAAAGAATTCATGCTCAGAAGAATCGTGATAGCGATGGAAGTGTCATCGTGCCCGACATGAACGGAGAAAGACTGCAACTTGAATATGCCAGTTTGTGGAACTTGGCCAGGATTAAGGTTGGTAAAATAACATGTTACAGATTACTGAAAAGATGGTTGTCTTGTCTGCAGCACCCGTTTTCCTTTTTTCTGTTGTATCATACTTAGCTTGCAAAGACTTGGTTTATTGCTCGCCTTAGAAAGCTTTTTACCTCATGCGTGGAGCGTCCATCGCATGTGATACATCAATTGTTGTTGTTGTTGTTGTGGTTACCCCTCCTCTTCCTCGGGATGGAGGTACGTCACGAACGGCAATCCAGGTTCACGCCGTCAACCTAATTGAATTAGGCTAGGAGGAAAGGTGGCAGCCCAGTTTGAACCAGTCATGAATGACTGGTAGCCCCACTACCATCAAGGCGGACTGCCATTGGTGGGTACCCAAGAGTCGCCTTTTACGACATGCTGGTTGAGCAGCTTCACAATTGTAATCTGGTGAAGTACGGGAGGGCCACCTGTCTGCCACATAAAGATAGAGGCATCCCGTTATGTACCTTGCCCAAGGACACAACAAGCAAGCTCACCGGCCTGTTCTCCACACAATATTTTTTTTTATGCTAAGCGCCAAGCTGTGAATATCATTTCTTAAGTCTTTTGGTATGACTCGACTTAGGGAATGAACTCTAGGTCTACCGACTACAAAGCAAACGCTATAACCACTACACCATCGCGCCGATCAGTCAACTAAACTCAATACACGAATCGATACATCGATTCTTGCATTGGGTTTAGCTTTGCAAAGCTTGTAGTAAAAGGCAATCGGTAGTGGTCTGCAGAAGCATTTTCAATTCGACGTGCTCGCTTGCTAATCGAAATCTGATTAAATGCAAATGATTACTTTCACTTCAGCAACGGCCTTTATTCCTGTATAACATTGAAACATGCCGTAGAAAAATTGTTTCAACTTGCGTATGTGCTTGAGCCAGCTGGAAGCTGCAATACCTTGAAAGCTATTATTTTTCAGCTTCATTATCTCGGCGAGTTGTGTGGGTTGATGCCAAACCATAAAACGACGTCCAGTCATCTTCAAATGGTGGTCGATCTTCTGGCTGGAATGGGGGAAGGAGAAGAGAGAGGAGATGCGGCCTTATCACCTGCATTGGTATTCGTTTTATGATAAACAATTATGTGATAATTTTTTATTAACTAGCCGTCAGCACATTAAGGAATGCTGCTATCTAGCTTGAAATTTGGGTCCTCTAATGAAAATTTTCTGTACAGTTTTGTAGTTGCTAATTTATGCAGTGGTAGAAATGCAATATGTTGGCACTACTGGTAACATTAAACTGGTTGTGGACATAAGGGTTGTGCTAGTTATTCCAGACTTCAGAAGTATTTTTGTGAGCATATACGGTGAATATGTTTAAGTGAAAGTATTTGAACTATGCAGATTCTGCGAGAAGCCTTGTCATCGAAAAACAACTTCCAGAAGCACTACTTTGAGCTCTCTGAGCTTGCGATTGGTACTTACAAGCACATGAAGCACTACAGGTCTGCCAGAAGAATCGGAAGCGATTTGGCAGAGTTTTACATGTAGGTGAAAGTTTGATGCTTCTAGACGTATATACATATTGATCAAGATTCTTGAAATTTGACCCCCTATCTTGTTAATGATTAACTATTAACATGCATGCAAGCTCTGCACCAATAATGTACTTTTGTACTGTCATATTCGGAGAAAATATGACATTAAAAAAATACATTTTACATGCTGTTTGCAAAGCTTAGACGTGTCAGATCACATGTGTGTTGTTATTCATTCGCTGTTCCATTAGACTTTTACTTGACCAACACAGTATTATAAATGGGAATGAGCTTCCTAATGAAGAGAAAGTTAAGAATGATTACCACTAAGCCATTCAAAGTTTGTCATGAAACTGACTAATTATTAAAATTTCTTGTAATTCAGGTTACGAGAACAGCCTTTGCAAGCTGAAGGTTATTTATCCGATACCGTACGTATGCATGCTGCTGATGGTTGGCCATCGCTTTACTCGCACTCGAACAAGCGTCTTGCTACTTGCTATAAACAAATGATGAATGTACGAAAGTAGGTTCCACATCGCTTTCTTTTTTTTTAATAAAATCGACTGCATAATGCAGTTAACCTATTGGTTCTGCGTTTTTGAAGTCAAGTAAGAACGATGATAGAATATTGCAAAGCTTTATCTTCTGCAAGCTTTTGCGTTCCTTCTTTGTTTTGAAAATGGAATTATTTTTATCTGGAATGCATGGTGCTTCATAAGAAAACCGAAAATTAGAGATTTTAGGTTAGGACACACGCCTCGAAAAGCACTTTAAAGACCGATTACTTTATTCAGAGTAAAAGTAAAATAAAAGTCGAATTTACGTCATTTTTTCCGTGAATCACAGGCTCAGACGTGCCGAGTCAGTGTATATCTACCACTACATGCTGGCTTTGAACCACACTTTTTGTTGGAGCAACATAGCTCTTTTAATTGCGGATGCCTTTCCTGACGAATACCAATGGTGTTTTTATGGAATTTTGAACTCAGACTTTTCGTTCCGAAGCTCGTAACAATACTACCACTACATCACGGCCTCTTATTATTTTGTTCAAGAGTGAAGTAAATTTTTGTTTTACACTCCATCTAAGTTTGCTTAAATTATTGTTTTACACTACATCACAGTTATGTTTCAAATATACTGTTTAAAATTTGCTGTTATCATGAAGCATCTTGTGGAATGTTTTCTGCTATTTTAGCGTATGTTTTTAGCTAAAAAGTGCGTAAATTTTAATAGTCTCAATCTGTTTTCTTACTTGTTTTTTAATACAATAACTAATGACCTACCGTCAGCACTGTAAAATATGTTTTCTTATGAGGACAATGACTATAATAAGAGCCCTAACTATGTGGTGAAATTTATTTGCAACAAAGTACGCAGTTTTTATATGACTAAAAGCAGATAGTATGCTCATTGAGACATATTTTCCAGTACAGGCTGGGCCAAAAGTAGAGTTGCAGTTAACACTTAGACATTTTACATTTATTGGACATTTATTGACATACTAGGTATTTTTCATTGAACATTTAATCTCTCAAGTGCTCAAAACGTCCACCTTCAACTTTGCAACAATCATCATATTTGTCCAAAACAGTCTGACACACAGTACGACGCAAATTCTGTTGACTGCATCTAATTTTCCATCAATTTCAGTGAATGCAGCTGAAATGTAATCTTTCGATTCATTTGCTGTGTGACGATTTCCGTTAAACTTGATCGTGACTACACCCAGATCTTGACTACTCTTTGGTCTTGTGATAACTTGGCATAGCAAACGTAAAAGACGAATATGTCAATTGGACGTTTTTGAATAAATAATAACTCGAGTCTGATGGGGTTAAACTTGTCAACTTGATTAACTCTTCAACTTGATCAATGTGTTGCTAACAACCAGCGTGTACTGTATAAATTATATTTGTTTTTTGTTATTCATCACGTCAACAATATTTTGTGTAGTGATTAAAAGCCGTAAGCATATTTTTTCCAGATACCTTCGACTGTGTTACTCGTTAATGTGCGACAAATCTTTAAATCAGAAGGAGAAGTCTTATTATTGTAAACAGTTTTCATCCATGGCCACTGATCTTGGCGACCGTACGTTGGCTGTCAATCTTTGGCCTCTTGCTGCTGTTAGGTAATGAATACATTTATTTTTCATATAAGCTCTTGCTTTGTTTCCACATCGTTTGCCAGATTACCCAACCACTGCGGTAGACCGCTTGGCCTCACCACCTGTTTGACATCTAAAGATTTGGTTATTCCATTGAATGCCTTATACAAGGACACAACAAGCGAACGTACAGCTTAGAGAGTTACATTAGTTTTTTCTAGTTGATTTTGCTTAGTCGGTATTGTCAATTGGATTGGACCGCTGCCTGTGGCAGCAATGGTTGTAGGTTCATAACTCACCATTGCTGTGTTGCGTCGTTTGGAAAAGCACCGCTTGTGATTGAAGGCGCGGGGCCACCAGCTCCTCTAAAGCGGGCCCAAACACGATATTTTAGTGTAGCCGATAAAGTTTTTTTACCGTACCCGGAGGATAGAAATATGTGACTTAATTGGTATAAAATGGTTTGTCGTTTCATGTTAGAGGTTTGGAACTGCAATTTAAAAACAACTCGTGGGCTTGACGTTGTTACCATTGAGTTGCCTTATGCTAACTGTCTGCTAATGCATGGGGTTTTAATCAGAGTAAGCAAGTCTTAAAGCACCTGTTTTTACAGGTGAATGTTTTGATGTCGTGTAAAGCCCGATGCGTTTTCATTCATTGCTTGAACGGTCATGGGTTCAAATTTCACTGTAGCTCCGTTGCTGTGCCCTTAGAAAGCGCTTTTCTATAATTTTCTTTGCTTGGCGGATTGTTGCAGCAGTAAATTTATTAAAGGAATGTACCAAGCGTTTTAAGCGAAATGCAGAAACGTCGAAATTCCGAAGCAGCTATGGAAAATTATCGTCTTGAGCATAGCACTACAGTCGCTGTCTGGAGGCTAAAAATACAATCAGTAGAAAAGTTTGTTGTAATATCTGCAATTTTTGGGCGGTGCTATGGTTCGTCCACGAGGACTGCATTATTATTTTGGTGCAGATCAATTCGGTTTTTACCTGCCCGAACCAATTTTCGATTGAACGATCGGCACTACGTTGAGTTGTCAATTACATCATATGCGACCCTGCCATTAGGCTTCCAAGCGCTCCATATTAGCTTGGAAGCTTCTTCCGATGAACCTGTTCGCATTTTTGGTCCATATAAAAATAAAGTAAGTTTTAAGATTCTCATTTTTGCTGGACGCATTTTCTCATCTTATTCCGTGAAATAGAAATTTCATTCATGTTTTATGGGTCTTTGACTTTGGACATAACGGCTGTTTCGGGATTAAATTTGCAGTGTTATTCAACGTGTGATCTTTTCCTGTGTTAGTTAGTTAGTTTGGTCGCTGTGTTGTTGTTGTGGTTATTCTTCCTCTTAAAATGGAGGCACGATATGAAACGATTTCCAGATTCATGCCACGAACCTAATTAAGTTGGGCTAGGGGAAAAGTGGCTGCCCATTTCAGACCAGTCATCAATGAAAAGTACAGATTGGTAGCCCCACCACCACCAATGCAGACTGCCATTGGTGGGTACTCAAAAGTCGCCTCTTACGATTTGCTGGCTGAGCAGCTTCAGTATTCTCGCCTATGTCGTCGAGTACACTTGCTAGGTCTCACAATTATGCAGATACATCACAAATTGTATCACGTAAGTGTTCTTCTCAATATACAGTTAACTCAGTGTTGAGTTTTCATGATTAGCAAAGGGTTGCGGTAAACAGGAACTAAACATAATGCAGATCTATAGTAGCTTAAGACTCAGAACCAACTTAACCGTACTATGCAGATTGCAGCCATTAATCTTCATATATAATCTTTTATAATTTGGACTGTGGCTGATCTTAGCTATTGTGAACTAAAATGTAGTCCCATAACTCGTTCCCAGTCACGCGTATGAGTTCATACCGGGTTTGCTGGTCTAAAGTTGGACTTTTCGGCCTCACCGTCTGTTACATGAAGGTGGAGAAATCCGATTTAGGCTTTTTCTACTGGACGCAGCCAGCAAACTTACTGTTTTTTTTTTTCTGCACAACCTCTCGTGCTGACTGCCAAACAGGGAAGCTGTGAACACCGTTTTTAAGACTTTGATACGACTGCATTAGGGAATTAAATCCAAGTGCAGCGACTGCTAATCGACGTTCTAACCAGCACACGGGCTACTTGCTCGAGTTGCTGTTAGCACGCTTGCTTTTACCTAGCTCAAGTCAGAAACAATGACTGAAAAAACTTTCTACAACACTATTCCATAGGGCATAGGTGATAATTGGGGTCACCTTATCGTGGAGAAAGGCTAAAAGTGATTCCCGTGGAATGAGCGCGTTGCTCCATGGCGTGTATATGTGGCCGCAATTAAGTAAGCATAAATATCAACCTTCGTAACGAAGCTCTCGAAAATACTGTTCGATTTCTTCATCATAAAAGTTCAAATTGACGCCATTACCGGTAGCAGTTTGAATTTTGCTTTATACTGCGCCACCGGACTAGTCTGCAAGCAGAAATAGAAAACTTTTAAAGGTTTGAGACCTTTTGACTAATGTTTGATCTCTTTTTACTGCATGTGAGTCATTGCCTTCTTACTAAAGTTTGATGTTTCGCAGAATGACAATGACACCATTACAACACAGGGAAATAAAAAGCTTGCCAGCTCTGCCAACAGCAAGATATCACGTGGTAATTACATCGTAAACAGCGGCGTGAGCAGCACAGCAGGCTGCTCTCATGCCGGTTTCTATTTGTAGACTGCAATTGTAATCTTAAGCATTACTTATTGTGTGGAAATCGTGGTCACTATGGATTTTTGATGACCTAAGTGACGTAAATACAGAAGGGGAAAAATCGAATTTACGTCCTTTTTCCCACGTTTTGCATACTCAAATGTGCTGATTCAGTGTATGTGTACCACTACACACTCGCTTTCAAACCAGCATTTTGGATGGGACTGCTTGCACTTGACTGCGGATGCCCTTTCTAGCTAGTGCCAACCTCGCATTTAAAGAATTTGAACTTGCAACCTTTCAATCCTAAGCCCGTAACAATTATCACTACAATATACTCTCACCCGTTCGCGACCCCGCATGCCGCGAATTTTTCTCTCAAAGTTTCTTTTATAAATTGGTGAATTTCTTGGGCCATTTTTCAGCAGAAAAACGCTCACATTCATCTCGACATTATTACTGTTTTTAGTTTATTATTATTACTTTATTAATGAGTAAGACTGTCTTTAGAATGTGTTTGGAAAGCATATTTTAGCTTTTATAATGTCAGATATAGGCGTTTTAAAACTGCATCAATAATTTGCGGATTTTCGGAATTCGCGGGAGGGGAAGGAACGCAACCCCCCGCGAATAGCGGGGAGGATGCTGTACGTCAAGGCGGCTACAGAAGCGAATGAGTGAAAATGTGTGTGACAAAATGAGTTTTGTTGTGTGAAAATGAATGCAAACTTCGAAATTGACTACATTTGCGGAATTGACAGCATTTGTACGAGCTGAGGCAAAGGCTACGCTTAGAAACTTCAAGCGTTGACACATTAACAAGTTGCATTTCTTTTATTGCAACAATTGTGTAGACTAGTTATCGATTGCCATATATGGTAGCAATGCTCACTGCATTTTTGTTTCTTAGGTTCTTTTAGACATCGGCATGTTTCATCATCTAGTAGTAGAGAGTTAATGGTGGAAGAAACAGCGACGATGGATTCGAATGGAGTTATTCAAGTAATGCTTTATTATATGTTTCTTACATACATCTATTTTTTTGTCTTTTTTTGTATATTTGAAGGTACAGTTTTAACACTAGGATTACTGCCGTGTCGAAATCGACACGAAAAAATAATTGGCGCTTCGCTTCTCTGAACTGCAAGTTCGTACATATCTACTTTTCTCTGACTTTTCCTAGAATTTGCCTAGTTCTCCATATTAAAAGGATTTAGTTTACATTCATCAGTCAATACGACTTTTCGCGGCTTGAAAATTAGAACCTTTTCAATTACGGACGTGTCGATTTCGACACTAACGGCTTTTGTTAGAAAATTACTTCTGTCTGGCTGCTTTTGTAGTTTTTATTGTTGATCAAATGAAGACACAGATGTGATTCAACAAAATAGATTTATCCGGCATTTCATTTTACGTTCACAATTTAGAAAGCTAACTGAAGGACTTTGTAAGCGTTTTCTGTCTGGCCTTGGCATTCATTTGCGTCTGAAGCGTGGAATGTTTTGTGCTAGGTTTTGGAGTCCCGCCCTGACCAGTTTTTCTGGTATGTGATTTTCACTGTTTCGGAGGGCAGATCTATAACTGAAGGACGTACCGCTTTGCAAGCAAGCGTGCATAGTAAACAGAGGCAATATTAGCAGAATTTTCTGGTTAGGCTGAAGTTTTGAAATCAGTTCTTCTAATTTATTTGTTTCTTATGTGTCTATTTTATTATTTCAGGCCATTTGCAAGTTGAGTTTCATGATTTTGTAATACACTATAGTTCAAAATAAGCAAAATGACGCAACGAGCGATAACTGCAAATGAACTAGCTGATGTAATTACTACCTGGGATACCGATGACGAATGCTCTGATGAAGAGGAATATGGAGATGCTAGTGGCGGAGGAGAAAGCCCAAATGCGCATGTGAGTGACAGCGACGAGTGCCCTGATAACTGTGAAGATGAGTCTAATGAAGATGACAATGCTATGTCACAACAAAGCCGACCTACATCAACATCTGTTTTTGGAAGAGATAGAACGGAATGGACCTGTACTCCATCAACTAACACTGGACGTACCGGGGCACATAATGTTTTCAAGGCAGCTACAGGCGTTCCTAGAGCAACTGCAAGAGGCGTGTCAACTCCATATGACGCCTGGAAGCATTTCATCGATGAATCTCCTGAGATTGATTGCAAAATTCACAACTGAAGAAGCAGCACGTAGGGGTGACAATGAGTTTGTCCTAGATTTGCATCATCTTGAGACTTTTATTGGACTACAATATGCTCGTGGACTTTACGGGAAAGGTCATCCCGCCTGTTTTCTTTGGAATAGGAAGTATGGCATGCCTATTTTCCCTGAAGCAATGAGCCGTGACTCATTTATAAAAATACTGAAATACTTGAGGTTTGACAACAAACCTAACAGGATACGACGAGGTCCTGGGGCCGACAAGTTCGCACCTATTCGAGAAGCCTTTAAAAAATTTTCCTCATTATGCAGGAGTAAGTTCGTATGTGACTATTCACTGACTATTGACGAGCAGCTAATGCCCTGTAAGTCACGCTGTTCGTTTGTAATGTACATGCCAAACAAACCAGATAAGTATGGAATAAAATTCTGGGTTTTGGTTGATGTAAAAAGCAAATATGTTTCGAACATTTTTCCATATCTTGGTGCCCAGGAGAAAGAGCAGCGTGGTGATACACCTCTGGTAGAGTCGGTTGTGATGAGGTTGACAGAAGGTGTCCGGGGGAAAAGGGTACAATATCACATGCGACAACTTTTTTACATCTTTGCCACTTGCTCTAAAATTGCAGAAAGAAAAAATCTCAATTGTTGGAACTATTAGAAAAAATCGTCGCGAAATCGCCAAGAAAATGAATGATGCCGTCAAAGGAAATTTGCATTGCAGCCAGTTTTATTGGCACAAAAATAATGATATGCTGTTTGTGAAATACCAGGCCAAAGCCAAGAAAACTGTTTGCCTGCTTTCTTTCATGCATCATTCACCTGACATAGATCAGAGTAGTGTGAAGCAAAAACCACAAGTGATATTGTTTTACAACAAGAACAAAGTCGGAGTGGATTGCTTTGATCAGATGGCCCGCCTATATTCAACTAGATCTGCTTCTCGAAGATGGCCACTGACAGTGTGGGGAAACATTCTGGACATCGCTGCCATAAATGCTAGAGTTATTTTTATGCAATCAACAGAAACGCAGATAAGCCGTCGAAACTTTCTGCTCAAGCTTATCGAAGAACTGACTGCAAAACAAACAACAATGCAAAGCAGGGAGTCTTCCGATAGGCCATTATGTTCCGTAAATTCAACCAGAAAGCGAAGAAGATGCAGTGTATATGGTTGCGAGAATGCAACAGTATCATTATGCATGCTTTGTGATCAGCCAACATGTGGAAAATGTTCGCAAGATGGCTCCCGGATCATATATGTAAAATGCAACAAGTGTATGCAATCTCTTGCTTGAGCATTAACAAACACGTCTTTGCGAGCACATTTTCAAATAAACCTCACTTTCAAATAAGTGTTTGTTACTTTTTTGATAACTTCGGAAGGTTAAGTTGTAAAAAAATGTGAAGAATTGTGCCACGAAGTAACACGTGTCGAAATCGACACGGCCGTAAACAGAGAGGTAGAAAAATGTCGGTAATCCTAGTGTTAAACTGGCAAGTCATTTCTAGTGTTATCCAGATTTTAGTGGTCGTAGATGCGTTACAGATTTGAACAGAAACGGCTACTAAACTTGCACCAAAAGTTGGTCAGTTTCTATTGTCAATTACTGTCACATTAAAGAAGAAAGCTTATGTTTTCTGAAAAACGTTATCATTTTTACTTACTAATTTTTGGATTATTGTTTTAAAAATTATTTGAAAAATCCAAAATACAAGATCATAATGCGTTTTCTCGTCAAATCTATTTACATTGGCTTGCCTTTAAAACAAGATTTGATTTTCAAAAATTACAACTTTTGCAGTTATTAAATTTAAACAACAATGAATCGGTGTTAGGAACTCGACCTCTTCGTTATCCGGGAAACCTCTCGTTTGCTGACGAGCATTCCGTGCAGCAGGTAACGTAGCGTTCAGTAGTCAAATCTGTAAGAATTATTTTTAACAATCTAGTTTGATAGTTGAAAGGAATATTTTGCTCAAAATGCGCTTTAATCAAAGCCTGACGCTTTTGAACTTTCATTGATACGTTTTACTAAACATTCGACATTGTGGTCCTGTGATGTTGGTTTATATATTTTTAGACATAATCTTTCCCTTATTGTTTTGAATTTAGTCAAGCTTATCTTTTGGTCGGTGGATAATCTTCACCGCTACTTGTAAAACACTTCTTGTTCAGATGCGCTACAGTTGTATCTTCAATGCAGCTTTAGATCCTGTCATTAATGACTCAAGTAGCATCAGATCCGTTCATACCCGATGATGAATGGATATGCATCACTGAAGAGCCCAAAATAAGGCCGAAACTTGATTCTAATGCTTTCTGCATCATGCTAAACTGCGTCTAAGATTTCTTAAATGCCTTCACGGACTTTGAAAAAAGGTGCTTTGCCATAAGCTTTTCGTGATGCATTCATCAGCGGCGGTATCTCGTGTGAACATAGTGTGGTTGGTTTTTGGCACCAGGACATGTTTTACTCAACGATGATGGTATTCTCCACATCACTTCTGAGCCGAATGCCGAACAGGAAATCAGTAAATACCATTTTTAAAGATTTTGATGTGACTCGTAGAGGGAAATCAAGCCAAGTCTGCCGACCGCAAAGCGGACGCTTTAACCACTACACCCCCGCGTTGATATGAAAATAGCGTGAACAAGTTGTCATGTCTAGACCACTCGGATGTAGACGAGGCAATTTCAAGCAAGCCCACAGCAGCTCTTGCATGATAGCACGTGGTTGCTAAAATGCGCCAAAGAAAGACGCACCGCTATTCATCACGTGATGCAGAGGGAAGCGTGATGCGAGAACCAGGTTCTTGACGATTATACCAACAGTTAAAAAGCGTTGTGATTATTTGAACAGTATTGTGTGTACGTACAAACTCTAGTGATACCGCAGCTGAAAAGAGCTTCACGCAAGTGTAGGCGCAACAGCTGTTTTCAAAGCTGCACTAAAATGGTGTACCACTAACAAACGATTGGAGTTGTTTTTGAATTTCCCTATGACCGTTGTAACATGAAGGTGGCAGTGCGTCTGCTTTGAAACAATAAAAAAGTTAATGTAGCTGGCTAGTCAGTGCTCCTTGTTGTGTGTGTGTACTACTGCTTCTGCTCCTTGAAAATTTACTGCAAAAAACGCATATTTAGGCTCATTACGAATAACACTTAATTAGATTAGGTGAAAGAGCGATCCATTTCGAACCATTCATTAATACGAATTTTTGACCAACAGTATGGACTGCCATTCTAAGGTATCAATATTAGCGTTCTATGATATGCTGCACCGGCGCGATGGTGTAGTGGTTAGAGCGTCCGCTTCGTAGTCGGTAGACCTGTGGTTCATTCTCTAAGTCGAGTCATACCAAAAAACTTTTAAAGATGGTATTCACAGCTTCCCTGCTTGGCGCTCAGCATAAAAAAGGAATAGTGTGGAGAACAAGCCGGTAAGCTTGCTTATTGTGTCCTTGGGCAAGGCACTTAATAAGATGCCTCCATCTTTATGTGGCAGGCAGGTGGCCTACTCGTACTTCACCGGGTTACAATTGTGAAGCTGCTCACCCAACATGTCGTAAAAGGCGACTCTTGGGTGTCCACCAATGGCAGTCCGCTTTTGTTGGTGGTGGTGCTACCAGTCATTCATGACTGGTTCAAAATGGGCTACCATCTTTGCCCCTAGCCTAATTCAATTAGGTTGACGGCGTGAACCTGGATTGCCGTTCGTGCCGTACCTCGATCCCGAGGAAGAGGAGGGGTAATCACAACAACAACAACATGATATGCTATGCGAACGGCTTCATTATTCTTACTCAGTGAAACACAGGTGACAGTCAGTCTTTTTAAGTGTGACTGGCGTTTTTTGAGAAACCAATCTTAAATGTGATCATTTGAAGATCCTGTAGAGCAGGCACTCTGCAGTGATGTAGCCTGCAGTTCTTGAAGCTTTTTGTTAGTACGCTGTTGCAGCAGCCCATGCCAGGCCGTATTTTTGATAATTGTTATGCTTTAGGACGGTCATTTATCATGGGCTGGTGTGACTTGCAGGCCGGCCCACGACCTGTTACGAAGGCAAGACAGCAACCCGTCTCAACGCACCAAGTATTCGACCGTCTCTTCCGTTGCCATGGAGAATTATGACGTCAGTATGTCGTCGTCGTCCTTCGTTCTTCACCCTGGCGAAAATAAAGTGCGAATACAATTGAAGGTGCTCTAACGCAAATATTTGATATTTTTGTCAAGCAGGTAGTTACCTTTTCAACTGCTGCCCCAGTTTACTGGTTTATTTTGCAGTTAAGTCGAGACTAAAACCGCTTCTCATATTGCTGGTATTTGGTACACTAACGTTGCGGTGAAGAACTGCTACACTTTTGTTTCTGTGACTAGCTATCTGTACAGAGTTTCTTAACAATTAGAGTCGTAGTTCAGACGAAATACAGAACTGATAATAAATCATAATTTTTTTGCTATGAAAAGCTGAAAAGAGTCTGCGATTTGACTTGTCTAAACAGCTTAGCACACATGAACAGACCTGGATTAAGAAATCTGGTTAGAGGCTTAGCTTGTAACATTACACGGATACGATCTAGATTTAACAAAAACACCACTAATATAAGTATTAAGATTTTATAATTTGCTTCGAAGCCTACTTTTGCAACCAGATTAAGTTCGATTTGAGTTTTGCGCAAGGCTCATGTAGTTGCATATTACCATTGCTACCCGTGAAAGTTTATTTGCATATAAGTGCTGAGTATAGAAACGAGTAAGCTGACAACACGTAGCAGAAGTTGGTGAACGATATAACTTCTTGTATGTTTTAGACCGATTTGCCAGGGACTTACCAGCTTCAGCAACTGCGGTTAACACTTCACAAGACTTACTTCATGCTTCCTCGCATCTATCCGCTGATATCATACACTGTAACGTGCAGGAAGCCAACGATGAATATAACACCGTCGCAGGGGTTAGTGCTCCTTTACAAGATGTTAGGCTGAAAAAAAAGAAAGCAGACGCTTTTTTAAATACTTGAAAACGTTACCTCAACTGCTGTTTGTTTTCTAAATTATTGAAATAAGGGTTTTAGTGTAAATGTTTAATAAAACCGGAAGCATCAATCACATTTTTCAGGAAACGCAATTGGAGTTGAATCACTTGCTTCCTCATCGTCGCCACATCGGCTACGTCTAATCACGTAACAGATCGCGTATTTTTAGCTCGGTCTTGGAAAACATCTCGAGTGAAAGTTGCGTTTTGTTGTGAACTGTTACTCTGGCAAAGGCTATATGGCGTATCTTTGTTGCTTTCGGTTGGCTGCTGCGCTTGTGGTAGAAGTGACTGAGGACACTGGTAATTCCTCACAGCTCCATTGTCAAGCATTCTCCTCCCTCAATTTTATTTGTAAAAAGTTATAGTGGTTTTCAAGGGCTGATAAATAGAATAAATCAGTTTTCTCCTTAGTTGTGTTTATTGGTGCATCTGATACATCTTCAAAGCCGGTCTAAGAATGAAGTTTTGTGCGTGCAATTGCACAAGTTTTCCACGTCCGAAAGATGGCTGTATTACCAAAGAACTTTTACTGTAGGCTGTTGTGTGGCCTTGTTCAAGAAATCTTCTTCACACTTGAGCTGGGCGACCAACACCATGAAGACGACGAAGAGAATTTAAAAGTTACCGTCTCATCGAACCTTCGACTTCTCAAAGCAAAACGCTGTTATGTGTCGTGGTCCGATGGTAAGTGCATCCGCTGGGTTGATCTCAATTGCAAAGCTTGCACTTGTCGAGTATAATTCTATATCCCAAAGCCAAAGAGGTAATGAAAACTGCATCGTCATCGATAATTACAATACTTTCGACCTTCCAACTGTGCGTGGAAAGCATTCAAAATTCAATTTTAACTTGAACTCTCGCCGAAAAAGGTCTTCAGGCAAGGACTTGTGAACCTAATAAAAGGGCCGCAAAAATATCTTAGGACGCGGCAAATTGTTGTGGCTCGCTACCTTGCATTCTGGCACTGCTTTGCGATATGCTAAGTGAGCAGCTTCACTGGTGTTGTGTGGTAAAGAGTAAGAATGTTTATTTCAGTTGACGTTTAGGTGTAGAAGAAGAGTTCAATTCCGCATTTAAAGTAACCGATGATGGAGGAACCTGGCAACTTCCATCCTTCCACAACACTTCGGCTCCTCCTACTACGTTATCGTTGTGTTTATTGTGTATCTGTGCAATTGAGGAAACCACGCGAAAGACGGGTGAGTGGGGGTATGCTGTTGTATGAGTGGCATTGTGAGCCATGGTAGGTCATCAGCCTAGGTAGAGAACCAATAGGCAGTCGGCTGAAGGATCTCCGCCACCCTGGCAGCTTCTATAGCAGGAGCTGTGCCAGGATGCTCAGGCATTTTCCCTTTTTTGGATTTACCCCGTAAATGCCACGTGCTGGCGTTGTAGCTTGGCAACTCACCACTTCTAATTGACTGCCTAGACATACGATGCATCGTTAGGTGTGCCTTTGTTTTGCTCAATTGAAGTGTTGCTTTATGTGTGCCACGAACTTGTCGTTTCTGATACGATCTGTTCCTGTCATTTACAATTTGTGGTTACTTCCAAGGCGAATGCTTAATCGGAATATCTCCATTAAGCCAATGCTTTGCTAAAATTCTGTTTCAAAACCGCTGCACTTACAGGCAGCTTTCAACAGTCGTTTTGTCGGGTTTATTTATGTACACAAAGTATCATTTGACATTTAGTTGTAATGCTACATTTTTTATTTAAAGATTGAGAGTTTCAAGTTAAGTCTACTTCAAGCGCGTGTACAAACCGGTTAGTTCTTACAAATCTTAACTTTAGTCATCAAAAGTTGTGATTTAATATCCATTTATTATAGGAAATTTTTTGTATACCACAGAATATCAAAAAGAGTAATGCCGCTGGTTGGAATAATATTTTTTATTTCAACTTTCAAACACTTGGCTGGTGCTTTTTAACTATCTTGGCTATGAGTTAAAAGTTAACGAACCCAACTTTTAAATCTGGCTAATTTTCCAAAAAGAAAAGACTATCACTATTATAAAGTGCCAATTGCTGTGTGTTTTATCCCAGGTGCACCAGAAAACATCAAAAAACACACTTGCTCTTATTTTGAGATCAGGTGTCCTGACATGTTGAAATTGGCGTTTGCCCAAATGAATCGCCATTTTTTCGAAACAAAAACATCTAATAGGATCTATTATTTAATGCTAGAGTATATTTTTTATTTCAGAGCACACTCCGCGCCATCGTCGTACTCACAGTGCCCCTCCTGGCACCACTGTTAGCTCCCCTAAGTTGACACTCCGGCACAAGCCGATTGAAGAGCATGCTGCTTGTGACATTGATTCTGGCCTCGTTAGTTTCGGCAACAATGAATCGATGAAATCCGCAAGCAACGACGACGTGAGGAGATCGAGCGAGAAGTCCTTGGATGTTGCGAGGAAGAAAGGACTGGACAAGTTGGATGGCATCCGACAGAGTTTGATCGATTCCTTTAAAATCGACAGCGCCACGTTCAAGCTGTTCCGATCTAAATCTACGAAACCAGTTTCGAACACGGCTTCGGATTCGGGCGATTACGATACCAGAAGCGTCGACAGCATGCCGTCTATGCGACTCATCGGTGACTTTATCGAAGTGACTTTGAACGATGACGATGAAGTTAAGATGACGTCATCGCAAACCATAAAAGCCTCAAATGACGATTATGCTTTTCGGTCAACTGTAGATGGAAGTGCGACGACTGCGAACACTGTACCCGATCGTCAGCTGGTAAAAATTCAGATTGATTTTTCATTTGAATTTGTCCGATATTCATAGCGTGCAAGTTGTAGCTGGTTATATTCACCACCAGTCAAGAAAGCTTTTGCGGTTAACATGCAGAACAACTTCGTTCGGAGTTGCCAATGCTGCCTGGCACTGTGGATTTATATCTCAAGCACTGCAGCCAAGTAGGAGAAATGTCACAAATCCCGTTATAGATTAAACGACGCAAGGCTCGTGCGGTTATTAGACATGCACTGTCTCCATTGATCGATCAACGACTTATTGCACGAGGTTGTCCTCTGCTAGGTCAACAACTTACCGCGCGTTCCGAGCGTCATCGGGTTAGAACAGTGCAGCTGCTGCTGTTGTTGCCCGACCCCTTCCGAGGGATAGGGGCATGGCGGAAGACCATGGTGCCCCAGAAGCCGGGCAACTCCAGGGCCTGGACCAGAGGTCGAGAGAGATAGAGAGTCGCCAAAGAACGAGCGGTGCAAAGAGTCCGTAGATGGACAGTGCAGAATGAGATGAGAGGTGTCCTGGGGTGGGTGTCCGCAGACGCTGCAGGAAGGATTCTCGATTCTGCCAATCCTAAAGAGATTAGAGCTTAACAGAAAGCTGTGTCCGTTGCAGCGAAGACGAGAGAGAACACAGGGAGCGTAACGAGGGGGTAAAAGTCCCTTAGTGGAAACCGAGGAAACCTGTGTGTCGAAGAATTTAGATGAGACAATATGCCTCCAGTCCGAGAAAAGAAAAGAGTGGGTGCGAGAGATAATAGAAGTCGATAGTAGCGAGAATCGTGCGAGAGCCCGACTTGGGTTTGTTAAACCCATCTGAAATGGACTGAGAAAGGAACAGAATTTGATCAAGGAAACCGGCCTGGCGGGTAAAGGGAATGGAATTGGACTCCAGAAAGAAGAGTAGACGGGATAGAATGACATGTTCAAAAAGCTTTGAGACGCAGGAGGTGAGAGAAATAGAATAGGCCTGAAGGAAGCTGGAAAGTCGAGAGGCTTTTCCATCTTTTAGAAGGGAATAATGGAAAATGTTTTTCAGATGGAATGAAAGGAATGCAAAAACCAGAAAAGATTAAAAATGTGTAGGAGAAAAACCATGGCAGAGCGAGGAAAGTGCTTTAGCGTAGGATAGGTAACTTTGTCCGGGCCAGTGGCAGTGGACGAGGAGAGGTTTGTGGCAGCCGCAAGCAACTGAGCGGAGGAGAAGGGGGAGCTAAAGGTCGAATTTCTGAAACTCCTCAAGGCACGTGACTCGTTGGAGCTCGGAAAGGTAGCTTCTGGCTCTGCTACGCAAGGCCGTTGGCTGGGAGACAGAAATGTGCGATCTCAGGTAATCGGCGAAGACCGAAGCCAACTCCCTGGGAGAGGAACAGTTTGGAAAGTTAAGAGAGGAGGAAGAAGAGCCAGCGTGAAAACGAAAGAAAGAGTACACAGATTTAGGTGAGAGACAAGAGCAAGTCGCCTGCCATGCCTCAGCCTTGGCGATGACAGACGAAGTATGTCGGGAAGCGGCGATGTAAGCCTGACAGTTTTCGTGTTGTTGTGTTGTGATTACCCCTTCTCTTCCACGGGATTGAGGTACGGCACGAACAGCAATCCAGGTTCACGCCGTCAACCCAATTGAATTAGGCTTGGGGGAAAGGTGGCAGCCCGTTTAAAACCAGTCTTGAGTAACTGGTAGCCCCACCACTACCAAGGCGGACTGCCATTGGTGGGTACCCAAGAGTTGTCTTTTGCGACATGTTGGGTGAGCAGCTTCACAACTGTAATCCGATCAAGCACGGGTAGGCTACCTGCCTGCCTGCCACATAAAAATGGAGACATCCCGTTATGTACCTTGCCCAAGGACACAACAAGCAAGCTTGCCGGCTTGTTCTCTACACAACCTCTTTTTTTATGCTGAGCGCCAAGCAGGGAAGCTGTGAATACCATTTTTTAAAGTTTTTTGGTATGACTCGACTTAGAAAATGAACCCAAGGTCTAACCACTACATCACCGCGCCGTTTAGACTGTTTTCGTCGCTTTTGTGAGCGGCAGCGAAAGCCGTACGTCTTTCACTAACTGCTTTTACCACTTTAGCGGACCACCAGGCTTGAGGTTGGCGTTTAATGCGGCCGAAAGAAATGGAAGAAAGAATTGGCCGCATACAGTGTCAAAGAAGTGAAGAGAGCAGCAGCAGAAGAAAGAGAAAGAGAGGAGTATTCCTTTGCAGGACTGTGTGATTTGAAGTAAAAACCAAAGTCATCCCAACGAGCTTGCTAAAAATTGAAGGAAGGGGAAGGTTTGTTGGGGCGAAAAACCGGAGAAAGAAGGACGGTTAGTAGAATTGTTAGGTGATCAGAGCCCAGGTCAATGAGCAAGAAAGGGCGAGAGAGGAGGGAGCAAAGGAGATGTCAGGGGAGGAACGACTGCCAGAGGAGCGGTGGAGAAGAGTAGATATATCAAGGTCATTGAAGGGAAGGAGGTCAGCCGAGATGACCCAATCGAATACTTCTTCCTCACGGGGATGGGAAGTATCTTTCGAGTCCAGATGGGTTGAAGGTAGTTGAAGTCCCCCAGAATAAAGAGATTTTCGGAGGAGGGAAAAATTGATGGAGAAAAGGAATCGGTTCTGCTATCCGCCGGAGAAGAGCAAATAGGGGGAGCATAAGCAATAAAGATTGAAAGCGAGGAGGAATTATTTAGTGAGATGTTGACTCCTACATAATCAGAGTGGGGTCAAGAGAAGAAAGAGAGGAGGTAGAAAGTTCAAAGAATGATAAGAGAGGCAGGAGAAGAGAGAAAACAGGCACAGATTTCAAAGAAGCTGCGTGCTACCCTTCTGCGGTTGTTCAGGTGCAGAACGGCAAAAAAATGGTATGTGCGAGGGGAGTGCCCGGAGTAACTGAAACCCTCGGGAAGCCTAACAGCCATTTCGACCCAACCTAAACGGGGTTGGGGACTACACCAACACGTTGAGGCGGCTGTTGATCGGCGCAGAGTGAAGCTGCTCACCCAGCATGTATGAAAGGAGACTTTTTGGGTGCCCACCATTGGCAAACCACTTGTTGGTAGTGGGGATGCCAGTCTGCAATTTGCATTTATTGCTGATTCGAAATACGCTGCTGCTTTCCCCTAGCCTGATCTTCATGGGATTTTCGATGTAGATATAATCGCTTTGTGCTATCATGTCAAGCAAAAGGAAGGTGAACACTACAAGTTGTCGTTTCTAATGCTAAGCAACATAAACACCGTCGCTGGTAGATTTCGAACAAATTAGCGCTGCTCTTCAAACAGGGTAAAGGAGTACATTAGAATTTTGGCATATTGGCATACAACAAGATCAATGGTAGCAGTGTCATTATTTTTACCATATTATTAAATATATCTTTCTATGCAGGGGACGAACCACAATCAAATCATTCAATCAAAATCAAATGGGATTGCTCTGTCAAGCAAATCAAAATATCCGATCCCAGCGATCAAAACACAAGGACCAACTACAGATTGTCAGGTCAGGAATCCTATTCGCAATAGAAGAAAGTATAAAAGGACACGCGTGGCTGAAATTTCTCCTCCAACAATGGTGTTAGTTCTGATGAATACCAGTCATTATGTCATCGCAAAATGTGGCCAATGACATCGAGGTGTGGGTCATGGGCTCAAATCTTGCGCGAACTCTTTTTTACCGATGGTGCCTTGTCGAAGTGGCATATTGACTTGTCTTCTGTTATTTATTAGTAAACTTCGGTTTCACCTAATCTCTATAAGCCTACCTATTGCTTTTTTTAAATAAAACGTACGATTTACGGCTAGTAGAATTTGGTAGTGCAAATTGGCGTTACAGGTAAGTGCCGATTCAAACAGTCGAATATGGTGGCGTTGTACTATGATGATGATGATGATGATTTCTCTTCGTCTCTCACGACTCGCTTGACTATTTCCATCATTTTTACAGATTACCATCAAAACTCCTTGGGATAGCCTATCTTGCGTAACGTCTTTATTGTGTTTTTCGCCTCCTCTTGAGTTCAGTCACGCGTGGAATTATGCGGGGTTACTTCGCTTTTTTTTATCTGTGTCGGCGGACAATACGAGTTCAACGAAATTAAGACTATCAGATCCAAAGCTGGTGCTAAGCAATGTTGACAAAGCATCCGCAGTCAACGTTGGAAAAACGGAAGTAAGTGACTTCCTGGTGATTTTACTTTTTCATTGCATTGAGTAAGTTGCGTTACCGGTTACAACGTTTCGTTACCAATTACATTGGTTCACATCCAGGTGTATTGTTGCGGATCTTGGTTTAATTTCTATTCGCAGGCAGTGTTTGCCTAAGTTGCCATATGGTAGAGATGTAATTTGACTGTAGTTGTTGTTATTGTTTGCCCGACCCCTTCCGAGGGATGGGGGCGTGGCGGAAGACCATGGAGCTTCAGAAGCCGGGCAACTTCCCAGGGTCTGGACCAGAGGTCGTAGAGAGACAGAGAGTCGCCAAAAAGTGAGCGACGCAAAGGGTCCGTTAGCTGGACAGTGCAGAATGAGATAAGAGGTGTCCTGGGACGGGTGTCCACAGGCGCTGCAGGAAGGATTCTCGATTCTGCCATTCCTATAGAGATAAGACTTAACAGTAGGCTGTGTCCGTTGCAGCGAAGACGAGAGAGAACACAGCGAGCATGACGAGGGAGCACAAGTTCCTCGGTGAAAATCGAAGGAACCTGCGTGTCAAAGAATTTAGATGAGACAGTACGCCTCCAGTCCGAGAAAAGAGAAGAGTGGATACAAGAGGTAAGAGGAGAGAGACTGCAGATGGCGCAAGTAGCGCTCCCCGTCTGGCCAGCTCATCAGCCCCATCGTTTCCCGCGAGAAATGAGTGTCCGGGGACCCATTGTAGCCTGATAGAACAGGAGGAGAGAGAAGACAGTACTTGCCAGATCTGCTAGACAGATTTAGGTAAAAGGAAAGATGGAGGAGCAGACAGAGTGGCGAGGACAGAACGAGAGTCAGATAGGAGGAGAAAAGATGAGAAGTGGCAGACTTGTTGGTCCTGCCCAGACCAGCAACGAGCGTGCAGAATGGCGCAGGCTTCAGTGGAAAAACTTGAGCATTCTGGGCCTGCGGAAAAGGAAAGAGTGGTCTCAGTGCCACAGAGAGAGCAGTTGGCAAGAACGCCGGAGCCGCCCTTGCCAAAAGGAAAAGGAACAGAGCCGTCTGTCCAGAGTACCAGATCATGAGGGGGGAGAGAGTTAAGGTGGGCGAGGGCCGCACCTTTTGTGATTTTGATAAACCACACAAGCGGGCCTATCAGAAAGGAAAGATTGAGTCCAACGAGTAAAGCAAGGAGGGAGGCCATCCGAAATAAGTTTGTGGAAAAGGCCGGGATGCCAGACAGAATCGAAAGCTTTTGAGAAATCAATAATAGAAAAGATCGTCCAAGAGCCCGGCCTGGGTTTGTTAAACCCATCTAAAATGGACTGAGAAAGGAACAGAATTTGGTCAGGTGGAAACCGGCCTGGCGGGGGGAGAATGAAATTAGATTCCAGAAAGCAGAGTAGACGGGATCGAATGATGCATTCAAAAAGCTTTGATACGCTAAAGGTGAGAGAGATAGGCCGGAAAGAAGCAGAAGAGTCGAGAGGTTTTCCATCTTGTTGATGGGAATAATAGAAGATGTCTTCCAGATGGAAGGAAAGGAATGTAAAGACCAGGAGAGATAAGAAAATCCGTGCCAGAGCGAGGAAAATGCTGTAGCATGGGATAGGCAACTTTGTCTGGGCCAGTGGCAGTGGATGAGGAAAGGTTGGAGGCAGCCGCAAGAAGTTCAGTGGGGGAGAAAGAAGAGCAGAAGGACGAGTGATACTCCTCCGGGCACGTGGCTCGGCGGAGCTCAGAAAGGTAGCTTCTGGCTCTGCTACGCAGGGTCTTTGGCTGAGAAACGGAAATGTGAGGTCTCAGGTAAGCGGCGTAGAGCGAAGCCGATTCCCCGGGAGGGAACAGTTTGGGAAATGGAGAGGAGGAAGACAAGGAAGGAGAGCCAGCGATAGAGCGAAGAAGAGAGTATACAGTTTTCGTGTTTGATTTGGGTGAAAGAGAAGTGCAAGTCGTCTGCCATGCCTCAACCTTGGCCTTGGCAATGACTGACGAGGCGCGTCGAGAAGCGGAGATGTAAGCCTGGCAATTTTCATTACTTCTGTGAGCAGCAGCGAAAGCCCTGCGTCTTTCACTAACCGCTTGTTCCACCTTAGCAGACCACCAGGCTTTAGGAGGGCGTTTGATGCGGCCGAAAAGAATGGATGATTTGGCCGTATTAAGTGCCAGAGAGGTAAATAGAGCAGCAGCAGAGGAAAGAGACTAGTATTTCTCTGCAGAAGGACAGTGGAAGTCAAAGTAGGAGACAAAGACACCCCAGCGAGCTTTCTGAAATTTGAAGGAAGGGTGACGTTCGTTGGGGCGAAAGACCGCGGAGAGAGAGGGATAGGTATAAGAATTGGTAGGTGATCAGAACCCAGGTCCTGAAGCACCTCCCAGGAGCAAGAAAGTACAAGAGAGGAGGGAGCAAAGGAGATGTTAGGGGAGGAGCGACTGCCAGAGGAGCGATGGAGAAGGGTGGTTGTGTTAGGGTTATTGAGGGAGAGGAGGTCAGAGGAGATGACCTAGTTGAATACCCATTCAAATACTTCCTCCTCGCGGGGATCTGAAGTACCTCTTGAGTCCTAGAGGAGGTGATGGCAATTGAAGTCGCCCAGAATGAAGAGATTTCTGGAGGAGGGAAGAATGGAGGGAGAGAAGGAATCGATTCTGCCATCCGTTGGAGTGGAGCAAATAGGGAGGCATACACATTGAGAAATGACACCGAGGAGTTGTTAAGAGAGATGTTGACTCCAACATAATCAGAGTGGGGATCGAGCAAAGAAAGAAAGGAGATAGAAAGTTTAGAGAAGGATAAGCCTTGCCTGACGAAAATGATGACACCGCCGCTAGCGTGCGTGGTATCGGAAGAGAGATTGCCAGACCGGGAGTGGGTGCGATCAGAACGCAGAACAGAGAATCCAGGAATCCGGAAAGAGGAGGATGAGTTAAGATTGGATTCCTGGATACAAATAAGGTCGACAGGATGGGACGAGAGAAAATGAAGTAGTTCAGTACTTCTGGCTCGAAGACCTCCAGCATTCCATTGAAGAACCCTGAGAGAGTCAGTGGGGGAGAGGTGGCAGGAGGCGTAGAAGTACAGCCAGGAGCAAGGGACGGTGGTGAGGAGGCAGAGGGAGAAGATACAGAATGGGCCGACGGGGGATAAGAGGTTTGGAGACGAGGGTGGGGTGGGAGTGCAGCGTTAGCAGACGAAGGGCTAGATTGTACAGTGGAGATATACTATACATGTCGGAGGAGTCCGAGGGGAGAGTCACAGTGTTACAAGTGGGGACGCAGCAGGGGGGCAGCTCCAAGAGTGAAAGCTGTCAAGAGTTCTGAATTTGGAGAGGAAAAGTTGTGAGCACCTTAGATAAACCCATTTGGAGCAGGTGCAGCATTGCACTGACTTGCCCCGTCAGGTCACCCTTCCAACGCACACAGAGCAGGGAAAGATGGGGCCAGGGTTTGGATAAACGTTACCGCTCATCAAGAGAAGAAGACGAAGATGCGCAAGAGAAGGGCAGGAGAAAAGAGAAAGAGAAAACAGGCGACCGATTTTAAGGAAGCTGTGTGCTGCCCTTCTGCGGTCGTTCAGGAGGCAGCATAGCGAAAAAATGAAGGAGAGTGCCTGGGGTAACTGAGTTTCTAGGGAAGTCCAACAGCCATTTCGACCCGACCCAAGCGGGGTCGGGGACCGCACCACCACGTTGAGGCGGCTGTTGATTGGTGCAGTTGACTGTATTTCGCAGAGATTAACGTCGATTTCATTCTGTGTTAGATTGCGTATTACCGATTACTTGCTTTATTACTTATTACCGATACTTTTATGCTCGAGTTGGTTTAAACCAGGGATGCACATTGCGGCCGTAAAAGGATTTTTTTTGCGGCGTAAAATTGTACCTTAAAATGCACGTTGTGGCGGCCGTCCATTGATTAAAATGTTTTACTACGTAACTGTTAGGAAATAACTGTAAGGAACAGTTACGATTTGCTAACTGTTATTGTTACGTGAACTGACAAATAACATTATAGAATGGAGAAAATCCTGAGCTATGAGCAAGCGATTAAGGCCAGTTTACAAATCATTTATAACTGACATAAATCTAAACGCTTAATTGACATTCGTGTGTTTATGTGGCCGTAATGTTATGAATCAATTTAGCGAGTTCGCAGTTCTAATGGAAAACAACTTAACACTACGGAAGGGGGTTGATATTACGTTTAGTTACTTTGTGATTGAGACAGCAACACATTCTATGATGTGTCTAATATGCAACCAAGTTGTGAAGACTGTGAAAGGGGATAATGCAAAGCAGCACTTCTTCGTCACGAATCGCACTCTTATGCGAAACTGAAAGGGGATTCGAGAAAGATCTGCATTGAAAATTTGAAAATGAGTGTGCGAAAGCAGACAACTTGCTTAACAACTTTCGCCAAGTCCACTAATAGCCGCTGTGAAGCATCATACAGAGAGGCATATCATCTTGGCGTTGCGGGAAAATCTTATTCCGATGGCGAACTCCTGAAGCGATGCTTCGTGGACGTTGTTAAGTGCATTCACCCTGGGAAGGACGCTGATTATTCTTCAATTGCTCTCGCCGCGTGTTACAATGCAATGCAGGCCAGATGATATCGCTCAGCAGTTGAAACTCTCTGTAAGCAAAGATAAACAAGAAAGAAAGTTTATTTTCAATTGCTGTTGATTAATCAACAGATATCAATGACTCTACGCAATTGTCAATCTTTGTTCGTTGTTTTTTTCAATCTTTGAATTGTGTGAGGATTTCCTTTCCATGGAAACACTGGCTACTCGCACCCATGCAGAAGACATATTTATTACAGTTAAGAATGCCAGCATTCGCTCTGGATTAGATCTGAAATACCTTCGGGGCATTTGCACGGATAGTGCGCCTTCCACGACAGGTAACCAACAGGAATTTGTTACAAGATTTTCGGATTACGTGTCCAACGAATATGACAATAAAGAACTCGTCACCCTTCGCTGCATTATCCACCAGGAAACACCATGTGCCAAATCCATTGCTTTAAATACCATTCTGAAGGATGGGAATTGCATTATCTTGATTATTCGCGCAATTGCTTTGCATCATCGACAGTTTCGAGAAATTTTATGCTCAAGTGAAACATCTGCTGAGGACATACTTTATCACTCCGCAGTTCGTTGGTTGTCTATGGGAGAAACTTCCCGCCGTGTACTGCAATTGCGAAAGGAAATAGTAGAATACTATTCAACTAAAAACAAGGAGTGTCCCTTGCTCGACAAAGACTTTCTCATGTCGCTTGGTTTTCTGGTAGATTTTCTTACCCAGGTTAACTTTCTGAATCAAAGTCTGCAGGGAAAGGCAACAACAGTTTGTCTTGTGTACAAAAAAGTACAAAATTTCCTTGACAAATGTCGTCTCTTCAAAAGTCATCTGCATCAGCGTAACCTTTTCCACTTTCCGCAGATGAAGGCTCTAATTGACAGCAAAGAAATTCAAGTGAATGATATTCTCATCATTCTTTTCTCAAGCGTTTTTGATGGGGTTTTGCAGGAATTTTCTAATCATTTTCAAGACTTTGAAAGGATTTCCGATACAACAAGGCTAGTTGCTTATCGACATCTGGTCGAAACCGAAACTGCACCATTGAATCTTTAAACGTCGAGTTGAAGAAGGACGAATAATTCCTCAAAAAATTTAAAGACGAAGAAGATCTGCTCGATACGTGGAGAGGAGCTGTTAAATATTCGAATCTACAAGAATTGGTCTGAAAAACTCTCTTTCTTTTTGGAAGCACTTACGTGTGCGAAGCAGAATTTTCAAGAATGAAATATTTGAAGAACAAGTACCGAACCCAATTGTCCGACACCAATCTGGAATGTGGACTACGACTCATGATATCCAGCGAGCCACCTAACTTCGCAAGTTTATCTGAGGAGGTGCAAGATCAAGGAAGTCATTAAGTACAATTTTGCGATTTATGATTGAATAAATTCTCCAAACTTAAAAATTTGACTTTTTCTAATGTTTAATATGAGTAGTGAAGACAGCATTTACGGCAGTTAAATTGTAAGGCTTAAAACGTAAATTCGTAAAAAATTGATTTAAATAGTGGCGGCCGTTAGTGCATTTATAGGATGTTTTGCGGCCGGCTGTAGTGAAAAGGTTGTGCACCCCTGGTTTAAACGAATCTTGTTGCGGTCAAACCTCAATACATGTTCTCTTTTTCTACTTTTGCTCGGCTTGATCGTGATGGTTTTTGTGTGTCTCTTCCCTTGCTTTCCAACCAGACTTTACAAGAGCTGCTCAGCATTTTACATTAGAAATGTCGTCATGCCGAGAACTAGTGGTGTTTAATGGAATTCCAAACTGTGGGCCTTTTGTTTCAAAGTCGGAAACAGTTAGGACTACGGTTGCAAGAAATTTTCCGACAACAGCAACTCAGAGCTGCGCTCTGAATTCGATAGATTTCGAGTTTAAGCTCTCTTAGCTATAAACTATTCTTAGTTATTATTTTTGTGACTGTAAACACCTTGTAGTAGCAGTGCTGGTCACTGTAAAGTTAGTTATGACAAATTTGTATGATCATAAAGAATTGTATCATGGCCAGTTGACAACGAAAGATAGATGTGCATCTAGCTAATTAGCTCACAAGTTATATTCGACAAATTGAAGGTAATAGTACTAAATGGTTAAGCGTGATCTTTAGGTGCACTGCCAGGATAGTTCATTTTTTAGTGTGTATCATTGTTCGTAAAATTTTTTTCACTTGTTTCTTGAGCCAATAACTTGTGTTTTCAGCTAACTGTTGACCCCGGATGCAGCTGTTTGTTTGTGTGGATGATTTCTCTTTCCTCGTCTCCTCCCTTGAAAGTATCATGCCGATCCAGTGTTGACCTGGTATCTGAGCTGGAATCAGATAAACCGTATCACTCAACAGCGAGATATAATTTTGAAATAAACTCGGTCGAGGTACGACAAATGCAAATGATATAAACTGAACGATTTTGCTTTTTTCAGCCTTGCATTCTTTCAGCACATGGTCAAGCATTAGAGGTGCGGATACATTTTTACTCGCATTTTTACGTGGTTTAGAGGACAAATTTGTCTCCCCTATTGTTTTTTAATGTTTAAATTCGGCCAAAGTTTCGTTTTCAACTAAACAATTTTTTATGATCACTTTATAACTTGTTAAATTTTTGCTGATGGCCTAAAATGTATCTTTGCATAGTTCAAATCTCAAGAGGACATTTTAGGCGAAATTCAAAACCAAGTTTTTTTTTTCTTGATAAAGAAAGAAGCCGTTAAGTTTATAAAAGCGGCCTAATCATATGGATTGTAATTTGCTCAGTAAAAAATTGGTATAGAAAAGTACCACTATAGCAATAATATGACATCTAAGTCGTCACAGACAGATATCAAGTACATTTGCCTTCAGTTCATGTAGGGTGTAACATATCCAAACCAAATAAGGTTAATCTTCGGCAAAGCGGTTGTTTTTTAAACCGTAGCGTTGCAAAGTAGTAATACTAGTTGTTATGTGAGTCAAAAAAATGTCTTGCAATTTGTATACTGCTTATCATATGTAAAATTTACTGATACAGTAAAGATCAAAATAACTTCTCTGAGTAGGGCAAAATAAATGCCCGAAAACGTTTCAATTTACAATAAATGTGTTTTCTATTTTATCTGTGATATGCTTTGTAGGGCTATCGTTTAAAATAAGGTGAATGATGAGATTCTGTGGAAAAGTAAAATTGCTCGTTTGAGTCACACATCAACTTTTTTTTATGTAAGAAATCTTTTCGTTGATTTAAAAATGCCAGCAACAATTCGCACGATGGTATAGTAGTTCATAGCGTCCGCTTCGCAATCACTGACCCTGGAATAAATTCTGTCGAGACATACGAACGACTTAAAATACCATTCACAGATGCGCTTGCTCCATGGCCTTAGAAACAATGGGGAGAGCGAAATGTAAAGTCAAACTGGCGCGATGATGCAGTGGTCCGCATCGTAGTCGGTAGACCTGGGGTTCATTCCCTGAGTCGAGTCATACCAAAAGACTTTAAAAAATGGTATCCACAGCTTCCTTGCTTGACGCTCAGCATATAAAAGGATAGTGTGGAGAACAAGCCGGCAAGCTTGCTTGTTGTGTCCTTGGGCAAGGCACTTAACGGGATGCCTCCGCTTTTATGTGGAAGACAGGTGGCCCTCCTGTACTTCACCGGGTTACAATTGTGAAGTTGCCAAGCCAGCATGTCAGACGACTCTTGATTACCCACCAATGGCAGTCCGCTTTGTTGGTGGTGGGGCTACCAGTTACTCAAGACTGGTTCGAAATGGACTGCCATCTTTGCTCCTAGCCTAATTTCAATTAGGTTGACGACATGAACCTGGATTGCCGTTCATGTCGTACCTCCATCCCGAGGAAGAGGAGGGGTAATTGTAAACAAACAAATGTAAAGTCACGTTTACCGATTCGTTTGCAAAACATTGCTTAACGCTTGAAAACCTATGCGGTTGCGCGAAAAAACCAGCTTGATGTTTCCATATTCTGTTCCGCTTCCAGCTTCCGTAGCACCAGAGTAGGAGCACTGGAGCAGTTTGATGACATTTTTGTTTTTCAGCCAATTTACACCATACAATGTGTGATCGATGAGAATCTAAACACAGGGCACATGACCACATTACACGTGGAAGTGCTACGTCATCGGGAAGATCCTGGCCACGAAACGACCGCCAACGGGCAGCAGCTTCTGATGTATCAAGGTGTGAGAATGCTGCTAACCTTATGAATCATGTATTTACATCTTCCAGTCGCGGGTTAACTAACGTCAGCTATACGAAGTTATCTTCTTGTTCTTACCCACTTCGACTTTCCCACGCTACTTGCGCAGCGCGTTCTTCCTACAAGCAATGTGATTAAGCAAGGAAAATCATAAAACTCTTTCCCAAGGACAGAACGATGTAGTCATTGCGAGAATTCAACACAACATCATTGCCACCATGAACAGCGCTCCAACTCACTCCTCCACGTTGCTGATCGTGTTGTGCGAGGTTAGACGTCAATAGTCAAGGTTTCCCAACTGAAAAAATAAGTGACAAATTTTTACACTCTGGTCTGTGGAAAACTTTTGTCGTTTGCACAGAGTGGCTAACAAACGACACTTAATGGGTCAATGACAGTTGAAAATCTAAAATTACAGATTATATTTGCTGATAGCAAATGAGCTTAAGTTTTTGTTAAAATTTGAACACAAAAAATCCAAGAAGGGAATGTTTTACCAATGTTTTACTAATGTTCATTGTGCGAACCCTTGGTTGCCATCTAAACATTACATTGTTTGCCAAGCGTAAGGCATGAGTTAACTGAGTCATCACATATCCACTGATGTTGGGAGAGGTGTGTACACCAAGCCTTTGCATACCTCCGGAGGAAAAAGTTGGATTGCGTGAAGTCCAAAGATTTAGCCGGCCATTAAAAATGATGATTGTGTTCTGCAAAACTTTGGGCCCCGTATGTTGAACAGTAATAAAATACTAAAAAAAGATTCATTGCTAAAATTTTTTCGCGTCACTGTCCGTGGAGAATGCCTAACCGCAATTTCTTTTGCTTGGCCACTTCATTTTGATGAAAGTACGCTGTATAAAGCGGTCTAGTGCTTGCACCGTAGTAAAACAAACATAAATGTTAGCACTGGTAGCCGCGAAGCAAGCATACTCCTTGCCCAACGTGTTGAAGGCTTTGTCGTTACCCGAGGCATTAATTGAGGTTGACAATTCTTTTTCGAGTAAATACAGGCTCTAGGAGAATGAGCCTTCTTTTTTGAGACGGATGCATGGTGAACTCTAAGCATCCAGTCTTACACCGCAGTCTTGATCAAATACATGTACGATAATCAAGATGGGGAAAAGCAGCAATCCCTTCCGAACCAATCGCAAAACCGGTAGCCCAACCGCCATTAAAGCTAACTTCCATTTGTAGGTGCCGGATTATTCCATCAGGTTAGTTGATCAGAGCTATGAAACTCACCATCCCGGATGTGCATGAAACTTTGCTAGATGGCAGATCTTTGCTCCTATCACAAAAACTAGACTTTTTCAAATTTTAACAAAGTGGCTCAAGTTATGACCATCCAAAATTTGCTGTTTTTGTATTCACTCAAGCGGCATTTGAACAAAATGTAAAGGATGCCTGAAAAAATTGTTAAATTTACCATCAATTTTTATCTTACTAGGTTATTTAGGAAAATCTCACACTCTAAACCAGAACAACACAAAAGATTTCAGTCCACTAATGGTTTACCAAAAGATTTTGCACAAAAAATATCTAAAAGCATAGCTTTCAATAAAGTGGCAAAAAATTTTTCTTTCAGAGCCTTGTTTGCAGGATGTTTTCCATAAGTCATTATTTTTGTGCTTGATTAACATTTTACACGTCAAGACCTTTCAATTGAGATACCATATGTCATTTTACACCCTGGGCACCTCCAGATGTTAGCAATCAAAAAACGTGTTACGCCTGAGTGGTTTTGAAGCCTTGTATAATCAGTGATTGATGTGATCAAAGTGGACTTCTGCATGGGTCATTTCGTATTGATGGAATAAAATGGTTTAGAGGTACCATGTGTGCGAAAAGCAAGTAAACAGCCGTGATATCATAAAGTTTCAATGCATCTAATTGATTTCTGTAAATCTGACAATTTTTTTGCGGCTGAGTGAACACAAAAATAGCAAATATTGAACGGTAATAACTTGAGCCATTCTTGCTCAATTTTGAAAAAGGATATTTTTGTGATCAGGAGCAAAAATTTGTCATCTTGCAAAAGTTTCATGCACGTCCGGGATAGTGGTTTCACTTTTCCTTGTTTTTAGATCAACTGACCTGATGGACTGACCTAGCCCGAAAGTCGCTTCTTATAGCCCATATTTACGTCGTTTCTCTTTATTTTCGGGTCACGGAAAAACCTTTGCGGTTATGCGTGGAACACTTGGCGCTTATGCTCGCTTGGGAGTTAATAGTTCTGCTGGCAGTGCATTTCTACCACAAGCTCGCAACTAAACGCGGAAAGTTGCGAAAAAGTGACTTTCCCGTGAGATTTGAACTCACAATCATTGTTGACATTTATGACTAACCAGGTGATACTCTGACTAAAAATACCTCACGTCACTTTCACGGTTCAATAGCCTCGTGTTAAATGCAGTTGTGGATTAACCAGGTGATACGCTCACTAAAAATAGATGACGTCGCTTCCACGATTCAATAATCTCGTGTTTAATGCAGTTGTGGATGACCGCGGGCGTTGGGCCGTGTGCGGGAAGAGCACCGGTATACTGGCGTTCAAGACAATGCCAGGTCTGAATGATAGCGAGAGCAACATAGGGAGAGCGAGCATGGAAGTAATGCCGCTTGTATCAGGACACCTGCATCTGCCGCTGGTTACACTGCAGCGTTACATGAAAAGAAAATCAAGCGAATTCGGTGGGTTAATAGTAAGGATTCTGCAATCAAGACATGAATAATCACAATAATTATAACACAAAATCAATTAGATGTACTGTACATACAATCAGTTACTATCAATCTGAAAAAGCAAGAATTCGTAACGAAATTTTTAGCTTGTTTCAGTGAACTTAATGTTATATTTTATCAGGTACTAAACTAATTTTTCTGATCAGCAATATTCAGAGAGCTACCAATTGCATCGAATAATTTTAATGATTAGCGAATGACATTGCGTCTTATTAATGTTACCCTGCTTTAAAATTATATTATGGCGACACTGTTGGCAAACTTTAATTTGTACAATTATCCCTTACAGGGCCATTGATTTGAGTTACATTCAGTTCAGAATGCTCTGCTAAATAGCATGTTTTTCTTTTTTGTTGAATTGCGATAATATCTCTATTATTTGCTTTTAATCAAAGCAAACCAGAATGTTTGCTTTACCACCTCAGAATTTGCATTTTGAGAAGGCAAATGCTCGCAAATTAGCAGATGTAAGCATTCAATGTTCCAACTACACTACTTAGATCTCAAAGAGCAAATGTTGTTGAAATGCAGTGATAATGATTCTTAGCCTGACACTTTGTACCAAGGTTGTAACTAGAATCAGTAAACCATATGCTCACCGAAAGATTTCGCTAAAAGAATAGGGCTACTGATTTAGCTACCAGCCGTCAACTAAAGCTTATTTTAAGATTTGCGTAATATGGTTTAGCAATGCTTAAATCATATTTTTTGAATTATTTCAAAATCTGTATTTAGTTTGACGATTGAGAGGAGGTGTGCCTCCTCCGATAAAACCTTAAATTATTACCCTACTGCTGTTGTTTGATTAGATGAGCAATTGAGCTCGACCGACAGCCCCGTACTGAAACCACCTCAACTAAAGCCTTTCCACCACGGTGAAGTTGTCTATCAAGATCAAGCTCGACAAGTCACAGTTCTTCCTTCCGACGACGTTGATCGGCATGACTAATATGTCGCCACGTCGATAGGGCATGGCGTCATTGAACTTGCTGCAGGTTTATGATGGAACTGTGACGTTTCAGCGGCGTAGTCAGAAAGAATTCATTGGGGTAGGACAATTTGTGGAGGCAACTTTGGCAGCTTGTTTCGATAAACTCTTTCAGTGTTTCTCTAAAAAAAATCCTTATCCACAATTTTTGCAATTGTTTCAAGAATTTTGCGGGTATGCCCTTCTCGGCCTTTGTTTACTACTCTTTATGTGACGTCATGTTACTTATTGGATGCATAGCTGAAACGTCATATCGCACTGCATGGCTTAAATCTGACGTTGCATCGTTGTTTGCGAGTGTTCGATCAAAAGGCAGTTTTTCATTTTTTGTGTCTGCTGCAACAAAGTGCAATCATGAGTTCTTTTTTCTTTTTTGCAAACGTTTATTTAATAGTTTTTTTGCAATATCGCTTCAAATCAGTGCAACTTGTACGTGCCGGCCTTTCTCTCATTCACACATCGTAAGCACGTCTCCCTGCTTCTGTCTGCACACTGCGTTATTTCCGAATACATCCAATGTGGTGGAATGGTAGCGTGTGGTGTTATTAAACTCTTGTATTGAAAATATGTGTTGTCGAAATCAATTTTGGTGCAGAATTGCCATACGCTGCTTTGTCTGTTGATTAGGGCGTTGGATTCGGATTTGCAGACCCGTTGGTTTTATTTCTGATTTGGAACAGCAGTTTTTACCGACAATTCAAGTTCAACTTTAGTTTAATGTAGAATGACATAGTAACTCCTGTATATCAGTCATAACATGCTTATGGCTAGTATCGTTTACACTTACGGGTGAGGACACATTTTTGACATCCCTGATTTGTTTCTTCGATTCATGATTACGGGATCGTAAATGCAGTCGCACTTCCCTAGAAATGTTTGCAAGTCAAATGCTCTGCTGTCGATCACCTACTGCCTTAGCTTTTTCACAAACGCAAAAAGGTCATTAAAACCGACCAGGTAGTCTGGACAGCTTAAAGGAATGCTCAAAAAGCATGTCCTCTAATCTACCGCTCTGCTGAACATGGTGACCTACCCCACTTATGGAATGGAGGGATGGTAGAAGACCGTTTGGTCATCCAGAGGTGGTCAGCAACGAAGTAGTTTTACGTAATTAGGATTTTCAGTGACAAGCTACCTACTTGAATAGTTCATTTTTGCTACATCCGTTTTTACTTGAATAGATTGAGTATGAAGTAACGCTACATGAATAGTTAAAACTTAGTGATGTCTACTGAATTGGAATGCAATATGCTAGCATAAAAACAGTTTCGAATTTTAAGTTTGTTTTCTGCAAATCTTCCATTGAAGTAGTCCGTTTTCACAGGTCGTTTTTGGTTCGAACTTTGAAAACCAACAATTGTTTAATGCTAACTGGGCAGGGTGTGCTGTGTTACTATCAGTGGGTAGTTTGTTTAGACCTTTTATTTTAAAAAGCTTCTAGCGCCAGAACTAAATTCAAATATTCTCCACTGTTTTAATTTTGTTTAGTGGTACAAAATTTCCAAATAGATTTGAATAAAGCTTCCAAGGGCAAATCCATTGCACTCTGACAAAAAATAGGTGAAAACTTGAGCGACTTTGCTTTGGTTTTATCAAAAATTATCACCAGAATGAAGGAGAGAGGAGAAAGCGTCGCTATTTACAGTTGGTGGAACTATCAAAATGTGGGTTTCGTTATACTGTATTCCAAAATTCAAGCTGCTAGTAAGCCAGTTGCAATGCATAGATATTTTCTCTATCGTGGAATAAAACTGGTAGTAATGCTTTGAGAGCGATGAGTCTAACAGACAATCTGGGTGTTGCCAACACAGAGAATTTGACTACCTTGCTAGGCGGCGTCAAAGTATTGATTTTCAAGTAAATGCTGTCCAATTGCTGAGTCACAGTCGAGTGAGGAAGGAGTTGTCTTGCGTTTTTGTATAGATGCTTCTCTTGCTTCGAGTCAAGTTTGATTTGGATACAAGTTGGTTGATTCTGTACTGTAGTTTTGGGATCTGCGACCAAAATAGACCTATTCATTTGCAACATTTTTCGTTGACGGCAAAGACACTGTATCCTTGTGGGTAGCAATATTGGATTTGGTGGAAAATACCTTCCAAAGTTCAGTTGCTCTGTAGCAATTACTTACCGTAGTTTTGATTTGCTTCTGAACTTTTTAAGAAAACTAAACAATTTGTCGAAGTTTTAGATCAGACGTTCTTAACTGTGGCTCGTAAAGGTCAAATAAAAACGTTTGAACAAACGTAAAAATCTTTTTTGTTGTTTTGGAAATCAAATTCTCGTCGCTGATCTTGACCTATTTTCTGACAAAAAGCTCCCCAAAAGCAACAAACTTTTTTAGAGGTGATCACTCTAAGCTAATTTTCTCACGATTTACTTCCTAAAGCAACATAAAAACCTTTTTTTTGGGAAGGAGGGAACAAGTTGGGCAGTGACTCGCCAACTCTGTAGTAGACTGCCGAAGGGTCTAGACAAGCCCACAACTTATTTTAGTAGTCCGTGTTAGAAAAGGTCAAGAAGCTATGTTTTTGGTTGACAGGGCATTTTGGAAAATCTTTCTTGAAGAAACAAAATTGGACAATTGCCTCGGACATACTTACTTGTGTAAAATAGTCTGGATAGCCATTTTTGCGAAGAATAGTTTTGATGTTGCCCTACTATTGTGGTTTTATGGGTTAGAAGCAGATAGACGGAGCCTTGAGAATTAGGGTTCTAACAAAGTTTGTCTTCCTTTTTGGGGGCCAAAAAAATCCCAAAATATAGCTTACAGTGTTCCGTAAAAACTGTTTTCGATACTTTAACATGAAGAATTCTAAATCTGTTTTCTCTACTAGAACGTCTTGGAAAGAAATTTTGCAATCAGCTTTTTTTCAAAAGTGAAGGCCAAGCAGAAATGTAGAGCTTTGTGACTTAAGAAAACTGTCTCAGTCGGTATTCCTCCTTGAAAATGGCAAAGGTGTCATGAACGTAAAACAAATATGTGGCGGGGTTGCAGGTTCGTGTTGTTGTTGTTGGTTACCCGACCCCTTCCGAGGGATGGGGGCATGGCGGAAAACCATGGTGCTCCAGAAACCGGGCAACTCCCCAGGGTCTGGACCAGAGGTCATACAGAGACAGAAAGTCGCCAAAGAGTGAGCGGCGCAAAGAGTCCATAGCTAGACAGTGCAGAATGAGATGAGAGATGTCCTGGGACGGGTGTCCACAGGCGCTGCAAGAAGGGTTCTCGATTCTGCCAATCCTAGAGAGATAAGAACCTAAAAGAAGGCTGTGTCCATTGCAGCCAAGACGAGAGAGGACACAGCGAGCATGACGAGGGAGCACAAGTTCCTCAGTGGAAATCGAGGGAACCTGTGTGTCAAAATACTTTGAAGAGACAGTACGTCTCCAGTCCGAGATAAGACGAGAGTGGATACGAGAGATAAGAGGAGAGAGACTACAAGGGATTGCGGAGGACGCAAGTAGCGCTCCCCGTCTGGCAAGCTCGTCAGCTGTGTCGTTCCCCGGGAGAAACGAGTGTCCGGGAACCCATTGTAGTCTGATAGAACAGGACGAGAGAGAAGACACTACCTGCCAGATCTGCCACAGAGTTTGAGATAAGAGGAAAGGTGGAGGAGAGGACAGGGTGGCGAGGACAGAACGAGAGTCCGATAGTAGGAGAAGAGAAGAGAAATGGCAGACTTGTTGGTCCTGCCCAGACGAGCAAAGAGCGTGCAGAATGGCGCAGGCTTCAGCGGAAAAACTGGAACAAACTGAGCCTGCCGAAAAGGAAAGAGTGGTCTCAGTGCCACAGAGAGAGCAGTTGGCAAGAACGCCGGAGCCGCCCTTGCCAAAAGGAAAAGGAACAGAGCCGTCTGTCCAGAGTACCAGATCATGAGGGGGGAGAGAGTCAAGATGGGCGAGAGCCGCACCTTGGCGAGAGTGAGGGGATCAGAGCGAGAGCATGGAGTGGAAAGGGTGGACTCCACCGTGAAGGAAGGCAGATACCAAGCAGGACAGGGAGGGCAAGCAGGAAGAGCCTCCTTAGGAGATGTAGAAGGCATGAGCGGGTGAGTGGACGCAAAAGCTCTCCAGGACGATCTGCAGAGTCTTGGTTTCACTCCTAGTCTTGCCAAACCTGAAATGGGAAAGGAAGTTGGGAGACGAAGAGCCCGCTCATAAGATAAAAGAGTGAAGTGAGTTAGAGTGACTCGTAGGGGAGGTAGAGAAGCCTCGGAGAGTAGTAGAGGGATAGGGGAGGACGAGAGGCAGCCGGTGATGGCGCGACTGGCCGCTCGGTGAAGGCGTTCCAATTTGGTGATATTGGTAGCGCTTAGAAAAGGAAACCATCTGGGTGAAGCGTATGTGAGAAGGGGCCGAAGAAAAGATTTATACAGAACAGAGAGGGACTCCTTAGAGGGGCCCCATGAGGAAGCAGAGATACAGCGTAAGGCCTTGAGACGTGGGAAAAACTTGGTCTTCAGCGAAGATACATGCTTAGAAAAGGAACGAGTGCGGTCGAAGGTGACCCCAAGAAAGGTTGGAGTGAGATTAAAACGGAGGCGGGAGCCGAGTAGGAGGAGGTTGGGCTGGAGGTTAGCTTGGTGGGGATCCACTGAGTAGAAGGAGGCCTCACATTTGCTCGGATTGAGAGGAAGACACCAGTACTCAGACCAGCGCTCCAATCGAAACAGAGCTCCTTGTGTGGCCTCTACCGCAGTGGGGACCGAGGGTGAGGAGGACCAAATGGCCAGATCGTCAGCGTAAAGAGAGCAGCTGACGGAAGAAGGCAGAGATGCCGGAAGATCATTAATGAAGAGAGAGAAAAGTACAGGGTCAAGAACGGATCCTTGCGGAACACCTCGACGGACTCGAAAGAAGCGGCTTTTGTGATTTTAATAGACCACACAAGCGCGCCTATCAGAAAGGAAAGATTGAGTCCATCGAGCAAAGCAAGGAGGGAGGCCAGCCGAAATGAGTTTGTGGAAAAGAGTGGGATGCCAGACAGAGTCAAAAGCTTTAGAGAAATCGATAGTAGACAAGATCGTCCGAGAGCCCGGCGTGAGTTTGTTAAACCCATCCGAAATGGACTGAGAAAGGTACAGAATTTGATCGAGTGTAGACCGACCAGGGCGGAAACCGGCCTGGCGGGGAGAGAGAATGGAATTAGATTCCAGAAAAAAGAGAAGACGGGATAGTATGATGCGTTCAAACAGCTTTGATACGCAGGAGGTGAGAGAGATAGACCGGAAGGAAGCAGGAGAATCGAGAGGCTTTCCCATCTTGTGGATGGGAAAAATGGAAGATGTCTTCCAGATGGAAGGAAAAGAATGTGAAGACCAGGAAAGATTGAAGATGTAAAGAAGTAAATTCATGCCAGAGCGAGAAAGGTGCTTTAGCATGGGATAGGCAACTTTGTCAGGGCCAGTGGCAGTGGATGAGGTAAGATTGGAGGCAGCCACAAGAAATTCCGCTGGAGAGAAAGGAGAGCAAAAGGACGAGTGAGACTCCACAGAGCACGTGGCTCGTTGGAGCTCAGTGAGGTAGCCTCTGGCTCTGCTACGCAAGGTCTTTGGCCGAGAAACGGAAAAGTGCGATCTCAGGTAAGCGGCATAAACCGAAACCGATTTCCTGGGAGAAGAACAGTTAGGAAAGTTAGGAGAGGAGGAAGACGAGGAAGGAGAGCCAGCGATAGAGCGAAGAAGAGAGTGTACAGATTTCGGGTTAGACCTAGGAGAAAGAGAATAGCAAGTCGTCTGCCATGTCTCAGCCTTGGCCTTGGCAATGACTGACGAGGCACGTCGAGAAGCGGAGATTTAAGCCTGTCGATTTTCGTCACTTCGTTGAGCGGCAGCAAAAGCCTTGCGTCTTTCACTGACCGCTTGTTCCACCTCAGCAGACCACCAGACTTTAGGAGGGCGTTTGATGCGGCCGAAAGGAATGGGAGATTTGGCCGCATTCAAAGTCAAAGAGGTAAAGAGAGCAGCAGCAGCAGAGGAAAGAGAAAGAGACGAGTATTCCTTTGCTGAGGGACAGTGAGAGTCAAAGTAGGAGGCAAAGGCATCCCAGCAAGCTTTCTGAAAATTGAAGGAAGGGGGGCGCTCGTTGGGGCGAAAGACCGGAGAGAGAGAGGGATAGATAGAAGAATTGGTGAGTGGTCAGAACCCAGGTCCTGAAGCACCTCCCAGGAGCAAGAAAAAACAGGAGTAGAAGGAGCAAAGGTGATGTCAGGGGAGGAGCGACTGCCAGAGGAGCGATGGAGAAGGGTGGGTGTTTCAGGGTCATTGAGGGAGAGGAGGTCAGAGGAGATGACCCAGACGAATACTTCCTCCCCGCGGGGGTTGGAAGTACCTCTTGAGTCCCAGAGGGGGTGATGGCAATTGAAGTCCCCCAGAATGAAGAGATTTCTGGAGGAGGGAAGAATGGAGGTAGAAAAGGAATCGGTTCTGCCATCCGTTGGGGAGGAGCGAATAGGGGGGGGGGGGCGTACACATTAAGAAATGACACCGAGGAGGAGTTGTTAGGAGAGATGTTGTTCTGGATAATCAGAATAGGGATCAAGCGAAGAAAGAGAAGAGATAGAAAGTTCAGAAAAGGATAGGCCCTGCCTGACGAAAACGATGACACCGCCGCTGGCGTGCGTGGTATCAGGAGAGAGAATGCCAGACCGGGAGTGGGTGCGATCAGAACGCAGAACAGAGAATCCAAGAATCCAGAAAGAGGAAGATGAGTTAAGGTTGGATTCCTGAATGCAGATAAGATCGACTGGATGGGACGATAGAAAATGAAGTAGTTCAGTGCTCCTGGCACGGAGACCTCCAGCATTCCATTGAAGAACCCTGAGAGAGTCAGGGGGAGGAGAGGAGGCAGGAGGCGTAGAAAAATGGCCAGAAGCAAGGGACGGTGGTGAAGGGGCAGAGGAAGGAGATATAGAATGGGCAGATGAGGGATAAGAGGTTTGGAGACGGGGTGACGCGAGAGTGCAGCATCAGTAGAGGGGGGGCCAGATTGTACAGTGGAGGTATACGTGTCGGAGGAGTCCGAGGAGGGAGCCACAGTGTTACGACAGGAGAGGCAGCTTCATGAGTAAGAGCTGCCTAGAGCTCTGAATTTAGACAGGGAAAGTTGTGAGCACCTTACATGGACCCATTTGGAGCAGGTGCAGCATAGCACTGACTTGCCCCGTCAGGTCACATTTCCAGCGCACACAGAGCAGGGAAAGATGGGGCCGAGGTTGGGATGAACGTCACCGCTCATCAGGAGAAGAAGAAGAATGAGGAGACGAAGAAGAACAAGAGTAGGACAGGAGAGAGGAAAAAGTGAAAACAGGCGACCGATTTTGTAGGTGCTGTGTGCTGCCCTCCTGCGGTCGTTCAGGGGGCAGCATAGCGAAAAAATGGTTTGTGTGAGGGGAGTGCCCGGGGTAACTGGGACCCTCGGGAAGGCCAACAGCCATTTCGACCCAACCCAAACGGGGTCGAGGACCGCACCACCACGTTGAGGCGGCTGTTGATTGGTGCAGTTGCAGGTTCGTCGCAGCAATTCTTGTAGTATCCAACAAGTGTATTAGCACGTGCTCGACAAAGTTGAGAGCCCAAAGAAACACCATCAATCTGTTTGTACATTATGTAGTTGAAACTGAATTCAGTTGACGTAGTAGCTTCCGGGAGCAACTCAGTCAAAAGTGCCTTGGAAAAAGTAGGTCTAGATGAAGCTACTTCGCTGTTGTACAAAGTATTAGCACTGTTCTAAATAATTACTGTCAGTGGGATGTTCATAAATAGGCTGGAGCTATCAAAGGGAAAAGAGAAAAATGTCTTCTGGATAAAAGTGAAGTTGTTGCATAGTTTCAGCAAAAGTAAAAGAATGTCTAAGGCAGAGGCTAGTGGAAAAATTCGGAATAGTTGAAGGGAGATTGCAAGCCATTTGGTCAATTCTTTATAGGCAGTCTCAATCATGTTGGCGATAAACCCTGATCAAAGCCAGACAAAAATGTTCTTGTTTTCACTCATTGCTTTAAAAGAGTGCAATGGATCCGATCTCTGAAGCTATTTTGTTTAATTATTTGTAGTACGTGCTATCTTTTTAAACATAGGCCTAACTTAGTTCAAATATCAGCTGCTGCTCTCGTCAAGGAAGTAGCCTGAGGAACAATTACCATCTCAAAGAATTTATAAAAGTTTTGTTTGCACTGTATTTTCTAATACCCGCTAAAAAAAAGTTATTGTGTAACCTCGACCTTAGCAAGCAATTTTTAAATTTGCCTAATACGGTTGATTCTTGACCAAAATTCTGTGAGGTCTTTAAAATAATCCACATAGTCATGATGAAATACATGATCCGAGATAAGAATATATGCCCCACGCTCTGGGAAACGTTAAGGTGACTACGTCATATGGCTTTAGTTTTTTTAAGCTAAATTTAAAATATCATAAGATCTCAGTTACTTTGCCTAGAAATGAAAAAACAATTTTTAACTATAAACGAAGATTTTATTCAAAGCATAATACCACAGTAAAAAAATATAATCCAATTGACTAACAAGAGATAACAGTAACTATTAGCATAATAAACCTAATTTTACAGTGTTTTTCAAAAGAAAAAAATTTATCAACCTATATTGCAGCACCATAAACTTCAAACTTTTACTTGATCGATAATGTAAAGCTACACATTGGAGAGAAGTTTGCAGCTTCAAAAATCTCTTCTCACATCTATTGTGCAGCGAGCACCTCCAACTGAGAACTGCTGGTTTAGAAAGATGTATAACAATGCTGCTCAAAAAATAAAACTATTTTTACTTCGTAAGTAGTTTAATTTGTCACTACTTTTTTACTTTTGTTCAAGCAAAAATACCTGTTAATACTTTCTTCCTTTTCCTGAGTATTTTTTTGGGTATTAAACAATAATTTTACTGAAGTAGATTTTTAGGCTACTTCGACCACCTCGGCCTTAAAAGAAAAATTGATAAAACACCATATTCAGCATCCGCTTTAGCAAAATATTTGATGGAGCCGCCAGTAGTAGCAAGTAAGAAACTTGCCCTTTCCTTGCTTTCGCCCACTTTCGTAATTCATAAAGAACCGTTCAGTTTTCGTTTTTAAAAATAGACACCTGCTTTAATAGGTGTCCCTTCTTAGCTCTTATAGCATTTTTTTTATTTTTGAATTCCACTGAATTGAAAATTTGCATTTTTTTACAACCATTGGTTACTTAGGCTGCATATCAGCAGGCACTAAACATAATCAACTGTAAAGCGTTTACTTCGGCATTATTTCAAATCTAAGTGCGGAGGATGCTTTCTGTCAATGCTACCGGTGGTGGACCTGTCGCCACATGCATAACACTTTTTCTATATAGAGAGTGGTTAAAACATTCTTTTTATTTACTACTAGCCTCTGTCTTGGTTGAGACAAGATCACAGTTATTTAACCCATTGCTCTAAGGAAAGATCTCTTTTTAGTTTCTGACGCGGTTGGTATAGTACATAAAAATGCAGCTGCCACAGACCTTCTATACTCTCATTTTAACAACTTTATCGAAAATTTCGTTATTGTTTTAATAATGAATTAGAATGGCCGGGTCTTCAAAGCGTTCAACGTATATCATCAATTGATACGTTTATTCATTGCATCTTTGAAATTGATTTTACTACGTAGCCTACTCTACTGTACATGTTGCTACGATGCGGAATCGAGCCATAATACATTTTTCTTGCAATATATAATTGGCGATTATTCCACAATACATTGGTTGGTTCGTTTACATAAGGATTTTAAAATTCATGCAAAATTGTATTTGTTTACCAAGATAAGCAATATTGTTACCAATAAGCTTGGTGCAAAAGGCTTTTTTTTATACGACACTAGCCGGCGTCACCCGGCGGGGCCCCCATTTGTAAAGCCGGAGCTAAGTATTTCGGCTCAACCTGTTGCGCCTACTTCACCCATCTGGCTCTTGTGTGAACAGTAACGAAAAGTTAAGAAATTTTATGCACTTTTACAATTCCTGTACGCATGATGATGATCGTCGTTATCTCTTAATCAAGACTGGCAATACTCACTAAGAAAGAATGCTGTCACAAACTATCATTAATATTTGTAAAAAGTGTGAGGGTGAGTTTTGAAACACTGTCAAAAATGATGGTGGCGGTCAAATGGTGGTTGCTTTTCACAATTATAGAAATAAACTGTTTAATAGTACACCTACTTTGCGATTTGGTGCTGCCCCTTTCCCATTTATATTTGTGGTAATAAGTTCTTAGGCTGCGCTATTCGCCTTGTTTCCGCATAGCGACAAAAGCGGCTATGTCTTCCCAAAATTCAATCACGATATTGTAGTAGGAGCCCATCATGCCAAGCTATTTTCAGACAATATATTCTCCCTAAACTCAGCTATACAAATTGTTAGATTTTTAGTCTTATGTTGATTTTTTTCTGAAACTTGGGATTGAATTACATTGCTGTAGAGTAAAGATGCAGATATCTCAACACGCAGCATTTCAGCCAAACGAAAAATCCTTGCTTTCATTGTGTATGTCAGCGTCGCCCGGAAGGTCCCCCATCAGTAACGTCAGCATTTAGAATGTCATGCAGTGTACCACTGAAAGAGTTTATAGTAAGCGAGATCTATTTAAAATCCTTACCCCTATGAACATAGCACGTGATCACCATAACCGTATCATATATCGATTTATTGAGTTATAAAGACAATCTTCGCGCTTTATATGCATGTTCACACGAATGACGCGGTTATTTCACAAAGTAATAGTATTGCAAATAATAAAAGCCTCCCTCCCATAATTTGACGAGACCATCCCTTGACGCGTTTCGTCCTTTTGGACTCATCAGCAGGGCCTGTCCCGTCATCACCAAAAACCAAAACCTCATATTTGCAATAATATGAAAAATGTAGCATCATTCTATTACAAATTTGCTTTTACAACTTAATAAATCGATATATGATACGGTTATGGTGATCACATGCTATGTTCATAGAGGTAAGGGTTTTAAATAGATCTCGCTTACTGCAAAACTTTTTGAGTGGTACACTGCATCTTTGATACGGATGGGATCTCCGTACCAAAGTAATAGCATGCACCACGCGTGATGTGTGCGAACGAATTTGCAATAGAATGATGCTACATTTTTCATATTATTGCAAATATTGGGCATTGATTTTTGGTGATGACGGGAGAGGCCCTGCTGATGAGTCCAAAAGGACGAAACGCGTCAAGGGATGGTCTCGTCAAATTATGGGAGGGAGGCTTTTATTATTTGCAATACTACTACTACTTTGTGAAATAACCGCGTCATTCGTGTGAACATGCATATAAAGCGCGTAGATTGTCTTTATAACTCAACAAATCAACATTTAGAATGTCGGTTCAGCCGGCCAAGCCGGCTGAAAGAGATTGCCTTTAAGAGATTGCCTATATGCCGGCCTATAAGAGATTAATTTCGGGTTCCGTCGGTAACTTCTGCATCATAGTGCGTGCTTGAAAGCATAAGTCAGTATTTTTGTTTTGTCTATGAGTTTCTAGGTTGTTTGTGATTGTTTTTCTTGGTATATCCTTGTGGCTTTGGCATTGGTATGTAGCACAATCTTTTCCAAAATATGGTTACACAAATATAAACGGAAAGCTTGTAGAACTTCTGTTGCAACGCAGGATAGATTTTTGGTCCTGCTCGACAGCGCGCGATGTCGTGTTGCTGTGTCCTATGTCTTTGTTGAACAGCTGTATCCCATATTTTTCCATCTCTGGCAATATATTTATCCTCATGAATAGCATGTAGGCATTCCTCTTTATTCAGCAGTTCTTCATCTTCTGGTTCAAATTCTTTTCTATAACGAAGGCCCTCCTCAATATATTTCTCTCACGAATATACTCATCAGAAGGTACATACTCGTTTTCAGAAGATGCTGCACTTTCGTCATCATCATCGCAATTATTAGGGTTTAGCTCACTTTGAAGAATGGAACATATACTGTATTTTTGTCTTGAGCAGCCATTTGGTCTTGAAAGTTCACAATAAATATTATTGCAAGAAAAGAGAAATTTTGCTTTGAAAAATAGTGAGAAGTCTGAGCACAAGAAAAAAAAACAGTATTTTGAATCTACTCTTCTCCTCTCTGTCTACCAGTTTCTCTGCTTTCACAAATACAACTTTCTGTTCCACACTCCGTAGTAGTCTGTCTGTTCTGAAAGCTTGTCTCCTCTGATTTGCGATTTGCCTTATCCACATACCGCGCTATGCTAACCATTCAAAGAATTTGTATCCTTATATTCAACGGCATCAAACGGTGATGATATTTAATTGCTAACTTTTTGCAGTTGAGAGTTACCCAGCTAACAAAATTCCCCCAAATCCGTCATTTTTACGTTGATTAAGTGTTATCAGACATTGAATCAACATAAGAGGCAAATTTTTCTGGCTGGGTAGGCCTTACCGAACAGAATGCTTTAGCGTATGCCACCTGCGGTGAGCTAATGAATGCTAGTCAGCAGAAGTTAATGAGAGAAAATCAATATTATAGCTACCAGGGATGTGGAAGCGGTTATTTTTCAACCGCTTCCACTAACAAAAAACGAAAAAACAACCGCTGACAATTTTTTTTAACTTCTGTGGGTTTGTACCCTGCCCTCTTCTACTCTTCATCATTTTGAGGAAACAAAAACCTTCATTTATCGCTATTACTTTACCTACTTTGCTAGAGCTTATTGTTTCGAACTACTCTGTGTTTCTTTTTCTTAGATATTAGAACTCGTGTTGAATGTAGAACAGTGATTTTTAATCTTTTTGTCATCGCGGAACCCCTAATGTACTTTTGCGTTTGTCACGGAACCCCCACAAACAAAAATTTAGAAATCACGAATTGCTTGCAAGAAAATCAAATATTTCGTTACTACAATTCAAAAAATAATTAAACACTTCAACAAATAGACAGTTATTACAAGTTCCTTCTCTACTTACAACTACTTTTACAACAGTTAACTTAATGCTACTCAGATCTAAACCGTATGACCACATATTACAGCTCTCGACAATAACCTGTCGTCACAACTACAAATTACACCGTATAGCGCTGATTTTCCCTCTCTATCCTCAACTAACTCTGACTTTTAGTTAACTTTAACTCTAATCATCATTACGGACTTTCTATCCGTCCCCAAAACACGTATTTACTCCGATCTTTTTGGATAGTGAAGCGGGAAATTTCTGTCGTATATATAGTATATACATGTAAAGCGAGCAAAATTGAACTGCACCAATCAACAGCCGCCTCAACGTGGTGATGAGGTCCCAACCCCGTTTGGGTTGGGTCAAAATGGCTGTTGGCCTTCCCAAGGGTCCCAGTTACCCCGGGCACTCCCCTCACACAAACCATTTTTTTGCCCTGCAGCCCCCTAAACGACCGCAGAAGGGCAGCACGCAGCCTCTTTAAAATCGGCCTGTCTTCTCTGTTCTCCTGCCTTTCTCTTGCCCGTCTTCTCATTCTTCCCCTTCTCCTGATGAGCGGCAACGTTCATCCTAACCCTTATCCCGTCTTTCCCTGTTCAGTGTGCGCTGGAAATGTGACCTGGCAGGGTAGGTCAGTGCAATGCTGCACATGCTCTAATTGGGTTCATTTAAAATGCTTACTGCTCTCCTTTGCTAGATTCAGAACTCTTGGCAGCCCTCTCTCCTGGAGCTGCCCTCCCTGCTGCGTTCCTGTTTTTTTGGAGATTCCACACCTACCAGCACTGTGACTTCCTCGTCGGACTTCTCCAGCTGGTATACCTCCACTGCTCAATCTGGTCCATCTGGCCCTCATCTGCTAATGCAGCACTCGTACCCCATACTCGCCTTCAAACCTCCTATCCTTTTTCCGCCCACTTTGTATCTTCTCCCTCTGCACCCTCACCACCGCCTCATGTTCCTGGCTGTTTCTGTTTACCTCCTGCTTCCTCTTTCCCACCCTAATTCTCTCAGGGTTCTTCAATGAAATGCAGAGGGTCTCCGAGCCAGGAGCACTAAACTGCTACACTTTATTTCATCTCATCCCGTTGACTTCATTTGTATCTAGGAATCTAACATTAAGTTATCTCCCTTTTTCCGGATCCCTGGATTCTCTGCTCTGCGACCAGATTGCTCCCACTCCCGATCTGGTATTTTTTCTACTAATGTCACAGACGCTAGCGGCGGCGTCATCATTTTCGTCAGATAGGGCTTGTCCTTCTCTGAGCTTTCTACCTCCTCTCTTTCTTCGCTTGATCCCTACTCTAATTATGTAGAGGTCAACATCTCTCCAAACGACTCCTCCTCGCTCTCATTTCTTAATGTATACGCTCCCTCTATTCGCTCTTCTCCGAAGGATAGCAGAACCAATTTCTTTTCTCCCTTGATTCTTCCCTCCTATTTGGAAGCGGTGGAATTTTCGCGCTTCGGCTTCCACAGAAAAAGGACCGCTTCCAGCTTTCGCTTCCACATCCCTGGTAGCTACATTGAATCAATGGTAAATTGCGGATTTATCATGCTAGACGGTCATTTCTCCTTACTAAGACCCAGACATTAGTAATACGTTGGAAGTTTTAAAAGGCTAGAAGCTAGTAATAGCCCCTCATACTTTGGGGTCATATTTGACCCCAATTAGATTGTAGAGTATGTCTCAACAAAACTCCTGGAAAAACATACAGCAACGTGCTATAAGAGCATATCCGGTTTTATTTTTCGTAAAACACCTTGATTGAACGATTCCTGGCGTTTTTACGCAAACTTTAAGACTGACAAAAATTTTACAGTAGTTTTTCTTTGCTTGGGGTCAAATTTGACCCCAATTTGGGTTTTTGGGTTAAACAATGAATGTGTTAATAATGATGATAGACCTGTGCATGATAGCGCAATCTTTGACAACAGCCATGAGGGCAATGCAGCAGCTGAACAGCTTATCAGATTGCCTACTGACAACTCCCATACTGACAACGAAAACAACTCTACCTTTTGTGATGTTACTGACAACGGTAGTGCAATCTGTAAATCAAAAGAAAATTACGCCGTTGTTATTGACAGTTCGAAAACAGGTTTTAATCAATGAAGCAACAGTTTACGTTGCAGAAATAGAGTTGATTGCGACAATTCCTTTGGACATAGCAATCTCATGCATTCCCAAAACTCGATTTGCTGCGACCAAATATCTGTCAATCAAAGCCCAAGAGATTTGCCTCAAATTTGTGGTTTTACTAGCACCATTAATAACAGTATCAAAAATGAAAATACAAGCATATCATATAGGTTACCTGATATAGATGCAGAGCTAAACTATAATGCTTTAGTTTTTATTCTAAGTGATTACTATTATTTGCTCAATTAATTATTTGCTTTGTTCAAAAAATAAATCTAATCACTTGTTTATGATTCACTGTAATGTTAGAAGCCTACAAAAAATATTGACGCACTAAATATTATTGCATTATCTCACTGATTTAAAGCGCAAAAATCATCAATCGATGATCGCGGGAGCGAAAGAGTTAAAACGTGAACCTGATGTACTAGCAGCATCTGAGACCAAACTTAAAGAAAATATAATTCACAGTAATATTGAACTAGATGGTTATCTATTTATTCACCGTAATAGTCAAACGCTTGCTGGCGATGTTGCAATTCAAGTTAAAAATTTAATTTTTTTTCACATGAAACCTAATATTAGTATTGATTTTCCCTCAGTTGAAAATTTATGGATAGAAATAGAAATTAACAAAATATAAAACTAGCTGTAGGCGTTATCTACAGCGATCCTGTCCAAGTGGAGCTCATTGATCTGTTTTCCAGAACATTGACAAACATCTTCCGTGGGCTTCAATCTGAATCCGAATTCTAAGTGTCTGGAGAGTTCAACATTGACCTAATTAAAATAAAATCCAACAATAATATTAAAACATATGGGTATAATTTAAACGGCAGCGCGGTGAAGTGTCCAAGAAATCAACCAACAAGAGCGTGCGAAAATTCAAAGTCATTATTGGGCCATATCTATTCTAACGACTTGAATAACCAGCTTATGCCAAGCATAGCAATTAGCAATGTTTCTGACCACTATCCTGTTTTCGCATTAATTGCTGCAGTGAAGCATTTCACAAACAACGCTCATCAAACCTGGAAACGAGATGTGAAAAATTTTGAAGCTGAACACTTTATAGAAGACTTAAATCAAACTTTGAATGCCTCTTTATCTTTATTGTAATCTACAATCCATGATCACTTTGAACAATTCATTAACTCTTTTACAGGTGTGGTAAACAAACGAGCCACTCGTAAATCAGCTACCAGTAAAGAAAGAAAACTAAAGATTATGCCTAACTCAATGGTATAAACGTCAACCTATGACGTGAAAAATGGTTAATTACATTGGCTGGAGGTTAAACTCACCGTTGCTGCAACGATAAGCTTTAGCAATTATGCAAGACAATTTTACCAAAGAAAAACTAATTTTGGAAATGAATTACCGTTCGCATGATAAGGTAAATTAATGCTTACTACTATATTTTGATTTGGTTAATGCAAAAAACAGCAGATGGATAGCGCATCAATAATGTAGATCACACGTTGGCACCGTTGGGCAGCTGAGCAAACGATTGCTGGTTTCATGCCCAAACATAAATAACAAAACTAAAATCTTAAATAACCAGCTTATACCAAGCATAGCAATTAGCCATATTTCTGACCACTATCCTGTTTTCGCATTAATTCCCACTGTAAAGCATTTCACAAACAACGCTTGTCAAACCTGGAAACGACATGTGAAAAATTTAAAGCTGAACATTTTATCGAAGACTTAAATCAAACTTTAAATGCGTCTTTGTCTTCATTTAAATCTACAATCCATAATCACTTTGAACAATTCCTTGACTCTTTTACAGGTGTGGTAAACAAGCGAGCCACTCGTAAATCAGCTACCAGTAAAGAAAGAAAACTAAAGATCAAACCATGGTTGTCCTCGAGTCTTCTCTCTTCGATTAAAACCAAAAATATCATGAACAAATCAATCGATTTGCAAAATAACAAGCAAAATACAAGAACCACAAAACGTATCGTAATATTTTAAATGGAACGACTGAAAAAGCCAAACAAAAATACTACAAGGTATTTATAATTGAGAAGAAAAGTGATAGCGGTAAGATATGGAAAATAGTATAAAAACTAATAACTTAAAATCTTCTAAACAAATCGACATAAACTAATTCAACACTAAAACAGGTAACGTGGTAACTAATTCTGCTGCTATTTCTAAAATTTTCGAGGCATACTTTTCCAACATTTAGAAAAAAAAGGCTAAGACCATTCCCAAAGTTGATTCTCGATTTGAATACAACAGCACCGACAAGCGTGATCAATTTTTTCCTCTTAACTCCAACGTATCCGAACGAAATTAATAATACAGCGTGTCTATGAAGTCTTGAACACTTTTCAAAATTTTATTGCTACAAAAACAAAAGAAGATAAAAACATTCGGTTTTTTGCGAAGTAAAGTTTGTTTATTTAAATTTTTTATTCAAAAATTTTTAGCTGTTTAAGTAATAGCCATATTTCAAGAATTTAACTTTGTAAGCTACTCATCGACTTCAACATATGCTCCATTTGTTGCTCTCAACATGTCAAGGCACTATTCAATTTCGCGCCTAGTGCTCTCCAGCATTTATTGGTTTACTGTTGCAAGGACATTGATGATTCGTGATTGCAATGTTTCAATGTCACGTACTAGTGTTCTGTACACACTGTCAACCCTTAGATAACACGATAACATTCTGCATTATCGACTCTTTTAAAATTCAAAAGCAACCAGGACTGCAGACGACGAAACTAAATTTATAAGAATTAGAAAATCAATAGTATTTCCTTTTCTTTGTAAATTTGATAGCAATTGCTTTAATAAAGGCCTTTGAGCAAACAACTCGAAAATCACTAAAGTTATTTCAATTTTTAAAAACGATTGTCGTAAGGAAGCTTCTAATTATCGCCCAATTTCGATTTTATCACAATGTGATAAAATTTTAGAAGAATTAATTTACTACCGCAACATCAATTTTAGTAAAAAAATAATCTGCATGTGAAAACCAGTTTGGCCATGGAAAAATTCTTCAACATTATTTGCAATGAACTCAATACATGACAACTTTATAAACAATATTGATCAAAATTTATATAAATGCCATTTGTTTTTGGATCTATCGAAGGCTTTTGATACGGTTGATCAAGACATTTTTTAAAATAAATTGTATCGTAAATTTGGAATTCTTGGTAAACCTCTGGACTTATTAACAAGTTACTTAAATAACAGATATCAAGATAATAATCTAATGTACTTAACTTCATGTCTTCATATGCGGGGTATCTTGTGGAGTATCTTGCGGGGTACCTCAGGGATATTGCCTTGAGCAGCTACCCTTTTTATTGTACATTAATGGCATCCCATTGATTTCCGATTTTGACACCACATTATTTGCCAACGACGCCTCCTTGACGATGGCTGATAAGAATCTGGAAAACCTAGAATACAAAGTTCAAATAGAACTCAAAAAAGTTAACTTTTGACTCTGTCAAAATAAGCTATCCCCAAATTTTTTAAAACCAAACTATATGATATTAAACAAACAACCCCTTAAAACTTGTCAGTGTAACTTTAGAATAGTTCTCAAAGATATTACCACTAATAGAGCACACACTGCCAAATACCTTGGGTGATCTATTGACGATAATCTCAAATGGACTTCGCAAATAAATGATTCGTCCATGCACCTTGCCAGATGCACAGAGCTATTGTCTTCCGTTTCTTTATTATTTCCGGGAAACGTGAACTCTAGACTTGTTTAGAGAATTCACTCAAATTATAACAGTGTCTCTTCATGGTTCTCGCTAATATCTAAATCTGCTGAGATGAGGGAGTATCTCGACTCAAAAACCGAAACATTCCTCGATGCTTCCTGGTTTTGCTACAAGTGTTTTTCTTTTTTTTGTATTACTACTCTAATATTGTGTCAATGTGCAAAAGCGAAAACAAATAAATTCTCTCTCTTTCCTGGCTATGCATTAGCTCTGTGTGTTCTGTTCATTGCATACGTGAACCCAAGGTGGCCTTGCGCTTCCCTTACTTTGGAAGTAGGAAGCACATTTCTGATATTAAGCTATTTTTAAAAAAATAGCAAAAACGTCTTTCATGTAGTTCGATTTCACACAGTGACGTCGCTTTCTTTTGATTTTTTCTTAAATTTCTCAAGTCTTTGCTGGGTACGCATTATGTTGCATGGTCTTTTCTCTCTGCTTGGCGTGCCCAGGGGAGTAAAAAGAGTCCTTGCTTTTCCCAAAATTGTTAGGTTTGATCCCCGTAGCTCTAAATGGATATTATAAAGAAAAATACCAATAACTTTTTCGACATGGTACGATTTGACACAGTGACGTTGTTTTCTTTCGATTTCCTCTCAAACTTCTTCAAGTCCATGACGGCTGCGCATTATGTTGCATTTTCGTTTTTCATAGGTTGCGTGAGCTCAGAGGAGTTAAAAGAGTCCTTAAATTTCCCAAGATTTTCCCAAGAATTCCCAAGATTTTTACGTTTGATCGCGGTTGCTCTATAGAGCTAGTATCAACCAAAATAGAAAAAAATATTTCTCCTAGGTATGGTGCGATTTTACCCCGGCAGAACATGCCATCATCTGTGCCAAGTTAAAATGTATCGATTAAGGCAGCTTCACCGTACAAACATCTGTGAGAGCAGCAACGAAAAGTTGTAAAAAAAAGCGCTATAGTTCTTGTACACGTAATGGTGATGACCTTGATCCATTGATCAAGACTGGTAGTCCCCAAAAAGAAAGAATGATGTCACAAACTATCATTCGCACTTTTTAAAGTTGCAGGGGGGCGAAACGTAGTCAAAAATGATGGCAGCGCCTACATGGTGGTCCTTTTGGCAATTAAAGAAATAAGATATGCAAGTATTAGACGTATTGACGATTTGGTGGGCCTCCTTTTGTATTTATATTTGTGACAAGATTTTCGGCTGCGCTGTTTGCTTAAATTCGGCCATAGCATGAAAAAAGGCTATGCCTTTCCCAAAGTCATATAATCTATTCCAATAGGCGCCTATTAAGATATTTTCAAACAAAAACGTTTCCTCTTTGTCCAGTTTTACAAATTGATGCTATTATTGCTTAATTTTGATCTTATCTCAAATTTGGGATTTCATTACATTTCACTTTACCCCTAATCCAGACCTCCCTGCTGTTAAATGAAGATCAGTGCTTTGTACCGATGCAAAAAGGGAATCATTCACAAATATCAGTAATGGGCTTTACTGTTTATGATGGCGGATAATAATTTACGCTGCCTGCTGCTGTTCTCACTACATAGTAGCAAGCATTGTGTTATCGTTTAACATTATGATCTAACACTGCACTTTGAAAAGATTCAAGGAAGAAGAAAAAAGCATGCTTAAACAAATAACCGCTTGTTGAACTTTGATACAGCGTGAGATATTATAGTTATAGAATTGTTTCTCGAAACGCAATGGATTGAATATAACATTATGGGCTGGTGTGCATAGCCACTATATGTCTCCCAAGTTTATCGAGTCCTTGGTTTTTTGCCCTGTGTTTACCGAAGGCGTTTTTAAACTATACAGATTTTTATTCGTTAAATTCAGCAAGTGCTTAAAAGCACATCAAAGTCGTGGGAGGGCGCCAAGGTGGTTGATATGTATTTCCTGGATTAAGCCATTAAATGTTAGGACCGCTACTTATGACTTTTTTGTAAGTGTAGGCGTATTTGTATGAGCTAAAGTCTCTGACTGCGCGCATGTTGCTTGATCCTGGCATAAACGCAGCCATGCAAAAAGCAAACTAACCCGAAATAAAGCGCTTACGGTCAAGTTATTGCAATAGCAGTGCCCCCATTTATAATGTCGAGGTTAAGAATATCAAATCCCCTAGCAGTGCCACCCTCATTCAATTGCAAGGAAATGGCTTCAACATTTAGATGATATATAGCTGAACAGTAATATTTTGTTGCAAAAGATAAAATAGGACCATCTTTTTTTCCAGTCCTCTTTTTCTTAGGGGAGCACCAAGTGCTTTGCTTCGAGTTGGCTACATTATAAAATGATTAGAGACTTGATTTTTTGATGAATCTCTTTGAAAACGTAGACAGATAATGCAAAAAAACCATGCTTGTGAGAAAGAATAGTTAAAATGTAACAAACAACTAGCTTTGTCTAGAAATTGCAAGTTTGCCGAGTCCAGGCATCAAAATTGTGAGTGTTTTTGACAGGTAGGCTACATTTCAAAATTTTTTAAATCTTCATTTTTTGTTGAGTCTTTTTGCGAATTTTGATCGATAGTGCCAAAGAACCATGCTTGCGAGGAAAAATGGTCAAAATGTGCCAAGAAGCTAACTTCTTGAAAAATGCAAGTTTCTTGGGTCTGGTGGGAATCGTTCAACCAAAAATGGAACATGACGTATGGCAGCCAAGTCCTGATCAGCCATCATAAACCAATCCTTTAAACATATCGCTGGAAAGAAAATTTCCAAAGCTTTCAAACGACACAGACTGTTGGTACCTTATCATAACTTTTTTACATTAAACTAACCTGTTTTTAACCAGCTTATCAATTTTTTGGGAAAATAAAAAGTTGCACTAAAGGTTTTGAAGTTCAGGTTTTTGGTAAAAAACGAATAGTAAATTTACTTGTCATATATTATCGGAATTGCCTTAAAATACCCATTAATTTATTAAAAAGTTTGAAAGTCGGTTGAGAAATGAGAACACAAATCAGTTTTTAAGTAAACTGATTTTGTAAAAATGTAATTTTTGAAAAAATCATTATGTGATGTCTCTGATAACGAAAAACTGCGTTGATCGTACCAGAAAGTTGATCGACATCATACTGCGAGTCGAAGCGTGAAGAAAAAAGCGAGAATCATAATTAGAAGGCTTAAAATGGTTAAATAAAGAATCTTCTTCTGCATTGTGAACTGAATGTTTATTGTGGTAGAGTTATTTTATCGAAAGCACCTTGCTAAGGTCTCCAAACAAAGCTTTTAATCCTACGATCAGTATTTTTTGGATAAATTGAAAAAACAAATTTTACAATTAATGGTTAATCATAACGTCATAAGACATATCAAAGAAGTAAAAGTTTTTGAGGTTGGTAAGAGGGAACTAGCTTTCGTTTAAGCCGAAAATTGCTTTTTTCGGTCCAAAAATGAAATTAAAAAAATAAACTTTGATTATGACGTCATCGTGACTTTAAGAACCCCCTTCTGACATTCACCCTAAGGAGCAAATCAATCATGCGAAGTTTGGTGTTTGTACCCCTAGAAGCTCTGGAGGAGTTAGGATAGACACACAGACAGAATCCCGCTTTATATATTAAATGATATCGTGTGCTAAGCACTTTTTATGGCTTAATACTGTTACCGATGAGTGTACTGTGGTATGTAAGAGCATTAACCTATAGAGCAGAGTTTTCCATTCCCGATTTGCTGCAAAGCTTTGGGTGGGTACTTAAGGACGTCAACTGAAACAAAAATTTGATATCAATTATCATTCATATTCGCAAATAAATGATAGCATAAGCAAGCGACGAAAGCAACACATTCTTTGCCTTTTTCCAATATCCTTCAACGTCATCGTATTTTCAAAATGTGGGAGTTTCCACGACCGATATTCCCCGATTGATGCAATATTTCCAAAAAGCGGAACTTAGCAACACCAACAATAACAATGAACAATAATCTAATTGTTTTGCATTGATAAAATCATCATTTTTAAATGCATTTACCCACCCATTAGCCTATTGCCCACCTTTATCCCGTAAAATTTTCATGTTGGCTTGTTTATACATGTTGGTTACAAATTCAAACAATAATCAAATTTTGTCTACATAAGGTAATAGGTTCTTTGTTCATTATCATCAATCAAGTTTGTTCATGCAAACGCGATCAAAGAAAGCGTTATTTTAAATCACATGCATAAATTTGCAACATAAAAGAATGTTAACATTGGTGTTGTGAGGGGCGTAAGTAAGCTACCTGCTTACGTTATTCACAAGCAAACAAAAAAAACTTGTTCCTTAATATTGCATTTATCGGAAAATAACACCCAAATTTATACCATCACGAGCTATTTGAAAAATTAAACCAACTTCCTAAAATTAGTGTTTGTAGCCATCATTTTTGTGGCCATCTTAACTCCGAAAATATCTGTTCTGGTTTGAATATAGACCATCGCCTAAAAAGAATGGAAACACTGTTATAGAAAAAAATTACCGAAAGATTTCCATAGACGTCAATTACCATTACAACAATCACTTTCCTTATCCCCAAAGGTGACTTTTACAATCTTTTTTATGGAGATCGTTTAACAATTCCCCTACATACAAGATTTTGTGAAAGAAATGTTACGTGTACCGATAGACTTCTTTGTATTTAAGATTTCCCTGTAGCTTATGCAAAATGTCCCCAAAAGGTTTCTCCATAAGCCAGATTTTTCATCCGCATGTAAGAAACTGAACAAACCTGGTAACTCTGTGTGTTTGTTTGAAATAAAAAAAAAATAAAGAAGAATAAAGAAACAAAAATGACAAGGGGTTTTACAACTCTTGATAAAGAACTCTGCTGGTATGTTTTAAAACCAGATGACTTTAAGCAGAATTTTTGAAGGTATAAAAATAACACATAGTAGGCGTAAATAAACTAACTCTTAATAATATAATAAACTAAACGAATAGAAAAAAATTGACGGACTATTTTAGAAACTTGGTGTTTGCCTTTTGCTCTGTAGTTAAACAAAACAGCGAAAGCCCTTTTGCTCTATAGTTAAACGAAACAGCAAAAGCCACTCGGAAGAAATCTTCAGAGCTGCTTTCGTTGTTTTGTTTAACTACAGAGCAAAAGGTAAACACCAAGTTTTTGAAAAAGTGCATGCGTTTTATTGGGCATTTTTATTGAGCATTTTTTGGTCAATTTTATTGGGCATACTTGCTAGCATCTTTTGCCGGAATATATTATAAAGCCAAAACAAATATCAAATTGTTGGTAATTTTCATTTGCACATACAAGTCATTTTCTGTTAGCAAGTCTTTAGGCCTGTCTCTAAAAATACCCATTCAGTTGACTTTGATTGCAACAAAGAGCTGGCAGAAGTGGTCGCGTCCAGATTGTGTGTTATATCCTTTATCTGAACACTTGCTGCCTCTTCTGGTACAACTACTTGGACATCATCAACCTGCCTTTACTTTCTTCTGCCAATTATCAAAGACATTTTCATTGGGCTAAGTCTAAGCTATAATATTGTAAACCGCACTCACTAGGCGCAATTAAGTGTAAAATCGAGCCAACTGTTAAAAGTTGCTACTTTCCTAAGTTGGTGGGCCTACTGCTGAGTTATGGCTCTCATTAAATTATACGTTAGTTGCAGTGGCGAGTCGACTTTTTTCAACCCTACTAGAATAGGATATTGAATCTTGTCCTCGTTTTACACATTTTCTACTTCTAATCAAAAAGCATATTTTACTCTTACGCTTTTATTTAATGATGGTATTTAAATGAACACGACACAGACGCTTTAAATAAGTGTTACAGTTTACGGGCATAGCTTTCAGTGTTTTACAAAAAACCGAATTTGAATTCCAAATTCTATCGAATGTTGAGCTTTTTATTTGAATTTGGAACAGAAGCAATCTTAAAGGAAGCCGCACTGGATTAATAATATTTCAAAACAACTTTAAAAAAACATTTACAACTTTTCATTTATTGCAAATAGAGCAGCAACAAGTTTTGATCTCGTGTAGTCTATTGTTATTCAACAATTATTTTGACTTTAAAAATTACACTTTGCTGTAATAATTAATGTTTCAAATATTTGGAAGGAAAGAGATGACACTGCTGCATTGCTATCTTCCATTTATCATTGCTTTTGAAATTGTCGAGATCAGTAATATATTTTATTTGCAATTAGGAGCTCCGGTAGTCATTAGAAAGTAGGCCAAGGATTTATTAGCCAACCTAATCAAGAGTGTCTTGGCAGTAATGAATAAGAATTAAAAGCGTTCTCTAAACAAAGTATTAAAATCAAAAGACAGTCTTTGTAAGATCTTCATATTTTGCTTTGATTTTACTTCTTGCCAAGGTCAGCTAATTTTTTAAGTCTGGGTTAGCTGATGTTGTAACTATTTAATGGATGTTTGGTTTAAATATTTTTTCTATTGTTATTTTAGTTATAAATCAATAAAACTCGTAACTAAGTCGTAAATATTTTCTAACTGGTTTAGAAAAATGGCAGCATAAAACCTACGCGTCATTATGTATTACAGTAGACTCCGCTTTACTGGCTCACGGATAACCGGATCATTCGGTTAGCTGGATCATTTTTCCAAGTCCCGAACAACATGTGTATTTTCAATGCAAATGTACGCCGCTTTTCTGGATTACTGGTTCACTTTTTTTGAATAACTGGATCGCTTTTACACCGAAACTTACAGCAAAATCCCATAGTTCGCATGGCACGTGTCTCAGTCATTGATCACGTGCTGAAACAAGATTGTACCACGACTATATTGCATTTTTTTCAGCAAAAATAATACAGTATTTTAATAAATAAACACAGTATTATTGATTCTCATTTCAATGTTTCTTTTATAACTTGACTTTCTTTGATGACTAAATAAACCTTGATCGTTTTTAAAATACAGTACTGTATCTTTTCGGCTAACTGAATCAAAAGCCCTCTGCCCGAAGTGTTCCAGTTAAGCGGAGTCTACTGTAGTCTGCAGGGGATCAAGTAAGGTACGGAATGATTTTCCGTACTTTCAAAAAATGTCGTACCGGAATTCTGCACTTCACTAAACTACCGTACATAGCAGTAAGGCACGGAATTTTTTGCGTACCGTAATACCGTACCTTTCCGTACCAATTATTTTGCTGAATTTTTGTTCGTACATTACAGCAAATGTGTGTTGAGATAAATATCAGCAGAAGTAGAGATGATACGCTAGTAGAGAGCCTAAGTACCGCATTGAGTACTTTTGAGTTCTGACAATAGTGAATCACTTACTTTTGGGATAACCAAATTGCCTCGAATAAAACTATTCTCTTAGCACTATCCCGGTATCCCATTGGAATCTTACTCGTAACTAGAATCTAAAATCTAAAAAAATACAACTCCTCCTGGAGTAGCACAATCTCACTAGAATCTACGATCTAGAATCCAGAATATGTAATAATCGTAACAACGTTTTTATATATACAAAACGTTAATTTCTAGAAAGTTCAAAAGGTATTTTTAGCCATTTCCAATAAAACAAACAAAGACTATGACATGATTACTGCACCATTGTAAAACATAATTGTTACATCACAGAACGAATCTCCAAGAAAACTCTACAGAGTTATTGTACTTCAAAACATGCTTGTTACGTTATAAAATGCAAGGTTCAAAAAAGTTCTTGGGAATTGGATACGGAACGATTAAATTTTGAAGAAAAATAAGGTACAAAATTATGTACCACATTTCTGGCATACTACGGAACGGTACCCAAATACGGTACTATTTTTTCTGTACCCTACCGTACTCTTTCTGGAGGCCCAAATAAGTCTCCAAAAGCCTTGTTTTGTTGAAACCAAAAATCACACAAAATTCCAATTTCACAGCTCTAACAAAATTGCATTGTTATGACGTAAAATTCAATTAAATGTAGCTAGTGAAATTGGAACTTGTGTGATTTTTTGTTTCAACAAAGCAAGGCTTTTGAAGACTTTAGATCGGGCGTCCAGGAAGAGTACCGTATTTCCGTATTTGCGAACTGAAAAAATAGCACCGTATTTCCGTACAGTATAGAAAAAATAATAGCGTTTTTCCGTACTGTAATACGCCAAAAACCACCGTACATAATTTCCTACCGTACTTTTCTTCAAAATTTAATCGTACCATACCCAATCCACTGATTCTATGTGAGAGTTATTTTGGATTGCGGCTTTTGTCTAAAAATGGATAACGTTGCTTGCGCAGTAACATCAATTTATTTTTATTTCAGAAAATGTAACCGAAGAGCTCTAATAGCAGATCTAGCGCAGCGCTTCTCAACAGATGGGCCGCGAAACGTTCTGCCATAAATTAAAGATTGTTTTGGAAAAAATTATGAATTACGAAAGCTAAAAATGTACCATAAACTTAACACTCTTTTGTTTTGTAGCAACTTCCTTCCTGGAATAAATGATTGTTCGGTAACAAATTTTCCATGAAGTGGGCCCCAAAGCAAAATCTCGGAGAAAGGTCCATGACATCAAAAAGGTTGAGAAGCACCGATCTAGCGGATATCAACGGTTTTACATTGTAACTGAAATAGCCTTACGGATTTATGACATTGTGTTAAGTGTGGCAGCAGAGGTAATATGATTTAAAATGCGTGTGTCAAATTTGCCAGCTTTTGAGTTCATTTTTGTTTCGAATGCCAGAGATCTCTCACAAATGCCATTGTATAGTTTGTTGTTATTGCAAGAAGTGAGGGTGTTGCATTTGTTAAACCTGAACAACTACTAACAATTGCAACTTAGGTAAAGTGGAAAAGTGATTAAAATTTAGGTGTCAAGAAGAAACAACGTTGAGTACTGTAACACAAAGATAGTTTAATGAATCATGTTTTCTTACTAGCATTAGTAGCAGATATATCCAGATACTGCAGTTATATCAGACGGTATTATTTTTATACCGCAACCATACGTAAAAAACAAATTGACAAGTTGAAGGCAAGAAAACGCTCATTAAACTTGAGTATCTTGCTTTTGATAAAATGTTCTTAAAAAATCAATATATAGCTGACAAAATGATGTTCTAATATAAAAGAAATTGACACGATGTTGATACACAAATAACAGTAAACAGTGACGTACGCAGGGGGGCTCCTATGCACGTGCCCCCTTCAGGAACGATAAAATGTTTATTTCAGCAATTACTTGCCAAAACTTATTCTCGTGCTCCCCTCAGGAAATTGTGGAACGTGATTGTCAGCTGCTATAATTGTAACTGCAACATGTACCTCTATTTGAGTGCCACCTCTATTTGAACGGCACCTCTAATAGAACACCACTATAGGGAAAGGGCTGAAAAATAGAGCGCCACCCTCTAATTGAACGCCACCTCTAATTAAACGCCACCTTGATGAATTCTTCTATTTTGGCAATAGTTACGGTTGAAATCGTCTTTCTAGGTGTAAGAAGAGAAGAATGGATTGTCTAATTGCACGTTTATTTTCAGACGCTAGGAAGTCCCAACTTGCATCTTTAGCACTGTCGCGTTAAATAGAATTTTAGGTGCTATTTCAACTTTAATTTTATTCTTAAAATTGAGGCGACTTATATTATCGCTTGAATAATTAAGTCTGGCTACAATTTAACAGCTAGGTGAAGATTGGCTTCTACTAAGATGCTTTGAACCGCACACTTCTCGGTCATAAATGTGTTAGATATTTTTTCTTTTCATTCATAAAATTTATCTTCTCAAAATTCTGACCAGCAAGTCGAAAAATAGAGCGCCACCCTCTAATTGAACGTCATCTCTAACAGAACACCACTATGGGGAAAGGGTTGAAAAATAGATCACCATGGCGTTGAAATAGAGGTTTTACGGTATTTGCCCAAGCTTGGCGCTGTGGACGGTCGATCTGCAAAAAGAAAAGGTCATTACTGTATACTTTGGCACAATTTAGACCATCGCCAACATCAATCTCCGAAAAAAAAAGGTTACTGCATATTCCAGCACAATTTTTAGCACTGTGTTCATCGTTCGCCGATCTCCAAAAACAAATGTCTCGTGGTCCCCTTAAGAAATTTCTGCGTATGTCCCTGCCGGTAATCTGGCATTGTTTTTATTTTTGAAAATTATATGAATTTCTAAATAAGTATGCAACAGGTTCAAAGACAATAGAATTTCCACAAGTATTTAAAAACATTTTGGGATTAGGCTCGGATTTGGATTGCATCAACACTTTTTCAAATCGCAAAATTATAACAGCCGGGCAAAACAATTAACTGTACTTATGGGATATTTATAATCCTCTGACTAGCGTTAGATTCAGTGAACCCCAGAACGAACTTTACTCTTCCATTTCTGAAGATATATAGACAGGTACGATGTTGATTTATCTTGACTTTTCGCAACTTTGGTTGATCTCCAGTAGAATAAAATATTATAGATATAAAGCGAATTTTTGTAGCAAAGAACAAGAAACAGCATCTTTTTCAGTGGGAGCCATTGGACCCCCAGCCAGTTGTATCCTTATTGCTCTTAATTGAAACAAGCCATGTTTTGTTGATGTTGCGCTTTACCAGGTAATAATAGTTTGTTTGAGTATCGGTACCACAAATTAAAATGTTTTTTAATCGCTCCAATATTTACTTTGGGTAGTGTATGTTAGCCAAAGATAACTATCAATAAAGTTATTAAGAAGAAACGAGGTTGCAAGAACTACAAAGAAGAGTAATTCAAATAAGAAGGGCTAGACATACACCAGATGAGGAGATGTTGGACCTACTGGAAGAAAGTGAAGAGAAAAAGAGAAAGGATGAAATGCAGAGCGAGTTATGAGAAGACAAAAAACTCAATTACCTCAACATTGAAAATGTGTCCTTCTCTGAGGTGCAACTTCGTCAGTCTTTGTTTCCTGAAACGAGAAGGAATATTGGTCAGCGACTCCACATGCATCTAATCTTGATCAAACTGCTGCCTGCAACATATTTTGTAAATTTGTAGAGTCTTCACGTTATGCTAATACACAATGTGCTACGATGCTTGATTCGTCCAAGCTTTTCTTTTTAAGCAAATTGTTGAAAAAAGTTTGCAATTGGAAAAATAAAGGAGGGGTTGCTAGCATACAAAACCAGCCGGATTGGTATCAATCAAGATGAATTCGAGAAGTTTTTGGGTGTTGTTATTCTTTTTAAAGTATATAAATCAAGTGGTGAGAATGTTTTTAAATTTTGGAGTCAAGAAGATTGGAGGCCAATTTTCTGGAAACTAATGGGTGGAAATCGGTACCAACAGATTCTTCGAGTATTCAATTTGATAATGCGAATTCAAAAAGGAAAAAATAGATCTGCTGACAAACCCACGTCCATGAGAGCTATTTTCGAAGAACGGGATTTCATTTTGCATGATGGCCATACTCCAGGGCCCTATGTGACTGTTGACAAACATTTGGTTTGTTTTGGAAGAAGATGCTGATTTAGGTATTGCATTTATTCCAAATCGTGAAAACATGGAATGCCAATTCGAGCAATATGTCAGGCCAACACTTTTTAGGCGAGGAATATCTAAGTATACCCTTGAGAAATGCTACAAATGGAAGAGAAGTCAACAAAGGTGCTAGGGTTGTCAAAGAATATGAAAACTCCGTCCGAAACTTTACTTACGATAATTTTTTACTAGTGTGTCACTTGTGCATGAACTAGTTCAAAAAAATCTTTTTCTCGTTGAACCATGCGAAAAAACAAACCGTAGCTTCCTTAACAATTCAATGTTGCTGAAGACGTGAGATAACATCAATCACTTTCGGATTTCAAAAAGATACAATGATCCGATCCTACGGTCCAAAAAAGAGCTATGTTGTAACCACGCTGTCAACCGTGCAGTTACTTCCCGAAATGCATTCAAATTCTACAGAAAAAACTCTGAAGCAATTTCTTTTACAACAGCACCAAAAGTAGTGTTGACACTTGTGACAGAAAGGTTTGAACGCCCACTTCCAAGAGGATGACGAGAAGATAAATAGTGGCTCTATTTTACAGTATGATCGACGTCAGCGCTGCCAATGCTTTTGTGATATGGCAGCAATTGCACAACAAAACTAGCAGCATTTTTAGCAAGAAAAAGAGAATAATTTTCTTGATCTAACTAGGCAAAAAGCTTGCAGGATTACCAGCTTCGTCTTCAACCTCGTATATAATTTTGCAACAAAATAAAAGGGACAGCTACTGAGGATCAGGCGCCAAAAACAGAGAAGGCTAGATTCAGTCATTGCGAAGGACATAAAAACCAAAAATGCAGACAAATCTGTACTGTGTGCAAACTGAACATTGCCAAGAACATTCGCAACTTATTGGCTATCAATGCAATCATAACACAAACTCATAATTTTTGTGAGTTATCATAAGCTGTGCCATTGGTTGCTTTTTCGATTAACTTTTTTATAATTTGGCTATCTAGATCAGCTTGATTTCTATTAGTGCACATACTTCTTTGACTTCGTGTGATACATTTAGCGTATTTTTGGTTTTAATGAAGAGTTAATTAGCTAGTTTTTGCAATTTATCTTGTATTCTCTCACCTCAACTTTCATTTCGTAATTTGAACTGACTAGTAAAAATTTCCAGGACAAGGGGTTAAAAAATTGGGGTTCATTGGACGCCAAAGGTACAATTTTTATATATTTTTTTAAACAGAAGGATAATTGTTGAGGAAAAAGAAAAAAGGGGGAAAGTTTTGGCTTTCATTGTTACAGAACTACTGGCCTGGCTTATGTTCTCCGAGCTCGTATAAGGTTGGTGAGCGATGCTTTTCCTGTTGACAATACGAACGTAATTAAAATGGTGATCAAAAGTTTATTTTGAAAGGAGTCTCCACTTGGTTGTTTCTTCACAATATTGAATTCTGGATTGGGTTTTTAGTACATATATTGCAACCATACAATTTCTTTCCGATCAAACGTGGTTTACATTTTTTACAAACATCATAACCAGGTTACTTTTGCCACCTGAGCCCACCTTTCTGGTGCACCTATGCAGAACTCTATACAGTTTGGTTTATGTTTTTGGGAAATCAAATGAATATAGCGGGCAATATTTTTCAAGTGACAATGTAGACGTAGGCTATCTCAAAAAAGTTCAGAAAAGGTTTTTTCAAAAGGAGACACAGCCAGCTCTCTTTGTTTACAAACCTGTATCTTGTCTTTGTTTTTAAGCATCTATGTAATTATGCAATTCTTAACTTTGTTTCAAAAATTATAGCTAGAGCGGGAGGTTACAGCCTCTTTTGCTTTTTTTGGTTGCGTCCCTTATGGGGAGGATGCAGATAAGCCGAGATCTATCTGCGAATGGCAATGCTTGTCTGGATGGATAGCCAATCAATATGTCACTGTCATAAGGCAACATTGGCAAAAACTAACTTCTGTTTGTTCAAACCCATGACCTGTCCAGCTACCCTAAACTGTCAAACCAGAAGCCGGCTTCACGGGTATTTGTAACCCGACTTAACGTACTAGTAGCTTTGTCGGACGGCACTGGTAGAGCAGGCTTCCCACCAATATAGAGACGCTACCGAAAAATTTTCTTTATTTCAGGATTGTTTTCAACACGCAAAAAACGTCACCAACTTCCAAGAATTCCCAACAGAAGAAGCTTCGAAAAGGAGAATAAAAGGAGTGGAATGGGCGAAGTGGCTGACCTCTTGGCGGCCGTGCATTATATAAGCCGCGGTACAGTCATTTGGGACCCATCGAAATCAGTTAAGTGCCTTTTCAACGTTATGCGTACATTGTATTCTTAAAACGTCAGCGTTAATGCGACGCGTCTGTGGGATTTGAACCCGCATCTTTGAAACTAGCCTCCTCGCGCGCCGAGTTTTGCTGCCATGCACCACGCGCTACCAGCAATGCCTTAAAGCACCGCAATTAGTTTGTAACTTTTGGAAGACCTTTCTATGCTAATCACTGCTTGTGTGATCAGCTTTACATAAGGATATCAGTTTTAGTCCATAGTCGAGCGGCTAGAAGTACGTCAAAACGAACCTCGTTCAAAAGTAAACAGCACGTAAGTGTTAGTTTGTTTTATAAAAGTCGACGTTAATGCTATTGGGGAGACCTCTTGGCCCTTGGCAAGCCCTGCTGATGAGTCCAAAAGGACGAAACGCGTCCAGGGATGGCTTTGTAAAATTGAATATATCTCTCAATAGCATTGCTTCCGAAGGAAGCCTCGCGCCTTCAGGACTCGCTTTGTTGTTTTGTCTCTCGCTTATAAGACGCTCTCTGTCGATCGTAACCACTTGGAGCTAGCAATAAAAAGATAAAAATGACAACGAGTTTTACCACTCCTAACAAAGAACTCTGCTGGTATGTTGCAAAACGAGATATTTTTTTCGAATTTTTTGAATATACGAAAATAACACTTAGTAAATAACCTAACAGTAAGTAAATAACGTCGTATTCAAATACAATAAAATTGTCGTGCTGTTTTAGAAACATTGTGTTTGCGTTTTTCTCTGTGGTTAAACAAAATAGCGAAGGCCATTTTAAAGATTTATGAATAAATTTGCCGACACCTGATTTGTAATATGCATAACCAAAACAAATGTCAAGTATTGGTTATTTTTGTAGATGCGTACGAGTCCACGCTCTATTTGCAACTCTTTAGTCAAACTGGGTTACCTGGTCGGGTATACCGCCGAGACCCCATCACCTTCTTAACTAGGGCTCCACCACTTGTTAAGGACACAGCAAGAGAGCTTGCTTCAGTTTCTCTGCCCCTTAGTTTTAGTTAGGAGCGCAAAGCGCAGAATAGCAGTGAACATCATTTTTATAGCCGATGGTATGGCTATAGATTAGACTAGACTGTACAAAAGAATTCGGCCATTACTCATAGATTTGGACTTCAAATCCTTTGTCAACACTTCATTTGATCGAAATTGTGCAGTAGTACTGTACATGTATATGAAAACAAACCGTTTTGCCTGTTTTTTTATTATCTTAACAACGATGTTGTTAACAACGCAAACAATATTAAACGGATGGAAATCTAACTTCTAAAAACAATGTTTGTCTGGATGAATAGCTTACCAATCACTACGTCACAACCATGAAGCAGCATCGATAAAAACCAATTTCTGGAAGTTTAAATCCACTGCCCGCACCAGCTGCTATGAAGTTTAAACCCAGCTAGCAGGTTTAGACAGTGAGAAGCTCTAATTGGAAATACCACCTTCACGACTTCGACTCCAAAGCAATTTAATTTAGAAACCTTTTGGAAAACAACGCGTTACGGTCGTGACTTAATGCATATGCTGAACAGGCAATGCCTTCTTGCCTCAATTCTTAAAACGTTTGTACAATAAAGCGTGAAAACTTTTTCAAGAAAATTCTGATCAGTGGACGTAAATAAACCTTGTTTATAAAGGCAACTTTTATGTAGGTCAAAGATATACTCACAAGTAAGTGGCCTAGTAGATTTGTCATCGATCTTTTTTGAGTACACCATTGGCTTTATGTCTTACTACTTCGGCACCCAAGGGTGCAGTCACGGGCAAAGAGGAGATAATTCCCACTAACCCGAACTTGTTTTCGAAAAAAGAGTAAAAATTTTCTTTTTTTGAAAGCAATTAATCGCCGCCTTTGCCGCAGAAGCTTTGAAATAGAAAACTTTAGAGATTGTTTGAGAAGAGCGCAAACACTTCATTTTTGAAATTTGGTTTCACCCCTTCCTCTTTTGCAAAAAATGTCGGCTTCGTGTCTAGTGATAAATTAACGCAAGCGCGGTTTGAAGATTAAAAGATTGAACGAGAATTGGAATAAAATTCATTTTCCACGGAGTTATTGTGGATGTCAAACAGATATTAAAAAAAGCAAAAACATATACGTTAAATACATAGCTCATTTATATTATCGGGCTGTATAAATGCTAAAAAAAATGTTATCAACCATCAATCTATACTCTTCGTGAATGTTTTCTGTCTTTTGGGTTAATTTTTTTGTTACAACTCCACAAATTTTTATGTTTTTTATTCTTTAAATTTTATTGTATGCTCCTACGCGTGGTAGTAGGCTATCATTATTTTGTAGGATAAAGAACATACCGTCAGAATAGTGTCACGCCAAGCAAACAAATACATTAAAATAGATTTGATCACCGACTATATAATCATGACGCGGATACCGAGACCATGAAATAATGTTAAAGAAAAAGTTCATTTATCAGTGGAATGCTTAAGCTCTCTTTATTTTGCTAAAGCTAATGGCGTTTTGGCAGTTGACGTTGAGGCCAAAAATGGTGTTTCCAGCGCAGAAATCTTCTTGTCATATGCTATGTTTTTATCCTGCAGTAACAGAAAAATCTTTTGTTGGTTGTGCTGCAAAGCACGGGGATTCCGGAACTGGGTGCAAAGAGGGCAACTGCTTCTCTTATTGAACAACTTCCCCTTCAACGAAAAGGTTTTTTGACTCCCAACCTCTTGAATTGAATTGCTAGTTCTCTTGATGTTTTAAAAAATGATGTGCATGCATTGTAATCGCTTCTATATAACTAAGCATATTGCTTGATGAGCTGATTAAATGACTGTTGTAGTTTAACCCACAGCTAACCGTTGATAGAAAAAAACAAAATTTTTGCCAACTCTCTGCGGATAATCTTTATTTCGAAGTCAATCTAAAATAGAAGCATTTTTTGTCAATTTTTGAGCGATAACTATTTTTTTAGAGGTCAACATGAAACCCCTACAGCCATTTTTTTCTTATGACCAGTGAAATTGCTTTTTAAAAAAACCATTAAACCTTTTTACAGTTTGCCTTCCATATCTTGTGAGATCCTTGCCATGGTGGATCTGAATCTAATGATGTTTCAGCGCTGTTGCCATTAAAACTTTTTTGCAGTTAACGTTAGTGTTGGCACAAAACATTATTATCACAAGCAGAGTAAACAAGCAGGGAAAATTACCATAAAGTGCCTTTCCTAAAAGCACTTGACGTAGCCATTACGAGGTTTGAACGCACGATTATTTTCACCACAAACGTCGCTGCAACACACTAGATCATATTGCCGATAAAATGATGTACTTTGCCTCTTTATTAGAATTGGAGAAAGGCATATTTTATGCATTCGATGTCTAAAAGCGGATTAATCATTCATCATCTTGGTTAGTTTGTCTGTACTACCGCATAAACTAGTCCGTTGTAACGAGACAGAATGTATTTGTTTTACTGAGACCTAGTTCAAAGCGCTGTGAAAAACAACAAGATAAACAAAAACTATCCAATCTCTATCGCAAACGAGCGCCGCTCTTTGCTTGACAGCGGCTGCTAACTGCTTTTAGCAACAACTTTATGAACTTTTGAAGGAATATGACTTAGCAACACAAAGTCATTTACACAACATAAGATTGCAAATAAAAAAAATTTGACTTTGAGTAGTAAATAAAGTGCCGTTATTTATAATGCCCCCTACCTTGGCGCTAAAAAAATGCCAAGTTGTGATCATGAGATTTCGAATTTAAGGTCTGTGTGGCTTCTGCAATGATGCGTCTTTGCAAAATGCACTGTAACGAAACGTCTACGACCTCCGCTTGCAGGTGCGTAACCAATAATTTTGTTCAGGGGATGCTAGCCCAGAACATTTTTGGTATAACTATTTAGGAGCACATTCTATTGCCTCAAAAAAAATGGTGTTCTCATCAATTTATGATCAGTTTTTGACCACCAGTAAAAGAAGGTCTTTACACAATATTTTGGCACAATTTTTGTGGTTAAGGAAAAAATTCAGCCCCTCCAGCTTCCTCCCTGGTTGTACCCTTGTCTGCTAGGATATGCCAAGAAAAGACATTTGCTTGGAAATTTTTCCCTCTCTGCTGCAGTAAATACAGAGAATATCTATCGTCAAAAGCATTTTGGTAAAAGCGGTTCTGGGGCGTTTCACTTTTGTATAAAAAAACAATAAAAGCTAAAACTGTTATGGGTAAAGATATTCATTCACTTTTGATAACATCTTGCTCGTTCCTGCAAAATCTGTTAACGACGAAATTGCCTATGAAATAAATAAATAAATGCTAAAACTATTACAACTAAATAACATCTTGTTGGTTCCTGCAAAACTACGAGACCACGATTGCGACATTATAGATAAAATAGTTGAACCTCTCCCTTCCTAGAGTAAACAATCGTTTTTGTCTTGCTTGCGCCATAGCAAAAAATTTCTTAAATAATTGTGTAAGCGAAACGTGTTTGGATTTCAACAATTCCCTGATAGAGAAAACAGGAACATAGATCACTTATTTTCATTGGCTAATGGAATACCTTTACCCTCACACTCAAAACAATTTACGTGCGAGCTGGCTACGGATGTAGGTACCAACATTGACAGATTTAGGTGTTTTGGGGATTTTTCATAACGCCCTCAAAACAATATGGCAACGCATTTCAGTGTGATTTGTTGTTTTCTTCCACATGTTGACGATTTCTGGACATGCCAGCAAATTGCGTTGATAGGCGTAACTTAGGAGGTTTGAAAAGCTATGGGCTCCCATTGCGTGGTGTTCATTGAACCGGATTAAAGTAAGAAACTATTTTCAGGAAGACCTATACGTCGATATCAAAAACAAGATCATTCTTCTTCAAAGAAAAAACAAAACGTAAGCAACAAAGTATCTATCTTCGAAATAAAATCGTCAATCAAAACTGAGGGACAATACGGCAAAAAAGTATATTTTGATACGTTCCAATTTTTTCTGTCAACGCTAATGCATGTGTTCCTGTCACAACTACTACACCACGAAAAGGAAATTCGATCAAAATTATTTTTCCCTTCAGCAATTTCGTAGAAACAACTAAGCCTCGCACTTGCATAGTCTTAAGCAGAAGACAGCGCTTTGCGACAATGGAATGCATTGCAGAGAATTTAATTTTGTGTCCATTACGAATTATTCGTCACTTTGAGGTTACAACCTGTCAAGTTGAAAAGCAGTTTTGAGAATCTTTCACACTAGCAACATAGAAAGCGACTTTTAAACAAACTAAATGCGTTTTGTTATACATTGTACCGAGGTGCAGCAAAGACAAATTAAGGGAGTTGAAGTCAAGCCACTTTTTAAAAGCAGTCCACAGCTTTACCGCCAAAATAACCATTGAAGTTATGGTTGCCGTGTCTCCCTCGTACAAGACTTCTGTTTGCTCGACTCGATGGTAACACAGGTCACAGACCCTAGTCAACAAAACGTTTGATTGACAGATGCCGACAGGCCTGTTTTGATTTATAAAATCTCTTTGGAAAAACTTTTTTGTGCCATTTTAATTAGGTACCACAAACGAAAAATGTTTTTTAAGAGCACAAACTCTATTTTTGTAATCTTGCTCCACATGATAACGTTATGCAAAAAAAGTGCCCGCGGTAACTGTGACCCTCGGGTAGGCTAACAGACATTTCGACCCAACTCAAACTGGGTCGGGGACCGCACCACCACGTTAAGGCGGCTGTTGATAGGTGCAGCTGTTGATTAGACAATCCTTGCCACTATTGACTTCTCGAAAGCTTTCGACTCTGTCTGGTACCCCGCCCTTTTCCACAAACTGATTCGGCTGACCTCCCTCCTTGCTTTGCTCGTTGGACTCGATCTTTCAAAGTCGTTTCTTTCGAGTCCGTTGAGCTGTTCCGCAAGAATCCGTTCTTGGCCCTGTACTTTTTTCTCTTCATTAATGATCTCCCTGCTTCTCTGCGTTCTTCCGTCAACTGCTGTCTTTATGTTGACGATCTGTCTATTTGGTCCTCCTCCCTCTCGGTCCCTATTGCGGTGGAGGCCACACAAGGAGCTCTGAGTCGATTGGAGCGCTGGTCTGAGTACTGGTGTCTTCCTCTCAATCTTAGCAAATGCGAGGCCTCCTTTCTCTCAGTAGTTCCCCACCAAGCTAATCTCCAGTCCCAACTCCCTTTATTCAACTCTCGCCTCCATTTCAATCCCACTCTAACTTTTCTTGGGGTCTCCTTCGACTGCACTCAATCCTTTTCTAAACTTGTTTCTTCGCTGAAGGCCAAGTTTTTTCTCGTATCAAGACCTTACGCCAAGGGTCGGCAACCTTCGGCCAGCAGGCCAGATCCGGCCATCATGCGAAATCGTCTAGCCCGAGACATATCAATTAGTTATTACAAGAATACGGCCGGCCGTTTCTAAATAAGTTTCAAACTGCAATGTTACCGCTGTTTGAAAAAAATTGTGGTATTTTTACGCCATAAAACTTGTGCGAAGGCGGTAGACTGGCACAAAATTGTCTGGTTCACACGATTTGACGATAAGAAGTAGATCGTTGCTTACTGCCCTATATTTGTGCGTGGGCAGACACGCGGATTAAATGATTTGTGATAAATTTTTTTCAGTCCGAGTGCCAAATGGGACCAGCGCGTCATATTGCCACAATATTGTGGTTTTGCGTAGTTGGAAATATTTGCAGTTTCAGTTTTATCGATGTAAATTTTACACCCATAAATTTTTTATTGGTTAGCTTTTGGATAAATCTGAAAATGTAGCACACAGGTGAATTGTTTTCAAGTAGGTTCTTTCTCACGAAGACACACGAATAAATTACCGCTTTATTGTTTTGCACTTTAGATCTTTTAATTCAAAACAGCATAATTGTCGGGCTCTAAAATCCTTATAATGATTGGACTTCTTTCTAATTTTGCAACACAACAAAACTATTGTTTGGCGTTAGTGAATAGAAATTTAGATTGCTTCCGGTAGCCAACCCAGTTGCAAACTTTGCTTTGCCTAGCCCCTTTGTTTTGCTTTATTTATTTATTGTTTGTTAGTTGCTACCTTTATTGTATTGCGCAAAGACTTGTGTCACTCTGAGCACGTGGTCGGCTGGTATACATACTGAAACTTTATTTCAATTAAGAAGAGAGTGGTGAGAAAAAGATTGGAAGGGGATTGGAGAAAGTTTGGGATAACATCACTTAGATAACGAGAAACACCGTGAAATGCGTTTGCACCAAATCATCGTGAATATCTAACTAGCTTTAAAAGTGCGGGTTGGCAAATTTTGTTAGCTTTAACTTAAAATTTTTTATAATTTAGGATTTTAGGATGTTAGCGAAACGTCGAAAGATTGATGATGAGTGCCAAAGTTTTAATGATGAATGGACGGAGAAGTACTTTTCCATATTAAACTTTGCTCAACCCACGTGCTTAATTTGCAATCAGTCTGTTGCTGGAAACAAGAAATTTAATATCAAGCGTCAATAGGACACAAAGCATTCGAAGTTTTCGGAGTGGCCAAAGAAGAAAAGACAAAATTAAACGTTGTAAACTCTGCTTAGAAAAGCAGTGGGGTATATTTCAAAAGCAAAACGCTGAATCAGAAAAAAACACTCAGGCAAGCTATGATAGCAAAAGACATAAAATCTTTCACTAATGGTGATTTCGTGAAAGACTGTTTGATGACCGCTGTCAAAGTCATTTGTCCTGAGAAAAAAATATTCTCCAATACTATCCTTTCTGCAAGAACTGTCATCCGACGAATCGAAGAATTGTCAGCGGATGCAAAACCTCGCCAACAAGATTGTTTAAAACATTTGCAATACTTTTTAATTGTTATTGACTAGAGCACTGATACAACGGACAATTCGTTCGTGAAGTCAGCACAAATTTTGATATTTTTAAAGATTTCGTTGAGTTAGTTCCTTTGAAGGGCACTACAACAGGAGCAGATATTCTGAAGGTACGGTTGCTTTGCACTAGCAGTATGAGCCTCGATCTGTCAAAATTGGTTTCGGCAACAACCGACAGAGTTCCTGCAATAATTGATAAAAGTAAAGGTGCCGTTGCTCTGCTTCAAAAACGCGTGAAAGATCTCGCATGCAATGACGAAATCACAAAGGTACACTGTTTAATTCACCAAGAGGCGTTATGTGCCAAGACAACAAACTCGAAGAGTCGTCGTCGTCGTCGTTTGGTCAGGCACCCAAACTCAATCCGGGCCAGCACAAACCGAGGCCAGGGCCGAGGGTTTATCCTTTTACCTCCCCGGGTTGCTGCACTGCCCAGATTAGATGCTGGCAGTGGTGGTGTTAAGCCAACATCGAGTTGCCTCATCCAAAACCTGCAGACCTCGTGTCCTCTTGGTACATGATGTATGAGACATGAGGATATAACGTGATCTGCGGTTTGCTCAGTGACGCCAGATTCGCAATTCGGTATTGGAGTGAGACCCCATTTGTATCATGGACAAGTGAAAACGCCCTACACCAGTCCGCAGGCGATTTAGCCTTACCCAAGATGTTCTGGGCAGACTCATTCCAAATGGCCTGGAACTGACTCTGGGAATGAAAGCACGGACCCTTGAAGTACTCTCAAAGTATCCCACCTTCCATAAATGCTTCGTCCACTGCTTCACGCGGATGTCCAGTTTAGACAAACTATCACGAAGCATGTACCAATGGGCGTCTTGATCTAAGCTTCTCCAGGTGCGCATCCTGCTGCCCAACCAACTGTCCGTGCAGTACATGTTTGGGATCATGGATAGCACGATTCACCAAGGACAGTGTTGCTCCTAGTCGGCGGAGCTCAGCTGGCTGGATACCTGCGAGGACAGGAAAATCCTCATTCGGTGTGGGACGCAAGCATCCAGTGACAATGCGCAAAGCATCATTGAGAATGCTGTCTATGAGGCGAGTAAGCGTACTACGACACCAAACTGGTGCGCAGTACTCAGTGGTGGAGTAGACCAAGGAAAAAGCAGAGATGGGCAATGTTTTGGCACCTGCACCCCATTCGGATCCCGCAAGTCGCCTCAACAGCGCAACTCGGGTGGAAAGTTTTTTGCGCAAAGCCTCGAGATGGTAACGCAAAGTGAGCAACCTATCCAGCTTTACCCCAAGATGCTTTGAAACTGGACATGGTGGCAATAGGTTGCCATTGTTGTAAACATTAAGCTCACGTTTGGCCTCTCTGTTGTTAAGATGAAAGGCCGCCGTCACCGTTTTCGTATTGCTGAGCTTTAGCCTCCAAGTCTGGAGATAAGCTGAAAGTGTAGTCATGTATTGGCTTAGAGTGTCCTCCACAAACTTCCAATCTTGAGAAGCATACAGCAATACTAAGCCATCAGCATATGCATGCTTCTGAGAAGTCATGGAAGGCAGATCGTATGTGTAGATGTTGAAAAGGAAGGGGACCAAGACTGATCCCTGTGGGAGACCGTTTCGCAAACGTCTTAGCCTGCTTTGCTTGCTGTCACCAGTAGTGAGCGTAAAGCTTTCTATTCCGGACAAGTTCCATGATCATCCAGACCATGTGCTCATCCGGTAGAAACCTAAGCAACTTGCAGGTGAGTCCACGGTGCCAGACAGTGTCATAAGCAGCTGTCAGATTGACAAACACGGCACCAGCCTTCTCCTTGGCCTCAAACGAATCCTCGATGTTTTGAGTCAGTAAAACAGTCTGATCCACGGTTAACCTTCCCCGTCGGAACCCAGCCTGCTCCCTAGGGAGAAGTGGGTCAACAATCGGCTCACACGAGCATGTATGAGCCTCTCGAGGATATTGTAGGGGACGCAAAGCAAGGAGATGTGACGATAGCTTTTTGGGTCCTCCATAGGCTTCCTGGGTTTAGGGATCGCCACTACCATCGCTCTTCTCCAAACTTTTGGAATTTTGAGGTGTCGCAGGCAGAAAGAAAGGAAGCCACATAACCAGGACTTCAGTGCAGCTCCAGCATGGGTTATTAGCTCCGGGCAAACAAAATCTCGACCAGGAGCCTTTTTGGGTTTCAGGTGTTTGAGGGCAGCAGCGATAAGACGTAAAAATAACTGAGACGTAAAACTTTTAGAGACATTTACTGGACTTGTTGGAGTGGCCCTCCAAAGATCTGACACTTCTTGCGTGACTGATCACTTCTTGCGAGATGAGTCGAGATGACTCACGGTCAATACTCTTGTATCTCCCGTTTCTGATCAGCTGGGACGCAATAGCGTTAGCTAAAACGGCACAGTGACGAGGGGAGCGCCGTGATCTACCAGTTAGGTTGTTCAATTTACTCCATGCTTTTCGGCTAGAGTGGGAAAAGTCGATAGTGTGAACTGCCTCGGACCATCGATCTCTGCGTTTCTTGTCTAGTTTGTGGAGCAAGGTAGTGGCAGCCCTATTAAAGTCGCTTCCTTTTGGCGACTGCAGAAATGTACGGTAGAGGTTCTCGTACTCAGCATCCCAGCACGATATGTGGTTATTTAGACGACCGCGTGGGATAGAATTTTTGGATGCTGTTCTGATGACATTGTAGAAGTCCTGGTAGGCCAGATCCACATCCGGTGAATCTGGTGGCAACAAACTCTTGGCAAGTTTGTTGGTCAATGCATTGCAGTGGCTTCAGTGGGCCTTGCGGAAGTTCCACCGCTTAACAGGCTTGTTCAAAACAGGCAGAGCAAGTCTCTTTGGAACAAAAAGCGTGGGTCGATGTTGTGACCTAGGAAACTTCTCTAAGATGCGGCTGTCAGGTACACGGCTGTCTGGATCAACACTGACAATGTTAGATCAGGATTGGTGCCAGTGTTGCAGCGGCCAGAATGAAAAGTGGTCACGTCCTTTGGGTCGTGGAGAGGGACAAGGTTGTTAAGGCTTGCCAAGCAGCAAGACACTCTCCATCGGCACTGCTGGTTCTATAACCCCAATTGACACGTGGCCAATTAAAATCACCAGCATAGAGAACGGAGTAAGGGAACACTGGGAGATCAGACGCTTGCAGTCGCGTAGATGGAGGTTGCAGACATTGACGATTCTATAACCATCAACGTCCATGCACAACCACTCAGTCACCGATGTAGCTGGAGACTGATTAACAAAAGTCCATTTTGGCCGGTCATGGACAAACGTGGCAAGGCCATGCTTCCTGCTCAAAGAAGACCCAGCCAGTGCAAAGCCTGGTATTGTTAGCTTATCTGCACAAATGCAGTGGGTCTCCTGAAGAAGAATGACGAGTGCCTCTTACTACACAGCGAGATGATGAAGTACATTCATCTTGCTTGCAGTGAGGCCTTCGATGGTCAGCTGCGAGACTGCTGGCCTTCGGAACTTGTTTGACGGTGTGATCTGACAGGGGCACATCGTCCCGCCCTAAGAAGGGCGTTTGCCGAGTAGTAGGCCCTGGCTGAACATCGGAGCGAGGGGTTGCCCTTACAGGTTGGCAGGTTTGGTTTCTGTCTGACATTTCTGAAAGACGTACTAACGGCCCAGGCTGCGAGAAAGCACCTGCCATCTGAACCAAGACTGAAGAGTGTTATGGACACAATGGTGAAAGGTGAATCACTGACAGTTTCGCCAGCTATTACTAAAAGCAGAGAATTAATGTAGTGATATCCTGTATTTCTCCAATGTTCGCTGGCTAAGTCGAGGAGCTATGCTTGCACGATTGTATGAGCTCAGAAATGAAATGGCAACTTTTCTTGAAAATAACATTAACGCCACCGAATTTCGCGAACCAGAATGATATTTAATCTTGCATTCCTAGTCGATTTAACGTCACATCTGAACAAATTGAATTCGCAACTTCAAGGAGAAAACCATCTAATACATGAGATGTGGAGGTATATACTCGCATTTGAAACAAAACTGCGACTGGGAATGCCAACTGGACAAAGAAAATTGTGTTCACTTTCCTACACTAATGGAGAGCATAACTACTAGCAATACTGCATTTGTCACTGTAATATGATTTTTCCTCACGCTTTTCCGACATTCGTTTTCTACAAAATAAATTCAGGCTGTTTAGTACTCCGTTGGATGTGGACGTCAATACCATTTTCGAAAAATTTCAAATAGGCCTTATTGAAATGCAATGTAGTAACGAATTGAAGGCAAAATTTCATACAGAAGGCATATGGCTGCTTGACTTTTACAAAAAGTACCTTCTTAAAAGTGGTCTTTATCCCATCTTGACCAATAATGCAAAAGAAATGGCATCGATGTTAGGTAGCACGTACACATGTAAACAAGTGTTTTCAACAATGAAATTTACGAAGAGCAAGCTTAGATCACGTATTTCCGACGCCCTTTTAGAAGATGTTCTGCTTCTTGCTTCATCTGACTTGTCACCAGATGTTGAAAAACTTTCTCAAAGCAAGTAGTATCAAGCGTCACATTAATGTTGTGTTGTTGAAGTGTGAATACATACATACATATATATTTTGCTATTTTTGTGATTAGTGTGATTGAGATTGTAGCAATGTAGCGCAATATACTGAAGCGAGTCTAAATTATACTGTTAATGAAAATTCCGGCCCACCAAAAAGTCGTTCATTTGACATTTGGCCTGTGACTTGCAAAAGGTTGCCGACCCCTGTCGTACACCAACAATAATCTTTTTCCTTTTCAAAGACAAATCGATACGGCAAAGAAAACGTTTTTCCTTTTCCAAGACAAATTTTCCTTTTTTGAAGGCAAATTGTTCAGCAACTCAACAATCTTTTTCTTCCTAAGACAAATCATACAGCAACAAAACAATTTTTTCCTGTACGAAAACAAGTCATCCAGCAACAAAACTTGCTGAAGTGCCGTCTATAAGATTGTTTCTTGTAAAATAGTGCTCTTTGAAAAAGACGTTCTGAAAAGTTTGTGATAATTCGAAAGCTCGAGATTCGATTTACTGGAAAGTTGCTGGTTATTTATGGGTAAAACTAGGCTTTGTTTTGCTGTTCACCGATTCTCGCCGCTTCCGAATTACTACGAACCTTTCCAAACATATTTTGCACGAACCACTACGTTACAAGCAGCGCTATTTTACAGACGGCACTTCATCGTGTTTTCACTGCTGTATGATATACTTTAGCAAAGAAAAAAATTAATTCGGTGCTGTATAATTTGTCTTAGGAAAAAGATGTTTTGTTGCTGTATGAATTGCCTTAAGAAAAAAAATTGTTTTGTTAATGTACAGCATAATTTGTCTTAGGAAAAAAAAGCGTTTTTGTTGTTGCGTGATTTGTCTCTAAAAAATTGTTTTGTTGCCGTACGATTTGTCTTAGAAAAGGAAAATTAGTTTCATTGTTTACGATTTGCCTTAGGAAAGAAACAAAATTGTTTCCTTGCAGTTTGATTTGTCCGAAACCCTGTAAAATTTTACTTTACCGCGTACTTCACAGTTGGCATCCCATATGTCATAACTTTCACAGACACAACTGAAGAAACTGCAGAACAGGGAGTTTGTCCAAGATAAAGCAAATGAAAAAATCGCGGTTATTTACAGCGTTCAAGAATTATTGAACGGTACAATACTAAATTATTCCCAGGTGAAAACCTTTTTTGAGATCACAAAAAATTTTTGCTTCCAACAAACTTTTGGAGATAAAATTAACGGATGAGTGTATTATGAGGTCACGAGATTTAAGCTGATTATTTGCTTTGTGGTGAGAGTCAAAGGAATGAGCATGGCACAAGAACCCGACCCCCTTAAATACGCTACAAGCGTTGCGGCAAGCATACTACTTTTTCGAAAAATTGCAGCTAATAGTGCAAACAAGCTTCATTATGTTGCAAAAGAGTATTTTATTCTTACTACAGGCAGGTGTGTGGCCATAAAGAGAAATGGAGTGAGGAGATCGAGATAACATCGTTTGTTTTTCTTGATGATGTCATCATATCGGTACTGTTGCCAGGCCTGAAATTGGATGGGTGACTACGCCTCCGGTCACCCCTAACAAGGCTTCATCTCGGAGTTAGTGTTTTCTTATGTACTAGGCAAAAGGTCTCAGCCATATTTGTTTCTATTGTTTTTGTTGACAACTTAGTAATGTAGCGTTCCATAGAGAAGATTCAGCTTTACAATTGCCGTGGTTCCATTGCCATGTATTGCTTATGACAACTGTGACGTCACCCATGCTTATTTGTGTTTTCATCGAATAAACAATATGACGTCATAAGTGCTTTAAGCAACTACGCGTTGCAGAAGTGAACAAAGCAAGGGGGGTTAATGACGCAATTAACGCTTTGTGAAATCGATAAGCTCAGTTTTCAGAAACGCCGATCCACAAACGTGAGATTTCAAGTTGAATGTTCGTTTGGTTTTTGAATCTTTGCGAAAAGCATTTTCCTTGTTTAGTTGCTGCATTTGTTCTGCACTACTGTTTAATTTTTGCTCATAGAAAATTGTGTTTGATCTCTTGCTATTTTTGTTTCAGTTTCTCATAGTAAATCACAAATCTTCTGGCATTTGTTTCTCACGAAACGGAAATAAAACCGAGTAAAAGCAACAATAAACGCTATATTAACGCTCATTATCCGTGAAAAATGTTGGAAATGTATTACTTGCATCTCGAAATTTAAAATGTTTGTTCATCAATTGCGCTTTGTTAAGTCATTAAAGAAGAAACAGATCGCGTATCGGAAACTGGAAACATGAGAAAGCAAAACAATACATAATGAAACTCTCTCCAAACAAAGATGGTTTTATTATCAGAAGAGCAAAAGGGAAAAAAAGGCCCTGTTTCAACGAGTATAAAAAGCTGAAACTGGCGCAATCCAAACCCAAATTGAAAAAACGCTGAAACAAGTTCGCCACACAACAAGATGAAGATTTTATTCATTTTGTGTTTTGCATGTCTTGCCGTGTTCTCGTATGCTGGTAAACAGAAGAAGAGAAGAGTAAAGTTTGATTCACGTAATTACTGCGAGGCTTTGGAGAAAGCTAGCGCGTTGTTCAGCGACACAAATCCCAGATCGAGAAAAGGAAAGGATCCGGTTAGTTTGTTACTTCAACCTGTGTACAACTGAGCTGTAAGCGGCCCCAATATTTTAGGCCCGAACCCGAGCTAAACACAAAAACACAACCTCTTAACCGAAAATTTGTTTGAAGCGCAAAAGTAAGCTTGAGAGTTAAATTTACCGAATGGATCAAATATGTAGGTAAGGAGATCTAAGCCCCCCGATCGCTGTTGCTATCGATTTGATGGAACTATGATAAGTGCTCAATATTACTGTTGGCGAAGAACAGCACACTTCCACGTGATCTCTCTCCCCCTCTCTCTCTTCATAACAAGTTACGCATACAAGAGACGCGAGTACATGCAGCGTGGCAAGCTGTTACGATTACATTGCAATTTCTGTAAAACAAATGATTCGTCGCAACAATTTGTGTAAAGAAAGTGAAATGACAAAGCACATGTGGCAGAGTGTCATGGTAAATTTAGGCCCAAATTTTTGGAAAACTCATGCCCGAAACCGGCGCGAAAGATCCGGCCAGACTAATAACTCTAGTCCGCAAAAGCGTGCGGTAAGGCATAGTTTGGAGAGTGATTGGTGTATTCAACTTAAACATTTTGGGCAAAATTCTAAACTAAAGTGATTATATAATTACTTTTCACTCATGGGATGCTATCTGCTGGCAAGCTACACCTTTAATATCTCTAACGCCAAATCATGTATTTAAGATTTCATGTTTTCAAAAATTTCGTACTTACGCTTGATTTAAATCCACCAACTGCAAAATAAAACAAATCAGTTCATAGCTGGGGCAAGAATTGTAACAACAAGCGTTTTCACTTTATTTTACAATAGCTTCAAAATAGCAACTTTTTTATACCTCTTCAATTAGTGGAAAGAAACTTAATGATAATCTGAAAAAAAGTTGAACTAATTTGATCGCCTTACTGCACTAGTCTTTGCTCAATTTCAAATTTTTCAAAAAACCATTCCCACACTATTTTGCGTCATAAAATCTGAAAAAAATTTGTGGGATGTACTACACGAATCTTGCTAATTCTAAAGTGTTGATGGCCACGAAAGATGTTTACCTTATAGGACATGTTATGATACGGTTTTTATAAGACATAAAAAAATGGCTGTGGCAACTCGCGCCTGTGACAGCACTCCCCACTTTGCCCTATTTCTTTGTTTGCTTTTTTTTCAATATGGATTCGCTTATTAAGTGTAAAAGTTGAAACCCTGTCTGGATGTTAACAACGGTATGGTCACAGGTATTGTATCTGATTTTTTTGAATTAATTTGAGCAATGTTAGGGACAAATTAGTTGAAATGCTATTGAAATTCATATATTGAAAACAACACAATCGTTTCTCAGTTGCGTCGCTAAAGTTGGCGATGCTTGATTTGTGCCCTGCGATGACTTTAAAAAACGTCACCCAACATTTCAAAAATTGCTCTTAAAGAACTACCAACCAAAATTTCTTCAAATGTCGGAGGAGCAATAAAAATGGCACCCTTTAGAATACTGTCGTCTGATGCCTAACGTTGCCCTCAGTAATTGCTCACAATGTCTTGCCTGCACACTTCATATATGGTCTTGATTAAAGACAAGCAGTACTGAATTTGATAAAGGTCGCTGCTTTGTAATACGTTTTGAATTACATTAATTCCCAGCGAAGCTAATTGTGTTTGTTGATTATTGGTTATACTTTAAACTTGGGATGTCCAAAGTTATTACGGTTCGGGCCACGTTTCACTAATATGAAGTCTTAACGGTCTGCAAAAAAGCTATTTTTGGGAGGTTTAATTGGCTAAAGTTGTGGTTAACATATCGAAAAAGACAAAATTCGTGTTGTTACCTTGAGATGTTTTTGCAGTTGCTGTGGCGAGACTAGTCGCGGGCCGAAAAAACTTCTTGCGCGAGCAGCATGTTTAATTGTGCTCTACTGCCTTAACCTCTTTTTACCGCTATTTTTTTTGGCATAACTTTATCATCCTGACATAGAAACACCTTCACCGTTGTGCATAGAACAATTTTTGCACAAACCTGCTTCATAGTTATTAGTAGTACTGGCACAGAGCATTGCACATTCAGCATTGCAAACAAACACAAGAAGCTGCCACACATTTTTTCCCAAATGCGCAACTGTGTATAAATCACGCAAGGACTCACAACACCACGATTCCGTCAGCGTCTTGTTGTGTCGCCTTGCACCGAAGTTCATCACTTTTCATATCATCATTTTAAAACTTCCAAAGTTTCTCTCCTGTTAACGGTCCAGACCACTTTTTTCAAAGACCAAACTCTGGTCTATTAATTTGAACTTCATTGAAATTTTTGTGTAGATGAAAGGTTGTCACAGCAAATGCAGATTGAAAAAGTTAAATCAAATGTGGATGAAAACAAGCTTGCAAACAAAGTTCAAAAAACGTGGACTAGATTACATCGTAACATACTACAACCTGTACAAACTACAAAACTGGTTGGCAGCACAAAGCATAAACGGATGCTTAAAGCTTGACGAGGTAAAATCATTTAAGAAAGATCCTGTGCCATATCACACCGAGACCGACCTAAGCCAAAGTTTACATAAATAAAGTTGCGAAAAAATGGAGGATACTTCAATGAGCGCCGAAAATGTAAAAGCCTGGGAAATAAAATTTGAATTGCAGTTATTTTACGGACTAAATTAAGTTTCCTTGATAGCAGTCTTGCTTTACATCACACCAGGAACCATGAAAAATATTTCAATGTGTTGTCTCTTTTCTCGTCTTCAGTAAAGAAAGCTATGATTAGAATCAAAAACTATCTAGGCAATGCAAACATATCCTTATAAATTACCACATCGGCGAGAAAAATCTTCGTACCCTTCACTCGTTTACCTCCCCTTCTTCATGCTCGATAAAGTTTTGCATAAACTTTAAAACCATTTCGTATGCATTTGAACCTAAATTTGGGGGAAGCTATGAGATAAATACACAGCCAAAGTCATACCTGAATAAATATTGTTATAGTTTTTCAAGTTTTGTAAATTAAGTCATTATTTTATGGCTGCTTTACTATAAATGACTCTTGGCATTCGAGACCACGATTTGCACCAGGTGTTAAACGCGTATGCACTTTATTTCAATTGAAGTATTTTTACAGAAAACAAAAAACTGTAAGCTTTCTTGCAGTGTGATTGAACAGGCTACAGATATAATTCAAAATTTGTTTCGTGATCATTTTCAATTTGGAAACTCGGTAAGTAGATCTTTCTTAAGTTATAGACTTTATTTGATAGTGGAATTTACAAAATAATATCCCACCGTAAAAAGTTTTATTACTCTCCCTTCCATTACTGTATCATCCATAACTTTTCGTTTATATATAGAAATAATTTCACTTTGGAAAACTTCATGCTGTATGTGTCTTCCAACAAATTTTATCATGTGCGCATTGTGGTCACGTGATTGCCTGCAATAAAACGAAACGTGAACAATGCACAAGTACAAACAACACAGATTTGTTGGTTTATTTGAATGGATACATGTAAAAGATATGCTTGATAATTTTTTACTGCTGTTGATGTAAAGTCTACAGCAAATGACATACGTAAATTTCCTCCAACAGAAACCAAGTCATGATAATTATTCCAATCAGCCTACGAACTGAAATAACATGCTGTGCAACTGTATTTTTCTATTTAAATCAAATGTAAATCTTGATCGATAATGCACGCGCTGTTTTGATTGCAACAGTAATAGCAAGACAATGGTCAAAGCAACGATCGAATGGCCTGCGGCGAAATTATTTATTACGACACATTAATTTGGGTAAAATTTTTTTCAGAAAAAACAATTACCGAAAATAAAGAACACAGCGACAAAAAAATTTAGAGGTAGAACTCAAAGAAAGATAAAACATCTTTTCAGAGCAAAGAATATTCAAGAAAATACAAGTGGTTTGGCTGAGAAAACGTCTTCTTGTCTCCTACACACCCAGACCGTTGCTGAGAAACTAAGAGCCCCTTGCGCAGCAAAACGCAGTATAGTAAAATAGATATTACAAGACCTCTCATTTTTTTTCGTTTGAACTTTAAATCCATTCCCGACAAAAGGTGTTTATGACATTGGTTGTGTTTAATTTATTGTGTAGGCGAGAAAACATTTGATGACTTCCAAAAAAAAGTGAACAGAAATTTGTTTTTGAATCTCTTACTCGTATGCAGCGTCTTTGTAATAACCAGCTTGCCATTGATTATTTACATATTTAAGTTTTGTATGCGCTTGATCTATTTTTGTATTAGTGTCAGAGAAAAGGTGATACAAATGTAAATATGCATTTGATGTCATTTACTTATTCAAATTATATTGTTACATATTGAACTTTGTTTTCTTGCATTGAAATATGGTAGTTATTTGTTTGATTAGCCACCAAGAGCATCAAGCATTAGCCGGGATCTTAAGCCGTGTAAACCCTTGTGCCCTCTCTATTACGGCTGTACACAGCAAACGTTTTTGTCCGGTTTTGTACGTTCTTGTATGGCTCTGCTCTCATGCATCTCTCTTCGAAAATTTTCGTCCGCTTACATATTTATACGATGCTTTACAGTAAATATCGTAGCTTGATATTCCGATTTTGTCGGCTAAGTACGTACCGCTTTATCGCACTAAAAAGTATATCAACATTTTTTTTTACAAAACCAAAAATTCACACAACAAAGTAAACTATTTAAGCGGCATCGTACACACATCCAAGCGAATGAATATTTTCCTACAAAAATACCTGAGAGCGAAAAACAAAATAACCTCTTTAACAGGCCTGGACACTCTGCGCCTCAAATTTAAAGCTGGAGGCGTGTTTCTTTGAGAACATGTGTTGGTGACTGTAGGCATATTATTACCAACTATGTGGGCCGTTGCCTCTATAAAATGTAGGCCTAGCGTAATATCTAAAATATACGTCGTTGCAGCTTTAATGAGTAGGTGTTTTTACAACTGTATACATGTATGCTTTGTAATTGAATAAAAATGTATATATAAGAATTGTCGAGTGGTTAAAGGTTTAGGTAAATGTTATCACAATATTATCAATTTTGCTATATTTTTAATGAATTGTACGTCTAAATTTGAGGAAAATATCCAAACAATAATCACTATCTTCAACTGGCTGATATTATGAAAAAAATTGAAAGAACTGCCAAAAAACAAGAGAAGTGTAATTTGAAAATTATAGGCGAAGATATGGAAATTGTAATTCTTGCACCTAATTGGCAAAGCAGCATACGGGCGTAAGGGGCATTAACAATTGATTAAAATGAATATGCCAGGAAACAATAATGAGTATACCACCCAACCAATTTAGACGAGATCATCCCTGGACGCGTTTCGTCGTTTTGGACTCATCAGCAGGGCCTGTCCCGTCGCAAGCAAAAGTAACCCACTCATTAACGTTATCCTTAAAAAAAAAATTTTGTTACTTTTGCTTGTGACGGGACAGGCCCTGCTGATGAGTCCAAAACGACGAAACGCGTCCAGGGATGATCTCGTCTAAATTGGTTGGGTGGTATACTCATTATTGTTTCCTGGCATATTCATTTTAATCAATTGTTAATGCCCCCTACGCCCGTATGCTGCTTTGCCAATTAGGTGTAAGGTGTACAATTTCCATACCTCGCCTATAATTTTCAAATCTATAGTTTTTTTTCCCTGCTTGAAAAGAGTTGGCATGGATTTGCCCGTTTCACAGTAGGAGGCCCGGTTTACTGCGAAGTGAGATAGAGTGAAAATTCGTTGGCATGGATTTGCTCGACACGTCAGGCCCGTATGCTGCTTTGCCAATTAGGTGAAAGGTTTAGAAGTGTAATTCACAATTTTTGAAGATACCCGTAATAATGATACCGCTTTCAGCAATGACTATAAAGAATGTCTTGATGAGCTCAACCAGGCAATATCTTTTTTTAGTCTACAGTGACCAAACTTGCTGATGAAATACTGTACATGTCAACAAAAAAAGCATCTAGATGAATAGGAACAATATAGCAGAAGCATTCTATATAGATGTGTAAATTTGCTAGATTAAATGACTACCAACAAACAGCTTGAAAAATTTGTTGTCGACCCTCAAAATATTTGGTATGAATCTATTTAACATTATTTCAAATACTGATATAGATATCTGTGATGTTTGCATCAAATAAAGGCAAGAAGCCTATCATAATCAAATTAGTTGGAAAAACTGTAAGAAACATTGTGTTTTCAAACATATAGGCTCAAGGCAACAATGGTATCAGATCCTAAGCTATCAATAACCGAATCTTTGACTAAACAATAATTTTAACTCAAAAAGGCAATATTTTTGTCACTTTGAGGGTTATAAGCATTTTTCGATAATTTCCAAGATATCCGCAAACTTTGATTCCGACAAAAAAAATTGAAAGTTAAAGCAAACCTTTAGTTCACGCCATAAGACGTTGCAGTTCTGTATCTCATAAACTGATAGAAAGAATTTTTGTGCTTTACCTGGGTATAATTTTTCTTTGATTACACTAGTGACTTTGGTGTGCTATTCTTTATATTTCCATATTCAATTAACTCTGCATTTGCTGCGCGTAACCAAATATGCAAGATGACCATGAGAACAATATCCATTTACTTAATCCTTTACTTAACTAACCAATTTCAGCTGACAACATAAATTCATTGTTTGACAACTGTCAAGCCAATAGAGAATTTTTTGAAGACGATGAGCTAATGAAAAATACCAATCAATTCATTAATACATCATGTTTCAATGAAATTGCAATGAATCTAACTATAAGAAGTACTTTCTTGCTTTCAGTGTTAGTATGCGATCACTTGTTAATGATGGAAATTTCACCCAGTCGCAAGCTTTATGTTTGCTTACGACTAACAAACCGGATATTACAGATGCACAGATGCTGGCTGGCCTGTTTTGATCTACCAGATCTCTTTGGACTCCAACCGGCTAGACAGGACAAGTTATTTTCACTACTCAAAGTCAGATATAATTACCATTTCTAAAAAATGGGTAACATGCCACACTAGAGGCTCACAAGATGATCTTAATAATTAAAATTTGGCACAAAATTCAAGAAAATTTTCTAAAGATAGAAGAGTTGCCTTTACATGAAAAATAACTTTCACTTTACAGTACTAAACGCATTTTCAATCAAGCTTGAGAAAATCTTTGAATCCCTTTTTGTTACCCTTAGGCTAAATAATGACACTATTGTATGTGGCATCATGTAGAGATTACCAATGACGGACCCCGACTCGAAGCAACCTTCTGTGGAAAACCAAAACAATAGGGTTGAGCTGTATCAAAGCCAGCAATAAATGTTTTATAGCCGGCAGTTTCAATTATGATCTTTCGGGACAAGATCATAATTGCGTAGATAACTTCACTGATACCATCTTTCAGCACTGTTTCTACTCAATGATAAACAAGCTCACACGAATAAATAATATAATATCAACATCTCTGTATCCTATTTGGACCAACTGTGTAACGGATAAGTAAATTTGCTTCGTTGGAATAGTTATTACTTATATAGTCTCTGTTGTATTTTATTGCTTTCGCTCTACTATAATTATTGTATTTGTGGATCTAGAATTGTCTCGAATCTAAGCTTAATTTTACATCTCGGTTGTTTTTGCAAAAACCTTTTTTCTTTCGAATTAAGAATTGTATCGCAAGATGTTCTGTTGATGACGTAACAATGGTAGTACAATTACGTTTAACATTGATCTAGAGCAGTGATTCTCAAATGTTTTTGCAGTGGCACCCTTTTACATTATTGGTAATATAACGGAACCGTTATTTGAAATAATGCTTATTTGAAAAAGTTAATGTCGTGAATCCTTTTTTTTTGGAGATCGACCGCCTTCGGACATGCAATCTTGAGATATCAATTTGCAAAATTGGCAGCTACGTTCGGAGTTCACTGCGAAAGCCTTTACGAATGTAGCTTTACGGAACCCCTGACCTTGCTCCGTGGAACCCACTTTGAGAATCACTGATCTAGCACGCTTTTCGTTCTCGAAAGTTTTCGATTGCCGATATGAGATAATTTATCTGCGGGTGCTTTTTTTGTTATGTAATGTTGTTCTTGACTTTTCTAGATCGCGTCCCATGGTGAAGAGATTTTTACACACGTAAAGAGAGAAGAGAGTGAAGATAGTGCGAAAGAGTATAGAGAGATGAATAGCGAGTAATTCTGTGGTGATTTGCTGTAGATATTATTGTGGAATATTATTGTAGCAAGAATCAAGTGGTTAAATGATTGATATAGTTCCCCTGCCTTGATATTAGAGTACATTAGTTTAGCGTGATCGACAAGTGAAGAAATTTCATTGTCCCGAGTTATTTTGTGAATGTATCTGTTCTGTTCTTCATTTAAAAGTGCTTGGTTTGAAGCAGTTATTCTCAAAATTGGTTCCACGAAGCAAGGTCAGGGTTTCCGTAAAACTACATTCGTAAAGAATTCCGCACTGAATTCCGAGCGTAGCTGCTGATCTTGCGAATATATCCCAAGATTGCATGTCGAAAGGCGGTCGATCTCAAAACAAAAATAAAGGCTTCATGACATTAACTTTGTCAAATATAACATTATAAAGCAAGGTCAGGGGTTCCGTAAAGCTACATTCGTAAAGAATTCCGTAATGAATGCCAAACATAACTGTCAATCTTGCGAATATATTTCAAAAAAAGACCTTCATACATTAACTTTGTCAAAGAAATATTATTTCAAATAACGGTTCCGTTATATTACCAATAATGTAAAAGGGTTCACTGCAAAAAAATTTGAGAACCACTGGTTTAAAGCAGGGATGTGGAAGAGGAAGCTGGAAGCGGAAGCGGTGGAAGCGGTCCTTTTTCTGTGGAAGCGGAAGCGCGAAAAATCTACCGTTTCCGCTTCCACATAGGTTATTTGACTTGAAGAGTAACTTGGCGAAAAAGTTTTGTCCGTTTCCCGATGTGGATTAAAAGGTGAAGTTGCACTACAAGTCTGACTGAACGTGCAGTATCAATAGCGCGAGAGAACGAGAAAAACTAGCGTCACATTTTATATAGATTGCGGGTAAGAAAAAGATAACTTGGGCAATGAAGCGTAGCCAATAAAATGATGATTTGATTAAACTTAACTGACCTTGGTAAGGGGATTGAAAACGTTGAAAAGCAAATTACGAGGGGCATTCAAAAAGTAATGCACTCAAAAGCATTGCTCGTACAGGATTTTACTAATCTTGTTTATATTTGGCACAAACATGATAGGACACACCTTTTTGCGAATGTTATATGTTTTTCTTCTATTTTCAGATTTTTAAAGCTTAAACTAGATTTAGAAATGGCTGCCCCTTTTGAAGCTCGTCAGAAGCAAAGAGCTGTAATCGAATTCCTTGTTGCAGAGGGAGAAACCTCTCTGAAGATTCACAACCGGCTGAAAAATGTCTACAAGGATAATTACCATTGACTATAGTAATGTAAAAAGATGGGTACAGCGATTTAAAAAAAGTATTGAAGACCATGAAGAGGTGGGTACAGCCAGCATACCCAATAAGCCACGTAGTGGTCGCCCATCAACCTCTGTCAATCCTGACAACAAAACTTATGCTGATGAGTTGATAAGAACTGACAGGCGCATTACTGTCGAGGAGCTGGCATCCAAGCTTGATGTAAGCATAGGTAGTGCCCATTCAATCGTGGCGTCCCTTGGGTATTCAAAAGTGTGAGCCCGCTGGGTACTCAGACAGCTGACGGAGGACCACAAGACTGAAAGAGTTCGCTGCTGTACTCAGCTTCTGGAACACCACCAGGGAGACCCTACCTTTCTGAAAAAAATCATTACTGGAGATGAAACATGGGTATACCATTTTGAACCTGAATCTAAAAGGAGATCAATGGAATGGCGTCACCCAAATTCACCACGGACCAAAAAGTTCAAGGCCCAAAAGTCTGCTGGCAAAATTATGGCCACCGTTTTTTGGGATTCTCAAGGTGTAATCCTTGTGGATTTTTTTCCGAAAGGGGAAACCATTAAGTCTGAGGTATATATGGAGACTCTTAGGAAGCTCAAAGCGAAAATTCGACGTGTTCGGCCCAACTTGGACATAGCAAATGTGCTCCTCCAGCATGACAATGCACGTCCTCACACAAGCATCAGGACCATGAAGGCCATCACTTCATTTGGATGGACTGTGATACCACTTCCGCCATATTCTCCTGATTTGGCAATGCCAGACTATCACCTCTTTGATCCAATGAAAGAAGGACTCCGGGGCAACCGATATGGCAATGACAATGAAGTGAAAACTGCTGTTTTAAATTGGCTTAGACATCAACCGGCTGAGTTCTACAACACTGGTATACATGCCCTCGTTCATAGGTGGACTGTAGTTCATAGGTGGACCTCGTACTCACGACGAAAACATTTTCATCATTGTACATTAGTGCTCTTCAATAGGGGTTCCACAAAACGTGTAGTTGTGTTCCTTGAGTTTAAAGGGTTCTGGAGGGGATCGCAAAGGTTCTTTGTTTGTTAATAGTATTTATTTATTTTTTCAGTATATTGATTTCTTACAGGTAGTGGTGTTCCGTGTATATAACTAGTTAGTAATGAAAGCTTGTGACAGCAAGTTGCAGATTTTGATGTAATTCTATTTTCAACTTTAAGAACGTCTGAATTTGCTAACTCCCTTTGTTACGTAATAGTGCGTCTGTAATTTTAATTTTGCTCGCCTTATATGAATATGACCGAAATTTCGCACTTCGCTATTCAGAAGGATTAGACTCTACATTCAACACGAATTCAAATATCTAAGAAAAAACAAGCACAGAGTAGTTCGGAACAATAAGTTTGAGCGAAGTAGGTAAAGTAAGAGCAATATATGAATAGGTTTTTGTCTCATCAAAATGACAAAGTTTTGAAGATGGCAGGCTCCAGACCCAAAAAAGTTGTTCTAAGTTTTTGAAAATTGCTGTGAAAATAAAATGCAGTCTTCAATTTACCCCAATAAAGCAAAGGCTTACAAAAGTATGACGATGCTGGTGTTACGTGAACTGACAAACAACAACATAGAAAGGAGAAAATCTTGAATTATGAACAAGCGATAGAAGCAGTTTACAATTCATTTGTAACTAGCATAGATCTAAACGCCTAATTGACATTCGTGATTTTTTATGGCTGCAATGCTATGAGTCATATTAGTGAGAGGCAGTTCTAATGAAAAACAACTTAACACAACCGAAGGGGGTCGATATCACAAGATGGAATTGTACCTGGAAAACAACTCGTGGATATTGCTTTCTCCTATGACTACAGTCGGCTCGTACTCGGAAAACAAATTATTCAAGCCACTTTCTTCAATTCGGAGAAACTACCCCAAAAATCATAATAAATAACAGCCCTGAATTCTACTACGGCAGATTGAAGAAAGCATTCGTTACAAAGCCATGCTGCAGTATCCATCAGCTTTGATAAAACATTAAGCACAATACGTTTATTGAATGCGGCTCTGTACGAATGTGTAGATATAGAAATAGTAATATGATTCTTTGCATTTGTAGAAGTAAGATAAGCCGAATTTAACATCATATTCACTATCTCGCACTTGGCCCTCCCCTCTGTCTTATGGCCCATGAAACATGTGTTGTATTTGAAATCTTCGATAAATAAATGAATTGCTCGCTTATTGTTGGGCCATCAATTACCGGGAGACGAGAAGACTGAACCGATGGAATTCTAAAGCGTCGTGCTAACCAGGGAATGCTGATTGACATGCCGACCCGCTGGGGGAGTATTTTCCTCATGCTTCAACAATTATTGGATTTGAAATGTTTTGTTCAGGATCTTGGCTCACATGAACCATACCTTACAGAAAGTGAATGGGCTGAGGACAAGATGATGGTCGAAGTACTACAAATACCCCACGTAGCAACAATTTATTTTCGAAGACAAGATCTCATTCTGGGAGAATGCCTGCTTCATTGGAGAGAAGTCATGTTTAAATTGGACAAGCTGGATAACAATTTGGCTTCTGCTCTTGCCACCGCTCTGCAATCACGCCAAGAGTTTTCATTGCGGAAAGAGGCTTTCTTGGCAACTGTTTGGGTAAGTAGTGTTTGTTGACTTCGTTGTTGTGACGACCTAACAATATTTTTTGTTGATATTATATTCAACACAATATTAATAAGCGTTTGTGCACTTGATTTTATTTGAGTCGAGAATAACAACTAATTTATTAGTTATATCAGGATTGACTGACTTATATCACCACGATAGTATCATTTTATTTTCTTTCTTGATAGGTTGATGCTTGATCGAGAATCCTCTTGAGCAACCAGGAGCAACTAAGTGCAAAGAGCGCTGTTCAGTCAATTTTCTTGCGCATTCAAAGCACTTCAAGCAAAAGAGCAAGTGCCGATGCAGAAGCTGACTCAAGCGGAAGTGAAGCAGCATCAGTATCTGACTTTGATGCGTATTTGAACTCCTTACATTCAACAGCGGCTGCTGAGACATCAGCTACGGCGTCTGCAAAATGTGATCTTACTGCATTTGGTGAGGCGATTGTTGATGTTGAGCGGCTCGAAAGATTGAAACTGCCAAATGTTTAGGACATTATTTCCAAATACCCCCTTATTGTACAACCAGTATCGCGAGTCATTAGCTATTTACCCTGGACGCAGGTATCCGTTGAACGTATGTTCTCCCACTTAAAGCTCGTATTTCGTGAAAAGAGAGTCCGAATGGACAATGAATTAACTGATGCCATTGTGATTATGCGGACAAATAAATCTGTGTAAAGTTAAAATTATTTTATCTTCGTTGTCTTTTTGATTGTTTGCTTTTATTTGTCCTTCTTTTAGTCGCTTTGGCACTTTCGTATCTTTGGTTACACTTTTTGTTTGTGGTAAATGACAAATTTCGTACTGCTAAGGTGAGCAGTCGTTTTCTCATTTTTTGTTAGCGGAAGCGGAAGCGATTGAAAAATCACCGCTTTCACTTCCGTGGTTTAAAGTATCGTGGTTAAGTATTTAATAGAAGCCAATCTTTACCTAGCTGTTAAGTTGCACTCAGCATTAATTATTTGAGCGATACGATAAATGGTCTCAATTTTAAGAAAAAATTGAAGTTGAGATAGAACCAAAACTCTATTTAAGCGACAAACTGGTATTTAGATGAAATGTGGATACCAGTTGGTCCAGATTTTCTTTTACACCCTTTTTCGGATCACTTGCCGCTTTTGATGTGCCCAAAAATAAGTGAGATTAGAACTAACCAACAAACAAAAAGTAGCAAATGTAGTCATGAAAACATTGAAAACTTTCAAGCTGCATTAAAACCATTACATTTAATCAAAATTGTTGAAAAATTAAACCCAAATTTAGCTTATAATTAGTTTATGAAGTAAGATTACAAAATCTTCAACCATATTCTTTCACTGGTAAATTTTAAGCTTAGCAAATATTGCAATGGCTGGTTTGATAGTGAATTTCAATAAATAATGCATTTAAAGTCATGTCTCTAAAAAAACATAACTAACTAAATTTATTTGCAATAAAGTCAGAAATCATTTTTGTCGCGTAACTCAAGAAGAAGTGAGTATCATTGTATGCACTTTCTTCATGAAACAAAAGAACATCTAGAAAAACTTGGCAAACTAAAAATAAATTTCTGGGTGAAACAAAAAATAAACCCTCGCAATGCTTTTCATTGATAATTAATAATAAATTATTTACTGATCTTATTGTTTTAGTCAACCACTTTTTTAACTATTTTTTAACTTTTGGTTCAAACTTAATTAGAACAGGAACATAGATTACCTATTTTTATTAGCTCATAGAATACCTTCATGCTCACACTGAGAACAATTTATATGCAAACTCACCATGGATGGAAGAACTAAGGATGACAGATTTTTGGTTTTTCAAGACACCCTTAAAACAAAATGGCGACAGTTTTTAGTATGATTCATCGCTTCCTCCCTTGTTGACAATTTTTGGACATGCGTGTGAGTACGAGCACTGCCAGCAAATTGCGTTTATAAGCATAGCTTAGGGATATCAAAGAACCATGACCCCCCAAATTTATTGGACCCAATCTAAGTAAAAAGCCGTTTTCAAGTGTAAGTTGATGTCAAAATAGATCATTCTTTTACGAAGAAAAACAAAATGTCCGCAACAAAATGTCTATCTTCGAAATAAAATCGTCAATCAAAATTGAAGGACAATACGGCAAAAAAGTATATTTTGATACGTTCCAATTTTTTCTGTCAACGCTAATGCATGTGTTCCTGTCACAACTAATACACCACGAAAAGGAAATTCGATCAAAATTATTTTTCCCTTTAGCAATTTCGTAGAAACAACTAAGCCTCGCACTTGCATAGTCTTAAGCAGAAGACAGCGCTTTGCGACAATGGAATGCATTGCAGAGAATTTAATTTTGTGACCATTACGAATTATTCGTCACTTTGAGGTTACAACCTGCCAAGTTGAAAAGCAGTTTTGAGAATCTTTCACACTAGCAATATAGAAAGCGACTTTTAAACAAACTAAATGCGTTTTGTTATACATTGTACCATGGCGCAGCAAAGACAGAAGGGAGTTGAAGTCAAGCCACTTTTTAAAAGCAGTCAACAACTTTACCGCCAAAATAACCATTAAAGTTATTAAATCCCTCCCCTACCTCGTGCAAAACTTCCAGTTTCTCGCCTGCGTGGCAACACCGGTTACAGATTTAAACAATTTAAACTGGAGCTTAAACTAACAGTCATTAAGACTTACAGTGCAAACCACATCTGATATTTGCTGTATTATATTACTTACCATACCGTCTTCGCCTGATGAATAGTTGTTAGAACAGCATTGAGAACTAAATATTTTTGACATCGGAAATTCTCGTTTAAGAAGCAAGAAGTACCGCACTTTAAAAAGGAATAGAGTCAGAAAATAGCTGCTATATACCGTCTATTGTGATTCCTTTATTGCTCCTTTAAATGAGTTCCGAGCCACCAAATTGAAATAGGAAAGCAGCACCAAAGTAGTTATCGTTTTGTTTCCTGTAAAACATGAACATTAAGTGATAAGCATATTTCACTACTTTGTACGATCCATTTCGTACTTATATAAGTGACCTCAAGTCCCTGACTATGCCGTATGTGTTTGTTCCCGGCATTAGCGTAGCCAAGAACACTACTAGAAGCGATGTCTCATTTCACAGGTTTTCCTTTGCTTTCAGCACACCTACTAAGGTATTTTCAAGCAAGATAGCAAAAATGTTTTCCCGCTTACGATGCGGTTTTATACATGCCTGTTGTTTTCTTTTGATTTCTCCCAAACTTTTTAAATTAACCTCTACACCCTATTCACCCTGTCTCCTATCTCAGCGCAGACTATGGTAGTGCTTAAGGGACAACGTCTCGTCCAAAATATTGAGCTCTGATCACGGTCGGCTTATTTAGCTATTTTCAAGCCAAATTACTTTCCCGTATACCATGCGATTTTATTCTGGTTGATTTTTGATATCACCCAAAACTTTTTCAGTCCCTGAAAAGCAATGCCCTGCTTCCTGCATAACACGCTAAATAAGCCATGCGTCGACCTTAATTACTAGCCCCAATTCCGAAAGGCCTTTCAACCAATTTCCTGGCAAGACATTTTTTCTGCGTAAGTGCGAGTTCAAATACCCAGTGGTTTTCAAAAACCCTTTTACTGGTTTTTAACCCTACGATTTGATTAAGACTGTACTAACTCACTAACAGCCAATAATTTCACAAACTTTTATCCGTTCATTTCATTAAGTGCGTATCCAAGTTTTTGAGCACATTTACCTTTTTATAAAAAAAATATTATTTTGTTGTTTAGTGCTAAGATGCGGCACAAAACAAGTCAGCGAAAGGCCTTACATGCATGTAGTGAAGTGGTAGCTAGAGATTAAGCTACGCGGTTTGTCAGTATTAAACGGTTAAGAATGAGCGCCTTCAGTTTTGCTGTTAAACAGCATTTGAAGCGTTCAAGAAAAAAGGAAAAACCGTTCTTAAGCGAAAAAATGAAGCAAAAAATGCTTGCAACCTAGAAAAAGAATTGCTTCTTGGGTTTTCAAAAAAATTAAATTATTGCAAAGTTTTATATTAGAAGCAACTTGTTGATATATTCTGAAAAACCGTGTTAATACGGTCATCATTTGTTGAGCTACTTGAAGAAAACAAAATCTGCAATCACGCGTTAATTCTGACGTCATCATAATCATCACAAGGGTAGAATATTGGCCAGTTCATAAGTTAGATGCTGGCTTTTGTTTGAGCGAAACACCGTTATCTCCGGAAGGTACGCAAATTACAAAAAATTATTTTGAATTGCGATGTCACTGTAACGTCTCTAATCCCTTTATGACACTAACCTTGCCATGGAACACAATCGTTCCAAGTGTCGTGCTTACAAACCCAGTAGTTTCAAAGAAGTTAAAACAGACAGACAGAATTACGCTCTATAGTATAAATGTAACATTTGCAGCAATTTTCAAACTATTTCAATATTACACAACCCATTCACTGTTGCATGTTGGTAACGATAGTGACAGGCTTGCACCAAAGATTTATAATTTTTATAGAGTAGGAAAAGACGCAGGTTATCCAAAGTTACCAGTTCTTTTGCGAGGTTTTGAATGTCTTATCTTTCTTTCTTGACTTTCTTTCTTTGAAGAACAGCAAGAATGTGGGGAAGCTTTATCCCTTATAGACTATTTTCTTGTGATTGCGCCACTGATCAACAGCGCCACCCTACAAGCAAACAGTAGCTTAATAATCACAATCAGCAATATAGCGCGTTGAACCTGAAAAATAACTTTGGTAAAGAAACGTTGTTTTCATGCGTTAAAAAGGCATAATAGATTTCAGATAGGGGAAACTTTTCTTCCAAGTTTTGAGATACCAAACAAAATTCCAAAATAATACTTTATTGAACATAATTAAATTAACATAAGAATAATTAACATAATAAAATTTTCCGAAGCTTTTCGTCCCCTCTCGGAGCCTTCATCAAGGCTAAACAAATAAAGTTAACATTAAATTTAATATGATATCCAGATACTAGACACTAATGATTCAATTAGTAACGTTTTATCACTGTGCCATCCATCAAATTTAGTAAACGCCTTGCTGGCATTGTTTCGCGACACACTGAACACTGATGTAAAAATAGCTTATCAAACTTTTAAAATAATCTCGTATTTCAACCTTAAATCTCCTTTAACCGCTTTTTTCTGTTCGAATGTTGTCTATAAATATACTTGTTCTTGTGATAAGAATACGTCATACATCGGTATGACGACTGGACAACTATTCGTCAGAATTGAAAACCATTTTTCCAATAACTCAAGTTCATCTAACTCCGCTATTGAATTTCATCGCGATCAGTGCATAGCCTGCAGAGAAACAATGCCAGCAGAGCAAAACTTTACATTATTAAAAAAGTGCTGTTTTTTATAACGCTGAAACCGAGCTAATGGAAGCGCTGCTAACCAAACGCCTTAAGCCATCCCTAAACATAAAACTCGGTCATTCACAAGGAGCGAAGTCGCTTCTGCTCGCGTTTCATTGAAAGGTACTGTGATAAAACGTTACTAATTGAATCATTAGTGTCTAGTACAGTGGTTCCCAACCTTTTTCCTGTCGCGGCGCATTTTAGAAAAAAACGAAAATTATTTGGCACACCTCGAATATTTTGAATACAAAATTATTCAAATTGACCGTTTTTTACATATCACAACGAAAAATTAAGGCAATAACCGTAATTTAGCTTGTTTCCAGGAAATTCACTGTACTTGCGTCTTTATGACAGGATTGCAACAATTCTGTCAGTGAGAAACTTGTGCTTGATGTTTCCTAGCAACCATTTCAATGTCAGGACGTATTTCAGAGAGACAAACCCTCATTTCTTCTTCAATGCAACAAAGCCGCTCTCGTTTTTTGGAATTCATATTGCGGAGTGTTGAAAATCCGAGCTCACATAGATATGATGTCGAAAACTGCATCAGAATGGTCAAAGCCTTTTTAGCTAATGAAGGGTATTCTTCTTTGACAGCAATCCAAAATGTGTCTATTGGTACCCCAGCATGTTTGATTTTAAGTCCACGATCACTGGAAACACATGTCAACTCCTCTTCTTCACATAATAAAAGACCAGTGCTAGATGAATTCTCTATAAAAGGATTTCGAACCCAGTCATACTCATTGGTCTTCAGTGATGGGAAATAAAAGTTAATTTTTTCTTCCAGAGTTGTTAAGTGTTGAAATACAATGGGGCTAATTTTCTTTATGCAGCTTTGTCGTACTTAAGGGAACATCTCAAGGTTACCATCTTTAGCTCTGTTTTTCCAAATTGCAACTTTCTTTTTAAATGCAATCAGCTTATCTGATGAAGTCAGAATGTTTTCTTCTCTGCCTTGCATGCTTGTGTTGAGGCCATTGAGATGTGCAAATATTTCTGCCAAATATTCTAGCCTTGAAAGCCAGAATTCACATTCAAAATATTCACAGAAGTGTTCATGTTCTTCTGTTTGGAAAAATGCATGAAGTTCCTTGTGCAGTTCATATACACGCCATAGCACCGTTCCTCTTGAGAGCCACCTCGCTTCAGTGTGCAGAATCAAACGTTTGTGCCGAGAGTCCATATCAACACAGATTTTCTCGAAAAAACGAGACTTCTTCGGCCTCATTTTGATGAAATTAACCATTTGAACAACTTGTTTTAAAACTTGACTTAAGTCATCTGGTATTGTTTTTGAAACAAGTATTTCCCTATGGAGGAAGCAGTGGGTTTGTACAACATAAGGATTTTCTTTTTGTACGAGTGATACAAAACCTTTAATACTGCCAACAATACATGGCGCCCCATCAGTACATATTCCAATGCACGAGTTCCATGATAAATTCCATTTTTCAAGGTAAGCAGATAATATGTCAAAGACGTCTTGGCCTCTTGTAGTGAGTGACATTTTCTTGCAGCACAAAAATTGATTTATTATTTGATTTCCATCAACGAAACGAATAAACGCAAGTAACTGTGGTTTGCCGCTGATGTTGGTTGATTCGTCAACTTGTAAAGCGAATTCAACGGTGCTTTGAAGTTTAGTCCGTACAGTTTCCTCGATATTAGCAGACAAATCCACAATACGTCTTTGGATTGTATTATTTGACAGGGGAGTCTTGCGTATTTCTTGTTCGGCTTTGTCACCCAGAATTCTTTCTACTATCTTTCTGCAAGCAGGCAAGATGATCGACTCAGCCAAAGTATGTGATCTTGTTTGCTGCGCGATCATTTCGGCGACATCATAAGAAGCAGCTTGTGCCTTTTCAGAAGCAGTTAACAATTTTTGAAAAGCGGATTTTTGTTTGGATTGTTGCTCTAGTAGTCTCCGAAAATAGTTCAGATTTTTATTTTGAAGCTGCGAGTGTTTGGTTACAAAATGTCTACTGAACTTGCTGGGCACCATATCTTCGTTTGACATTTTTTCGCCGCAAATGACACACAGAGGGAAAGGTTGATCCTCACTACCAGTCCAGTGAAATCCATATTTCAAATAATCATCGCAGTATTGACGTTTTGGTCGAGCTTTTGGTGCTTTATCACAGGGCTTTGCTGCCTTGGAACGTTTACTTTCTGATTCATTATCATCACTTTGTTTCCTCTTGATAAATTTATCCATTTTATTGGGTAACTTAAAGCGCGACAAGTATAATATCTTGACCGAGTGCAAACAATTTAGTTTAGTATCGTACGGTAGTATTTAGGGCACAGCCGACTGGCTTAGATGTGTGTCAGCGTTTGTATATGTCACAATCGCTATTTATTTCATGCGTTATTTTGCACAATGCAGCCACACAACGAACCTTATTCAAACGTAAATAAACTTGAATGATACATTCACCAACCAAAAACAACTCAATTACTATCAACAATATCGTTAGTGTGCCGTACTGACTAACGTGGGCGGCGTGAATTTTTTAAAGCGTACTTGATTGAATTTAACTTCAATATTTTTTGCGGCGCACCTGATGACATCTCGCGGCGCACTGGTGTGCCGCGGCGCATAGGTTGGGAACCCCTGGTCTAGTATCTGGATATCATATTAAATTTAATGTTAACTTTATTTGTTTAGCCTTGATGAAGGCTCCGAGAGGGGACGAAAAGCTTCGGAAAATTTTATTATGTTAATTATTCTTATGTTAATTTAATTATGTTCAATAAAGTATTATTTTGGAATTTTGTTTGGTATCTCAAAAATTTAAAAAGGCATAAGGTTCTTGAAATAGAATGGCGAGAGATGCACATTTTGTATGAATTTACTGCCTGCAGTAACCTACTGTCACAAGAGCCTATGTTATGAGCATTGATTGAAAATTATCTGCGGGGTGTAAACTGCTCTCTTTTTCAAACAGAATAATTCTTTTATTATGTCTTTTGATTACCCTTCAACACCACTAACACATCGGCGGCAAAAAATATTATACTGCAACTGAAATCAACATTAACGTGAGCGACCAGTAAGTCGAATAGTAATTTAGACATCATTTTCATTTAACAGTCTACATTAGAAAAAGATGTTGCCGCGTCATATTCCATACAATTCATGCGCACAGTATCTTGATAGTGGCGATGACTTGTGAGCGAAAAGGTCAGCTCGCTGTCATTTTATTAGCATTGTGTATGCAATAGGTGAAATGACGCCAATAATTCGAACGGTGACATAGCGCTTTCTTGATTTGTTGAATTTGCATTGTTTTCGCAGATGTGATAGCATTGAACAATGACTGATTTTCACTTTTTTAAGAGCGATCACATTATACGTATAGGCTGCAAACCATAGCATTGACTATACAAATTGACCACGGGGCCTTTTCAAGTTTTTGTAGGATAAGCGATATGCTGCCCCAGCACTGTTTATCCAATTTTCAGCTGGCTACTACTAAACGACGGCTTTTTACAAAATCGAATTTCTTTAGGCACTCTAAGCTTTTCGTGAAATACCGTAAACAATCGCGACCCCTCTTGGATTCACTGATGCTTCTCGGTCAGTTTTAACACAAAAATTAGAATTATCAAACTTCACCTTAGCAATAAAATGTTACGGAATACGAGTGTTAAAAAAATTGTTTGAAACAAAAATCCTTTGAAATGCCAATATTATTTAAACAGCATAGGTTTACTTGGCAAAATGCTCCCCGAGAAAGCCAAACAACTGAATTGCTTCTATAAACACATTTAGAGAAAGCTTTTAAACTTGACTTACACAATGATCATTAGCTTAATGCATTTTTTTCAAATTCATATTGCTTCTACCGCAAAAAATAATTTTTGGCAATTTGTCGGATGACACCATCGCCACTACACCGACTCCCTTATCAAGCATTTATTTTGTCGTGGTGATCATTCAGGTTAATTTTCACATTTCCATGCTTAGTAATTGCAGAAGAACCTAACCATGTTGTTTTTATTAAATTGATTCGACGATTTTATAAACCTGCAGCCTCTCGGCGAGATAGTTTTCAATCTTCAAGAACTTCTTCACTTTCTTTAGAGCATAATTGTTGATTTTCAAAGACTTTTGCGAACATGCAAATGGTCTATATTATGCAGGTTAGGAGCCAGTGATCTTGGTAATCTGACATGTATTAGTCGTTGACCGTATTATAGCAGCTCTCTACGCCAAATTGTATCAGTGTTGCTTTAGATTGGTGAGTTACGGTGGTTACAGTAGCGTTCATTTGCTAGCTAGGTAATAGAGCGCGTCATATTTTGGAAAAACTTTCAAAACACTTCCTTGGGTGTAAAAAACACTTGTAGTTGTTTGAGAAAATACAAAATCTAAAATTATATTAAATTCAGACAGCATTAGGCTACCCGGAAAGAGCTTTGAAATATGATGAAAATGTCCATTTTGACGTAATTTGCTGTATTAATAAATCAATCTACCAAAATGCGACAAAATATGCAATCTCAAATAAAATACAATGTTGTTATTGTTCACTATCAAATAAAATCAGTTTTAATTATTTTGAAAGCTGAAAAGCTTAACTAAATCTTGCATAAAATTATCTTTTGGCGTAAGTTGCCGGAATATTTCCTGTTTTCTAATCCACCCGTCTCTCTTTTCATGAGAAAACACTCGGTCACATGCATCAGTCACTTGCTTAACCCGTCGTTCAATGCTTTGGGCATGGCAAGGCCAATTAGGCACGACCATGGGCTTAGAAATGTATTCTTTTAATTGAACTGTGGTGAAGTCACAAGTTCACAGAGGTTCATATGCATTCTTCCAGGCAACTACTTCATTCAGATTTGTAGCTGTGGGATTAAGTTCCGGCTTTTTTCTGATTCGAACTGACTTATATCCAAGATTGCCTTCACACCGGTTTTGTCTAATTTGAATTATTTTTTTTATGCCCTTCCTTCTTTCTATTTCATTTTCTCAACACAGCATAGTCTGAAGAATGTTTTCTGAGAAAGCATACCAGGCACCACGCTGTACAGTTGGCATTACGATGTCGATATCAATCGATGCGATGGCGGAGTGGTTAGAGCGTCCGCTTCGCAGTTGGTAGACCTGGGATTTATTCTCTTGTCGAGTCATACCAAAAGACTTCAAAAAATGGTATTTATAGTTTCTCTGCTTGGCGCTTGGCATTTATGGGAGGTTGTGGAGAACAAGCCGGCAAGTTCGCTTGTTGTGTCTTTGGGCAAGGCACTTAACGGGACGCCCCACCTTTATGTGGAAAATAGGTAACCCAGACACCTCAGAAATAGCAACTCCCAAGCGAGTGCAAACTTACCGTCCAAAATCATAGCAATATAATTCGCTTTCTCGTGAAAGGAGAATAAATGTGACAAATAAAAAAAAAGTTGTAGTTCTGGACTGCTTCCTCAACTGCATCAGCTGATACAGCACATGTCAAGGGCCTTCCGTCCAATCATGTTTCACTTTTATCAAAAACCAAGTTGGTATATAAACACCAACTATCATTTTTAAGTGATCATAGCCTTCGTCTTTCAGTGTGTGTTTTGAAACCCACAGACGACAAATGCGATTAGCGGTTGTAAGCCGTCTGGCATGATTTACTGGGCCTACTTCCAGCAAAGCTAAGTCATTAGAAATAGCTCCAGATCTGATGTCTTCAATTATATTGTGGGCATAAAACTGATCTGAGGAAAGATCTTCAACAACTTCGGGGGACAGCGAGATTAAAGGGTCACCAATATTAACTCTTGCTCAGGATTAATAGGTAATTTTGCCACTGAGTCAAGCAGTTTGCCGATTAATCCCATCCATCTGATATTGCTTAGAGTTCTTCCATTTAAAGTAGTGATGAGACGTCGAAGAGGTAACTTGTTTGTGTGCAAGGCACAAACTAACGAATTTAGCTTCCTATGAAGTTTTTTCTCCAAAAAATGAATGTCACCCCCAAGACCTCCAGTGTTTACATTAGTTGAATCACATCCAACTGCTAAGAGTGTTTGATCGATACCTCTCTCAACCAAAAGCTTGTATAAATTATCAGCAATAATTTCAGCACACTTCTTCCCATCTTGTTTAGAGTAAAATGAAAAAGATACTTTTCTCCAGGTTCGGAGCATACGGTATAACGCTCTTCTTTTATAGTTGCTGGATAGCTTTTTGCTGAACCTTCTTTACATAGCATGGTTTTGGTCATGTCGATTCTACCGTCAAAAAATGCAATCAATTTTGGCAGTTGAGACAAACCTTCTGAATTCTTCAGTTGCTGACTTCATCAGTCTTTCTTGTACTTGTTTGATTTTGTTGTGATCAATTGCAAGATATGTGCTACCTTGAGTGATTATTCCGGCATCTATCCATGCAACAGTGGCAATGGCAGCAGCTGCTCGAAGTCCAACACCGTATTGCATAGCTGCCAAAACAATATTTTCAACTTTTTCTGTGTTTCTTCCGAATATTTCAGACTGGATTTGGTCTACAGCTAACTCACAACATGATCCAAGGCTGCTATCTTCTTCAACAGAACTTTTTTCCAATAGCACGTCTTTGTAGATGTTGATGATTCTTCTTGAAAGAGCATTTTCTCTCGTTTAATTGTTTTTTGTTTTCTCTGGGCTTTAGCCTTGAGCTTATTGTGTTCTTGAATATCTGGTGGCCCAATTTGAAAACAACTTATCGATCCAGTTTTCTGCCTTTAATAATAAATGTATAACAGTTCAGTTTTTGGAATTTTCATCTCGTTTGGACAGAAACAGTTTATGTGAGCAATTTCCGTACAATTTGAAGAAGAGAAATTTTCAGAGCATAATTGAATCACACATTTGCAGTTTAAAATATCAGAGTTTGTTGAGCTTGCTGGTGACTTAGCTTTTTACATGTTTACTTAATTTGCCTTGTGCAACAAGAGTTGTTTCTTCCCATGTTTCTTGAGTTTGTTAATGATACATCACTCATCATTAACTACAGGTGTTATGAAAAGAACATTAGCTTTTTGCCACTTTTCAATAAGTTTCGGATAAATGTCATTGATAAGTTCTTTTTTTGGGTAATTTCGCACATCTCTATTGCTTAATTCTCGCAGTAAAAGTCCACACCCGGTGCCTAAAAAATTTATAGCAATTACTAGTTACCAAGTCAATATAATTACAGTGGCGCTCAAAACTATATAAATAAAGAACATTCTTCCAGAGCGCCATGTTAGCTCTATTATTCTTGACTCAACCTAGAACTGCAACAAGTGTTCCCTCACACAAAATTATAGTGGGTAGCACTGGCAGACATAAAGGCTATTTATTTTAACAATGATTTTTACACCTTTCATTGACCTACCTCAAAATATCTTTCAAAGTAGGTAGTGCAGCTGTAGATAGCTCCTTTCCTGCTTCAATCAGATGGGTCATATGACAACTTATATTTTTTTTTCTGTTCGCCTCGACAGTCGTTTCATTGCAGCATTTTGTATGCAATAGCTGAGCAATTCTTACGACAAATGCTTTTAAAATTTAAAGGGGCACATTTACATTATCAGTAGGTTTAGCAAATCTGATACAATTCTCTCTGTTTATGCAGCACAGATCAACTAAACCATGCTTGTTCCAACAATCTAATGCTGTAATCTATTCCAAGGTAATTAAAGTTAAGCAGATGTAACGTTTTATTATAAAAGTACTAACCTAGAGTAGCGGAAACAGCACTCCTCAAAAGTCAAGTTGACATATTTTGCTACAACCAGTATAATCAAACTTGAATTGATCTAATCATTTTTTGAGCCAGATTAAAGATTAGAAAGCTTTTACAAAGAAATTTTTGAAATGTTAAACAAAACATATGTTAATTTCTGTTTTATGAATTGTGAAAGTGTGTATGTTTACGAGTAGCTATTGATAAGCATGATATTGAAGTGGTTGTTACAATGACAAAATCTTATTTTAAGAATATATGCTTTGCACTAGTTTGGACAGTTTCTTGATATACGCGGCAAATTACGTCAAAATGGACATTTTCACCATATTTCAAAGCTCTTTCCAGGTAGCTAAATGCTGTCTGAATTTAATATAATTTTAGATTTTGTATTTTCTCAAACAACTGCAAGTGTTTTTTACACCCAAGGAAGTGTTTTTTGAAAAATTTTCCAAAATATGACACACCCTACTGAGTAAGCAAAGCCCCGCCCAAAACTGCAGTCTTATAACCAACTTTTCGTACAAACAGAGACCACGTGTGCTTTGTCAAACATCAATAAACTGTCATAAAGAGAAAAAGTGAGGAGAATGTGTAGTTTGAAATAAATCCCCTCATAACAACTTTGCTGTAAGGTAATTTAAACATTTATCAGTGCCTTAGATCCATTAAGTAAGGTCACATACGAGTAGATTGTGCTTTCAAAATGGTTCTTGTTTAAAACAAATTCAAATTATTTTCCAAATATTTTTTTTAATATGTGATATTGTCCAGTCACAAAACGACTTCATGTTTGACAATGTGCAGTTGGCTTTGTAGCTGCGTGTACCATTGGAAAAGTACATTTTATCACAAGTTCCACAAGCACAACAAAAAACAGAAGAAACTGCAGAACAGGGAGTTTACCCTAGGTAAAGCAAATGAAAAAATCCGATTATTCACAGCGTTCAAGAATTATTGATCGGTACAATACGAAATTATTCCCAGGTGAAAACCTTTTTTGAGATCACAAAAATTTTTGCTTCCAACAAACTTTTGGAGATAAAATTAAAGGATGAGTGTATTATGAGGTCACGAGATTTAAGCTGATTATTTGCTTTGTGGTGAGAGTCAAAGGAATGAGCATGGCACAAGAACCCGACCCCCTTAAATACGCTACAAGCGTTGCGGCAAGCTTACTACTTTTTCGAAAAATTGCAGCTAATAGTGCAAACAAGCTTCATTATGTTGCAAAAGAGTATTTTATTCTTACTACAGGCAGGCGTGTGGCCACAATGAGAAATGGAGTGAGGGGATCGAGATAACATCGTTTGTTTGTCTTGATGATGTCATCATATCGGTACTGTTGCCAGGCCTGAAATTGGATGGGTGACTACGCCTCCGGTCACCCCTAACAAGGCTTCATCTCGGAGTTAGTGTTTTCTTATGTACTAGGCAAAAGGTCTCAGCCATATTTGTTTCTATTGTTTTTGTTGACAACTTAGTAATTTAGCGTTCCATAGAGAAGATTCAGCTTTACAATTGCTGTGGTTCCATTGCCATGTATTGCTTATGACAACTGTGACGTCATCCATGCTTATTTGTGTTTTCATCGAATAAACAATATGACGTCATGAGTGCTTTAAGCAACTACGCGTTGCAGAAGTGAACAAAGCAAGGGCGGTTAATGACGCAATTAGCGCTTCGTGAAATCGATAAGCTCAGTTTACAGAAACGCCGATCCACAAACGTGAGATTTCAAGTTGAATGTTCGTTTGGTTTTTGAATCTTTGCGAAAAGCATTTTCCTTGTTTAGTTGCTGCATTTGTTCTGCACTACTGTTTAATTTTTGCTCATAGAAAATTGTGTTTGATCTCTTGCTATTTTTGTTTCAGTTTCTCTTTGTAAATCACAAATCTTCTGGCATTTGTTTCTCACGAAACGGAAATAAAACCGAGTAAAAGCAAGAATAAACGCTATGTTAACGCTCATCAATCCGTGAAAAATGTTGGAAATGTATTACTTGCATCTCGAAATTTAAAATGTTTGTTCATCAATTGCGCTTTGTCAAGTCATTAAAGAAGAAACAGATCGCGTATCGGAAACTCGAAACATAAGAAAGCAAAACAATACATTATGAAACTCTCTCCAAACAAAGATGGTTTTATTATCAGAAGAGCAAAAGGGAAAAAAGGCCCTGTTTCAACGAGTATAAAAAGCTGAAACTGGCGCAATCCAAACCCAAATTGAAAAAACGCTAAAACAAGTTCGCCACACAACAAGATGAAGATTTTATTCATTTTGTGTTTTGCATGTCTTGCCGTGTTCTCGTATGCTGGTGAACAGGAAAGAAGAGTAAAGTTTGATTCACATAATTACTGCGAGGCTTTGAATAAAGCTAGCGCGTTGTTCAGCGACACAAATCCCAGATCGAGAAAAGGAAAGGATCCGGTAAGTTTCATTAGTTTAACTTTTCTGCAAATGCGTGATTTGTTTGCTTGCGTTATTTGTTTGAATATGCGCTTGTTTACGAAGTGTGAAAGTTGAAATCTGGTCTCGGATGTAGCAACGCGATGGTCATATGTATTGTGCTTACTTTTCTTGAATATATTTAGAGCACAACACCATGAAAATGCTATTATGAATATCGAAAACAGCATGACCGTGTTTAGTTGCGTCTCTACAGTTAATGACACCCAGTTCGTACCCTGGAGTGACTTCAAAAATCATCACCCTAAATTCAAAAATTACTCTAAAAAACCATCAACCGAAATTTCTCCCAATGTCAAAGGCGCTCTCAAAAAGCGGCACCTTTTGATGTAGTGACGCTCGGAATATATCGTCACTCTCTAGTGATTGCACACCGTGTCCTGCCTGAACGTCTCCTAAATAAGGCAAACAGCACAGAGTTTATCAAACGTCGCCGTTTTATATTACGTTAGAAATAATTGGATTCCAAGCGAAGCTTAATTTTTTGGTATTTAACAGATGAGGCGACTAGCCGGCTCTGCCTGTGCCTCTCGCATGGCCCCATCAATGTTGTCGAGATTAAGAATATCAGTTCAAACAGCCAAGTCGGCTTCATCCAATAGTAATTGTGAAAACAATAACAAAAAGTTAATCTTTTTTGACGTAGACATATCTCGTAGCGATATAAAACTAATTTTTTTGAAACGCAATCAGTTAAAAAATATTATGGGGAGTTGCGCATAGCCGCTACACGTCTTCTAAGTTTATAATTTCCCAGGCAATGTCTTGTGTGCCCTCTTTTCACCCTAGACGCCCTTTAACTTAACAAACTTTTATCGGTTAAATTCAGAAAGCGCTTGAAAGCACATCAAAGTAGTGGGAGGGCACCAAGATGATTGATATATATTTTCAAGATAAAACTATTGTATATTTGGACTGCCTCTTACTACTTTTCGTAACTCTAGGCAAATTTGTATGAGCTAACGCATCTGACTGCGCGCATATACCTTTGTCCGAGCATAAACGCAGCCATGCAAGAAGCAAACTAACCAGAAATGAAACACTTGCAGTTAAGTCATTACAATAGCAGGGCCCCCATCAGTAATCTTGAGGTTTAGAATATCAAATCAGGGAGCTCTGCCGACTTTACTCAATCGCAAAGAAAATTGCTGCAAAATTTAGATGATATGTAGCTGCACACTAATATTTTGTTGCAAAAGCTAAAACAGGATCATCTTAACTACCTTTTTTTCTAGGGGGATCACCAATTTGTTTGCTAGAGGTAAGCTACCTTAAAAAATGTTTTGAGATTCCATTTCTCAATAAGTCTTTTTGAAAATGTAAATATTCAATGCCAAAGAACCATGCTTTCGAAGATGATAGTTAAAATGTACCAAAACACCAATCTTTTAAAAATTGAAACTTCTTAGGTATGGTGGGAAAGTTTTCCACTAACAATTGAAAATGATGCATGACAATCAATTATTGATCAGCCATTATAAACTAATCCTCAGCCCTAACTAATCAAAATGACATACTGCTGGAAAGCAAATATCCAAACTAATTGTTAGTGCCTTTTTATAATCTTTATATATTAAGCCTACCTCTTTTTACTCAGCATTTTTCAAAAAGGTAAAAATTACATTTCAAGTGTTAAAGTTCATTTTTTGTAGTATAAAAACAAGCAGTAGAGATACAAATCATTTATTATGAAAATTGCCTTGAAATAACTTTCAATGTGTTAAAACAACTTTGAAAATTAGTTGCGAAATAAGGTCACAAACCAGTTTTTGTGTAATCTGATTTCATAAAAATTTTGCAGCTTAAAAAAAATTATCATATGATGATGTTTGGTAGCAAAAGCGTTGATCGTAACAGACAGTATTATGATATCGTAGAGTGAATTTGAAGCGTGCAGGGAAAAAGCGAAGAGACATGCTTAAAAGGCTTAAAGAGCTTATACAAAGTATCAGTTGTTACATTGTCACCTAAACTTTAACTGTTGTAGAGTTGTTTCATGGAAAGCGTCTTGTTAATATCTGCCAAAAAAGCTTTTAATTGCGTTTCTACAATCAGTACTTTTTTTAGTAAATTAAGAAAACAAATTTTACAATTACTGGGCTTTTATGACGTCATGTAATAAGCTAAAAAAGTGAAATTTGTTGAAGTTGGTAAATCGGGGTGCTGGCGTTTAACCTGAAAACTGTTTTCCTCGGTTAAAACATGCACATTAAAAAAGTTATCTTCAATTGTGACGTTATTTACCCCCTTATGACACTCACCTCGCGTTTAATGATCCATCTTGCCAAGTTTGATGATCGTGCATCCAGTAGTTTCGTAGGAGTTAAAACACAGTGGCAGAATTGCGCTTTTTACCGTTATTCTTTCCAATATGCATTTTCCATTTAGTTACCGAAGCATTTTCACGGTTATAGACAGAACAGTTTTTGTACAGGCTTACTTTATGGTTATTAGTTCTACTGACGCAGAGCATTTGGACTTTACTGAAGCTTTGATTTAGATGGAACGCTGCGGGAAAAAATGCAGCAGCAGAAGATTGAATAGAATGTGGATGCCAAAAAAATTGGAAAATCGAACGTCAGAGGACGTCGTAACATATTACAACCTGTACAGATTACAAAACTGGTTGGCAGCACAAAGTATCAACGGATGCTTGAAGCCGACGGAGGTAAAACATCACAGAAAAATTCAATACTATATTGTACCGAGTCCAACTAAAACTAAAGTTGTATATGAATGAATTGTTATGAGGATAAATGTAAGATGCTTTCATGTACTCAAAAAGTATCGAAGTCCGGGAGTCAAACCTTTGACTATACTCATTATACTGGTTAGGTTTAGCTTTTCTGAATGCAGTCTTGGTTTTTATCATACGCAGCACCATGGAAAATCCCTCGAGAAACTTCCTTCTTTCGCTTTCTTGAATGCTACGAACCTACAAAGCCACTAGAAATCAGAAACCATCTCAACCATATATATTTTGACCGAGGAAATATGAGATCGATAAAATTTGTTTTTGTAGAATTTGTTTTTCATTCTTTACTCCTTCCCCTTTCAAATTTAATAAAGCCTTGGCTAATTTTAAAGTTACTTTGTGCATCTTTTTGTATTTACATCCTAGTTGCGGGAACGCATGGAGTCAAATGCACAACCAAATCTAACCCTTAATGATCATGGTTTTAGTCTCCGCAAAGTTTAGTTAGTTACGTCACTATCATAAGGCACCATCAAAATAGTGACTTTAGTAGGGATGTAAATCCAGGAACCGCAAACGCTATGGGACACGTTTCCAAATTTTTATTTAAATTTTGTTGTTTTCGCAGAACTTCACCCCAAAAAATTGTAAACTTCCTTGCAAAGTGATTGAATTGGCTGAAGAAGAAATTCAAAATCTATTTGATGATTATTTTCAATGTTCAAACTCGGTAAGGTGCTTTTTTGCATGAACTTTGCTTGAAAGTAGAACTTGAAAAAAATATTCAGCCGTAAGTAATTTTATTTCCTCCCTACATTTTGTTGGCCGCTTCCCCTTTAGATTTACTTAAACACTAAAATGATGGCACGTTGAAACACCTTACGTGGTATGTATTTTTGTGCAATTTTTACAATATGTCCATTACAGTCTCATGATCTTCTGCAATAAACCGCATATTCCAACAATGTGCTAGTGCAAACAATAAAGATTTTTTTGATTCGTGAATAGACAGAAGACATTATTGATAATTTTTTGCAGCTTTTAGCTTATAGTCTACAGCCAATGGCGTAGGCGAAGTTGTTCTACCAAAAGTAGGTCACAGAAATTTTTCCGAATAGCCCGTGAGCAGCCAAATCATGTCGAGGGGCTTCACAAGCGCGCAAGTACGGGCAACTTGGGGGGCTGAAGCTCACCTCTTTGCACTAATTTTTTTTCTAAAAAAGGTCATTTTTCTCACAAAATCAAACTTTGGCCTTCCCTTGGCACAAACGTCTGCCTCCAAATGAACTTTAGATCCTCCTTTACAATAATCCTGATTGTACACCTAGGGCATTATTTATATACTTCAATTTAGAATAAACCTGATTCATAATCCACGCGTGGTTTTGTTTGGGACAATCAAAGCAATAATTGCAGGACTGCCGCGGCATTATTACGTCAGACCAATCAAACAAAGGTTTTTTGCAGAGACTCCAATCCGAGAAAATGAAAAAGAAAGCCATGGAAATATTACAAGGTGATCGCAAAACTCAACGGAAGATAAAAAAACTTTTTGACAATAATATTATGCCAACATATAGCCGTTCGGTCAAAAAAATGAGCAGTTTGGCCGCGAAAATGTCATCCTGTCTTTTACACACTCAGTCCGTGGTGGACAAACTAACAGCCCCTTGCGGCTAAATAAGAAATGAAAATCGACACAGTTGAACCATATGAATGAATCCTTTTGTAAATCTCATATTGGTTGATGCGGCGTCTTCATCAAATAAATATGCCACTCATTATTTATTTATTTATTTAATTTTTTCATGTGCCCTTAATACATTTTTGCTTAAGGGTCAGAGAAAAAGTGATAAAGATGTAAATACGCATTTGATGTCGTTTGCGTATTTAAACTATATTTTTATAAATTTGTATTTGCTTTGTTACATAAGAATGCAGTAATTGTTCGTTTGATCAGCTGGTAAGAACAGCAAGCATGGGCAGGAAACTGAAGCCCAGTAAAGCCCTTGAGTTGTCCTGAGGTCGTAAGTTGAAAACTTTAATCATTATTAAGAAGGCATATCACATTATTATCATCAAATGTTCAAGTTTTTTGCTATCTTTTTATGATTTCTTGTCGCATAATCGGCCAATTGTGCAGTGGTTAGAGCGACTGCTCTGCATTCAATAGACCTGGGTTTAATTCTCGAATGCTTGACGCTCAGCACGAGGGGAATATTGCGAAGAAGCCGGCAAGTTCAGTTGTTGTGTTCGTGGGTAGAGCATTTAACGAATTACCCAATCTTGTTATGGCAAACATGTGGTGGAACCGAGCAATCTGCTCAACTAACACTCAATGAACTCATATGCATCAGCTCATTCAACAGCAAAGCCAGGGTTTTCACCGGCTCATCAAGGGAATAATTGCTTTAATATTTAGCTGTATTCAAGGGTCGTTTTCGGCCTTCTCGCGTACCTGTCTATGTTTCTCAATATTCTTTTTCATGTAGTTTAAATGATACATGCTATAGTTTCATATTATTTGTTCAGTATTTATTTTTTACTTGTTGATCTACTTATTGTTTGTAAACAAGAACTATGCATATTGCATTATTTGTAAATATTGCTGCAAATAAAAAAGTTTTCTGTATGTGATACCAAGTTAAATTTGGTGTCGCTGTCGCCAAAAACACCTATTTCTAAGTAGACCCACCGCAACGCAGTACCAGTAGTAGTTACCCAACTTCTGTTCAGAGGCGGTAGGCTTGCTGACCCCTGGGTTTCACCACAAATCAAATTAGATCAATTTGCTGCTAACAGCTTTCCTGTCCGGCACTTGACATTAAAAGAAATTTTTAAAGAATATCGTGTTGTACAAGTGTTCTTTATCCATGTCATTTTGTTTAGTAATCATTTTAGTGATGCAACAGACGTGCAAAGGGTCGTGTTACAATGATGGGTTATGTTTTAACTCCAGGTTGCGAAGTGTAGGTTAGTTACAAAGATTCGATTATAGACATCTGATGGGCCATAAACCCTTTGTCCAGTGATTATCTCAATTCTTTTTACAGTGGAAAGTAGGTGTGACAAATAGCGGAACTGTCGCATAAAATTTTAATGCAACATTTTTAGATAAATCATAAATTGTCCCCTCAAAGTACTCCTTCTACGAGTTGATAAACTTGTGCATTCGATTCTACCATTAACGGAAGCACTTGGAAAACCCCTCGTTTATGAGATTCTCTAACTTCCTCGTCACTAAAGTCTTGATTACTAACGATGAAAAATGATTTTTTTGTCACAATTTTTAGCGTGGGAAAAAACTAAAAGTTATACGGTGAAAGATCTGGGGCGTACGGGGAGTGGTCGAAAGCTGCAATTTATTTTTTGATCAAGAGCTGCCTCGCACTGATTGCGTTGTGTCCGGGCGCATTGCCATGGTAGAAGAACTATGACTTTTTACTCCACAGTGCCCACATGCTGTGTCAAACTCGGTGATAGAGGAAAACGACAACCAGCTAGTAGAAGTACTGATTTACTGTTTCATCTTCAGGCAGGAATTTATTACAAACCAAACCTTCTGGTCAAAAATGCAATCAACACAACTTTCATCTTTGATTTCGACTTATTGAGCTTGGGTTATTGTGCGGTCTTTAACTGCATACTCTGTCTCTTTGTTTCAAGATTCTATTGAAAAGTCCATGTTTATCTTCTGCGATGGCCTGGCCAAAAATGTCTGGATCGTCCCTTATCTTCTCCAGCATGCCTTTTTAAATATTGATTCAGAGCTACTTCTAGTCTTTGAATAAACTCTTGGGTACTAGTTTGACATACAACTTTTACATCTCCAGATCATGCAACAAGATGGTTCACATTAATACCCTGTTTAGACTGAGTTCATCCAATATCCTTCGTCTTGTCAATCTGCGATTACAACGCACGAATTGCTTCACTCTGTCGATGTTTTTACCTCTCTTCGTTGTTGAAAGGCTGTTCTGACCTGGGGTCATCCTCCACTTTTTGTGGCCATTCTCAAAGCGTTGTGCTATTTACAAGACTAGTGTCCTCGACATCACATCTTTGTCACAAATTTTTGTAAGAAATTTGAAAAATTCAGTTAGATTCTTCCTCAGTTTCACCAAAACTTTCAAATTATTCTTTGCTGGATTTGCCGACAAACAACAGCTTTGACTACGAACAAGCGTGGCACAAAAACAACAAAACTCTGACAACGGTTACTAACACTGCGCTGCAGAAAATCTTGGAACAGAAGAACGTAAAGACTTAACTTAAAAATATTGCAACACAATAGAGGAAAGAGGTAGCGATGCAAAGTGAACAAATGGTTTGCCAAGTGGCATTGAGTTAAGAGCGTGGAAGATAAAGTCCCTTTTCTTTTTGGTTATGTCTTGTATGTAAACATTAAGATATGCTCTGGAAATTTTGATGCATTTGGCTTTTTGTCTATTGAAACGACAAAATGAAAGAGGGACTGCCATAAATTTGAGCCATAAAATTTGAGAGTCTATAGGACAAAATCGGATTTTAAGCACAAGCCTGAAATAAAGTTTTGAAAACTAATTTTAACTAATTTATTTGAAAACTATTTAGTTTTGAAAACTAACTTTTAAAATTTACTTTGCATTTTAAGATATGTAAATATTTTTGAATCCTTCTCATCTTGAAAGGAAACATGACACAATGGTCCCAAACACGTTGATCGCGATTAAGGTAGGTGCCTTTCGCGTACACTAAGTAGGTTACATAGCAACCTGTAAATTTATGGTGCCTTGGTTACTTAATCTCCAAACGACTGCCTGTTTTTAAGTTAGTGGAATTACTAGCGGAACATAAAGTGTTCAGTCATCCCTGAGAAACAGAAAGTTATAAAGTATTTGAAAAGCCCAATTGTTTCAAATACGTAACGATTTCTCCTCTGTTGTACACTAGGCGAGAATAACCTTAGGTTGTTGTTGCGATATCACTCAGTAACCATCGTGTCATCTTCCGAAAGTATCGTTTCCAAAGTATTATCAGTTTACGTACCGTACTATGAGCATTTAGTTTAAATTGCAAATTTCAAAAGCTCATAGAGTATTTGGGTTTTGAACTCTTATCATCACGATTGCGACTCTTGTGTTGCTTTTGTCGAGATACCATAACAAATTAAAAGAGCTACTTGCAAAAAGAGCCTAAATTTTCTCTAAAGTAATTACAAATTTTATTGAAACTGGCTTGGTTTTACAGAAAATTATTTGTCATACGTTGGGTAATGGGAAAACGGTACCAATCAGGCGTTTACCGCTATCGCTTTCCAATCAGCAGAATTTGAGTGGCCGATTGTAATCCTGAGTTTGTGGATTCAATTCTTGCGAGGTTTTTATAGTATTGTGCTTTCGGAAAAAGACTTTCAAAAATTCCGCAAATTGATTGTAATGTTTGTAGCAGAAATTTAGGATGGCGTTGGATACCATCATAATGGGGGGATTAGGTGAAATAATTTCGTTCCTCAGTTAACGCTCTTCTCCCTCAAAAAAGAGCATAAACAATTTTTTATAGCGAATCAACAATCTCTCTCAAATTATGATTTGCCTCTCTCACCCATAGCAAAAATTTCTGGACATTCCTGAATATGCTACTTGTACTAGTAACTACGAAGCAAGTTGGCCGGTATAGCGCTCGGAGGCTAGAGGATAAAATGTATCCAACACAGCGGGATCAAACAACATTTTCGAGAGACAAAGAAGTAATATCCCCAAAATAAAACAATATTCTGAGAAATTGCTTCAAAAATAATCTCGATGTTCTTATAACAACTACTTGTATTTCGGAAACTAAAATAGCTTGAGAATCAATACCGACAAAAAGCAATATTTATAGAAAGTATTTTTAAGGATGTTTTGATCAACGTGATGTTTTCGAGTCAAGAATTATTTCTTATTTATCAGTGACGTCAATACAGAAAGGAGGCCGGACCCTGGAGCCACTCTAGCATACTCATTCCTAAAGACTTGGCCATGCCCGATAGAGCTAGATAAAGTCTATCATTTTTCTATTTGTGGTGAAAATTTGCAAGTCTGTCTCGAATGATTGTGACTCTGGTGATGCCAATCTGCGCTATCTGTAATACAGCATATGATGGGCTCATGGGGCACACTCATATATAGAATGATAACAGGGTCATAAAATCATGAAAGGTGATATTTATTTCATCTAATAAGATTATATGACGCCTAAGCAGACTTACAATTGTTTGGTTCAGATTTTAAAAATTGCTGTGGAGACAACGAAACCTCAGACGTAACCAAAAGAAGAAAGCGAAAGCTTTTGAAACAATTGCATGCTGGGTGAAAAAAGATTTTTTAGAAATCACTTGAATACACAAAAATCTTTCGTTTTTTTTGGATCAAAAATCTTTGTGGTCAGTTGTGGAGGGTGTAGTCAAAAATTTCAAAAAAAATTTGGTTTCCTAGAATTTTGTTTCTGGCTTCCTCTTGCCTTTATGCTTTTATCCTCTCTCTTCAAACTGCATCTTAAACATGAAGAAAAGCAAAAACTGTCACCGTGTTGTCCCTTCCTTAATTCGTAAAAAATCTTCAATGCAAATCCTGAAAATTTGTATATTATCTGCTATAGCTACGTCATAAAAGAAAAACAAAAATACCGCGAATCAGAAACTTGAAGCAAGAGAAAGCTAAGCGAAACAGAATGAAATTCTCGCCAAACAATATATGGTTTTATTGCGATTGTCATAAAGAAAAAAAAATAGTTCGTTTCCAAGAGTATAAAACCTTCGCAAGATGAAAATCAAATCAAAGCTAGAAAAAAATTAAATCTAGCAAACAGCTAACTGAGCAATATGAAGATTTTTCTGGTTTTGGTTATTGCATGTCTCGCTGTCACTTCAGCTGCTGCCAAAATGAAAAGTGGAAACACGAAATTCAATTCAACATTTTATTGTGACGCCTTAGGAAAAGCAAGTTCGTTATACAAAAGCTCATTGAGCAAAGATCCGGTAAGTTTTGTTATTGCAAATCCGCTTACACGCTCTGCACGTGTACGCTGAAGTAATAAGTTTACTGCCATACACGGTTTGGGAAAACTATAAAACGTACGCAGGCGTACTCTTGAGGAGAACGCCGATAGAAGCAGAGTAGCCAACGAAATCAGGGTAGTAATCCAAACACAATGTTTCCCTCTCTTTCTACAAAAAACATCAAACCAATGACTCCAATTCATTACCTTTCCTTCAGGGAAAGGTAAATGCTGTAAATCGTGATTTACTGAATTTAAGGTGGAGCGGTGATTACGTACCGCACAATTTACTTCTTGGCATCGCAAAGATAATACAAGAATATCGGCTTCACAAGATGTAGCAACATCGCGTCACAGATCTATACAAAAATTATGGTCTATCTAAAATTGCGAACAAAAGATTACACGTATAAAAACTAACAAAAAATTTTAAATTAATTTTAGTGGAACTTCAACAAGACTAATTAATGCCTGCTGTCATTTCTTTTGAACTAGTGGATAGTCAGCTGCTTTACCACCATATTAAAATTTCAAACTAAATTTTTTTTTTTTTAAATGTACATGCAGATGAAAGGTTGCCGCAAAAAATGCGACCTGGGGAGGTTGTCGAGTTTGTGGCTGCCGCATGTGCTCGAAGCAAAGCTCGAAGAGATTCATCTCTATCATGTCATAATCTACCACAATCTATACAAATTACAAAGTTGGTTGGCAGGACAAATCCGCTTCAAAGGATGCTTGGCACCCAAAAAGGTAACATGTTAGATAAAAGCGAAACAGTGTAATTGTCGCGAAAGGCAACCGGGAATAATATCTTTTCGGTCCAGAAATCAAATACTACAGCACAAATTAATCCAGTAGGCTCTCCGAGATGATTAAGCCAAGTCAGTCGAATTGCCTATAAACTATGGAATCCCAACCTTTTTCTTATCCTCCCTCTTGAATGCTAATTGCCCACCCTCGGTCGAAAATCCCAGTCATATGCAGCTTTATCGCATACACTTCCCTATGAGCAATTACTTAGAAATGAGCCGTTAATGCACAGTGTAGGTTATGAGTCCACTGTAGCCTTTGTTCCAGTGCATACGCATAAAACAAACTAGAGGAAAGGGATTGAGGCTTGATTGTCAATTTAAAGTAATAACGTCGTCAACAATGATTACTGTTTCAAATTTGTCTAAATTTAGGAGTAGGAGATTTGTGTCTCCCGACCCATCACTGCTGACCAAACAATTAGTTATCATTTGTTTTTTCAGATTATCTCCAAGAGAAATTGCAAACTGCGCTGCTGCAAAGTCCAGTCAGCGATTGATGAAATAAGTATTTTGTTCACTCATTTTCCGCATGCAAAAGCGGTAGGTTGTATCAAGGTTTTTGCCACGTGGTTGTGTTTGTTGCAATTATTGACTCATCAAATCATCAGTGGCTTTAGAGTCAGTACGGCTTGTACGGGCAATTATGATAGAGTAAAGTTGCAGATTTCATTCTCCAATCATCTCATTGGTGAACGTAAAGCAAAAGATTTGTGAACAGTATTTTTCACGCCTTTTACACAACTGAAATGGGGTAGGCTACTGGTCCCAGCTTTATTATCTCACTTTTGGGTTAATTAGTTATTGACTAATAGAATTTTTAACGTTATTACGCTTAAACAATACATTATTATAAAATAATTTAAACTTTTGCAGAGAAACCAACTCAAAACAATGAAACGAAAGGCAATTAAAGCTTTCAAAAATGACAGCGAGACTAAAAAGATGGTGAAAAGATATTTCAGGAACAAAAATTTTAAATTAGCGAAGAAACTGGCCCAGAAAACTTCGTCATGTCTTCTACATACCGAGTTCGTTGCTGACAAACTTAAATCAGCTCTTTGTGATAAATGAAAATCGAAACTTGTTTTATGCAAATATTAAAAAAATTCAAACAGACGTAAAAATACTGGTTTTAATGTAATGTAACTGCTCTGCTTCTGAAATGTTATAAATGAGCTTCTACTTTCTTAAAATTTTACACTTGGATTTTAAATCCGTATAGAGGTGTGTTGAAATTACTTTTGTTTTGTTCATGAGGATGTACGATAAGCACAAAAGCAAACAAAAACAAAGATTCGTTTGCTCACCTTTTCTCCTTTCATTTGAAAATGTTGTACAACGAGACGATATTGGTCACTTACAAATTTGCATTTTCACAATGAGCTATTGAAGAGTTATGGAATATTTACAAATTTTTTGTTTGCATGATTATGGTTATTCATTAAGAGTACGTGTATGAAAAGTTGATAAACATGTACACATGGATATGCGTGTACAATAATTCGAAGATAAAATTATTGTACCCATTGCTTACGAAATGAATGGAGATTTGGGGAGACGCGAATTGTCTTCGAGCCAGTGTTCACCCATGTCGTTGCGGTTGATTGATCCGGAAGCCATAGTTTCATTCCGAAAAGTGGATGTCGAAGCAAGTGACCGTTCTACTCGGTCGTGCTTTCGCAGCCCAACGGTCTGAGCGCTCAACCTGCATCCTTAAGACGACAAATTTATAGCATAATCCTTTGCGCCATGTTGATGACAGTTCGCTTGTTTACATGCATTCATCTCACAAGTTGAAATGTGCTTAATTTATACAATTTAATTATATATATTTATTAATTGTATTTTATTTAATTTTTTTATTTGTTTGTGTATTTATTAGTCTAATATAAACAAGATCTGGTCATGTAGCTTAATTTTAGAATGTTGCTGTAAATAAATTTTATCGGTATTTAAACTAAACTCAATATTTCATGCCGCTTAAAACATATATTTCGTAGTAGCCCAACACCTGTCATTGTGTAGTAGTTAAGAGCGATTTTTTTTGCTATAAACAGACCGACATGGTTTCTCTCTTTATGAGAGTTCAACAAAAAGTAAAAACGCCATTCTTACTTGTTGTGTTAAAATTAACAAAAAAGGATTAAAATTATGATTGCGGCTTATGGCAATTAGACTTACAAGCAACGTAAAGGTAAAAATGGTGTTCAGAACATGCAGATTCATAAATGCCAGAGCTGTCTGCAGACTTGGTACTGTGGCTTTCCATCACAAGCATCGCAAAAAAGCTCTAAAATCAATTTTAAGTATTTTAAAAGATATTCATACAGGCAAGGACGCAACCATGGCGGAATGTTAAGAGAGCTGAAACCCTCCTCCCCCTTAGCCATTTCAACTCTGCGTGAAGACCTTGTTTCTAGAATCTCTTACGGAATGTTCCTAAATTATATTTAAAGCTTTTTTCTAAAAACGACCAATAAGACCAGCTCCCCTTATTGTTAAATAATCTTTTGTCAAAGATAAAAATAGTTTTATGACTGGCCCCCTGTTGAAAGCTTTGTTAGCGCGTTAGTGTCTAAACACTGGAGACCTCAGCCTCTCAAACAAGCATAAATCATGCATTTAAAGTTTTTTTGTGTTAATCGTGATGGTATTGTAAGACACTTTTAATCAATGGGTAGGAAACATATGACGAAATTGGGATCACGGAGTATAGAAACGGGGATCTTCTTTAAATAATTATGTGATTATTTAACAAACAATTTAACTCTTAATAGATTGATTTTGGTTTTAGTGGTTGTTTGAATTCGCAATCATGCGATGAGGAAATGTAAAACCTTAGAATTATCACCAAGGCAGGGATACAACGGCAATCACGGCTGTTGTTGACAGATGTTAAAAGTCGTTTCTAGTGGTTATTTCAAAAGCAGAAAAATTTAGTTCCTTTTTCCCCAAATCTTTTAATTTTAACGGTATAATGATTTTAAAAAAATTCTTTGTGTCCTAGAAAAGGATCATATAAGCTTAACATCAGCAAATCCTTCTAAAATTTGCAAAACGTCACTAATCTTGTCTAAACTGTTTAAAGGTCGCTAAAGAAGGTCATCACTGAAATGACCTAATATAAAACATTTTTGGCTGGCTATCACGGGGATTATCACATGAAACCTGCCACAAGCATTTCCGCTTTTTCTTTTTGCGGCTAAATGTCAGCTAAGGTAAACATCTCCATTTGCTCTTGCTTTATTCGTTGAAATATGTCCACTAATTGTTTCAAAAATACGCAACTAGACAAATACCTTTATCACAGTTGTAATTATCATATTTCGCGATTATGATGTCCAATTATCACAGTTCGTATTGTTAAGAATGATCATCAAAAATAACAAAAATAATCTCAAAATGAAGCAACACCTCAAAAATATTAACATAATAATTACGAAATATTCTCCACAATTATTTTCAAACAGTTTGGAAAATTTTTTTACGCTTTGCTTTTGCGCAAAACCAAAGCGCTATTAACTCAACACATTAAAAGCTTTGTTTGGGAAAGTTAGGGGATTTTTTGCCGTTTTTTTACATTATGGAAGAGGAGACAATGAGAAAGTGATGGTGAATGATATACAAAAGTTTACCGCGGCAAGGTTTTCTGAATTGGAAAAATAAAAGCAAATTTTTTTTCATTACAAAATCTTTTTCCTTTTACTCACTTTTGCTCACTAGCCTTTGGCATTACATGGTATACGTACAAACATATCATGTTAAGAAGTGACCAAACAATCTAACGCCGTTTTTGACCTTAGTCTGAAATTCAAAGCTTAACTATCGTTCAAAATTAAATTTTTCGAGAAAAATTTGCTCTTAGTAAACCATTGCCCTACTCTTGAGAAAAAAATTGCTTTTATCTAAAGATTTGGGCGTACAGTTGGCAAACGTTACAATGTCTGCATGGCTGCGTTTGGGCGACAGAATTTGGAAAACTGAGAGAGGCTTCAGCCTCCGTTGACTCTGCCTCTTTGTCTCGCAGAATATTATTGTACTGATGGTTCGTCCGCCCCCATCTCACAAAAGCACGGTTACATACCCAAAAAGGGTAGGGGGTTAAATTTGAAGCCAAAATGGGAAGAAAGCTCTTTGCAGAATGGGAATTGATTGCTTTCTTTTGGTAAATACTTTTTATCTTGTCCTTCCTCCTGATCCGTCCTCGTCCCATTAATTACCATCTACGCAGCAATTTACAAGCTTTGCCTTAACTCTGATGAGACACTTACACCAAACAGAGTTCTGAAATTTTGCGTAAGTGTTACAAATCAGTTTTAAAGAGGCAACCCCCATAAACCCTCCGAAAATTGTGCCAAAATAAAATATATTTAATATTTTTGTTACAAATTTGTTTTTTTTTAATTTATTGATTAATAAGGCCGGATCAGTTTATTCCGTCTCAAAGTGTGCGACTACATTGGGACCCCTCGGAAATTCAATCTCAAAAAATGTTTATTTTAATTGATGTAACCAAAATGAAAGCCATGCAAACTTCAAATAGTCAAGGTTTTCTAAAAATACTCCCACAAACATCCTCGTGAAAGCGAAATCAAATTGTTATAGCCGGATATGGATTGAGGAAACTGTGATATCACAAATAAACGGCAGGTCAGCCTTTTATGAACAAAGAAACAGGGAAGTTTTTGACCGTTGAAAAGCCAGAAACCTGTTAAATCAATAACAGATGTGACTTTGTAACACAAAACAAATACCAAATTGTCACCTGATTGTAAAGAGGTTCGAGGGAAATTTTACCAGTGAAAATTTCGCTGCTTTTAAGTTTTTTGTTTACATTGCACCTTAAGTTATCAGAAAAACTTTCGCGGATATTAGCCCTACCACTTTGTATCCAGCCCCGGTTTGGAGTTGACAGCACTGCTAGCACGTCGCATTTTTTTCCATGACACTCATTCTAAACAGGAAGAGAAAATCGTCGCCCTTTTCGAAATAAACAGCGACGGTATGTTGTGTTTGCGCAGTGCAGTCCCTGTGGGAAATAATGTCTTCCCCACTTTTTTCATTTATTTTTATCTTACGGTCACGAGATGACCTTTTGTCGACTAAAACGTCATCAAGGCTAGAACATTGCTGGGTCCAGACTCGCTTCGCAATTACGAATATTGTCGTCACAGTGCGTTTCTACCACACCCGGTGCTACCGAGCACGATAAGTTACGGTAATATGCCCTTGACAGGTGTGCAACAACGTAGCCGTCATGAGGTTTAAACTGACAATTACGCAAGTAACATCTAAACACGTTAGCATAAAGGCTTTTCAACCCACTGGTCACGTCGCCGACTTTACCGTAACGCAAATACTTGAACTTTACGTTGGTTGCGGAGGAAGTTTAAAATAAAGACGGTTTTTCAGTCTCAAGCTTTTTTTAAGTCATTTCAGTAACAAGCTATGAAATAGGTCTACCATCTAACTACCTGTTGCTGTAATCGCGAAGGCGATCACCATTCTGGTGGCCCTTTGCGTCCACAGTTTCTTCGTTTGACGGCGGCATTGGGCTTGCGTGCAGCAGTTTGATGCCATTCAAACCAAATATTCAACCCGTGTGAACAAATCGTTTGCATAGGCTGTAAACATAATCTGTTGCTTTTGTTCCTTTTTTTTAAATACACAAAAGTTGAAAGTAAGCAAACCAGTCACAGCTAAAAGACAACAAAAAAATTTCCACCCGTGCACTGTCAAATCCAAGTGCTTTCCTTATGATGTCATACACGATTCTTCTTACTTTCGCTCAACTCTTTTAAACAAAATCAAATATTGACTTTTTAAGGTAACAAGCGATTCTTATTAAGGTTCGTAAAGGCATTGTTTAAGCAAATACACTTTCTTGCGTCACAAAGTACACAAAAGTAGTTCAATTTATCCCGGGTTCACACCTTCCAAAGGTTATTTTTTTGCATGCGCACAGATCTGTCCACAGATGACAAACACCAATTAATAATAATAAGAGAAAAGTCAGAAACAATAAAAAACAAATAAAACATCTATACTTTAAAAGCGCAATTCTATCCCTGAGCCTAAATATGTTTGTCTGTGTGTGTGTGTGTGTGTGTGTGTGTGTGTGTGTGTGTGTGTGTGTGTGTGCGCGCGCGTACTCGCACGCGCTTTGTTTCCTCGGAAACTACTGGGAGTATAAGCATAAAATTTGGCGCGATTGATCGCAGAGCCGAGGTGAGCGTGATCAAGGGGGTTGATGACGTCACAACTGAAGAGACAAAAATTTTCAAATTTGTATCTTTCTACCGAGAAAAATGATTTTTTTTCTTAAACAAAAGCCAGCGCCCAACTCACCAACTTCCGGAAATTTTCCCCTCTAAGGTGAAAAAAGACATCACAGTTAACGCTTGACTGCGGAATTTCTTCTTTTTATTTTCTCAAAAAGTGCTGACCCGTAGAAACGTAGTTGAAAGTTTTTCGGGAGGTGTTGATAAGTCGTTTCTGATAAAAGTAATTCTCTAACAATGTAAGCTTTATGGACGAACAGTGACGTCGTCAGATCAAACAATATGGTCAGACACAAATCCAAAGTGAGGGCGCAGTGAAACAGATTGAATTAACAGATTACAACTGATTTTTTACTACTGCAAATCTCGTGCATTTTTGGAAATTCTGTACTTTTGTTAGAAAAAAGGAGAGTAGTTTATTGTGGAATGTCCTGTTGAATGGCGTATGAAGCGAACTCGCATGATTTACAAGTAATTAATTGATTGCGTGATGACGATTTTGGAGCTAAAGTGATAGCTTTATTGTGCAATGTAACTTGAGATCTTGGCCATAGGTGAGGGGTTTGAAAGTGATTGTGACTTGTAAACAACCGAAATTTTAAAAACTCAACATACCGCCAATATTGATAATGGTAGTCAAATACAATGCGCTTCAAGTTACACATTTCTGTAATAGTTAGTGCTGAATTAAGATGCGATGAGTAAAAAACGGATACTGCCAAATACTGCAAAATCACGAACTTTTTTGGAAGCAGAGAAGTACGTAACCGATACTGTAAAAAGAAGAACACTGAAAAGTTTAAATGAAAGTAACTGAGTTTGACTAAAATAACTGTAATCTACAATTTGAAGTTTTAACTTTTTGAAAAACCATTTCCATCCATTCGGTTTTCAGTTTTTTGTAAATTTGCTTTCAAAGTCTAGATGGACAAGATGAGGTTTGCGATCGAGCTTCATTGGTTGTCTGCGATCTCGCATGATATTTTTGAGAACAGAAAAGTAGTTCTCACACATCGCGGTGGAGGTTCCGAAAGTGACCGCTAGTTTTAGTGGAAGATGCGAAGTAGGCATCGCCCAAGTGCTTTACAATGTTTAAAAAGGGAGGTTGGTTGTTGTCATCTATGGCTTGACATAACGGTTGAATTTCGCAACATAAGTCTTTGCGACATCCAATTGTGGGTTTTCTGATTGAACTTTTAGTCAACTCCAAAAAAGCTTTCTCCATCTTTACTTCGAAAAGCTGCTGTTTTCATGTTGAAGCGCATAGACAGCAGCATACAGGTTTGAATTTCGTTGGCTAAAAGGAAAGTTTAATTTGTTGACGACATGATCCAATATGCTATAAAACAATCTCCGCATTTGATGTTTATTTTTTCTTTCTATCCGGTTGTTTCTTCAACAAGATCTTCATGCAACATCGCATTAGCATGCTGTATTTGACTTGCAGGAGCATAAGTTTGGGAAATGATTTCATTCCATATATCACAAAATTTCTGTACTGTATAAAGATTGCAAACGTTTTCAACACAGATGTCATAACCATTATCCCAGTTTACGATTGAAGTATTGTGTTGGTTGAAGCCAATATACCAAGATCCTACTAAATGCAAGTCAAAAATTACTCACTTTAAAGTGGGATATTTTTTGTGGTTTTATTTAAAAGTCTTAGTTCGGACTGTCCTCCTCGGACAGTAGACTGCTTGGCCCCAATTAGGAAATAAACGTTAAGTGCTTTTATCAAGAACACCACAACATAAACCCATTGTTTATGCACGAAACCAGCAAACGTTTTATTAGCTGCCCAACGGCGCCAACGTGTGGCCTGTTGCTGACGTGCTATCCATCACCTGCTTATCGCATCAACCTTCCAAATTTTGTTGTTTCCGGTAACTTACTTTCAGAGTTGGCCAGTACCGAGTACAATTGTACCGCGGTACTGCACCTGGGTACTTTTTGCGTACCGGTACCGGTACCGGTGCCGGTGCCGCGGTACTTTTTACAGCATTTTACCCGGTACTTTGATCGGTACTTTTTAGCAATTTGATCTCTTTACTCTGCATCCGCTCAAGTTTAAATCCGTTTTATATTGCCTTAAATTGCTGATGCATGTTTTCTTCACAACACTCAATGTTACTCGCTAAATGCAAGTGATGTCGCAGTGCACCGATTTGGGAACAAAAATGGCGGCATTACCTGTCATCAGACATCGATGAAGATTTACTTGAAAGAAAAAAAAGAGCATGCTGAGTTGCAAACTTTTAAAAGGAGCACATACTGATGAAGTGTTAGCCAAAGAGCTTAAAACAATAAATCGGGTTTTCGGAATTGAAAACAAAATTGTAAACACAACTACTGATAGTGGCACCAACTTTGTTAAGGCATTTAATGTTTATGGAAAGACGACTGAAACGGTTGAAGAAGAACGCTCTGAAATCAAGTTGTTCCGGCGGTAATGTTGAGGAAGACACGATACAACTAGTAAAACTGCTACCCATTCTTGAAGGAGATATTCTTGCCGAAACATATGCGTTGTACATCACACACTCTTAATCTAGTGGCGACTACTGATGCTGGCAAGACTAAACAAATGTGCTATTTACAAAAAGTATTATTGTTCGGTGTTTGCAGAGACCCAAGAGATGTGGAATAAACAGCTCAGGAGCAGCAAGGCGTCGGATGTCATTAAGGATAACATTGGTTTTCTGCTTCAAGTTCCAATGGAATTCTGTATATGGAGCACTTGGACGATTGATTGTCATTTTCGACAATCGAGACAATTTAAAAGCTTTTTACGGAGTTTGTACTATTTTGACCATGCCACTCATCACTAACAATGATATTGCATATCTCAAAAGAATATTACCGAGTAATGCGCCTATCTGCACAGCTTTGGATAAACTGCAAAATGAAGAATATGCGTAGGCTGGAATTCTTTGGCTCACACTCTTTATAACTGTAAAAAATGCGGAAACTTCAAATGAACAATAATGTTGCGGTTTTCTTGCCGTTAGTAACGGTTTTGATTGAATATGTAAAGAAAAAATTTGATAAGGTATTGAGTAATACAGGTTGACCATCACTAATCCGGTAATCAGTCAGCCGGAAAATCAGTTGTCCGGCACTAATTTGACCTAGAAAACAGTACCTATACTCTACTAATTTTGTACTGCACTGTATCTGTACCTGGACCAATTATTATTTTACCTGTATTTCATTAACATTTCACTTGTCTTTTCTTTATTAACCAACTTGTACTGATTTAGAGGATATTTTAAGTTAAAATGGGCTAGCAACTGCAGCAACTGGGCTTGTGTATTCCAAGATAATAAATGGCTAATCCGGCACCCACCAGGTCTTAATGATTTTGGATCAAGTGGCAATGGCACTGCACCCGCTTTTTCGATGCTCGTTATGTCGGATGCAGATTGCCAATTGTATCAACTTAGTTCTAATTCCACTTGCAAAAAAATAAAGACCAAGATGATCGGCATGGTTGAATCTTTGCTAAATGAGGAAGATCTACGTACTACCAGCAGCAGCCATGAAACAGAAGAGGCCGAGAAGCAAGATAATTTTTTTGTTTAAACAATCAAAAGACGGAAAACCGAGCGCATCTAAAGTCGTGAAAGAATTTCTTGACGCTAGTCGTGAGAGACATGTGAATGCTTCATGCTTAAATTCATGCGTAATGCATGAAGCATTGAAACGAGTTTTTATAAAAATGAACACTGTCGTACCCTCAAGTGCTGCAGTTGAAAGAGTGTTTTCAATTGAAAAAGACATTCTAAAGCTCAAAAGATCGGGGTTAAGTGATATCCGACGCGATGGCGCAGTGTCCGACACAATGGTTTAGTGGTTAGAGCGTCCGCTTCTCAGTCGGTAGACCAGGGATTCATTCCCCTTGTCGAATCATACCAAAAGACCTCAAAAAATGGTACCTATAGCTTCCCTGCATGGCGCTCGGCATTTGTGGGAGTTTGTGGAGAACACGCCGGCAAGTTCGCTTGTTGTGTCCTTGGGTAAGACACTTAACAGGACGCCCCATCTTTATGTGGAAGACAGGTGACCCAGACACATCGGGAGTAGCAACACCCAAGCGAGTGCAGATATACCGTTCAAAACATAGCGATACAATTCGCTTTTTTGGAAATGGAGGATAGATATGGTAAATAAAAAAAATAAAAATAAAACAAATCCATTTTGAAATGCTGTTATTTGTAAAAGCAAACAAGTAGAATTAAGTCGGTTGAGTGATTATTTCTTTTTTAGTATGCAGACTGTTACTGCAGCTTTTAGCGCAAACTTTGTATTTATTTGGTTTATAGACGCAGGCAATTTTTTCGTTTGAAAGATGTTTTTTATTGATTGCGCGCTTGCATTCGGCCTTAGAATGCAAGCATTTATTTTGCATGTGAAAGAGAATTTTGTGTTCAGTTTGAAGATTACTGTAGAGCACTGGGCTTTGGAAACGATTAGTTTTAACCGAAGATTATGTGATTATTTGAAGCAATGAATGATTTAAGAACTAATTGCGTCTATTTGAATAAGCGTGTTAGTTATATGTATGATAGTACACTGTTGGATATGTGGAGACTGTTGTTGGCTGCGTTTTCCGCAACAGTTGAAAACCACTACACTTGATGAGTGCGTTTCAAAAACCAGCCAGCAGCAACATAGACTAAATAAAAACTGCAAAATTTGAAACTTTTCATGGTGTGATTCAAAAACAATTGAAGTTATGCAAGTGTTGTATATTGATTCAATAACTTTTCAAAAAGTACCGTACCGGTACCGCGGTACTTTTTAAAGCCAGTACCGTGTACCGGTGCCGGTATCGCCGTAATTTTATTTTGTACCATGCCCATCACTGGCTTACCTAAACATGCGAACTTATTTTACTTCCATTATTTGCTTTTTTTCAATAAAATTGGTTAGTATTTTATAAAGAAATGCAATATGCCACCTAACCTCGCACACAAAAAAATGTTTTGTTCTTCTTAGCTTGAGCTAGATATTTCGTTTTTGGTACATGGATATAAACCTGCATTGTTTGCTACTTTTCGTCCACCAAGGCGGGTGGACTGCTTGGCGCTACCACCTGGCTCTTACATTAAGATGGGAGCATTCCGTTTGAGCGCCTTGCCTAAGGAAGCAACAAGTGATCTTGCGGGCTTGTTCTTTTTTCACGCTAAACGCCAAGGAAAAAAACTGTGAATGCTGTATTTTTAAAGTCTCTTGGCATGACGCGATTAGGGAAACAAACCCAAGGTCCACCGAATGCAAAGCGGACGTTTTAACCATGACCCAATCGCGTCCGTTGGATGTTATCTTCAGCGTGGTAGGGTAGTGGTTGGAGCGTCCGCTTTGCATTGGGTAAACCTTGGGTTCATTTCCCTTGTTGAGTGATGTCAAAAACTTTATAAAGTATTATTCAAAGCTTTTCTGCTTGACGCTCAGCAAGAAAGCGATAGTGTGGAAAACAAGCCCCTAAGTTTGCTTGTTGTTTCTTTGGGTAAGGCACTTAACGACATGCTTTCACTTGTATGGGATAGATAGGTGATGGGGTTAAGCAGTCTATCTGTCGTAGTGGGCCAACCCTACGAAAGACTGAAAAACAGAGCACTACTTCATAATTTAAGAATGAAATTATTTAATTATTATTATCAATTAATTACTTAAAAGTAACTGAGGCAAAAATGCTGAGCAAGAAGAAACTTTGTTCCTGCAATTTTCGAGGTAATTCTGATGCCTTCATACGTGCTTCTGCTATGCGTGCCTTTGAAGCACCCATTTCATGGAGAAGCTTTGCTATATGATAACAAGAATTGAAAAAGTTTGTGAAAGTAGCCAGATGACCGGTCTACCTCAGCTCCAGCAGGCGTTCGATTGTAGTGAAGCGCAACAGTGGGTTTTCGAGAAAATTCCAATGACTAACACAAATGTTCAAAAGATCGTTGATCATTGAACAAGATCATTGATTGCTAGTTCAGTCGACAATGCGCACACCATTACAAGGTGCAACTAGAATTCAGATAGCTCACGTAAGGTATTTCTCGGTGTTTTCAATTCTGCAATAGACGTTGAATTCCTTCATAGCTTCCTACCGTTAGAGATGTGCCGTCATAAACTTGACTAAGTATCTTTGATGAAGTCAGTCCGGCTATAGTAAGTTCCCCCAAAAAACACGTTAGGAATTATTTGTATTACCAAAATCACTGCTTCAGAAAACCAAAAGACGCTCCGCTACTTTTAAACAATACTCATTAAAAAAAACGAACAAATACGGAAATGTTTTTTATTACAATGGGGCCCTTGGTGCTGGTAACTTTGATAGTATACAAAGATTTTTTAATTTCCTATTCAATACCCTTGTACTCGTATACTGGTGAGCTCATAGAAGCAATAAGTTGATTTTGTACATTGGGGCTCGTGTACGCTACATTTGTGAGAGAGTTTTAATTATTGCTCCTAAACATCAATCTTATTAAACTGTGTAATTAAGCAAACTCAAAAAGAGTCATCTTCCTTTTTCTTAGGTTTAAATGGCTCAATTTTGCCTTTGAATGCCAACTGACGAATGGCTAAAAAAGCTGCCATTCCAGTAAATGTTTAAAAGCGGTAGCGGTTTCTTTCTGTAGCTGCTATTCTAACCATAAAACCAATTGGGTGTTTAGATGCAATAGACATAGAAGTTGCGCTCTGCATATTTTTGGTGGGGAGAGTAAGAAGTTCAAAGTGACGCATTATTATTGGCGGCAAAGACTTTTCTTTTGGAGAGCAAACTTTTTTGTAGTTCATTTTTTTAAACAAAAGTGTTTTTTTAAACAAAAGGTACAAGTAGAAACAAAAAAGTATACGAAAACAAAACTAAGAAAGACTGGTAGCAGAAATGCATTCCCCATACTCCTCCTTTGGATCAGACACTAAGATATAGTCTATTATGATTTTTATGGTGGACGAAAGCTCATAGGCGCAGCCAAAAAACTTGGTGTTACAACATTATTGGGTGGGTGATTGCACCAAGCCGTAAAATAAGTGAACCACCAAATAATTTAATTTTGTAATGTGAAATAAGCGTACTACCAAAATTGAAAGATCTCGAGTTCAAATTCTATGAAAGTACAATTGGTATTTGCCAGGAAGGGCATCCGAAATTTAAAATGCTATGTTGCTACAGCAACTAGTTTGAAAGAGAGTAGTAGACATACGTTGAATCAGCACGTTTGAGCCTGCAAAACGTGGAAAAAAAGGACATAAAATTGACTTTTTGCCATCCTAAAACAAAAACCATTACGACACCTACCCCAACTTTGAATTTGGTAGCCCTGTATTTATTGGCAGAGACGTATAGAACTTGTTATATGGCCAACAGTTTGTAAGTAACACCAGTCTTAATTCAAATTACAGCTACGACAATCGGGATAATCGCTCAAGGACAATGCCCTTATTGGTATCAACTTCTCGGAAATGTAAGAAACGTCAGTTGGGTGAAGCCGGCGAAACCCAGTTAACCGATATTTTTCACCCTGATTCTCATTATGTCGGATGCAGATAACCAATTTTTTCAATTTACTTCCGAATCCACTCGCAAAAAAATAAAGGTCAAGTTGATCGGCATGGTTAAATCTTTGCTAAATGAGGAAGATCTACGTGCTACCAGCAGCAGCAACGAAGCAAGATCATTTTGTTGCTTAAATAATCAAAAGACGGAAAACAGAGCGCAGCTAAACTCGTGAACTCATTGAACTAACTAAACTCATGCTTTACCCATGAAGCATTGAAACGAGTTTTTATAAAAATGAACACTGTCGTACCCTCAAGTGCTGCAGTTGAAAGAGTGTTTTCAATTGGAAACGACATTCTAAAGCCCAAAAGATCGGGGTTAAGTGATATGCATTTTGAAATGCTCATTTTTAAAAGCAAACAAGTAGAATCATCTCCGTTGTGTTTTTATTTCTTTTTTAGTAGGTAAATAAAAACTGCAAAATTTTATAACTTTTTTGGTGAGATTCAAAAGACAATTGAAGTTATGCAAATGTAGTATATTGATTCTACAACTTCTTAAAAAGTACCGTACCGGTACCGCAGTACTTTTTAAAAAAGGTACCGAGTATCGGTACCGCGGTACTTTGTAGAGCCAGTACCGGTACCGCAGTATTTTTATTTTGTACCGTACTCACCACTGGTTGTTGGTCAGTGGCCCTAGTTAAGTGGTGCTTTTTTTCTTCGTATACGGAAGTAAAAGTTTGTTTGCTTTCATCCAAGCCTACCGCCGAGGGTCTATCTATTTACAATCCTGTGTGGAAACTTTTCTGTGCTATTTTTCGATACAATCGTTCAGTAACCGGGTTGTTGAGCCCTCATGAAAATTTGCCAAACCGCGTATACCATCATGCCCCGGCCAATCGAACTGGTCTCTAAGACGTGGTCAGTGGTCTGCCATTTTGCTAAGTTATGCAAAACACGAGCGAGCCAATAACCATTGCTGAACTCGTTTGCATTGACGAAGGGTTGATTCCCACTCCTTCTCTTGTGTTTTTGTAGAAGAAATTTTTTTCGTTATGCTACAGATCCAGTTTTTAGTTTTTTGGTGATTTTGCTGATGATGTAGTCAAGTTGTGATCGTGTTTATGTAGATAGGTTTAATTGATTATTTGGTTGTAGCCTTAGGAACTTGATGTGTAGCAGAGTGCATCTTCATTTACTTTTCGTCACCTGATGTCATAAACAAACACTTGGAGCGCAATTGATCAACACTGACTGTGAGGATAAAATATTGATCTTTGATAAATTCAGTTATCTATTTAAATATTGAGTTTGCGTTAGATTCCAGTAAACGATGTTGGAGTAGAAGTCGTGAGAGCAAGTATCGAAATAAATGAGTTCGTGACATAAAAAAATTTGGCAAAAAAGAAGTGATGAAAACTTTTCAACTCATCAAACATTTAAGCATCAAATTTGGAACACTACGTGGTAATATTATCGTCTTTGAAACAACTGCCACTGACGCGGTCTGTTGTGCGTGACGCTATCTATAGCATATCTCCAAACTTGAGCTTGAATGCAGACGACGGTGCTGTTTGGCTAGCACATCGATTTATGACGTTGGGAATCCAACTATGCCCGAGAAAAATTCATATTTGATGTAAGCGAAGTTCCGCGCAACTTTCCTATTTGTAATACGCTGAAACTGCCAATGAAGCAGAACAGTTTTTTTACAAGCACAATTATTTGGGGAAACTAATCCCCCCTCTAAAATTTAAGCTTATGCTGCTTGGCCATGCTGTATGAAGCGTGACGCTCTAAGCACTGAATTCTCTGATGTTCTACTCCGAGTTTGATACTTAAAAAGAGACAATTTCGTTTTCTATTTTTCCACGCTTCTTCCTAAACCCGCTTTTAGGGTTTGCTTCATAAAGTAGAAGACTTAGAGATGGACACTCTTTGTCCTTTTCTAGATCATTATTTCGCGTAGCTCAAAGGTTCAGCCTTTAGTTTTCGTCTTTTTCCTCTTTAGTACAACCGTTTTGGTGGTAATTTTTGTTTACATCAAGTCTTGCCGAGGAGTTTTAAGTAATCATTTGTGAGTCAAATTCCTACAATTCTGTCATGGTTAGATACATCTTTTTGAAACAAGCTGCATATTACCTGAACACATATTTTGGCTCGTGATTGTTACTTAGTTTTTGAAGCTAGATAAAAGATAGGTAACCTATCCAACTCCGACATGCTTGAGTGAATATTAACGCCGGAAATATTACGCGGGACATATTAGCACCTCCGATTTCTGCCTTTTTTTTGTTCTTCGGTGAGGCCTGTCCACCCTTGGTCCTGGCCGAGGTTTAACCTCAATCGGCATTCCAGGTGTTGAATATCATTACATTCATGTACTGTTCGAGCACGATGATAGACGCTCTCATTAACGGTGCTGTTCAGCGTGTTAGAACCGGCTGGCTGCGTCATGATTGACAGTTCTTTCTCCTGAAATAATCAAATTCATTTGATCAAAATGAAGTGAAAATTTGATAAAGTTACATTTACAGTTTAAGTTTATTTGAAACTCACTTGGCAATTAAATATTAATAATTGGCTGCGACAAAAATTATAGATGTCAAAAGATTGCGCAAGCAAAGATCACTAATGCATGAACAGCCAAATAATAACCCCACGTTTGGTACCAAGAGACATAAAAAAGATCCTAATATTTTTTGAAAGTAAAGTGAGTGAAAAACTACCAGTAAGTGAAATACGATAATACCACTGGTTGGCAAGTTTTTTTAGAGTCACTCAGTTACAGTTACTCAGGATAAAAAGTAACTTCCTTCCAATTTTAGTGACAAATCAAAAAAAGTAATTAGTTACAGTTATAGCTACTTTCAATGGCCAAAATTTTTGATGTAAAAATGAGCTATTTTTTATGTAAGACGAAACAGCCAAACCGCCACCTGAAAACGCGGTTTGCCCGGCTTAGTAAGCAAAAATTCTGAATTCTTAGTGCAATACCTTCCCTCTTTAATATTCAAAAGCTATCTCTTCTAAAATTTTATCTTACCTAAAAATTTTCCAACTCTTAAATTTTCTATATCTTGAATTTTGCCAAGCGAGAGTGGAAGCCAGAAAATGAAAAAGAAAACTTCCAATGGGTGCCCCTCTTCGATAGCTTCCAGTCTTGTAGGCAATTTTACAGAAATTTCCAAGTAGACACGTCCATTTTTCCGAGCTCTGTAGTTCCTGTTAGAATTCTACGGTTCATTTTAATTGCAAAAATGTATGTCTTTGAAAATCAGCCTCAAAAGATAGTTCGTAAAAATTTCTACGTACGAGATTCGAACCCATACCCGCACCAATAAGTGACGTAAGCTAGATTCTAGTTTCCGGCAGCCCTTCAGGTAGGACACGTGTAGAGCCACTCCACTATCGTAGCGCAGTGTTGAACTGTTAATGCTAGCACTTTGGTCGTTGGGTTATTTAAACTTTTAAATCTATGTTTACGTACCTCCTTCATGTCATTCTTACATCTGCTGGCCAACACGACAGGGACTACCGATTTTCTATAAGATGAGTGAAACCAAGTTTAAACCTACTTTGGCAGTAGGGAGAGAAAATTAATGAGATCTCTAAAAAAAGGCCTTAACTGAAAAAGGGCAAAAACACTGATTTTTGGAAAATAATTTCCAAAAAATGATAAAAAGTGGACAACGTCAGCCTTTAAACTTTGGTATCGAGTACGAATCGAGATTTTCTACCCCTTGCGAGCCCACATCAATGCACAGTATTATTGACTTTAATAACTTTTAAAGTCAAAGTTTGTTGTTTACATTGAAAAAATCAACTGTGTCATTGACGTGCCAAGATCAAGCACAGTCTCCGATCAAATTACCGTATCACCAAACTTGCAGAATGACACAAAATTGTTTAATCAGTTGAATAAGCCGACGATATGAGATCGACGTCTCCAAACATTTACGTTACAACCTCAATCAATAAAACAGACCAGGAGCCTATTTACAGGGGGACGGAGGGACACTTTCCCTTCAACTTTTAGACATTTTGCGTTCATATAACTTCGTTGTTTATATTCGTATTATGTAACTTCCAGTAATATGCATGTGACATAAATTTATTCCAGGCAAAATGCCTGAGCAAACTAGATCCACGGGACAGGAAAAAGCTCCTAATCGAAAAAATTTTAACGGTATTGAAATTTATGCCGGATGTTGATATTAATCAAATCTTATTTTACCTTTGTATAGCCATTTGCCGTAATTTATTGTAACAATTTTGCTACGTAATTCTCAAGTTGTTTTATAAGTTAAAACTAAAATGCATTGTTATATTTTGCAGCCTCGATTTTCAACTCGTTTTTCATCCTATTATTCAGCAATTTTATTTATGAGAGAAGATTGATCTTGAAGCATTAATGAAATGCCCAGCAAATTTTGGGTCTTGGCTTTATCTTGACGCCAATATTATTGCTTTTGATAGCGTAAATATTTGCAAAAGAAGTACTCTTCTTACACCTTAAAGTGTTTGTAACAGATCTTTTAACTCAGCGTGGGCCAAGTGCTGAATCTGTCACACGCCCGATTGAAGCTTTTTGCCAACGCGTCTCAAGTTGGCCTCCCTTCCTTTGCCGCTGTTCTGTCAAGCCTACGCATCTATGCAACTCCTTTATTCCAAATAAACGCGACAGCCACATTGGCGACACCGAGCGTACTCGAAAACGGTTTCTGTCAACGTAACAAACAAAGCATAAATAATCATAAAAATCGCTAACTTGCATATAACAGAATAATACTGAAATAAATATTTACCTAACTATTAAGCTTCCAAGAACTTGACCCAAGCTGTAGAGACAACTCAAATTCCGACGAGGGCAAGTAGTAAAATCTTTTAACAGCAAAACGGTGAAATTTGCTGTCCGTTCGCTGGCAACTCAAAACCAACAAACAAGTGTAATGGCGGCGGTCTGGAGGCAGCCTGAAGCTTAAACAGGCGAGATAAGTGCTAAATAAATCAACTCACTTGTTATCAATAATAGAACGAAGCAAGAGGCCAAGGCTTCAAAACTCACTCGCAGTAACACAATAAATGCATGAACAATATTTTACAGTGCTATAAATCAGCAGGCAATATGTTTTGAGCATTCTATGTTGAAACTGTAGGCTTTCGCCTCATTATATGGCTTTCATTAGTGATCACTCATCAGAGAATCTTGATATGCTCAGAACCTTAAGTCTTAAATACAAAGCTCATACACTCTAAACAACTTGTTTTTGCTAGGTTGTTTGATGTTCAGTCTAACTTTGAGGCAATTTAACTTTTTGACATGACTTAACTTACAGATGTTTGTGATCTCTGTAGCACTTCGTATAATCATGCTTGTGACGGCAAAAACACCGCTTGATGCTGGCTTCGACGAGAATCGAATGATGTGACGTCATCCATAGTCGACCTGTTTGTTCATGCTCTGTATCACTAGCAAAAATATTTACTTCACTTTCGCAGCAGCAGCAAGTACAGTGTGAGCTGATGAAAGATAGTTGGTTGGCAGGTTAATTGTACAGAAATTTTCTTGTATCATGCATCTCAATCGTAGATATTAGGCAGTGGCTATTTTGCCGTCAACAGCATTTTACACTTGGAAGGCTATTTTGCTGTCAAGCATTTGTGATTGGTCCACTTTAACGACGTATTAAACATGTGACTTTTGGTCGTTTCTTATTGGTCAATTTTAATGACAAATTAAGTTGCACCCCCGTGTACACTCCCCCCACACTGTAGACATCACATACTTTTGCATGCCAGGTTCCCTTCTCCAGTGTACACTGCCTTTGTGTAAGTGCCCTGCCAGTGAAAATTCCAACCAGCAATCGCTGCACTTCAAGGCAGCTGCACTATCCAGGTGTCACAGAGTGACTGCCAGAATTAGAGCGATTATGGCTATTTAAAAACAAGTAAATGGTAATGGCAAAATAGCCACCGCCATGAATATTAAGGTAAGTTATCAGCATTTATGTCAAGCTTTATGTCAAGCTGATTTTGGCTTAAACAGTTGTTTGGTAAATATTTAGATTGTAGAAGCTGTTCTCCAAAATCACTTTTTACAAGTGATAAGCAAGTCCAAACGTAAATATCGGTAATTGGAAAGTAGATCAGTAGTTGGAAGATATCGACATTTTTGTTAGTCTTTTTAGAACTCTTGTGGACAAGGACGACCTGGGTTTGTGTACCGGTAGTAGATCTAAACTTACTGGCACCTAGGTAGTTTCCACTTTTTAATCAATTTATAGTTTGCCGGTTTTCAGTAAAGTTTGGATTACCGTATATGCTCGTTTTACCGCCCGGTCTTGATTAAGGGCCCGTTTGAATAGCCGCCCGTGTGAACAGAACTTAAAAATAAATAAGGGCCCGTGCTTGAATACCCGCCCGATGTAAAAGCTGATTTTTCAGTGGTAGAGAACAATAGGAAATAAGAAGCAGCTCAAATTTTGATTTGTTATTTCTTGTTAATAATTTAAACTAATATGAGGGAATTACTCTTTAGACGTAAATAATTTGCGTTTGACGTGAATAAATTGACATGGAAAAAGGATTAATGTCGTGAAATATTTGTCTTCAACGATAATTTTTGTGCATAATTTTACTTTCAAAATAACAAGCGCCCGTGTTTGAATAAGGGCCCGTTTGAATAAGGGCCTGGTAGTGAGTTTGGTTGAAAAAAATAAGGGCCCGGGCTACAAAACGAGCAAATACGGTACCCGTGATTTTTTAACATACCAGTATCTATTTTTCACTAATTGTACTAGCACCAAGACTTGCCATTTTGCGAAGGGAGGAATGCCAAAAGCTCATCACTTCTGACAATGGTCACGTAAAAAACATAAACATTTCCTTGGTTAGGGGCTTGAGTCAGTGCCGTCGCCAAAGCAAACGAAGTGGTTGGGCTTGTGCCAATCAACAGCCACCTCAACGTGGTGATGTGGTTCCCGACTCCGTTTGGGTTGGATTGGGTCGAAATGGCTGTTGGCCTTCCCAAGGGTTCCAGTTACCTCAGGCACTCCCCTCACACAAACCATTTCTGCCGCGCTGCCTTATGAACAACAGCAGAAGGGCAGCACGCAACCTCTTTGAAATCGGTCGACTGTTTTCTCTCTAGCCCGCCTTCTCATTTTTCTCCTTCTCCTGATGAGCGGCAAAGTTCATCCCAACCCTGGCCCTGTCTTTCCCTGTTCAGTGTGTGCTGGACTGTGACCTGAAGAGGTAGGTCATTGCATCTGCTCCAAATAAGTCCATTTAAGGTGATCATTACTCTCTGTTTCTAGATTCAAAACTCTGGGCAGCTCTCACTTTTGAAGCTGTCCTCCATGCTGCATCCCTGCTTCTTCTGAAGATCCCACACCTACCAATCCTGCGTCTTCTTCTTCGAACTCCTCTAATTTGTATATCTCCGCCGCTCAGTCTGGCTCATCTGACTCCCCCTTTGCTAATGCAGCACTCCCGCCCCACCCTTGACTTTCTCATACCCTTTTTCGGCCCATTTCGTATCTTCTCCCTCTGCACCCTCCCCACCCCCTCTTGTTTTTGACTGTTTTTCTATGCTTCCTGTTTCCTCTTCCCTCCCTGACTCGCTCAGGGTTCTTAAATCGAATGCTGGAGGCCTAGGAACCAGCACCACTGAACTACTACACTTTATCTCGTCTCATCCTGTTGACCTAATCTGCATCCAGGAATCGAACCTTAACTCATCTTCCTTTTTCCGAAATTTTATATTCTCTACTCTACGATCTGATAGCACTCACTCCCGGTCAGGCATTTTTTCTCCCGGTGACCCGCACGCTAGCGGCGGCGTCATCACTTTCTTCAAGCGGGACTTATTCTCTGAACTTTCAACCTCCTCTCTCTCTTCGCTTGACCCCTACTATGACTACGTAGGGATCAACATCTCTCTAAACAGCTCCACCTTGCCTTTCCTTAATATTTATGCTTTCCCTATTCGCTCTTTTTCGACGGATAGCAGAACCGACTCCTTTTCTCCCTCCATTCTTCCCCCTCCTCTAAAATTCTTTTCATTCTGGGGGACTTCAACTGCCATCATCCTCTTTGGGAATCAAAAGATACTTCTGACCCTCGTGGGGAGGAAGGATTCAATTGGGCCATCTCATCTGACCCTCTTCCACTCAATGACCCTGCCACCCCAACTCTTCTCCATTGCTCCTCTTGCAGTTGCTCCTCTACCGACATCTCCTTTGCTTCCTTTTCTCTCTCCCTCTCTTGCTCATAGGAGATGCTTCAGAACTTAAGTTGTGATTGCCTACCAATTCTTCTAACTGTCCCTCTTTCTCCGATCTTTCGCCCCAACAAACGTCCCTCTCCCTTCAATTTTCAAGCTCGTTGGGATGACTTTGCTTTTTACTTCGACCCTCACTGTCCTTCTACTGGAGAATACTTCTCTCTTTCTCTGCTGCTATTCTCTTGGCTTTTTTGACACTGAATACGGCCGAGTTTTCCATTTCTTTCGGTCGCGTCGAACGCCAATCTCAAGCCTGGTGGTCTCCTAAAGTGGAAAAAGCGGTTAGTGGAAGACGTAAGGCTTTTGCTGCCGCTCATAAAAGTGATCAAGATCGTCAGGCTTACATCTTTGCTTCTCGACAGGTCTTGTCTGTCATCGCCAAGGCTGAGGCATGGCAGGTGAAATGTTATTCTCTCTCTTCCTAAATTTGACACTAAATCTGCGTATTTTCTCCTTCGTTCTGTCATTGACTCTTCTTCCTCCTCTCCTAGCTTCCCCAAATGTTCCTCTCCCAGGCAGTCGGCTTCGGTCGTCGCCGACTACCCGAGATCTCACTTCTCTGTCTCCGAGCCAAAGGCCCTGCATAGCAGAGCAGAGGTTACCTTTGCGACGTGCTCTAAGGAGTCTCATTCCTCTTTCTTCTCCCTCTTCTACCAACTGCATTTCTCGCAGCTGCCACAAAACCTCTCCTCGACCACTACCATTGACCCAAACAAAGTCGCCTTTTCCATGCTAAATCACCTTCCTTGCTCTGGCATGGATTTTCTCCTTCACATTTTCAATATATCTTGGTCTTTGCATTCTTTTCCTTCCATCTGGAAGACATCTTTTGTTATTCCTATCCATAAGATGGAAAAATCTCTCAACTCTTTTGCTTCCTTCCCGCCTATCTCTCTCATCTCCGGCCTCTCAAAGCATTTTAAAGGCATCATTCTATCGCGGCTGCTCTTCTTTCTAGAGTCTAATTCCTTTCTCTCTCCCCACAAGGCCGGTTTACGCTCTGGACCGTCTGCTCTCGATCAAATTCCTTATCTTTCTCAGTCTATTTCGAATGGATTTAACAAACCCAAGCCGGGCTCTCGGACGATTCTCGCTACTATCGACATCTCCAAAGGTTTCGGCTCTGTCTAGCATCCTGCCCTTTTTCACAAGCTTATTTCGACTGGCTTTTATTTCTTCCTTTGCTCGCTGGACTCGATCTTTCCTCTCTAATAGGCTCACTTGCGTGGTTTTTCAAAATCACAAAATTCGTTCCTTTCGAGTCTCTCGAAGTGTTCCGCAAGGATCCATTCTTGGTCCTGTACTTTTCTCTTCATCAATTATTCTCCTGCTTCTCTGCGTTCTTCCATCAGCTGCTTTCTTTATGCTGACTATCTGGCAATTTGGCCCTCCTCCCCATAAGTCCCTGCTGCTGTGGAGGCTACATAAGAATCTCTGATTCGACTGGATCGCTGGTCTGAGTACTGGTGTCTTTTTCTCAATCCAAGCAAATGTGAGGCCTTCTTCTTCTCATTGGATTCCCACCAAGCTAACCTCCAGCCCATTTCCTTTTACTTAACTCCCGCCTCCGTTTCAATCCCACTTCAACTTTCTTTAGGATCGTCTTTGATCGCACTCTTTCCTTTTCTAAACATGTATCTTCGCTAATGGCCAAGTTTTTTCCTCGTCTCAAGGCCTTACGCTGTATTTCTGCTTCCTCATGGGGCCCCTCTAAGGAGTCCCTCTCTCTTCTGCATGAAGCTTTTCTTCAGTCCCTTCTCACTTATGCTTCAGAAACCCGGATGATTTCCTTTTCCAAGCGTTACCAACTTAACCAACTTGGAACGCCTTTATCGAGCGGCTAGTTGAGCAATCACCAGCTGCCTCTCGTCCTCCCCTATCCCACTTCTTCTCTCTGAGGCGTCTCTATCTCTCCTACGAGTCACCCTGACTCGTTTCGCTCAGTCATCCTATGAGCTGGCTCTTCGTATTCCAATCTCCTTTCCTATTTCAAGTTTGAAGACTCTGCATATCTCCTGGAGAGCTTTTGTATCCCTTCACCCGCTTATGTTTCCTCCTACTTTCCCTAGGGAGTTTCTCTGTGCTTGCCCTCCGTCACCTCTCTGGAATCTGTCTTCCTTCAGTGTGGTGTCCACCCTTTCCTCTCCATACTCCCTCTCTGACCTCCTTCTCTTTCTCTCGCCAACATACGGCTCTCGCTCACCTTGACTCTCTCCCCCCTCACGACCTGGTGCTCTGGACAGATAACTTTGTTACTTTTCCTTTTGGCAAAGGCAGCTCTGGCGTCCTTGCCAATTGCTCACTTTGTGGCACTGAGACCATCCTGTCCTTTTCTGTAGGCTCAGTATGTTCAAATTCTTCCGCTGAAGTCTGCGTCATTCTGCAAGCTCTTACTGGTCTCGACAGCACCAATAAGTCTGCCATTTCTCATCTCTTCTCTCAGATTCTCGCTCTGTTCTCTCCTTCGTCTTTTCTTTTATCTCAATCTCTCTGGCAGGAACTGTCTTTTCTCTTCTGTACTATCAATGGGTCCCCGGACACTTGTTTCTCCCGGGGAACGAAGTGACTGATGAGCTGGCCAGGAGGGAAACGCTACTCGTGCCCTCTGCAATTCCCATATAGTCTCTCTCCTCTTATCTCTTGCATCCACTCTTCTCTTTTCTCGAACTGGAAGCGTAATGTCTCATCTAAGTTCTTTGATACACAGGTTCCCTCAGTTTCCATTGAAAACCTTGTGCTTCCTTGTCACGCTTACTTTGTTTTCTCTCGTCTCCGCTGCAACGGACACTGCCTACTGTTAAGCTCTTATCTTTCTAGAATTGGCAAAATCGAGAATCCTTGATGCAGCGCCAACGGTCATGCGACCCAGGACATCTCTCATCTCATTCTGCACTGTCCAATTACGGACTACTTGCGCCGCTCGTTCTTTGGCGACTCTGTGTCTCTCTGCGACCTCTGATTCAGACTCTTAGGAGTTGCCCGGCTTCTGAAGCTGCATAGTCTTGCCATGCCCCATCCCTCGGAAGGGGTTGGTAACAACAACATCAACAACAAGTAGTGGAGCAGAAGCCGAAAGTGAGGCGGACAATAAAATAGACTGAATTTTGCAAATTGAAATTGATTTTGTACGGCTGCAAATCTTGTGCAGTTTTGAAAATTCTGTATTTTTGTTTAAAAAAAGACATATTATAGCAGTGGTTTACAACCTTTTTAATGCTCCGCACCCCTAAGATATTTTAGTATGTTCTCGCACCCCTTATAGCAGGAGTGTCAAACTTACGGCCAACGAGACGATTTCTTGCGGCCAGCGGGCCAAAATGTGGCCCGTGACGTAATTTTCTAAGGCGTGTGTAAGAATAATCTGCCACTGTTCGAATTTGGTTTGCGAAAAATTGAAATCGTGGCTGGAATTCTAGGAAATGACCTTTTTTTTTCGGACATCAGCATCATCTCGAACTAAATCGTATGACCTTTGGAGATCGTTGCCTGGTGTGGTAGAGATCTGAAAATAACATTGTGGCTGATGTTCCACGACTTTGATCAACTGGTTTCACTGCTGTACAATGTTGCCTGCTTATATTTATACGAAAACAAAAAAAATGCCATGCATTAAGCATGCTATTAATAAACACAGAATGTGCAGAACAATTTGCACAGAATGAACCGAGAATGACAGTACATTTAATACTACACAAAAGACTAAAAAAACTGAAAAGCCAAATCGCACTTGCTAAAATGCTGCCTCGCATCACCAAAAAATGCGAGCATCCCTGGTTGGGAAACCCTGCATTAAAGGTACAGAATGTTTGATTTGCATACGATATAAATCGTCATGATCTTAAAATAGATATGACTGATCGTGTGTTGATGATTTGATAAATTTATACTATAATGTAACTTGAGATTTTTGCAATACATGATGGGTTTAATGGTGTAAACTTGGGATGTAAAATGTTGTTTGAAACTTAAACCATCGAACTACCAGTATTAAAAAATTCAATAACTGCTAATATAGGTGACGTTGGTAGAGCACATGACGCATCAAGGTACATATTGTTGTACTGCTGGTAACCACTGAATCACGAATAAATACAGATAGTGTTCGACTTACGACCGCGTTCGGTTCCGACCATCCGGTCGTAAGTCGGAGTGGTCGTAAGTCGAATCTGATATATACATGTATGTATATATGAGGGCAAAAATTATCGTATGTTCTGTATGATGTATAATAGTTTAATCTACAGTACTTTGTTGTTTTTTATCCTATTGCAGATTATTAACCTATTGATTTTTTACAAAACAATATTTGTTCAACCTTTAATTAATATTTAATTCGTAATAGTTGTTGGTTTCATAAGTAAAAGAAATTTTTTATTTAAAATTTATTAAGAAAAAAAAACAACAAAATATTCAAACATAAAGCATACTGTACAAAATAAATCCATAATAGAAACAAATTTATTCGTTGCTTGTGGATGGCTGTGAGTCATCTGGATCGCTGTCACCTTCTATTGTTCTGAAATTCTTCATCATCTGCACTTGCAGCTTCCTCTGTGACTCGAACATTATGGAACCCGAAGCGTTTCTTGAAGCGTCTGAACCAGCCAGCACTAGCGTTGAATTCCACAGCACAGTCATCTCCGGCCCGTTCCTTCATGGTATCAAAAAGACTCTTCGCCTTTGTTAGGATGGTAAAAAGGCTGAGCGGTGTCCGTTTTTGTATCTGACTTTCTATCCACGTACTCAGCAATTTCTCCATCTCGTGCAAAGGTCCAGTCCTCTGCTTAGTGATGACTGTAGACTTCATTGGCGCAGATCCTTTCACAGCTTCAAGAATCCTTCCCTTGTCCTTGATGATTGTAGAAATTGTAGAATGCGTCAGCCGTAGTTCTCGGGCAATATCGTTAACTCTCCTCCCTCCTTCATGCATCTTGATAGCCTTCATCTTCGTATTCAAGTCAATGGCCTTCCTCTTTCTCTTAGCGGGCTTCGAGGCAGAAAAGTCAGGAGTCCTCTTCGTTGCCATCTTTAGGGGTTTTGGTAGAGAGTGGCTTCGATGACTAGGAACAGATGTTTACGCTGGTAAGAGCAATAAGATATTGATGCTGCAGCATCCCAAACAGCGCCTTTTAAGCAGGCGCGTTTCGGAAACGCGGGAAAAACTATCTTACACTACGTGACTACGACTGAGCTGCCAACCTTTCCAACGTCAACACGGGAAAAAGTGTCTTATAACGGCAACGCGGGAAAAACTATCTTACACTACGTGACTACAATTGAGCTACCAGCCTTTCCAACGGCAACGCGGGAAAAACTATTTTACACTACGACTGAGCTGCCAGCCTATCGATACAGCTGCCTAGCCTTGCCAGGGAAGCGGTCGTAAAGTCGAGCAGTCGTAAGTCGAGCAGGTCGTAAGTCGAACACTACCTGTAAGTAAAAACGAACATTGTCGAATATTAAAATAACAAATTTTTTAAGAAAAAACACAGAAGTGAGAACCAATACTGAGAAACAAAAACACCCATCTGAGTTTCACTAAAATAACTGCAGTCTACGAATTGAGATACTGAACTGTCGAAAGAGGCTTTCTTTCCCACCAGCTTTTGGTTTTTTTTTGTCAAGTCGCTTTCAAACAAGATTGGCTTCGCGAGCTTGCTTCATCGATTGCCTGCGATCTCGCATGATAGTTTTTTGAAAAGATAAAGAGTTCTCACACTTCGCGGTAGAGGCTCCGAGAATGACTCCTAGTTTCAGTGCAAGATGTACAGTAGGCATCGCCTTTAGTGCTTCACAATATTCAGAAAGGAGTTTGGTTGTTGTCGGTATTGTCTTCTCATCACCGCTGAATTTTGCAACGTACGTTTTAGCAACATCAATCTGCTTCCACACTTGTGCGGTCTACCAAATTCAAAAGAGGCTGCACCATCTTTACATCTACAAAGTTTCTATTTTCAGGTTGAAGTAATACGCACGTCTATTTCATTGATGACTTGATCCAATGTGCTATAAAATAATCTCCGCATTTCGTCTTCATTCATTTGATTATTTCTGGTTGTTTATTCGACTACATAATCTTGTAGCAATGTATTATCACGTCGTGTTTGTCTTGAATGAGCATCAATTTCAGCAACGACCTCATCCCATATATCACAAAATTTCTTTTCTGTTTGAAGATTGTGAACGTTTTCAACAGACGCGGCAACATGTGTTATCCCAGGTGATAAGTCAGTATTTTCAGCTTGAATAATAATGTTGGCTGGAGCAAAAAAACTTAGAGCTTACAAAATACAATATAAAAGTTAGCTGTTTTGAAACGGGATACACTTAGTGGCTCTATTTTGCAGTCTTTTGGTATGACCGCTTGACCTCACTAGGTAATATACATTAGGTCTCTTTAAGACCACAATAACACAAACACCTTGTTAGGGTATAAACTAGTAAATTAATGTTTAATTAATTAGTTTCCAAGCACTACTAACGGGTAATCCATATTACCGACGCACAATCATTCACTGCCTTTCACATTAACATAATAAACTGGTAACCTGAGGCTGTTCTTGAAACAGAGGCATTACCTGTGATTGTAGAACAGTAAAATTACAGAAAATAACCAAACACTTGGAGTGTCCGATCTGTGGCTACGGTCAGCCAAAAGGCAAAGCGATGCGTGGACCAATTTAAAAACTTTTTGTGACAATCCTTGCCTCCTGGACACGATATCAGTTTGCATTATACATAACATTATAAAATTATTCTTCCCAATAGTAATTTTCGCATTACGCAAACGATGAATTGCTGGCAATATTTGTATGTAAAATATTGCATTATACAATATTTGGTAAAGAAACGCGAAATACTGATTAAATTTAAGCACAAAAAAGATATTTTAATCTCTTCGTATGAGCTAGAATCTAGATGCTTTGTTTTTGGCATATCTATATGAGCTTTTGAGTGTTGTTCGCTACTGCTTTGTTTGACTGGGCACCACAATAGGTAGATGGCTTGGCCCCCATCTGAATGTTACTGTGAATATGGAGGTATCAGATATAACTTAAATGCTTTTGCCAAACAATACCCATCAAAGTTACGGGCTTGTTCTCCACACAACCTTTGTCGTGATGAGCGCCGAGCAGTAAAACTGTGAATGTCATCTTTCAAGTATCGTCAGGGGAACTGAATTTTCTGTCAAGCAGTTAGTCCCGAAACCACTCATAGCCCCGAAATATTTTTATGACCCATCACGCTGGTCATAACATTAAAATGGGTTGCGGTACGAGCTTCTCATAAGATCTGAAACTTCTAATTTAACCTGAAAGCCAAGCAGTCTGTCCGCTCGCCGTTATGATGGCCCAGCAGCATAACAAGACTAGCACAGCACAAGCTTATAAATTTAATTGTCACCGTCATTAAATTATTTGAAACTGAGGTAAAAAGAATGACTACATAGCAATACATACCTTGTAAAGCATCTTAGCAATGAACAAGAAACTTTGTTCCTGCACCTCTGGAAGCAGTCCAAGTGCCTCTATACGTGTTTTTCCTTTATGTGCCCTTGAAGTACCCATTTCTTGGAGAAGCGATGTTATATGTTGAAAAGAATTGAGAAGAGCTGTTCCAATTGGCAGATGACCAGTCCACTTCTGCTCAACCAGGTGTTTCAACTTTTCACCATTATGGTGAAGTGCGACTGCGGGCTTTCGAAAAAAATTGTCGAGACTACCACCAACTTGCAAAAAATCATTGAATGCTTGTTCAAATGCCATTACTGGTGCACCACAACAAGGTGCAATTGCTGGTTCAGACAGCGCACATAACGAATCTTTTTGTTTTCTCGTTCCTGCAATAGACGTTGAACTCCTCCAAAGTGTCCTGCCATTACAGATGTGCTATCATAGACTTGACTGAGTATCTTTGATGACGTCAGTTCTGCTTTAGTAAGTTCCCCCAAAATCACTTCAATAATTGATTTCGCATCACCCGAATCGGTGCTTGATAAAACCAAAAGACGTTCCGCTACTTTCAAAGAATGCTCGTTAAAAAAACGAATAATTATGGAAGTGTTTCCACACCAGTTGAGTCCTTGGTGCCATCAACTTTGATTGTATACCAAGAATTTCCAATTTCATGCTTAATACCCTCGGTTACTACTGAGCTCATAGCAGAAATAAGTTTGTTTTGCGTATCGAGACTGATGTACGTTGCATTTCGTGAGATAGTTTTAATGATTGCACGTAAATGTTGGTCTTTTTCAACAGTGTAATAAAACAGACTTAAATAGAGTCCATTTTCCCCTTTGTGTTCGCTTTCAAATGCGTCAATTTTTCCTCTAAGTCTCAATTGATGAGTAGCCAAAAAAGCTACTATGTCAATTAGGGAGAAAAATAGTAGCGATTTCTTTCAATTCTTCTGTGTTGACCAATGAGGTAATTTCCTTACCCATTTCAGATCGTTTGATTTTCTCTTTCCAGGTACTGTAGCATGCTAAGTGTTCTTTAGTGGCATCATGCTTGGAAAAACCTCTATTCATTACAGTAGCATGCTTCCAATGACGATAGCCAATGGTTGTAAAAATGGATTCACAAGGCATTCCTCGAAAGTCTCCTCCAGTTTTAGATTCAAAATTGCGGCAAGGAGAGTAAAAAGTTGCATAAAACTTAATAGAATATTCCAACCAATCCTACCTCTGATACCTTGCAGCATTGAAGCATCTTTTCTTGGCCCCAAACATGCTTACAGGATAAGCACGCAGCCTAACTTGCTGCGGGTCGTCAACTACCAAATCATTAGCATCAGCAGATTTTCGTTTGCTCATAGGCCTACTTGCAGCAGATATTGCAGGTGCACTGCAGCTAGCAGAGGAGCTGAGACCCAGCAAACTTTCAGAACTTTCACTCGAATTAAAACTTTGCAACCAATCTCTTAAACTCATTTTGTGCCTTTTACATCCTCAATCTTCTTCTTCTTCGAGTCTGTTTGAGCTAGATTTAGTTGCACCAAGCCGATTCGATTTTTTTGGCATTGCTGTTACAGGTCTCAGGTTAGTCTCAAACGGTGAATGACAGATTCTGCTATCCTCAAAAGGACATTGCCCAAGGGTCGGCACGCGGAGCTATCTGTCGTGACCCTCATCCTCAATGAATACCGTATATACTCATGTATAAGTCGAATTTCTGGGAGACGATTTTAAGGTAAAATTTTTGGGGTCAACTTATACAAGAGTAATGCTTATGGACATGTTGCTGCCGAGTGGTATAGAATGTGAATATGAAAAGAAAACTCCGTTATTATATATGCAATACACACACCGCGTATGAAGCCTTAACAAACGCAGATAATATGGTGCTTCACCTTATAGATGTAAACGTTACTTCACAAAATTATCAAATATCGGTGAAATTTATTTTAGAGGTGTTGAATTAGCTTAAAATATACGGCATATATTATTAGTAAACAAGCTTACGACGGCATGCTCAATCATAACCTGGGAGCCACCATTGTTGAGCTGTATTGCCACCGGTCGGTTTTGATCTTAACAAATTAATGTATTTGGGAAACCATTAAACAAAATTTAATTACTGTAAATTTCGAATAAAGTCTAATGCACGTACCTTTAAATAGACCTTGATCTTTAAATACCGGTAATTATCCAAATATACAAACATTTTAAATCCAACAAACAGTCAATATTTATATAATAGTAGTTTAATAAAAAGTTTATTTCAATCCTTCAAAGCAATTCTCAGCATCGGTATTGCTATCCCCAAACAGTTTAGTCCATTCCTCAATACCGCAAGGCCTTCAAAACATGTTGTAATGCGGAGTCGACTTATACACAAGTACTACTTATAATGATGTAATTTTTTGTCTTAAAATGCACATCAACCTATACGTGAGATCGACGTATACATGAGCATATACGGTAAGCGAAATGAAAAAATCTGCAGTAAATGTTGGTAAAACGGTTTATTGCGTCACAATTATTGTGTTACAATAGTTGATTGCGCCACAACTGTGCAAAGAATCGACCACGTCAAACGAGAATTATGTTGAATTGAACATTATTTTGCATTATAAATCTAAGTTTCTAAATACTATTGTTAGTTGTATTTTCGTTACGCGGTGTTACTAACAAAGAATTTAGAGTAACCCGAAATAGGGAGGCACAAGTAGCCGTCATGGAGAGGGCACGACCCCCTGGCCTTCCCCCCCGAAGCCACAGCACTGGCTTGAGTGTAGGTGGGCTGCTTTATCCTCCTTCCTATATGGAAAAAATAGTGCTAGTTAACTATCCTATCATAAAAGAGATTAAAACTCGAGATGATTTTTTTCTGGGCGCTTTCTCAGCAAAGCTTGCTCTCACCTCAGTATTGGTCACTTTCAAAAACGAAAAAGTTTTAATCACTTTTCTTTATCTATGCTTGAATAGGGTAACACTAGTCAACAAAAATAAATGTTGTTGTTCTTCTTAGGATTTTGGAAATGTTCTAATTTTGGATCACTAATTTCAAAATTGAAATCTACTTTTTTTCTGAGGTATTGTTTTTAGTTATTTCAATTACAATTTTTGACTAATGCCTGTTAATGTGGCTAAATATGCATTTTTGTTGAATACTATAATTAAAATAATTAATAATTATAATACATGACGTGCTGCCGCAAAGGTAATGTCAGCGCCCGAAATTCATTCTTGTGTACCTCTTACCTTTGCAAACGTCAAAAATTTTGTTGCCAACTGCAATCATAACCCATGTAAACCAATAACAAATATGGCTGCACATCGTTGCACCACTGTGTTGTTGAACAATCCTGCTTTGCAAAAAATAGCTTCAAAACGAAAATTACTAACCATGTAGTGAACAGTCAACGCCCTGTTTGTTCTCTTGTTGTGCTGTTTTTTTTGCATACTGCAGTATGTCAATTTTGTGTTTGCTTAATCAGTGAAGTTTTTTAATTGTCCAATTATGCTTTTAATTTGCTTTGTGTAAAATATTGTTTAGATAACCAAAATATGAGGCATTTCGCAATTTTTGCGCAGTTGTTAAAAGAACTTTACTGCTATGCTTTTGGTGTACCGCTAAACATTTGAAACGTCAACTAGGACCATTATTTAAAGAGTTTAAAGTTTTATGAATTAAACTTTGTTGTGGTGACTTTTTTCTCGGAAAAAGTGCGGCATGTTCACGTTTGCAAAGCAATTTTGATGTAAAGCAAACCGAAAACATAACAAATTTTTGTAGTAATAATGGAAATATGAATTGTTTTGTTTAAACGCAAAAATTGTACATACAAATAATCGGAAATGCTTCCAACTGCACTGAAGAGACCTGATAGGTCGAAACAGTGTCTCTGTCTGCAGTGCATCGCTGGCCTCTTGTATTACTTTTCGAAGTTGTTTGAAGCTCATCTTATGCTGAGATAATCAAAAAGTAGCTAGTGCGCGCGAACTGATAAATTGCGTTTTCAGCGACGGTCCACATGTGATGACGTTAGCCCCTAGTCCGATCAGCACTAACAGGCCTTGTTCTCAAGGTAGCCTTGATTAGATACGAAGTTTTGTGAAAGAAAGTTTGCCAGTTAAAGTGACGTATGCTATGACAACAAATACAAAGCGCAATACGCGTTCTGTCATACCGGTCAAACTGCTTCGTCGCTGTACTGTGGTAAGTTTGTGACAGATCTATTTACGCTTTTTCACTTGCGCAGGAAGTTAAGTCAAAGGTCAATTGGCATGGAGTTTGAAAGAACACTAAATGCGTCAACAAAAGAGCTGTTACCCGTGTTATTGCATAGAAGGTAATTAGGTGCACTAGAGTGACACACACATTTTTGTTACGAGGAAGCTAACATGAACTATACGTGGTGTCGCAGCAAATGGATCCATCCAATCAACAGTATTCGCGTATTTTCGAGACAAAGCGTCATAGTTAAGATGGTAATTGATTGCACCCTGCATGGAGTTAATCGAATGGTTCAAAGGTAACTCTAGAGAGATATGAACCACAAACTTTTTATACTTGAACTTTAGCGTTTGTCGTTTTGCCAAAAAGTTGTTCAAACTTCTTTAGAGCAAAAGAGGTTTGTAATGGCGGTTTAGCGCGAAATTGAAGGTCCATTACTACAGAAGAACGCACACGCCTCACCAACAATTTTGTTGCACATCGCAAACGGTCACGCCGTGAAATTTGACGCTGGTCTGGTTGTTGCTGATTGAATGCCCAGCTGGTTTCTGTGCCACTCTGGAAAAAACGCTTTACAACGACGTTTTCCGTGCATGATTACAGTTAGCGGTGTATTTAGGGTGAAAATAAAGGCCGATGTTCCCCCGAAATCTTAGAAAAATATTTATTGGTTTCAAAGTTGTCCATCTCCAAAAACAATAAATAGGTCTTCAGATTGCAATGATGACAAAACTGATTAAAATTCTCCCTTTTGAAGAGTTGTTCTTCAAAAAAACGACGTTTGAGCTCATATACTTTGTAAGGTCGCTTGATAACGCTGAGCACCCTTAATGCTCCGGCCCCCAAAGCAATTTGTTTCCATATACGCCAGAGCTTGCAGTGTTTGTTGAAAGTTGTCGTGCTTAGTAAGGGAAAAAAAGAAACAGACCTTGTCAAATTTATTTTAATTTTCATACAACTTGTTTTATAGTGCGCTACAAACAGGTGGGCTACTGAAACGGCCTATCAAGCGATGTGCCCAGGATAGCCTATAGAAGTGATCACAATTTATTACTACATCAACAGATTTGAAATGGGCATTTTGTATCAAAAACCGGTCGGTGATGTAGTGGTTGGAGCGTTCGTGGTTCAATTTCTTGTCGAATCATCAAAATTTCTTGCTTCCTGCTTGGCGCTCAACAATAGATTAGATGCCGAGAACCAAAAAAGCGTGAAAAATCTACTAGGTCGTGATTAAAATATGTTTCGGCACTAATCGTTAAAAAGTATAATGCAGTTTATAAACGCCAAAAAAGCATTATTTATCATTTTTTTGATATAAATCCAATTATTATTCAGTTATTTTGTTGCTGCAATTCAAGTCATGTGTTGTTTATTGTAAAACTTGTGTATGTTCCTCGTGACGGTCAGGTAAAAGTGAAACTGACTTTAATGTGTAAGCCTAAACTTTATATATTCAAATTGAAGTTAGTTATATCTTGTATATGAAAAGGTGGCCAGGTTTGAGGATTATCACATCTAAACTGATTGTTTGACCGTGTTAAACTTTTTGTGATTTTGTGCGGTAGCAAATTAAGTGTTAACATGCAGACGTTTTGTCTTTGTTTGTTATTTGCCTTGTTTACCAATGCAGCCAGCTCAAAAGTCTTTCAAAACGGTAAGATGCTTGTTTGCAAAGTAGATTAAGTAGGCTTTTGCGCCCATTTATCAATAGCATCATCTATCCTTCTTCGGGGAAAATCTAGATGAAATCGATGTAGGCTAATCAGCATTTACCAAAGCAGCTTTTTTCGATGCAGCCAGTAAATCTTTGACCTTTTTCCAATGACCTGAAGTTCAAGCAGTTCCATTTGGACAGTATGCGAAGGAGTTGATTATATAAAAATTTCAAAAATTAACAGATTATAATGCTGAACATTTAGTATTGAAACAACTTGTTTTTTGGTTTTTTAGACAGACATTATCATCAAAATAAACATCAATATACTTCCACTCAAAATGGAAGGGATCATCATCATGATCATCAACTTCTTTCACATCATAAAACTCTGTGTTCTTCTCATCTAGGTTTTCCCAACCTCTTTCTCAATTTCATCCCGCCATTATTCGTTTGAAATTTTTCTGGATCTTTTTCTTTATCTTGATATGCATTTAGTCGCTATTTTGACTCACCTGTAGCTCTTCATCCCTGCTTCATGTCCAGCCCATTTCTACTTGAAAATTTTTTTCTGTTTCAATAACTTGCTTGTTCTTTGCTTTTTCTCTGATGATTTCATTTCTGATATTGTCTTTTTGGCTGACATTTAGAATATATCTCTCAATGCTTTATCTCTAAGTTTAGATTTCCATGTGGTGAGTTGAAAATGTTGAAGTGAATTAGGCTACGATGATTTGATGTCATTCCCTATGCATTTTAGAAGACCTTTCTGCAATATGTGAATATCTTAGTAAGACCTGGATCGGTGATTCGACATTTGGACGTAACGGTAGTTCGATGATTGGTCCAGATCCGGTGAGTCCCACACACGTACGTTTTGGTTGGAATGAAAAGTCGTTAAACACTTCAGTAATTACATTTGCAGTGTTCAAACCCGAACTTTCGGAATATTGCATGCAGTCTGTCACTTAGCCATCACTATATGAGGATTTAATTCTCTGACCAGTATTGTTTTTTAATTTTTATATAGATGAAAAATTGCCGCAAAAAATGAGTCGTGAAGAGGTTGTCGAGTCTGTGGCTGCCGAATGAGCTCGAAACAAAGCTCCTAGAACGTCGGCTCTATGACATCATAATGTACTATAATCTATACAAATTACAAAGTTGGTTGGCAGGACAAATCCGTTTCAAAGGGTGCTTGGCACCCGGAAAGGTAAAATTTTAGATATAAACCGAACAGCATTATTGCCATGAAAGGCAAGCTCAAATAATGTCTTCCGTCTAAAAAACGAAAAACCCTACAAACTAAATTAATCCAGTAGATTAGTTGAGATGAAAAAGCCAAGCCTGCTGAAGTGTCTTTATATTAGAGGTTCCCTATCTTTTTGTCGGATTGTAGCTAACCTATTCAATAATAAAGCTCCTACCCTCATTTGGGAATCCCTTTTTAATGCCACTTTAACGCATACCTCCCCCCCTTAAAAATTCCTTGTAAGTGCGCGGTTAAAGTGCAGTGTTGATCTCCACAAAAAGTTATTTGTTACTGTAGTATTCGCCCACAGGGCTCCTCATCAGTAATGTTGAGGTTGACAATCTCGGCTCACCCTACTGATAGTTGTCAAAACACTGATAAAAACTTTTTGTTTTTTGTCACAGCTAAATTTCCTTGCGAAACAAAACTCTAGTTTTGTGAAACGCAATCAATCAAAAACGACATTACGAGTGGTTGCGCATAGCCACTACACGTCTTCGAGTTTATCGAGTCCCCGGCAACGTCTTATTTGCCCTGTTTTCAGCATAGGCGTCCTTAAACTTAACAAACCTTTATCCGTTAAATACAGCGAGTGCTTGAAAGCATATCAGTGTTGTGGAAGGGCGTCAAGGTAATTAATATGTATTTTCAGGATTAAGCTGTGAAATATTAGCCACTACTTACAAATATTTCGTAACTGTAGGCGTATTTGTTGTTAATTCCTTTCGGTGCGCCTGCTCACCGCTGGCTTAACGTAAGCTTTGTAAACTCGACCGCTGGCTTAACGTAAGCTTTGTAAACTCGACCGCTGGCTTAACGTAAGCTTTGTAAACTCGACCGCTGGCTTAACGTAAGCTTTGTAAACTCGACCGCTGACTTTATTCGATTGCACACAATTCGACTTTATTCGTTCGATTTGATAGCACACGATTTGTTTCGATTAGATTCGTTTCGAGATTCGGTTTACAAAGTTTTCTTCTACAGGCATTCACAAGCCTCTTTCACACACATCAAATTTTAGAATGAATTTTTAACCAGAAAGCAACACCAGTATCATCCCCTGGTTTTTGATTGTCTGACAGCTTAAACGAGGGCAGCCGTAGGCTGTTCAAAGCGACTAAATTCATGTGACAGCGTGCCGATACATTTAACAAATAACGAATAACGATCACAGAACTTAGGTTCGACACTACTGTATACACGAATTAAAACCAACAAAATATATTGACACAACGTAACATTTGTAGTAGCTGAAACCTCTGGCTGCGAGCATATTGCTTAGTCCTGGGATAAATGCAGCCAGGCAAAGATCAAAATAACCGGAAACGAAGCACTGACAATTAAGTGATTACAATAGCAGCCCCCCACCGTCATCATCAGCAATGTCGAGTTTAACGCCATCAAATTAGGCGGCTTCATCCAATTGATATTTGTGAGAATAATAATAAAAAGTTAATGTATTGAAAACATAGACAATTCTCGCCCCCAAAATCAACTGTACCATTAAAAAAAAATTGGTTAAGCCTAAAAATCTTAATAGAAGGTTGCCGCTATATTTCTCCGAAAGTTTCTGGAATTCCTAGCTACGTCTTGCTTGGTACTTAGGAACTAGACTTGCTCACAATTGAAACAGCCAATGATTTTAAACAGCTTTATTTGTTTATTTTGCGAAGTGCATGGAGGCATAATGTTAAAGTTGCGGGACAGGGAAAAGGGGGTGCCCAAAGTTATTGATACTTATTTTGAAGAGTAACCTATTAAATGTCAGGATTACCCCTTGCCACTTTTTCGTAGTTGCATGCCTATTTGTATAACCTAAAGCTTCCGACTGCCAGCATGCTGCTTTGTTCTGGCACAAACGCAGGCATGCAAAGAGCAAACTAATCTCAAATGAATCGCTTACAGAGAAATTATTACAGCTGCAGTGCTCCCATCAGCAATGTCGCAGCTAAGAATATCAAATCAGCTGCTTGCGCCGGCTTCACCCAATTGCAAAGAAAATTGCTTCAACATTTACATGATATAAAGCTATATTATGTTGCAAAAGATAAAATAGAAACATCTTTACCCCCTCTTTTTGTAGGGGGATCACAATTTTTATGCTTGGAGCACCCCATATTTTAAATTTGTTAGAGACTTGATTTTTTAGTGAATCTTTATGAAAATTTGGATAGATATTGCTAAAGAACCATGCTTTTAAGGAAGAATAGTCAAAATGTATCAAAGGATTTAGTTTTTCTAGAAATCGCAATTTTGTGAAGCCCAGAAACCAAAATTGTGAATGTTTTGACCAACAAACTGCCTTTCAGAATTTGTAGAGACTTGATTTTTTGATTAATCATTTTGAAAATTTAGATAGATAATGCCAAAGAACCATGCTTTTGAGGAAAATTAGTCAAAATGTAGCAAAGAACAAACTTGTTTTATAAATTGCAAGTTTCTTGGATCTAGAAGCAAAATTGTTTAACTAAGAATGGAAAATAATGTATGGCAACCAATTGTTGACAAGCCATTACAAACTAATCGTTAGCCGAGAGTAATTAGAGTCACACGTTGCTGAAAAGCAAATTTCCTAAGCTTTCAAACGACTCTAATTGTTAGTGCGTTATTACAATTTTTACGCATTAGACTTACCTATTCTCATTCAGCTTATCATCTCTTGGGGAGGGAAAAGTAACATTGCAGGTGTAAAAGTTTAATTTTTTTTATTGTAGGAACATATTGCAAATGTACATTTTACGTGCATGTATTATCGCCATTGCCTTGTAATAACCTGCAATTAGTTAAAACAATTTTAAAAATCGGTTGAGAAATGAGGTTACAAATTAGTTTTTCAGTATAATGGTTTTATAAAAGTTGTGCAATTTAAAAAAAAATTGTTATATGAATTGTTATATCTTGTAGCGAAAGACTGTGTTAATTGCACCAAACAGCATTAGGACAGCATAGAGGGAGTTTGAAGCGTGCAAGAAAAAGAAAGCTAGAAACATGCCTTGAAGGCTTAAAATGCTCAAATAAAGAATCTGTTGTTGCATTGTCAATTGAGCTTTAATTGTTGTAGAGTTATTTTTTTCGAAAGCACCTTGTTATTATCTCCCAAAACAGCTTTTAATTACATTTCTGCGATCACTAATTTTTGATGAAGTAGAGAAAATATTGTGCAATCAAGCGTTGGCTGTAACGTCATTTTAGACCTCAAAGGGATGAAATATTTTGCAAGTTGTTAAGTCGGGAGCTGGCTTTCCTTTGACCAAAAAACTTTTTTCCTCTGTCAAGAAATGAAAATTTAAATAAGTTGTCTTTCATTATGACGTCACAAACCTTCTTATGGCACTCCGTGAGATAATCAACTGTGCCAAGTTTGATGTTTATACTTCCGATAGTTTCGGAGGAATTCAGCACACAGACAGACTCAGACACCACGAACGGAATTGCGCTTCATAGGCTAATGTAGATGATTTACGGTAGGGAAAACATGACTGTGTCTGCGGTGTGTAAGGGAAGAACTTAGAATAAACGCTGAAAACCATTGGCGTAGGCAGAAGAGAAATTTAGGGGAGAGCTCGAGTTTTGACTGGGCGCTTACCACAATTACGTTATCAATACTGAATGCTGTCGTAAGTCTAAATTTAGGGGATGGGAAACTGTGTATCTCCCTGCCTGCTAGCAAACAATTGATGACCTGTCAATTGAATTACTTTTATTTTCTAAGGCCAACTCAGCGAAAAATTGCAAACTGCGCTGCTGCGAGGTCGAATCAACCCTGAGAGCAATAAATAGTTCGTTCACTCATTTCCGGCACGCTAACGAGGTAAGTTTTGACAAAATGTTTTTTTGTTTCGATTGTTGTTAGATGTTTGTGTCTGTTCTAGTTATTGAAAAACGTTTGTCTTTGTTCCCATTATCGCTAGATGTTTGTCTTTGTGCCAAATATTGCCAGATGTTTGTCTTTGTTTTCATTTTCGCTAGATATTAGTTTTTGTTCCCATCATTGTTAGATATTTGTCTTTGTTCCGATTATTGCAAGACGTCTTTCTTTGCTGTCATTATTGGTAGATAATTTTTTTGTTTTCATTACTGCAAGATATTAGTCTTTGTTTTGATTTTTGCCAGATCTTTGTCTATGTTTCCATTATTGTTAGATATTAGTCTTTGTCCCAGTTATTGCTAGATATTAGCCTTTGTTCCGATTATTGCAAGATGTTTGTCTTTGTTCCGACCGTTGTTAGATGTCTGTCTTTGTTCCAATTATTGTTTGATGTTTGTCTTTGTTCCAGTTATTGCTAGATATTTGTCTTGGTTCCAATTATTGCTAGATAATATCGACTGCATCCATTACGACGATATAAACAGTTTTAGAGTTAGTAGGCCTTGCGCAATTGATAATCACTGATTAAAGTTATACGATTCATTCTGCACCATATCTCTATTCAGAGGTAGTCAGTAACAAAGAGGTTCTATTTAGGTAGGTTTTTCAGTAACTAGCTACTTAATTGAGTAGTTTCATGCTTTACTACTTTTACTTGGGTAGATTGAGTTGGAAATAACGCTACTCGCGTAGTTATAACTTATAACTTTTACTTATAGATGCTAAGGATTTGATGTCTGTTGAATTGAAATGCGTCTGCGGTATGCTAGCGTAAAAAGCAGCTTTAAATTAAAGATTTTAGTTTCTGCAAAACCTTCATTAAATTGGAACATTTTTTGGTTTAAATTTTAAAAATCCATTGGTATGCCTACTGGTGTCTAATACTAACTATGCAAGGTGTGCTGAGTTATTATCACTGGGCCGGGTTGTCATACTATTTCATTTTGAAAAATTTTTAGAATCTAAAGTAAATTCAAATATTCTCCTATGTTTTTGCTGTTTGTGTTATCTTCGCAAGCACGCCGTGTATGTTTACGAAACAACCGCTGTTCTTGTCAGGGTAGTAGCCAGAAGAGGTAGGGACAAAAAGTGCAATTGCCCTTCCAAAAGAGTTTTGTAGTTTTGTTTTGACTGAATTGTTTCGTGCCCTCTAAACTAGTAAAATGTAAACCTAACACTTACAAATGTCTTTAGACTTTGCTTATATTTGTACCACTGATTCTTACCAAAAACAATGAAAAAAATTTTATCGCCAAAAATGTGATCTAAGATGTAAAAATTTTGCCCCTCTTTTCTTAGAAATTTTTAGCTGACTACGCCATTTAGCTCTAATTTTTTGTAAGCCATAGTACCACACATATTGAAGATCAAGGTTTTATTTAGAAGTAAAAAAATATTGGTTTCATCCTCCCTCCGCTTTGTAACGTCTTTTAACCGTTGACAAACATTCTTTCAGAAGCACAGCACAGCAATCAAATAGAACTACAAGAAAATGTGATAATTATCAGAATAATTAGGCCAATGTGTAGTACAATGATGTACCATTTAGGTCTGTATCTCAATTTATTTGGCATCTCGCGCTCCGCGAAAGAAAATAATTTTCACTCTCCTTCCTAATATCATTTGTGTCACCCAGGACGGAATTCAAAAGTGCCGCCCCAAAACATAAACGTTTCTCTGAAAAAAAGTCTTCAATCTCAGTATAGAAAGTGTTCTTAAAAAATAGTTCATCACCCTAAATTAAGATAACCCCTTTCGAGAATCTTACAAGTGGTGTTTCCCGGGTCGGGCTCTCTTTTGCAGTAACACCATCGTCTACACCACACGCGTAAACCTTTAACTTGGTCGGTAATGCAAATTAAGCTACAAGTTCGCAGAGAGGTTTGCACCTTTAAAAATCTATTTTGTTACCCTATGCCCTGGCATTATTGGGTAATTGTTTTGGCTTGCGCGAGGGCCGTACTTTTTAAGCTGAGGGCCGCACTTTTTAACGAACGCATTGTATATTATTCTAATTGATTTGCATTTTAGATTTGGTATAACACTAAAAACCAACAATTATTAGACAAATGAATCAAAGCAGTTTTATTCACTTGAAAATGCAATCACAGTTAATTTTCAAAGTCTATCAGTGAGAAAAATGCACCTAATCGCGTTCTTCTACCTGTACATTAAGTAATTTTTTTTAATTATTTGCTTGAGGCTTTCACAGGCTCACAAAAGTTCGTCGCGGGCCGCAGTTTGCCCACCTCTGCCCTATGCGATGCGAGCACCCCGATCGAGAACCATTAGTTTAGAAAGGTACTTGACAAAACTGCTGAAAAATAAAAACGACTTTCTACTTTCACTACTTAAGTCGTTTAATTCTCGACGACTTTTTACTTCTACTCAAGTAAAATACCTATCCACACTTTCTATTGTTACTTAAGTATTGTTTTGAGTAAATAACTATACTTTTACTCAATTAGATTTTGGGCTACTTTGACCTCCTGCATCTTTGTTATTGAGGGCTGATAGGAGATCTATCAATAGCATTTTTACGTTTTTGGCACAAATTAAATAAGGTACTCATCCAAGTTTTATTTCCTTACTAGTAGGTTAAATATAATTGGCCAATATGCTTTTAAATGTTTTTTTGTAGAATATTATAAAGCATGTAACAATTAAAAGTTTTGCAAAAAAAAACAATTCTCAAAAATAAAACGAAAGGCGATGAAAGCTTTCAAAAATTACCGCGAGACTAAAAAGGTGAAGAAAAAAAGTTTTTGAAATAAAAATTTTGAATTAGCTGAGAAACTGGCCGAGAAAACGTCGTCATGCATTTGCTATACCGAATTCGACGCTGACAAATTAAAAGCTCTTTGTGATTAATGAAAATATCAACTAGCTAATTATGACCTAGTAAAGCTACACAATTTTATTCCCTACAATACTCTCAGCGCTGAGCGTCTAGCAGAAATTAGTAAACAGTGTTTTGCACGTTTGAGACACAAACTAAAAATAGTAGGCTACCGATCCCAGTTATATTATACTAGCAGAGGTACCCGGCGTTGCCCGGGTATAGGATAAAAGAGCAACGTCAGTATATGCAATTGATCAGATCATGTAAGTTATCCTGGTGATTACTATTCTGACAACACTTTCTTTTTAACCCCTAGAAACTGTTGTCACGTAATATTTGCATTATCGGAGGCTAATCACCTTGAAGAGGAAACAGGTTACAATATCATACCTCAACAGTTACATTAGCATAACCATATTCTATGTAAAGGTGAAGATTATTTGCTTAAAGTTTTGTTTGTAAATCTTGTTATTCAATACAGATAATAAAAAGCGACATACACTTCATTTTTAATTCCTTTATCATTACTACTCATAACAATAGGTATTTGAATTTTCAAGGGGGCTTTCTCCCCCCTTTTTGCCCCCTAATATAGTCGTAGGAGGCTGAAATTTGGGGAAACTTTTTAATTTAGTGTCTTATACATATGGTTTAAATTTCATCTAAATCAGATATATTTGAATTTTCAAAGGGAGGTTCTGCCCCCCATAGCTCCCTTAGGGGAGCACTTAAAGGTTCGAGACCACTTCCACAGTATTCCTTGGAAAATTTTACATGACAATACACTTTTACTTATTTTTTGAAGCTTCTTTAACTTTTCTCTCTATAGGTATTTGAATTTTCAAGGGGGCTTTCTGCCCCCTAATATAGTCGAAAAAGGCTGAAAGATTTACCCGTCGTTGATCGGGTAAAATGTAAAGACTGATTAAATTTTTACATTGAATAACCATATTTTAATGTGTTTTCATGATTTTTATTTCATCGTACAACAGTACAAAAAGGCCTCTAGTAGAGCCCCATAGGCTCGTAGCCCCCCATAGACGAATCTGATCGAAATGAAAATACCGTACTTGGCAGATTTACCCGTCGTTGATCGGGTAAAATGTAAAGACTGATTAAATTTTTACATTGAACAACCATATTTTAATGTGTTTTCATGATTTTTATTTCATCGTACAACAGTACAAATAGGCCTATAGTAGAGCCCCATAGGCTCGTAGCCCCCCATAGACGAATCTGATCGAAATGAAAATACCGTACTTGGCAGATTTACCCGTCGTTGATCGGGTAAAATGTAAAGACTAATTAAGTTTTTACATTGAACAACCATATTTTAATGTGTTTTCATGATTTTTATTTCGTCGTACAACAGTAGAAATAGGCCTATAGTAGAGCCCCATAGACGAATCTGATCGAAATGAAAACACCGTACTTGGCTTCCCTGGAAAAAGTTATTTTAACCCGATCTACGACGGGTAAATCTGCTAGGGATTTTTAAATGTACAGTCTTTCTCACAATTATCCAATTTGGATTTTTATTTGTCACAAATTTTTTTCTGTTTGTGGTACCTAACAAAAACTTTAAATTTTTAAGGGGGCTTTCTGCCCCCTAATATTGTCGAAAAAGGCTGAAATTTTGGAAAGCTCTCTAATTTAGTGTCTTCTACATATGATTTAAATTTCATCAAAATTGAATATATTTGAATTTTCAAAGGGGGGTTCTGCCCCCCATAGCTCCCTTAGGGGGGCACTTAGAGGTTTGGAAATAGGCCCATTGACTCCGCTGGAAAAAAATACATCGGAATGCATGTTTTATTTTTTTCTAGGTGCTCCTAATTTTTTTTCCATAAGGAACAGACAAACAGACTGACAGACAGACAAACAAACAGACTTTGGATTTTATATATTAGATATAGGATAATCAATTATTTGCCGCGGTATGGCAGAACCTAGAAACTACCAAGATCATGTTTTTAAGAATGTTGACTTTGCTGTGCTTTTTTATTATTGCTCAACAAGGTAACAATTGAACCATTTTTTCAGCTTTGTCTTGAAGTTTTAATTGTACGAACATTAGTAAACATCTTTACGTTTTCTGATCAGCAGCTTCACATTAACAAAAAAAAAGCAAGGTTGTTGGTGGCATTTCAAATGTGGTTGTCAGGTTTGGCAATATCACGTCAGTTATTGACCAATATAGTTTTTAACGTAATTATGCTTCAGGAATATTATAAAATAATTTTTATTCTTTTGCAGAAAAACCAACTCAAAAAAATGAAACGAAAGGCAATAAAAACTTTTAAAAATGACAGCGAGACTCGAAAGATGGTGAAAAGATGTTTCAGAAATAAAAGTTTTAAGTCAGCGCAGAAACTGGCCAGGAGAACGTCGTCATGTCTCCTACATTCCACGAATGTTGCCCGCAAACTAACAGCTCCTTGTGATTATTGAAAATCTCAACCTTTTTCGTTAGAAATATTTGAAAAATCCGAACAGTTACACAAATACTAATTTTATTCTAATGTAACTGTTCTGTTTCTCAAAATGTTAGAAAAAGTTTCCATTTTTTTAAATTTTTCACTGGATTGCAAATTTACATTGAGTTGTGTTGAAACGACCGTTATTTTATCATGATGACATTAAACAAACAAGCAACAAAAAGAACAAAGATTTTCTACACATCTGTTGTTTAATTGTAAGCAAACGAGGCGGTTTTTGTTACTTACAAGTTTGTGCCATTGTTTAATTGCAGAATATACGTAATTTTCGCATGTCTTAGTGACATATTGAAAGTGTTTGAAAAAGGTGATAAGTAGGTAAATTACGATTTGATGACGGATTGGTTGAACTCATCAAACACAAGAAGAAGGCAGAGCTTGGAAGAAACGAACTGTCTTCGAGTCAGTATTTGCCCTAACATGTTGTTGCCTTGGGCAAAAGTCATATTTTGAGCTCGATGGATAACCTTCAAAGCAAACACTGGTTATTCTCGGCCATGTTCATGCAACGTAATGCTCTGACAGCTCACCTTGCAGTCTTTCGACGTCAAATTTAACAAAGCAATAAAAGTCGCAGGTAAGCAAACGTAAACCAATCACTGCTAAAAGAATTCGAGTACTGTTAAGCGCAATTGCTTTCCTGTTGATGTTGCACACGATTTAATCACGCTTTTGCTCAAACCTTTTACGCAAGTTCAAATCAAATATTGACTTTTAGACTTTACAAGAGATCCTTTTCTAGTGTCATGAAAACATTGCCAAAAACATTCTGTTACGTCACAAAATACACAACACCCGTCGTATTTGCGCGGGTTTACACCTTCTAAAAGTTATTTTTTTTGTGTTTGCCAACTAGATCCGTTCACAGCTGATAAACAAAAAATAATGACAACTAGCCGGCGATGCCCACTGAGTTCCCATCAGTAACGTTAGGATCAATATTGCTTCAGCCGGCTTTACCCAACAGGTAGTTGTGTCAAGAGGAAAGAAAAGTTAATGTTTTTTCTGCACATCCAATTCTCGTTGTGAAATCATGTGTAATTTAAAGTGTGATGAAGTCAAAAACATTATGGACGGAATGAGCAAACCGGTCTTTCCAATGATACCAATCCCTTAGTTATTTCAAATGAGTAACCAACGGAAACACTATTGAAGTGAAACAGTTGGGATGGCAGCGCCACAGTAGCGGTTGTTTTGAAAAAGTACAAAAATTAAGTATTAAGTAACAGACGTATTTGACGACTTGATGCACTCTTTTTCGTAATTAGGTTTGTGACTTCAAGGTCCTGGCTATGCCTTAAGTGTGTATGCCATGTTCATTGTTTACGCGTGGCCAAGGGAGGCCTTGCATTTTCTTTAGTTTGGAGGTATGCAAGACATTTATGCTATTAAGGCATTTTGTTGCAAAATGGTAGAAATATCTTCTATGTGGTGCTAGGTCATACAGGGATGTTGTTTTCTTATAATTTCTCTTTGAACAACCTCAAGTCCCTGCAGACTACGCTTTGTTTTGCACATTTGTTTCTGCTTAAGCGTACCAAGGATAGTTAAGAGAAACCTTGCTTTTTCCACAAATTTTTAGGTTTGATCTCAATAGCTCTATGCAGCTATTACCCAAACAAATTATCAAAAATGTTTCTCTTAGTTAGGGTGCGATTTTACCCAAGCTGAGCTCGCCATCAGCTATGCTTAGTTTAAAAGTGTTAGTTCAGGCAACTGCTACGGCGTCACCGTACAAACATTAGTGAGAGCAGCGACAAAATATTTGTAGAAAATGAAGGCGATAGTTCCTCCACACAAAATGGTGGTCATCTTAGTCTATCATTCAAGACTGGTAATACTCACTAGCGCTGACTAAACGGAAAGCTCAAAGCACCGGCAACTGTTCAGAAAATAGTGGTAAAACTATTAATAGCCGTTGCACATCAACCTAGGTTTGAAATCAGTTGCAATGTGCAAGGCTGCACTTACAAGTTATCCAAGGAACAACAAACTGGTATCTTTAAGTAGGTTCTATTGTAGAAAATACACCATAACAAGCTTATTCCGACTATTAAACAGCCTGTGGCCAAACAAGGCTAACCACACTACTAACAGAGCAGCACAGAATAGAAGGTCAGAGTTGCCAACTTGAAATTTACAAAAATCGGGGCAAATAATCCTAAAAATAGCAATTTCGGATCACCTGAAGAATTGCCACCCGGAGCCCCTTCAAGATGACAATTATTCAGATGAGAAAACCTGGGATCAAGATTCTTCAGGTGGGGAAATTTGGGGTGGCGATTCTTCTGGTGGGTAAATAAATTCGTTTAATTTTCTTACAATTCTGGAGTGATGATTTTTCAGGTGGAAAAGTTTGAAGTGACAAATCTTTAGATGGGAAAGACTAGATGATGATTTTTCGGGTGGAAACTTAGGGGTGATGATTCTTTAGGTCAGAGGTCTCCAAACTTTTAAGCTTAAGGGCCACATAAGCTTTCACACAGTAGTTCAAGGGCCAACCATGTATTTTGGATTCAAATAAAAAAATTAAAACATGAATGTTGTTACCATTTTGTACATATCTATCACGGATATATAGAACATCCGGATTATCACCTTCGTTTTTTCATCTGCTTCAGCTCTATCCATGCCTTCTGCTGCAACCAATGAGATAGAAAAGGAGAAAGAAAAAAAGGATGAGAAGATCTCTTCTATGTGGTTAGTTGCAGCAGTAGGCCTGGGTAGAGCTGAAAGCGGATAAAAAACGGAGTGGTAATCCGGTTGTTATATATATATCAGTGGCATTCATAAGCAGCTTATTTTGTTTTGTCAAAAGTTTTTTAAATGATACTGCAGTAAATATAAATCCACAGTTAGTAAAGCATATTTTTTAATGAGAATGATAAAATTGCTTTTTTGATGCTAGGATTGCAGGAAAATCTGGTTTAAGACCAGATGTTCCCAACATTAAAAGATACTTGAGATGATTATCTGATAGGTTTGTTCTCAAATTACTCATAATCAGTTTCATTTTGGAAAATGTTTGTTCACACATGTAAGTAGTACCAAACATGGAGAGAAATCCTGAGGCAAAGTTTCGTAAATTTGAAAATTGCTCTTTTGGTCAGTACCGATAAAATGCAACAAGTCCTTCTTTAAATTTATCTTTAAGTAGTCATTTGCTTGCAGTTTTATTGGCTCCAGCAGCAGTATATCTGGACAAATGGCCACATTAGCAACAAATGGGTTCTAAAAAAGTCTAATTTCATCTGCTATTGAATTTAAATCTGAGAGTCTCTCCTGAAACTGATATTTCAAATTTTGAATGATTCCGCAAGAAAACGCAACTGGGAACTGTGTGGTTGCTTCTGCGTTAAACACTGCATTTTTCAAAATGGAAAAATTTTTTATCTTTACTTGTTTCAAGAATAGATCGAGTTTGCATGTGAAGACCTAGAGGTGGGTATACAAATTACAAATGAGGTTCTCTTTTCCCTGTAATTTCAAGTTAAGATTGTTCGTGTGATCAGTAATGTCTGTGACAAAGGCCCACTTCCAAACCCACTCTTCATCAGAGAGTAATGACTGGGGCTTTCCCTTGCCTTTTAGAAGTTCACAAATTTCCTTTCGCAATTCAAAAACTCTTGTCAGCACTTTTCCACAACTTAGCCATCTTATTTGCAGTGTAGTAAGGTAAATCTACAGATTCTGTATCAGTTTTTTTTCAACATTTCTCTGAACTGCTTGTGATTCAGCCCATGTGATCTTATAAAATTTACTATCTTATTACAGAATTCAATACACAGCTTATGTCCACATATTTAGCACACAGACCTTGTTGGTGAATGATACAATGCAGGAACTGACATGACCTGCAACTAATTGTTACGCGCCGCGTTCTTCTGTGCTTTAAGCTACATGTGCTTTGAATCACTGCCTTGAGCTGCGCAATTAACTTTAAGCAGTTCGCTGATCCAACGCTTTAGTAGCTATGCACTCGTTGTGGTGTGTTGCATGCATTGCAACTGTAGTTTTGCATTAACAGCTCATATGTCAGGATTTGTGTTTTTTTACAGATGTAATTTGTTATTGCGTTGCTGAGTTTTAAGTGAATAAAAGCCTAAGTTTGGTTCTTACAATAGGAACATTGGTTCTGAAATTTTATGTTGAGCACACAATTGCTTCAATTGTCCAACCAAACCTTTCTTTATGCCGCACGTATTCCTTCCTCCATCAATTGTCAGACAATGGAGACGACTCCAATCCAAGTAATAGTAGTCAAATATTTTTTTTAACTCATTGAATAAGTCTTCTCCAGTTACTGTATTATACATGCCATTCATAGAAGCTAACTCCTGAGTAACAATCAAATCTTCATTCACACCTCTAATAAAAACAAGCAGTTGAGACATGTCGCACATGTCGAGGGATTTATCCATTTCAAGGGAAAAGTGGGGAAATTTGCTGGCATAGCTGACAATTTGGCCTATTATATTTTCACCCATGTCCGCAATACGGCGGGCAACAGTATTTGCACCCAAAGTTAAATTCTGGAAGAGTTTTGATGTTTCCGGGCACAGTTCCTCCGCAACTTCCAGTTCTTTACTATTCCACCGTCTGTAAATGGCTTACCACATTTAGCCAGCACATAAGCAACTTTACAACTGACCTTTGTCAATGATTCATTTTCATTTGAACATTTCATTAACATTGATCTCTGAGCACTGATCTGATGCTGCAAGTTGGCAAATTTTTCAGCACGAACTTTCCCCGTCAGCTGTGAATAGTTACTCTGGTGTTTGGTTTGTTAATGGCGACGCAGATTGTATTCATTCAACACTGCAATTGCTTCATGACAACGTACACACAATGCTTTGTCAGCGGATTTATCAAAAAAGTATTTTAAACTCTATTCATCTTGAAATTGTCGACACTCATAGTCAATTTTTTCTTTCTTCTTCTCTGCCATCACGGGGGAAAAAGAAAGATTTCGAACTTCAATCACAACTAACAATATCGCGTATACACTATAATAAAATGTAAATTTTACAATCACAGAACGTGGTCACTGTGCTAACCCTTGCTTTCCTCTTCCACGCTGAACTTTGCATTCGACATTCGAATGTGATGCGCAGCATGTCATAGACCAGATGCCACGTTTGAATCCATTTTTTCTTACGAAACGCAAGCGCTAAGTTTTCCCGGATAAAAAGTAAGAAAATGTCGCTTTTCTATGCGATTACGAGACAGCGAAATCGCAGCCAGCAAAATCAACTGTTGTTGCGTCGAAAAAACGTCGTTAGACCTTTCAGCGGAATAACATGGGCAGATTTTTGCGAATTTTGCTAGCAGTGCTGTAATGATGATTTTCAGCACGGTTGTAATAAATTTGTCTGCGCGCAGTTGTAAAATCAACATTCTTTTACGCTGTATATGCGCTCAGTTAGCAGCATTTGTAAAACATCTCGGCGGGCCGGATGGAAAGGACTGGCGGGCCGGTTCTGGCCCGCGGGTTGTAGTTTGGAGACCCCTACTTTAGGTGATCCGTCAACTCTAATTGAATTACAACAAGAGTAAATTTGGCACATTATTTTGTCACAAACATGAAGTTCGCTGTAATAAAGAATAGCAATCGTCAAATGTTTTGTAACAACGGAAGTTGCCAAGTTGAAAAAATAAAAGACAATCGAACAATAGGAGTTTGGACCACGGCGGCTCTCGTTATGCGCGTAGTGTCTGCCTGGCATCACGGCAATCTCTAAATACAGGCCATGACAGCGTGAGATCGGCAGCGGCAAGTAAAAGTCGATGTCGCAATTAAATAAATCTTTCGATTGAGCATTCTTGTCACGAAAACAATAATAATATCTCAAAAACTCATTTTGGCAATAAGTGTAATTTTGGTATTAAACTTAGACACTAATGTCACCAAACAAAAAACAAAACCCGAAGTGAAATTGTGTAAATTGCAATGCCAGTATTCTCATTGGAAGGTTTTTTCGCACAGATGTGATTAAAACTGTAGCGTTTGTAGTGACAACACGGAAATAGAAATAGCAACATGATAGCACAATCAAGAAACAGTGGGAGATCCCTATCATATATTAAGTAGAAATTCTCCTCGCAATTGCTATGACAATATTTATGTTTTAAGTTGGTTTTCTTTTGAGCTAGAAGGTGACATAAATACAGCTGAATTTTTTATTAAAACACTGCTGAAAATTTGCCCGTGTTTATGTGTAGTGGAGAAATCGTATTTTTCTGATGTAAAAACAAAGTTTTTAATTAAAAAGGTTCTGCAGATAGGCCCAGACATTCTTATAAAATAAGCAAAACAAAATATCACTCACTAGACTGTGTGATTCCAAGGATGAGGAGGAAGGCCACCTCTACTTAAAATTCGCAAAAAGTCACCATGCTTTTCCAAAAAAAAGCTAGGGTTGTAAACAATTTTACTGCCAGCATTCATTTGCACAAGACCAGCTATGTACACCAATGCCAACATGTTTTTGCTTGATATCCTGCTCTCGAGTTCAACCAAACTGTCGACAATCTCTAGCTCGTTTTCATCAAGACAACGATTACAAATATTACAATGATGACGATCATCGCCCTCGATTTCCATCTTTAGCTACAATGACAGTTTTGCTCTCTGAATGCAAAGTTTTCAACTACAGACTGAGCTGTTATAAAATAAGTCTCACCAGATCCTTGTTTCAGCTTACTGAAGCATTTTTTTCAAAGGATCAGTCAAAAACTACTCAAAGATTACATAGTCATTGCCACAACTCAGTAAATATTTAGCCCAATCCACAATGGGCATGACAAAAGGAATTGACAGTGTCGCAAGTAAGTTGACGGACTCTCAAGCTTCGTATTCCTTTTGTTTGCCGAGCCATTTCTACAACATCTAACATAAATTGCAAGTCTAAATCATCTATTAATCTAATTACAGCTCGTTAAGGGTAAGCATATCTGTTATTTAATTCGGGACTGTTTACATTAAGTATTTTCCACAACCAAACAAAAATTTGAATAAAATTAAGGAAATCAGAAACGGCATCATGGTCCAATTGAGGGCGAGTTTCTAAAGCTGCAGCAGTTTCATCGCAAAAAATTTTTAAGCAGGTGCTCATTTTTTGTCTTTCAATTGGTGATGGTGATACAGAGGTCTGATTCAGATGAGATAATTTTAAAACTCCACCTGCTTCCGCTTTGTAAAGCATTTCTAAATTCTCCATTTTGCAAGTCGAACAATTCCATCAATTTCGTATTCAAGCTCTTCACATTTTTCTGTCAGCCAACGGTTACGCAAACATTTGAAGATATGTACACAGTTGTAAAGAAGCAAGATGTCACCATTGCAAGTCCATGGTTTGTCTTCTTCAGAACTTATAGTTCTGAAGCACTTTTAATTGATTCCGTGCCCATTGGCCATAATTGTGATTACTTTTCCCGATTTGTGACCGTTTGTGATGTCGAGTGTGGGACAACTTTGTTCTATTAAAAACCTAGATGATAAATTGCTTACAGGCATGGCTCTCCATAGAGACTCAGGTCCACCATACCAGCACTTCACCATTTTCCCACCAATCGTCCTAACAAGATTTTGAGCATTGTCTGCTGTTTTTCCAAAATAAGTTTCTGCATGGTAGGTAACTGACGCCTTGAAGGTGTACAGACATTTCATCACCAGACATTTAATCACCCGACACTTAATCACGATAGGGTTAGGGTTTAGGGTTAGAGACGAGACACTTAATCGCGTTAGAGCAAGGGTTAGGGTTAGGGTTAGGAATGGGTGATCGATTTTAGTCCACTTGCAATATCGTCGTGTTATAAAGTCCACGTTTTTAGATGTCTAGTGATTAAATATCCGTGATTAAGTGTCGGGTGATTAAATGTCGGGTGATGAAATGTCGGTAAACCGCCTTGAAGTATACGTCATCCCAAAAAAGACTACAACACAACTTTTTTGCTAGTGTGGTAAAATGTCAAGGACATTTTTCAAGAAGGGCAAGTCGTCAACACTACCAACTCTAGACGTGATTCGCCTTGGAGTGCAAAGCTAGGAATAGAGATGTACCGATACCACATTTTAAGCCGATACCGATACTACTACCGATACCAGCATTTAGAGCCGATGCCGATACCAATACTTTTTATCTATTGAACACCAGCAATAAAAGCTTTTGTAAGCAGTACCAAAGAATGTATTTACTAAATCTAGCTTTTTATTGCATTTTGAATTTTTTTAGGTGTTTATCTATCATTATTCATTACAATATTATTGCAAACTTGTAAAAGAAAGTTAAACAAATTAAGCAGTACTTTTTTATTGCAAAATACTAAAACAATGGATGGAATAATATTATTCAAACAAAACAGGCTTACCTTGCAAACACAAAAAATTAAAAAATAAAATAAAATGAGAAAGTAACAATGTCGTAACCGAAAACAAAAAAAAAACTTGACAACATAATGAAAACACCTCGGCAAGTGAAAATTTCTCATAGACGTATTAATAAAAAAGTATTAGCCAGTTGCAGCTATTATCAAATAAACAGCACTCACAAGTCAAAACTAAAAATATACACTACTAAACCGCAGCTTTTCTAGCAAAACAACAGCTTGTTAAGTCAAAACAGAAAAATGTGTATACCATACTTAAAACGAATCAAAACCATTTACTAACTGCACACTCTTTTTATCAAATAAACTGCCTTCATATTAAAGTCAAAACTAAAAACTTTCTCATCACTCCCTCCTCTCAAAAATTCATTATTAGATTAGTGGTAGATAACTGTTTTGGCATCAGTAGCTTTAACATTAAAAAATTTCCGTACAATGCTTTTATTAGCCACTGCCTCCATGGTTAACAGAGAAACTGAGATTTATAGAATACTTTTAATATGCATATTTATATAAACACAATATTGAGTGTTACACAATGTTTGGGTCCTGTTTGGAAGACCGCCCTCTCCCTGGTCATTATTGATACACTACAAATCGTTAATTATGCTACAAATGCAATCCAGTTTCAGGGGGGAAACAAAATTTTTTTATATTTATTCTATGAAAAAATATAACAAAAAATTTTTATATTCATTTTGTGCCAAATAAGTATCGGTAGGTAACGGCTATATTTAACCAATACCGATACTACTGCCCGAAACCATGAAAATAGGCCGATACCACTGATACCGATACTAAATTATCGGTACATCACTATTTAGGAAGTTAATAGTCTTCCAATAATCGTCGGTACAGCGATATCAACAGAGTAAAATATACAAAAGCTTTAGTCACCATTTCGGGAGAATACAAAGGCTTACTAACTATGGTTTTACTCGCCTTCCACTCATCAAGCAAAATTTTTATTTTGTGACCAGAAATATTTTGCTTCCGAAACCTCAAAATTTCTTCTCTAATTGTCCAGCTTTTGCATATAGATATCCAGCTATGTCATAATGAATCTATCGTGCAAAGAGACTCATAATAAAATACTTCATACGTTAGATCTCTTTTGATTTTTACCATAAATTTTGAAATACCGAGTACAAACGTTTTAGAATCACTTCATCATGATGTTCGTATAAAATCAAGTCGTCAAGTCGAATATCTTTAGCAATTTCACTAAATTTTACAATCTACCGTTTTTCAAATTTTTCAAGCTCGACTGGTGTTTCTAGCAGAGAAGCCAGTCCTTCTAGCATTTTGTTCTTGTGCAAAAGTGGTGGCAAGACAATTTTTAGGTACATCAGGGAAAATAGAAGGTGGATTAACAAGTCTCAATTTTCCATAGACTGTTTTAAAATTGAAATTTTCTGGCCAATGCTTTCTGCATACTGCCGTATACTTTGTGACTGCTGCTTGGGCTCGAGGTATTCTGAAATCCATCGCTTTCGATCAGCATCTGGTTTGAATATTTTGTACACAGAAACGGTATTCTTGCACGTGGTATAGTTAGAGCTACAATTAGGAACACAACACCTGATAGGCATCTACAAAAATGCGCAAAATTTATACACCAAGGATCATCTGTAGTTGAAAACCGAAGTTTCTCCCAATAAAAATCTAGTTTTCAAACGCGATTATTTTTTTGAAGATTCCCGGTCCACCATAAAATTGAAGCAAACACAAAAATGGCATTTCAGACATGCTTGTGTGCTGCTTTCAATATGCCTTGCGTATGTCATAAGCCTACTCTGTAAACTATACTCACAAACTAGACTGCTACTTTCACATCGCTTTCCCTCAAGTGTCGAGTCTGCTGGTGTCACTCTGTAACAGCATAAGCAAATCGTGTTTTGCGTTGTATGAGATACGAATGAAGGCAGCGAAAACCCAGCTGTAGAAGTATTTTGTTTTTTACTTGACAATTTCTAAACAGCAAGTCGGCCTTCAGTAGCCGCAACCGATCGTGACATGTCGTCATGGCCTGCATTAGCGATCGCCGTGCCTTGCACATAATGCAAAGAAGAATCGGAGAGAACCAGGCACTGCTCGATTAATCAGTTAAGTACGTATGACAAGATATCTCGTCATGGGAAACTCCCTCTTACAGTGCGTATGACGAGATATCTCGTCATGGCAAGTTCTCACCACGTTGTACTCCATAGATGCGGTATCTTGATATTATGGGAGTGACGAGTCCTCTCGTCATCACGTTAAATGCATATACTCGATCTCTGTATCTTGATAATCTGTACTTTTGTGGTTTTAATTAAAATAATTCAATATTTTTCTTGAAGCTTCCATTTTTCTGAAAACTTAAAATCATTATTTTTGTCAGCTATATTCAGCATTCATAACTTCTGATTGTTTGTTTATCTTGAGTTTCAATTTATAACTTTTAATGCAATACACTTTTGTTGATGTAGTCGTGATTTGTTTCACGTTTCTATTGTTCTCATGCTTTACCGACGCGATGGTGTAATGGTTAGAGCAGGGGTTCCCAATCAGGGGTGGGAGATAGTCGTTTCGATTTTTGCGTTGATCAAAAAAGGTCAACCGATGCAATTTCAGCCGAGACTTCAAAATTGACCCACATCTTGGCCCGGGACATGTTATGAATTCGTCACAAGTTAAAATACTTTAGGGGTGCGGGAATATATCAAGATATTTTAGGGGTGCGGGTCATTGCAAAGGTTGGGAACCACTGCCCTAAAGAGAGGGTTGGTGGCAGGAAAGGCACCTGCCATGCAGGTACCTGCTGTGGCGACCCCTAATCGGGAATAAGCCGAAAGAAAAAGAAGATTGTTCTCATGCCTAAAAGTGGCAAAAAACCGCTAAAATAACAGAAAATATTAGCTATGACGTCATCATTGACGTCATAGTCATAACGTCAAGTCAGTATTTGCTTTTTCAGAAAAAAAATTATACTGAGCAAATCACTAATAGATTGTTTTGTTCTAACTCCAGTAGGTAAAACGTGAGAGACGACTGAATTTATCCACCCAAAATTGCATAAAATAATTACGCACTGTACGGTCGACCAGCAAAAAGAAAATTACGCACGTAACTGGTACACTTAAACTGTCTAACATGAGGTAAGGTATACAGCAAATCAAAACTACTATCTTAATTGAACTGATAATTTACAAATAAATCTGAATAAACAAACCTTTTTTATAAATATGATTGTAGTAGACGTCATGTTTGGATGAGTCACAAGACAAGTAAAGAGTTAAAGCCACTAAAATCTTTTATTGTTTTACTATCATAATCAAAGATAGTGGCAAAAACCAATCATGAATAATGACTTAACAAATTCTCCTTTCACAAATTTCTCTAAAAAGATAAATATACCAATGTAGCAAATTTGCCATTGAATCATTGGCTTGAGCAGAACACAGCAAGTACAAAGATGCCAAACAACTAAAACTTAATGTTTTTAAATCTTTTCAAATTAAAAAATTTTTAAACCTTTTTGTGCTTGCATATCTCTAATATTATTTTGCACCACAAACGTAACTGACGGAATATTCTTTCAAAGCAAATTTATTTCTGCTTTCACCAGTATCTCACTAACATCAATAAACTGCTCATGAAAAAATTGTGATTGGTTAATTTCAGTGACATATTAAAAACGTGACTTTTAGTCGCTTGTAATTAGTCAATCTCTATAATGCAGTGGTTCTCAAACTTTTTTTGATGCGACGCATTTAAAAAAGCTTGCGAGACTTTGCGACGCACCAGACAGCATCCTTCAGTTTACTTTGCCGTACTGCGAGATAAATGTGACCCATAATTTACATAAATAACTGTCCCCTATGCTCCCGAGATTTTGGATTGTTCTATCATCTTCAATTGTAAAATTACGCTCTTCCAAGTTTGTAACTCATCTTTCCTGTTTTCGTCCAACATACAACTGAATGCTTTATTCTTTATGTATTTTTCGCCAATTAGGTTAAACTTCTGCAATTTGATTCTTGAATAACAAGTCAACCGTTACAACAGTGTATTAAAAACACTATTGTGAAAATGTCAGAAGAAAGTAAGAAAGGAATCTACGATCAGAGTTCTTTTGACGCAATAAAACCTAGACTTAATGGCACAAAAACAAAATATCCCGCGACGCCTTTGGAAAATTGAAACGACGCACTGGGGCGTCGCGACGCACAGTTTGAGAACCACTGCTATAATGTATTAAAATTGACAAAAAGGGACAAAAAAGTGATTTGACAAAAATGAAACTTTTAGCTTACACTCCCACTTACATCCACAAACTGCCATCCCCTCCTCAATGTATACCATCTCTGTTTAAATACCCTGCCTGCAAAGATTTAAGCTTCTGACCATTTTATTCGTAGTTAGCATTACTATCCACTACTCCAAAACAATACTATGAGCACTGCAGCAAACAAGCCAATTTTGAAAACACACAAACGTTGAACGGCAAAATAGATTGCAAGGGTAAAATGCCGTCAAAGGCAAAACAGCCACTTTTCGTTATCACTTCCACAGTTGTTGAGACAAGGGCCCATTTCAAAATGACACAAAACAGCCTAAAACTACATCCCATATTTAAAAGGGGGTCCCTTCGGCAACTCCAAAAAAAGGGGGCCGAGGCGGCTGCCTCGCTCACCTCACCCAATATCCACCACTGCCTACACCTGAGATTAGTAATACAGGTTTGCCTAATCGGTTTCGAATAGAAAGAAGATTACAGCATGAGCACTTTTTTTCTTTCACTAGATCAGTAGCTTATCTCGCAAACTACGAAGCTTCTACATTAAGTTTTCGCTAATTTTACAATTTTTTTGTGATCAGTACAACTATTTAGTTTGTAACTTTGGTGTAAGTCAAGTCTTGCTGAGAAATTTTAAGCAACCATTCGTTTGCCAAATTCCTACAATTCTGTCGTGTTTGGATATGTCTTTGTGCAAGACACGCCAAACGTCACTTTGTCATATATCTCAACACGTGGTCGCGATTTGTCATCTTTTGCACACTACGCCAAAAAATGAGGTAAAAGTCCAGTTTAGGAAGTTGGTCACGCCCGGTGCAAAGCTCCTAAAAATTGCTTTTCCAACATGCTTGGTGAGTTTTACTTTCTTTAATGTTAATGCCAGAGCCAAATTTATGCTGGGCATGTTATGTTATTGACGCGGCCAGCAAAAATTAAACGTTTTTGAGTTAAGTTAAATTAATTAAACGAAGTTAAGAAAATAAATCTTAAGAGAGTTTTTTGTGATTAGTTAGCAAAGATAGATTTCTCCCTTAGGAAATGCTCTCGATGTTTAGAAGCACATACTTACGTATGCGAAAGAGCATTTTTTCTTATAAAACAGTTAAGCCTAAATCTAGAAATCGAATAAAAATGGAAACACCAAAATATTGTTTCCATTTTTCTAACACTTATTAGTATTGACGCATAAGCAATAAGTAGTCCTCACTAAAGCCTCGGCTAAAGGAATTAAGCAAATCTTTGTAATAAATTTGATTGACTCTTGATAATTCAGAGGGTTGGAAACTTCTAGAGCAGGGGCTCTTAATCTTTTTTATGTGCACCCCCTTGGCCAAGTCTAAAAAAGTTTGCACCTGTTTAAGATCAGATATTAGGTCGTAATCTCTCATTTGCTCACTCAAAGACCTTTTCTTTACCTTTTTTTTCATGCCTCCCTTGGGAACCTCTCACACCCCCTCATGAAGGGCCCTCTCCCTCTTTAAGAACCACTGTTCTTGAGGCCGGAAACCAAAATCCATCTTGCAAGACCTCGGCGGGCTGAATTACCGCCACAATATAATGTGCACATTGTACGCTTTCCCTTATCCCTCTCTATTCATGGTAACTTTTTTTACAATGCAAGGCGATGATCTTTTTTGGGAGACCTAACTTTTTGAAGAGTAAATTCATGTCGGAACCACGTCGCAAACCTTTTTTTCGAAGATCTGAGTTTTCGAAACGCAAATTCGTAAGGCAGTCAAGAAAACGACTTAACTTTGTTGCCACTACCAGTAAATAAACGCATTCAATATACAGGGTGTCCGTAAAGTTACTATACAGTCTTACAAGTTACTACACAGACACCCTGTAATATATTAACAATACAGTAAGATATTGTATTACAATATTTATTTGTAACAAAAGAAATAACACCTTTATGTTTATAAAAATCTCAGAAAATACATGTGTTACATCCGAAAAGATTGTAATAATCAAGGCAAACAATTTCTATGACAAATATTCAAATTGGAGGCCTTCAGCCTCCAATTTTAGTCAAATTTTGTTCAGTGCACACACTTGGCCGACCAGAACGCGGAGCATCGGCAACTGAGCCAGTATCATCAAATTTGTCTCGAAGTTTATAAATAGCCAAACGTGTTGGAGGATCTGTATTAAAATAATGATTCCAATCACGAATTACATCCTGTGCGTTTTCTGTTTTCCAATATCGCTTCAAAATAAATTTGCGCTCTTCCAAAGTTAGCTTGCGTGGCATGCTTAATTAAATAATGCTATAAAACTACAACTATGATACAATAAATAATGCTTAATTAAATAGGCCTGTAAAAAAATAAATATTAAATCCAGTATAATACAATGAAACTATATAGTAACAAAAACTATTACATATAATACAATGAAAGTAACTCCTCTGAAACTGCTATAGGTACAAGCATCAAACTTGGCACGATTGATCACCAACCCGTGGTGAGTGTCATAGGGGTATTCGTGACGTCAACATGACGTCATAATCAAAACTTATGTTTTTAGAATTTGCCTTGCTTGATAGAGGACAACCGCTTTTTGGTCAAATGAAAACCAGCTTCAGACTTACCACATTTCAAAAACTTTCATTAGTTTGGGGTCTAAAATGACGTCACAATCAACGATTCATTGAACAATCTGTTTTTGTTTTCTCAAAAAGTACTCATCGCAGAAACGCGATTAAACGTTCTTCCAAGAGATATTAATAAGCTGCTTTTGATAAAAACAACTTTACAACAATTAATGTTTATTTGATTATGCTACAAGCGCTTCTTTATTTAACCACTTCAAGCCTTCTAAGCATTTTTTCTTCTCCATTTCGCTTGCATGCTTAAACTGGGTCTATGACATCATAATATGTCTCGTACGATTAACACAAATGTTTGCTACCGCAAATCATAACATCAAGATGATTTCAAAAATCGCAACCTTTTTGCAAAATTAGTTTATTAAAAAACTGATTTGTTACCTCATTTCTCCACTGATTTTCAAACTTTATTCAACAAATTAAAGGTTATTTCAAGGCGATTCAGATAATGCATAACATGTACAATAAATATTAGTTTTTATACTAAAAAAACTAAACTTTAAGACCTGTAGTGCAACTTTTTACCCCTCTCAAAAGTGGTGAGGTCAGTAAAAACAAGTAACTTTAATAAAAAAGCGTTATAATAAAGTACTAACAATTACTATCCTTTGAAAGCTTAGGACATATCCTTTCCAGCAATATGTGACTCCAATTACTTAAGGCTAAGGATTAGTTTATAATGGCTAATCAAAACTTGGTTGCCATACATCAGGGATTCCCAACCTTTTTGTTGCTATATACCACTTATGGAGTTATCCTGTAGCTGCGTACCACCTAACTTTGACGATTAGTTTTTGTCCACAAACGAACTGTACAAAAAGGTTAACAGACACAATAACATACAAATATAATACAAGTAAACAAATCCGCTATTACAAAATATAAAAAACTAAACTTAACTTATTTGCAATATTTGCAAAACAAGCAAAATATTTAATTTATCGACCACTAAGTACTCATAACTTAATGCGATGGCTGCGCTTGCTTTTCTTCGACTAGTTTTGCAAGCCGCGAAGATATTTTGCTCACAGAACATCGGAAATTGTGTTCTGGCTTTACGAGACAATTTCTTGTCTTCGACTCGATTGTAAGAAAAGTAGAAAATCCTTGTTCGCATTCCCATATCGTTGGCAATATGAGAAGCTGAGGAACTGCATTTTTCGCTAGAGCCGGATAGGAGGGACTTACATTTAACCAGAAGTTGGCCAATTTACTCGTATGATCTTTAAACTTCTCCTGTGCACCTTCATCGCACTGCAAATCAACAAGTTCTTCTTGTCCACCAGTGCCCATTAGGAGATCATCAGCCTTAACAGTGAATAGATTCCGAATGTAAGTGCATGCTTGTGCATCACCATCATTGAAAAAGTATTGCTTGATTTTATCTTTCAAGAGTATGAAGTGTTTGGTGATCTCTTGACCAAACGCAATACTACGCTCCCCTGCAAGTGACGCCACATTCTCAAACATTCCAAACTGTCTTTTCTCAATGCTTTTTATCCACGAATCGAGCTTTCGGGTAAATGCAGTCAATTTGATTGAGAAATCAATAATGTTGCTCTTATGCCCTTGAAAAAAACAATTGAAGTGATTCATGGCCCCAAAAATATCTGACAGGTAGGCAAGGTGAAGAATAAAGTTTTCCTCTTCAAGAATCTTTTGAAATTTGTGATTTTTTGTTTGAAAAAACTGAACCAGCTCCTTTCTCAGCACAAAAAGACGCACAGTGGTATTCCCTCGAGACAGCCACCTCACCTCCGTATGAAACAGCAATGACGTGTATTCTAATCCGATATCCTCACAGATGATCTTAAAGAGACGACTATTTCAGGCACATGTCTTAATGTAGTTTACAATCTTAACAATTAGATTCAAGCTTGCCTTTATATCGGGAGGTCGAAATTTAGCAGCGAATCGGTGTACGAGACAGTGAACGGAAGTGAAAGACGAAGACACTGCTTTCATCCGAGCTTGGAACCCAGATTTTCTGCCAAACATAGCAGGAGCGCCGTCAATTGTGCAACCAACTAGCTTGGTCCATTGGAGACCATTTTCTTTGAAAAAATTATCAACAAGCTCGAACACATTTTCTCCTTTTGTTGTAGTTCTTGTTCCATACAACAGTAATTCACTTCGAATTGCATCCTTAGTAGCATAATGCACATATACCAGAAGCTGTGCGCAGTTTGACACACTTCGGTCGATTCGTCCAGTTGTATGGCAGATCCTTATTTTGAGCCCTGTTCTTTCGTAATGACTTGTTTATTGATATCAGAAGACATTTCTGTAATACGCCGCTGTATTATATTATTTGACATCGAAAAACTGTTCAATTTTGACACTGCTTCATCGCCGTTGACATGCTTCACCAGCATTTTTGCTTCAGGCATGATGAGTTCCTCAGCTATTGTGTGAGGCTTTTTGTTCTTCGCCACAAGAAGTACAATTTCATAGCAGGCTGTCACAATCCCCACCAACTGCTGATATTGCTTCCCCGATTTGTCTAGTCGTTGTTTTTTCGCATTTTCTCCACGTCGCTTAAAATAATTAGAATCGCGGTCCTTCTTCTCTGAATGATTAGTTTGGAGATGGCGTTGAAGACTCTTCACTGATGCAGCCAAGACTCGGGGTTCAATCTTCTGTATTCAACTGACGTACAAAAATTAGCTACCACCACCTATCGCAGCTTCACAAGCATATACAACAGCCAGATTCCAACAGCAAAGAAAAGTATAGTCTTGTAGAACAGCAGATAAAAATATAGCTAGCTAGAACAGCAGAACTTTATTTCGAAATATACAAAGCCTCTATCAGTCTGTCACTGAATGAACTCCCAAACGCCAATAAACAAAAAATATAAGGCAAAAGCGATCGTATTTATACTGACGAAAAAATTTTCGAGAAGGTTCTTCACTTATAAGCCAATCACATTTCTTTGTAAAAACTTATATGAACCAGTTCTTTCCGCGTCTGTTACATCGTAATAAGCTTTAACCAGCTGTGAGCTCGTTACTATGGATATTGGGTAACACGCAAGCCAGAATATTTGATCGTGTTGCAGCTTGCTGCAGATACGCTACAGAAAAAAAAAAAAACACCAAGCGAGCTAGCTAGCCCACTTAACAGTATGCTACATCATTCATAACATATTTACATGTATTACAGTTGAAAAGCAAAAGAAAATAAACTGGAGCCAAATTCACATTTCTACATTTTTCTGTGCGGGAATTTTTGTGAAAACAAATACTTTTTTTGCAATTTTGGAAAAACATCTCACGTACCACTTGGAAAGCTTCCGCGTACCTCCAGTGGTACGCGTACCACAGGTTGGGAACCTCTGCCATACATGATGTTTCATTTTTAGTTGTACAATTATCTTACTAGAGCTAACAAACTTTCAATAGTCAAACAAAGTTAGTTCTTTGCAGTGGCGGCTCGTGGTTGAATTTGCTGGTGGGGCTGCAAATCATTTTTTAATTTTTTGCACTCTTTCTAGGCAGTTTTATTTGCCGTTGTTTAGCTATAAATGTGCAAATTTTCCCGAAACTCTGCGCTGTATTAGTTGTATGATTGGATTCAATCAGGCATTGCTTTGGCTGAATATTACGGATTGCGGTAGGCTAATTTAATGTGCAGTGTAGTAATTCTAATATGTGAAAATAATTTGTAATCTACAAAGAAAATAGAACAAATACAAAGTCTCGCACATATCGTCAAGCGAAGGATTAGCCTGAAGAGTGAAGCACACAAACAAGTGCAAGTCGTACGAATTTCTCGCACTTGAACTTATAACTGGTTAATTCGACGACTTGCAAAATTTCTTTTAGCATCCTTGGACATCACCAATATATGTATACATTTTTTTAGTTTTTACAAAGAGTCAATATCCAAACAACATTAATATAGCAAAATAGGCGGAACCATCCCTCAAATATGGGTAATGAAGATGCATTATCATCACTATGGCTCTTGCCAAGTGTAAGATACTTTACGTGGCTCCGGATTAGCCCGATATCCAACATTGGACTGTATACGCAACAAACCCAAACAATCCAACACAAAGCACAAGACTTATGTACCGTTTGCTTTTGAACCAGGATTCCGTTTGACACTACTGCTAACCGTGCTAGTATGAACTAAGACTGGTATCCTTACATGAAATTGATCACAAAGAAGCTAATTAGGCATAGAAAAGCCTTCCAATGATTATACACTACATGTGGTTTTTTAAGTCATCCATGGCGGTACTGTAGGTGATTACACGATAGCATGCCTCGGCATGCACGAAAAAGCAGCTCGAAAGACCTGGGTTCGAAGCCCACAGGAACCAGACACGACGCAACATACCTCCGGGCAAAAATTAGATTTACGAAGAGTTACGATCCGAACAACGTTGGTATAGCGAAATAGGCGGGACCATCCCTAGACTCAGGTTTCGGCCTTTTGGCCTCATCAACAAGGACTCGTCCCACCCAACGCAGCACCCCCGGAGGGGGCGTTGTGCGCCAAGAGTTAGAGATTAACGTTGCTCCCTGCATTGCAGGTGGACGCGAAGCGTGACTAAACAATGAATAGTTACGGTTTCGGGGTTGAGCGATGAGGTATCACGAACCATAACAACGCATTGACCAATGTTGAAAGTGCGAGCCGCGGCGCTGGTAGAATCAAACCATCGACGCCTCCAAACCAAGTCATCAAAATCTACGTAGCCCGGGACTGTCACAAAGCGAGCAGTGGGGAGTGTGGTATTTAAATAAAATTTTTGTAAAATACGCGAAATAAATTTTGGCGGCTGAACGAAACCAATGCTTTTGCCCCACTCGAAAACGAGGGTCGGACGCCTTGCCTTTGTATCCCTCGTTTTTACCGGTTATGCGGGTTTAATCTAGGGGGAGTCGTAAGAGTTCAGCCACTTTTGGTTTGTCGCGTGCAGCAGCAATATTCTACCACGCAGTGGCGGTAGTCTGATATTTAAATGGCAAAGCGAAAATTTTACGACTTTTTTGACCGGTAAAAGAGAAAAAATAAGTTAAACAACTTTCTCGCCTTTAGACAAGTTTTCTTACTTCCAATTTATTTGCCTAATTTATCAAATGATACAACTGAACCGCAGCATTTGACCTTGCTTACCTACAAATAATAATCTTAACCAATTACGGCTACTAGAGCCACAACATCAGCAAGCTTAGCGGGAATCGTTGTATCGCCAGAAAAGTGACAAGAATCAAGCGACCGTGAAAGCAGCGCATTACGTCATGCGTCGGGGGGGGACTGATTTTGCCCTTCCTGCTGCAATCTTTTGCAGCTTAGCGAGCGGTGTTTAAAAATTAGAGATATTCAGTTATGAGTTTGGCTTAAAAAAAAAGTTTAGCTTCGAAAAAGTTTGGCTTAGCTATGTTGACAATACTTGCAGGGGCAAAAAATTTTGCTATGTAACACAGAAACTAAAACTTTAAAGTTTAAACCATTTATGAAACAACTAAATCGCTTTACAAAATTACAGTCTAGGGCGCTGCATCTGCAGCCCGTCCTACGCACCATTACGATGTCACATAGAAGCTCTATGTCGCAAGTTCACTTAGTTTAGTGCTAGTAATGTAGGAAAATTAGTCTTTTCAGCGACATAAACTGGTGCATTGATAAATAAAGTATGAACTATGACATCATAAAAAATATCAACATTATAAAAAATTCGAAAAAAGCAGATCACAAAAACGCGTGGGGGGACTGCAGCTCTGCAGCCATAGGCACGAGCCGCCACTGGTTCTTTGGTACATTTTAACTATTTTCCTCAGAAGCGTGGTTCTTTCGCATTGTCTGTCGACGTTTTCAAAAAGATCCATCAAAAACTGAAGTCTCTGAATGTTTATGAAATGTAGTCTACCGGTTAAAAACACACAAAATTTTAGTGCCTGCAATTCACAAAATTGCAATTTCTAGAAAAACTAAGCCAATAGGTACATTTTGTCTATTCTTTCTTGTTAGCATGGATCTTTGGAATTATCAATCAAATTATTCTAAAGATTCAAAGTCTACAAATTTTAATATCTAGCCTACTCCAAGCAAAACACTTGGTGATCACCCAAGAAAAAAAGATGGATAAAGATGGTCCTTTCTTATCGTTTGCAACAAAATGTAAGTGTCGAGCTACCTATGATCTTAATGTTGAAGCAATTTCCTTTGCTATTGGGCAAGGCAGTCGCAGCAGCCAGCTGATTTGATGTTCTTAACCTCGACATTATTGATGGGGACTCCCGCTTCTGCAATAACTTAACTGTGGGTACTTCATTTCGGATTAGTTTGCCCTTTTTGCATGGCGGCGTTTATGCCAGGGCCAAGGAACATGCACGCAGTCCGAGACGTTAATTCATTTAATTGGCCTACACCTACAACGACGAAGAAGTGGCAAATTGCAATCCTAATAATAATAATAATAATAAAGGCTCAAAACGCATTGTGAGGTCATAATGTTAAATGACATCACCATGCGACTATTTACTGGAAACGGCAGCAGGCAGCAAAATTATCTACAATCATTTTGACAGCAAACATAAATGGTAAAGCCCATTACTGATATTTGTAATTGCAAGGATAGGCCTATCGGTACAAAACACTAATCTTTATTTAAAAGTAGGGAGGTCTGGATTAAGGGCATAGTTAAATGTTATAAAATCCTAAATATAAAAAAACATCAAAATTATACAATAATAGCATCAATCTGTAACGCTGCATTAAGAGGAAATGTTTTTTTTTTTAAAGAGCTTAATAGGTGCCTATTGCAATATGTTGTATGACATAGAGAAAAGGCAGGACTTCTTCTTTTCATGCTAAGGCCGAATTAAAGCAAACGGCGCAGGCAAAAATCTTAATGTCATCAATATCAATACGATAGCGGGCCCACCAAATCGTCGAACATGCCTACCACCAAACAGCTCATTTTTTTATGAATCAAAACGACCACCATTTGGGCGACGCCATCAATTTTGACTATGTTTCATCCCCCCCCCCCTTACTTTTTCAAAAATTACGAATGGTAGTTTGTGCCATCGTATTTTCTTTTTGAATACTTCCAGTCTTGATTAATAAACCAACATGATCACCATTACATGTACCGAGCTACGGCTTATATTTAGTAAAGCGTTTCGTTGTGGCTCTAACAAATGTTTGAACAGTAAAGCTGGCGCAGCTGCACTAATTGGTACGTTTTATATTGGCATGAGTGATAGTATGGCCTGCCGGGGTAAAATCGCACCATACTCAGGAGAAACGTTTTTTTCTATTTTGCTTGATAATAGCTTTATAGAGCTACCGGAATCAAACCTGAAATTTGGGAAAAGCAAGAACTTATTTAACTTCTATGAGCATACCTAAGCAAGGAAAAACAAATATGAATCATAATGCGTAGTCAGCAGAGACTTAAGAAAGTTCGAAAAGGAATCAAAATTAACGTCACTATGTTAAATCGCACCACATGGAACACACTATTGGTATTTTGCTTTATAATAGCTTTATAGAGCTACCGGGGTCAAACCAAACATTTGAGGAAAAGCAAGGACACTTTAAACTTCCCAGGGCACGTCAAAAAAGGAGAATAGAGCATGCTACAAAAAGCGTAGCCAGCGAGGACTTGAGAAAGTTTAAGGGCAAATCAAAAGAAAATAGCGTCACTGTGTCAAATCGCGCCACACGAAAAAGATTTTTGCTCTTTTGCTTTAGAATAGCTAAATATCAGAAGTGTAATCCCTACTTCCAAACTACGAGAAACGTAAGGCTCCCTTGGGTTCGTGTCAGCAATTAACAGAGCACATAGACTTAAGACATAGCCAGAATCTTGAAATGAGATATTCTATTAGGAAAAGGAGCACAAAAAGTCGTAAACATCTTATGTGCAGAAACCACATGAACATTTGGTAACTCTTCATACAAGAACCTGATATGTGAAGCCGGCTTGGCCGGCTGAACCGACACTCTCAATCCCGACGTTACTCACGGGGGCTCTTCTGGTGACGCCGTCATATATAGTTTAAAGAAAGGATTTTTTTCTTATGCTGATATGCTGCCTGTTGTGGTATTTATGTCTATACTCTACATCACTATAATAAAATCCCAAGTTTTAGAAAAAATCAACATAAAACCATAACCATAACAATTTGTAAAACTGAATACAGAGAGAACAATAGCTACTTTTGTCGCTATGCTGGAAACAAGACCAATAGCGCAGATAAATTTGGAACTTAATACAACAAATATAAATAGGAAAGCGGCAGCACCAATTGGCAAAATAGGCTTACCATTAGTTTTTTCTTTAATTGCGAAAACAACCATCATTTTGCCGCTCCAATCAGTTTTGATTGTGTGCATTCCCTGCTTCCTCACAAGTATTAACGATAATTTGTGGCAACATTCTTTGTAAGCATTGCCAGTCATAATTAAGAAAATATGATGATGACAATTTTGTGCACAAAAATTGTGAATGTGAATAAAATTCATTAACTTTTTGCTACTGCTCACACAAGAGCCGAATGGGTGAAGTCGGCTTGGCCGGTTGAGCCGAAATACTAAACCCGGGCATTACTAATGGAGGCTGTCTGCCGGGCCACGCCGGCAAAGCCGGCTAGTTTCTTATAAATGAGCACATTCTTCAAATTATGCAGAATTCGAAGACAGATCAACAAAGAATCAAGCGACGGGACATACAAGTCGGTTCGCGGCCATAGGTTGCCATCTCCTGGTCTTTGATATTGTTTCAGTTTTGAACATTTGGGTTAAATGTTTTATTCATCGCTTTGAAGTAATTGGCCAGCAGTTGATAAGCTGGTTGAAAAGGCTTGCAGACCGAGAGTATTTGAATCATCCTGACTTTGGTCACCAGCAATTTATGCCGCTAATCGTCCATTGCTCGTTGCTACATATTTGAATAATTTCTAGAAAACAATCTTTCTTTGTAAACATAGTCGCTTCGAGCATCAACAATTTGGTTTCAAAAATACTGAAATACTAAACCACATCAAGATGCCGGAAAAATTAAAATAAATTACTTTTTTTACATAGACCAGTGCTACGCAGTTGGGGTACCGTACCGGTGCCGGTACGCAAACACTTGACTGCCGGTACGCGGTCAGTTAGAAAATAAGTATGCTGAGTATTATTTACACTGATCAGAGCATGTTTTCACTCAGTGGTCTGAGTATCTTTTGTTATAAACGTAATTTCACGTAATTTCTTAGACTCATGATTATATGGCATTTCATTTATATTCACTGACATGGCGATCTTTACTGGAAGACAGAGCAACGTTCAATCTGCTCTCGCAGCTGAAACCCGACTAGTGTGAAAGAAAAAATGCGTTAGCTAAGATGCAAAATCTATTCTTACAACCCAAAAAATTGTTATTCCGCAACTGTTATCCTTTGTCTTCCAACAGCTAGCTATAGTTAAACGCAACTAATTAATGTAGACTTTAGAATACAGTATGGTTTAGCAGTGAGTTGAATGTGTTTGTTAGTAGTTTTGTTGAAACCAAACTTTGAAGATACCAATTTCAATTTATCTTGCAAAAGTTTCCTAATAGTAAACCAACAGTACTAACCAAAAACAACAAAGTTAGTAATTAGTAAAACAATAGTTAAATTTGCTAGTCTTCTATCCGCTGGTAGAAAGTATCAATATTTGATAAGTCAGCTTGTAGAAAGCATAATACGCTCTTATTAGCAAAACATGCTACAGGCACTGGTACTTAGTTTTTTTTAGAATTTAAATTACCAAGTCAACCTCACTTGCAAACTTCTGGATTAAATTGAAAGCAGAATTTGCGAGGTTAAGTGATACGGCCATTAAAACACCACTTCCATTTCCTTCCACATATCTTTGCGAGGTTGGCTTTTCGACTATGACTTACTTAAAGGGAAAGTGCAGAAACGCACTCAATATATTCGAGTAGCACTGTCTTCCCTTGAACCGTAACTGGATGAGCTAATAGAAAAGAAGCAAGCCTATGCCTTGCATCAGAGGATTAAAATAAAAGCATTTTTGACTTTGTTTGTGGTACAGTTGTTGTTTATTAAATAATACTTGATTTTTTCCGTTTGAAATACATAGCTGGTACGTCAAATGACAGAAAGTACGCTGCCGGTACACTATATTAAAAAGTTTGAGCAGCACTGACATAGACAACATAACACAATTAAGCTGCCTAAGTTTATCCTAACAAACGCGAAGCGAGTTCAAAACTTTTGCTGTGTATTTTTGCGAAAAAAGCACAATATAAAGCAACCTTTGCTTGCGTTTTTACACGAAAACCAACATTATTTTACTTGATGTGTCCACGTTCTAAATCGACACAATACAGAATAATTTTTGAGTAACTACTACAGTATCAATTGTAAGCTAAGTTGTGATCTAAGATGCTGTTATAGATGACGCCGGAAGCACCGGTCTCGAGTTTAGCTCTTGTTTTGGGCTCTTCAGTGACATATAGTATTTTATCCACCCTTCGTCTAGACCGAAACTTGATGTTCCAAATGTTGACCGTAGATGATCACTACACTCATGTACTCTTAGACCACGACACCAGACGCTGATATTATTAACTCTATTCAGCCTGTTATAACCTCCTGGCTCTTCAGGATTGACAGTTCTTTGTCCAGGAATAATCAAAATTATTAGGTCAAAATTTGGGGAATGGCACTATTTGGCCGAGCCTTTTAGGCGCTGCCTTTTGGGCACGGCTGTTTGGAGGCCAGCTGACAGTCAAGCACAACCATTTAGGCACCATCCGATTTGGCGCTTTTAACCCTTTGAAGGATAATGTAAAACTTATGTTACATAATTGTTATTTGTTCTATTATTATGACGTAATAACCATTTTTCTGAAATTTATTGTAATTTTGTTGTTACTAAACAATCAAGGAATTGTCTTAAATTTTATGAATTAGAATCTTATGATCCTTAAACGGTTAATAAATTCCTCCGTGTTTTTTTACCATGATTACATAAATCTGACAAAAGAGGCTGGGTGCAATACCGAAGGTGCCATCAGCAAACCACATATCCCATGTCACTAAGTGCTGTAACCAACTTTGTCTACTAAAGATCAATATCCAGTCACGACCTGGTCCACTATCACACAGTAAAAAATTTTCTTGAACTCCTGGTTGAGGAACATATATTCTGTAGCATTCTGGCACAAACAATTATCGTAAGTCAGCTGGATTGCTGGGGCATTCATTATTGAATGGCGCTTTCTGTGTATTATTTTCCTCAAAGCAGCCATATTAGGAATAGCAGCTAGACTAGATTGAGATATGTCTGTCAAACACTCATTAACAACAACAGTCGATAATTCAAGGGTTTCCTCTGCTCTCCTCTTTATTTTAGTTTTCACAAGTGCATCCTCAACTTGTGCAGCACAGGCTTCGTGCGAGTGGCTGCTTAGTTCTCTCACCATCTCTCAAGCTTTAGTATGGAGCCTTGCTTTGCAACGATTTTTTTGCTCACAACGCCAATATTTCAACTCGTTGTCAGTTTTGCTTGTTTTGTCAAACACGTATAGGAAATTTTTTCTTACCACGTTTCGTTAATACCGTCATAACCATTACTTGCAAAAGCAAAAAATTTACTTAAACTCCTAGTTGAGGAACATGCATTCTGTTGCATTCTGGCACAAATAATTGTTGCAAGTCAGCTGGATTGCTGAGGGCATTCATACTGAATTGCGCTTTCTATTTATCATTTTCCTCAAAGCTAAATGAGAAGAGAAATAGTTTTCTTAAGTTAAGATTAAGATTTGGCGCCATCGCCAAATGGGCCAGCGCCAAATCAACTGGCCATAAAGGCCGTGCCCAAACGGAAGCGCCAAAACGTACCCTACCCCAAAATTTGATATATTTACAGTTTACACTTACAATTTAAATCAATCTGACATACTTTGTAATTAATTGACTTAGGCTAAAATTAGAAATATCAAAAGATTGTGAAAGCAAAGATTACAAATGCGCAAACTACCTGATAATAGCAACACATGCGATAAACAAAGATATTCACAAAATCAAATTATTTTTGTGAAAGTGAAAGTGAAAAGTGAAAAAACTGCCGGCAAATGAAATAAAATAATTATTAGAGAAGCATTGTCAGTAACAAAAACATTTTCGGTTCCAATAAAAGAAAACACAGAGACGCACATAAAATACCAGTGGGAATGAAACAACAAGAGTAAAAAGTAATTAGCTTATGCAAATTGCATGCTGCAAAAATACTCTAGCGTGCATTCAGCTGCGTTAACAAAAGGGTCACGGAAACTGTGGACTAAGAAATTTTGGGGAATTTGGGAATTTCCCGATGAGCACTTTCCTAAAAATAAAAATACATAAGTCGATTTAATAAAGTTGATCTCTGAAAAAAAACGCAAACAGTGCACAACAGCAGCCTCTATACTTTGGTACCGATCCCGAATGCCCTTGCCTGCACACATGAATAAACAGTATTTTTGACGTCAACAAATTTAAAGTCAAAACTTTTTGGGTTTAGTTTAGAAAAAAAACGATCCTAGTTATTGACGCTCGTATTATCAATATTGCTTAATTAGCAGATTTAGGCGCTGAAAAGAAACAGAGGTCACCAAATATCTACGTGACAAGCGCGCAACAAGGGGGAGAGCTATATGAGCTGAAGACACTCTTAACACTAATTTTTTCTTGAAAAAAAATCATTTTTGCCTCGTAATTGACCTTTAGCCAGCCCACCTCCCCTTAGCACAAACCCTAGCTTGAAAATGAACTTCAATCTCTCTCCCTTACAAAAATTCTGGTTGCGAGCCTGCATGACAATCTTAATCATTGGGACAGGCATCCCAGTGGCGAAATCTCCTGATCAAAGAAACTCTAATCATATCCACATTTATATACATCGATTGTCAACATTGATGCAACAATGGCTTGTCTCCTGTTTAATATCTAATTATGACCTTTTGTATTAAGCTTGAACTTTAACAACCAAAATTGAAATGTCAATAACACTATTTGAATGAGAAATATTTGATCAGTCTTTATGGCGAGACTGACAGTAGTATTTTTCCAATGATTGATCATATTCAATTGTTGTAATTCTGCAAAGAGCTGTATTGTTTCATAGGTTAATATTCGTGTGCATTGTTTTATTTTAGAAAAAAAAGGAATAATAAGCAAGCTTCGAGCTTGCTTTTCATCCTTCTTGAGCCATTCAAAAACTTTGTTAATGAGAGAAATTTGATCTCAAAACCTCAATGAAATATTTTGCACAATTTTGAGTCTCGGATTTATCTTGACGATATTTTATTACTCCGAATAACTAGTATTGAAAGGTCTACATCTTAAATTTGGATGGAAAATACGTGAACTCAAACTTTCAAAATAGCGATTTCCCAAAAAAGGTCTTTATCTCTACTTTGGATGCAAAATACGTCAATTCAGGCTTTCATAATATTGATTTCCAAAAAAGGTTTTTACTTTCAATTCGGTTGCATTAAAAATGTGGCCAAGCGGTGTGGCTCTTTCATACTTTGTTCGTGTTGCGCATGGTTCTAACGTCAGGCAAATGAGGCCACCCCTGCTCTAAGCGATACTTATGATCTCTGTAAAACTTTCAATGAATCATACTGATGGCGTCACAAATGCCGCTTGCTGTTTACTCCACAGGGAATTGAGACATTCAGCGAGAAGTTTTTGCGAGAAAAAAGTTTGCCGTTCAAAGTGACGTTTGCGATTATAACGAAATGGAAGCGCGTAACTGTGTGCAGTTATGTTATTTCGCCAGTACAGTATAGTGAAGGCAGTACAGTATTAGGTTATTAGATTTGTAACAGGCAATGGCTGGAACTTAACGAGATTTTGCTCGTGTGCAGTAAGTGAGGCCAAATATTAATTGGCATTAAGTTTGAAAGAACATTGAAATGCGTTTAAAATAGGCGGTTACACGTGTTATTGTGAAGAAAGCTGCAGGTAATTTCAGGGACCGAAACCAGGATTTCTGTATCGGGGAGGCCGACCAAAATTAAAGTAGTGTTTTTGCAGAAAAGTTGTTGGATAGACTAATTCTGAGAGAAAAGTCTATACGTATTTTTGCGGCAAATTGCCATTGTTAGGGAGATGTAATTGCGCCCATGGGTAAAGTAATGAAATGCTTGGAAAAAAAAAACTTTAGGTCGATGTAAGACCAACTTTTGAAATTTGAACTTGTGCCATTGTTTAGTTTAGCGAAAAAAAGGTCTGTTTGCGGCTCAGAGTCCACTATAGCGGAGGAACGCTCATGAACAATTTGTTTGGGAAACCAATGGTCAAGTATGTGGTTAAGTAAAACTTTGTAGTTATTGGGACATATCATACTGCAACGAACACTTTATCCGTTCTCAAAGGCATTTTATACTGCATCGAAACCATTATTACTTTCCCCTAAAATAGGGCTGGATTTACCATTAAGCAAAATTACGTGGTTGGGGCATTAAGGGAAAGAAGGCACCACAGAAAATTTTTGTAGCCAAATTTTTGATGGTGTTTCAGTCAGTTGATAAAATTTTGTGCGGTTTATGTTTATATTTTGAATTACACATGTGTGGGGCTCCAAACACTTAAGTGCGTAGAGTCTCTGAAGAGCTTAATCCAGCCCCGTCGCATGACAAACCATATTTCAGCGAAATCACGGTAAAGTGCAACACGTAAAATAGCGCTACTTGCAAAACATGTTCGGAAACATGCCCGGTTATTTGGTAGCGGCGACATTTGTTCTGCTGCAAAGCAAAGCCTCGGCCAACTATAAACATCCAGCGCATTTCAAAGTCAACTGAATCTCGCCGCTTCCGAATCTCAGCAATGATTTGTCTAGGGGGAAGTAATATTGGTTTCCTTGCAATATGATATGTCCTTATGAAGGAATAAAGTTTTTGTTGCTCTGCGATAAGTTTCGGCGGAAGAAAAAATGTTTTTGCTGCAGTCTGATACGGCTTGGGGAAAGGATAAAGTTTTTGTCGCAGTATGATATGTTTTTAAGGAGGAATAGTGTTTTTGTTGCGATATGATACGTCCAAATCACACAAAATTTTACTTTACCACCAACTTTACTATTGGCACCTAATGAATTTGTGGTAAATTGTACAAAATCATTCCAGGGAATTTGACGCAGCTCTCACTGTTGTTGATTTAATGCCAAGGTGGTTCCTTCGTCATGCTGGAGAAGGGCTCTTCACGGTAATTTTCCCTGCTTGGCTGTAATGTTTGTAGGAAGGCGCTGTGTTCTATAGTAACGGCAACTCCAAAGCAGGTGTCAACACAATTGGTCCGATTTTGGTACGATTTGTTCTGGCCTGTACTACAAGAAGTCACAGAACTAGCCTATCCAACAATGCCACCAAACTCTTAAAAAATAGTATTCAATGATTTCCGGCTGGGAGCTCAGCAATAAGAGTAACATGCAAAATGAAATACAAAACCGAGCAGAATTTACTCACCGTGATTAAAATATTGCCTGGTGTTTAAAGCGTTGCAGCTAAAAAGCGTCAAAAGCAACATAATATTTTATGTCGAGCAATGTTCCTGGGATAGGCTGTAGACGTAGTAACAATCCACTCAATTGTGATTAAAACATGTTCCGGCGCTAAAAGACCGATAGAAAGTAAAATGCAGTTAAAAGGCCAAAAAAGGCATCACATCTTATTTCTTAGAGGTAAATACAATAACTAGTTAAAGCTCTTGATGCTGAAATTTAAGTCATTTCTTGCGCAATCTAAAACTCGAGTAGATTTCTCGTGAGTCGTGACCGTAAGGTAAACGTGAATCTGATTTTTGGTTGCAAATACGATCTTTTTTGAAGCTTTTCCAAGCGATTTATCAATTGTCTCTATTGGAAAGACGGCTAGTTTTGATCATTTTGACGTCTTAACTGATCGTTTGACCATGTTAAATATTTCATTAGGCGTTGCTGGAAGCTTTTTCTGATTTTGTGCGGTAGCAAATTAAGTGTTAACATGCAGACGTTTTGTTTTTGCTTATTATTATTCGCTTTATTTACCGAAGCAGCCAACTCCAAAGTCTTTCAAAACGGTAAGATGCTTGTTTGTAAAGTAGATTAAGTAGGCTTTTGCGCCCATTTCTTAATAACATCATCTATCCTTCTTCGGGGAAAATCTATATGAAATCGATGCAGGCTAATTGAGCCAGCACCAATGATAGCAACAAATAGCATTTACGAAACCAGCTTTTTTCGATGCAGCCAGCAATCTTCTGACCTTTTTTCGAAAGCATGACGTTCGAGCTGCTTGATTTGGACGGCATGCAAAGTATTTCATTGGACAAAAAGTTTTAAAAATTAACTGGCAATACGCGCCGAATATTAGTATTGACACCATAGGTGGAAAAAGTAGGGGGCTGAAACTCATCCAGATTTTTACACTCTTCCCTTCGGAAATTCGAATAACTGGAAAATATGAGAAAAAGTAGTAAAATAGCAAAAAACACTATCTGAAAAAAGGTCTGTCATCAGCAAAATGAAAAGGATTATTCAGTAACTCAAAATAAAAAGGGAAAATGTATTTTATATTCTACTGGACCAGCTTGGTCGTTGGACACTAACAGCATATGTTTATTTTTAATTTTAAATTTTCGAGTGATATTAACTGCCCTAGGCTACGACGATTTGCTGTCATCAAGCATTTGTTGCAGAAGATCATTCAGCAAAATGTGAATCTGTCTACCATCAAATTACCTCGGTTATTGGTTGGCCAATTCGAATTAACTGCAGCTCGTTGATTGGTCGAGGTTTCCCGGTCAATTTAACTCAGGTAGGTTTTGGTGGTGATGAAGCTGACATTTAATGCTGTGTTAATGATCGTTACAGTGTTCGAATCCCGGCCAAGTACAACGCATTGGTTCTGCAAACACATCTTCTATTTCCATATTTCAGTTAACTCAGGTAACTTTTGGTTCTTGCTATATCTCTCAAACAACTTAGATCAAAACTTAAGTTGCTATTAAGTTATGAAGATTGATTATATGCATGTAAAAAATTATTTATACATAATCAAACACTCTTTTTGAGGGGCTATCTGAAAGAGAGTTTGAAGATCTTTGCCTTGTCTAATCCATGTACCTTGGTTACTACGTCATAATTTTTTATTACCGTATATTTTCAAATATAAGTCGATTCTGAATATAAGACGAAGTAAAATTCTCGCCAAAAACTCAGGAATTATCTATGAAAGTCAAGTCTACAGACTTCTGTTAAGCCTCGGCTGTTATACGATGTAAGTGAAAACTTCAACCGAAACCGGAAGTAAGCTAACGAAAGAATGTTAAAGGGTAAAAGATCAGAATTTATTTGTTTTGATCAAGGCAAGAATTGTATGGTTAAGATCTAAGTATAAAAATTGAATCTAGTCACACATACATACCATAAAAACATCTTTTATCATAATTTGCATACAAACTGGAAAAAACATAAATATGACTCTAAATGAATGACTAGAATATAAGTCGATATGCCGAAATATGGATTGTTTCCCCTGCAAAAAAAACTCGATTTAAATTCGAAAATATACGGTACGTCTCTCATGACATTCATTAAGTTACATTGCTTTATTACTTCCATTCAGCTGCCTTGTTTACTGATCCAATGGCTCAATGGTCAGGAGTCCACTTCGCTGTGGGTAGATCTGGGTTAAAATCCTTTTGTGGAATACAGTCAACTTCTGATATAAGCGACTCACCAGGATCAGCTAAAATTGTCCTTTATATTCGACAGAGGCGAATTTCGACCCGCTAATTCATGTACAACCTAGAAAACCCTTTCAAATGCTGCATTCAAAGTGAATATTAGCTTTTCTTCTAACAGAAACCAAGAAAACTAGCTAAAACAAAAAACACGCTGAACAATTTTTCGCCAAATTGTGTAAAGTTATGTGCATACAGTCGCATGTTATTACTTTATTTTCGATGATATCAGCGCATAGTCAGTTTTACTTGAATACTTTGGTATCTTCGTCTGACATCTTTTTGAGTCTTTCTGAGTATTAAAAACTTATCTACTTTCCCGGCCACCGTCATGAACTCGTCGTTTACATCCTCGGTAATGACGCTTTTCATGGTGTGTCATTTCAAAAAGTCAATCGCTTGCTGCTCCTACACCGTAGGAACGTCTGCCACTTCAGCTTCAGGCTCAGATTCAGATTCCATTTCCGGATCCCCTTGTTCATTCGTACTCTTATTCTTGAGTCCTTTATAACCGAGCGAAATTTGAAAGAGTCCCTTATAAGTGAAAATCTTTTATGTCCGTATCCCTTATAAGAAAATATTTTAGTACTAATTTACAAAGAAAATTATCGGGACCACTCGACACAGTCTCTTACAAGCGAAAATCCCTTATATCCGAGTCACATATGTTCGAAGTCGACTGTATTGCCACAAAGCTTCAAAAAAATGGTAATCACAGTTTTCCCGCTTAGCATTATGCACAAAAGGGATGCCCTAGAGACAGCCGGCGTGCTCGTTTTTGTGTCCATCTGAAAGGCACCTAAAGGGATTCGTCCATCTTTATTGATGGCCGACCAGTCTACGCGTTGTGGTGGCCCAGTCTTCCCTAAGGCCTGCAAACAGAGCATGAACTCGTACGTATGATGATAATTATTTTAATGGGTTTGACAGCAACGCATAATTGACTGCATACAGACGAAAAGTAAAGTCTCAAAAATTTAGAAAATTTCTAAGAAAATTGCGACTGTATATCGAAAAACTCTTGATCGGGATCGAGTTTAACGTAATTGTGGGTTGCCATAGCAGCTATGGTTTAATTTTAACCTTCAAGTTTTGTTACCTTTTCATTTAAAAGAATGGTTTGAAATGTAGGATCCAAGTTTCCTTTGACCGCGCCCCCGTCACTGAATCCGAGAAAAGAACCAAAATGTGCAAACTGATTGTTATTTAAACACTATCTTTTTACTCCCCCAGAACTGTGGCATGTCCTCTGGGCTACACGAGGAAACAAGTTTAAGGCTTACGAGAGGGAATTATGATTGACAATGTACAGAGCATAGGCCCCATATGAGTATTGATGCATGGAGCATCGCAAAATCAGCTCTTTGATTCTCCATTGCACACCGACAAGTCGCAGAAAATGTCAATCTCCATTTATACGTGTTTTGGGCGGATACGTCAAATGCAGATGCAAAGCCAGTTCAGCTTTAATCAGGCTAGACGTGGCAGGAGCATTTTCATGGTTTGATATCAATTATCAGGATGAAACGGCGGAGCTTGGTATTATTTTGGCATTCCACTTTCCACCTGTGATTAGCTCAATGAGCCACAGAGTTCTCTAAGTTGTCACTTTTTCCAGCAACGACTGTGCGGCAGAGGCAAATAGGTTTTAAACAAATTCGCTGTGGCCGCTTACTTGCTGCAGCTAGATTCTTGATAAGGAGCAGGTGGCTTGGCTCCAGCAGTGCCCGTTGAGCGAGTGTTGGAGCGGCTTGTTCTCAGAAAAGCTCAGCAAGATCGATGCCTACAAGTATGGTTAGATTGCTAGTTAGTGTGGGACCCAAACATTATTTCACAATACACAAAACGGGGTGGATGCATGAGTTAGCACAGCACCTGCTAACTGAAACTAAACTGTGATGTTGATCTTTGTTAAACATAATTACAAAACGTGATGTGAGGTCCGGAGTGATAAATTAGTTGTTTTGCTCTTATGAACCAAAATCGTGTTTCAGCTTGATTCTGTTGGTAAATGTCAATCAAGGAACCTTTCTACGTCTTCCTTCCTTCTCAATTCATCGGCTTGGATTGATGACGTCAATCGCGATATCATCGCACGCAACGATGTAGTTCACGTGCCGTTGCATTTTGGTGACAGTGTCACACTCAAGTGCAAAGCTCCAAGTAGGTTGGCACTGTGTGCCGTAATCGACCCTGTTTATAATTTTACTCTACTTTAGCCCCCCCATTTGAGGGTGTCGTATACCCCCCGATGCCCTCTTACTCGGTAATTTGGCGAATAACAACGCGCGATCCTCGATCCAATTCAACTCTTCTTGAGAAGAGCGCTTTGACGTCAACTCAGAAACCCAAGCGAAAGTTGATAAAGAGAGGGGACACTCTTCCCTCGTACGAGGTAACTCGTTGCTTGTTATCGCTATTGCAGTTAATACCAGAATCGCGGACAGCTAAAAATTTGGCGAAGAGGGAGGAGGTACCATTTTTTGCGAGATAATTTTTCATAGTTTTCTTTTTTGGAACTCCTCAAAGGATCAGAAATATTACTTGCATTTTAGAGACACGATTAGCAGATGTCGAGCTTGTGGATGATAATATTGTTTTTAGATGGCACTTAAAAATTTAGTCAAAAACACGAATTTGATAAATCTCAATCAGAGCAATTGCTCTGCTCTCCCAGAAAACTCTCATGGTTAATAACATGCCGACACAGCTCGAAGTTTTTGTCTGATATTCTTAAAGGAAAGTTACCAGAAAAGAAATGGCAATGACTGATAAAGCTTATTAATATTTTATTGCCAATGTATGGACTTTGCAATGAAGCAACAAAGTTGCTTTCGTAATCGCAGTAATCCGAATGCGGGTGATTAGCTCTAGAGTCTTCTTTTCCTGTTTACCACATAAACATGGAGGTGTCCCGTTAAGTGCCTCATCCAAGGGAAGGAAGCGAACTTGTCTGCCTTTCCTCCATAACGTTCCCTTTGAACTGAACGCCAACCAAAGAAGCTTTGAATACTAAATATAAAGTTTTCGGTATGATTTGACAGGAGAATTGAGCCTATATCCACCGACTGCGAAGCGGAAGCTCCAAACACTTCGCCATTGCGCCGCCTATATAGAGATTCATTAAATAACGGAAAACCGATATAAAACAACATCGTTCAAACTGATGCGTTCTTCCTTTTTCTTTGTAGCCTACTGTACGGACCAGTGGTTCCTCGCTTTTTCGCCGTGAAAAACTGCAAGATAATTTAAGTCAATCAGAACTTTGAAAGCCTACTAAGCTCGTTAGTGAAAACCGTGTTTTTGCTTTAATGCAAACAGCTATAGTTAAGTGAACCAACCAATAACACAACAAACCTTGACGTGTTTTTTATTTGTACTCTTCATTTCTCAAATCAGAAACAAAAAGTTCTTTTTGTGTAGGTTGCATACGGTCTGGAAGGTATATGGATAATAATTTGTTTGCTGAAATCGTGGCTTCTTTCCTTCTAAGGTGGGGCGACTCGAGCAAACATTTTACAATTTTGTTTCTCAGAAAATTCGAACGCAGCTGTATGCAGTTAGCCTAGAGGCTATTTGCAATTGCGTTTCAGTTTTTCTTTGTTTCGTTCACTGAACTTTTTAGCTTTATTCTCGCGCGCCTTTTTTCTCTTAAAATTAGAAAGAAGTTTACTTTTCACGAGTAACCTCGTGAAAGACTTATTTTTCATGCAACTTACTTTGGGAACCACCGGTTTTGCCTAGCTGTTATTTTCCTAAAGAATGTCGGATGAAGTTTACCAATAATAAATACGTTTAATTGGTTCAACTACTTTATAATACACATACCATAAATTTCTCCATAAAGTTATGAGGCAAGGAGTTGTGAATTCTGATGGAAAGCGACCCACCACGATCTCGATTTCCACATTCTTAAAAGATTTTTATCTGGTTCACAAATTCTCTTAATGTTTTTTTATTGCTTCTAAAATTAAATTCTTTAACAAAAGACTGCACCAAGAAATTCGTTTCAAGGTTGACGAAAAAGTTGGTGGGTTTGGAAACGATATTAGATAAGAGTAAATATTTGAAAAAGTTTTCCACAGTCCCGTGCATTTAAAATTATCCCTCCTCAAAACTACGGGCTTTCTAATCGTTATTTGAAATAGCAAGGCATCCTTGTCAAAACCTTTGATTCCAACCTTGAAATAGAGAACATTCTTGATCAAAGTAAACAAAGGTATCAAATTTTTATTTTCGTAACAAACCATGCGGCTAAGTATTGTAAGAACTAGACAAATTACATGCTATATTCATTTGGAAATGGTAAAAAGATCAATACTACTCTTAAACTAACAAAGTTACCATCTCCCATATAACATGACATTATTTTCATTTATTTTAACTATGCGCTGTCTTCGTTTTTTAAATGGATGCAAAGGCATCACCATTACAAATCTTTTGATTAATGAACGGAAAGAGCTTATTCAACTTATCAAACACATGAGGTGCTAAGAGTTTGCAAAATTGCAAAATGGTCTTCAAGTCAGCAGCAACCCACAAATGTGGCAGCGGTAGGACAAGCCACAGTTTGTAAGCGAAACTGGAGCGTAAAAGCAAGCGTCGATTGTGCTTTGCTATGCTGCGCGCAACGTGTGACGCTCTGACAGCTCAATTCGGAACCTTTCGATTCCCATGATGGCGCTCGATTCATCGCGCTGCACTCTAGCTACTTCTGTTTATTCAACTGGTTCAATACCAAGCAAAGAGGCTTTCACAGCAACTTCTGCATCTATATTACCCGGTTGTTTTAAGATTTCGGAAATATACAACCCTACAAATGTAGTTTCAAAGAGGGTTGCAAATAGTTTATGAAGTCCGCATCGGTTATGAAACTTGTAATCAACCGTAACAAAATCTTATATTTGATTCACACCAGATTCCATTTGCAACTTTCTTCCGCCCTGGAATTTATAGCTGCGAAGTGCGATCTCGTAAACGACGTGCCTACGTCATTCATTATGAAGTGTGCGTCAAACGTGAGTGCTTTTTGTAGTTAAAGTTTGCTGCTAACAAAGAGACGGTGAGAGAAAGAGAGAGAGTTAGGCTTGAACCAGAAATGTTCAATCTGCGCCCCACTTAATACTCACCTGCGGCTCACTGCACAGTTAAATTGTTCTCAAAAGTTAGCTTGAAAGTACTGAATGGTTGCACTGTGAAACAAAGAAAGATAAAAAATATTTTTTTGATCCTCGATTTTTTTAAATTAACATTTTAAATGATTTTCACATCGGATCTTCTTTTATATCATTGGCTTTGTTTTTGCAGATGCCCTTGGTTCCAAACGCATATACAAAAGTTTATGTTTAGATGCTTTTATGACCCGATAGAATACTTAAATTTGTAATTTGGCCCTTTAGAAAAAAAATTGCCTCCCAGGCTTGAACCTAGAACTGCGTCGTTGGAAAAAAGCATTATGCAGCAATTCATGATGCTTCTTTTCGCGGTTCATTGCAGAACTGCCCTGTCCCAGTCATCAGTGTAGGTGAGGGATCGACCGGGGCTCTTTCAAATGAAGGCCGGAAATCTTTAAATCATTTAAAAGGTATTGTTGGTAATTCATGTAGCAGCTTATTGCCCAACCCCATTGTTTGATAAGCGCTGTTTTGAAGTTTTGAAATGCCACTTCTACAGTTCGATGAGGAAACTTACAAGCAGAACATTTTATTAACTTCACTAACACATAAAATAGTTTCAGAGTATTTTTTGTAAACCCTGTACGTGGCCAGAGCAGACATGACAACCCGTCACCGGCCAAATTTCTGGCCTGATTCGATCCCAAACTAAGGCAGAAGCAAATATTGGCGGCGCTAAAAATAAATATTTTGGTCTTTTTGTTCGTCAATTTTGAAGAAGGTTTTTGTTTTGAAAATCGATATTGAACTTTGTCGATCTCAGTACTTCAAATTGATTTGATAACTTTTTGTTTGGAATTTAACCGATTTCCAACCCCCCGATTTCGTCAATCTGTACCTCGTTAAACCTCAAAATGTTTTTAATCTTTGATCAGGTTAACAAAATTTGGGAACCATGGCTTTTGTGTCTCCTTTTTTCTAGCCATGTCTGTAATATCAGCACAATTGATGGGGGAATCCGGAGAGGGTTGTAGCAATTTTTACAAAAGCTACCACACCTTTTTGTTGACTACATAAAACGCTAAAATTTTAGTGCTAGTTAACCAGTTAAAGTAACCTATACATTCATGATTACGTAAAAGAAATTGGTTTATTTTGCTTGAGATATAAGCAATGATGTGAGTCAGTGTCAATTTTGTCCAATCAGTCGTAACAACTTACCTCACTGGCTATTAACAACTCACCCTACTAGAGTTGTTTTAGCCAATGAAGTGGGTTGTTTTGGCTTGTTTGGCAAAATTTGACTTCAAAAATTGACTGAAAAACCGTGAGCAAATATTAGCAAATGCTTACCATTTTTAAGTGTTACCTTAAAAACTAAATTTATGTGTTAAAACACGAAAGACAAATATTCATGCAAAGATGGCTTAAGGAAAACAAACAACCTTTATTTTGTTCACAGTTATTTCAAGTATTAGATCTGTTTGATTCACTACCCTCAAAATAGAACCATTCATTACATTTAGTGCCTTGCATTCAAGATTTACCTGGTGCAGAATTTAAATACTTGTCACCACACACCATTGGATACCGATTTTTTTTGAAAGGTTTTACTATCTTTTTCTCCTGAGCTGAAGTAGTAGTACTTGAAGAGTGGCATTTACGTGGACGTTGCTTTGATTTGTTTGGACCATTTCACCCTAAATGGGATGCCCTCGTATTTCATGAAATTACGTACAAGATTGACTCTTAATGGCTTCTACATTTAGTTCAGTAAAAACTACAATTAATTTGCAGCCGAAAACTAAAATAACTTTATCAATAACAAAATGTTTGCTTGTTTTTATCTAATTTTTAAACAATACCAAAAATTTTCAAATGATTGCTCAAAGTATATTTTTTCTAATAACTTTAACCAAACATTATTTGTCAAAATTGATGAAAGAGAAGCGGTAACGTAAAAACACTTCTTCCTAATTGTAGCTGTTAACTTTCCTTTTTTAAAAAATTATGAGAAGACTTACAACCCATCTCTGTAACAATTCTCTCCGGTCTCCCCTAGCTTTCCTGCGGGTCAAATTAAGTGTGTTCATTCTTGATTTGCTAATCTTCCACCATGTGTAATAAACAACAGATATTAAAAACATACAGCGGGAAACCTAGAAAATGATACAAGTAACAAAATGTTATACGTTTGCACATGCAGAAGAAAATACAATGCAAGTTAATTAGAATATCTCTTTATGCTTAGGTTACAAGAATGCGTTTTTTCGGTTCTACTACATTGTAGAACAACGTTGTGTTCCGACCCATTTTTAGTTACCAATACCGCAGGCTACTACGGTAGTGCGTTTCTATTGTTTACCACAGGCACTAAATGCAACTAAGCGGGGAAAATTTCTATAAAATGCCATTTTTAAGGGGCATAACCGTGTAGCCATCGTTAGGTTCAAACTCACGATCGTTGAACAGTGCTCCAACCTATTTGACCTCGATAAATAAAATAGCTGAAATATCAATGTGTATTATTGGGAGTAACGACACCTTCAGATAAAAATGATTTGTTGGTTTACAATTCGCTCGTGTATCTGAAAGGTGACTGCGTCTGGTCCGTAGGTTGTGCGGTGAAATAAACTTTTTGTTACTGTTTTACGTAGAGAAAAAGAGCCAAAAACCTCCCATTCTATCCTGTCCTGAAACAGTGCGCTTTTTGGCAGGACAAAAGCTTATCATTTCCTGTCACGTGCTGGCCGGAAACGGCGAAGTAAAAGAAAATGAACTTGAAGTAAAATGGAACAAAGTGAGAGGGTCATACCTTTGCATTGTTTTGTGACGTTAATTTTACGTCAATCCATTCGTTTTATATTGTTGTTTTCTAAGCTAGTGTCGTAGCAATAGTGAAATCGATTTTTTGTTTTGTAAATTAAAATTGTTTGTGCCAGAAGATGACAGACGAGAGCGAAGTGACAGTGTGCTTGCGGACGAACACCAAAAAGACAATCACTGATGACGTCAGCATGATAGATTGTGGATGGTAGGAAGTAACGGTAGATATTGCACAGATTATGAAATCAGGTTTTTTGAATATAATTTTTCCTTCTAGCTTTAACTTTCAAATACTCGATGTCCAGAAATGCTTCATTTGTCATTACCATGCTGCTGGAACAGCGCATTTTCGAGATGAAGTTGGCAACATGCTTTCAAGTGTCTTTCCCAGGAGCACAACAACACACAATACAGGAAGGGGAAAGGAAAACTTTGATTTTTAGGTTCGTACCTTTAGCTTTTAGTTGAGTTGACCATAAGACCTACTCTGTTTTGCAGGAACGGTTTGAAGAACGAACGGCTTGCCTGCATCAATTACCAGGTGATGGATGCATCGGATCTCGACGCCCAACTTCAACATAGTCTTCAATTTGATGCCAATGTCACATTTAAGTAAGTGGGTTGAGCAACCACAGTCGTGTAGTGAAAGTACTGCCAATTCAAGAGTTGCCAACAAGGAAGGTTGAAAACAGAATTTGAACAAAGTAAAGATTCACATATGAAGCAGAGAGAGAGCGGGATTGATTGACGTGCTGATGTGTCAAACGCCACACACTTCCTTCCTCTGTTGAAGTTAAGGAAGTTTTCAAAGATACTCCTAAATCGAATTAGGAAGATCTGATTTCAAAATTTTTTGGTTTTATAACTTGATTTCTTGTCAGAGATTTCTGGAAGTGCTGAAAAAGAGCAATCGCCTCTCAGTTTTAGTTCGGCCTTGACTGTACGCATAACAGTAAATAAAAATCATTTCCCTTTTTCAAGTAAGGCTATGCTATTTTTGAAAGACTTCCATACACACGTGCTTCAAACAGGTTAAAAGTCAAGTCACGATTAAACAGGAAAGATTAAATATGCGTAATTGTTGTAAAGTAAATAGTTTTAAATTGTTTATTTGGGATGCTGGAAGCAGAATTATACTGTAGCTAGTACGATTTATGAAATACGTTTAGGATTAATAATAAAAATCCATGCTTGTGAATTTTATCTGTGATCTGTCATCTTCTTTATTTAACCAGGATCTTATTTCATCAATTATGCTACGTTATTGAGGGTCCATCTTTTTACTACCCTAAAACTTTGGTCATGTCGCCAGATTGAAAGTTTAAGAAATTGTCGAACAGCTACTCGATTGTAAGCTAAACCATAGTATGCAGATCACGCCACCTTTTAGCGACGCCATATATTCGACATCCAAGAATGATGTGATCAGCTGTTCGCTCTCCGTACACACTCACCGACTGCAAAAAAGTGCCCTTTCTCCTCTGCAATCTGTATTTTTGAGAAGAAACGTCAAAAGCTAGTGGAAAGGCGACGTATTAGTGCATTGTTTAGATCAGTGGTTCTCAAACTGTGCGTCGCTTCAATTTTCCAAAGACGTCGCGGAATATTTTGGTTTTGTGCCATTAAGTCTAGGTTTTATTGCCTCAAAAGAACTCTGATCGTAGATTCCTTTCTTACTTTCTTCTGACATTTTCACAATAGTGTTTTTAATACACTGTTGTAACAGTTGACTTGTTATTCAAGAATCAAATTGCAGAAGTTTAACTTGGCGAAAAATATATAAAGAATAAAGCATTCAGTTGTATGTTGGACGAAAACAGGAAAAATGAGTTACAAACTTAGAAAAGCGTAATGTTACGTTGAAGATGACAGACCAATCCAAAATCTCGGGAGCATAGGGGCAGTTGTATATGTAAATTATGGGTCACATTTATCTCGCAGTACCGCAAACTAAACTGTAGGATGCTGTCTGGTGCGTCGCAAAGTCTCGCAAGCTTTTTTAAATGCGTCGCATCGCAAAAAGTTTGAGAACCACTGGTTTAGATGGTTTATTTGTTGTGCTGTGCATCACGAGGCAACAATGCAATAATTGGGGGTTATTGAACAATTTACTTACCCAGTAAAAATATTTATACACAATAAATTTTTCAGAAAGTTGTACTTTTTTACCACTTTTTTCCATCAGATCAACCACCCCCCTTTCCCCACACCGCCCCCCTGAACCCATTGTCAAATTTAACTTCGCTAAGCAGTAACATTTTTACTTCATCATCAGGGAAGTTGCTGTGGAAGATGAAGGGGTATACCGGTTTTATCTTCAGTTCAGAGGTGATGTGATCAAATCCCCCTCTATCTATCTTGTTCGAGATAACCGGAAAGAACTAAGAGCTTTGATAACGTGGTTGTTTTCCGTACTAGGCAGCATCATTTTCCTGCTTGTTCTCTCTTGGTGTTTGTGGTACAACAAGATAAAAATCCTTCTATTGGTACGGAAATATTTTGGTGAATTTGACAAAGGTAAAACGATTTAAAAATATTTTCGAGCAGTAATTACTTTTTTGGTAATAAATCTGTTTTCTGAAACGTTTTCTTTTTATTTGATACCTCTTTCTCCTGTTGCGTAATTGCAAATTTTTTTTGAGGAGTTAACCTTTTGATCTTGGCCCACTACTATCATCAAGTGGAAGATATACAAATTTGAAGTCAAAAGCCAGAAATATTTTGTTAGTTTGCGTGTTTAATTTGATTTTTTGCCCTGTTTTTGGAGGTCGTGTTTTCGAAAGCGATGGTTGATTACTTACTTCTGTTATAATGTTTGGAAGGGAGGCCATTGTTCTTTATCCCCTCAAATGCATCTCAGGTCCGTAGCAAGCCAGAGATCCAGGGAACCCTTTGCTTGCTTGAATTCTCCGGCTGGCTATGGAAGAAAGCCACTTCACCAAATTTGGGGAGAAATTAAAACATGAAATTTCTGAAAAACTTTGCAAAATTAGAGATGATAGTCTTTTTCGGAGATTTTTCTTTTGATCTGAATTAAGGCTTACAATTAGGTTGACCTTACAATTGTACTTGCCACTCTCGTCCTATGAATTGATCCACCAACAGGCACAGGGGTCTGGTGATGAACTTGATAGGAATCAATATGTACCAGGGTATATTGTTTTTGTTGCAGATGATAAAGAGTTTGTCGCTTGTTTGAGTTACTTTGTCAGCGATCAAATGACGAGCGATGAAATTGAAAAAACGCATACGATTGTGAAATGGACCAGACAAACGCTCTCCGATCTCAACTACAAGTTTCTCGATCATCAGGAGCAATTCCAACCCGGATGTCAGTGCATTGTTTATATTTAAGCCAGCGAAGTAATTATTATTCACTGTATTAACTGCTATTACACCAATATTTTGCTTTTGTCGTCACTTTTCTACTTATGATGTTATTGTACTTCACAGATCTTCCGGAAACAATTATATCCAATATCCGAAAGTCTCAGGTCCTCATTCTTGTAATTACTTCCGCTTTTGTAAATGATAACAATTCCCTGTTTGTCGCGCAACAAGTAAGTGATTGTGATTTGGCCTTGCAGTGAAAAGAAAAAATGAACTCGATAAACAAATAGGGCGTGCTATGCTCGGTAGAAAGCTTGTCAGTCTAAAGCAGCGGTTCCCAAACTATGGGTCGCGACCCACTGGTGGGTCGTGGGCGTAATTTTAGTGGGTCGCGAAAGTCATTTAAAATTTAAATTACTGCATGCTTTTTCTCAAATAATTTAGAAGTGAATTAACATCTTGAATAAAATGTTTGTTTTCAATATACCTTTTTCCAAGTACTTCGAAGTACATGCAGAATTATGTGGGACCTGAAAATTTATGTTTTGAAAAGTGGGTCGTGACTTAAAAAGTTTGAGAACCACTGGTCTAAAGCCCTACTGAATTGACTCCTTTAAAATCATATTTCTTGTTTTTATTTCATCTTTATTCTACATACCAGCGGGTAAACATTTGAAATTAGCGTTATTTAGACTTTCCCAATGCTTCGCCTAGACTCAAGTTGACTGCAGTCAATGCTTTTTATTGAAAATTTAAGAGAGAACTCCGCAGCTTCTCACCTTCTTTCAGAAATTTATTAACCGCTTATTTTCGTATTATGCTGTAAAAATGTCTGATAAATGTATGAACACCTCCTGAAACTTACGATTATTTGTAATCTAAGTGTTTTTTGTTCAACTACCGAAAGCGCACCCCGAATACTTATTTTTCTTTTCAGGGTTACTTAAGTATGATGAAAAAGGAAACGAAGTTAATTTTTATATTAACCTCTGGCGCAAAGAAAGCAATAAAGACACGTAACCATGAAATATCATCAAAAAATTTACCTGAAGCAATGCAGGTTGGCTTATATAGGCCCAGCAGGGTAACGTTTTATTGTACCACTGTCGGCAATGTGGCAATGCAAGTTAAAAGTGAAACTTGTCGTCGGAAGCTCACGAGTTCAACGCTTATCAACATTTATTGCATCTGGCATGTCCGAGGGAAATCGTCGTTTGCTTTCAAGCTTATGCTTTGTGTTTAAACCATTGCTTGCGCTAATTGAAACGACATCTTTGGATGATTGGAAGACCCGTGGATCAACTCCCAATCTAATAAACTCACCATATTTTTCTTGTGGTCAATGAGTTGAATAAATTCTTATCACTTGCAGAATTTTTATAGTTTTTCGCTTTATTTTTACCAACACTGCACTTTTGATTCCATTGTTTATCCTAATTTCAAAAACATCAGCAACTCACGTCATATACTTAAGTTATACACTTTAAGTTAGTAGGCCTGTTCTAAATAATCTTATTACCAGGGAGGCAGAATCATCAAATGGAAGAAAACAACTCGAGAATCTCGCTTTAAGGAAGAACTAGAGTACTCATTGCCGAATTTTAGCTCTTCCGAAAAAACTCAAAATTATGAAGCCAAAATAACTGCGAATCAAATTTAACGTGTTATTCGCGTGATATCTTTACATTTTGTTTTTTGCAATGAGACCGGACAATGTGGAGAATTAGCTTACACGATATTCAGCTGCTCAAACAAGTTTAAGCGGCATTGATGTAAGCTACTGTAACAACTTTATTATTATGATCTCAAGCAAATAATTGCCAAAGGATCTCGGGTTTAAAATCAAAGGTATAGCTTAAAAAGATTATCCTGTGACTTTCCATGTCCAGTAGGCTTGCTTTATTTTGATTAACTGCGTAACATCGGCTACGAGCCACAAACAGAATATATGAATATATATATATCAGCAACACACATTGAAAGCAACCGGCTAGACGAAGCGACGCGGTCGAAGAAAAATTTCCATAAACTGTCCTTTCCGAGAAGACGACTGCAAAGTCATCACAAAGTTTGAGTTGATTTTTATTGCCGTTGTAAAATGCTGCCGTAATCACCCTTAACCGGATTGCAAAGGTGAAGATACTTTCAAGAATCATCCCATTTGATCGATTTGTTTCCAGAAGCTAGACCAATCATCGAGGTTCGAACAGGAATTTATTTGAAAATGATTAGCGCCTGATTTGGAGTTACCTATACTGGTAGCGTAGTGCATTTCCAACACAATCACAAAAAAATTTTTAAGTGCCTTTCCCGAGTCCACAACAACGTAGGGTTCGAACTCCAAATTATTGTCACCAAAAATTTCAACCCACTCGACCATGTTTCCAAATGACAGGAAAAGTTAAAATCAAATCTTTCTGTCAATCAATCAAATCTTCCTGTCAACCATTTTTCTGGCTACGGGACTATAGTTGTTGTTGGTGCGATACCTTGAACAAATCGAAAAAGGAGATTTTGTGAAATAACCATCAAATTTGTTGCGAGTGAGCTTAGAGTGTTTTTGCACACCAATACAGAGGGGCTCTCAACTCATTATATGCTTCACTTTTTGTAATTTAGACCTTGCCTGAAATATGCTGTCCTTTGATAAAATCGTCAAAAATTCAAGTTTTCTAAGTTTGCTCATTAATATTTTTCGTTAATGTTATTAAAAATGCACGTTAATGTTTGGTTTGATTATTTTATTGGTCGTTTGATGTAGTAGTAGTATCACAGTTTTTATCCGGTTTTATCCTCTTAGCGAAGCCGGCTGGATTTGCCCCATTTCTTCTGCAATTCTTCACACTACATCTCGCCATATTGTTCAATTCAGCGCATCCTCCTCTCTATTTTTTCTTCCACTTGCTTCGTCCAGGATTTATTTATAGTTCTAGCTTTCTCTTACCACTCATTTCAAGATCTTGGGCAACTCTCAAAACACTCTGTTATCTCTTTACAGCACATGTCTGTACCATCTAACTCCATTTGCTTTTGCCAGCCCCTCTATAGTGTCTTTTAACTACAGCATGTCCATCTCTTCTTCAGTAGTCTTTCTGTCTACAATTTTCTGACCGCGCATAGCTCTCTCGGTAGGTCTTTCCGTTCTTCTTAAAACTGCTTCCTCATGTTCTTTTAAGCATCTTGTCTCGCTTCCGTAGAATATTGCTGACCTTACGCAAAAACTATATACTTTCCCTTTTATCTTCACATGAAACTTATTGCAAGTAACAACTCTCCACATGCCCTAAATTTTACCCATCCAATTCAAACTATTGCAGTGATTACTGCTTCGCAACCACTACTAGCATTTAACTTGTCTCCTAATCAAAAAAATTCATTCACTGTCTCCACTTCATCACACAACTTCTCGATTGAACCTTCCATTCTTTCTGTCATTACCCTACATCTTAAACAAACAAAACGCGTTGACAATCTAAATGTAACTCTCTCTATTTTTGCCCATCTGCCATGATCCCAGTTTTCACGTGTCGTGCGCAATAAATTGGCCATCACTCTTCTTCCACAAACTCCACATGGATCTATCTTGCTTTTGAACAGTCCTGCTTCCGACCCGCCTAATATTATTTTCGTTTTTTTGACGTTGACTTTCAAGCCCTTTGCTGCCTACCAACTCCAAAATCTTTTTTTTAATCTTCCATGGTTTCTGTAATGAGAACAAGGTCACCTGCATATTACACCTAATTGATCACATCTCTTCTTTTATATTCTGTAATGACATCCTCAACAATTGCAAACAACAGTGACGACAGCAAAGAACCTTGATGTACGCCAACGTTTACTTTTAACTCCTCTAAATATGCAGATCCCACGATAACTTTTGTCTTTGCACCGTTATACTGTACAAGCTCTTAACTGCTCTAGTCAATACTTCTAATAAGCTCTTTTTTTATGGCTCACTCCATTGCCTTTCTTGGAACTCTATCCAACGCCTTTTCCGCCTCGACAAAACACAAATACAATTTCTTGTTCTTCTTTTGATATTTCTCCTGCATCGTCCTCACAATGAATATTGCGTCCACTATTCCTTTTCCTGTCATAAATCCAAACTACATTTTATTCAAATTGATTAGTGTTTGTATTCGCCCCTCTAACACCCTTTTCAGCAATTGTCATGACATGCTTTTGCAGTTTTACACTTTTATATGATCCATACATTATCACATCACCTTTTCCTAGTTTTTCACTCATCAGACATTCCATACAGGACAGTCATCTTTTTAACGCTTGACACAGGACAGTCATCTTTTTTAACCCCAATTTCGCCAATAGTAATGATCACTTTCACACTTACTTTAGTTCAGCTGCTTTTTCACCTATCTTTTAATTGCTTTCACAATTTTTCGCGAGTAGGCTAACTTTTTCAACCGGTTTTTCCGCCGTATCAGTCTCCACCTTCTGGTCCCATTTGTAATCTTTTTCATATGTCCTTTCCAGATTGTTGCCCCGTCTTTTTCGATAAAACCCAACTGATTGTCTCTTCCTCTTAAGCATCTCCCTCCCATTCTCTATATTCCTAAGAAAGCTGAAAGCGTTGTTGTAATTCTGACATAAATCATTTAACTCTTGTTTGGCTTCCTTTCTTCTAGCTCTAGGAGCAACTTTCCTGATTTAATTTCTTATACGCTTGTACTTATTATCTTCCAACGGAAATGTCCATACCCCTTTAAATGGTGCCTTTTTTATATAATATCCTTCTGATTCCACTGCCATATTTCTCCTCGATCATCCCTAAACTTCTTCTTCCCACACGTCACATTCTTTCAGAACTCCATCCTCGAAAGTTTTCCGCAAGTTTGGCACGTTTGTGCTGACTAGTTTTTTTGCTCTTTCTTCAAATCTTACTCTTGTTTAGCTTTTATTCAACTTCCACATCCTTCTTACGATCCGTTACTTTCTCGCAATCTTTTTTTGAATCTTTTTTATTGTCCTGATCTACGACCAACAGCCTGTGCTGCAATTTCCATATAATCACTTTTACATTCCTTACTTACTTTCTGTCGTTCTTTTCCACAAAAACACAAAATCAATTTCTGTGCCATATCCACCTGCACTATAAGCTATATTTTTTTCTTTTTGAAACTACGTGTTTGCCATGCACAAGTCTTTTTCAATACAGAATTTTTGCAATTTTCCATTTTTTTCTTCTCGAGTCCATTCCCCCATAAACTTTCAAAACCTGCGACATATTTTCCCACATGCCCATTAAAATCCCCCAAGAAAAGATGATTTCACTAGGATTTCCCAGGTTCTCCTCACTTGCCATTTCATCGTAAAAATGAACTAACCAACCTCTCCAGATTGTTATTTTCTGACCAGCACAGTTTATACCTTTGTCCTTGAGAACTGACAAAACAAGCTCTCGGCCTTTCCATCTTACTTCCTGCATGCAGTACACATCAGCTCTTCTCTTTCTTAGTACTTCGCACACTTTCGTCTTTCTTTCATGAAGATTTTCCACATTTAAAATACCAAATCTTACCCCATGACATTTAGATTTAGGTTTAAACCCAAAAATTCTCCACACCCCTTGCCCATATAAGAGCTGCCAAAGACTGGGGGCTATTTGTTTATTTTTCTCATTAAGAGGATTTGTCAGGGCAAATTTTTCTACGTAGAGCATCGTTTTGTATCAAGTTTCCAAAGAGATAGAAGCTAAAATACAAGTTTAAAAGCTGGCAGCAGTTTGGCCTCTCCAAATTTGAAAAATTTGTGGGAAACACTGAAAACACGAGATCATCAGTTGATGATCGCGGGAGCGAAAGATCATCAACTGATGATTTCGTGTTTTCAGTGTTTCCCTCAAATTTTTCAAATTGAGTTACAAAATTAATTTACGTAAAAATCGATTTGTGACTTTATTTTTCATCCGATTTTCATACAATTTTCAAAACATCACGCTTATTTACTCACGCATCGAAACATGTATAATTTGTGCCCTAATTCTTGGATTTTTATACCCAAAAACGGTTAAAAAGACCAATAGCCCAGTTGCAGACGACAAAACCTGCCAAATTCTCAGCACGTGCCAACTACGCTAAAATCAAATTGATATTACATCTTTACCACATAACCAAACCCTTCATCATTGACACAGTCTGAAAACTACTCTTTTGGGGCATCATTTCACAAAATTTCAAGCGATAATGATAAATTTTACGTTTTTAAATTTCCAAATTTTTTAAAGGTCTCAAAACCCCCCCAAACAAATTTGAATGGTAAGTAGATAAAAGTAAATTTAGTGCGTAAAAAATATGATATGTTGCTAAATACTGGTCTCATTTGAAAGCTTAGGAAATTTGCTTTCCAGCAATATATAACTTCAAATAGTTTAGACTAAGTGGTATATGATATTTACTGATCAAAAATGAGTACTGTACATCATGTCAGTTCAAAACCCCCAATATTTTTTGACCTACCTTCACTAAATTATAATGTTTACAAAAACTACACCCTATAAAAAGATAAAATAAATTGCAAATGTTTCACCAATAAAGTCGTCATTTTGTATCAAGTTTCCAAGGAGACAAAAACTGAAATACAAGTTTTAAAGCTAGCAGAAGTTTGGCTTTCGTAAATCAAAGTTTGCTGTATCCCCCTTGTTTCTTAAGAAATGAGAAGGGTGTAAACAAGCGGCTGTTTCATTGTCAGTGACAGCATATTCTATTAATATTTAAACTTGATATTTTCTGAATCTTGAAGAAATTCCCTGTTCAAAAATACCTAATGTTACATGGTTTAGGCTAACCTCTAGCAGATAATGACTGATCATATTTTAGGTACTAAATTTAACTACCAAAATTTGGTATCGGTCGGTACCGGTCAAAAAAAAGGTCATGTGCCTCAGAAAATTGCAAATTGTAGAAAACCTAGGCTTTTAGGTAAGTTTTGACTGATGTACCTTGAAAGCTTATCTCCTTAGCATCATTTTGCGACCATTTCTAAAAAAATTGGTAGAAAATAAAATCTGTGGTGATCTTTGAGGTGGGGGTACTACTTTAATTTCGAAGACAACTCAGCCCCAGTTGGGGGGCTCATTTGCATAAAATTTGCATATTCAAAAAAATGTTGTTTTTTTTCTATTTGAAATCCTCAAGAAATGTAGATTTCAACGATATATAACACTTGATGTAGAAGTAGACAGATGAGTAATGATTTACAAACAAACTTGAGGTACATAATTATGATTGAGTATGACAAATTATGACAGTTTTTCGCACTGCCACCTTACGAACATTTTTTTCGCTATTTTCGTGGGAGCAAAAGAGTAAATCCCTGATTTTTTTTCTCTGTATGGACAAACATCAAGCATTTTGGTTACTGTCTAAAATTTTTCTGTTTTGTCACCAACCTTTCATGTCTAAAAGCTGATTATGTTTTATATAAAGCAGGCTACACCTGCACGATAATGCGAGAAAAAGGGAACTCAATGAAATAATGAAATAACATCACAATACACAAATTACGGTTAATCAGTAAAGCGGCAGTGATGAAAGGGAAGACCCACTGCCAAAAAGTTTTTAAAAACCAAGGGTAATTCAAAAACTTACAGTACCGGTAGTAATGATCTGATGATGGTTATTTTTGCTATTATATCTACGAGTTTCTAATTTGCACAAAGTTATTTTTAATTGAAGAGCAAATGGTATTTCGATGGCACTTTTCTTAGAGCCAAATTTTTCGCAGATTGGCACACAGTACTAAGCTTGGACTAGCCAACTAAAAAACCTAATCTTAACCAAATCGCTTTTGATTAAATTTATTTGTTTCCAAGTAGCAAACTAGCAATAATTCATTCCAATATTTAATTGATTTCTCATTAGTTTTTAAAATAAGCCCTAGGAAGGTTGCACGTGCGTGATCAAACGTCATCAAAATGCACTTTCGAAAAAAGTGGCTGACCACTTTCAGTGGTTTTGCATTGAATTGAATAAGTAGGAGTGATATCGTTTTTTGCAAATCAAATGGATAAACGTGACAGTTGTTAAATGAACGTTAAATATGTTGTTTTACTAATGCTATGGAATAAATCCGAAGTCAAAGTATGGTAGGAGGTGTTAAGGTTAATTTGTTGTTGCTACCAATTATGCTAATTTCATGGGCTAAACAGCTAAACATGCAGGCTTATTTGTAGCCAGCTTCTGCGAGAGTTTCATCTTTGATTAATGAGCGTATTTGAGAATACTAAGTTTAAGTTAATTGTAATGTGCGACTTATACAGCATATTTAGTAGCATAAGCACACTGAAAAGTTGTAAATCTAAATCAGGCTGTAGCCTAAATGACAGGGCAGACTTCTGTTCCGTTTGTCCTCTCTTGGATTAGATATTGATGGATACAATCAGTAATTTTTTGTCAATGATGCTTGCAGATCTGCTGTATGATATATCAGATGTAATTTTGTGAACTTCACTTTTCGTTAAGCAACTTTTGGGCTGTTGTCTAGATTGCTGTAATTAAAAAACTTACGGTACCGGTAGTAATGACCTGATAATGGTTGTTTATAATATAATGCCAAATAACCCCCGATTATTTAATTGGCAGAGAGTTATTTTCAACTAAGGGGCAAATGGTATTTAGATGGTACTTCTCTTATGGCCGATTTTTTGGCAAATTGGCACACAGCACTAAGCTTAGACTAGCCAACTGAAAGACCTAATCTCAACCAAATTGCTTTTATTTATTTCCTAGTAATAATTCATTCCAATATTTAATTAATATCTCATTAGTTTTCAAAATAGCCCCAATGGTTAGTGTTCGCCCTATACTTTTCCAGCATAAATTACATCTTTTGGTCAGCCACTTTTTTTGCCCGAAATGTGTGACAACATATGCAGCCTTCCTGTAGGCAGAGTTGTCGCATGGGGTCCTTTTGCACCTAATTGGGATGGTAGTAGACAGTGATGGGGTTCGACCGGTTCGCAAGAACGGGCTCTTGGAATTTTTTTAATCTCGAGAACCGGTTATTGGACCCCTTCTCTAGAGAGCAATAATTAGAAAACCTGTTGTTAGTGAGTCCTGGAGTGAGAAAACTTGTTGTTTAAAAATTTATGTCCCACGACCAGAGCTGAATTTAGACGGGGCTGATGGGGTTGCAGCCCTAGGCCCACCACTATACCAAGTCAATAAAGTCAAAAAAGTTACTGATACAATCACTTTCAAAAAATAGTGAAGATGTAATTTAGAAGTATCATGCGCAAGGGGTTCTCCATTAAAGGCCTCGTCATCGTGCAAAGCACAAGTCAAACTGCGTCATAATAGAAAATATTATTTTAATTGTGTTTTCGTTGGATAAAACATTTTGCAACCAAAATATAAACACATTTTGAAGCCATAATGCTAAACATAACATTATTCCGTAACAATGGCTTTTTCTAAGGCTCTGACATGTTCAATTGTTGCCAGTTACCTCGAAGTTTTGAAAAAAAAGCAGACAGGTTTATGCTGGCTAAGAAAAGCGAGGCTAGAAAAAGTTTAAACAAAAGCAAGTATACTTTCTATAGTCCGGTATTTGAAGAAGGAAGCAGACGAAATTTTACCAAATAGTTTCGATGAGAAGGAAGCAGATGGAATAGTTGAGTTAAATATTAATTCACGGAAATTTGTTCCTTGAAATACTAAATAAAAAATTACTTCTAAATTAATTTACAATTGCTAAATGAAATTCATATTAATTCCACAAGACAATTTTTTCAATATTTAAAACAAAAAATTAATTATTTTTTTTCTTTTGTTATTGAAAAATATATCGATATTGATATAAAAGGGAGGCACATTTAGAAATGATTACTTGCAAATTTTAATTTAATTTAATTTAAATATTTTCAATATTTCTGCGTTTTATATGATGAAAATGGATTAGATACAATTTCATGGTATTTTTTTGCTTAAATAGTGCACCGCAAGTATTTATAACTTTTTAAGAGCGCCTTTAATAATTAGTTTTTGGGAACTACTGCTAAAGAAAAAATATATATCTCTAAAGTATATTCAAGGAGCAAATTCCTTTGAACTGGGATTTCACTCAAAACTAAATTTCAAGTGTATAAATTCAGAACATTCTTGAGTAAACGAAGATCTAAATTTTACAACAGAAATTTATTAGAGGATTTCTATATATTGAAATCAAAAAGATCTGAAATGGCTGTTTTGAAATCAATAGAGAATAGCCACTTTAAAGGGGGCAGCCAACTACATTTTTACCAATATTAACTAATCCAAACATTTCTAATCTTAAAACTTTAGTCAGTTTAAAAATACAAATGAAGAAGTATAAAAGCGGTTGGGAAAAGAAGAAATCTAGAAGAGAAGCAAAAGATAACGTGAAAAAAGTTGTAGAAAAATCAAAAAAGTGACTAATTTTTTTCATATAAGCGAACCAAAAAGCAACATTGTAGAAACGACGTCCAGTAATGCAACTGCTTTGTGTTCATCTTCGAGTGACTGTATTGCAGAGCCACAGCCAAACATAACAATTGTTTCATCGGAACCAAATTTACAAACCAAGTCATCTGATGTTGCTGAGGATAAGGCGCATAGGGAAAAAGAAATTATTCAACACGACATGGATGTTGGATGCTGTGGAGAGTAATTTCTGACCATCTGGGAGATCACTGCTGCCGAGTTAGAAGTTTAGAGGTTTCATCATCTTGATGCAGATTTTTCTACTTCAGGGGCAGGTATTACTGGCGATAAATTCAAACGACATTGTTCTAAATCGCTATTTTGGCGAGAACAATTAAACGGCAAAAAAGTAAAACGCGAACGGTTGTGCTATTCACCTTCATCAAAATACTTCACTGCTTTGTTGGCAAACTTTTTGCGTTTGATTCTGAAGAAACTATGCTGGCATCAGTTGGTTATGGCAACTGAAAGCATGCACCACGCGACCTGGCCAGGCACCAATGTTCTAACAAACACTTAAGTTATCTTTCAACGCGATGGCGTAGTGGTTAGAGCGTCCGCTTCGCAGTCGGTAGACCTGGGGTTCATTCCCCTTGTCGAGTCATACCAAAAGACTTTAAAAAATGGTATCTATAGCTTCCCTGCTTGGCGCTTGGCATTTATGGGAGGTTGTGGAGAACAAGCCGGCAAGTTCGCTTGTTGTGTCCTTGGGCAAGGCACTTAACGGGACGCCCTACCTTTATGTGGAAAACAGGTGACCTAGAAATGGCAACTCCCAAGCGAGTGTGGACTTACCGTCGAAAACATAGCGATACATCGCTTTCTCGTGAATGGGGGATAAATATGGCAAATAAAAAAAAAAAAAAGTAAGCATTTGCAAAGATTTGGAAAAGCAAAAAGAATCTGACAGAAAATATTGGTACAAAGTATCGGCTCGAGTTTTAAGTGTGATAAAATTCCTGTCATTGAGAGGGCTGACTTGCGGAAGTAGTGAGTTGGTTGGTTCTCCACAAAATGGTAACTTCCTCGCAATTTTGGAGTTGTCGGCAAAATACAATACTTTCCTTGCTGAGCATATTCAAAAGAGAGTAAACAAAGGCAAGGGACACGTTTCGTATTTCTCATCAACTGTATGCGAGGAATTCATTAACGTAATTGCAACAAAAGTTATTATTATTTCTGAAATAAAACAAGTAAAATATTATTCAGTGTCCGTGGACTCAACACCTGGCATCGCAAATGTTGATGATTTAACAATAATTTTTCGGTATGTTTTACCTGGTGGTCCCATGGAACGATTTGTCAAGTTTATACCAACCCGTAGACACATTAATCACCAATTGGCTGATTAACTTTTCGAGTTTAAAGAAGACAATGGGATCAGTTTGAAAGATCTCAGAGGGCAATCTTCTGACAACGCTTCTAACATGAGCGGAAAGTATAATGGTATGCAAGCTATAATACAATGCTCCGCAACCAGTGTGCCGCGAGACGATCCTACGTGTGCCGCGAAATAATTATATTTTGAACCACTGAACTGAACTGAAAAAAAACTGAAAAGAGTTTATAGGGTTTCCCGATCTATTTCAGAATTGTAACGACCAATCTCAAGAAATCTTTTTTTTTCAAGTTTGACTTATTAGCGGAAGGATTATCAACACCTTTAATTAATCTCCACATTTTTCTCGTATTGCAAAACTTTCAACAGACCAGCACGTTGTACAACAGATTATTGTTGTAACAATCGAACCTTTTTCTTGAACGTATCTAGATTTCCACGCATTCCCGATGACAAGGAGCGTTTTGTTGCCAATTACGAATTATTCACTTTGTCTTAGCAGTATATACATAAACAATTCTAGCTTTCGCTTTCGCTCGACGCGCCCTGTTGTGCTAAGTTCTGGAAACTGCTTTTGTTTGATTTCTCTGTTAGCGCAGCTGGAAGCTGATATTTCAACTAACTTTACTTATTTTTGAAGTGCGAAAAACCTTAAGGTTCCTCACTGATGAAAAATCTAAAATTTGAGCAATGCTATGCAGGAAATGTTTCTATTAGTGTCGGAACACCCTTGAAATGTTATTTTAATTTTTGGAAAAATTTGTATAAATTATGCTAATTAGCATTCAAAATGGCCGACTTTGTCCAAAAAATAGAGCAAATACAGATTTTTGATAACTTTGTCATGTAACAACGGAATTTATTGAAATTTACAGAATCGATAGACAACAAACTAATGAATATTTCCTAGTCAGAGAATTTGAAAAGATTTTACAGAAAAAAAATAGTGGCACTTTTTCGAAAAATCACGGTTTAAACGCCTAATTAATTATGCAAATCTTCAATAACTTTGTAATTATCAAATATTTTCCAAATTTGTGACTAGCGTTTCAAAATAATCCATCGGAGAATATACAGCCGAAATTTCATGAAGCTCCTATCAATACTAAGAAAGTTATCAGTATTTTAGTATAGAAATTTCATGAAAATCCTGAAATTGAGAAAAATGGCAAAAAGGGAGAAACTATCATTCCTCAATCACCAAAAATCTATAAATAATGGCTGCGAAAAATCGAAATTATTTCACGAAAACTCAACATTTCTTTTTTCCTGGTCGCTTAGGTGATATCCTGGTCAGGTACAAAACGCGAAATTTTATAGAAATGACAGCAGACTTAGTCCTGAGAGGTTGTGAAAGGCGTTGGTAAGGCCCGTTGCTATGGAACAGATAATAGTACATGGCAACTTTGACCTCTCATTTCGGGCAGTTATAGGCTATTTTCACAAATTCTGTTTACTCAGCCGGATTGGCATTATCTCAAAATACCTAAAACCGTGGTTAGTGAAAAAACGAAAAAAATAAGATCATTCCATTTTTTTCATCAGTGAGGAACCTTAAACAACGTTAGGAATGAATAAAAGCCGCCAAAAACACCAAGCTAAATAATTCAATAGGAAGGTTGCACGCACGTGATCAAACGTCATCAAAATGCGCTTTCGAAAAAAGTGGATGACCAAAGTCAGTGTTTTTGCATTGAATTGAATAGGAGTGATATCGTTTTTTGCAAAGCAAATGAAGAAACGTGACAGTTGTTCAATGCACGTTAAATATGTTGTTTTACTGATGTTAAGGAATGAATCTAAGGTCAAAGTAAGATAAGAGGTGCTAAGGTTTGCTTGTTATTGCTAATAGTTGGGCTAATTTTATGGGCTAAACATGCAGGCTTATTTGTAGCCAGCTTCTGTGAGGGTTTCATATTCGATTAATCAGCGTGTTTGGGAATGATGAGTTTAAGTTAATTGTAATGTGTAACTTATACAGTATATTTAGTGGCATAAGCATTCTGAAAAGTTGAAAACTTAAGTTATACTGTAGCCTAAATGACAGGGCAGACTTCTGTACCGTTTGACATATGCTGGATTAGTTATTGTTGGATAAAATCAGTAAGTTTTTGAAATTTTTTGTCAATAGTAATTGCAGGCCAGTCATATTGATATGTCAGATGTAATTGTGTGACCTTAACCACTCTTTAAACAATTGTTTTGGGCTATTACCTAGGCTGCTGGACCACGGGTAATACAAAAATTACGGTACCGATTTATTGATTCATGCGTAGAGCTCATGCTCTGTTTGCATGTCTTTTGTCACACTGGATCACCGCGACGGGTAGACTGCTTGGCCCCACCACCTGTTTGCCCCATGAAGATGGAGGCATACCGTAAAATGCCTTGCTCATGGAGACAGCAAGTAAGCTTACCGGCAAGCTTACCGTACCGGTAGTAATGATCAAATAATGGTTGTTTTTGCTAATGTACCGACTGGTATCTAATTGGTATTGTTTATTTTCAAGTGAGGAGCAAATGGTAGTTAGATGACACTTCTCTTAGGGGCATTTTTTTAAAAATTAGCCCACTATGCTAGGCTTATACTAGCCAACTGAAAGACCAAATCTCAACCAAATTGCTTTTGGTCAAATTTCTTTCTTTCCGAGAATCCAACTAGCAATAATTCATTCCAAATTTTAATTAATTTTTCATTAGTTTTCAAAATAACCCCAAAAGTTGGTGTTCGCCCTATACATCTCCAGCATAAATTAGAGCTTTTGGTCATCCACTTTTTTTGGCGCGAAATCCGTGACGTCACATGCAACCTTCCTATATTTCAATGCGCTAGTAGCAATAAGCGGTTGTTTTAGCGAACATTGGCAACCGGTCTATCAGGCAAGTGAAGTCGGAAGACAACTTGCCCGAACTAATTTCAGCCGGTCTCAGACCGGCGGGCAGGCGTTAATGTCAAACACTGTTTTAGTTTGTTTTTCAGGATGATCATTATTTGCCCTTAAATAAGCTTGTTTCCGTGTATTTTAGAGCTACTGCGCAGTATTGTAGTAATAAAGAAATTGTTAAAAACTAAAATTAACGAGCAATGGATAAATTTTTGAGGATAACAACAAAGCCAGAAACAGATAGTATACCTAAGGCTAATAACACAATCGGTGTTGCAAATAGACAGAAACCTGTAAAGAGAAAGTACAATGCTGAATTAATTCGGTATGGGCTCACTTGGTGTGATAACAAAGAGGCTCTAAAACCACAATATGTAGTCTGTGGAAAACAGCTTGCAAATCGTGCAACGGTTCCAAGTAAACTCATTCGCCATTTAAAAACAAAGCATGCCAGTTATGCTAACAAGGATAAGAAATTCTTTTAGCGAATGTTAAGTCAAAACAAAAAATTGAAGCGCCTTATGAAATCGTCATTCACAGTCTCAGAAAAAGTATTAGCAGCAAGCTATCACGTTGCCAAATTGATTGCACAACAACAAAAAACGGCATACCATTAGAGAAAAGCTGTTAAAACCATCATGCCTAGAAATCGTTAGATTGATGCTCCGATAAAAGGAAGTTGAAGAGATCAAAAAGTGTCATTCTCCGCAGAGACTATTAAAAGGCGAATTGATGATATGTCCAGTGATATTCTTGAAACTTTAATTAATAAATTGAAAACATCTGGATATTTTTCTCTTCAAATTGTCGAAACCACAGATGTTGCTAAAAAAGCACAGCTATTAAGTGTGGTGCGTTTTGTCGACGGCAATTCCGTAAGAGAAGAGTATTTGTTTTGCGAAGAACTTCCAGAGCGAACTACTGGCCAGGAAATTTTTTCGAGTTACCCACGAATTTTTTACAGCCCATGGTATCGATTGGAATAACTGCCTCAACATTTGAACAGATGGTGCTTCAGCTATGGTGGGAGAAGGAAGAGGTTTTGCAGCATTGGTGAAACGTCAAAATCCAGCAATTGAAATTACCCATTGCTGCATGCACCGGGAAGCCCTTACGGTGAAAGTTTTACCAAAGGAATTGTCAGAAACGATGAACGACTGTATTCGTGTTATAAACTTTATCAAAGCAAAAGCCTTGAATTCTCATATTTTTTCTTTGCTTTGCGAAGAAATGGGATCACAACATCAGTCACTGCTATTTTACACTGCAGTGCGTTGGCTTTCACGCGGAAAAGTGCTCGCAAGACTCTTCGAACTGAGGCATGAAACAAGGCAGTTCTTGTTAAGTTAGAACGGCCATGACCAGTATGCACTTTTTGAAAATAACCGTTGGATTGCAAAACTTGCATACCTGGCCGACATATTTGAACACTTGAATGAACTCAATATTAAAATGCAAGGAAAAAATGAAAACATTTTGACATGTTCCGACCAGCTGAAAGGATTTAAGGAAAAATAGTATCGTACTCTGGAAAAATGAATAATACGGGGATCACCGGAAATGTTTCCCAGAAGCAACCAAATCAGTGCTGTTGACAAAGATTTGGTATCAGATTTGTCTCAAAAGCATTTAGCTTTGTTACATCAAAAGTATGACCATTACTTTTTTGCAATTAACTCGGAACAATATGATTGGATCCGAAATCCTTTTTCCGCTGATGCTGAAATTTCAACGCAAAAATTATCACTGCCTGTGAAAGAAAACTTTCTTGAACTACGAAATGACAGAACACTGCGATTGAAATTCCATGATATACCACTCGATGAATTTTGGATAGCTGTTGGAAAAGAATACAAGCAAATTTCGAAAAAAGGTCTCGAAATTCTTCTCCAGTTCTGCACCACATATTTGTGTGAACAAAGTTTTTCTACGTTGATGTTGATCAAAAATGACAAACGATCATGCTTGAAAGCATAGGCGTAGCCAGGGGGGGCCAAAGGGGCCATGGCCCCCCTCTGAATTTTAAGTCAAATTATAAAACACTATCAAAAATATAAAAACACAAATTTTTTGCTCCTCTGCTGGTACATTAGAGTTTATTGTTAACTATTAGCAAGGGAGTGGATTGGGCTAGGCTTTTTAAGTTTTTAAACTTTCAAATGTTATCAAACAAGATGTGTACGTTTTACACACTAAATATCGCCGAAGTTTCTCTTCTATGTCGCAGTCCAGTGATGAATTGATAATCCAAGTTATGGTAATTGCAGGAAATAAGCGTCTGGCTGAGCGCTTTCCTGTTTTATTGCGATGCGGACTACTACTGTACCATTGTACTACAAAGACTTTGCTTCTTTTATCAGAACCTTCAACCTACCAGTGGGAGTAATTTCCTTGAAATTCCTTAAATAGTGCGGTATACGTCACAATCAAAGTTGAACTATTAAAGCTGTTCTTGATAAAACATTAGATCAGTGAAATCGCATTCACACTTTCTCAGTTTTGTACAACAATTTTTATAGTAGCGACGAGCGTAGTTCACGAAAGGCAAAATGCCGTTATAAATAAATGACGTCACATCAAAAGTTGCAAAATTTGGCCCCCTCTCAATTTTTTTCTGGTTACACCCTTGTTTGAAAGAAATTAATCAGGAGCTTAGGGTTGCCCTTTCAAACATTGAGCCTAACATACAGTGATTCAGCTCATTAAGACAAGCCCTAATATCCCATTGATCTGCTTATAGCGTTGGGTTAGTTACTATCAAACTTGAACCCAGTTATGATTAAATGAAAATCCAAATAACATTACAGTTGCTTTGATTGGTTTCAAAGTCATCTTCGTTTCCCGAAAAGCAACTGCTGTTGCACTTTGCGTAGTGACTAGCTTGATTTCCTTATTAAGTTTGATTGTTACTTGTTTAAATTTACCAAGAAACGAATATTATCGCAAAGTACTGGTATCTTATGCAAGGGTACAACAGCGCAACTTGGGTGAGTGTTGAAACAAGAACTGATAATTGCAATTGCCGTTAACAACACACCAATCCATCCGATATAGAGCAGGTGCATTTTTATTTTCAAACTCGATATTTTCAGTCAACAAATAAAAAGTCTCAGTTTGGGTATACGTATAACACATTTCTTAAGAAATATGTGGTTGTTTACTCGTAAGTTTCAGAGCATGAGAAATTGCAGTTGATTTGCTTTGCGTGGTATAAAATTTACCATTTGTGTCTAAAATTTAATACAGTGGATTTGATGGGTAAATTTTCTGCGCTTTTTGCAGAGGTGTGCCACAAAAATTTGGACAGGGTTTTAGTGTGCCGTGAGTAAGAAAAGGTTGCAGAGCACTGCTATAATAAAAAAGAACCCAACCACCAAGTGGATATATTTCTTGTTTAGCACATTCCTTGAATCTTGTGGGAAAATGTGCTGCTGAGTGTTGCCAATCCGTGGTCCATTTTTTCATGTTTGCTCAAGAAGTCTAATGTGTTCTTTTCAGCTTCAACACACAGGTGTGATTTCCTCACTAATGCACCGAAATTACTTCAATGTCCAACAATTAAGCCTTGGTTTGATACACGTTGGGAGGCATGATACAATGCTTTACATGCACTAAGAAAAGGTTACCAAGCCGTTCTTCTTGTCTTGAAGGCAATGTGTGATGACAATGATAAAAAATAGGCAGTGGCTATTTACCCTCAGAGACTATTTTGCCGTGAGTTATTTGTGATTGGTCAATCTTAATGACGTACTAAACATGTGACTTTTGGTCATTTCTGATTGGTCAATTTTAAAAACCAATTAATAAAATATTAGGGCTTACCGATGTGACTTGTTGTCCATGTCATGTGTGTGTGTCCTTAAATGAGACCCCCATGATATAGGTATTGCTGTATCATATTGTTTTTATTGCATTTTTTTTTGCACCCAATAGCAAATTTGTTTTATTTCAGCATGTTTATTATTGAGTGTTTTTTACACCTGCCTGATGAGACCCAATAAGGTCGAAACTGGTTGCGGGTTATTGACATGATGTAATAGATTGCTGTATGGTACACAGTATGATGTTGGTGATCATTTTTGAGCAAATTTTTCTATTTTAACCTAATCAGTGACCAAATTCTTTTGTCTATGAAAACCCGAATAGAAGCTTACAACTATCTTCAAAAAATATTTTCATTTCTGATGGAATTAGACACTGTGTCTAACTACAAAATTGAAGCAAGTGTGAAAACGTTATTTCAATATTATCCAGATGATCTGGAGGAGTCATTGCCTGAGGAGATAATTCATTTCTCTGCACTGATAAAACAACACCACTTTAACAGTGACTGCAAAGAAATTCAGATGTTTAGGTTCATAAATGAAAATAAATTCATGCATGCATTTCCTGAGGTATCTGTTGTTTTCAGTCTTTGTCTGATGATTTCTAATTGCTTGTGTGCTCATTTTCAGTTCTAAAAAGAGCAGAAAATCAACTACGTTTGCCTATGGGCCAGAAAAGGTTGAATTCCTTAGCTCTGATTTGCATTGAAAATGAACTTTTGGAAAAAATAGACACCGATGACATTATTAAGAGCTTTCCATTATCTAAATCCAGAAAATGTGTCATTTGAATGTGTGCACACTAAGTAAATACTTTGTTTAAGTATTTGTTTTTCGTTTCAATTGTGGTCAGTTTTAGTGCAACGAATAGAATGAAAAATATGGCCTCTGATTATCATAGAGCCCCAGTCCCATAAAAAGCTTAATCTGTCACTGCCCACCACTGGTAGTAGGCCTACTAGACAGGCATAGTAGAGGAATGATAGACGTAGTACAGGTATAGTTGGCATCAGTGATGAATAAAAAAGATATCAGAGATCAAACCATAGCTCTTGTCTTATGTGGGGCTTTTTGAGCAGCCTTTGTAGCAGCACATACAGAAAGGGAACAGGAAAGCATCTGGTAAGAGCATAGGGTGCAAAAAGAATATGTACAAGGCACACAGATGATATAGAATTATGTTTTATAGGCCATCTAAAAGTGGGTCTTATAAAGCAAGTAGGAAGTTTTTGAAAGCATGCGGCCTATTACTACAAAAAACCAAATGTATCTTTTCACATAGCATGTTTTGTCTAACTAAGAGGTTGCTTTTGTTAGCTCTCTTCACATGTTGGTGTCTCAGTACCAAAAAAGAGTGACATGATATACTTTCAGCTCCTATGGCTTCTTTTTCATTGACCACCTTTCTTACTGCATTGCATACATCAGGATATACAATAGAAATAATTTTTTAAATTTTATATCATTTTTTTAAATGTTGGCTTTTTTTTTGAAAAACTTGCAAAAAATATTTTAATTTGAGTAATAGAACAAACCTTGCAAAGGTCCTGCAGGTGACTATTTTGTGGTCCCCATGCAGCCATTTTTAGTGAAACTTCATTTCCAATTTCAAGATCTGCAGTGAACTAGCTCAACTAGCAGCTGCTGTTGATTGTTACAAACTTTTTGGTTTTTGTAATAATCTCTATACTACGTCATGCTCAGATTTACCAACATTTGGCATAACAACTAATTCAATTTTACCTAGAAATGCACTGCAACTTTTAAGGTGAAGTTTTATTGTATGAACTCAATGCTTAATCTAAACACATGAAATTTAAAATTGATCAATTTTTTATGACAGGCAAGAAGTAAGACTTCGTATTATTGGTGCCACCATTTCTTTGGTCTCACAACTCTTACTATGCCTGTTTATTACCACCCTAATTGAGATACTTGTTACTAGCATTTGCACTGAAAAGTTTTGTTGGGTGGTAAAAATAAAAAGTGTTCAATTGGGATACTTTTTATTTATTCAGCAGTGATCAGTTTTTCTTTTTAGTCTAAACCTGGATTTCCTTCAATAATTAGTTGTTATTTGTTGCAACTTTTTCATTTTGCTTTATCGAAATAGTTTCAGCAGTACCAGTACCAGGTTTTATCATTAACCTCACAAAATACTTTTGATAAAAATGCATAAAGATTAGTGATGGCAGTTATGCATTTGGTCTGCACTAAAGTATATGCTTTTGTTAGTGGCACATCAAGCTCATTTTTGAAAACTGCCTATCACAGAAAACAGTTTTGATAAGAAAAATTTTGAGGCCAGTCTACTTGTGTTTTGATGACATTTTTGTGAGATCATATTAGTTTTATCATTACCAGTAGGAAGTATTGTTGATGATCTGCATTTTTGTAGCTAAAAGTGGTCACTTTAGAGAAAAAAATATATGTGGTTTCGCAAGTCTTTAGCACTTGAAAAACAAAATATTTGATAGAAAAATGAATTAATCTTAGACATAGTAGAAAGCATAGAAAAACTAGTTGGTTGTTGTGTTCATATCAAGATGCTCTTTGACTCAAGTCACTTATCATTATTTTCTTTGATGTTTTCTGTGATATACAGTACAGCACTTGAATTTGCACTTGGTAACTGTGATGCAGGATTGCAGTTTTAATCTAAACACAAACTTACTCCTGATATAACAGACAAAAGTTTTTTATATAACTATTAATCAGCATAATAGCTCAATTGATTTTTATTAGCCCAAAGTTTTTAGTTTTTATTGAAGGCTGTAAAAGATATTAAATCAAAACAGAACTGATTTTTGAAAAGTGATTCTTTGACCCTATTTGATTTTTTGCTTTAGTCCTTGTTAAAATAACCAATTTTTATTAGTTTATTGCTTTTCAGCTTTCAACTGATTGCCTCAAGTGTATGCTGTGTAATAAGCCCTCATTAAAATGGCATAGGCTAAACATTTTGTGATTAAATATAGAGGCTAGGTTTACCTGATATACACTGGAAATGATGTTACGCCACTCATATTTATTTACTGGTACAAAAAATATTCCTAGACTTGAAGCAAGAAGATATTTCATTCAAAAACTGTGGGAATCATTAAAAGATTCTACTAAGGTTGATCCTCAACAAGAACGAGACAACTTTCAATCATGGGCTGAGTTTGAGCATCGTGGATTTAACCGACCAGAATATGTTCGTGCATGGGTTATTGAAGAGTATGGCAGTCCTGAAGAAAAGCTGAAGATCGAAACCTTGAATGCTCCTTCTAATCGGCTCAGGTCAGCTGTTGATGCTAGACGTACCTATCTTCAGCAATCAGTAAGGCATCCAAATGATGTACTTGTCAAGGTGCATGCTGCTAGCTTAAATCCAATTGACATTTTGATATCTAATGGATATGGAGCCAATCTCTTTAATTTTCGACGCAACATGCTTTTTGACCGAATTCAATCAGCATTTTCTTATTTTTCTTCTGTTAGATCGCAGTTTGGAAATCATGAATTTCCTTTGATTCTTGGGAGAGACTTTTCAGGAACAGTTGTTGATGTTGGCTCTAGTGTTCATGACATACAAGTTGGTGATGAGGTGTATGGAGCTCCTAATTTATTTCGCTCTGGTACCTTAACTGATCATATTGCAGTTGATTTAAGTGAAGTGGTTCAAAGACCTGCAATTCTCAGTCATATTGAGGCTGCTTCTATTCCTTACGTTAGTTTGACTACAGCGGCAGCTTTGAGAGACCTAGTGGTCAAACCACTAACACCAAAGCATGCCTTAGTGTTTGGTGGTTCTGGTGGTATCGGTACTTTTGCAATTCAGTATCTTCAAGCATATGGCTTCACCGTGACTACCACATGCTCATCCGAAGGTGTCCCATTGTGCAACAGCCTTGGAGCTAACTGTATTGATTACACAACACAAAACGTTGATGATATAGTTGAAAAAAATTCATTTTCAATTGTTTTTGATCCAATTGGCGCTGCTTCACCAGAGTGGTCTACAAAGTGCTTAGTTTATAATGGTACTTACGTTTCGTTAAAAAGCCCATTACTTGAATTAACAAACAAATATGGAGTTGTCATAGGTTCAAGCAACACCTATTTAACGTATATAAAGGAGAAAGTGAATAATTTAGACATTAATTTTAAATGGGGGTTCTTTAAACCTGATAGGAAAATATTATTGGAAATTTCACGTATTATTGATGCTGGATTAATAGCACCCGTTGTAAAGCCTGAAAACATTTTTTCATTTGATGATGTTCCTGCAGCATTTAAACTGCTTAGTGGTGGCCACATGAAAGGAAAAGCAGTTATCAATGTTTCTGGTTTGCCTGAAGCAATTGTCAAACCTTCAGTTGAGAAGATTATTCATTTGTGATGTCAGTTTTTTTTATGTTTTTTCATGTTGTATCAAATGACTGAATGTCCAAGTGTTTTTGAATCAATCTTAGCTTAAAAGCCAACTGAGTAAAAATAGGCATGACTGTTGATTCTACATTTTGTTGGTATTTATCATCTTTAAGATATGTTGGTTTTTTTATAAATGGTTTATAATTGTGGAAATTGCAGTTTATTTGGTAAATTTGTGGTGATTTATGGTTGACATTGGTTTTTTTGGAAAAATACTTATTCGACTTTATTTTACTTTGTGTCTTTTACTAAACTATTTTCCAGCTAAAATGTAATTGCATCTAGACAGTGACTACCAACTTTACCATATTCATGCATTGACCGTTGTCATTATTTTTAAACCTCATGGGTTAAAAAAAGTCATTGCAGATTTTAAATTAAATTTTGGGTCAAAAAGTTGCTGGTGGTCCTAGATGCTTAAACTTTTTTTTCACATACTTTTCTACAAAAAGAATACACAGATATTGCAACTTGTGTGGTGGTTCTCCAAAAGAATATCCTATATTATGTCTTAAAAACTTTTTAAACCCCTGAAACATTAATATGCACCCGTCAAGGTGGTCCTTGTCAGGTTGAGAATCACTAAACTAGAACAAATAAATATTTCAATCGTGCAATAGTGGTTTAGGTAAAAACGGCATTGCTGTGTAACTGTTTAATTGCAGAGATCACCTTATAATCAACATTTCTTTTTACGCACTGCATGCTCTTTTTCAGTTAACACAAATGCTGTTGCTATTTATCTTCAAAAGAATGGAGAGTTGTTAGTAGCCTGAATCTGAGTATGGTCATTCAAAAGCTGACAGCCAAGTGCTTCATTGGGAGGCTAAAATGATATTTCTAGTATATTTTTGTCTGTTAAGATTTGTCTTCTGATTCAGATGGTTATTGCATTAGCAGTAAGATGTAATAGCAATCTGTCTCGCTGTTTATTGTCTTTGGTGCAATCTCGAAGTGTTGCCAATTTACAGTTACAATCATCTTCGGACATCAATGATTTTTTCAAGCCAGAAGTTCTTCAATTGCTGACACGACGTCAGTTTTTAAATAACTCACTTTCAAAATCTAGTGTGGTGGACGTTTTAGGAAGAGAAATTATAAACAACCTTCATTCAGAATGGAGAAGAAGTTTATTGATTGATAGAAAAGATGTGAAAGAACTAGATACCAGAAAATTTGGGCAAATGTAAGTTGAAACATGAAAATCGTGCTTAGCACTTCTGTACTCTAGCTTTATTGAAGTAACTGTCTGTAGCATTCCACAAGCACCGTGGAAAATGGTTTGGCTATTTAAGATATTCCTTCTTATTTTTAGATCAATTTAAAAACGTTTGCTCTAATAAACAGAAGTTAATTGTCGTACTTCTGCCTTATAAGGCTTTGAGGTGAAAGCACGTTTTCCCAACGCACATTATTTATCACATCACACAATAGAAACAGCAGCATTGTAGAGATTGAATAAAGCCAAATATGAAGTACTGCATCATCAAGAATACTCTTTCAGATATGACTGACATTTAATTTGTTTTAGGTTCACCAACGAAGATATATGTAATACTGTATTTGATGGTTTAAAGACTGCTAGCTTACCACAGGCGTTTACTGCCAATGTATTTGATTCTGACCATTTCAAATTGTAAGTTTGATGTAGTTCACTTACCATTGTAAGCATCTATCTATCTGTAAATCAACGCATAGTGACTACAAGGCTTTACTTCAATCTGATTTTCATTTTATATAAAACCACATAGAAGTTTCCTCAAAGCAATAAATTTTTTCATTAAATTCAAACTTTGTAAAGAGGAGCTTACATATTTGAACTGTCCTTGGTTCTAATGCTGATATGATAGAAACAATTTTCAAGGTCATTTCATGCATCTCGAGTCTGTATTGAAATAGAGCTTGTGGATGTTGTTAATGATGAAAAAATCTTATTTTCCTTAATGAACGTAAAAACGGATGGGGAGTTTGGGAGACTGCCCGGTGACCCTATCAACGTTTTCAATCTGCGGAAAGTGATGAGGTTGTAGCAAATTGATTTATTCTTGTTCACAAAACGCGACTTGTACAACGCAAAAATGGTTTTAAGTTTATTTGAAAAATGTATTTTCAGGGATGAAGCGTTGCTTTATGTGAAAGTGTTGGAGAAATCCACAGCTGAGTTGGATTTTGAGAATGAACATGCGCAGAGAGTGTGGTGGTTAAAAAATGTAAGTCTTGATTATTTCTGCTAGAGCAATTAGTGCTCAGTTAGTTGATTCTGAACTTGTAATCTTACCATTATTGGTTCAACTAAAAAAGTTTGCTTTTTTTGTATCTAAAGTTTGAGTCCTTCGACTTGAGATGCCATTTTCAATCAACAGCTGCCTCAACGTGGTGGTGCCAGTTACCCCAGGCACTCCCCTCACACAAACCATTTTTTGCTGTGCTTCCCCCTGAACAACTGCAGAAGAGCAGCATGCAGCCTCTTTAAAATCGGTCGCCTGTTTTCTCTCTTTTCCTGCCTCTTTCTTGTCTGTCTTTTCATTCTTCTTCTTCTCCTGATGAGGGGCAACGTTCATTCTAACCCTGGCCCCATCTTTCCCTGTTTAGTGTGCGTTGGAAATGTGACCTGGAGGGGTAGATCGGTGCAATGCTGCACCTGCTCCAAATGAGTCCATTAAAGGTGATCACTTCTCATTCTACATTCAAATTTATAGGCAGCTCTTAGTCCTGGAGCTGCCCTACCTGCTACGTCCCTGCTTCTGGAGATTCCACACCTACTAACACTATGACTTTCTCCTCAGACTACTCCATCTTGTATACCTCCACTGTGCTACTTGGCCCATCTGGTCCCCCTCTGCTTATGCAGCACTCCCGCTTCACCCTTGCCTCCAAACCTCTTATCCCCCTTATGCCCACTCCATATCTTCTCCCTTTGTACCCTCACCACCGCTTCATGTTCCTGATTGTTTTTCTATACATCCTGCTTTCTCTTCCCCCCTGACTTCTTAAGGCTTCTTCAATGGAATGCTGGAGATCTCAGAGCCAGGAGCTTTGAACTACTACACTTTATTTTGTCCCATGTGGCTGACCATATTTGTATCTGGGAATCTAACCTTAATTCATTTTCCTCTTTTTTGGATTCCTGGATTCTTTGCTCTGCAATCTGATCGTACCCACTATCAGTCTGGCATTCTCTTTTTCGATGCCATGCATGCTACCAGCGGTGTCATCATTTTTGCCAGTCAGGGCTTACCCTTCTCTAAACTCTCTTCTCTCTTTCTTCGCTTGACCCCTACTCTGATTATGAAGGTGTCAACATCTCACTAAACAACTCCTCCTCACTCTCATTTCTTAATGTTTGTGCTTTGCCCTGTTCGCTCTTTGCCAATAAATAGCAGAACTGACTCCTTTTCATTTTTTCCTCTTCCAGAACTCTCTTCATTATGCGGGACTTTAACTGCCGTCACCCCATCAGGGACCCAAAAGGTACTTCCTACCCATGTGGGAAGGAAGTATTTGATTGGGTCATCTCTGGCCTCCTTCCTCTCAATCACCCTGACATACCTACTCTTCTCCATCAATTCTTGGGCAGTCGCTTCTCTCCTGACATTTCCTTTGCTCCTGGTAGGTGCTTCAGGACCTGCGTTTTTATCGCCTGCCAATTCTACTATTCGTCCCTCTTTCTCCCCAAGGACCATCCTTCTTTCAGTTTTCAGAAAGCTTTTAGAAATGACATTGCTTTTTACTTTGACTCTTGCTGTCCTTCTGCAGAGTGCAGAGGAATACTCATCTCTTTCCTCTGCTGCTGCTCTCTTCTCCGACACTGAATGCGGGAAAATTTTCCATTCCTTTTGGCTGTGTCAAATGCCAACCTAAAGCCTGGTTGTTTACTGAAGTGGTTAGTGAAAGACGTAACGTTTTTGCTGCCACTCGTAGAAGTGATGAAGATCATCAGGCTTACATCTCTGCTCCCAAACATGCTTCATCTGTCATCGCCAAGGCTGAGGCATGGCAGGCGACTTGCTCTTCTCTCTCTCTCTCCTACATCTGACCCTAAATCTGTGTATTTTCTCCTTCATGCTCACACTGGTTCTTATTCTTCTCTTAGCTTTCCTAACTGCTCCTTTCCCAGGAAGTCTGCTTCAGTGTTCGTCAACTACCTGATCTTCCACTTTTCTGTCTCACAGCCAAAGGCCCTGCATAGCAGAGCAGAGGCTACCTTTGCGATCTCTGCCAAGACATGTGCTCTGAGGAGTTTCATTCCTCTTTCTTCTCCCTCTTCTACTTGCTGAATTTCTCGCAGCTGCCATGAAACCTTGCCTCATTCCACTGCCACTGGTCCAGACAAAGTTACATATCCCATGCTAAATCACCTTCCTTGCTTTGGCATGAATTTCCTCCTACACATTTTCAATCTTTCATGGTTTTTACATTCCTTCCCTCCATCCGGAAGACCTCTTCCATTATTCCCATCCATAGGACAGAAAAGTTTCTCAACTCTTACTTTCATCCGGCCTATCTCTCTCATCTCCTTTGTCTCAAAGCTTTTTGAAAGTATCATTCTATCACGTTTGCTCTTCTTTCTGGAGTCTAATTTCATTCTCTTTCCTCACAAGGCTGGTTTCCGTCCTAAACAGTCTACTCGCGATCAAATTCTTTATGTTTCTCAGTCCATTTCTGATGGGTTTAACAAACCCAAGCCAGACTCTTGGGCGATTCTTACTACTATCAATGTCTGCAAAGCTTTCGACTCTGTCTTGCAGCCTGACCTTTTCCACAAGCTTATTTTGGCTGGCTTTTATTTCTTCCTTTGCTTGTTGGACTCAATCTTTCCTCTCTGATAGGCATGCTTGTGTGGTTTATCAAAATCACAAAAGTCGCTCCTTTCGAGTCTGTCAAGGTGTTCTGCAAGAATCCGTTCTTGGCCCTGGAGTTTGTTCTCTTTTCATCAATGATCTTCCTGCTCTTCTGCCTTCTTCCATCAGCTGCTCTTTTTATGCTGACAATCGGGCCATTTGGTCCTTCTACCCCTCGGCCCCTGTTGCATTGGCAACCACTCAATGTTTCAATTTGAGCACTGTCTTAGTACTGGCATCTTTTTCTTGATTCGAGCAATTGTGAGGCCTCCTTTTTCTCAGTGGACCCCCACCAAGCTAACCCCAAGCCTCATCTTTTATTCAACTCCCACCTCTGTTTTAATCCCACTCCAACTTTTCTTGGGGTCGCACTTTTTCTTTTTCTAAACATGTATCTTTGCTGAAGTTCAAGTTTTTTCCTCATTACTAGGCCTAATGCAGTATCTCTGATTCTTCATGGGGCTCCTCTAAGGAGTCTCTCTTCTATATAAAGCTTTTTTTCAGCCCCTTCTCATGTATGCTTCACCCGAATTGCTTCCTTTCCTAAGCATTATCAAATTGGAACGCCTTCATCAAGCGGCTAGTCATGCCATCTCCAGCTGCCTCTCATGCTCGCTTATCCTATTTCTCCTCTTTGAGGCATCTCTATCTCCCCTACGAGTCAGCCTGTTTTTATCAGCACGCCATTCATCTCCCAAACTCCTTTTCCATTTCAAGTTTGGCCAGGCTTTGGGTGAAACCAAGGCTCTGCAGATCCTCTGGGAGAGCTTTTGCATGTACTCACCCGCACATGCTTCCTTGTACCTCTAGAAAGGCTCTCTTTGCTTGCCCTCCCTCACCTCCTTGAAACCTGCCTTCCTCCACTGTGGAGTCCACTCATTCCTCTCCATGCTCCCTGTTTGATTCCCCTTTCTCTCGCTCACCTTGATTCTCTCCCACTTCACGATCTGGTTCTCTGGACAGACGGCTCTGTTTCTTTTGGCAAAAGCGACTCTGACATACTTCCCAACTGCTCTCTCAGTGGCACTGAGGCCACTTTTTCCTTTTCGGCAGGCCCAGTATGCTCCAAGTTTTTCCACTGAAGCCTGCACCTATCTGCAAGCCCTTTGCTAATCTTGGCAGCACCAACAAGTCTGCCACTTCTCTTTTCTGAGTCTTGCTCTGTCCTTACCACCCTGTCTTTTTCCCCGTCCTTCTTTTTACCTCAATCCTTCTGGCAAATCTTGCAGAAACTGTCTTCTCTCCTCCTTTTCTATCAGGATACAATGGTTCCTTGGACATTTGTTTTTTCCGGGGAATGACGTGGCTGATGAGCTGGCCAGATAAGGAGCGCTACTCACCCCCTCTGCAATTCCATGTAGTCTCTCTCCTCTTATCTCTCGTATTCACCTTTCTTTTTTCTCGGCTGGAGGTGTACTGTCTCATCAAAATTATTCAGCACACAGATTCCTTCGATTTCCATTGACGAACTTGTGCTCCCTTGTCACACTCACTGTGTACTTTCTCGTCTTCGCTGCACCCCACACAGCCTACTGTTAAACTCTTACCTCTCATCTCATTCTGCACTGTCCAGCTACTGACTCTTTGCGGTGTTCGTTCTTTCACGACTCTGTCTCTATGACCTCTGGTCTAGGCTTTGAGTAGTTGCCCGGCTTCTGGGGCTCCATGGTCTTCCGCCATGCCCCCATCCCTCCAAAGGGTTGGGTAACAACAACAACAACAACATTTTTAATCGTTTCTTGCAGGGTACTTTAACTCAACAACTTTTGATGAAGATTACTTGTTTAGGCTTGATAAGCTGTATAAGCGATTTTGCGTCATTTCCTACTTCACCTGGTTTCAATAGTGAAGCTGCTCATTCGGCACGAAAAGCGACTATTTGGTCAATTGCAGTTGCGTACTACCTTATTTGCGTTGGGGCTGAAACGCTAGATTTTGCGTTCATTTTTTCGCTTCGATTCAGGTTCTGTAAATGCTGCATTTACTACTACCCAAGTACCCATGCAATACCCATTTGCTTTTAATTCAGACTTTTTCCAGAGCAACGAAGCCCATGGGTACCGAAATCGGAACTGTTATTATAGACGGCAGTTGCTACCAGCTTGGAATTTGTTTTCATGACTGGTTCAAGGTGGACTACTACTTTCTCCTAGTCTGATCTTCATTGAGTTTGTTTTGTGAATATGGATACCCTTTCACACCGTACCTTCATGTAGTGGAAAAAGAATAAACAAAAGCAATGTTCGTGCTCGATTAGCATGGTATAGGTTGGGCTAGTGATGGTCACCCCAATTGGCTGAAGACACGGCTTGAGATGAAACATCCAGGCCTCGCCCTGCACACCCATCCTACTATGTAGGAACATGCTGGTCGGGTTCAACGACTGTAGAAGTTTTTTCGAACAAGTCATTGTGGACTATTAGCCGCATCACTGACAGGGTGGACACTTTTTGGTGTGCTTGAGCGCCATTTGTTGCCTTTTTTGATATGCTTGATTAGTAATTTCGTTGTTTTAATCTGATGAAGCAAGAGAGGTAGTTATTTTGTCAAATGTAGTTGATAGTCATGGCGGTGTGTAGAGAGCTATTTTCTTGATACTAAAACTGATAAAGATAAATATTTGTTTGCAGTATTTAAGAAAGCCAGCTCAAATAATCACTGATTGGGGTAATAATTCCAGTGGCGATTCCTCTGTCAAAGAAGTGGCTGCTCAATATATGTATAATAATCACCAGTTGGTGGCGCAGACGTCATGCTTGTTGCATGAAGAACAGGTAAAAAGCTTTCAGATTTGTATTGCATTATTTTTGTTATTGTCTCGAGTTATTTAACTGCATATTTTTCAAGAGTTTTGTATCACACCATTGGAGTTGATATGTCAAGAAGTGACAGCAGTAAACAGCGCTTACAGCAGAGATGCAATGCAACTTCCCTGAAAGAGTCGGAGCAAAGTCTTCAGAAATATGCTATTAAATGCGTACTTTAATTTGGTTGGTAGGTTGGTTTACCCCTCCTCTTCCTTGGGATGGAGCTATGGCGCAAACAGCAATCCAGGTTCGCGCAATCAACCTAACTGAATCAGGCTAGGGGAAAGTGGCAGCTCATTCCGAACCAATTATGAATGCAAATTGCCGACTGGTAGCCCCACTACCAACAAGGCGGACTACCATTGGTAGGTACCCAAAAGGCGCCTCTTACGACATGCCAGATGAGCAGCTTCACTATTCTAACCCAGTGAAGCACAGGTAGTACTTTAATTTCGTTTTACAAATCTCTTTTTCGATTATATTCAACATGGTTGATTGGCGATGCCATAAACCTCGATATTTTTATTAATGTAATGCTTTTTTAAACGCACTATGATTAAGTACTGTAACTTAAGTTTGTTGAATGAAGGCGACGAGGTTTATGTTTATCTCTAGGAGATGTATATAAACTGCTGTTTTGTGGTCTTTTTCTTTCCCTAGCTCTTCAGATCTCTTGTGCTAGCAACGCTACCCTCTTCCTTCCCCCAGACTTGAAACAAAAAACGTATCGACGTGACTTGCGGGCACTGAAATCTAACCTGGGGTTTCTTCATGGATTTACTGTCATTGCTTTGAGCTGGATTTTTCCTCTTTTTTATAATTTAATTTCTCTTTAATGCAGCATGAAATTTCCTCGCTTTTTGGCGAGCCAACGTCAGTGATCATTATCAGACACGATCTCATTAATCTTCTTTGTACAATCCTGGCAGATGCGTATCATACTATCAGGTGTGATGATAATTGGTTGTTTAATGGTACCGTGTTTTAAGCTCATGGATAAATTACTCTAGTAATGCTTTAAGACAGGGGTTCCCAACCTGTGGTATGCGTACCACTGGAGGTACGCGGAAGCTTTCCAAGTGGTACGTGAGATGTTTTTCCAAAAATGCAAAAAAAGTATTTGTTTTCACAAAAATTCCCGCACAGAAAAATGTAGAAATGTGAATTTGGCTCCAGTTTATTTTCTTTTGCTTCTCAACTGTAATACATGTAAATATTTACATGTACATATATGTATAATGTGGCATACTGTTAAGTGGGCTAGCTAGCTCGCTTGGCGTTTTTTTTTTCTTTAGCGTATCTGCAGCAAGCTGCAACACGATCAAATACTCTGGCTAGAGTGTTACACAATATCCATAGTAACGAGCTCACAGCTGGTTAAAGCTTATTACGATGTAACAGACGCGGAAAGAACTGGTTCATATAGGTTTATACAAAGAAATGTGATTGGCTTATAAGTGAAGAACCTTCTCGAAAGTTTTTTCTTCAGTATTAATACAATCTCTTTTGCCTCATATTTTTGTTTATTGGGTTTGGGAGTTCATTCAGTGACAGACTGATAGAGGCTTTGTATATTTCGAAATAAAGTTCTGCTGTTCTTGCTAGCTATATTTTTATCTGCTGTTCTACATGACTATATTTTTCTTTGCTGTTGGAATCTGGCTGTTGTATATGCTTGTGAAGCTGCGATAGGTGGTGGTAGCTAAATTTTGTAACAGTTGAATACAGAAGATTGAACCCCGAGTCTTGGCTGCATCAATGAAGAGTCTTCAACGCCATCTCCAAACTAATCATTCAGAGAAGAAGGACCGCGATCCTAATTATTTTAAGCGACGTGGAGAAAATACGAAAAAACAACGACTAGACAAATCGGGGAAGCAATATCAGCAGTTGGTGGGATTGTGACAGCCTGCTATGAAATTGCACTTCTTGTGGCGAAGAACAAAAAGCCTCACACAATAGCTGAGGAACTCATCATGCCTGAAGCAAAAATGCTGGTGAAGCATGTCATCGGCGATGAAGCAGTGTCAAAATTGAACAGTTTTTCGATGTCAAATAATATAATACAGCGGCGTATTACAGAAATGTCTTCTGATATCAATAAACAAGTCATTACGAAAGAACAGGGCTCAAAATATGGATTTGCCATACAACTGGACGAATCGACCGACGTGTCAAACTGCGCACAGCTTCTGGTATATGTGCATTATGCTACTAAGGATGCAATTTGAAGTGAATTACTGTTGTATGGAACAAGAACTACAACAAAAGGAGAAGATGTGTTCGAGCTTGTTGATAATTTTTTCAAAGAAAATGATCTCCAATGGACCAAGCTAGTTGGTTGCACAATTGACAGCGCTCCTGCTATGTTTGGCAGAAAATCTGGGTTCCAAGCTCGGATGAAGGCAGTGTCTTCATCTGTCACTTCCGTTCACTTCCTCGTACACCGATTCGCTCTCGCTGCTAAACTTCGACCTCCCGATGTGAAGGCAAGCTTGAACCTAATTGTTAAGATTGTAAACTACATGAAGACATGTGCCTTAAATAGTCGTCTCTTTTAAGATCATCTGTGAGGATATCGGATTAGAATACACGTCGTTGCTGTTTCATACGGAGGTGAGGTGGCTCTCTCGAGGGAATACCACTGTGCGTCTTTCTGTGCTGAGAAAGGAGCTGGTTCAGTTTTTTCAAACAAAAGATCACAAATTTCAGAAGATTCTTGAAAAGGAAAACTTTATTCTTCACCTTGCCTACCTGTCAGATATTTTTGGGGCCATGAATCACTTCAGTTGTTTTCTTCCAAGGGCATAAGAGCAACATCATTGATTTCTCAATCAAATTGACTGCGTTTACCCGAAAGCTCGATTTGTGGATAAAAAGCATTGAGAACAGACAGTTTGGAATGTTTGAGAATGTGGCGTCACTTGCAGGGGAGCGTAGTATTGCGTTTGGTCAAGAGATCACCAAACACCTCATACTCTTGAAAGATGAAATCAAGCAATACTTTTTCAATGATGGTGATGCACAAGCATGCACTTACATTCGGAATCTATTCACTGTTAAGCCTGATGATCTCCTAGTGGGCACTGGTGAACAAGAAGAACTTGTTGATTTGCAGTGCGATGAAGGTGCACAGGAGAAGTTTAAAGATCATACGACTATATCGGCCAACTTGTGGTTAGATACAAGTCCCTCCTATCCGGCTCTAGCGAAAAATGCAGTTCCTCAGCTTCTCATGTTTCCAGCGATATGGGAATGCGAACAAGGATTTTCTACTTTTCTTACAATCAAGTCGAAGACAAGAAATCGTCTCGTAAAACCAGAACACAATTTCCGATGTTCTGTGAGCAAAATATCTTCGCGGCTTGCAAAACTAGTCGAAGAAAAGCACGCACAGCCATCGCATTAAGTTATGGGTACTTAGTGGTCGATAAATTAAATATTTTGCTTGTTTATGTACATGTGCAAATAAGTTTAGTTTTTTATATTTTTTAATTGCGGATTCGTTTACTTGTATTATATTTGTATGTTGTTGTGTCTGTTAACCTTTTTGTACAGTTCGTTTGTGGACCAAAACTAATCGTCAAAGTTAGGTGGTACGCAGCTACAGAATAACTCCATAAGTGGTATATAGCAACAAAAAGGTTGGAAACCCCTGCTTTAAGAGCATATACAGGAGTTGACTTTGCATAAGCAATGCTTAAGATCCCATCACATCTGCATTGTATAGAGGTCGAAAAATCAAATGACTTTGTGGAAGTGCGGTCAGACATCTAGCCCGCTGGTGTAGGCGGAAGTTAGAGGACGAGGAGTCCTCCAACAGTGAATACCTTACGATGACTTGCGAAGAATCAGGTCTGGCCCAATCTCCAAATTTTTGAGCGCCTGCAAATATTAACCTCACACAAAAATACGTGATTGTGGCTGGGCTTAACCTTGCCACCTCAGCGCAGGGCAGTCACTGGTCCTAAATCATCCTTAAACACTTTGGAAAAAAGTCGCTTTTTTCTTCCAGAACGTTAAAATGTTCTAACCTTAAGTCTTAAGTTAGTACTAAATCTGTGTATCGTCTAAACGGAGTCTAAGACTTAACTTTTATTTAAAATTTAGTTGCTAAATATGAGCATATGGTTTTGTTTAAAGATTTGTTACTATGGTTTAGAAAAGCAATAAACGAAAACTCGCTGCTTTTTTACGCAATAAAGCTTAGAGTCCTCATAATTGATGTTTATACGATGGCAGTAGTGTGGTTATATTTGCAGTTTCCCTAATTACCAGCACACGTTGATGAGAATACATCCTTATCTGGCTCCGGTTAAGCTTGCTGTGTCTGTGGAAGGCGATAGTTTGGAGTTAATAGAGGTATGGGTTGACTTGCCGTTTTTTCTAGTTTGTATTTAAACCAAAATAGACTAATCGCATTTAGGGAGCCAAGCCTTTCTGGCTTTTTCAGTGTACCAACTACAATTCTTACGGTATTACAGAATTGCTTTTAGTTACTTGAGATATAAATAAAAACTAATGCTTTTTGAGCACTTTAGTTAGACAAGATATCGGTTTCTGTTTGCTTTCAATATGCAATGCAAAGTTTTATGATATTTCCGTGCTTAGCCAAAGTAAAGGTGGTGAAGCTGCTTCAGAGCATGTCGTCAGAGGCGACTTCCGTAAATCCTCAAATATCGGTCCGCCTTGATGAGGTTGTATGGACACCGGTCCGCATGTTATGTTCGGAATGAACTGCTACTCCCCATTAAGTTGGTTTCCTTAGACAAAGCGTCACCGCCCGATTTCAGAATAGTTGAATCCCTATGTAATGGTTCAAAGATGTGCGGGTTGGTGAATAGATGTGGAAGTAGATTAATGGAAAATTTGTCTGGTAAAAAATGTTTAGTGCAGCTTTGCCAGGGAAGGTGAACTCGTTTAAAATCTGATGAAAAATTATTGATAGCTTTTAACTGATTTCTTTTGGATTTTCCTGATTAACTGTTCGTTTTGAACCGGACAACAGTTTTAAGCCATGTCTCCGTTCTATAGGCTGGTTTTCAATAGGCGTAGATTGCAGGCGTAGCGAATTAGTAGTAAAACTAAATAGAGAAACAAAAAATTTTTCCGCACTACGCTTAATGAAAACCAACTTTAAGAAAGAGAAGTGGTAACACCACAAAAAGGTTTACCTAGTGATAACTTACGGTGAATGAAAACATTTCTTAACTCAAGTCGATTCAATTTTTGTAGGCGTCTACTTAAACCGTATCATAATTTATCGTTATTAAGAAGCTGTTTTTAGCTAGCTAATGAGATGACGGATTGGATACGTGATATGGGAATTAGTTGTTGGAATGCAGTGGAATTGGGATTAAATTACACAGACCTGGACCATTGCGGTGTACTTCACACTGTTGTTGTGTCTCAGAGAACCTTTGATGACGGAATTTTAGCGCTTCGAAGCCGAGACAGTAGTCTTGAGGTGAGAGATCTTCGAAACATTTTTCGCAAATGATCCAAAGATGCACGTTTTACGCTGAATCGCAGCCTGTTATTGTCGGCAGCGTGGCTCAGTGCGACAAACTGCTGCCTCGTAATCGTGAAATTGTGAGTTCATTGCTCTTGAGAAAAGCACTTAACGGCAATTTCCCCTGCTTTGTTGTTGAAATTTGCTTCGCCATCAGCATCGGTAACTTCAAAAATGATCGCAGTGATGCTCTGTGTATAACCGCAAAGGTTTTTTAATCGGAAGGTAAAAATTTATCAGTGATAAAATCCCACTTGGTGCCAACCCATCATCAACAATTTCTGTGTCTACAATCACAAAGCTGTATTAGAAATGCAGGAAAATAACGTGTGTCACAAGCTAGTGAACCGTGATCGAAACTTTCACCAACCTTTTCTAGGTTCAAGCTCACGTCACCGAGTTGAAGGACAAGTTCCGTTTGTACTTCCAACCACGATGACGTAAAAAGGACGCAGCGCATGAGGTCGCAAATCAAAGTGTCGTTTTATTAGCAGAAAAATAAAGTGATAAAATGTGAAACAAAATTACGAAAAGTACGCCGGCAAACCACGTGACCGCTCTTCTTGGTGTGGATCTGCCCGAAAATCCATCGCAGTTATCATGCGCTTGATTAACAGCTCTCGTATGTCGTCAGGCGGCGCTTCGTTTCGTTTGACAGCATCGACTGTGACAAAATGAACATGTCATGAAACACTCATTTCGCGGGCACTGCATTGACGTTTCGTGCAAACTGTTTGTGTTGAAACCGAGACCTTACGATAGTTTTAAAGCATTCTGCTTCAACCGGTCAATGCACTATCGTCAGCGCACCATGTACGGCTTTTTATGATTGTATTTTAGAATGCTTTCTTCGTTGAGAATCGTGGGTGCATTTAGAGAGGCGCAAGGGGTTACGCCGCTACAGCCTTTCTCTTGTAGAGACTCCCACCAGTTGATTGGTTTGCTCCTTCCATTACAAAAATCTTGTTGCTGCCCCGCTCTTCATGTAGTTTTTTTTTTTACCGTTGCTATGAAGTGTTTATTAGAGCTCTGGTATCAAAGTCAAAAGTCTGCGAGTTTAAGTCTACTGTATTGGTTTTGTGGTAAAAACAGCTTTCAAAAATTATTTGATTTGTCGTAATTTTTTTACTTGCCAGCAGTGTTTCCGGCAGACATTCCAGGCCTGCAGTACTGGCCGCTAAATGTTGCAGACATTGTTCGTTGGTCGAGTAAGGCCTCCTGCCCACATCAAAAAGGTCTTTCTACACGCATGTTATTAAACTTTGACGTTTCGTTCGTAACCGAAGAGCGTAATCAGAACTGGCCGAAAGAAGGATTTTTCATGATTCTGGCGGCTTCTTAGCTTGTCTGAACTCTCAGTTCTGTGTGAACTGCAAAAGTTGCCCGTACCAGTGATCAACAGTATATGAAGCCATGTGTGGGAAAGTTTTGAAAAGAATTGAGTTGTTTTGAGCACTTTTTATCATGCGCGAGGTATTTTTAAAAATCTCTGTAAAACACAGGCTTCCTTCAGAGTTACCAGTACTGCTGGCACGGTGCATTTTTCAAAAGCAGTGCAAATTGAGTGGGAGTGCCTTTTCCTTTTGCACAACAATCCAGCCATTGTGAGGATTGAATAAGTGCGTTCGTTATCTTTAACGGGGCTCCGATCCGCTCAACCCCGTTACCCACAGACATTTGCGCTTAAATCGTAGAAAAAAGAGATTGTGGGTACACCTACAAGTGTAAGGAAACCTGTTCGTTAAACGGCCGTGAATTCGCTTCTATAGTTATGTAGTCTGTAGCAACAGCCATGAACCAAAAGTATACAAAAAGCACAGTAACATCAGTAATTTGTTGGTCGCGGAAGCGTGCAGTTTCGACCAATACATACCTTTGACGTAATAATGAGAACATAAGTTTTTCCATATTTTGTGACTTGCCTTCAACAGTTTGTTACAGATATAAGCGTTGTTTGATTTAGATTTCTTCACTGATTCTAAACAAAAATAATTATGATGGTACTTTCGATACATTATGACCTGTTATTTTTTATAGACAAAGCCATGCTACTTTCTCGCACAGTTTGCAAGTTATTTAACATTTTAAAGTTCGCAATGGTGTTGAAGCTGCTTCCTCTTCAATGATTGAGGCTAATTCTGAAAAACCTCTGACGAGGGTGTTCGTGTGGCGGAGGAATAAAGATTACTTTATCCAAAAGCTTCTGGATCGGTTCCCATATAAAGCTATTTTTATGTGATATAGCAAACGAGTTTTGCACGCAGGTTGCAGACTTATATTTTTGTTTCAATTTCCTTTCAATCTTAGAATTTTATTGTTTTAACCATCCCTTAATGTGTTATCGTCACAGAACAAGATTAGTGAATGCATTTGTAGGTAGGCTAAATAATTAAGTTTCAGAGGAAAACAATTTATGCATTAAAAGATGCAAAATTTATCTAAACGCGATGGCGTAGTGGTTAGAGCGTCCGCTTCGCAGTCCGTAGACCTGGGGTTCATTCCCCATGTCGATTCATACCAAAAGCCTTTAAAAATGGTATCTATAGCTTCCCTGCTTGGCGCTCGGCATTTATGGGAGGTTGTGGAGAACAAGCCGGCAAGTTCGCTTGTTGTGTCCTTGGGCAAGGCACTTAACGGGATGCCCCCGCCTTTATGTGGAAGACAGGTGGCCCATAAACCTCGAAAAAAGCAACTCCCAAGCGAGTGCGGACTTCCCGTCCAAAAGTATAGCGATACAATTCGCTTTCTGGTGAATGGAGGATAAAAATGGCAAATAAAATAAAAAACAAACTTATGTGTTAAGATATTGCAATTTTGCGCAAGTTTTTCCTTAAGACTTGAAAATTTAATAGCTCTGTAAAAACTGCCCCCAAATTTGTTATTGACCGCACCTTTGGGAGGTAATATCAAGTTGCCAACCCAATTAAATTCTTTTACCAATTTCTGTATGAAAATTTTTTTAAGGGAACACGCCGGGTTTTATTTTCCTTTCACATTCTGGAATTTGTTGGCATCAATAAATAGTGATCATCAATAGACTTTAGCATATAACCCTATTTGTATAATTGTCAGTTGCAGTCAAGGTTATTTCATTCAACTTCAATGCGAATTTACCATAATTTCGGCTAAAGTTTTTCATTCAGAAAATTAAAAGTTTGTCACAATATTTCCTCTCCGCCAAAAAAAAGCTAAGTCATATTGGGCAAAATTTTTTTTAGTCCACGCTTAACTAAGACTCAAAACAAAAAACGGACACTTGGAAAGCTGCGATGCTAAATTTATTAAATGCTATAAACCATAAGTATCCCAACAACAAATTAGATTTGTTGCTTCTTTTGTTTTCATATAAGCAGATGTACAGCACGCGCTGCAAAAGTTTATCAACTCTACTGAGCGAAAACACAGCAGTGCCAGTAATCTTGCGCCGCGATTTATAAAAGATTTACAGTGGCCGCTTGAAATCACCACCTTCAAAGGTTTATAGGAGAATACCTTGTTCATTTCTGAAGCCAGAAGCAACCGTGGTGTCAAAAATATATTTTTTAAGCTTTCTTTTCCTCAAATTTTATTCCATAATTTTTCTTTGAGATTGACGTTATGCTTAAAAATATCTTTTTACTTCGATTGGGTTCAAGAAATTTTGTAAATTTGGTTCCCCTTGCGTTTCGTTTTCCGCTGGGCAATGAAAAAAATTTTACTTAATTTTCTCCAGTATAACTGCAAAAAAGTTGTTTCGCCAGAAGCTTTTCTTAATGCTCTCTTCAAGTGTCTTAAATGCAAAGAGCCAGGGTGAGCAAAGCCGTCATTGGGTCGCTCGTATAGAACCGTTTTCTACTTTAATTTCGTCGGAATCTTTGTAAGTGTAAAAACCTGTACCCTCTAGCTCTCTCCATATGATGCAGTGCATTAGTGTTAGGAGCGTTACGAAAAGCTTCTGGCCAAGAGTTTTTCACGCCTGCCATCAAGTTCTTTCTTTGATATTTCATCTTTTAAGGGACACGGATTCATTTTTAGAAATAAAAAGTACAGTACATTTTTCAATTGAGCAGTCTAATATTAGTTTGTTTCGCGAGTGTAATCCTAACATTTTCGACCACATTCTACGTCTTACCTCTGTCTGCTAAAAGAGCGCCACTCAATGGCGCTGCTAACCACGACAATACTCCAACTGTGACCCAACAAAGCAATAATGATCGCATTTTGACGACGACGTTAAATGATGAAAACGCGAAACGACACCGCTTTTATAGCGATTCCGACTTCGTAGAATTCCCCTGACGTTATCCGCTATTATCACAATATTTCGTTCGTTTATTTTCCGCTCGTGATCCGTCTGCAAGATCGCCCTGACATTGATTGTGACCGATGTTACGGTTTGATAAGGGTTACTGCATTGTGGCTTCACGACAGGCTGCTAAAATTAGTTTTTTAATAATTAAAGTAAAAACCAAAGTATTTTGGTAAAAAAGCGTATAAACAGAAAATGCCAAGTTAGAAATGTCGAGTCAGCCATTACTGCAATTCAAATGGGCCAAAGATTTTGATTAATGACGCAAAGCCATCTCGCATGAATATTTTACTAACTCGGAGATAAAAATATTTTTCATCGCTTCTTGTCTATGCCAGATTATCTGGTGTAAGCCGGACCTGCAACCACTTTGTTGCGGTGAATATTTGATGTATAAATATCGATTACCTTCAAAACACGGACAATTCGTAGTGGTTGGCAATGATTTATGAAATATTGTTTCATATAACAAACCACCGGACAAACTCAATATTCCAATGCTTTCTCTGGAGTCAATAGATTCGAATTAAGGCTTACGAAACAGTTTCTGTGTTTACTGATTGGTATAGATTTGACAAATCATGTTGAGGAAGGCAATTCATTTTATCGTGTAGAGGAAGGCAATTAAAAAAATGCTATTATACAGCCAGAGTTACAAGAGGTAACCTTTTTATGTCGAATCGTTCAGAATCGGGGTCACCTACCATGGAGCAGCGTGGAAGGTTAATAACGTTTCAAGTGGAATTTAAATTCCAGCCTCTTGATTTGTGGTCAAATACTCTCCCTTTTGAGGTACGAAAGACTAATCTTTTTCACTTCTAATTTTCGATTGCGATCTCAGCACCTAGCTATATGCTGTTCACAAACTAAGACTAAAACCTCTAGGACGCCACAAAGACATAGAGTGACGAGCATCGGTTACCTAGCAGAGTTATCAGCGGTAACCTTGTTATGAAGTATTGGGATCACTTCTCGCCCAAAAAACGTTTCCGGTGGGATTCAAAACCACAACCTGTTGATTTCCGGTCAGGTGCTCTACCGGTTCGTATTTATTCATAGTTAAGAATTGGGGCTTCTTACCATGGAGTAACGCGCGAGTCCAGAAACAATTCTGCTGCGAACGTTTTTTGCCTTTCGCATTGCTTCATAGTAATTGACGCCAATTCTTAGTCTTACGTCCGATGTCATACATTCGGTTCAGTCATACTCTGCACCGACAAACCAATCACCACCGTTCATCTGGTTGGTGTAGTTACTGGTTCGAATCCCACTCCCAAAATTGTTTTTACCATGCTGAGAGTGATGACCTCTAAAGTTAGATTCAATTATTCCTGCCGTAATCCATGGAGTCCATGGAAAGTAGTCCATGGATTTAATTACATGATTAACAATAAGGACCGCACGATGTTAGGAATATTTACATTTTTGTTTATCTTTTCCACCAGTTAGGACTTTGGACTGCATTAGCAGTGTTGAACATAGGAATCCAGACCTGATTTGGAGTTACTAGTATCGATGAACCTTCTGCTACTTTCCATAATTACCGCTTTTTGGAGTTCACAAAGCAGGAGAAATAGAAAATATTTTGAGACGCTTTTATTTGGCCAATGAGGAGCAATGGTGTTCTTATTAGAGATTTTTATTAAATGCATAATTTTTCGCAGGCCATTGACAACCGAGAAAAAATCAAAAGTGTAAGCCGAGAGGATGGAACGACACAACCTCTTTACTCTTTCTTTTAAGGTCGTATATCAGAGAATCCTTCGAATGCCATATTTATTACATCTTTGTACTGTCTAGACTGGGTAAAATCAGAAGACAACCGCGTTTAAAGCGAGGTCTTCAACAACTTCGCCATGAACCAGCTCTTGCAAGTTTCTAACCTGCGGTTGTTTAAACGTGATTATGTGTAGAATTCGTGCCCTCCACCCGACGGATTGTAGACTAATTCATAATTAAAAATCAGGAAATCTATCGCTATCCTGAAAGTACCACAAAAATTTACTGAGCCCCATTGTGCTCCAAACATAAGACCTGTTGGGCAATCCTTTTCTGAACGCATGTATTTGTGTCGAAAAAGCTGCTGCAAGGAACTTTAATCAACATTCGTAATACAGTTCGTTAAAGTTTTTTGCAGCAGCTTTTTTGACACAATAGCCCGTAAATATTTAAAAGCATCATGTTTTTGATCAACATTTGTAACGCCGTTTGTTAAAAACACGATGCTTTTAAACATTTACGGGCCATTTACTATGCAGCATTTACAGGGTTCTATTTTTGAACATTTCCAAATATATCATCCGATGAAAGCTACGCACGCTCGTACGCTTATAAATTACTGGGTAATATATAATAAGCTGATTAACTTTAACACATGACACCAATCTTCGGCTTTAGTAGGTTACGTACTTGCACGCGATTTGATAGCTTGATAATGAAGTGCTTTATGCAATCAGGATTTGGCAAAAGATGACAGTAAATCAGTGGTGGTTATAAAATATAGCTATAATGGAGCTACCGTATTTGCCGGTGTATAAGTCGACCTTTTTCGATCAAAAATCGACCTAAAAAAATCGACCTCGACTTATACACCGAGTCATGAAATTCAACTTTGTATTCATCGCTTCAAATGTGATGGTAATTACTACACTTCACAAAAAGTTATAAGCCAGTAAAAGCAGAATAATGTGGTTGCCCTTACAAGGGCAGATATTGCGTTCACTGCCCTTAAAAGGACACATTATGTGTTCTTGTACGTGGAAGTCGCTCAATACTTCGTTCAGTAAATAGTATTCAAAATGGCGTATAGATTTCGTCAATAAATTTCGCATATTTCTGGTTGAATTTTAAAGTTTAAGATAATGAAACAATTGAGCTCGACTTATACAAAGGATATATCATAAAATCGTAAATTTCCGTCGAATTTTAGGGGGTCGACTTATACACCGGCAAATACGGTAACTAAATCCTCTACTAGATAGGGCACTGATGTAGTTCAACACGTGGGAAGTTTCCTAACGCCCGTCTCTACTCCATCTTCAGGAGCGTAAGCCCATGTGTAGCCCAATTCTAGTACGTGAAACGGCCAGGTAAAGCTTTGCTATTGCAACCACAGTAGGCAAATATTGCATTCCCAAATATTTAATACAAAAAATTACTATTTACTATGCGCCATTTATTTACTCACAGCCGAGACATTGAACTTTTTGCTTTTATCCACTAGTGCAAGACCTACTTGATGGTGCTGTGGCCTCGAGATAGATATCTTGGCGGTATGTGGGCTACTTTGGCCAACCTGGAGCTAGATGACGTCAACACACCCCTACAATCTCAAAAAAAAGTCACCACAAAATTCACAGAAATAGCTTTTAGCAGTCATTAATTAAAACCCTTTTCAGTGACAGATTAGTAAAATATCCAACCTTGAAACAAACTCACCTTCTTTTTCCCTTCAGTAATTTCACTGCTTAAACTAGAAACAAAAAATTAAGAAAGGGAACACATAAAAGTTTAAACCAGAGTTTTTAAACTCGGGGTAAATTTTACGTACTTGTAGGGTAAATTTGATGAATTTTAAAGATATTGATGTGTTTTGAGAATTCAGATCATTGAAATAATTATGTCCAAAAAAGAATTACCACTGCTAATTTGGATTGACAATACACTAAATTGCAATGTGGAAAATTTCATCTCCAAAAAAAAAGGTCTTCACCCACATAATGGATCAAAAATGCTGGAAATGGGTCCTACATGGATAGAATTTAAAGAAACCACGATGTCAATCTGACCCACATAAAGATTTCCAAGATTGTACGCTTTTAGATATGATAACCCTAAGCCATTTGCTGTGGATGGAAAAAAGGGGGTAACAGTTTACTTTCAAAAACTGTCAAGTGGTAAACAAAAACAAAAAGTTTACGAATCTATGGCTTAAACTAACGCATAGAAAATAGAGAGAAAAAATCTTCTTGGTTTGGTAATTATTTGCTGAAGTGATGGCTAATTGCCCTAGACAAAGCAGTTTTACTCAGTTATGAATTTCCTAAATATCTTTTATAACCAATGGACTGCTAGTTCAACCCAATAGTTCTCAAAGTTTTCTTCATATATCTCGCCGAAAAACCGCAGGCACACTCATTTTTTCCCTATTATAAATATAAAAACAGATAATTACAAAAGTAAGAGCTTTGATAAAGAATTGATATTTACTGGATGGTAACGATTAATACATTTTTGATAGTTAACTTTTAAGAAATTAACAATTATTTAATAGTTAATTTCAAACACATCGAAACTTTTGCAGTACATTTATTGACAAGTTTATTCTACATGTACTTCAATTAAATTTCAGTTAAAAGCAAGAATGCAATAGGCGCTTTTTTCAAATATTGTCAGATAACCAGCTACGCAAACGCGCAAGCATATTAACAGTATTTAGTTCAAGTGATGAGCGTGTCTTGTTTAATGATGTAGCCAGCAGGGCCAAATGATCGTTCATACGAACTGAGGTAGCCGGTATGCAAACTGCAAAGTACAGTCTTGGCAAAGCATGCCAATTTGGGATATCGATATTCATTAGTTTCCACCATTGTAGTGGATCAACTGATTCAGAAATTTTTTCTTCATTTTATATCGTCGTACTTCATTAGAAGCGCTTTTGATACCCTCTTCTGAGTCGGAGTCAGACTCCATTACCACAAAACATTTTTATTTAGGTTTGGATGCAATATTATTGACACTATTTGTAAGCTATAATCATATACATTAGTCTTCAACCAATCATCACTTGCTATTTGTTGTTCAACAAGCGACTAAGTTTCTTCTTTTGCATCGTCTGAAAAACACTTCAAAATTTTATATCGTGGATCAGGTGCTGTTGCAATCTTTAAATCTGCTATGCTTTTCGTATCAGCAACACGTTCACTAAAGTCATTAACAGAGGCTTTAAATTTAGCTATACAGCCCCGATGATCATCATTTACAGTTATGTGTTTTGTCAAAGATGACAAAAGTGGCAAAACACAGCTACAAACCGCACATTCATCATCACGAAGCAGGACCATAGACTGAAAAAATATGCCTCAAACTTTAACGTATTTCAAAATATTTTCCCAATTAAAATCGAATAGTTTTGAACCTTTATAATACTTCTTTTTACATCCACAGAGTTAATGCTCCCCCAGCCTGCCACAAACTCTACAGCATCTCAAAAACGCCATTCCATCTTGTTGGAGCATCTTGCTCTAGATTACGCGATGGGAAATCACAACAATAATGTAATTCAATTGTGTTGACAGGGCTATGTTTAAAATGTTTAATAATTTTTTGACATTTCACAAACAATACTTCGGTATCTGCAGCTTTCAATCCATGCAATATACTCAACTACAGTCTATGAGCCAAACATGGAATATGAGCAAAACCAGTTTGTTTAACAGGCGAAACCATATTTCATGCATTGTTAGTTACTAGAACCTGAATCTTCTTTGTTATATCCCAGTCTTTTGCAAACTGTTAATATAACTCAGCAATATTGGCAGAATAGTGACGTTCGACGACATGGACAACAACTTTTCAACAAGAACAACACTTTTCAAATTCCAGTTATCAGTAATCCAATGGCAAATGATTCGACAATAACTTTCATTGCCTAGGGCAGAGGTTCCCAAACTGGGGTCCGTGACGACTGCCCAGGGGCCCGCAAACAAATTTGTGAAAATTTACTCTAGCCTGACTATGAATTAGACCGCGAGTGACACCATTGTGGCAGCAATAAAGGCGTTGACTTGACCTCTTTTTTTTTTGGAGGACACCTCCGAAGATGTCAGTGAGAGGGCACTTTCAGCACTTACTAATATCATTATCGTAAATGAGACGAGTGACAAAACTATTCTCACATATTCCTAGGGGTACGCAAAGAAGCACAACCGCAAAAAAGGGGTCCGCGAAGCAAAAGGTTGGGAACCCGGGCCTAGGGATGTGCAAAAATCAGACGTTAGCCCAATTGCTCTTGAGTTTTTTTCTGCTCGTTTAATACTTTCCATTTTGGTATCATTCATAACAGCAACATTTTATCAGTAGTAGGTCGACAAGGTATTTTATTTTCGGTATTTCGAAGCACTGTGCGTAATACTTTTGAAGACCGTCATCTTCCACTATTGATATTGGTCTGCCACTGCTGGCTATCCAGTTTGCAAGCGATATTATAATATCACGTTGCATTGCAGCACTCATCGATTGATCGATTTGACGACAAAACTGACTCTTAGTTTGCTTAGAAGTGGATGACGCGGTGGCTGCAATTGGCTTAATGAAGCTGACTTTGCAAGCTGAAGTTTTGAATAATGTAGCAGGTGTTTTTTTTCAACGTGGTAAGTAAGCTACGAGTTAGATCCATGGTATGCAAACGATTTGTCGCAGTGAATGCAATAAACTTTGTAAGCATTTTTGATATTGCCGTCAGCGAACAATTTAAATCCAAAATGTTCTTGTAATGTACCTGATATACTGTAGCTTTACATTCAATAAATCATTTCTTCTCTGTCGCAATTTTACTGTTATCACTATTAGTTTCTGAATGCTGATACAATTATCAAGATGGGTTAAAAATAAAATTTGAATCCGATTAATAGTTAAACAAAAATTTAATCTGTAAAATTAATTAAGGATTAATCAATTAACTGATCTTTAAATTTCAAAACCTTACTATTTACTGAACAAACTAACCAAACGAATTGAACATGGTATTACAAATATATTTTCGTTCAAGTTCAATGAAATATCTGGGCCTCATAGCCATGAACAGAAGTATACACGGAAAAAAGCGTGTCAGCGTTATTCAAAGATTTTCACGCCCGTAAAAGTCGAGAGCTGGTGCGATCTGATCTGCTCCGCCGGGATTCAAGTATTTTCATTTAATTCACATCGCATTATACCCAAGTGGGGAATTCAGATGGAGAGGTTCTTATGTTATGACTTGGAAGATCTTGCTTGAAAGACTTAGTTTTTCCGTGGGCAATTTGTCTAATGCAATGGTGCGACTGAGAAAACTCTTCCCCGATTTCAATCATTGTCTCTCTGCAGTTTGTTTTTACACAAGATGTCTGTCGTCAATGGTTTGCGTCAGACATTCTATACGACTGCAAGTTCCATTTTGATTTTTAGTGGGGCAATGCTGACCAATGCGTAGAGACTTTGAAGTTGGTAAGTTTGAGGCAGCCAGATATGAGGCGACAAGTAATGTTAAAAGCTGAATCGAGTTTTTTTGGCTAGGCAAGATCTTTACTACACAGGGCAGGCATATTCCTTTCTAGAGTAGCTCAAGGCAAGGCATGTCATTTTGAGTAGAGATGGTTTAGCACTTCAGTTTATTGGGGCAAGTTTTCTCAAAATGTTATTTCTCGTAACAATTTTTGTTTTGATATTGATAATATGTTGTTTGTTTGTCAGGCTACGATCTAGTGTAACATCAGGGTATACTGAGCTGGGACAGTAGTATAAAGCATCTAATATGTAAAGCGCAATTCTGTCTGTATGTCCGTCTGTGTGTTTGTATGTCTTAATCTCCTCCGAAACTGCCAGACGCACAAACATCACACTTGGTACGATTGATCACCACCTCGAAATGAGTCTCATAAAGGGATTGGTGACGTCATGATCACGTCAAAATTAAAGATAATTTTTTAATGCGCGTTTTTGAACTGAGAAATGCAGATTTTGATTTAAACGAAAGGCATTACCCGACTCAGCAACTTCAACCAATTCTGCTTCTTTAGCATCTCACATGACGTCATAATTAAGGATTAAATATAAAATATGTTTTCTTAATTTACTCAAAAAATACTCATTGTCGAAACGCGATTAAACGATTTTTTGGGAGATATAAACAAGGTGCTTTTGATATTACTTTTTATACAAAAAAATAAACCTTAACACTCGTAGAGTAACTTTTTACCCCTTTTCAAAAAATTATGAGCTGAGTAAAACAGATAAGTTTGTTACAAATAGATTGCAATAAGGTACTATCAATTAATATCGTTTGAAAGCTTAGGAAATTTGCTTTCCAGCAATATGTAATTCTAATTAGTTAGGGCTATGGATTAGTTTATAATGGCTGATGAAAAATTGGTTGCCATTCATGATTTTTCATTGTTAGTTAAAAAAATTTTCCTTCTGTACCTAAGTAACAAGCAATTTTTATAAAAAGTTAGTTCTTTAGTACATTTTGACTATTTTTCATCGAAAGCATACTTTTTTGCCATTCTTTATCTTAATTCTTAATTAGATCATCTCAACATGAAGTCTCTAAAAACTTTAAAATATAGCTTACCGATCAAAAACACTCAAAATTTTGGTTTCTTGGCCTTGATTGCAATTTCCACAAAAACTTAAATCCTACAGTACATTTTCACTATTCTTCCTCAAAAGTATGGTTCGTTGGCATTATCTATTAAAGCTTTCAAAAAAATTCATGTAAATTGCCCCCTCCCCACTCCACAACATTTAAATCATGCTTCCTTGCGCTTTATAAAATAAATCAACAAAACTCTTTTAAATTGTTGGTTGTATCAAGTAAGCAAGTCCATTTCCTAAGTACCAAACAGAGCAAGCAAGATTTAGCCAGGAACTCTAGAAACTCGGGAAGAAATAGAGCGGCTATGCGTATCCCCTTGCTATGTTTTTTTAGGCTTGATGAATTTCCTTTATAAATAATCCTATAATTCTAATTTCTAATGTGGACGAATCTTTTTCCGAAAGTTTGCATATACAGTCAAGCCTCGGTTTTCGAACGTCTTGGAGTTCGAACAATTTGGTTTTCGAACGGACAATTTGAAATAAAAATAACTCGGTCTTCGAACAAAAATTCGGTTCTCGAACAACTCGAACAAAAAAAAAGAACAACAGCGGCTCGTGACTGCCAAGACTCTTTGAATAAATGGTTTTATACTATGATATACAGGGTATAGTGTAAGTAGGTAAATAAGTTATTCTTTTGGTGCATGAAACGAATTAATCTCTTTTACATTATTTGTAATGGGAAAATACGATTCGGTTTTCGAACAATATTCCAGAACGAATCGTGTTCGAAAACCGAGGTTTGACTGTAGTATTTTCTTTTTGATGTATAATTCTGAAATCACAGACCTTTTAGAACAAAAATGCTTTAAAATTTTAGTTTTATTTAAACTGATTCTTGCTTTATAACGATTTCAAAACCTCAAAGGATTATCTCAGGAAAATTATTTTGCGTTATGTTTTTATGGCTAGTTAATAGGCATTAACTTCCAATGATACAATGGATATTGCTAAACAGGTTAATTTAGAAACTGCTTGTAGCTTGGACCACAACAAGCTTTGGGGGGAAAGTGACTTGATTTGGACCCCTTCAAAAAATTTTCTCCAGACCCTTTAGGTGCAAAAAAGACTAAACGAACTTTGAGCAAAAAACATGTTAACCTTTGCGCAATGAAAGGGTGATGCTATTAGAATTTTTAGCCAGGCAATTAACAGAATATTTTCGATTAAAGAAAAAGTTTAATTTGGCCCAATTTTGAAATCTGGTTTATAAGTTGAGCCACATCTGTTTTTTAATTGGGCCAGGTATCACCACTTGGCCAATGAAAACAAGTAGGCTATTGCGTTAATGCCTCGTCAAGCAACATTAAACAAAACGTAATTGCGTGCTTAAAATTGATTTGAATTTAAATCTTCACAAGATACAAAGAGCAATATTGTTCAATTTTTTTCATTTTAAGTTAGAAAAAAAAACAAAAAATACTGAGCTATTGTGTTGTTATTCCGTCAAATTTATTAATTGAGCAAGAAATATTTCCCAGGCAAATAACTAAACAAACAATACAACATTAAACGAAAGTTCAGGATTTATTTTTTTTCTTTTTTGTGAGATTAACAAGGTAAAATCCTTAGCTATTAAGGTACATTTCAATGAGGTTAAAAAAGGTAGTGTTGCAGATAGCGTCTAAACCACACTCTAAAATTTGCCAATTTCTCCACAATGGTAACTGTGCCGACTTGCTTTTTTCCTCCCAGGTCCACAATATTATCAGACATCAAATTTAGCACCCTCGTGTGCTCTTCCTTTTTGTGCTTCTGAAAAAAGCACTTAGCGGCAATTTTCCCTATACGTGCTTGTGGTAGGAGTTCTCATAGCCAGAACTTTCTTTTTTCTGCAGCTTACCGACGAAGTTTAAATGTATATTATACTTAAACAAAAAATCAAAACAACCACAAACAAAAATTCAAAATTTATTTCCCTTGCTAATAAGACCAACCACAATCTATTTGTTTTATCGATGAAACTCACACGCACATGTAATCAACAAGCTTCCGAAGTTGGGCCACGGCCCAATCACCATTTGCCAACGGCCCACCCTAAAGTTGTACAGCCGTTTTTGGAAAAATGTTTTGCTACTCAAAAACTAGACTGGACTGTTTTCTAAGCGTTACAGGGTAGTAAGCATTTGCTTTTCTGACTTCATTTATATTTCGTCTCATACTTCAAATTCAAATTCATTAACTGATACAACCATTTTTCAACCTAAAACAGTATGAAACTTCTAAAAAATCACATTTTTGTTCATGAAATTTTTGCTTCTTTCAACTGTCAGTTGCCATCTGTCTGGCGACATGCTTGGTTGTGATGTATAGTGAGTATATTACATAATTGAAACAGTCGCTAGTTCATTCAATAAATGAATTACCCATTTTATGACATTTTTCAACCTACGTGACTTTCCCCTACTGCCAAAGAATTGTGGGACCCATTATGCAGAATGGCCAAAGGTCATTCACCACATATATATTATACAGATACAAGATATTCTGCAATGTAATTACAAAATGTTTTTGATGCAATTTTTGTTTACGCCAAAACATAACTGTAAGCGATCGCTCAAATTACAAAGAATTATGTGGTGGAAACCCTGCAATTCAGCAGCAACATTTCTCTGGGTGTATCCTTCTCTACCACGTAAGATAGCGATCTCGATGCGTTCTTCAGTTGTCAACATTTTCTATCTTCGATTACTAACTCACCTATTATCTATTAATCTGAAACACAAAAAAGTAATTGCACATTAAACTAAAATGCCAATGATGCGCCACTTTTGGGTCATCCCGTGCAATCCTAGATATTGTTGCTCTCATTGTGTTTACAGTTAATAGATTATTGTGCTTCGTATTTATATACCATTTACAATAGCGTTAAAAATAGGATATACTTTTGTGGCCATCTGCGAGCTCCCCCATGTTTTCTGAAATTGTGTTTCCTCCACAAAAATGGCACAAAATATGCTTTTGAGAAAATAATCAACAAAAATCGGTCATTCACAATCGGTATAAGACGCTGAAAAGCTCTCTTACTGAAAAAAGTTCTTGAACGGAAAAAAGCACAACAAGCGTACCCCCTCATAAAATTTTTCACAGCGTTGTAGCTACGCATGGTTGCATTTAGGATAATGACGTGCAACATTGTAATTTGATAAAAATTCTTACATGAAACTACATGTTTTGGCTTTTAGTACAACTTGGATTACAAGGTAAGACAACAACACTATCTTTTAGTAATCTTTGTCAATAAATCAGCTACGTTTACTAAAACACTGGAGCTATACGTGAATCTTAAAACAAAAAGTTGAATCCTTACTTTTCCAACTCATTTTCCCCCTTGAACAAAAATTTTACTAGCAAGCAATAATTCCGTCCTTAGGCCTCGGCTCTACCGAAAATTTCTTAAGTTCTTCAGTTTTGGAATTCTTATTTAGCAATGAATTACCATTGAGAGAAATTCCGTCGGTGGAGTCGACTTTAAGCAGACGTGGCTCCAGCAGAAATTTATTAAGGTAAACCGCTGCTGAAATTGGCGAATTCAAGGACATTTTAAAGTTTCTTGATGGAACATATTTCAATGGCATAAATATATCAGATTTGCTGATAGGCGGCTTTGATGATAAAGAGGGCTACAAAAATGGTTCTTGGCTTTCAGGGTTTCAAATTGTAAAAGATGCGAATGATGTTTTTGTCCATTTTAGGGCTGGAGACCTTTTTTCCTTGGAGACCAACTCGTTGAAAGCAATTGTTTTGCCAAAACTAGCGGCGCAAGCACATTGTCTTTTGGTGTTTTTACCTGTTCCCAAATAAAGACTGTTTTGAAAAGACTATTCTGCTCCCTTAAAAAATTCCGGGCCCGAATCCTTTGATACTATCTGTCAATATTACTTTGCGAGACCTCTGGAGCTCCTGATGCTAGCTTCTAGTGTGCAGTTGACCTAACAGGTTTTGTTTCTTCAAACGTTATTGCTCTATCAATAATGATTTTTTCTGCAAATATTTAAAATTAAATTTCAGCTGTGTAAAGTTGCTGTATTTGATTAGAAGTTAAAAATAGCAATTAGTTTTTTTTAGTTTCAGAAAGTGTCAGCGTAAATACATGCACCAAAAAAAGAGTTTGTGTGGAACAACATTACTGGCAGAACGCAGTGAGCCTGGCCTATTTCAGAAAGTTAGATAGCAAAAGATAGAAGGCATATTGAAACAAAAAGCACACGCCCGTTGACACAGGGATTGGCAGCCTACGGCCCGCCAAGCAAAATTGTTCGACTAAGTTCTCAGCCAACAGCGATACCTACATTGGACCCGTGTGAATTTCTCTTCATCTGATAAGCTTGAATCTTCTCTAAGCCCAGTTACTTATTTGTCTTGCAGACTTGTTTATTCGTCTCACCTAAGCCTAATTGATTCTTTGCTAAATGGCATATGCTTACTTAGCTGCACTTTATGTACACCTCTAGCCTGATATTGTGAATGCAACCGAAAAGTGTGTCCGGGATTTTGCCTCATCATATGTGGTAACTTTAAGTTACGGTGATGACTCCAAATCTCATTTTAAAATTTCAATGTGATGTATTGGCAGTTGGCACCATTGCATTTGATTGTTGCCAGATGTTATGGTCTTGGATATCGATAGGCTTTACCTAAAATGGAGGTGTTCACCGAAAAAAAAAGTCACCACCTGTTTCGCTGCCACCAATCGTGTTACTCGCGGCAAGTTCGACCGAATCCAAGTGAACAGTTTAAGCAGCCAGGTTGGATTCCACTTACGGGCTACTGATGATGATTAATATGAAAATCCCTGACATTGAAAAATCTTCCCTGACAGGGCGGTGAAATCCCGGACATGTCAGGAAAAATCCTAACGTATGGCAACCATGCAATAACTATATATAAAACTTTTTAGGTCAGTTGCAAGTAATCCTTTGTTTTACCTTGCATTGCAGTAGAAATGAACTTGCAACAGAGCTTAAAAGCTAAATTTGCAAAGCGAATGCTGATACAAAATACAAAACACCCTTTGGGCAACAAAAAGAAGAGAGATGAAGGCAAATTTTGCAGATACAATAATTACCTCGAAATTGCGTCAAGTTGTCTTGTAACTTCAGGCTTGAAGTTTGATTTTGCGTAGTATTTAGGCTGGGTGATAGAGTTAAAATTTATACCAAGCCTGTATTACTGTTTGATTAAATAAAAAATACATCAACAGCGAATTATAAACCAACTTGACTTATTGTGCAAGCAGAACACACTTTTTATTCGTGTAAACCACTATTTTCACCAATAAAACACACCAAAAGCAAGTTCAAAACAAGAATAACTGACGATCATTTTCAAAATTTTGTGCATCTGGCAGTTGCAGCGATGGAGCTACAGGGACCACACCCTCCAAATTTCTTGTGTCCAACCAAGAAAGAAGGTAGTTTTTGGTATAATGGCAACAAACATCGACCTCAAAAAAAAATTAATCAAAGCAAATTGAGGGATAGAAGATTTTTTGGTCCTCTCGAAATTTGTTTCTGGTTACGTTGATAGCTTTTGACCTCGGCCAGCCTATTGCCTAAACTTCATGAACTTTTACGCAAAAAGTCAAGCAACACATTAAAGCTGTGCTGTCAATACAAGGATTTCACAATTTTCTTATGAACTGTCACTATACAGTTTTGTTAGGACTAGTCTGTAGCTAAAGAGAGTTGTTGTGGAAAAACAGAGGAGGAAATGAATAAAAAAAGCGTGCACATTATAAAAGTGAATTCCTGACATTCCAATTACCGGTCAAAAACGCGCTATTAAATTCTACGAATCTGTAATGCTTCCTTAGATTCCACAAAAACAGTGATGGAAAATAATTCGCTAGGAGAAAATCAACTCAACCCGTCGAGCCTTTGCAAAATATATTTTTCTTCCTCGACTAAAAAAAGGTTGCCAACCGTTGCATCAACACATCAGTTAATGGACCGTATGCAAACGAAGAAGCAGAGTGGAGACATAAATTGAATTAAGATCCTACGTCTTTTTTTGTAAGTAGCTGATTATTAACCATTGAGCCAGGGATATTTACGCATCTTCAAACGCAATTTTTTGATATCACTGCCGGGCATTGTCAATTGAATCTGAATGCAGAGGCGAAGAAACGCAATTTTATGACATCAAATGAATGAGCCCTTTTGTGATGTCATAGTACTTTATTGTCCATTTGTATTTCGACACCAGATAACCCCGTTTAGGAATAGTTCGAAGAATTGACAGAAAAAGTTATTACGAACAGATTCAAACATTCTTTCATCAATATCATTTATAAACTTAACGTTTTGCTCCCATTAACAACGAGGTAGCTTCCTCAGAATACGGTAGATGTTGTAAACAGTGTAACATACAAACAGTTAAATGCAAAAATATCAAGACAAACTATATTACTAAACACTTAAGGCAACTATAAAACGACAAGAACACTATTACATCATAGAACCAGGGAGGAGCATAAATACCACCTGTTATAAGGTACACAAAACATCATTAGTTGCCGGTAAACACACAATAACGAAAAGGGAAATTGGCACCATCGTTACCATTAATTACATTAAGCAAAAGAGCCTATTTGTTTATCAAAAATTTCCCCGCAACGCGACGTCTGAATACAAGTGACTCTGATTTCAACATTTTGACATTGTCTCAATCTATTCTCTGATCGAAACTCATAACATATTGAGCACTGAATTTTTAGTGATGAAAGTCTTAACCGCATCTGCATCTTCCCGTTTGCTGGTTCTAACACCACGTCCTGTTTCATCTTTTCACAAAGTATTACAACTGTGGCGAGAGATTTGCTGCAACAACCCACCTTTTTGGTTTCGAATATAACAAAGATAAGGTGCGATGTGTTTTAAAGCCACTCCGATACCAACTTAAGTCAAAGTTCGGCTGATAGGTACGGAGATGCCTTGTACGTAAAGAATCCAAGTAAACCGTTACATTTGTTTTGAGTTTTCGGTAGTGCGGTTTTTCAAGTATTTTTTGAAGTTTTATTGGTTATTGGGAAACTCATTGTTCTTTATAGTTTTTGTTATACAATGGAATTCTTCTGTCTTTTTTCCTGATCACATTATGATTTTATCAGACCTGGAGTACAATCTACAAGCCACACTACTTTTTTGCTTTCCTGGATGATGAGATAAATATTGAAGATCTACAGTATGTCAGTATGTGTTGATTTTCTACACACTCTTCTTGCAAGTGATCCATCTTTCAATTGTTGTATGTTTATGTCCAAAAAGGCTAATTTTCTTGAGTTTTCTAATTCTTTAGTAAACTTTGTTGCCAAAGATACATTATTTACGTAGTAACTCTGTCTCCGTCAAAATAGCCCTTTTATAACTTTCACGGCAAACAAAGCATGAGCTCTTTCGCAGAGGAGGAGAGCTGTAGACTTAATGGGTATAGTTAGTAAGTTTTGATAACCTTGAATCTTCATTACAAGATGGTTTCGACTACTGAACTTTCACAAAACATTCAGGTTTGTCCAAAAACAGAAAAAGAATAGCGATGCTTCATCTTTTCCAAAACGTCGATGACCTACTCTTCTAGCTTACGCAAGCAATGTAATAAAAAATAAAGCAATTTTACTGATATTGAGCTACATGAACCTTACTTCTTATAACCTTGTTTGCAGTATCACCAGAAAGCAAAAGTAATCGTTATTCAACCACGCATTTCCAGATTTTGTTTGCATAAGGCTAAGCCAGGGGTTCTCAACCGGGTACAACTTAATACACTAAGGCCTTTGCTCCACCAAGAGAAATTCTCCAGAAATTCCGCAAAATATTTGGTAATAGACGTGATGGAGCCGAACTGGCAAATTCCGCCACAAAAAATCGTGAAAGTTGGTGAGAAGATAGAGGAGAATTTCTCTGGGAATTTTCTCAATCACGAAGCTATATTTAGAAATTGATAATTTGGAAATTCCTGGAGAAGGTAAGCGAAAAAAGCCAAAGCGTGAAATTTTGCAAAATTATCACGGAAATTCCAGGGAAAAATTCATCAAAGCGGTCTTGATAACTTTTTTTAAACAGCAGCATTTTTCATTTGTCGAGTATATTGATATCATAAACAGATACAAAAGTTCTTTCGACAATTCTATTTATAAACCTAATGTTTATTTTCAATTTGATTGCTTACGTAAACTTAAAGAACATGCCATCGACGTTTTGGTAAAGATGAGTTATTGTGTTTTGCTGTTTTAAGCTGCGTATTTTGTGAAGGTTTGGCGGTCGAAACTAAGTTGCTATGAAGATCCAAGGGTCTCAAAACCTAGTAATTATACTCATTATGCCTGCAGTTCTCCTCTTCTCCGTTTGAGATGATGCTCTGTTTGCTCGTCTTTTTTCAGACTGGGACACCACAACAGGTTGACTGCTTGACCCCACCACTTGTCTGGCACATAAAGGTGAAGGCGTGCTCTTAAGCGTCTTATCCAAGGATACAACGAGCGAACTTGCTCGGTTTTTCTTCGCACTATTTCTTTCGTGCTGTGCGTCAAGCAGGGAGCTGGGAATCCCGTTTTTTGAAATCTTTGGAATGACTTGAAAAGGGAGTCAAACTCAGGTCTATCGACTGCGAAGTGGACGCTCCAACCACTAACCAACAACAACAGCAACATTTATTTCGTTCAAAAAAGTAACAAATCTGAATAGGAGAGCGAAAGACCACTAGTGATCATCTAGTCCAATTGCCCATTTCTGCATCAAAATTACAACATAGTTTCATCGCAAACAGAAGCAGCGGAGCAAAACAAGCAATAAAATATGTGCAGCTTAGCTACAGCAAAACTATTATCGTATTAACCCTGGCCAGAACACAAATACTAATACTGTTTTGTGTAGCAGTTCTTACAATAATTAACAATAATTTACAATAATTACAATAGCAGCACCGTCTAGTACAATAATTGCATGAACCACAAAAAGTGATTTTCTTAGAATTTCAACAAAGCCGCTTAGGTCATTAGGCTTTTAACAAAAGACGGGTGAGCGGCAGTGACGCAAAACGCAGAACAATTATCCGGACCTGCTTTGAAATCTTAAGTTTTAACCACCCTTTTCAATTGTTTGAGACTTTCAAACAATCTTCCGCTAGTTAGAATCAGTCCCGCGAGAAAATAATCGTATGTCTGTCCCACAGCACGAACAACCCAGTCATTAAGAGCTGTGAACCCTCAACCATTCGGTTATCGAGACCACTTTGCCGACTTACTGTTGCTGTCCAATGATTTAAAACATTTTTATCGAAACGACGAACCTTACATAAGTTGAACGCGATAGAGTTAAACCCACTTGAAAAAATTTTTGCTTGAGATTAGCTGTCAAAACTCACTTAACCGTACGCTAACGTGACACGCACTATGTCGGTTCAATAATTCAATATTGACAAGATACATAAGGATCGTTTATTAAAGAAAATAGACTGTTTATTAATCTATTATAAAGCAATTCCTTTGTTAGAAATAGCTCACCGCAAAAATTTTCTGACGAGACAAAACTTAAAATGATAATAAAATAATCTCAATTTGTTTAAACAACAGTTGTTATTGCAATAACCTGTCATGTTATTGTTTGTTATGCTTCCGCTTACACGTGAATTTTTACACTTGCACAACCGAAGTTGTTACCTACAATTTGACTGCGTAGAAGCAAAAATGTTTTTCTAGAAAATTTTTAAAAATACACAATTTTTGCAGTTTCTGAGGCGTTTGTCAATACGAAAAAATATCTCAATAAATTTTACTTCTAAATTTTTTAGATTATGCGACATAGAGTTATCATACGATGGAGTAAAGTACTTTGAGGGGACAAAACTTATCCCCTGCTTTCTTACGCCCCTGAGAAGAAGTTTTGTTCAGACCTACCTCGAAGTTAGCAGTACTGACAGTACAGTGCATTTCTGTTTCAAGCATTGCAATAAGTTGAAAATTTACAGAAAATGCTTTTTGCAAACGTCAAATTAAAAAAGAAATCACTCAGGGAGTGAACTCAGTACCTCACAATCGTAAGCCGTCGATCAGTCGCGTCGAGCTCAGCACGAGCCGATACCGGTTAATACGTTATTTTTTTGGCTTGGTTGTCTTTTATCACCTATTTTTGCAGTGCTTTTGCACAACCTGTTTGGTTTCTTTATTTTGCGCTATTCATTAATTCAGCTCACATTTATTGGTTGAAATGGGTTAACCTCGTGTTTATGGTATTCAGTTCAAATTTGTATTTGTTCAGCTCAGTGCAAAGGTGGTCGATTGAGTTCAAGCTAATTCCATTCGGTTAGGTTCAGTTTTGATAAAATACTCATGTTGGTGAACGGATCCGTCTTTTGTTCAATATTTTTTGTCCACGTGGAGCAACAGCATAAGCTGATCATCATCTCAAATTGCACAATTGCCAGTTTCCAAATTGGTGACCGCTAATACTGAGTCAATATCATTAAGAGCAGAGCTTGAGTCGTTTTGTTTGCTCTATGATAAGACGTCATTACAGCAAACGATATGAAAAACGTCAAAATGAAGTAAGCAATGCGACCCCATATGCCTTTGCTAGGTTAACAGGTACCTATATTCAGTACTGGATTTTAAGAAGAGGGAAAAATCCCAGAGCCTTAAAATTGATAGCCAACATACAATACTGCAGTATATATTTTTATGCTTAATATCGCGAAAATTTTGAAAAATGTTTTGATCGTCAAAGTCTATGCCACTAAGGATGTCACATCCATCTCCATTTCTCTATCTTTTTCTCAAAACAAACACCAATATACCATGGGGATAGGAAATAAGCTCATGTATCGTGCAGCTGATAGCACGGCTTAGTAAAATTCGGTGGGATTCGACCCAAAAACCTTTGGCTTATCAGTCAGATACTCACCCATTTGAGCTGCGCAATACCGCGTCTTTACAATTCTAATTTGCCAACTTGATTTTGTCACCCAACTTACAGTAGACGCCGCTTAATAAGCCCGCCTCGGGACCGGACGATTTTGGGCTTGTCAAGCAGGTGGGCTTGTTAACCGACGGACGACTTTTTCTAAATAGTTTGGGCTAAAATATTTGTGGCTAACTGTAACAAAGATAAAATGTTTAAAGCTAATCACATTGTACTCAGAAATTTGTAAAGAAAATACATATTCGGATTATAAAAATTTTGATATTTAAAATCAAAGAGACCGCTTATGTACTCTCGCACGCAATGAACGCACCACATCTACTGCACTACATACGCTGTTACTAACGGTTCTTTTAAACTGGACGCACTTCAAAAGCACAACTACAATAGCAAAGTTTTTATCTTTTTGGATAAAGAACAGCGTTAATTTATCACAAGAACGGTGTTTTATACAATAAATATTTTTTACCATCAAAACAGATCCGTTTTTGTACAAAAATTTGAAATTTGTTAGCTATGAAGCTTTTCAAACAAATTTGAAAGAGGTGCGTAGAAATTTTGGGCTTATTAAACGGGTTTTGGGGCGTATAAAGCGAGTTTTGTCAATACACAATCAACTGGAAGAATTTCGGGCCGGATGAATTTGGGTTTAATATGCATGCGGGCTTATTAAGCCCACGGTAAATGAGCTCGGCAGGCGGGCTCATTAACCGTGGGCTTAATAAGCGGCGTCTACTTTTGCTATTTTAAAGCTATCTGACGCCATGGCGACATGTAGTGGATGTGGTACGTGATTGCAATTTTAGCTGTATTGTATTATATTGTATTGAATTTTTTGTCCATGTTTATCCTCCATTCACAAGAAAGGGAATTCACTTGCCTGCCTCAGGAAAATCTTTTCGGCTTCTTTTTTATATCAAAACCCCTCCAATCCTTATAGTTTCTAAGTTGCGACGTGATCGAAAGATTTGAAGACGCCGTTGGAACAAAAGTCGCGCTTTTAAATTTCACGATAGCTACATAAATGTACACTTGGGAAAGATGCTTTATCAGAATTTCCTTGGATTTTTGTATGTACCGTGCCAACAATTGTGGCAACTGCGAAGCAAGTTTGAAATTGTAGATTCTATTTTAATTGCTAGAGCTACAGGTTTTTGGTGACTGAAGAATAAAATACTCCACATATGAAAATAAAGAATGTTTCAATAAGCCGTATCCTAGTAAAATCTAATAATCACACACAAAAATTGACGCCATGGATAAAACAACTGCTTCGAAATCTGTAGATTTATGCTCAATTTCCATGTCCAGTTATGCAGAAGACTTAGCCTAAAAAATGGTAGGCTATTCATATCACAGCTGTTTTTGAGTTCAGAACCAAAGAATGTTTGTTATGAAAAAAAAGCTGGAAACTTCGCTTTTTGCTCCGATGGTAAATTCTCTTAACGACATTTTCTTATTTTTACGCGGCAAACAAGTGGTAAGAACAACGCTGCCTCCATATTGTGGTAGATCAATTTCACTGAAAGTTAACAAACAGAACTTGAGATAAGCGTGAATGAATAGCATTTCTTGGAATTTGCACATGCTTCTATTCAGGCATTTGTTTTGATCAAAACATGTAAATAAAGCGCTATTTCTATTATAAAAAGCTTGCGATGTTATATTGTAAATGAGCCTAAGGCAGCAGGTATCATAACAAATAAGCTTGTCAGTCACCGAATTCTAACTTGTTTTGTTAAAAATTACGACGACATATGTTGATGCAAGGCGTGAATACTTGGACATAGTGTGTTGATAACGTCAGATCACTAACAGAAATTTTGCTCAATTACGTGTTTTTCTCTCAACAGTTTCGCTGTTCTGATTATAGGAAAAGGCACTTGGACCTTCGTGGATGCATACTCTTCATACACTGTCAACTTTGGGTGCAGCCTAATCACTGTCCGGTGTACGGGAACGCAGCTGCACTTTTAGCCAGGTATTAAGGCAAAAAAATTCAAGAGAACTCCCTTATTCAAATTTTGACTCCCATAAAACAGGCAAAAGACATCTTTTTTTAATTTGAAACACACTGAAAATCGAAGAAAAGCTGTTTTTTACTGACACTCTTAAAACATTGCACCCAGTAAATAATTTTTTAATCCGTAGTAATAAATACCATGTGGTAAACTTGACTACTGACGTCTCTGTCGGCAATACGAGTGAAGACACCTTCCTTACTTATGGTTAAAGCGCTGTGCGCCGCTAAAGTTGTAATCATGTACCCTACCGTATGCTTTCCCCTGATCTAAAGATAAAAAAGTAAAGCTTCTGGCAACTGCAACAAACTACTTGCTTCAGAGTTCATTTCACAGCTCTTGGCTTCATGCACTGCATAGACACTTGGGGTGCTTTATTTTTTCCCTTTTCCAAAATTAGGGACGTTCCAGTCGATGTAGGATAAGAATTTAGATATCGGTACTAGTAACATATTTTTATCTCATTATGACGTCATTTTGTGGTAGCTTCACGCGTTTGACACTAGAGGGGGTTACTTTGCGGATTTTCTATGTCTCGAAAACGCAGCATGCTAGAGCACTGGATCTCAACCGGTGGGCCATGGCCACAGCACGTAGTCGGGTAGGCCACAGCACGTAGTCGGGTAGGCCACAGACGTTTGCGTACTTTGATAATGGTTTGTAAACCGAATGAGCTTGAGAAATACCGTTGAATATGAACAGCAATACGCACCAGCACCCATAAATTGGAGGCGCAACGACCTTATTTTCCTTTGTGAATCAACTCCGATTCCGACTGCGGACTGGCCATCCTCGGCACTGGGGAGGCAATGACTTTTTTTTTGGAGACAACCTCTGCTGCCGTGATTTCTGATCCCAGCAACTTTGTCATCATCACATCACAGACGTAATCAAAGTGGGCCACAAAAAATATGTGATCCCCGTTAAATTGGGCTACGGCACGCGGAAAAGCTTGGCCACGGCAATAAACTGGGCCACAAAGATTTGTGGCTCCTCGAAATGAGCCACGGCACAAAAAAAGTTGGGAGCCACTGTGCTAGAGGGATAAAATTGGTGTCAAAATGCGCAAAATGGTCGGTTTCCTATATTCTTTCAAGAGATTTTGTCAGCTCATCTTAAATGGAAAACGATTAAAGTTAAAAAAATTGTATTTCAATTATTTTCTCTGATATTTTGGGGAAAGTGAACTGTAGGTGTAAATATTTGGAAATGCAATCCAGTTTTGTTTTATTCTCCAGGGTCTTATTTACACACAAAATCAAAAACTCTTGATCAAAACTGATCAAAACTCAACACATTAAATATTTGAAATTCGTTGTTGAACAATCATCCTACATTACACAGATATAAGCGAAGGACTGGAGTTGCCACCATCACAAACTTGCTTGTGAATAACATTTTTGAGCTTTCCTATTCGGCGCTTAGGGACCGATCATTGTTGTCAGTCGATTTTGAGAACTTTGCAAACACATCAGTGCACAAGACAAAACAGAAGGAGCAGTTTGACTACGCACCGCAAAAAAATTTTTCAATCTCGTTGTTTAGCGCTTTTATTAAGCGTAAATGTCGACTATTGCCGGTAAGGAGGATGAAGTTTAAACAACATTCACTGATAGAAGGGAAAATTCGAAAAAACTTGGTCACATTTTCTGGTAATAGCCTTTGAAAGCCATGCTCTAAAAAATATTAAAAAACCAAGTCAGCCACTTTTTCATCAGTGTCCCAATAAGCTAGAAGTAAATTTTTTGAAAAGAGAGTTATAGGTGGCCCATCACATGCATTTGGTTGTAAATGGATGATGAGTAATAATGGCACATGAACAGACACAATGTAGAAAACCAAACTCCGAAGTTTGGTCATATCTTCAATAGAGAGATTATCCGAACAAAACAAAAACAATCGGAGTAAACCGTTTTTGTCGTAATTCACCTGAACTTTACATATTGTTTCTTGCTTATAAAGCAAATAAGAATTTGGGGACATTCATAGACGTAAAATATGCCAACACCAATAAACACAAATAATCGGATCTGAAATCGCGACTTTGCTCAACTGCAACCTTCTTCTACTCAGCAAATCTTTCGATTTTTTCTTTAAAAAAAACCAAAGACTAGCAACAAAAACTTGTGGTAGATCATCACGAAATGGTATTTTCGAGATTTTTTGCTCTTCAATGGTTTTAAATTTGTTAAGCAAAGCCCCGTCTTGCATCATTACAGGACCTTTTTTCTTCCGTTTAACCATTGATTATACATGAATAAAATAGATTTTGCTGACATGATTTAAGCATTTAAAAATGTGAATGCCATGGCCCACCTTTCCACAAAAGTAGTCACGAAAACATTTGTTTACTCCATACTTTTTAAGGCTGAGGGCTGTTGTGTCCGCCACGACCGCGTAAATCTTTAACAAAATGCTTCACAACTTTCTTTCATAATGGTGTTCAACAAGGAAATGCTTTATGTAAGAACTTTTTTTTTGCTACTTCAGTCGTCAATAAATTAAGCAAGAAAACATTTCTGAATGATTTGTTAACAATGCGGCCATCATAATAGAGTTGCAAAGCATCATAAAAGATTATTTGTATCTCGCTGCTTTTTATTTTTAAGCGAAAGAAACAGGATGCAAAATATGGTTTGAACGTCTTAATTTAAATACTTTTTTTACCTCCAGTTACTAGATTGGGAGAAAATTTTGCTCATGGTTTTCATCGTAGCGCTCACAATTGTCCGGAATCTACTAAAGTTTGCAATTTTTCTATTTTTCTATGTAGTAGCAATGACGAAGCTCTGCAAATCTACATCACTGTTTCCCCAGCTTGAAGTGGAAGGCAACTAATTATCCTCTTCTTTTCTTGTCTGCTTCAATTTTACCAATGCTCAAGCAGATCATTTTCTATGTTATTGTGCTACCCGACCCCTTGCAAGGATGGGGACATGGCGGAAGTCGATGGAGCCCCAGAAGCCGGGCAACTCCCCAAATCCTGGACCATAGGTCGTAGAGAGACCGAGAGTTTCCAAAGAGTGAGCAACGCAGAGTCCGTAGCTGGACAGTGCAGGATGAGAGGAAAGGTGTACTGGGACGAGTGTCCGCAGGCACTGAAAGAAGAATTCTCGATTCTGCCAATCTTAGAGAGATAAGAGCTTAACAGTAGGCTGTGTCCGTTGCAGCGAAGACGAAAAAAGCACAGCGAGTGTTATGAGGGAGCACAAGTTCCTCGGTGAAAATCGAGGAAACCTGTGTGTCAAAAAATTTTAATGAGACAGTACGCATCCAGTCCGAGAAAAGAGAAGAATGGATACGAGAGATAAGAGAGAGACTACATGGGATTGAAGAGGGCACGAGCAGCGCTCCCCGTCTGCCCAGCTCATCACCTACGTCGTTCCCCAAGAGAAACGTGTGTCCGAGGACCCATTGTAGCCTGATAAAACAGGAGGAGAGAGAAGACACTTCCTGCCAGAGAGATTAAGGTAAGAGGAAAGATGGAGGAGAGGACAGAGTGGCGAGGACAGAACGAAAGTGTGATAGAAGGACAAGAGAAGAGAAGTGGCAGACTTGTCGGTGCTGCCGAGGCCAGCAAAGAACGTGCAGAATGGCGCGGGCTGCAGCGGAAAAACTTGAGCATAATAGGCCTGCTGAAATAGAAAGAGTGGCCTCAGTGCGACAGATGGAGCAGTTGGCAAGTACGCCAGAACCACCCTTGCCAAAAGAAAAAGAGCCGTTTGTCTAAAGCATGAGATGGTAAGGGGGGGGGGGAGAGTTAAGGTGAGCGAGAGCCGCACCTTGGTGAGAGAGGGGAATCAGAGCGAGAGCATGGAAGGAAAAGAGTGGACTCCACAGTGAAAGAAAGCTGGTTTCAAAGAGGAGAGGGAGAGCAGGCAAGAAGAGCCTCCCTAGGAGAAGTAAAAGGAAGCATGAGTCGGTAAGTGGACCCAAAAGCTCTCCAGGACAATCTGCAGAGTCTTGGTTTCATTCCAAGTCTGGCCAAACCAAAAATGGGAAGGAATGTTGGGAGACGAAGAGCTCGCTTATAAGATAAAAGAGTGAAATGAGTCAGGATGACTCATAGGGGAGGTAAAGAAGTCTCAGAGAGGAGAAGGAGGACAGGGGAGAACGAGAGGCATCCGGAAATGGCGCGACTAGCCGCTTGGTGGAGGCGTTCCAATTTGGTGATATTGGTAACACTTAAGAAAGGAAACCATCTGGGTAAAGCATAAGTGAGAAGGAGCTGAAGAAAAGCTTTATATAGGAGAGGGACTCCTTAGAAGGGCTCCATGAGGAAGCAGAGATACAGCATCCTGCCTTGAGATGCGGGAAAAACTTGGCCTTCAGCGCAGATACATGTTTAGAAAAAGAAAGAGTGCGATCGAAGGCAACCCCAAGAAAAGTTAGAGTGGGATTGAAACGGAGGCGGAAATTGAATAAGAGGAGGTTGAGCTGGAGGTTAGCTTGGTGGGGATCTACTGAGAAAAACGAGACCTCGCATTTGCTCGAATTGAGAGAAAGACACCAGTACTCATACCGGCGCTCCAATCAAATCAGAGCTCCTTGTATAGCCTCCACCGCAGTAGGGACCGAGGGGGAGGAATACCAAATGGCCAGATCGCTAGCATAAAGAGAGCAGCTAACGGAAGAAGGTAGAGAAGCAGGAAGATTGTTGATGAAGAGATAGAAAAGAACAGGGCAAAGAACGGATCCTTGCGGAACACCTCGACAGACTCGAAAGGAGCGACTTTTGTGATTTTGATAAATCACGCAAGCGTGCCTATCAGAATGGAAAGATTAAGTCCAAAGAGCAAAGCAAGAAGGCAGGCCAACCGAAATGAGTTTATGGAAAAAGGCGTGGTGCCAGACACAGTCGAAAGCTTTTGAGAAATCGATAGTAGCTAGGATCGTCCGAGAGCCCGGCCTGAGTTTGCTAAACCCATCCGAAATGGAGTAAGCGAGAAACAGAATTTGATCTAGAGTAGACCGTCCAGGGTGGAAAAGGGCCTGGCGAGGAGAGAGAATGGAATTAGACTTCAGAAGGAAGAGTAGACGAGATAGAATGATGCGTTCAAAAAGCTTTGAGATGTAGGAAGTGAGAGAAATAGGTCGGAAGGAAGCAGGAGAGTTGAGAGGCTTTCCCATCTTATGGATGGGAATAATGGAAGAGGTCTTCCAGATTGAAGGAAAGGAATGTAAAAACTAGGAAAGATTGAAGATGTGAAGAAGTAAATCCATGCCAGAGTGAGGAGGGTGATTTAGCATGGGATATGCAACTTTGTCTGGGCCAGTGACAATGGGCAAGGAGGAATTAGAGGTAGCTGCAAGAAATTCAGCGGGAGAGCAAGGGGAGCAAAAGGACGAGTGAGACTCCTCAGGGCACTTGACTCGGCGGAGCTCAGAAAGATAGCCTCTGGCTCTGCTACGCAGGGCCTTTGGTTGGGAGACAGAAAAGTGGCATCTCAGGTAATCGGCGAAGACCAAAGCCAACTCGCTGGGAGAGTAACAGTTGGGGAAGTTAGGAGAGGAGGAAGGTGAGGGCAAAGAGCCAGCGACAGAACAAAGAAGAGAGCACACAGATTCAGGCGAGAGAGAAAAAAAAGTTACCTGCCATGCCTCAGCCTTGGCGATGGCAGACAAAGTACGTCGTAAAGCGAAGATGTAAGCCGAACGATCTTCATCACTTCTATGAGCAGCGGCGAAAGTCTTTCGTCCTTCACTAACCGCTTTTTCCCACTTCAGCAGACCACCAGGCTTTAGGATGGCGTTTGATGCGGCCCAAAGGAATGAAAGTTTTGGCCACATTTAATGTCAAGGAAGTAGAGAACAGTAGCGGAGGAAAGAAAAAGAGATGAGTATTCCTCTGCAAGAACAGTGAGAGTCAAAGTAAATAGCAAAGTCACCCTGAAGAGCTTTCTAAAAATTGAATAAAGGGGGACGTTTATTAGTGCGAAAGATTAGAGAAAGAGAGACGGTTAGTAGAATTGGTAGATGATCAGAACCCAGGTCCTAAAGCACCTACCAGGAGCAAGAGAAGGCGAAAGAGAAGGGGGCAAGAGATGTCAGGGTAAGAGCGACTGCCAGAGGAGCAGTGGAGAAGAGTAGGTATGTCAGGGTCATTAAGGGGAGGAGGTCAAAAGAGATGACCCAATCGAATCCTTTCTCCCCACGGGGGTTGAAAGTATCTTTCGAGTCCCAGAGGGAATGATGGCAATTGAAATGAATGAAGAGATTTCTGGAGGAGGGAAGAATGGATGAAGAAAAGCAGTCGGTGCTGCCATCCATTGAAAAACGAATAAGGGAAGCATAAACAATAAAGAATGAGAACGAGAAGTTGTTTAGTGAGATGTTGACCCCTATATAATCAGAGTAGCGGTCAAGCGAAGAAAGATAGGAGGTAGAAAGTTCAGAAAAAGATAAACCTTGACTGACGAAAATGATGACGACGCCGCCGCTAGCGTGCGTGACATCAGGAGAAAGAATGCCAGTCCGGGAGTGGATGCAATCAGATCGCAGAACAGAGAATCCAGGGATCCGAAAACAGGAAACGAATTGAGGTTAGATTCCTGAAAACAGATAAGGTCAACAAGATGAGATGAAAGGAAGTGTAGAAGTTCAGTGCTCCTGGCGCGGAAACCTCCAGCATTCCATTGAAGAACACTGAGGGATTCAGGGGGTGAAGAGGAAGCACGGGGTGTAGAAAGACAGCTAGGGTCATGGGGCGGTGGTGAGGGTGCAGAGGGAGGAGATACGAAGTGAGTGGAAAAAGGATAACAGGTTTGAAGGCGAGGGTTGAGCGGGAGTGCTGCATCAGCAGAGGAAGGCCTGGATTGAACAGTGGAGGTATACAAGCTGGAGGAGTCCGAAGAGAAAGTCACAGTAATGTGTGTGTGTGTGTTTACCCTTCCTCTTTCTTGGGATGGAGGTACGGCATGAACGGTAATTCAGGTTCATGCCGTCAACCTAATTGATATTAGGCTAGGGGAAGATGGCAGCCCATTTCAAACCAGTCTTGAGTGACTGATAGCCCCACCACAGTCACAGTGATGGTTGATGTGATCTCCGGCAGAAGCAGGGACGCAGCTCCAGGAGTGAGAGCTGCCAAGAGTTCTGAATTTAGAGGAGAGTAGTGAGCACTTTATATAGACCCATTTGGAGCAGGTGCAGCATTGCACTGACCTAACCCGCCAGGTTACATTTTCAGAGCACACTGAACAGGGAAAGACGAGGCCAGGGTTAGGTTGTCGCTCATCAGGAGAAGCAGAAGAATTAGGAAGAGCAAGAAAAATGTAGAAGAGAGAAGACAGGCGACCGATTTTAAAAAAGCTGCGTGCTGTCTATCTGAGGTCAGCACGGCTAAAAAAAGGGTTTGCGCAAGGGTGAGTGCCCGGGGTATCTGGGACTCTCGGGAAGGCCAACAACCATTTCAACCCAACCCAAATGGGATCGGGAAGCACACCACCACGTTGAGGCAGCCGTTGATTGGTGCAGTCATTTTCTATCGCTGCTTCTTCCCCGCTCATCATTACGTTTCTCTCATCCAGTAGATACGCTATTTCTATTAAAGGCACACAGTGGTCAATAGAATATACACAAAGAACCTTATTTTTATGTGACTTTACATTCTCAATCTCACGATGGCACATAACGAATAACTGCTCCAACCGATCGTTTGTGGATAGATCATGTTAGGTCTTTCTCACTTTCTTTTAAATCAACTTCCACTTTTCCAACAATGTTTAATTTCATTTTTACTCCCGCTCAAAACTGGCAAATTAGACAACACCCACAATTCCTGCAATGTCTTCTGACAATTGCGCTTTGATGTCACGTAAAATTGGAACTTTCTCTTGATGTTTAAAATTAGTTTCACTTGCTTTGTTCTCAAAAATTCGTTATGCTAATTATCTTCTTTACTTAAAGGCGACACATTTCTGACCAGGTCCATCGCGCAAGCCGATCTTATGGTTTTTCTGTCCCTATCAGACTTATCATTCAAATTACACTCGTTGCATGCTGAACAACAGTTAAACTAATACAATTTCTCACGAAAACATTATAGAACTGTGTAAGTGTTACGCCACAATTGCTGTTGTGAGCAAACATGCGTTATACATTTAAGCTCGACCTTCAGGAAATATACGAATTTAAGCTACGGTTTTTATTGTAATCGAGCAAGTATGATATTACATACTGACGGTTCATATATAAAATTGAAATGTTTAAGAACTAGTTTTAATTAAAAGCCTTGTCATAGTGAGTAAATTAGACCCTGGAAAATGAAACAAAATCGAATTTTATTTCCAAATATTTACATAAACCATTCACTTTCCACAACATAATAGAGAAAATAATTAAAATACAGTTTTTCAACTTCAATTAATTGCTGTTAAAGATGAGCTAATAAAGTCTCTTGGAAGGATACTGGAAACCGACAATGCTGCACAATTTTAACATCAATTTCATCTCTCTATGTTGCGTTTTCGAAACGAGGAAAAGACCCGATTAAACTCACCCTCCTCCGTGAGTTTCGAACTCGTGAAGCTACGTCAAAATGATCTCATAATGAGATAACAATTTTAAATATGTAGTAATTAGTATCTAAAATTCCATCATAAATCGACTGGAACATCCTTAATTTCGAAATCGGGATAAAATAAAACAACCTAATAAACATTCAACAAGCGCAAATCAGTACAATAACAAAGCGTAACATCAGCACAATTCGACAACTTTTGTTTAGATTTAATACGTCAGAAAATTACTTTGCAACGGCCACTTTGTAAGAATTATGACTCGCCAGCATCTTCTTCAGCTCAGCAATGGCCAGAGCGGGATTGAGACCCTACAGTAATATGACGTAGTGATCTGAGTTACATATTTCAAGTTTTGGCAATAGAAAAACTTTCACTGTTAAAGAGCTAAATAAGCGAAAGAATCCACCTCAGATGAGGCAGGTTGCTGCTTCAAGCCTCGCCCGGGTCGTACCAAACTCGACCAAAAAGTGGGGTATACAGGTAGTCTGTGTGGTGCCCAGCACGAAAAACACAGCGTGGAGAAAATAGACAAGTTTGCTTGTTGCGCCTTTGGTAAAATCACTCAACGTAAACGCCTCCGTTTTTGTGTGGGAGACAGGTGGTAAGCCAAGCAAGATAGCAATCTTGGAGGGACAGTTTGACTAATCACTGAAAACAGAGCATGACCTATATGCTCGAATATGCAGAACATGTATCCCAGTACTGCGGTAATGTGTCACAAGTAGAGCAACAAAATGCGAGACTGCCTTTTCCATGGGCTCAAAAATCACGAAGATTGTTTTTGCACAAAACAGTTGGTACATTACGACTAATTCCCAGATCGAATTACAAAAGATTTATAAACATGATCAAAGATTTCCTGCGGATGCTTAGCAATAAGAGGAAGCGTCATGCCTACAATAAAACTTTGAGAAAAACGCTGTCGATTAAAAGGCGCCAAAAACTGCATATTTTTTTCTACTCCGCTCTAAGTTGCATGGATACAATTACAAGGCTAATTTTCCAACAAGCATCGACCTACATGGTCTGTAAGTTATATTTAACTCTTTCGCTCCCGCGAAGCATTCCTCAAATCCTTTGTCTCAAATGTAAAATAAGTCTATTTTCTTAAAAACGACTAATTATCTTTACTCTTATTACTCAACGTTTTTGGGCCATTGGCTATTATATCGATCATGTTGCATCGCTGAAAAGAAAATTTTATTGTGATTTAGAATAAGCTGATCTCCAAAAAAATTCTTTCTGTCTAAAAATATGATTTATGCAAATCAACTACCTCCTCTTAGGGAAAGTAATACCATAGCCTTAAAAAATTCTAGATTTCATTTTTTGATGTATTTTTTCGAAAATTTAGACACATCATGCTAAAGAGTCATGCTTTCGAGAAAAATGGTCAAAATGTACCAAATTGCTTAATTTTTACTTTTCTGAGACCCAGAATTACAAATGTGTTAAGATTTTTTGACCCAAAACAAAAAAGATGTATATTGGAGCTGCGATTTTGAGCGATCAAAATGAAAAGAAGCTTAAATCAAACTACGTTGTGTAATATATTTTTGGAAAGGAAATTTTATCCCAATTTGCGTGATGTGTATTCTAAAAATAATATTTAATGACTTAAAATAAAAAAACATCTTTACCCCCTGCTTTTTTGTTTGGGGAAACCAATGCTACCCCAAGTTCAAAAGATATTACAGTCCTCATGTGTTGGTGAATAATTTTTAAAATGACCGCTAGATGATGTAAAAGAATCATGCTTTCGAGAACAAACAGTTAAAAATCACTAAAGGACAAACTTTTTGTACAATTTTCAATTTTTTTGAAGTCCAGCATCCAAATTTTTGGCGTTTTGGTGGGTCCCGAAAGCTACTGCATTTATTCTTTTCATCAATCGTTGTAAAATAACTCTTTGCCTATGCCACCCAATATTGGCAACCTTTGAAAAGGCTGGTTTTTCCTGATTCAAATAAATACATAAATGGATTATTTTGTTGCTTAAGGTGAAACATGAGCTAACTTCCCCACCCCTTTTTGTTGGGAGAGAGCTAATTTTGATTGATTACAACCCGCCTGTCAAAATCAATAAAAAGTGCTTTGTTTGCATTTTCTCCTTGGTAACTTGATACAACGTGACAAGAGAGTGGCAAAGTGAGAAAGTGGCGCAATTTTATAAAAGTGTTTTAAGATTTTTATAGGGTGTACTTTTTTACAATTTGGAATTTTATGAGGTTTAGCACCAAAATTTTGGGGTTTTTGGCCGGTATAGAAGATAATTCAGGGTTTGTCATGTAGACTAGTCATTTTATCAATTAAAGCCTATCCTAAATAATGTAATATGATATGTTTTTAAAAAGAAAATTTCTTTAACTTTCAAATGATATAAAGCTTAAAACTAATATTTTATTGGTAAAGATGAGAGCAGGACTATTTTACACCCCTCATTTTGTTGGGGGGACCAGATTTTCACCTGCAGTACCCTACCTTACAAAATCTATAAAAAGTGTTTAATATACACCAGCTCCGTGGAAACTTGATACAGGGCGAGAAAAAGAGTTGAGTAAACGCATAAAAATCATTTCAAATTAAGTGCTTTTTTGTAATTTGCATTTTCTGAGGTCCAACTCTCAAATTTTTAGTGTTTTGGGCAGGTACTAATGATAACTACAAGTACCATGTTTCATCATTCATTATAAATTAAAATAACTCTTAGCCTAAACCATGCAACAATATTTATTTTTGGAAAGCAAGTTTCTTAAAACTTTTAGATGATATGCTGTTTGAGAACAATGTTTTGTCGGTAAAGATGATACAGAACCGTGTTGATCCCCCACCTTTTTTGTAGAAAATTACCAATTTGTTTTGCTTTATCAAAAATTTTAGACTTCATTTTTCGATCAATCTTTCCGAAAACTTAGATGCAGAATGCTAAATAGCCATGCTTTCAAGGAAAAATAGTCAAAATTCACCAGGGGTCTTAGTTTTTCTAGAAATTGCAATTTTGTAAAGCATAGAAACCCAAATTTTGAGTGTTTTTGACTGGTATCGAAAATAGGTTAGGTTTACCAAATCTACCAATTCTATCAGTCATTATAGAATAACTCTCAGCCTAAACCATGCAACCATATTTATTTTTGAAAAGCAAATCTCTCAGACATTCAGATGGTATGTAGTTTGAGAAGAATATTTTGACGTTTAAGATGATACAGGACCAAAATGACCCCCCTACCATTCTTATTCAAATAGAATGAGAATTGTTGATTCTAATTGAATAAGAACACTGATGATGCAATTTTAACGAAATCGATTTGTTAATAAAGTGTGAGTTCTACTATTGACTGATTCCAGTTATAACTTTACTCTATAAAGTTTCAGTCTATTGATAATCTTAATGGAATCGTTATTTATTAATTTCACTTGTGTGGAGATTCTCCTAAAATCATTATGATTTATTTTGTGTTAATTTAAAAAATAATTGTTAAAATCAGTTGAGAAATAGTCACATATCAATTTTTAGGTAAACTGATTTTTTAAAGTAATGTAAGAGACTAGCATCATATGATAACCTCGCGGAAGCGAAAGAGTATACAATTGACAATCTAAAAACTACGAAGCGTCAGATACGCCTAAGCACTACGTTTTACCTTCGGGCACGTTTTAGTACAATTCAGAATAGTGTGACATTTGTACAATGAGAATGGATCGTTCAACCGCTCCAACCTCTCAGCTTGATGCTCATCTCTGCTGTCAATCACCCAGCGGTAGGCCTGCCAAACACAATACAAACATAACCTCAGACTTTTTTCCTTTAAATGATTCCTATCGAAAAGCACGCTATGGCAATTTTCAAGACGAGCAAGTCCTCCCCTTATTGCTTAATGGTCATGGCCACATGACCTATTTGCAAGTCAGTAGTGGGCAGTGCCACCGCAACCGATAGATTGTTCAGCCTCACCACCTGTCTGCCACATAAAGATGCAGGTATTCCGTTCAATGCCGTATCCAAGGACAAACAAGAGCCTTGCTGGCTTTTTTCCAGCACTATTCCGTTCGTGCTGAGAATCAAGTATAGAAGCAGTAAATACCTTTTTCATAAGTTTTTTGGTATGATTCGACAACAGTCTACATATAGCGAAGTGGACGCTCTAGCCGCTACAGCATCGGGCCGGTGCGTGTGAGAAATGCCCTGTGCAGCAGTGCTTTCTGCCACCTCGAAGGCAGGATCTGAGCAAAAGTTTTCTTTTGAATTAACAATGAACCTTTTCTGAGATCGGCGGATGATGGCAATTTAGCTACATTTGTTACCTGCATAAGGACAGCCGGACCGAGATATCTATTCGAAGACCACCAGTAACTCGGACAAGATGTTGAACAACAAGCGCATAAAATGCATTCATACAACCCATCAAGTTTTTGCCTGAAACACACAGATAAATGCTTTCTGACTGCTGACTCGAAGACGGTGAGGATATGGGGTAATCTCTTTACTCTCTTTTTGCCTCCTGTCCGCTGAATTAATGTTTACTTTCAATTATCTTGCGTTCTTTCATCGAACTCTGCAGCAATCACGCTCACTTTTTAACGGAATGTCCGCCTATAACTGCACTTTTGTTTTGCTTATTTGCAAAAGTGGGTAGAAGTGCGCTCCTGATTTAAGGTCAGATGATGAAGAGTATCAGTTTTTGCTTTGAAAGAAAGCAGCAACTGCTTTCCATTGATAACATAGTCTTGCCGTCCGCTCCAACTTTTTTTCTTTATCTTTTCATGTTTGATTGCGTAGCTCCACAATTTTGACCTTGTGTTCTAAATTGACTAGTACACAAAATCGAGGTAATTACAGTAAAGTACCTTATCCAAAGGTAATCTTTAACACCGTGTGTGTTGAGTACCTGAAACGTGTCAACGTTTGTTCAAAATCTGTTGGGAAAACCTGCTGTGGTTAGAGGACCGTGTTCAACCCTTGGGTGTTTGCAGCAGGAAGATAGCACACATTCAAGTGCGGAACGGCTGCCCATAAACGGAACTAGTGGATTTCGAAAACGCAGGTTTCGTCTATACAACAACTTGACTCTTCTCCCAGGCAGCGGAAAATCATATAAAGTCAGTGTAGCTGACGAATGCAAGCCCCAGATTTCTCATCAGATCGATAACAAATGCTAAATTACAGTTTTTACATTTGTCTTGGGGCCGAAGGCTGAAGTGAAAAGCATAAATTTTAAAGCTTGTTGAGTGAGTAAACGTAGGAACAAATTTTAAAGGTTATGGTCTAACATTGAGAACTCCAAAAACTACTGTCTGGCTATTCTCTTTCAGCAATTGACTACTAATTTATGACATTAAATTTTTCTGCTACGTTGTACAGCTTAATGGCAAGATGTCGCTTTCTATGCAAAATACTTAAATAATGAGTCACCTGTCTTCAACCGACTGATAATTTTCAACTCCTTTCTTGCTTTCATCCTTCTGTTTCAGAAACGGTTCGATGGAACGATATTGCGCATAAAAGTTGTTCATATCCTAAAAATAGCAGAGTAAACACCATGCTCGATCAAGCAATGATATCTAATATCCTTTTCTATTGAGAGTCCAGAGATAACAGAGATCCATTTTTCAATCCGGCTTTGCTCTCGCCAACAAATGTGACCACATTCACAATCCAGCTCATCATTATTGATTAGGTTAGTGCTTTAGCTAGGCTAATTAGATCAACTTTTTTCGCTGCTGATTAGATAGGCCTTACATTTAAATATAGAGCACTTAATGTTTTGATTCGTATTCGAGTTTCCGCGATTGCCGGTTATTGCTACTAGAAGCATTGCAACCAAACAGAAAACACTGCGGCAAAGCCCCTTTTCGAGATCACAACAAAGCAGACATCACACAGAACTCAAGAACTCACCATCACAAGTCAGCGGCTTATCACGCTAACTAATTCAATCAAAGTACAGAATGCAGATGGTTCTTATATCAATATATTGGTAATGAACAAAATTCATCAAACATGATGTACTAACGCAAAACGACGAAGCTTTATACCCCCACGGACACTTTATCCGTGAATGAAAATCTTTGGTGTTTTGTATTGATTCATCATGTTATACAAAGTTTTGCTTGACGTTACGGTTTAGTTACTTCAGTGTTTCCCAAATTTTAATGAGCTGCGCCACATATTCCACAATAAAAATGCCCATGGCACACTACTAGACAAACATGACACTAAACCTTTATATAAATTAAGTTTCCCTTTCCGACACCAAATATATTGATGAATCATAAGCTTTTAAACATTGTATTTAATAACAGCCAGAAAAGGCAAAGCTTAACGATTTTGCTTTACATAATAATAAGTACATCATAACTCTGTTGCTAAATGAAAATGTCAGTAAACCTATTGATTTATTGATGTCAGGATGAGAAAACATTATGCTAATATTTTACAGATCATATACGAAGCGAATAATACGACTATAGACAGAGTGGCAGCATAGATTGAGCATCACACTTGCAGTTGCAGACTGGCTTGAACACTCAAGAGAATTTCGTAGCATAAGCATGGACGAGTGAACGGGTATCTTGCTTTCAAGCTCATGCTTAATGTTCTAGCTTGGTTAGTGCTAACCGCAACGTCATCTGCAAATGGCTGCTGACTGGAAGACTGCAAGGCTTAGTTTTCCTAAGGCCATTTTTTAGTGAACCAATGATTGAGCACAAGCCACTGTACATCAAAGTAGGTTTTCAAAACAACATTAGAATCACTATTAATCCACCAGTTTTTAAGGACACTAAATTTTCGACTTTGACAAGGTGGAGGATGTTTTTTTCGATAATTTACCTAGATTTGAAAGTTAAGCACATACAGTCTTCAGCTCGTAGCCAAGACTTTTGGACACACTTTACGTAGTTAAAAACGTAAGCAGGGACACTGCTGTAAGGTCACTTCACAGTACCATAAAGTGTTGTGTTCAATGAGTAGAGCTTATCAAGTTCTCATAGTTTGGTCTAAAAATAACCAACTTACAGGCACCAGATCCTTGACGACATACATGTGTGGTAGTGGATAGATTCGTGTCAATTTTTTCAAGTTGGTGTCAATTCGCCTGCAATGCAAACCATTAAGAGGTTAAAACAAGCTTTTTCTGACGAGATTGAATACACTCAATTTCAATAAGTTAACAGCACAAAACCGTCAAAATTCAAGTCTTTAGACTTCAAAAGTCAATCAAAACATTGCTCAAAACCTGGACACAAAACTTCCCGACTACTACTGTATTGTTAAATAAAATAACAGAAATACCGGTACATGCATGCAGATAACATTACAAACAATTGATCATAATTACGCTAAGCATGCCAATGTGTTTGTTCCTTCAATGTTCATTGCACAAGAACCACAAATCCCTTCACGACATGATCTTCGAAACGTGAGGCCTGGATCTTGTTCATTTTTTATTTTGATCAATGCATCAAGTATCATTGGACCACAACTGTATTAATCAAATAAAAATTTTGCCATAAAATAAACATTAAAACTTAATAATGGCTAATATTTAAAGCTCGTAAGATTTAAACCTGAGAGGTTTAGGCATTGGATTGTTGCTTGGTGTCCTGATTTCACTGGGAATGTTACCGCAACTGCCATTGTGTAATCATAATGCTATTAGAGCCACTGGAAACAGCGTGTATGTACAATTTTCAGAAAAAATTGATACAACTTGTTTCGTTAAGCTACTGCATTATTTAAATTTTAAGTGAACAGCTTAAAGTTTTGTTCTAAGAAATTGGATGCTTAGCACAAGCAGAAAAAAGAATCCGTTTTTACCTACTACATTCATCATACCTTTTTTGCTTCCAGCCCCCCAAAACAGTGTCAATGGTACTAAACGTAGGTGCTTTGGAATCATCAATATTTCATGTCCCCTCAAAGCATGTGAGTTGATAATGGTGCTCATAAATGCACTGCATGGCAAAATTCACCGAGCAGATAAAATTATTATTTAGACCATTTCCCAAGGTACAACAACTCAGTCATTGTGATTTAATGAAAAGGTGATTCTGTAATTATAACTGTTACCAAAATGACTTTTCACCAACACACTGCATTCACAATCACGCCCACATGGCTAATTGGCTATCTGTTATAAAAGCAAAAGCATTATCTTTTTTTACTCATTTAAATCAACTTTATATTTCTGCATGACAGGCAAAGCATCCTTTTCTGGATTCCATCGATAAACAGAAAATGTTTTAAGCCGAGGACTTTCTTGTGTTTGAGCAGCAGTGGAGCTTGGTCGAATCACCTGCAAAAGAATTTTGAAATTTTAATTGCTCACCTCTATGGAAATGGAGATAAATTGAGATATGTAAAAAACATTAACTGAATTACAGAATTTTGAAATATAAAAGAATTGCAAAAATCAAATTACTAGCCCAATCTTCATACCAACTTTGTAATAAAATGCTAAGGCGCATGATTTCACTCAATGCATCATTCTAATTCCATTCCATTTTGTGGTTACATGTTTAGTTTTTTTCAAACTTTCATAAATATTTGTATATCTGTAATTTCTGTACTTCTTTAGTGAACACTTTTTTGCATTATTATAATTCCATAGTTTCATATTTCAGTAGCACATAAATTGCCATGTAGGGTTGCACAAAGTAGAATATTTGTGTAGCCTAAAAAGCCCAGAATTTAGAATCCTATTCTAGAATAAAAACTTATATGAAAAACAATGAAGGAAAATTGTATTTGCTTAAAAACAAAAAAGAAATGCCACACATACACAACAACATTTTAGCTTGATAACAAAAATTTGCTACAATAAAGAACATTTATTTCTTCAAGATGCTTGCAACTTAAACTTAACCTCTGTTTTGCTGCAGTCAATTCTGCTTTTCAAAAACATCTCTCGGAAGACACCAATGTTGCTGGCACTCTTAAATATTGGCAAGCAGGTGCAAAGAGGGTTAGAAACTCTCTTTTATGCCCTTTCCACCATTTGCACACAACACTTTCATTGACAAGATTTTGGCAAAAAGATATTGATCATTTCTTGTGGGATATTTTATTCATGAACAGTGATTTCAACAAATCAGAGATCAACAGTGAACAGAGATCAACAGTGATTTCAACAGAACAGATGATAATCATTTATAATGATTAAAACACTTCACTGGATGACTCTACAGTTAAAGCCATTAATGAACGGACGTCTGTTGTTTGTGGTTGAGTAGAATCAAAATCAACTGTAAAATTTTGTGATTAAGTGGTTGTTTGCACTGTTCCGTCAGCTTTTATATCATTCTTAACCTGTAAAGACTGTAAACTCGTGGTCAGATTTTTTTTAAAACTTGTTAAAAAACACCAAGTAATAAATTAAAAAAATTTTATTTGCATATATAGAAATTAAAAGTTAGCTAACGTTACAAAATGTGACTCAGCAACAGGTTCAACATGCAATTTAACAAAGCAAAATTAGCGTTTAGCATCACTATGAGGTATTTTCATCCATTACATCTCTATTGAATACTGCCATAAAACTTAATTGATTGGGTATGTGTGAAATATTTATGTTTTTGAAGCTTGGGTGGAACCAAGTGGTGAACAGTGTTGGGTTTTCAGCAAAAACAAACAAGAATCATAGTTTAATGGATCAGACAAGTTTTCGTTTGAAACCATCAATTGTTCTATTGTTAAGGGTATCATTCCAGCAATGGTGACATATTTATCCCCCTTTAAGATAATCTGTAGCCAGCTAAAACAACAACAAAACTCATAAGCCTTAAGCCCTTTTTTTCCTATTCCACGAACATCAAACATTGTTTTATTTTTAATAAGAATGCAAAATATGGCATGAATTTTTTGTATCTGCACTATATCTTCATAACGAACTTTATATTACAGTCAGTATTTAATAGGAGACTGGAGAGCGCTTCAATGACAAAGTCAGATTAGAGCAATACAACAGCAGCAACACACTTCAAAAAATAACTTAATGAAAATTTGATCTCTACATATCCACAAGACCACAAATTTGAACTTTTAATACCTTAATTGGCTTTAACATTTCCAACAAGTTTTGTATCAACAACCAATGATTATTTTCTAGTTCTAAGTGAGAAGCAGAACTTCTTGGGTAACTTGGGTTGTCCAAAGAACTCGGCGCACAAAAACTTGCTAAGTACATAAACTTTGCAGCATCTCATAACAAGAGTTCTAGCAGGTTGAAATATCCAGCACAGCTTCTAGTGTGTTGGAGCAACCTTTTTGTGCAAGAGCTTGCAGAGAACCTAACACTTGTGCTGCTTTTGCCGATAATTTGAAGTGCCGCACTAAGTGCCTGACAGCACCTGAAAAAAATCAATAGGTAACAACAACATTTGGTTATACCAACTGATAAGTAAATCTTACGTTTGAAAACTCACCAAAGCTGCCTTTACTTCAAGATTATCAATGGCATCCTTCACATATAATTGCAGCATGCAAGCTGCCAAGAAATGTGAGACCACTCAGACCTTTCTTGTATAATCTTTAAAGCTCTGAAATACTTGCACCATTGTCAGTAATTATTGCAGTGACTTGACATGCAGAAATGCTATAAGTACTAAGCACTTCTTCTATCTACTCCACCAAGTGTTCTCCAGTATGAGAATCCACAACCTCTTTTCTTGCAAGAACAACATTTTGTAAAGTGAAATCAGTGAGATCCAGGTAGTGAGTAGTAACTCCTAGAAAAGAAGCCATCTTTGTATTTGGCCACAAGTCAGCAGTAAAAGATAATTTTTTGAAGTTTTCTAATTGCTCTTTCATTTTGGTTTGACATTCCAAAAACATATCCTTGATTTTTTGTGAAAATGTAGTCTGTGAAGAAAGCTGGTAGCCAGGAACAAGTTCTTTAATTAAGGCTTTAAAATAGTAACCTTCTACAATACTAATTGGTCACATATCTGCTAGAATGACGTTGGTCATCAATTTTGTAATTTTTTTTTATTTTGATGGCATCACAGGTTGATTAATAAAATATTCCACGGTTATCTGTTTCTCTAATGGAGTTAAATTTGTTGAAAAGTAGGGTTCATCATTTGACACATTAGGATATCACAAGATTGAAGTCTAAAAAATAATTATTGTGACAAAAAAAGAAACATTTATAATGATTAAAACACTGCAAACGGGATTTTGCAATACAAGCTACAGTACTTAACAAGAATAAAATAACCAAAACGCTTCCCTTTTATGAACAAAAAGAAACAGTAGACAATTATCTAAAAACATAGTAAACAGAAAAAAAAGCAAAAAGCATAGATCAGTGTTAACCTAGTACCTAAAGTAAGCATTTAATCTATAAACTGCCTTGTTATACAAACTTACTAATTAACAAATAATACTTACTTAGTTACTGTTTTCTTCAAGTCTCTGACTGAGTTCTTATTGTAAGAAACAGATGGAGGTTCTGCAAATGCTTTAAAAGACTGCCAGTACTGTTGCAATATTTTAAATTTTGTTTCTAATGCTTGCAAATAGCAATGCTATTTCAATTGGGCTGAGTGAAATGCTAAATGCTCCCAGACATCAAGCACCTGTTGCGACCACGATTACTCATTCTTCAGATTTTGTAGACTATAACTTTGCAAATTTAGTTCTCAAATTACAACTCAAACAAACTTACCAGTAGTTCTTAAAACTAAGAGCTTTCAACCTACTATGTTCCAGACTTGGACTTTCTCACAAATCATGTTTTACTGCTGTGCTTTATTCATCAAGAGCAAAAGATAATATAGACACAAAACTATATTGTGGATTTGCATGAATGCATGCAATTGCAGGCTTGCATATGTGAAAAAGAAAAGATTGCAGCTCATAGACTTGTTCCAACTGTATAAATATGGCATAAAAAAAGCATCCTATTTGTGTAAGTAAAAAAGAAACAACAAAATTCCTTTTTAGTGTATGAACATTGCTGGTTGGTAATGGAATTTTGTGCTGGAATGAATGCATCAAAGACATTCCTTTCAAAAACTAAAAAAAAGGATCAAGTGCAGTAACAATTGTTGATTGAAAATGTTTTTTAACAAATCATTTTTTAATTCTATTACCAGATAAAAAAAAACGCATTGGATTGGATTGGATTCAAATCCAAAAAGATTTGAATCTTAAGGATTTGAAAGTCTATAGCATGCACCCCTATTGCCATAATTCAATTTTCCTGTATTTTGGTACAAACTTTCACGTTTCTCTAAATCTTGATTTCAATATTTTGGTCTTGCCCATTTTTTTGACAGAATTAACATGACTAAAATACAAATGAAAAAAATGTGACAGTTCCATGACACTGTTTTATTGAAATTAAAAGCTCAAAGTCAGAAAAAACTTTCCAACATGGAAGAAACAATCCACAAGCTCTCCAAGTAATAGCTCAACTTGAGAACATGTACATTAGTACTTTTCATAATAAAACACAAGTTTGTAAAAATTTTATTATAAAAACAATGCATCACCAAAATATGGAAGTGCCAACATGCCTATGCTTGTGCAAAGTTTTAAGGAAATTCTAAATCTTCCTTGTTAATTTTACTTTAAAAAGTGAAGCTTGTATTTTTTGTTCTAATACTGAATCACTTAAATTGTTTTATCACTTACCATAAAATCTGCTGGTATGCAAGGCTTATTATTGTTGCATTAGCAAGCAGTCTGCTACTACACAAAATGAAAAGTGCAAAAATGCATCATAACCTTGGTAAATACATGCTAAACAGCAAATGCACACCAGTGCTAGCAGCTATATTTGCTTTAATTACTGTTGCCAGAAAAAATATGTGGTACACAGCTTATAAGCATTTTATTAGAAAAACATACAAATGACATAACACAAAATGATTTAAAATAATTTAGTTACGTTGATGGCACCAGAAATATTTAATAATAGCACCATCTTTTTCTTCTGCTTGTAATGCTACATTTAACAACAAGCTTCATAACCTAGCAGGAATGATTAGCTGGCAGCATATTCCAAGTGGAACAAAATTTAACTCTACATAATATGCTCGACTGATTATATATTTAACAAAAATGTACAGTACGCTAGTTCAGGCTATTACATACACACACAAGCATTTAAAGCTTACCTGAGCACAGAAAGGAGCCAGTGCTCGGCTAGACTTTTGTAACACTGTACAAGAAATTCGAAGCCCAGAAGCCATGGCAATTATTAACTATCAGTCCAATATAAAATACAACTTAATTTTTGTTATTGTCACGCAATCTAAACGCAAAATCAAGAAGATACTACTTTAACACAACCTACAAAAAAACTTAAACAATGGCCAATCAAAAATTCTTTAACAATCATATAGTCAGAGAGACTGATGAGCTAAATCACTGAGCATAGTGGGCGTTTTCCACAATAAATGTCTTCAATACTACGAAAAACGTCTATTGACGACTTAGTTAATTTGTCTTACTTCTACTCAACCGTTAGTTTTCCGATGTTTTCGACCTAAACTAACTTTCAATGCTACATCATTGAATTGTTGCATAATAAAAGTCATTATCCGCTTTTTTGGTTATCAAATATTATGCTGACCGTACTCCTTAACTTAAGAAATCCGGTTCCACTTTAGCTGCCTAGTTTATTTATTTTGTGCATGCAGTTTAGGGTAATCTGTCGCGAATTAGTAAATTTGCTTTGTTGGAATAGTTTATATATGTACAGTTTCTGTAATTTGTTGCTTTCGTTCTGCTGTAATTATTTTATTCGTGAATCTAGAATTACCTTGAATCTAAACTTAGTTTTATATCCCGGTTGTTTTTGCAAAAAAACTTTTCTTTCGAGTTTAGATTTGTATCGTACTTGCCATATTTATGACGTAATAATAGTAGATCATATGTTTACGTTCAAGACTGATCTAAAACACAGTTTTCCTTCATGAAAGTTTTTGACTGGCGATATGACGTAATTTAGTGGTAAGTGCTTTTGTTATGTAATGTCGTTCTTGAATGTTCTAGATTAGGTCCCATTCACATATTTAAGGCGAGAAGATTTTTATACACAGAGAGAGACAGAGGTAAGAGAGCGTGAAGTAGTGCGAAAGAGCGTAAAGGGGAAGATATTATGTTATTCTGTGGTTGTTTGTTGTGGAATATTAGCGTGACAAGAATCAAGCGATTGATTGATTGATATAGTTTTTCTGATTGGTTTCTGATTGATATATTAGAGTAGGACTACATTGGTTTATGTGATCGACGAGTGAAGGAATTTAAAGTCTCAAACTATTTTGTGAATATGTCTGCTCTATTCTTGATCGAGAAGTGCGTGGTTTAAAGTATCGAGGTTAAGTATTCAGTAGAAACCAATCTTTACCTAGCTGTTCAGTTGCAGTCAGAATTAACTATTCGAGCGATACTATAAGTCGCCTCAATATTAAGGAAAAAATTAAAGTTGAGATAGAACCAAAACTCTATTTATGCGACATAAGCAATGGCGCAATTCCATTAATCCTTGCTGATGTAGCTTCATTTTTTTACTAATGTTATGCATTGACCGGCATCTATGCATTTCGACGGTCATTACTATTTGTTAAAGATCAAATATAGATCGTTGGGAACACTAAAAAAAATTAATTTTTAGAAGTTGTTTGTTTGTCACATTTTTATTCTGTGGTCTCGGAAAAAACTTTTCAGTTGTGCATAGAACATTGTTGTGTTTTGGCCGACTTCAAAGGTATGAAAACTGCAGGCACAGTCTACATGTACTTCTACTACAAGCAACAAAGCAGGGTAAATTGTAATAAAGTGCCTACACAAAAGCAAAATAACAAAAAACTCATGCAAATATTGAACTTGAAATCTCACGGTTACGTACCCCAGTTTATTGTGTGTATGTTTTGTGGACACCACGGCTTCAAATAGAAAAGCAATATATATTGTGCAGGAGCATAAACAAATATCGATACAGATATTCGAAAAATCTTGTAAAAGGGAATCCACTTTAAGCCCCCTTGCTGTATAATAAAAGCAATTCATTGGAAAACTTTGCTATTTGTTTGGTCAAGGTGGTGTCTGAAACAGAGATGCGAGCACGCCAAAGGTTTGAATTAGAAATGTTTAAATTGTTGATGCTGCATGAAATTTAGTCATAAGGCTTGTCGGGCTTGCCAATTTTTCGGAGAGGCCGAGTCTCAGCACAAAAAGAGCTGTATTGCATTGTGTCTGACGTTTTTCAAGTCCAAGTCTGCATCCTAGTTTGAAGAATAAACTTAATTCAATGAAACCCCAAGGCGGTTGAGAGTTGCTATAGATTGAGCCTGATAATTTTTTCTGTAAACCTTGCACCTAATTGGTAACGCAGCGTACGAGCGAAAGGGGCATTAGCAATTTATAAAAATAAATATGCAAGAAAACAATAATGAGTATAGCCTACCACCCAACCAATTTAGACAAGACCATCCCTAGACGCGTTTCGTCCTTTTGGATTCATCAGCAGGGCCCGTCCGGTCACAAGCAAAAGTAATCTTTTTTGCTAGTATGCTGCTTTACCAATCAGGTGCAAGACTTACAATTTCTATCTTCGCCTATAATTTTCAAACCTATAGTTTTCCCTACTTGAAAAGAGTTGGCATGGATTTGCCCGTTTCACTGCAGGAGGCCCGGTTTACTGCAAAGTGAAATAGAGTGAAAATTCGTTAGCATGGATTTGCTCGACACGTCTATCAAAGGTCGCCCGGCTTCCACCTTGTGAATTGTCAACGCACTCTCCGCGAGCGTGATGGCATTGCAAAGACAAGGCGCTAGGCTATATATGCAGCGTTTAATCTGCTTTTTTAGATCAGTGTGTAAACTGATCTCCCAGTGGATATGCAGCCAAAATCAACCATTTTGTCAACCCGCCCTGTTTAGCAACGCAATACGTTGTCGGTTGAAGTCTTAGTGCTTCTGCATGTGCATTGCTCGTTTTTTAAGGATAACGTTAATCAGTGGGCTACTTTTGCTTGTGACGGGACGGGCCCTGCTGATGAATCCAAAAGGACAAAACGCGTCCAGGGATGGTCTTGTCTAAATTGGTTGGGTGGTATACTCATTATTGTTTTCTTGCATATTTATTTTTATAAATTGCTAATGCCCCTTTCGCTCGCATGCTGCGTTACCAATTAGGTGCAAGGTTTACAATTTCCATCTTCGCCTATAATTTTCAAACCTAATTTTTTCTACAAATCTCACTTAAATTAAAATTTAAATATCTATCACAAAAACTAGTTATTGCATAACATCTGACTGCACGGCAAGCTTAGGCAAACAACTAGATCTAGCTTGTCATAAACCTACCTACAAAATAGCTATACACGTGCAAGTTTATTCATAAAAATCGTGAGATGTAAAGGAATTATGTAGGCTAGCGATTCATGTAATTGCATTTATGACTGCCTAAATAATTTAGTAAATTCGGATAAAAGATCTTTGTTCCATCTCATTTAAAGACTAGTAAAATCAAGTCTGTCTGTTGTGGCTATTTTTTGAACCTTCTTTAGCTGTCCAAAAGAGTTGGTTTCAATGAATTTGTTATGAACTCCACCGAGATTGGAGTAAGCACATCAAAAGAAATAGCAATGAAATCAATGTAGCAGGAGATTTTTGTGTAGTTCGTAAAAGAACAGCACTATAAATCGCAAAATTTTTAAAGGTTCGGAACAGCAATACGAAAATAGCGCAACAAAACTTCAGCGAAGTAAATTTTTAATCGTTGAAGGGTAGTGCAATTTTTGCAAGAAGATTTTTTAAGTGATTGAAAGCAGCGCACCCTACCCAATTATGCTTTTTTTTATCCCTACACACAATGCACAATTGGGCACCATTTATCTGGTCTAGTGCCGAACAATTGTTTAATATGCAAAAAAATTAAACAGCATCATCAACATCAAGACTTTTAGTTTGAACAAAATTTTTATTTTCAATTAAAAAGAAAACAAACAAATAAATAGCTTGCAATTAAATTGCGCTTTTTAGAATTAAAGGTATTGTAACGCAACGGCAAGCATCTGACGGTAATCTGGGTTAAAATGAATGCACTCCATGTGACAACTAGTTGCTTTTATTGTGATAGCTACTGAACATAGATGGCAATCCGTATATAAAGCCAAGTGTTGTTGGCGACTTTATACTTGTGGTTTGTGGTTGAAGTTATTGAGGTTGCTACACAATTCCCTTCCTCAAGCGCACGCAGCTAGCGGAGAAGTGAGTAAGCAACAAGGAAGTTGTTGAGGTCGCAACACGCCTTCCCCGCCAACATTGAGAGAGTGAGGTTTGCCGGCCGAAGTGAGTGAGATTCCTACCAAGACATCAATGGAAGGCGGTCTTGACACTAGGGCTCGGCAATTCGACAATGGCTTGTGCTGCTTGACTGAAAACGCTGCCGTCCAGCTACATCGGAGAAGATGTATCTTCTTTGCAGGGTCACCATTGTAGCGCAACGGCAGGCATCTGACTGTAGTCCAAGTTAAAATGAGTGCACTCCATATGGCGACTGGTTACTTTTATCGAAAAAGCTACTGAACGTAGATGGCGATCCATATATATATATATATAATGTTTCGACGTTTCGAACTCGGGGTTTATTTTCGATGCTTTCCTGGCTCGTTCAAATTTTGACACAATTTCAATTTTACGTAAATAATAATAATTTGTTCTTATTCAAATAGAATAACAAAAAAGTTAAATACATGCAAACAAAAGAAGATTATTAGTTTTTTCGTAAATTAATGTAAACTTTAAAGTAATAGAAAACTAAAATTCTATCGCAACTGGTAACAAAATACGCTTTAACTTAAATTTCCATCAACGCAGCAGGCTTGTAAAACCACGCGCAAGTACAAGCGCGCTTGCAAAAATTATGCAGCTATACAAAACAAAAACGCGCTTTGCATGCGTGTCGTCATTTCATGCAAGGCTTAGCAAATAAAACGCAAAGCAAAATCATCTTTATAACATTTCCCCCTCCTTGATAGAACTTTATTCTATCAATTAAACAAATTTCACAATATTGGAAAGTTATATTCACTTTTCAATAGTTATTTACAATTGCTTACTACATTTATAATCATAAAACCTAGACATCACAGCTCACTTAATGGCATATCAACATAAAACACTGCAAAAAACTTAAAGCTCTAGTGGACACAAATGTGTGATTGGACGTTTCATCCTGGTAGTACCAGTTTGCACTGTCACTACTCTTACTCGCTCATCAAGGCCTGGATGAACGTTAACAATTTTCCCCAGAAGCCAGTGTGCACGAGGTGTTTTTTGTGACAAAACAACTACGATATCACCAATTTTTAAATTATCACGCTCGACTCGCCATTTCGAACGAGCGTTTAGTGCGGGCAACCATTCTTTAAGCCAACTGTCTCAAAAATGCCTGATCAATTCTTGAACCCATCGCCATCGTTTTTGTGGGTTATATGGGGCATCGTCAATAATCTCGGAGAAAATTTGCCACGTAGTTGTCCCCACAAAAAGTGATTTGGTGTCAACGGAATGTCATCAGTGGGATCAGCACTTTGATATGTAAGTGGTTGAGAATTGATTAGTGTTTCAGCCCCGATAAACGCTGATTGTAATTTTTCATCAGTTACATCAGCTGTAGACAAATAGCTTTAATAGCCTTTTTAGCAGATTTGATTATTGCCTCATGAACACCTCCAAAATGCGGCGCTGTTGCTGGTATGAATGACCACTTTACATTATTATTAGCAAAACATTTTTTTAGTCTTTTTTTATCAAATTGCGAGCACAACTCTTTCAATTCTTTATCAGCTGCTGTGAAATTTCCAGCATTATCAGACAACACTTCTTGAGGAACGCCTCTTCGATCAGCCATTCTGAAAAACGCATTTCAAAATGAATCTGTATCGAGACCGTAAGCCATATCTAAATGTACAGCTCTGCTCAACAAACAGGTAAATAAACACAAATAGCGTTTAGTTCGACGTTTCCCTTGTCCTTGGATCGTCGCAAACGGACCAGCAAAATCAACAGCAACACATACAAAAGCTTTTAACGATAATTTCAGCCGTATTTCTGGCAAAGTATTCATTAATGGTAAATTGTGTACTGACTCAAATCTATTAGCTAACTACTTTACCGATTATTTTTCTAGTATTGGCGAAAAATTGGTAAACAAACTAGCAACCCCGCAAAAACAATTTAGCAAGTTTTTGGGCTCTCCAATATGCAACTCAATGTTCTTGAACCCTACATCAGTAACTGAAATCAAAAAAATTATCTCAAAAATGCAACCCAAAAACAGCACTGGAATTGATGAAATTCCAATGTCAGTTGTAAAATCAAGTTCTGATTACATTCTTTTTGGTTTGTGTCATATTTTTAATTTATCTTTATCTCAAGGTCAATTTATCATAGACTTTAAAAAAGCTAAAGTGATTCCTGTACACAAAAAAGGGCAAAAAACAAATGTAAATAATTATTGACCAATTAGTCTGCTCCCAGTACTGTCTAAGATATTAGAAAAGATTGTATATAATCGACTGTATTCATTTTTGTCAAAATCAAACTTTTTCTATGATTTACAATTTGGATTTAGAAAAAATCACTCCACTAGTCATGCTGCTACTGTAATGGTTGAAAATATCACCAAATCTTTTGAAGATAAAGAATATACTCTTGGTGTATTTTTTGATCTCTCCAAAGCTTTTGACACCATTGAACACTGCATACTTTTGGCTAAACCAAATCACTTTGGTGTTAGGGAGGTAGCAAACGAATGGTTCAGAAGCTATTTAAACGGTCGCTTTCAAATTCCAAGCCAATCGAGGTAGGGGTACCACAGGGATCAATTCTTGGCCCCCTTCTATTTTTAATTTACAAAAATGATTTTCCTAAATGCTTAACGTCAGGCAAAGCAATAATGTTTGCAGACGACACCAATTTATTTTTTAACAGCAGTTCTTATAAAGCATTATATGAGATTACAAATACTTAATTGAAACATGTCTAGGCCTGGCTTTCTGCAAATAAATTAACACTTAATACTGATAAAACCCTATATGTTGCGTTCAGAATTCCAAATAGTCTTCCTCCACCTGCTGCGCTGTCAATTCAATTCAAAAACAAGCATCTAAAACGAGTAAACAGTTGCAAGTTTTTGGGTTTAACCATCAATGAACATCTTTCGTGGAAGCCACATATGCAGTGGTTGCTGCAAAAACTCAGATGTGGCTACCATGTAATTAACAAAGTAAAACAGTATCTTGATAAAAGTTCATTGCTAACTTTATATCACTCTCTTATTAATAGCTATGTGCAATATTGTGTAATATCCTGGTGCCATGGCAACGTATCTATGATTCAAAAGTTGCAAAAAGTTTCAACCAAAGCAATTAATTTGATTAATACTAAAAAGCAAAAAAACAATAACGTTTTTCAACAACACAATCTGCTAACAATACAACAGTCTAAACAACTTGAAATTGCTAAATTTATGCTCAAATATTTTAATAAATCTCTTCCTCCTGCTTTTTCAAACATCTTTGATTCTAACTTTCTTAGCAAGAAAGCCACTCTTCGTACTCGATCCAAGTCGAAATTGTGCCCTCAATATTGCAGAATAAAACTCACACAACAAACACTGAAATTTAGAGGCCAAATGTTATAGAATAAACTGCCTGTAGCACTCAAAGATATTAAATCACTTCCCAACTTCATTAAATGCTTTAAAGAATATATTATAAATCAGTAGATTAGTATGTATTATATTTTAAGAATGGAAACCTACTTCTTTTGATTGCTTAAAGATATAATTGTAAAACGAGCTTGCAAAGTAGGATAAAAAGTAAAAGAATAAGTATTTGCTGTTTTTCTTTCTTTTTCAGAATCTGCCAATCACTTTCGAACTACCAATTAAAAAAAGAGCGAATGATTATCTTGTACTCCATCTCCAACTTCAGGCGGCAACTGCTCCTCGAAATATTTTTGGATGAAGAAAAAGAATAAGGAAAATTCACCTGCGACATAGGTTCATGAAACTTCAGTCTATTCATTAGAATAAATGATTAATTTTTATTTGAGTAAAAAAGACAGGGACACTTCCAATGGCTAACTTAAATTATCCACAATCACGTGATTAAAATCAGGTCATAAAAATTCAAACGCAATGTTATAGTGCTACCATTTATCTGCAAATTGCATAGTCCTGGACAGTAAGACTATAACTGCATCCGGCGACAGGGTCCTGCCTAGATTGTAATGGAGCTAACTCTTTAACTGTCGTTGCTCCCAGGTCACCTTTGGGCAAGGTGTAGTACCTGCTAGCCCCCCTTGTTAGGGTTACAACAGTTTGGCACTCGGAGGAATGTATTTCTTTTAGCTATTAGGTTTTTTTACATAGGGTAAAATTTTGTTTATTTGGCTGACTGCTTTTTTAGTTTCTTTTTTGTTGGGTTTTTTTTATTTCAATTTTTTGCTTGATGTTTTTGTCAGGTGCGGTGACCATGCCCCTTTCTACAATCTTTTTAATGTAATCTTAAAAAATTTGGGTATGTTTAACGTCAATTCGTTTTGTCACCTGCATTCCTTTTTTGCTCGTAGTTTTTATCCTATCGTTGAGTTTTTTGTGTTGAGAAAACGGAAGCGAAATAAATTGCCAACTACTAACTACTACTAACTATTAACTGTTTTGCAAGTTTTGCCTTTTGTCTGATGCAAGTTGTGGATTTATTTTGCCATTCTTTAATGGCTTCCCTTGCAGACATAATCCAATAACAACTAGAAATAGCAGCAAGTAATTGATTAACGCCGTGATGGCCTAATTTTTCATGAAAATGTTTTACAATTAATGTAGTAACCCAACAACCTTTTGGTAATATAACAGGATACTTCGCTGAATATGGTAAATAATCTGCATATTTTAAACGTCCTTCGCATCTAATAACACCGGTTTCATCCAACTACGGGCGTAACTTTAACTATTTACTGTTTGTGGAGATCTCTTTTTTTTTACTTAAGGCAGTGTACTCAGCTGAAAAAAATTCCTTCTGGGCGTTTTGCAAAATCAATATTTCGGCGTCTTGAATCTCGGACACTTCAAGTTCTTCTAGACTTCTTTTTTCCTTTGGTGCGCGACAATTTTCTAAAAACCTGTACACCCAGGCATACATTTGTTTAAGTCGTGTCCACTTGGAAAACCGTTTAGGGTCCAATTTGCACAATTCATTTAAATTAATCAAATTTTTATCTGGTGCATAAGACACAAATGTACAAATACCAGTATCACAATCTTTACGACATTCTTTAACATACTTGGGTAATTTAATTGGAGTTTTCGGCCATTTAAATTTATCAAGATGCAGATAGTGAGGCCCATTTAACCACAGCGAATTAGTTTTTAAGCATCGAACATTAGATCCTCTGCTTATAATATCAGCAGGATTACGTTCTGTATTTACATAATTCCATTGATCAGGGCTGGTGTTTGATTGAATTTGCCCGACACGATGTGCTACAAATGGTTTAAAAGATCTGCTCTTGCCTCGTATCCACCACAAAACGTTCATACTATCTGACCAGATGTAGAAACATTTTAAAGATCAGTTCATTGCTGCGGATACAATTTTTCCAACTTTTAGCCCAACTGCTGCTGCCATCAGCTCAAGCTTTGTCACAGTCATGCATTTTAGCGGAGCAACTCGACCCCTGCTAAGTACAAAACATACTTTCACGCTTTTATCAACATACACATGGCGGACATAGCAAACTGCCCCATACGCATCACTCGATGCATCAACAAAAACATGAAACTCAGTGTCAATAACATGTTGATTAAATCCCAACCATCTGGATATCTTAGTTTCAGACAAGCAGCAAATTTCATTAAGCCAATTTCGACAAGCAGTTTCAATGTCACCTTCAATTTTCTCGACCCATTCATAGCCTTTAACCCACATTCTTTGAGTAAGAATTCTAGCTTGCACGATAAACGGAGCAACAAATCCCATTGGATCAAAAATAGTGGAAATTTTCGAAAGCCATTGCCTTTTCGTTACTGTCACCATTTCACCAGCAACAAATTTATACTCAAACACATCTTCAGTTGCTGTCCACCACAATCCTATAGTTTTTACACAGGACAAAATTTCACCACCATCAAAGCTCATACGTGAAGCTCTTTCAATAATAGGTATGTGTTGAGCAACAGCCAACGAGTTCGAACTCCATTTTCTCACATGCATGTTTGATAAGCCCCACAGTTTCATTAGTTCTCGGTACAAGCCAATACCTTCCTCCTCAATATCAACAGAATCCATACTATCGTCCATATACGTGGATTTCAATACAGTTTCTGCAGCACAGGAAACTCTTCAGAAAATTGCTTGGCATGTTGTTGCGTGACATATTGAGCAATAAATGGTGAAGAGTTTAAACCAAATACAACACGACTAAACTCGTACACCTCAGAGGGACAAGATTGATTTAAATCTCTCCACAAAAATCTTACAAACGGTCTATCCTTTTCAGACAATTGAATGCGAAGATAGATTTCAGCTACATCACAAACAATACAAACAGTTCTTTTTCGAAATCGCAATAAAACACTCACCAAATCTTGTTGCAACTTCGGACCAACAGCAATAGCATCATTTAAACTAATTCCATCACACTGCGCAGATGTATCACACACAATACGAAGAGCAGGTGTACATTTTTCAGGTCGTAAGATTGGAAAATGAGGAAGCAGCTATTGTTGAAGAGCCTCATCATCTTGCTTTTCAATTTTCTTCACATATCCCTTCTTTATATAAGAATCAATAACATTGTGTGTGTGTGTGTGTTTACCCCTCCTCTTCCTTGGGATGGAGGTACGGCATGAACGGTAATTCAGGTTCATGCCGTCAACCTAATTGATATTAGGCTAGGGGAAGATGGCAGCCCATTTCGAACCAGTCTTGAGTGACTGGTAGCCCCACCACCAACAAGGCGGACTGCCACTGGTGGGTACCCAAGAGTCGTCTGACATGCTGGGTTAGCAACTTCACAATTATAATCCGGTGAAGTACGGGTGGGGCCACCTGTCTGCAACATAAAGGTGGAGGCGACCCGTTAAGTGCCTTGCCCAAGGACACAACAAGCAAGCTTGCCGGCTTGTTCTCCACACTATCCCTTTTTTATGCTTTGACATTCGTATAAGCAGTATAATCAATGACATTCGTGTAAGCAGTCGCCAATTCGGAATTCTTTAACAATCTTTTCTCTGCACTGTAGAGTCGTTTTAATGCCATCTCAGAGTTACAAGGTAGTTCAGTTGAACTCATAGTCCATGGAATGGAAACTACATAGCAATTTCCAGTCCATATCAACCATTTCTCCACAACCTCTAAAGCTCTTTTCTCTTCGGCATTTGAAATTGATATTTCAGAGCTGTCGCATTCCTGTATTTGCCAAAACTTCTGTAATGAGTTGTTGATAGATCTCATTACATCTCTCTCAGCATCATGAAGAAGGTACGCATAATTGGTATAGCCTCTATCGATTGTAGGTACACATTCAACACAAGTCCAACCTAATGGAGTTAACCGCGCTATTGGTTCTCCGGGCTTTCCGTAATTTTCCTTCAGACTTTGATGCAAATCTAAATAATCAATCCCAATTAACATATCGACGTGTTGACTTTTTTTTGGTGGAAATGAAATACTTTTGAGATGCTTCCATCTCGATTTTAGTTCACACCATGTTACAGCTTTCAAATTCCCTGTAACATTTTCAATTGTAAAAGCAGTTATTTCAGTTTTCAAATTCCCATTCAAACTTTCAAGTTTCATTGTCACTTGTTGTGTTTCAAACTGTTTATTTTCACCGTTTAAAACACTTACGTTTATGCACTGAACATCTCCTTCTAATCCAAGTTCTGCGGCTACATCGGCATTTAAATATGTTTTTGTACTACAGTCGTCAAATAATGCGTTAACTTGGAGTTTTCGTTTTCTATTTGCTAGCAAAACTGGAACAGTTCTCATAGCAACACGCTCTAACGGAGAACTTTGCGAAATCAGGGTTCTTTGATCTTCTTTCTTTTGAAAAGTAGTGGTCTTTGCTGTTCGTTCTTCTATTTGCTCGCTCTTTTTTTCATCTCTTGTATTATGGATGTCAGATCGTGGTTCTTCCGATTTGTGGAGTAAACGATTGTGAAACTTTGGACAACCTTTTATACCACACGGTCTGATTTTACGGCAACTTTAAACAGTGTGATTTTTCCTGAGACAGCAATAACACAGGTTTAACTTTTGTATCATTTGCCATCGCTGTTGTGTGGTCAAACTCTTCAATTTAAAACATTTCCAAATTGGGTGATTCTGGTTACAAATCTCACAACAAATTTGCTTTGGGCTTTCTTTTCAGCTATCAAATAGCGTTCTCTGACTATTATCGCCAACGCTTGAAGCACCTCAGTGTCAATAGCTGATCAGAGAATCGAGTAAATTTGGCTTTGCATGTAGATTTAGCTCTCTTTTGAGCTCGCAAATCAACGCTATCAGACTTTGAGCATACCGGAGCATCAGAAATATCTTGATCATTACTCATATTGAACAGTCTTTTCCATTCAACGATTAGCAAACCACAACGACGACAATAACCACCCTCTGCTACCAATTAATGTTATAATATTAATGTTATAAATATTATTGTTAATGTTATAATTAACATAATTAATGTTATAAAGATGATTTTGCTTTGCGTTTTATTTGCTAAGCCTTGCATGAAATGACGGCACGCATGCAAAGCGCGTTTTTGTTTTGTATAGCTGCATAATTTTTGCAAGCGCGCTTGTACTTGCGCGTGGTTTTACAAGCCTGCTGCGTTGATGGAAATTTAAGTTAAAGCGTATTTTGTTACCAGTTGCGATAGAATTTTAGTTTTCTATTACTTTAAAGTTTACATTAATTTACGAAAAAACTAATAATCTTCTTTTGTTTGCATGTATTTAACTTTTTTGTTATTCTATTTGAATAAGAACAAATTATTATTATTTACGTAAAATTGAAATTGTGTCAAAATTTGAACGAGCCAGGAAAGCATCGAAAATAAACCCCGAGTTCGAAACGTCGAAACATTGGTGACTTTGTTGGTGACTTTCTATTGGTGGTTTGTAGTTGAAGTTACTGAGGTTGCAACACAATTACCCCCCCCGCAACCTCAACCGTTGGTGGCTTTCTATTTGTGGTTTGTAATTGAAGTTACTGAGGTTGCTACAGTATTTTTAAGCAAAACCAATAAAAGGCAAATGCTATTTTTCTTTGTAGTGCACATTGCAATAAAGCCCAGGAGTAAATTTGTTTTTTTTGATATCCAGTGGAACTTCCGCAAAGATAAAAAAAATATTTGATTTAAGCGCAGCGCAAGATCTGCAAATGCGGAAGTTGCACTCCAAATTGCGAATTTCCCATTTCTGAAAATCAATGACTGTAAAACTAGGTGCATATTTGTAGCTTTAAAGTCATTGGAGCAATAATTCTTTTGTAGACCTTTAGCTGAATATATGTTAGTTGGCTATAATGCTGCCTGTTGATTCGCGGACTCAACAGGAAAAATACTTGCCTGACTTAGTCATCAATTCACATTTACACCATTTAACAGTTTAATGACCAGTTGATAAGTCGTTGCAGCAATCAGGGGGGTTTTGTATAGAAAAGCACACATATGGTAAACACTAATAACAGCAGAACGTTACGTTGAAAGCATATGAAACTTGCACATATCGAATTGTTGACTTTCAGTTTACAAATCAAGTAAATATTTCAGTTAGCCTTTCGGTAAGCTATTAGCATTACAATCCTTAATTATCTCTACAATGCCTAAATTAAGCTGTAAAGACCTTACGCGAAGTGCAAAAAAATCTGCAAACTAAACTGAGTAATTAATACCATTAAATCAATATACAACTAGCTATAAGCCAAATCTTTACATTACAAAGCTAATCACTATCGTTTTGTCGAAATAGCAAAATATACGTCAGAATCTTCCCAGCAAGTAAAAGAAAGCATGACTGAACTCAGGCAAATGAGTGGCTACGCTTAGGACGTAACAGTGCAGAGATGATACGAAGTATACAAACGATGCTACGAAAATGTTCACGTGTTGCAGCCACTGCAACTTCGACGCATACAAGCGCAGCTATCGCGGCAATGTAATCTAGCTACTAAGTGTCGTATGAGCACGAAGATGTTACAAACCTCAAACCGAAAGTCACCAACAGCAATGTTAACTTATAAACCAAACGCAATCTATGACAATAGCTATCATGATAGAAGTGACTACACGCCGTATTGAGTATAGTCTTTTGACACCAGACTGCAGCCAGATGCCCGCCGTTGCGCTACAGTGGTGACCCCGCAAAGAAACTACATCTATCCCGATGCTGTTGGACAGCAGCGCCTTCAATCAAGCAGCAGTAGCCATCGTTAAGTTGCCGAGCCCAAAACCTCAAGAACGCCTTCCAATCAATGTCTTGACTGGACTTTGATTCACTTCGGCCGGCAATCTTCTCTCTCTCTTATCGGTGGCGGAGAAGGCATGTTGCAGCCACTGCAGCAACCGTCTTCGTTTAAAACAGTCAAAAACATAAGCATGACTACAACTCTGATCTCTTGTTCGCTAGCCAAGAAATTGCTCCCAACTGCAACAAAATCATCTTGGATGCCGTTCCTCGCTCATAGCATTGCCACATTGCTGTCAAAATCTCACCTTTAATATCTTCCCAAAACACGTACTTGAAGCGTCGATTTAATTTCACAAAGGCAAACTGGAAAGGTTTTAAAGCTGAAAGTGACAATCTAATTTCAAAATTAAAACCAGAACCTGAAAACTATGACAAATTTGTCAAATTATCAAAAAAATCAACTCGGAAATATATACCTCGTGTGTGTCGAATAGATTATATACCTGGTTAGCAAAAGAAACAAAGCTTCTGTATAATAAATACCAGAATAAATTCAAAGAAAACCCCCTTAGTGAAAACACCATCGAACTTGGTGAATCAATTATGGTACAACTCGCAGCTTTACAACAAAAAAGATGGATACACTTTGTGGAGTCAACCGATTTAACCCAAAACAGTCGAATGGCATGGCATGACATCGGCAAAATCTCCAATGACCTAACCAAACCGAGCTTTCATTACAAAGTAACTGCAAACCGAGTGGCCCATGTACTTATCAAGAATGGCAAAACACAAGTAATGAAGAAACAATCAAAAATCAAAATACCATACTCCAAATACAACACAAACAAACACTAGTCTTTACTGTCTGAAGAATTTACCTTACATGAACTGGATAAAGCAATTAAAACCCTTGTGAATATCAAAGCCGCTGGAATAGATGATATAAGCATGAACTTCTCATACAGCTCGGACCTAATTGCCAAAAATGGCTTCTAAAAAATGTTTTATGCTTGCATTAGAGAAAACAACATCCCAAAACTGTGGCGTAAACCAAAAACTAAAGCCATTTTAAAACCTGATAAGAACCCCCAAGAACCCAAAAATTTTCGACCAATTTCTTTGCTATGTCACACCTATAAGCTCCTAGAACGAATGATCCTTAATCGCCTTCTGCCGATTATGGATAAAAAACTAATACCCGAGCAGGCTGGCTTTCGACCAGGTCGATCCTGCACAGGCCAAATATTAAAGTTTACACAACACATTGAAGACGGTTTTGAGAAAGGAATGGTGACTGGTGCTATTTTTGTAGACCTCAGGGCTGCTTATGACACTATAAATCATCCAAAACTTCGACACAAACTTTTAGAGATAACAAAAGATTCATCTCTGACTAAATTCACACAAACTATGATTAGCAATCGACGATTCTATGTTATTCTAAATGGTAAAAGAAGTAAATGGAGAAACCAAAAAAATGACCTACCCTAGGGTAGTGTTCTAGCCCCATTACTCTTTAATATCTACAAAAAATGACCAACATCAACCAGAAAATACACAAAGATTTCTCTATGCAGATGACCTTTGCATCACCGCCCCAAACAATTTTTTGAAATGGTTGAGCAGCATCTTCGAAAGGCACTACCAATCTTATCCTTATTCTGCCAAAACAACCGAATAAAAAACAATCTGGCAAAAACACAATCCTGTCTATTTCACTTACGCAACCATCATGCTACTCGCAAAATGAACGTAATATGGAATGAAACACCAATCTCGCACGACAAATATCCCGTATATTTGGGCGTTACAATGGATAGAACCCTCTCCTTCAAAGAACACAGAAGAAAACTAAAAGCTAAAATTCAATCAAGAAATGCTCTGCTTTCCAAATTAGCAAATTCTAAATGGGAAGCAAACCCTTATACTTTGCGCACAACTGCTTTAACGCTGTGCTTTTCTACAGCTGAATACGCCTGCCCAGCGTGGGAGAGATCAGCTCATTCAGGAAAAGTCGACTCAGCTCTGAATGATACATGCCGACGAATTACAGGATGCCTTAAACAGACCCCCCTCAACAAGGTGTACAGCTTGGCAAGAATTGCTCCTCCAGCATTCGCCGTGGAGTATCCAGCCAATCTGAGCGACAAAAATGCAATTTGGACCAACAACCTCCCATGTACGAATTGACAGCCGCCCCATCCAGACTGAAGTCTACAAAGAATTTTTTAAGAACTGTTCCTCCTATCGACAAGCACACCACACACCAACTCAAAACACCGAACCTATGGCAGAACTACACGGATAATATTTCAAATCAACACAAGCTCCAAAGTTCCACAAACTTTTTCGGTCACGTAAAAATAGCCAACAGAAATATTCTTATTTTCACGTAAAAATAATCTGCAACTTTTTTCTTACGGTCAGGTAAAAACGATTTGAGCAAGTTATTTTACGGTCACGAAAAAATGACCTGAAAAATATTTCTTACGGTAACGTAAAAATAGCCACTGCCTTTCAAAAATACGTAGTCTTCAACTTTACCCTGCTCTGTTCGCTTGTCTTCGGTTTACATTGTTAAAATTTTCCCTTGAAATAGTGAAAAAGGTTGGAAACGCTGTTGTATTACTCAAAGTCAATTACATTAATTTTACAAATTATAGGAGCTGGTGTTGCCTGTTTAAAATATCACTTTTAATTAATTGATGTTAAGGCATATAGGCTAACTGCAATCAGTTGAATAAAACATACCACTTCCACGACCGGTTTCGTTCCTATTGGTCCACCTGACGAGTTCTAATAGGAACGAAACCGGTCGTGGAAGTGGTATGTTTTATTCAACTGATTGCAGTTAGCCTATATGCCTTAAGATCAATTAATTAAAAGTAAATCCATTGATTTTGTGTTTCAAAGATAGAAATCCACTTTGGGAAAAGTTTCTTAACTTGGAGAAATTTGACCCTATAAGTTACAACAGAGGCAAGTTTGAAGGAAACAAAAAAATATTGTTCAAGAGTTAAAATTCCAGCATGTGTTGAATTACAGGAATTCTAAATAAGACAAAGTTCTTTGGTGTTTCTCTCTCAATGTCAATATTGTTCAGTATTCCCATGGATTCTTACCCATTTTTATATAATTTTTAAGGCAACTTGGCCTAAATTTTATTTTTCTCATAACTAATATTTCGTGCATTCCTATATGAGGTTTGGGTAATAAATGATCTTTCACCAGATAACCTTCAATATTCACAATTTAAATCAGTATGAGTCATGGTGCTCATTATATTTGTTCTGGACACTCTGACGACTCCAGTTAAATACTGGAGGCAACATTTTTTGCAAAGCAGATAAGCTACTGATAAACATTCAAACACAGAATTGTAGTGGAAAAGGCAGGATATTGCTATTTTTATTTGTTAATATAATATTGTTGTTCTTGAATCTTCCTCTTTTTTTGGCTTTTCCCTATTTGGAGTTGTCACAACAGAAAAGTATTCTCCATTTGACCTGATCAACTTTGTCTCCCTCCCTAGCTCCAACCGTTTTCATGTCTATTTGCCAAATCCATTCACCTCTTTGGCCTCCCTCTTTTCCTTCTACCAGGCACCATTATTGCTATCACCCTTTTTCCCATGTAGCCTTCTTCTATCCTTTTCACGTGTCCATACCAGCATAACTTTGCATCCCGAAGTTTGTCTCCCAGCTTGTCAATTTTTGTGGTTCTTACATATATGTTTCTATCTTGTACTTTCTTGTCACTCTCAGTGTCCATCTCATCATTTTCAACTCAGCAACTTCCATTTTTCCCATTGCCACTGTTTGCATTCCACAAAGCATGGCTGGTCTAACAACACTCTTGTACATTTTACCCATAACCCTTGCTGATAACTTCCTGTCGCAGAGAACTCCAGACACCTTCCAACTCATCCTTCTCACTTCTTCTTCACACCTTCCATTGCTACTAACTGTTAAACCCAGGTATTTGAAGTTTTTCACTACCTTTACCTTTTCTTCTTGCAGCTTCAACTCTTCTCCATTATCCATACCCCCAACCTTCAAATACTCAAGCTTGTTCCAGCTTCCCTTTCAGGCCTCTTCTCTCCAGTGCATTTCTCCAAATCTCCAGATCATCCTCTAGCTCTCTATGATTTTGCCTAGACAGCACTATATCATCTGCAAACAGCATATCCCATAAATAGGCATAGCAGGCAGAGTAGGCATAGTACAGGCTTACATAGCATAGTAGGCATAATACATGTAATAGAGGCATAGTACATGTAGTAGGCATAATACAGGTATAATAGGCATAGTACAGGTAGTTAGCATAGTACAGGCATGGTAGGCGAGGTTGTCACACTGTGATGCTTATCCTTGTTAATCCTTATATAGCACTCTGATGTTTCAGCTAACTGCAAGCATTCCCACTGTTCCTCTCTGAGAGAAAACTTTTGTTTTTAGAATAGTACAGGTAATTTAGTAAATATGAAATAACTAGTGCTTATAAAAGAAAATTTTTCAGGTTTGAATGTTTTCAATATTCAAAATAAGTTTTGCAATTTTATTACCAGAAATCAAATAAAATGATACACTATAGTGTCAAGCATTAGGAACAGAAAAATGGGAAGAAAATGTGTTGCTGGCTGTAGATCCAGGTATAGTGTAGAAAACAAAAGGCAGTGACTATTTTGCCGTTGATGGCATTTTATCCTTAAAAGCTATTTTGTTGTGAGTTATTTGTGATTGGTCAATCTTAATAACATATCAAAAATGTGACTTTTGATTGTTTCTGATCGTTCAATTTTAATAGCTGACTAAAAAAATTTTACATCCCCAGTGTCCATTTCCCCACGCTGTACACTCTCTTACAATGTACATTACCTTGTACATTCAGATACTGGGCCTCCCTTACCACATGTTAAACACAACTTTTCAGCATAGTTTACACAATCCAAACAAATACTTTCATTAAGTATTTTTTTCCTGTCGTTTGAGCACGGTAGCAGATTTTGTGCTTGCATGTCGTTGACAAGCTGTAATTTAAGTTTTTTTTACTTTTTTTGATAATCAGCAAGTGAGATTTGTTATTTGCGTCTGTGACGCAAGTACATGCTTGTGCAAACTTTCCGAAGCTCTTCTTTCTTCAAAACTTATTTCATCGAGTTTTCCTGTTAGATTGACTTACCAGCCAGCAGTAACCAGAATTTATTAAAAAAATTATGCTCCAACTATAAATTTAAAAAATAATTTAGGCTACTTATAAAATCAAATAAAGTTGATTTTACTGTTACAGAATGTCCAGCACTCTGGTTTCAAAGTAAAAAAGATCGCGGTTTCTATTGGCTTTGATCTTTGTTGTCATGACTACTAATCCACCTCCCCATGTCTGCTTATAGAGAAAGGCCCAAATGCATAACGCAACCTATCCCAATAATAAATAGCAGTGAAGATATGATGTAAAATGCCCTGATCGGGGTCATTACTTCTGATAATGGTAATTTCTACTAGTTGATCTAGTGTTCTCTACTGTTTAGACTAATAAAAGATAATGAGAACATGGAGAGATGGTTGAAAACAGTTCCAAGAAATAATACTTCAGATAATCAAAATACTGCTGTACTCGGGGGTAGTTATAAATAGGCATAGTAGGCATAGTACAGGCATAGTAGGCATAGTACAGGCATAGTAGGCATAGTACAGGCATAGTAGGCATAGTACAGGCATAGTAGGCATAGTACAGGCATAGTAGGCATAGTACAGGCATAGTAGGCATAGTACAGGCATAGTAGGCATAGTACAGGCATAGTAGGCATAGTACAGGCATAGTAGGCATAGCACAGGCATAGTAGGCATAGTACAGACATAGTAGGCATAGTACGATGTGGCGATGATTTTTAGTTGTTGGAGTCCGCCTACTACTAAACGTAAAGGACAAAATTTGAACTTTACATTACATGCTTAAGTAGTTCACCAAGCAATGAAATGAAAACGGCTGCTTGCGGGACCTAGGAAACAGATGTTTAGGGATCTTTGCAACACTGTGTTGCAAAATAAAATTTAACAATCGCACGTGGTCATGGTGTTTTCAAAAAAAAAAAGGTCATCTCCCTCGCTTCGGGCGGAAAATGCGTCTATGAAGACTGTCGAGCACTCATGTCACATCGCTCTCATCTCCAAACTTCCACATCTGCATTTGAATGAGGTAGTATCAATCCTTGCTTAGAACAATTCATGAGATCTAAAAATGGATTCTCTCCAGAAGCATTTTTGAAATCCTCCACTTCAGCCGAAAATTTCTCTGTTCTGTGTTTTCAGCCCAACATTATGTTTGAAAAATATTAGATAAACTCACTAATACAACATTAGCCTAACAATATTGCATAACCTAGAACAAAAAAGTAAAGGAAAACAAGTTAATCTCCCTCCTTCACTATTCTTTATGACATTACTCGACTTAAAGATTTCCCTCTAGATAATATCTAGTACGTGAAAAAAATATCTAGACTTTCTAGCCATCATCTAGTTTCCCAATTATACCTCTAGGCCTTACAAAAAATATCTAGATCTAGCTATAAAACATCTAGAGTGGCAGCCCTAATCGGATCCCTCTTAATAGGAGATCGGCTTGAAAATGCTAATTAGCAAGTAGCAACTTCTATATTTTATAAAAGTAAAAATTATTTTTTTTTGAAAGGAAAGAAGGCTTTGTCACATTTGTGCGACTGGTTTTCGATCGCACACCTCTCCTACTATGCCTACTTTGCCTGTACTATGCCTACTATACCTGTACTATGCCTGTACTATGCCTACTATGCCTGTACTATGCCTACTATGCCTGTACTATGCCTGTACTATGCCTACTATGCCTGTACTATGCCTACTATGCCTGTACCATGCCTATTTATAACTACCGCTGTACTCGGTCTTGTTTGGTTGGTCTTGTCATCTGCAAACAGCATATTTCGGTGTGTCTTTCCTGATGTACGTGAAAAACACTAATCAGAAAATTATAAAACAGTTTTAGTTCAAGGGAAGAAATCTCCATGTGCATTCACCATCAGTGTTTAAATGTGTTCCAAAAGGTTTAGTTCCTACAAGTGTCAGCAAAATGTGATACACCTTTAAAGGATTATCAAGTAATAGCTGTGTTGATGTTGATAATTTTGAAAAGTTCAAAAAAATGATCAAATTGAAAGTTTTAGGCAGTGGCTATTTTGCCGTCGACGGCAATTTACCCTCAGAGACTATTTTGCCGTGAGTTGTTTGTGATTGGTCAATCTTAATGACGTACTAAACATGTGACTTTTGGTCGTCTCTGATTGGTCAATTTTAAAAACCAAAAAAAAAAATTTTGCACCCCCAGGTCTCTATCCCCCACCCTGCACACTCCCTTACAGTGTACACTGCCCCGTACATTTACATACTGGGCCTGCCCCTTCAGTGTACACTGCCTTTCTTTTCAAGCCCTGGCCAGCTGAGATTCGAACCCGATACCTTGGTATCTCAAGACCAGCGCTCTATCCACTACACCACAGAGTCACTGGTGCGATAATAGCAAATTTGGCTATATAAACACATGTGAATGATCACGGCAAAATAGATTCCAAGGGCAAATTGCCGTCGACGGCAAAATAGCCACTGCCAAAGTTTTAATGTTGAGCAGTTAGTTAAGTGAGATCTGTTCTACAAAATGTACCAGTATGATATCACTTGTAAATGAAAGTAGAGGTAATTGTACAGTCAACAAGTTTCATTTTTATTGTGTACCATTGTTTCCAGTTGTGGTGCCATTAACAGCACTTTTAAGTTTGAATGTTTTCATCTTGGAGTATAATGCTTTTTTCCTCATTTGTTAAAAACAGAATTTTGTTAATGAATTCAGTGATAGAAAAAGCAATTAATTGTCTAAACAGAAAATAGCATAGTCAAAAAAGCTTGATTTTACATGAAAGTTAAGATGCAATAAAATCAGCATCACAAATTGGATAACAATTGCACAATATTTACCTTACATGCTAGTCAAGAGTATTTATGTTCTTTTTTTGTTCAAGATCATATGAAGATTTTAGACAAGATCACCAATTGACCAGAGTAAAAACATTGACTCAACTTATGTCAAAGTCAATAAAACAGCCTTCTTAGATTTTTTGAAAAATGTTTTCAAACTTTAGAATCTAGGCAACATAATTGATACTAACAGATTAATGGTTGATAAAATTTATGTTAAACCATCTCTATCATACTGTGGTGGAAAAGTGTTTCGAAAGACTGAAAACAATCTTGATGCTATTGCTCATACTGTCTTGGCAGTAATGGCAAAATATAAGTTTGAAGGACCTGAATTTTTATCAAAAGTAATTTCAGTTTATTGACTAACTACTGAATTTTAATTAGAAGAAATTATGCTGATAATAGGTATATTAGTGCAATGCAGGGATGTGGAAGCGAAAGCGGTCCTTTTTCTGTGGAAGCGGAAGCGTGAAAAATCCACCGCTTCTGCTTCCACATAGGAGGGAAGAATGGAGAAAGAAAAAAATTGGTTCTGCTATTCTTTGTAGAAGAACGAATAGGGGGAGCATAAACATTAAAAAATGAGAGCAAGGAGAAGTTGTTTAGAGAGATGTTGACCTTTACATAATCAGAGTAGGGGTCAAGCGAAGAAAGAGAGGAGGTAGAAAGCTCAGAGAAGAATAAGCCCTGCTTGATGAAAATGATGCCACCACTCGCGTCTGTGACATCAGTAGAAAAAATACCAGATCGGGAGTGGGTGCCATGGGATCGCAGAGCAGACAATCCAGGGATCTGAAAAGAGGAAGATAAATTATGGTTAGATTCCTGGATATTTCTAAGGTCAACGGGATGAGACAAAATAAAGTGTGGTAGTTTAGTGCTCCTGGCTTGAAGACCCCCAGCATTCCATTAAAAAACCCTGAGAGAGTTAGGGAGGGGAAGAGAAAGCAGGAGGTAAAGAGAAACAGCCAGGAGCATGAGGCGGTGGTGAGGGTGCAGAGGAAGAAGATACAAAGTGGGCAGAAAAAGGATAAGAGGTTTGAAGATGAGGGTGGGGTGCAAGTGCTGCATTAGCAGAAGGGGGCCAGATTGAGCAATGAAGGTATACCAGATGGAGGAGTCTGAGGAGAAAGGCACAGTGCTGGTAGGTGTAGAATCTCAAAAAAAAGCAGGGAGGGAAGCTCCAGGAGTGAGAGCTGCAAAGAGTTCTGAATCTAGAAAGCGGGAGTAGTGAGCACTTAAAATGAACTTAATTAGAGCATGTGCAGCATTGCACTGACCTATCCGGCCAGGTCACCTTTCCAGCCCACACTAAATAGGGAAAGACAGGACAAGGGTTTGGATGAACGTTGCTGCTCATCAGGAGAAGGAGAAGAATAAGAAGACGGGCAAGAGAAAGGCAGGAGTAGAGAGAAGACAGGCCAATATTAAAGAGGCTGCATGATGCCCTTCTGCAGTCGTTCAGGGGGCTGCACGGCAAAAAAATGGTTTTTGTGAGGGGAGTGACTGGGACCCTCGGAAAGGCCAACAGCCATTTTGACCCAACCCAAACGGGTTGGGGACCGCACCACCACGTTGAGGCAGCTGTTGATTGGTACAGTTCAATTTTGCTCGCTTTACATTTACTTACTACATATACGACAGAAATTTCGCACTTTACTATCCAAAAAGATTAGAGTCAATACGTGTTTTGAGGACGGACAGAAGGTTCGTAATGATAATTAGAGTTAAAGTTAACTAAAAGTTAGAGTTAGTTAAGGATAGAGAGGGAAAATCAACGCTATACAGTGTAATTTGTTGTAGTGACGACAAGTTATTTTCGAGAGCTGTAACATGTGGTCATATGGTTTAGATCTGAGAAGCATTAAGTCAACTGTTGTAAAAGTGGTTGTAAGTAGTGAAGGAACTTGTAATAATTGTCTATTTGTTGAAGTGTTTAATTATTTTTTGAATTGTAGAAACAAAATATTTGATTTTCTTGCAAGCAGTTTGTGATTTCTAAATTTTTGTTAGTGGGAGTTCCGTGACAAACGCAAAAGTACATTAGGGGCTCTGCAATGACAAAAAAGATTGAAAAGCACTGTTCTACATTCAACACGAGTTTTGATATCTTAGAAAAACAAACACAGAGTAGTTCAAAACAATATGCTCAAGTGAAGTAGATAAAGTAATAGCAGTAAATGAAGGTTTTTGTTTTCTCAAAATGATGAAGAGTAGGAGAAGGCAGGCTACAAAGCCACAAAAGTTAAAAAAATGTCAACGGTCGTTTTTTGTTGGTGGAAGCGGAAGCGATAGGTGTGGAAGCGGAAGCGTTTGAAAAATAACCGCTTCCACATCCCTGGTGCAATGCGATGCTCAAGAAAGACTATGGCATGTGACGGTAGCCAAGTCAATTGTTTTTTTGTAAATCTGATACATGTCCTGTTAACCATGGTTAACAAAAAGCATTATTTATCTCACAATAGTTTTGAATCAATACTTAATCTATTGTTTAGTTATTTCCCATTATATTTGATTATGTCACTAAGCAATATTTATCTGTTGTTTAATTATGCCTTCTTGTTTGAATGCAATACAAATAATTGGTTAACTGAAAAATGTGGTGAAATTATCTTTGAGGATGACAACTAGCAGCAGGCTGTAGCAAGGTGGTCAGATTTGAAAGATTTGCTTAAAGATGGTGGTTGATTTTTATAACAATGTACCGGTAAATTGGGTTATGTATCTTTGCATTCAATACCAATTGAACATCTATGTGTTAAATTTTGCTTAAATGTTTTTTGCAATCAGACAGTTAGTGCACATAAAACATCTGCATAATAAGATAGTTTTTACAAAATAGGTGCAATCAAGTTTATTAAATTGTTTCTTCATTTTTGGAAAATTGTAACTGTAAAAGGATGCAATGCTGATGTGGGTTTTAATGATCCTTTAAGAGCTGTAGTAACATCTGACAGTGATAACAGATTTTAATATTTGATTAAATTGGCAGAAATAGTCAAATATATGGGCAGCCCCAACAAAAGAAGTTAAACAATTGACAATTGAGACAAGTGTAGCGTTCAATCATACTTGCTTTGATTAAGTGAATCTAGTTAGAAGTGGGTAAAAGTGCATTTTAGGTGCATAAATTATTAAGCTTAAATCTTCAGGTGTGTAAATTAATAGGTTCACTGTACAGCAATATCATGTTATTACTTGCTTTTGTAGTACACACTATTACACACAATGTACAACAATTGCACATTAATACTTGCATTTGTTGTGTCACCTGAGCTTAATAAATTATGTACCTAAAATGCACTTTTACCTAAAAGTGTATTAGAATCAAGTCATCGTTATGTTGTGCTTGGCATGCTTTCAGCAGATCTGTTGGAACAAATTTTTGGCAAACTGCATCATGGTTGTAGAGCAGTGTTTCTCAAACTGTGTTGTGGAAGTTTTGCAGATGTGCTGTGGGGTTTTCTTAAAATTACTAAAATTTATACAAGTCATCAGAATGCTACATGTGCAGCCCCAGGTCCACCAATGGCAAAGCAGACTTTCTAGACACTATGCCATCACACCAGTTTGTTTGCACTGCAATAGCACCTGTCAGTAGACCTGGGGTTCATTTCCCAAGTCAAGTCATTTCAAAAGACTTTAAAAAATGGTATTCACAGCTTTCCTGCTTGGTGCTGAGCACAAAAAAGGGATAGTGTGGAGAACAAGCTGGCAAGCTTGCATGTTGTGTCCTTGGGCAAGACACTTAACAGGATGCCTTCATCTTTATGTGGCAGACAGATGGTGGGGCCAAGCAGTGAACCCGCTGTGGTGGTCTCAGTGTAACTGAAGACTTGCAAATCAATTGTGAGCACTAACGCAGTGTACGTACCATATTTTCGCGACTATAAGGTGCACCAGAGTATAAGGCACAGTATCAAAAAACTGCAGCAAATGCATTTTTTTTCTTGCATAAGGCGCACTGGACTATAAGATGCAATAAATCAGAATAAATCCTAATTTGTTTTTTGCATGTTTTAAGTTTAAAAGAAATGATTAAACGAACAAATAAGCAAACAAACGATTAACAAACATGAAAACAAAAAATTATTTGAACAAATAAATGAACAAGCGAACGAACAATCAAAAGAATAAACAAAGAGTGTTCAAACGAAACAAGCAAGAAATGCTAATGCGAAAAATACAGCTATTTGTAACATTAAAGATGGTTCGCAGTTTTCTTATAAAGCATAATTTTATCCACACATAAGACGCACTGGATGATAAGGCGCATGTTCAATTTCTGAGAAAATTTTTGGCTTTTAGGTGCGCCTTATAGTCACAAAAATACGGTACTACATGTTCCTGCATAATGCTTTCAACAAATAGCTCAAATGATAAAGAAGAAGGTGCAGCAGTTCATACTCAGCTCAATCCTTTTGAATATGTGAGTGCCAGAAGAGTTATAATCTTTTTGTTTTGGAGATTACCACACATGAGCAAATCTTCATTAAGGATCTTTATTTGGAGTTCAATAAGAATTTTTGGTGACGATCTCCAAAAAGAAGGTCATCACTTTTTTCTGACGTGCTGAAAAAATACTTTTAGTTCTTTTCCTGTACCAAGAAAGAATTAAATTTGAGAAACACTGCTGTAGAGGGTCATATTTTGTTGCATCCCAGCAGGTTACAGAGTTAGTAAAAAGTTTTTCATTGCTAATGTTAAACTTCTATGCAATCGTGGAGCAGATGTGACAAATTTTGATGCTTCATTGAGCCATTTATGCAAAAATTCTAGTTGTAAAATGTTAGTTCATGATTCAAGTGTATTTGAAAATTTACCTGAGTAAGAATCAACCTTATCATTTGATGAGCTTCAAAGGGTTCTATTAAATAGTATGTGCCTACAATGTTTTTAAAGTCCACAATGTTAACAATGTCTGTGATGTTCATGATGTCAGCTATGTGAATGATGTTTTTGATGTTGATGGTGTCCTGCCATAGGCTATTCAGTCATGTAGTAACAATATTTGGAGGAGTGGTTCTCAATCGGGTGTCTACAGTGCCTTTGGGAGTCACTGAGAAAGTTTCAGACGAGTTGTGATCAACTGATGTAGAATAGGCCAACTGGTGCATTTTTTTGCCCTTTTACTTATTTTTTGTAATGTAGTAATGGCAAAGGTTATTATCTGTAAAAGTCACTCTGACCATTTTCTTTGATTCATTTCATTATGTTCAGGAGTATTGCCCATTATGTTTCATATGATAACCTACTGAACACACCTCCTTGAAATCAACACAGAATTTCTAGAATGATGCCAATTTTTGAAGAAACTTCTCTAGGCTTATAGCCTTATTTAATGAATGAAATAAGTAAAGAACATTAGCATATGCATTGTTGATTTGTTTTCTTTGTGTAATAGTCATAGACGTAAATGCAAGGGGCTTGGGAGCTGCGACCTCTAAATGTAGTTTTGTTTGACCACTCTTCACTCCCAATCAATTTTAAAGATAGACAAAACAGTCACTTTAAAAAACAAAAAAGATCTTTTTAGCTGATTTTGCGCCAAAAATAGAAAAATATTGCGATCATAAGAACTTGAAATTGAAAAAAGATCTTCTAATTACTTTTCTTTCAGCTCCCAACCTCATGCAAATCAAAGTGTTAATTACGCCTGCAGTCATAGTGACTTCTACAGATAATAATCCTGGCTCTCACTACATTATATAAAATAAGTCAGGGGTGTCAAACTCATTTCTGTTCGGGGGCCGCATGACATAAAAATTTATACAAGGTGGGCCGCTGACATAAAAACATAAAACACTGGTACATTTACTGGTATTATTAAGACAGAATTGCTATATGCTTCCATTGTGATAAAACTGTACAAAAACTACAAAACATTTAAAGTTAAAGTTACCAGATTAGCTTTTGCAACAAGTACAATTAGGAGGTTTTCTTTTGAAAAATTACAATAAAAATTGACAGTCACTACTATGGAAAGTTCTAAGTTTAACTTGTGTAAAAGGAGTAACACCATCTTAGTTTGACCCAGACACTTGGCACCTTTTTTCTTTGACAAGTGTATCAATGTTAGGTGATAGTTCTTGTGAAGCAGCCACTTTAAGAATGTCATTTAGATTCTTGTTTGTCAGCCTTGAACGAAGCTTATTTTTGTTGATGGCCATCACTGAAAACAATTGCTCACACAGGTAAGTAGTTCCAAACATGCACAAAATTTTGGCAGCTAGGTCTCTCAGTTTAGGGTACCCAGGAAAAAGGTACTTATAGATATCCAGGCCAACAATGGTAAACTTTTCTTTTAAATTTGAGTCACACTGCAAATCAATTATTTCCATTTGCAATTCTGTTGGTACATCAGAAGATGACACAGTAAATGGGCTGCAAAAAATTTTGAACTCTTGCTCCAGTTCAGAAAACACTTGAAAGCGACACTCAAATTCCTGAAGCAAACTGGAAATGCTTTCTTTGTACCGGCCCAATTCAGTAACCGTTCCTGTGTTGTACAACTCTTTCAGAAATGGGAAATGAACAGGACTATTCTTTGAAAACTGCATTTCCCACAACACAAGTTTAGACTTGAATGCCCTTATGTTGTCATAGTACTGTGTGACAACCTTGTTACGACCTTGCAACATTTTATTGAGGCAATTTAAGTGGTCAGTTATGTCCACCATAAATGCAAGGTCTTGCAGCCATTCCGGGGACTGTAGCTGTTCCACAGGCTTCCCTTTCATGTCCATGAAGTCAGCAATCTCCTTTCTTAGTTCAAAAAAACGTTTCAGCACAACTCCACGACTTAGCCATCTTACCTCAGTGTGGTATGGTAGACCATGACTGATATCACCATCATTAAGAAGTTGATCGAACTGACGATGGTTAAGACCTCTTGCTCGAATAAAGTTAACCGTGTTAAAAACAACTTCCATAACATGCTTCATTTTTAGTGTCTTGCAGCATAATGCCTCTTGGTGGATGATGCAATGAAAAGTATGAAAGTCATGACCTCCATTTGCAGCATTTACCTTTTCTTTTAACTTAGCAACCACACCAGCCCTTTTCCCAGTCATGGAAGGAGCACCATCTGTGGCAATGCTGACAGCACGAGCCCGGTCAACTCCAATGTTGTCCAGTGCACCAACCAAAGAACTGAAGATGTCTTCACCCGTTGTTGTGCCAGTCATTGGTACTAATTTAATAAATTCTTCAGTAACTGTTAAACTAGCATCAACACCACGGATGAAAACAGCAAGCTGGGCAATATCAGTCACGTCGGTACTCTCATCAATAGCAATTGAAAATGCCACAAATGAAGCAACTTTTTCTTTCAATTGGTTATCTACATTTGCAGATAGATCTGAAATACGGTCAGCAATAGTGTTCCTTGTCAAGCTAATGTTGGCAAAAGCCTGACGTTTTTCTGGGCACACAACTTCTGCAGCTTTTAACATACAGTTTTTCACAAATTCTCTGTCAGAAAACGGCTTGGATGCCACTGCAATTTCTTTAGCAATAAGATAGCTGGCTTTCACTGCAGCGTCACTAACTTCCTTGGTATGAGTGAAGACTGACTGTTGTTTTTTTAGTCCAGACAACAGTTCCTTCACTTTATCTGTCCTAGATTTACCTTGAATGCTTTTGAATTTCCCGCTGTGTTGAGTTTCATAGTGCCGGCGAAGATTGTATTCTTTCAACACAGAAACTTGTTGCTGGCATACTAAGCACACAGCCTTTCCATTCACATTGGTGAAAAAGTAACATTCCGTCCATTTATCTTGAAACACTCTGCATTCTGCATCAATCTTTCGTTTTTTTGATAAAGACATGTTGAAGGCTAAAGTATACTGAAAAGTTCACAGAAAATTTTTACTTTCAAAATGACGCCTAGATCTATCACAGTATCAGTTTTTGTTAATCTTCAAAATATAAAAATATTAAAAGTGAGCAACCCCTTGAGGGGCCACATTCAAGCACTTGGCGGGCCGTATGTTTGACACCCCTGAAATAAGTAAATGGACAAAAAAAATGTACCAGTAGGCCTATTTTACATCAGTTAATCATAAATCTCCTGAAACTTTCTCACTAACCCCCAAGGGGACTGCAGACTTAAGATTAAAAGCCTCAGGTCCAATTATTGACAATACATGACTGAATAGTCTGTCGTGGGACATTGCCAACATCGCAGAGGTCATGAACATTACAGACATTGTGGACATCACCAACAGAGTGGATGCAGAACGTATTATTTAAACTTCAAGCAATTCTTTATATTGTTGGATATCTCATTAAAAAAGAAGACAATTTTAATGAGTGCTAAATGTTGTTTAATATAAAAAGTACAGATCATATACTCAATATCTAAGTATTAAGTAGAGGTGGTTTGCATATTCTTGATGATGCTACATGTCAGTGGTGTGTCTTTTGTTGTATAATTTTTTTGGCTGTGAAATTACTTGCATGTCAAAGTTCTTAGTAGGTATTTGTAAATATGTCAGTAATTATTCCATTTTATTGTGAAAGAAAGCTTCTCTTTCATTCTTTCAAATATTTTTCCAAACAGACTGTGTAGGATTGACTTTATATTCAGTAAAAGAACCTGTCCAAAAGTTGTTTAAAATTGCAATTGTATGCCAGTTTAGTTTATAAACAGTGATTTATGTTTTTATTAATTGGTCATTTGTACTGTCATTTTTTTGTTGTTGGAGTAACATTAATAGTGTATTATTTTATGCAAGTTTTAGTTACTAGTCTTTCACTGTTGTTGCATTGTGCATGTGTGCATGCTTGGTTTTAATTTATAGTCTGTTAAATTATTTAGTTTTTTTTTGTGTGGTTGCAAGCTGTTCACCAAAAGATGCGTGATTTGTAGTTTTTGAGAAGATGGTTGACTTTATATTCTTTTCTAGAACGCCATTTTATGACACCATAACAGACGTGGCTGACAAAATCTCTAGAAGTTGCTGATAAAAATTTTAACTTTCTAACTGATTTCTTGTTTTTGCTATGTTTATGTGTATTCTGCTTGAATAAGCATAAGCTTATTGATTGTAAATGAAGTAGGCTTAAAGCAAATGTGATTACTTAACCTTTGAACAAGCCAAAAAACTACATCTTCATATTCCGCTGTCCTCACAATTTTTCATAAAAAATAAATTTAACTGCTTACAAGTAATTTAAGGCTGTTTTTTCATGCCTCTCTAATAAGGCAGCTTAGGTTTAAATAGTAATTATGTTGACTTGTAATTACTGGTATGTTTAAGTACAGCCTGGGGGAGGCCAACCAAAATGTGAATGAGATATGAAAGTTTGGCACCTCATCTTTAACCATGCGTCTAGCTGTCTATTGAGTAAAGAAACTTTTACCTTGATGCCTGTATTTTTCAAATAGGCATATCATGCAATGTTTGTTGTATTTTCTTAGCAGAGCTGATTTCATTTTTATTTACAATATTTACCCCATACTGTTGCTGTGCCGAGTTATTTTACTTTTTGATTTTGATGGCAGTGCTTTAGTAAGTGTTGATTTGTTGTAGCTATGTAATTTAGTTAGTCTTTGTATTTTAGGTGTCATGCAAGTTTTTCGGAAAAGTGTAAGAAATAACCTCTCTATTGCTTTTGGGGAAAAAGTGTAGGTGAGGAAATTAGGAAAGAAATAATTTTTCAGTTTCCTCTACTTCAGAAAATTATTTCTTTCCTAATTTCCTGACCTACACAAATAATTTTCTGAAGTGGAGGAAACTAAAAAATTATTTGTCGAAGCAATGTTCACTACATTGTTTTTCTAGAGATGGATTTGTTGTCCATTACTCTGGTACTATTTGAAATATCCTAGCTTTGAACCAACACTGTCTAATTAAGATAAATTAATAGAGAAGTAGTGGAGCTTTTTGATAATGTGTAAGCTACTGAGTGATTCATTTTTGTCTGCAATTTTAACTGTTTAATGAAGGTGTTGGCATAGGCTACCTGTGTCCGTATAAATATTATAATAGTAAAGCCCTCAGTAGATAAGATTTTCTGGCTTTAACTGTAAGACGGAAGTTGTAAAACAGTTAACCTTGCTTTCAAGAGAATACCTTTAGAACCAGGCTGGTTGACAGTAAATCGCCAATTAAGTTTAGTAAGTTCGTTTCAAATGAGCTGGCTCTGTTTGCTTAGCTCTCCTAAAGAAGCAGCCTTATTACTTGATGTGTAGAATTGGATAGCTTACTGCTGAAAGGTAGAAATTTTGCAGAATTGCTCATCAGCATTAGGGTAGCATTAAAGGTAGGGCTAGTTCGTTGTTTGGAGTGAGAGTTAGTTTGAGCATTATGGCCAATTCTCAGAGACCTGTTTACTCTTGGTCTGGTGAACTAGCTTTGACTAGGCTAATATAGTAAATACAATGAAATGCTAGATGTGCTATCAGCTTGGTGTGTTTTGTGTTGTGCATCTGTGCAGTGATCAATACGATAAATAGGCTGCACTCAGCCTAGATTCAATACGGTATACCTGGATAATTTGGGACAAGTTAATGTAAATCAAATCATGCTTCACATAATTCAAATAAATTGACTTCAACCTAGCGTAATTCTGAACAATTTTTTGCAACTTTATCTAGATTAGTTTCGCTTGACTACACATGCAATGATACTTGGCTGGTGTAGATGCAACATGATGACGTACACCGACGTAGTTGCATTTTCACCACAAGTGAAATGTAACTAGTAAAAGTGGTTGTAAATTAGGCTGTGGATTATAATTAGATTTGAATCCAATCAATTTGCAAATCAAGCTACAATGCTAGTAAGCCAGTATCCTTAACTATCACAACATTTTCTGCAATTACCCTAAATATTTTTTAGCTTTTTAGCCTAACATTTTTCAGCTTTTCAAGCCTATTAACCTTGGACAAGGTTAAAAGTGATGTAGTTAATTTGTGACAGCAACTTTGCTAAATTCAAATCCATGATTTTGGATCTAAAACTTGCCAAAACATGCAGTTTTGCCAAGTGCAAAATAAATACGCAAATGAAAAAAGAGGTTACAACGAAGGTGCAAGAGGTTACAACGAAGATTATAAAAGAGGTTACAACGAAGATAAAACTTGAAAGTAGTAATTAGTTCAAAATTACCCCAGGATACTCTATACTACAGAAACAAAAAATTTCACAGACCAATCCTAGCTCTCTTTTATCAAAATCTTAACCCTTACACTGATCTGTAAAATCGTCAAATTGAAATTGACGTTTACTTGGGAATTTGTCTAACACCTTATACAAAATTCTTCGTTTAAGTTTCTTTTCTAGATTTAAGATTGCTAGGTCTACAGTGCATATCACCTTGAGATTGTTTATTTTTCTAGAAATTGATTATCAAACTGAGTCAAAAATACTTATAAATTAATAAAATGAACTGTGTTAGATTTGCATCAGCTTCATCACTATTGGTGAGTATTATGTTAGTTATGCTAATAATTATATCAGGTTTTCAGTTCAACAAGTATTTGTGTTTTTAATGTCATGTCTATCTTTCGAATTTGCCTTATACCATGGGTACAAAAGTTTTTTTGAAATTTCGTTGCATGAAGAAATTTTTGGTCACACACACATGCATAAACCAGTATTGCCTGGTGGTTGCTGGTGCTTTTCCCCAGCAAAGCCTAAAATTTCATTAACGAAGCAATCAACAAGACCCGACCTTTTTGTGGGGGAATCAGTCTCAAGGTTGTGCCTGAATTTACTTAAACTAAAAGGCAGGACAAGCATAGCAGTGACAATTAATCTGCCGTGACCTTTTTTCTTTTTGAAGATCAACCTAAAGCACCCACAGACTTCGCTCTTCATACCATTGGGAAATTCCCTCATCAGATATATGTAAACTTTTTGGTTGTGTACATAAACTTTTTGGCCACAAAGCATGACTGCGTGATTGTGTTTTTGTACCCCTGCCTTATACATTTACTTTTTCTACTTATTTTTAGTGTTCATTGATATTCTTTCACTTTTGGAGGCCATTTTTTAGGAAAACTTGAGATATTATACTTAAAACATGAGTGACCACAACTAGACATCTCATGTATCGTCATGAGACTATAAAGTTAAGGCTGTGCTGCTGATCTCACACTTGCCAGCAACCCAAACTCTTATTTGTAGTAAAGGGTAGGTAACTTAGTCGTGGGACATTTGTAAGCAATGTCAAGTTTTCAATGAAAAAATGAAGCTAGAGAAGTTATTTATTATGCGATTGTTTATATCAATGGTGGGCAAGCTGTGGCATGCTGACATGTTTTTTGTGGCTCTTCTGGTTGAATCGCAATATTAAAAAAAATTAGATAGGCTTCAATAAGCACAGTCTGTGCGATCATTGGTTTTTGCTATCTTTCATTCATGCTAGCATTCACGTGCACTTCAGGCATAACAATTTGTTTATGACATAATCAAAGTATGCATCAAAGTGTGTAAGTAATCAGTGAGTTAACTAACACTAACTAGGAGTTTGTAAGTAAGTTTAGTTAACAACGAGTTATTGCAATTTCACTGCGAAGACAGTAAGCCTAAAGCTCAAATTGGTGTGCTTAAACACAATGCAAAACAAAAATGATGACATCAAATGCTGGCAAGAAACAAAAATGTGAAGATGAAAACCGACGTTTTGATTTAGAATGTGAAGAAAACTATGTGTTTACTTGTCTAGAAAATACACCTTTGTGTCTAATCTCACATAAATTATGGAGTCAAAACAAAGGTAGTAATGTGAAACGTCACCATAAAACGACTCACAAGAACTTTTCCCACAATTATCCACCTAAATAAGATATGCGGTACAAGAAAGCCGGTGAAATCTGTGCTGAAGAATCTGCAGAAGTTTATAAAAGCGTTCAGCATGGAATCTGATGCAGTGACTGAATCTTCTTTTGTTATGTATTGGAATACTGCTCGTGCTAAACACCCATACTCTGATAGTGGATTTGTGAAAAAGAATGTAGCTGAGGTTGTGACAGTATTGGAACCTAACAACAAAAGGCTTCAGCGGCTAATAGAAAAATATAATCTTCACGCCAAACTATGCAAAGGTACATGTCCTCGATCAGTGCCGATGTTAAAGTTACTATTCAAAATGATTTGAAAAGTTCACATGCATTTAGTTTAGTGCTTGATGAATCAACAGATGTTCAAGATACTCTGCAACTAGTGATAGTTTTGATATATTTCATCAGATAAGACTGTTAAAGAGGGATTGTTGAACTTTGTGACATGTAGAGAAACAACTCATGGAATCGATAATAAAAATGCACTTGACGAAGCTTTAGCAAATGCCTATGTGCCACTTATCAAACTCGTCAGCTTTCCACTGATGATGCAGGTGCACCAGCAATGGTGGGTAAACATGATGGATCAACTGAACTGATGAAATCTGATCTTAAATTTCCAAAGTTCTTCCTCTTACATTCCATTATTTACTGCAAATATCTTGTAGCCAAATATTTGAAGTATGAAGATGTCGTGGAAACTCATTGAAACCATAAATTTTTTATGTGTAAGTGGGAAAAACCATCAACAGTTTTGAAACTTTGTGGAAGATTTGGAGTTGGAAGATGCCCAAGTGATGTTTCATTGTATTGTGTTGTACGACCAGTAACTTGATATGATTTCGATTTGTTGGACCCAATTAAGGATTTTCTTGAAGAAAGAGGAAAAGTTATCCTTTGCTAAAAATAGTACGTGGATGCAAGGCAATGCTCTTCACAGATGCAATAAAGCATCTGCAACATCTCAGTTTAGTGCTCCTTGGTACTAAGAAGGTACTCAAACAATTTATAGTTTCCAGAACAAAATCAAAATTTTTCAAAGAGATGTAGTGTCAAAAACAATCTTTCATTTTCCTGACCTCAAAATGAGAATGAAATAAATACTTTCCCTGAAGAGGTAATTTTAGACCACAGAATGGAGGAACACAAAAATAAATTGCAAGGACTACTGGAGGAGTTCCAAGCCAGATTTAAAGATTTGTGGGAGCTAAAACTATGCTTTGCATTCCTTTTAAATTCATTTACCATTAATGTAGTCAGTAATGGCTGCCCTGTCAGTTTGCCAACCATTTGTGACAAACATGGAAATGGAACTGAATGAAATGCAAGAAGATAAGGCTCTAAAAAATTCAGTCAATGGCACTCTACAACTGACTTCTGGCCACAGGTCTCACAGAGTAAATAACCAGAACTCAGAAAAACCAGTTCGCGACTTATTGCTGTATTTAGTGCGACATGTTGTGAATCTTCATTCTCTGTAATGCAATTTATACAAGCAAAATATCGTGCAACCCTAACAAATGAACACTTGGTAAAATTAATTCGCACAGCTGTAACGATATATCTTCCAAATTTTCAAAGATTAGCAAATCAAACAAAAAACTGATGTTAATAAATATTATTTTTTTGAGTTTTTATTATCGTTCAGTTATTTTGTGTAAAGCTTGCATTGTTTACCATATTTGTATTGACATTCCAAACTTTCAAACTGATTTTGCGGCTCTCTGGTGTTTGTGGCTCTTTTATTGAATACGTTTGGCCACCCATGGTCTATGAAAGTACTGGGCCTATTTCTACGTATTTTTTTGTTATTTTATAGGCAAAAATTTTAGTTTTAAGCCAAAAATAATTTGCATTGAACTTTCAAATTTAAATATTTCCTACCTAAAGACCGCAGGTTTACATTCTAAATTCACCAAAAATTACCTAATGTAAGCACCATTTAAAGGTTTTATGTCATTTGATTAGAAAATACTACTCGTGCAATGCCTCAATAATTTGGTTGAAAATTGCAGTGTATAAATGCTTGCAGAAATAACTGCTGCAAAACCATTGCGATACTTCACCCCCATGGATTATCTGAAAGAAAATTGCACACTGCAGCGTTCAACAATGGCTAGAGAGGTATTGTGGCACCATTACAGCTAAAGTAATAGTATTGTGATATTTTAGGCAGGTCCTTGAAAGACAAAAATGTTCTTGCAAATTCGAATTGAGAGTACGTCTAAATGTGGTTCACCGTGGAGAGGTGGTTTCAAAGCATTTAAACCAGTCTATTGGCATTGCCTGGGAAAAGACGCCTACCTATAACTTGAAAGGAGAGGAGCATACACCAGCAATTCAAATCTTTAACTCACTAAAATTTTGTCAAAAAAAGGCATATAATAGGGGAACTATTTCTTGAAGAATTAACTCACAAAGGAGAATTAGTTATCATGTTTAGTTCATGATTATGGCTAAATGAGAAGCATGGAACAATATTTTGCCTCCTATACGCAAGTGCTATCAGTTATCATATGATGATTTGTTTCCTTATTATATATGGTAATAGTTGCAAAATAGCATTTTTGGCCAAGAAAAGGTTTGCAAAAAAATGTTTGGCAAGCACTATGCAAGGGGTGGGGGTTGACTTTTTGCCAAAAATGTCATATTAAGCTAAGGTCAAGTTCAAGAAATTGGTTCAGACTTTTGTTGTTTTTTTGTGCTCTTTCTTGTCAATAATATTGTTTGGGACAAATGATAAAAGCTGGGCCAAAATACATCAGATTTAGTAATTTACCTAAAATTTTTTAAGGAGACCCAATCGTTTACTCTGCGCAATATTATTATCGCGTGTAGGATAACTACAACTTTGTGATCAACAACTGGAAATTTTTCGGTAGATCATGCATTCAAATTGATGTTTTGTCTTTTCTCAACATGAAGTCTTTTTTTGATGATCAACTTTTCGAAAATAATTGTTTTTTTCCTGATGATCACGAAACAAACTTAAAGATAGTTTTTGAGATTTTGAAAGTGTTTTTTGTATATCTTTGCTGTGTCATATTTGAGAGCCATCGCCATTTATACCCTTCAAATTTTTCTATGGTCGGATTGGTGTCATTAACGAAGTACGAAATTAACATTTTGCCAAAAAGCAATGCATAGTTTTTTGAACTACCTCCTTCCAGATAGTTGAATGCGTATTTTTAAACTACAGTCAAACCTCGGTTTTCGAACGTCTCGGAGTTCGAACAATTCGGTTTTCGAACGGAAAATTTGAGATGAAAATGACTCGGTCCTCGAACAAAAATTCGGTTCTCGAACAATTCAAAAGAAAGATTTACCTGAACCAAAGAGACAGAAAATAGAAGAAACACCTTTAGAGTTACCAGAAGGTTTTATTATAGGAGATTCCCCCTCCAACAAATAGCTCATCCCTTTCTTCCCATCACTTCGCATCAAAAAAGGTGTACATATGTACAATACAGTACTGTATTATTTAAATTTACATTAAAATTACTTGTTATGTTTTTCGTTTTATTCACACTTTTGTGTGTTATTTACTCTTTGAATAAATGGTTTTATACTACTATGTACAGAGTATATTGTAAGCAGGCAAATAAGTTATTCTTTTGGTACATGGAACGAATTAATCTCTTTAACATTCTTTGTAATGGGAAAATATGATTCGGTTTTCGAACAAATCGGTTTTTGAACAGCCTTCCAGAACGAATCGTGTTCGAAAACCGAGGCTTGACTGTACCTCCTTCTAGATAGTTAGATCTTTTAAATTTGAGTTGATTATTGCAAAACTTATTTTACATCAAACATTAGCCTTTCATGAGATTAAAACAACTCTGTAACAAAATTAGGGCAAACTGTTTCGCAAAACAACTTTAAATTTCCTTTTAAAGCAACAGGTATTTTGAAATGTTAGTCATTGTCTTCAGCTCTCGTTAGCTTAATGTTCTCTGCTGTTTTTATTGCGTCTCAAGCTTGATACATACTGTGACTTCATAGCATCGTAAACCGCAACCTTGACGATCTTTATTGAGAACATCGAATACACACAGCAGTAAGAAGGTCAATTGTTTGGCAAGTTCCAGTTAAAAAAAGGTTTTGGGAGCTGTTTGGTTACCGTATTTTTCAGACCATAAGGTGCACTTATAATTCTTTATTTTTCTCAAAAATGGAACGTGCGCCTTATAGTCCGGTGCGTCTAATTTGTGGATCAGATTGCGCTTTGTCACCAACCTCTGAACAAATTTTATGTTGTAATAGTCGTTACCAACGTAATACCTCCCCTACCCTACCTCGTTCTTTTTTGAGAGCAAACTTCTTTCTTTCTTGCAATCAAATTACCTACTCTTATTCCCCCTTGCGAGTGCGTTTTTTCTCTTCACCTACTCTCGTTCTCTTCATTTTACCTGCGTAAAACGCACATGCGTCGCGCATGTATTGCAACATGTGCAGTACCTAGCAACTAGCCGTACACTTCTCACGCAATGCGAACACAACAATTGATTGATCATAAAATACAAGTACCGCACCAATAAAATTGAGTTTTGGTTTCATTAAATGCGTCTTATGTATGAAAATAAACGCGTTGGAAGACGTTTACTGATACTGCGCCGTATGGTCCGAAAAATACGGTACAATAAAGTACAATGAATTGAAGAAAATTATAACTTCTAGCGCCAGTTTACTGTAGGTTACGGTAGACCCTATTGACAGTGACATTTGAAGTAGGCCTATAGGCTGAAGAAAACTAGCTTAGCCAGACAGAGGTTGGGAAGGCTATCGAAGCTGTGTTTTTTTTCAGCAAGATTACGTAAAGACCTTTTTAGAGGTACCCAAGAACATCGTAAATCGAATGAAGACCTTTTTTAAGACAGGCAAGAAATGTTCTCACGTCAGAAAGCTTTGTGGAAAGCGTGAGAAGAGTGGGGATTCCGCAGTTGTAATCTAATCGCGTGGCAAACGCACTGGGCTTTAGGGTTTAAAAATATCCTTTTTCCCATTAAAAATAACTGCAGCGGTAGTCAGAATCAGTATGCGAAATTTCAAAAGAACTGTTTGAAAGCATTGTTGGGGAAATTCAGTGGCATATTTCAGGGCAAAAAGAAAAAGGGCAATGACCTCATTGAGCAATTTGGCAGGAGCAAATAATGTAGTACAAAACACCCTGAGAGATCGGTCTCTAAAAAAAAACCCTTTTAGGTGAGCAAATTACCGCTTCCAAAAAATTGATCTTCGAAAAAATTGAAGAGGTGATAGTTAAAAATGCAATTTCCACATGTAATCTGCAAAAAAATTTCTGGTGTTACTCCCACATTTGTAAATCATATGCTCAGTTAAAGCTCGGCCCCGCCCCCACGCAAAAAAATTTTGAATACACCTCTGGGAAAAATAATAGTTTTAAAATCTTGATGGAGGTGTACCTTGTTACAACCTTTGCAACTTCGATTCACACATGCGCAGCTATCGCGGCGACGTGATCTTGCTACTAAGGGTCGTATGAGCACGAAGATACTGCAAACCGAAAGTCACCAACAGCATTGTTAACTTATATATCGAACGCAATCTACGATTGTAGCTATCATGATAGAAGTAACTAGTCGCCATATGGAGTGCACTCTCTTGACACCGGACTACAGCGAGATGCCTGCCGTTGCGTTGCAACCTGAAAAAGTTGATCTGTTTTTTTTTGCGCCCCGCTTATTCTGAGATATTTTGTGCAACATTCCATAAAAGTTATCAGTTATGTGCTTCGTATCAGACTCGGCGCTGCTGCTTTTCACATTAAAATCTGCCTAAGGATTTTTTGTCAAGCTGAACACTTAGCTTTGCTTGATCTGATAGGTCAAAATCATTCATCTACAAGAAATTGTGTACAATGAAAAAACGCAAGTTGTTGGTTAAAAAGTACCAGTCAAAAGACTTATCGGTAAATTTTTTAAAGAAGCACCGTTGTTCCTGGTACAAAAATGTATCACGGTACAATTGCACTGCAGCATTACCCATATCTGGTGGCCAATACCTTTTTGTAATGTACTAAAGCATGATTAATTGTGTTTCTATTGGATGGGACCCAAATTTTTTGAAATCTGCTACTATTGTGCTAATTGTTTTTTGTATCAGACAAGAAGCCTTCGTTTATCGCGACCTGTGGTAACAGCAGCTTCATCGGTAAGTTGTTTTTTTGTAAAATATAGGGATGTTGCCCTGTATCCAAATGTGTTGAGCTATTCTAAAGCTAAGTTTGTTTTGGATGAAATCAAGTTTTGTTTTCAGATAGAAATTCTAAGCCAAATCATAGAAAATAATCATTTTTTACAATATGAAAACCTTTAGCTAAAATATACTTGGCTGTTTTGCAGTGCGTGTTTTGTCATGTGTATTAGAAGCAACGTGAAATTTTGTATGGGAGACGATAATTGCATGTTCCTTGATTCAAACCTTATAACAACTATTTTGTTGCGCCTCTAAGAAAAGCACTTCAAAACCAAATCATTTAGAAGATGCTATATTATAACTGGAAAAAGTTTTCTATAACCGTTAACAACAGGCTAGAAATAGTTAGCTATTGGTGATAGTGTTCATTGTGAGATCAGTTCTGAACTACCGTTAAAGAGTATACAGTACTATTTTCCATACATTATTTTAGGCTCGAAACTTCCAAACTTCATCTGTTCAAAAAGACATTGACACCGCCGCCAAGTTCATCGGTGCAGGAGCAGCAACTGTAGGAGTTGCTGGTTCCGGAGCTGGAATCGGAACAGTATTTGGCAGCCTTATTATTGGATATGCGAGAAACCCATCATTAAAACAACAGCTTTTTTCATATGCTATTCTTGGCTTTGCTTTGTCTGAAGCTATGGGGCTGTTTTGCTTGATGGTTGCGTTTCTTATTCTTTTTGCTTTGTAAAAGCCCAATCCAGTTAAAATACGTTTTTCGTTAAAACCTTCACAATAAATTTGAATCTGATTTGTGGTGGATTACTCTATCACCGTTCAACATTTATTTTAGAGAGCGAGAGTTTTCAATATATTTTGTCATTGTTGGGGCGTCCCTATAAACATTTGTATTACTTGCTGTACAGCTTTTGGTCTTTTATTACTGTTATATAGCAATATTCCTTGTATGTTTTTGGTAACGTGGATTGGCCCTATAAATGTGGCTGTGACCTGGAAATTAAGTGTAGTGAAATGATGGTCAACAGGCCAGGGCGTGGCACAATACTATTTTATATAATGCTGCGATATGCTTGCGGGAGAAATCATTTTGTGGCGATTTTGCATTGACCAATGATCTATTCCGTTGCAGCACTGACCTGTTGTTTCAACAACAGAGACGTTTAGTAATTTTCTTCCATCATGCTTTATCTCATTTTTGAAGCTGTTAAAAGTAGGTTAAAGGTTTTTGTTTGAATCGAAAGTGATTTAAGATCGCCTGTTTTTAAAGAATACTAGCCGGGGTCGCCCGCAGGGCCCCATCAGCGATGTTGGGGTGCAGCCGGCTTCACTTTATTGACTAATGTTTTTTAACGTTGCCTATTTTTGCTACAAAATCAACGGCGCATAGCTGCTATATTTTTCATGAGTTTCTGGAGTCCCCGAAAAAGTCTTGTTTAAACTGTTTCCAGCATAGGCGTGCTCTAAAATTGGTCTTGCTCGCAATGAAACAGACAACGATTTCACAAACGTTTATGATGCGTTGATAAAATGCATAAATTCAGCTGTGGGAGGACGTCAAAGTGAATGGTACGTAGTTTCAAGAATGACCTATTGAATACGAATAACTTCGTATTAGGCCCACTCCGACTTTTTAATAACTGTAGGACTATTTGCATGACCTAAAGCCTGTGTTAGCGCTTATGTCAGTTGGACTGGGCAAAGAAAAAACTAACTCGAAGTCAACCGCTTGCAATAATTGTACTGTATTACAATAGTAGGGCCCCATCAGTAATGTCGACGTTAAGAATATGGGTTTGCCCACTGTGCTAGTTTCACTCAATGGGAATTTATAAGAACAGTAATAAAGTTGGCAAAATCACGTAGCCGATACTTGCTTTTCGTTCCAAATTCGAAAGTATCGTTTTTTTTTATGGGTGTTTGCGCATAGCCTAAATTTAAGTTCCGCAACGTCTTATTTGCTCGGTTTCCAGTATAGGCGCACTTTGGATCTAAATTTACTGACGATTGAAACGACCAATAATTTTACCAAGTAATATCCTTTCTGAGTAGAAATATGATAGCCAGTAAACTAACGTTTCGCTTTATACTTAAAGCATCAGTTATAATTAAAATGCTACCTACTAGTCTAAGTTGATTATTGCGAGCTATTGTACCGTTCAGATAACTAAAACTACCACGATTGTTTTGTAGCACAGGAAGACTATTACAAAGGATTGCAATAACTTGGCTACGAAAAGTGTTACTAAGGTAATTTATAATCTAAAACAGTAGAAAGTTCATGAATTTCAATATAGTACAGGTATTTACACTTCTACGATAAACAGTTTTACAGCTAAAACCAAGATAATCTGTGAATTAGTAACGTCTTAAATAAATAAATTGGGTGAAACGTTTCATCCAGGTTCAACGAGTTGGACGCAGCAGGAGCAATAGAAAACTACGCATCAAAGAAACTTATTCAAAACTACGAGCCCTTGTTGAACCTTGATGAAACGTTCCACCCAATTTATTTAAGACATTACTAATTCATCGATTATCTTGGTTTTAGCTAAATTACTGTAACTGTTTATCGTAGAAGTGTAAATACCTGTACTACAGGGTGGCCCAAAAGTAGGTATACAGTTATTAAAAGTAGGGTTTGGATCCAAAAGTAGATTTGTAGTTCTTATGTAGGCACTTTTAAACCTCTAGAATGATAGTTATATCTTAAATGGAAACTGTTTAATCTTTTTAGTGCTCAAAATGTCCTTCTTTACATCTGTTCAAAACACTCTGACATACCGTGCAGCACAAATTTCAATTTGCATCAATTTCTCTGAATGCGTCATAAATGCAATCTTTTAATTCATTTACTGTTTTGGGATTCTTCTCCTTGTTCTTTACATACTCTTTGTTCTTTACAACACCCCAAAAAAAGAAGTCCATTGGTGTCAGGTCAGGTGAGCATGGTGGCCATTCAATGCTACCTGTTCTTCCGAACCAACGCTGTGTAAAGACTTTGTTAAGGTAATCTCTTACTCTTAACGCATAATGTGGAGAAGTTCCATCTTGCTGAAAGAAGAGTTCATCAAAGTTAGGTTTAGTTTGAAGTTGTGGCACTACCACTTCACAAAGAATTTCCAAATAGTTCTCTCCATTAACTGTATGCCTACTTTTGGGCCACATAAAGTGCACTGCTGGTAACTTCAAAGCACATAAAAAATAGTTTAATAACTGTATACCTACTTTTGGGCCACCCTGTATGTTGAAATTCAAGTACTTAGTTACAATTTTTGTAGCCAAGTTATTGCAATCGTTTGTAATAGTCTTCCTGTGTTACATAACAATCGTGGTAGTTTTAGTTATCTGAACGGTACAATAGCTTACAATAATCAACTTAGACTAGTAGGTAGTATTTTGATTATAACTGATGCTTTGAGCATAAAGCGAAACGTTTTGAAATAAAAAAGTTTACTAGTTTACGGGCTATCAACGATTAGTAAAGAAAGCTCATTTTTATGCTCCATATATCCTCTCATTTCACCAATTGATCGTAAGCATAAATGTAGTTGTGGGAGGGCGCAAAAGTGTTTTTAGATATAAGCTATTATAAATTAAGGACATACTACTTACGCCTTTTAATAATTGTATGTCCTAAAACCAGTAGCGGATTTTGGTGAGACAAGTGAAGCAGCTGCCTCGCGTGCCTTCACTTTGGAGAATAAGAGGCCTCCTTTCCAGACATTCTAGATAAACTATTTCAGTCCTTCAAAATAATGGTGGTCTCAAAAAACTCTTCATCAAGGACTTGGACAGATAGGGAACCCACACTGTACTTTACAAATAACAAGTCTACAAACTCCTGCTTCTTGCTCGGATCACCACAACCACAATATTTTTCGTGCTTCAAAAACTGTGGGTAGTTAAAACCGTGGGCACCGTCCCCCTTCAAAAACTCCACGGCATTTGCACGAATTACAGAAAGGGAACGTAAGTTGGGGCGCAAGTCCATCCCGTTCCCCCCTCTTCCGTTGTTCATATATTTTTAACTCTGCAGTTTGACCATATATCTTTTCAAAATATGGAAACATACTTCAGTCAAATTTACATCATAAGCCAAATGCCGTAACTGTGGATGTAAAAGCAAAAAAAACTTCAAAATCGTATTTTGCGGATTCGAATGGTTTTTTCATGGCCGAAAAAAACATTTCAAACAAGGAGATGACTTTACGATGAAAATATATACCGAGATCTAATATGAGTTACTTAAAAGTCGGGGGTGCTGCAGCACTTGATGATGAACAGCCCCTATTTGCCAAAACCAAATAAAAACGACGATATAAACAAACTGGTGTAGTGGTAAGAGCGTCTGCTTCGCAGTCGGTAGACCTGGGGTTCATTGCCCAAGTCAAGTCATACCAAAGGATTTTTAAAAATGGTATCCACAGCTTCTTGCTTGGCGCTCGGCATTTGGGGGAGGTTGTGGAAAGTAAGCCGGCAACTTCGCTTGTGTTCTTGGGCAAGGCACTAAACGGAACGTCTCCGCCTTTATGTGGAAGACAGGTGGCCCAGGCACATCGCAAATGGTGAGTCCCAAGCGAGTGCGGACGTCCCGTCCAAAATATAACGACACAATTTGATTTCTTGTGAATGGAGGATAAATATGCCAAACAAAATAAAAAACTGTCTCTTTCACAAGTAGGGGAATCCTATTGGGCAATGAATTTTGATGGCACCGGCAAGACTGAAATCTGGCTCGGTCTTAATTGCTAAAGAGATTCAACTTTTTTAAAGCAATTTTGTCTCGTCCGAGGTGGCTGGACTGACTTCACGTTACTCGCAAGTCCTATGCAGCATTATGCCACTTCATTCTGCCCGTGGCACTTTCCTTTTGTAGTTGAATCGGTTATCCCATTTGCCTTCTCGTTACCGTCGGTCGCTCACGCCCTCTTGCAGCAGTCTCTTCAAAATCTAACGCTCTTCTAAACACATGATCACCATCTCTCTTCAAAATATGCTGATACCATCGCACCACACACGCCTTTACCAGCCCGTCCAAAGTTTTTTTAAACCCATCAATGCCCTGAGTTCTTGGCTACTCTTTTTTCAATCGATTTCACCCCACAGAGGTTACCGCTTTTTTTAGTTTTGGTCAAAGTCGTCATCTCATTTTTCCTCACACAACTCTGATATATCCTTCCCTTCCGAAATCTGTTAATACCATTTTGAAGCCTGGGCATTTATGATCAGTGGACTCAAAGACTTAAGTTAGATTTACGACCGATGCACTTGTTTATTTAAGCTAATAATTGTTGCCATGTCACAAGTATAAATAAACTGACCGTTGCAAACTTTATTATCACCATCAATAAGACAAGCACCAAAACCCAAATAAAATTCACAGTGATAATCAAAATAGGTAAACCTCACCCAAACAAAACACAAGTGATTAACAGTGATGTCACAGTAGAAAAGGCGATGAATAGTTGAAGATATGAACGAATTTGTATATGACATAACAGTGGAGTGCAAACAACGTAAAAGTTGAACGCTTAAGACACTTTCTTAGGTAGTGACACGTAAAGGTAGTGTGGTTAAAACTGAACTTGTAGATTAAAATTTACACCACGATAAAGAAGGCATTACAGCAACCTTGAACAATTCTTAGAAATTTTCAAACAAGGCCACTGAGGCGTCGGAAGCGCGTTTTGCAGCCTAAAAAACAAGATGACGTTAGTTGCACTACCGCTACATCTCCATAACCTCCAGAATAAACAACAACGCCGCCACTACGACGCTCAGTATAGGACGAACTGTCCATCTGCTTCAAAATTCTTTTAAAGATCAAATTGAATTGCTTGTCATCAATGCTCTTGCGCTGATGCAGTAGTAAGACAGTCTATTCGCTGTCGGCGGAGCAGAGATCAATTATTTGTGGAGTCATACCAAAGACTTAAAACGATATTCGAAGCTTTCCACCAGCTGGACGTTCCGCACTTACGAATTAGTATGGAAAAAAGACGGCAGGTTAGCTAGTGGTGCTTTTGGTGAGATAGGCTACTCAGTGCCTTTCCTCAATCAAATATCGAATAAAGGTGATGAGGCCAAGCAGTCTATCCGTCATGGTGGCCCAGTCTCACAAAAGACTTTCAAACACAGGAAGACCTTTTACGTATGAACAAATGCACTTTCAAAAAAAGCGAAAGACAGAACAAAGCAACTGTCGTCAATTCACAATCAACAACTACAGCGGAGCACTTGGTCAACGTTTGATCAAACCGACATTTCAGACATCATCAAAAACACATCAGGTAGGAAGAGCGGTAGCAATTCAAATTCTATCCTGTTTCGTTCTTTTCATGGAATTGGCCAGACTTTTAAAAGTTAAGTTTAAATTAAAAGTGCGTAACAAAATTTTACCAACTCGTTCTTTATCTGCATTGGTACTACTGCAGCAAAAGTAGAGGATTCCTTCTAGAAACGTACTTTTGAGTATTTGGCCATAAAGCACAAGCAGCACTTAAGGTGTTTTCAGCATAGCAAAAGAAAAAAAATTGCAAGTCAACCTTGTTGCTAAGGTAACGATCTTTTAACTCTTGACTGGTTTGCGTTTACACTCAAAACCTCTACTTCCTAAGCCGTAACTAGCTAATTTGAACTCAGATACCTTGGAAATTCGACTTTCTTCTTAAATTTAGGTTTGTTTACCACTTGTACGTAATTTAACAGATCTTCGAAAGTAAACTATTACCTAGCTTCACCAGATCACACCTTGACCTTACAAGACCAACTTGTGAGTGCCAAGTGTCAAAGGCAAAGGTAAAATATTTCAAATTGGTCTTTGATATTCAAAACAATAAAATTTGCTAAACGTCTCTTCAAGCTTGAAAATTTCCGCCCAACTTTTACCTTTTCCTTCAAAAGCCCAACTTTTACCCTTAACTTCGTCTATGTGAGCCGGACATGAAACCACAGCTGGGATTGGTTTCGGATGAGAAAATTCAAGTCTAAAAAAGCTTTCAAGATTCAAAGATATGGGATTTACTTTTGCTGTGGGGTTAGAGTTACCTCAACTAAGCTTCAAAGGAAAAGTAAATTATTACTAAACCAAAAACTGTCTGCAGTACGTCATGAAGGACCGCACGTATAAGACTTACCAGCAAAGGACAGCGAGTTGAGCGCTCACAGCATTACCATAAGTTACATACCGCCAAGTAAAGCACATTAGTTTGCTTTTAGGCAAACCCTGGCCGCAAAGACACTTGATTCTGCTCAGTGCTAATTCTAAAGACCAAAAGGCCTTCCTTTGTTATCTCCAATAGGCTTAATCTCTGGTCAGATTTTGTTCGAAAAGTTTAATAAGTTCTCACAGTTATTTGATTCAAACTCATGGTAAGGTAAAAGATACTGAACAGCATACCCGCCAATTTTCTTCCGGATAATCTTCAAAGTTGCGAGTATCACCACTATGCTGAACACGAGGTAGAATAGGCGGCTGAAAATAGACAGGAAAGTAATTGTTATGCTACACAGAAAATGGGGCTGATAAAGAGCAGATAAGATCTTATTTGCATAAGTCATTGAAACTGCCATTGCATCGTACATAATAGCAGCCTTGGCTGAAACTCTTATCCATTTTAAATATGCTTTTTTATTTTGTCGTATGTTTTTCATCGTCCGATCATGGGCAAACCGTTTGTCGGTTAATACAAAACATCGTTGTGTTCACTCCCGCTTTGGAGTTACCGGTATTGCTGCAACAATTCACACTGCCACAAAAAGTGCAATCAAGCAGGGAAGTGACTTTCCCAAATGCTCAACAACGTAGCCGTCCTAAGGTTCAAGCGGACAATCGTTGTTATCATAAAATGCGTTCCATCCCACTTGACCAGGCTACCGACGATAAAACAAGCATTAAATCGGTGCGTGGAATGCAACCTGTTACCAAAAATAGACAAGAAAATACAGCCAGATCTCTTAACGAGAAGGATATAGTGCAACATCTTATTGGTTTCGAAAATTGAGTTTGGTTTCAGCTTCGAGCAGGTTAGAACGCCTCTTTATGGCGGTAGTGGTGGAGGGTTATTTCCCAACAATAACTGCGTTTTTGTCGTGAACGGTACGCCGCGGCAATCTCGACTCGGTCACACTGCTTGTGGCAAAAATATGCTCTGCTAGTAGCACAGACAAATGCAAGCTGTTCTTTGCATTGGCAACAAAAAGATTTTCTGTAATCTTACGACAAAAACTCATACATTACTGTAGTTCATCCAACCCAAATGCTTACGCCATTTTTCGGTACCAACTACGCAACTTCTGTTTTGGGGTTCACCCTTTGCGAGAACTTTGCTTTTGCATAACTCACCAACATCTTCTTATCCTCCACCACAGTCCAATCGATTGTATGGAACCACTGATGACTTTTTACATCACCGGCTCCGTTCCTCATGTTACCGAGTCTACGGGTTCGATCGGCAGTTAGGAGTCTTCGAATCAAATCTCTGAAACACAGAAATCAATCTCATAAATTCTTTTTACATCAGTTCAAACGAATAATCACGATCACAATTCGGGCTAAAACTAATATAAAATACCTCAAACAACTTTTACAAACTCTACCCAACTAACTTTCCTCATTATGTCACGTGTTTCAAACTTATTTTGCATTCATTTTTACCATGAAATCCCTTGCGCAGCGCCCGTGGTCACCTAGGAGCAATTTTTTCGAATTTTTCTGGTAAGCCAGGACTCTTTCTCTACATTTTAGGTCCCGGCAGCAGAAAACTGCTCAATTATTGAAACTCAATGGTATTTCAGAAAGTCCTCCCCGTCCCTAGAAACGGGGTCTGGTAACAGCATTACCTTAAAGGCAACTCGAGCTTTCGTGAAATTTGCATGTGCTTGGAGCTGTCGTGAAAACAATATTTGATATAAGCCAGACCCGGGTGGCTAGATTCCAGTAGACAGCACAGCTGTCATAAAACTGAAAAGTTCTTGGCTGCTACAAAATACCTCTCGTCATTTCAATAAAGTTTCGAAAACAACTTAGTAAAATCTTTGTTTTGTGACAGGCCGAAACAATGGTCCTAACTTTAGTATTGAACAAACGCAACGTAGAAGTTGTCGTATCAGTGGTTTTGTTGTCCGGCCACGAAAAAAACGCTCCCGGACATCTTCAAAACAAGTTGAGTTCAGACCCGCTGAGGCTTGTTTGGTTGCAAGTAGGGCAAAGCGCTTTCGTCAAGACAAAACAACAAAGAAAGCCCGCGACAATCGAACCCATATGTCCACGATTGCAACAAGCGCAATGCAACTTTGTGCTACGTTGGTGGCTTTCTTTTAAACTCCCTTACATTCAAATATTGTGGGAGCAATAGCTCCAAGGGTTTTCTACCTGTCACCATCTCCAACTTTTGTATTCTATTTGCTAAATGCAAAAGGTGGAATCATTGTCTCTCTGTGTCGCAAAACAAAGGTTTTATACATCCACGACAATTAGGCGCGCACAACTGGACGCGAAAAATCTAGGCGCTAGACATACTAAACGCCCGGACAAACTAGGAGCCGGATCAACTAAGCGCTGGACCAATTATGCGCCAGATATGTGCACGCTGGACAAACTAGACGCCAGTAAATTTCAAAAATCGCCAACTTTAAAACCCTGGACGACAAAGAGAGCCCGTAATAATTCTTTAAGCTGGTTACCACCAGACACACAGCTTTTTGGTAGTGCAAACACAAAGAGACAAGTAAGATGCGATCCACCAAAAAACTGTATCAACTGGAACGCGTGAAACAGCTGTTAGAAAATAAAATGCGGAAAAATCTTGAAGTCAGACAACAAGAGTAATAGCACAGAATGCAGCTGACTAAAACGTTTTCACAATTTCCGCCGTGAAATAGGCAAAAAACATCAATTACATCTAGTGTAAAAGCATTTGACATAGAAATTTGCCTTCTGCCTAAAACTTTTCACAAGTAAACAAAATAATTTCAGTAATGTTTCTATTGGTAGAAAACGTGAAAATGTAAAAAAGAGCTCATACGAAAATACAAAGTTTGAATTTTTAATAATAAATGAATTAAAAAGGTTTTGATGTAAACTAAAACGCCGCATGGTCTTTTTCTTCTTCTTCGTATGGGCAAGATCTTTCATTTTTAAAGAGGCTTCTCAGATTATGAGCTTCTCATTAGCCCTTTATGCTAGTCTTCAATTAGACTGGGCCACCACGACGGATAGACTGCTTGGTCCCACCACCTGTCTGCCACATAAAAATGGAGACCTCCCGTTAAGTGTCTTACCCAAGGACACAAGCAAACTTGCCGCATAGTGATAAGTATCGTAAATCCCCAGTTAAAAACTGTCCCATTTTTTACGCCCTGAAATTACGAAGTACGGAGCTGACAATCAAAAGGTTGCTACCTGCTAGTTAAAAGATTAAAGTATAAACATGAGCGGAGACTGCGTTCCTTAAAAAAGAGACTTCATTAACAATCCCTATTTAAGTGGACCCAAACAGTCTTGACATCGTTGTAACCCAGTCCGAGTGGAGATTTTTAAATAAAACCTCAAAGGGTTACAAAAATTTATAAATTGGACAAACTCGTGTGCTTGGTTTACCGCAATGAAAGATGTGCAACATCATATTAGTTGCCGTTCACGTCACTAGAGGTCGTGCGTGCGAAAGTCACAACCACAATCAACATGATATCAAAGATGTTGCCGTCCAAAATGCTATCGCAAGCCTCAAACGCACTGTTTAGTGCTCACATAACAAGGCGATTATTGTACGCCCGTGAGCCCTGTCAAAAGTTAATTACCAGCAATCTAGCTTACACCAACAAAACTATTTCGGTCGCCGCTCATGCTGTCTAAGCACGGGCGAGTGTATTGTTGACTTTGGCTAGCTTTGTTTTACAAGTTGTATTAAAGTTGGTACTTTTTGAAGTCAATGGGCTCTAGTTTGTTCCCCGTCTAATTTGTCTGGCGCCTAGTTTGCTTGCGCCCAGTTGTCGGATACCGCAAAAATACGATCCTCACTTCGCTGCCTCTTCCAAGTTTTTCGTAAAATCAAGTTTTCCATCGAGAATTTTCTGATAAATTCCAAATGGCGTTTCATCCCAAAATGGAGGAAACCTAAATTAAATCCAGATTGTCAACAAGCCTGCAAGCACAAAAAAAGGAGCATTCGCCCACTAAATATATATTGTTTATTTCCAACGGTTGAAAAAAGGAAAAAAATTAAAATCAAAGTTTCTGTTTAGCTTAAACATGAAGAGTAGAGTCGGGCGTTTGACAGGAATTACATTTTAGTTTGTACTGACGCAACGTAATGCTTAAAGTAATCACATGTGTAAGGTTCCACTCTACTCACCCGACTAACATCTCATAAATAATCACACCAAGAGCCCACCAATCCACAGATTTCCCGTGTCCTTTACTACGTATTACTTCAGGGGCGAGATATTCCGGAGTTCCACACAAGGTCCACGTTCTATGCAGCAGTTAATTACATTATTTCTCAGGTCAAATGAAAAACTCTTACTGAAGAGCGTAGAACAACATGGTCTGGGACGTACTTCGGATTTTTCAGTGACGCTGGGATAGTCCAATTTTAACACAAACATTAAAAGCACACAAGAAACACACATTACTTTACACCACTTACTAGAAAAAAAAATCGTTCAAAATTAGTTTTGCAAAATGATTTTAAGTCATATCGTAGTCTTGTCTTGGGCATGGCAATCAACGGCATCCGAAGCAGGAGTTTACAAAAGGATTGGCTGGAGTTATATTAAACTGTTATCTCACGCCACCTTGGCCAAAGCGGAAACCTGTTAACCCTTTGCGTAGAGTTGCATACTAATACCAACAATTTTCTGCACATAGAAACATCAATATCAGCAACAAATACAACTTTAACATCAGTTTGTAGAAAAAGCTTAAAAAAATGTTTACCTGTCGTTCACTTTCTTAGCAAAACCAAAATCAGTTAACTTGATATGTCCATCACGATCAAGCAATATGTTTTCTGGCTTCAGGTCACGGTAGACAATATGATGGAAGTGAAGATATTCTAGCGCACAGACGATCTCAGAAGCAAAAAACAAAGCCGTTGTGTTGTTAAAGCGCCCTACAACATTGACAGCATCTAGTTATTAATGTCCAGTGGATTACAAAATGCAATAGTGTTGTGTTGTTAAAGCGCCCTACAACATTGACAGCATCTAGTTATTATTGTCCAGTGGATTTCAAATTCAATAGTGTTGTGTTGTTAAAGCGCTTTACAACATTGACAGCATCTAGTTATTAATGTCCAGTGGATCACATATGCAATAGTGTTGTGTTGTTAAAGCGCCCTACATTGACAGCATCTAGTTATTAATGACCAGTGGATCACAAATGCAACAGTGTTGTGTTATTAAAGCGCCCTACAACATTGACAGCATCTAGTTATTAATGTCCAGTGGATCACAAATGCAACAGTGTTGTGTTATTAAAGCGCCCTACAACATTGACAGCATCTAGTTATTAATGTCCAGTGGATCACAAATGCAATAGGATCAGACCAGCACTGTGGCGCGATGGTTATAGTGTAAACTTGAATTCTATTCCTTTGTCAAGTCATATTAAAGACTTTAAAAATAGTACTCACAGCTTCCCTGCGTGATGTTCAGCACAAAATAAGAACAGTGCGAAGAAAACGTCGGCAGGTGCTCTTGTTGTGCGCTTCGGCAAAGCACTTAACATGATACCGACATGTGATAGCCAGGTGACGAAGTCAAGTAGTCTATTTGCAGCAATGGTAGTCCCAACTAAAGACTAGCAAACCGCGCATCAGCTCACACGCCTGGGCCAATCCAGAAAGAACTAGCTCAAACGAACAAAGACAATATTTCCATGACATCGTACAATCATACTGAGCAAGTCACTTAAAGCATCCAATAGGAATACAAGTGTTATGAAAATACGGGGAATGTTCGAGCATAGTAGGCTACGACTGAACCAAAATATATTTCTTAATTTCTACCCACATTCCCAATCATATCAAACTACTTCTGATGTTGCTGACAATGCTCCCCACCTGGCGAATGAGCTTTCTACAACCAAGCCGTTAGGCTAGCAATTCTTTATCATTTCACATTTTGCAATACGGTTATTGCAATTTACTACTGGCATTATTGTTTTGGTTGAAAGTTTCACATAGATCGTGCCAACTAGCTCTTATTTGAACAATGTAATAAAAACAGTTATGTAAATGACAAGTAAATATGAGCATAATAATACAGTGTGTCAAAAGTACGCAAAAACCATCACGCAATATGCCAAAAACGAAAAGCATTACAAAACTGTAGTTTGGGCACATGTGTTAAACATACATTGAAGTTTTATTTCATGGTTTACAAGTGCTTAATGTCGCCACCAACGGCAGCACGAATATTATGAAGTTGATACGAATTTCCGCTCAAATGTGCTTCAGCATGTCGCAGTCCACCATGTTGATTGCAGCTGTTATTCAATTTTTGCATGCCATCAATATTTGCTAGAAGTGGTGAAGCATAAACTTTGTCTTTAACATACACCCACAAGTAGGTCACACACAGTGAGGTCAACGGATTTGGCAAGCCAAGCGCACAGAGCGAGATCTTAAGCACATCAATTAGTTGAGCATCAAAGAGATTACCCTAGAATGAACGTCTAAAGTACTGTGTAACAAGACAAGGTCTATGGTCCCTTGTTCTTTGGAAGAAACACTGTTGGGGACCAATCTATTTCGAGATGATCAAAACTGGCTTTTCACTTTACTGCATGCAGATTTGAATGAAAATGTGCTTCAGCAATCGATAAGAGAGGTGCTAAAGGCCTTGCTTTCTGCACTTGGCGTGCTAGATCCCCGGACCTCACTGTGCGTGACTTTTTCTTGTGGGAGTATGTTAAAGACAAAGTCTATGTTTAACCACTCCATCAAATACTGGCGACATGAAAAATCAAATAACAGCTGCAATCAACATGGTGGACTGCAACATGCTGAGGTGCGTTTGGGAGGAAATCTCATATCGGCTTCATGTTGTCCGTGCTGCTGGTGGTGGCCACATTGAACACTTGTAAAACATGAAATAAAACTTTAATAATGTACAACACATGTGTCAAAGCTAGAGTTTGTAAATGTTTTTTACTTTTGACATATTGTGTGATGATTTTGGCATATTCTTTTTGAAACACCCCGTATATTTTAAAACATTAAATTAGTCATACAATTTGGATTTGATTAAAAAAACCTGCATTGCGAAGATATGAAAATAATTCTCCACCACAAACAAATTCCAACAGCATGTACAAAAAGGTTTCATCATGATTAGACCAGTACCTAAATCAAACACTTACTTATTACTATCATACATAGAAAAATGTTTTCACTTTAAATCAGTTTTCCGTCCAAATTACTGACTACCAGGCGTGTACCCAAAAACATGGGTATGAGCTAGGGATCAAAAGTGTCTAACATTTAAATCCATCAAATTTACTGAAAAAATGGATTAATACATTTGCCAAAGAACAAAATTTTATATTTGATTGCAGGTGCACCAGAAAAAACGCTGCCTTGTCTAAAATGTGCACTACTGTTGTTAAAAAAGCATCACTCTTGTTATATAGTTAAGGTAGGCTCAAAATAAATTGCCAATTGGTCTAAAAGTAATTTTGAGATGTGCAGTTGAAACAAGATCCTGACCATACGATTATTCAAAAACAACATTTCTAAAAAGCCACCATTAGTGTTTTATACTTTTATCCTTTGCTCGCAGAAGACCTTTCCTGCTAAAAACAACTCATGACTAGATTCTCATAGTACTAGTAGCTGCCAGTTGTTCTGGTGTTTGATTGATTTGCTTGACCCACCTCGTCACTGTGCTGTAGCTTACTGCATCATCACCACACACTTGCTTTAGCGTCCTGCTTATGTTAGGAGTGGTTTCTCCCTCTGATAGTAGAAATTCAAAAACAACTCTTTGCTTTTGTCAAGATTGTTTAGTGGGAATCATGGCAGTTTTTAACTTTAACTTTGAATTAGTGGTTGCAGTAATTCGAACTCTACTTTTTCAAAAAAGATATGTAAACCTTTGTTATCAATCAATGATCTGTGAAAGAATCAGATGTTAGTTAAATGAATGCTGTAAGAAATTAAATCTGTTGCATTCCTTTCTAAATGCCTCTTGTATAATCCAAAAAAATTGGCGCATTTCTAGTTTAGTGATAGACATTGTATTAAATCAATGTGAGAAAGCATCAAGTTTAAAACACATCAAATTACCACTTACAACTGAACAATAAAAGGATGTTGTATTTGACTCAAAATTGCCTTTTCATGTTTAACATGTTCCACCTGCTTCAACTTGATAATGTCGAAAATCTTCATCACTTTGAGAGCAAAATATTCTTTTGTGTGCCTCTCCTTGACTAAAACAACACGTCCAAATGTGCCAGTGCCTGTAAAAACATTACAAATAGCAACACCAACAGTACTAATTATCTCAATTAAATCAAAATCATAGTATAAGCAGTATCAGTTGAAATCATATGCAGTGGGGGAAAAGACTGAGAAAGATCATTTGTGGTAGAAAAGACATAATAACAGCATATACCATTCTATAAATTATTTTTTTATTCATCAAATTCACTGTGATTTTTCACTGTGACTTCAAAGTGATCTTGTGTCATCGTAATGAATCCATGCTGTGAGCAGCAATAAAATATGAAAAAGCATATATAAGAAAGCGAAAATACAGAAATTTACACCAAAACACAGAATTAAGGAAGTTTGTACAAGAAAAAGAGTTGCTGAATTGCAAAATTACAGAACAACTACTAAAAGAAGTTCAAAAATCGCTAAAATGGGAAATTTACAAAAGTTGATAAATACTGAAAATATAATTTGGAAAAAAATTATTTATTGAATTGAGTTTAACCAGCCTTTTTCTTAAATTTATGTACTTGCACAAATTCTGTAATTTGGCTGGTATTTTTCTCTATTTTCATTGTATTTTAGCATTGTCATATGTTGTGAATGCAGTCAATCCGTCAATATCACTATAAAATGCCTTTATAAAGTTAAAATTGATTTGACAATAAATTATCATATAAAGTTATTGCAAATAGCAAAGTTTTCTAAACTGAGGAATCGTGGCTTGCTGAAAATCATCACATTTAGGTGAAATCAAATTAATGTCTTACACACAGAGTACAAAAAAATTTGCCCAAATCTAAAATTGGAGTACATTATTGTGACTTATTTTTATACTCCAGTCACCAGGAAACCCTTTATAAAGTATGCTAGAACATCTTAGTTTAGATTTACTTTAGAGTTGCCAGTAAAGCCAGCACAGAGCATTTCAAGCTGAAGAAACTCAACCAAGCACAGAAAATTTTCCTTTAAGTGTCTCTTGTAGATGTACAATAACATGGCCACCATGAGTTTTGAATATTGAAACATCATCATCACAAATAGCACTTCAACACACTTGATCATGCAGCCACAAATATCTTTAATTTGTCAAACAACTAGCCTACTTCGGCGCAATTGCCATTGGCAGTACAAAAATTAAACATTTGCTACAGTTCAGAAACCAATGACAAAAATATTTAAAATTAATGTCACAAACTTCATTGAATGGTAAAAAAAATAACACATTACTGTTTTGCCACTTAAACATTTGAAAGGTCACTGCAGCAAGACATTCCTACTAACCAATTGTTGACAAAACTTCCAAGTCATCAATTGTGAGATGGCTGTCTACTTTAGCAACTGAACAAGATGGCATGTTTTGCATCTCACTTGAGGGACTTTTTTGTCTTGGTTGACGGACATGAGGCAAATTGAGATTCCCAGCTGGATCAGTTCCAACTGGGGTTGAATGTAAGTCTGCAGTACCATGAAAAGAGTTGTCAGAGCCAGTCAGCACTTCACTATCATTTTTGTTGACCTGAAGCGATGACATTGATGATGTAATATTTTTAACTGAAATTATTTCCTTATTGTCTTTGGAGCTGTCCTGGTTCATTCTTGAATTTCAAAATCTCATTGACCTAAAGCATTGTACTGTACACATTCTAAATAGAAGAGTTTGGTAAGCTAACAGTATGAATAGGCTAAGTGAAATAGTAATCAACCTATTCAAAAAAATGTAAGCTACTTTAAAATTAGGCAGTGGCTATTTTGCCGTCGACGGCAATTTGCCCTTGGAATCTATTTTGCTGCAATCATTCACGTGTGTTTATATAGCCAAATTTTCTATTATTACACCAGTGACACTGTGGTGTAGTGGATAGAGCGCTGGTCTTGAGATACCATGGTTGTGGGTTCAAATCTCAGCTGGCCAGGGCTTTAAAAGAAAGGCAGTGTACACTGAAGGGGCAGGCCCGGTATGTAAATGTACAGGGCAGTGTACACTGGGAGTGTACAGGGTGGGGGATAGAGACCTGGGGGTGCAAAATTTTTTTTATTGGTTTTTAAAAATGACCAATCAGAACAGACCAAAAGTCACATGTTTAGTACGTCATTAAGATTGACCAATCACAAATAACTCATGGCAAAATAGTCTCTGAGGGTAAATTGCCGTCGACGGCAAAATAGCCACTGCCTTAAAATTACATAAAGTAGTTTTTACCTAACTTTGCCACTTTCAGTCGTTTTAAATAGGCTATTGGATAATCCTTAAGTTTAGAATCGGAAATTCAAGTAAATATTTATCATAATCAAAACACTTACTTGATTAAGATCAATCATAAATACTGTACCGGTAAGTAGTGTTTAAACATCATTAAATTTGTTTACATAAACTTATTATAACAACGCTAACCCTAACCCTTACTCTAAACTCAAGGATTACCTCAATTTTTTTTACTTGGGTTTCCGATGCTAACTTAACGATTACCAGGCTATTGTGCAAGTGATACCAAAAGTTAGTACTGGTATATTCTCCCAGTTTTAAAGTTACTGCTTAACAATCACATTCAAAAAAGCTTCGAAACGTTAAGAATAAATTTTTTATATCGTTTATTTATGTTATTACTTGAAATATCACTTGCTACAATAGTTAAGTGCAACAACAACATCAGTGCTTCAGACAACCAAACAGATGTCATCACTCAATTATAGGTCAATCACATAACTTATTTAAGACGTCACATTTCCCTCAAAGAAGGGAATTGAAACATGAAAAACAAGTCTACCTTCTTTTAATTCATAGAAGTGTCGTTACTGGAGGGAGTTAAGCAAACTGACTTGATGACTACTATACTGTTACCAGTACAGCACTGCACTGCTGCAGTTCTACGTCAGATCGTTTTCTTGCTGCAAGCTTATTTCTGATTTACCAAAACAATAAGCAACTTCAACCTAATGTGTTTGTAGATGTTTTTTAGTCTTTAAGACAGTTGAATAAGCTTGATCCAATTAATCTGTGAATGCAATTTTGACCTTAAATTAATCAAACTTTTTTAGAGCAACTCACCAATTGTGTCCAAGCGGAAACAACACAGAAAAAACGGATCACAAGATCAAAATTTCCTAAAATGCAATTTCGTAGCTCAATAGCTAGGCCATTGCTTTGCTCAAATATAATATATCATTTGATTAGTAAACAAGGGTCTAAAAACTCAAAACCTAAGAAAATTTTTTTAGCCTTTTGTAATACTCTGTGGTAAATGTAATCTGGTGTAGGTGGTGTCAAGTACGGTACTAATTATGCATAAAGCATATTGCAAATCTTCAAATAAGGTATGGCGACCTTACGGAATACAAACTGTGGATCATTGATGTTTTATTGAAATTATGTGGGTGACTTATAAACGTTCTCGTTCTGTTCGTGCGCTCGTTGTTGTGCTGTAATCGTTATTATAAATCATCCGTTGGCCTACAAACAGGTCATAAAAGAATAACCATAGTTACATATCATGATGTAACAATACTGGGTGACTAAGCCGTATGGCCAGGCGTGGTTACGTGTGACGTGCGGCGGAGTGACCTAGTAAACAAGTATATAAAAAAAAGCATTGCTATTTTCGTTTAGAGGTTTTTCGATTTAAATTCAAATTCAAAATTCATTGGCTTCAATTCCATTCGATTTGATTCAATCAAAATTCGTGCATTCAACGTTGTGCTGTGATTAAATAAATTCGTTCTTGGAGTCAGACGTGCTGTGGATACTCGATTCCCATAAAGGTTCCGTTTTACTAAAAGTGTGTTTTGACGCAACTGCTACACAATCAAGCAGTAGTTTTCAGCATCGAATTGGTCATGGAATTTTGTATGGGATGCTGAGTTCGCACTACACAAGATACAGGCTGTGTTTAGCACGGCTGGTGGGTTACTTTCAGAAAGGCTTTGTCTTACCGGCGAACGACCTCAAAAAACGTTTCAAATCGACTATGATTTAAGCTTTATTTTCTTGTGAAAAAGCTGTTCCAAAATTTCTCCAGTCTTCTCTTTTCACCAACGTGCAGAAGAATTATTACAAATTATATTGAAAAGCTGCAGAAAAACGATTCAAAAGCGATGCAAAAACAAAATAATGGGATGCGCCAGCCCAATTCAATTGTCAAACAAAGATCTTATATCTGCCAAATCCAATCTAGTGAACACGAGATCTATAAAAATGAGAGCAGCGAAAATCGCAAAAATGGGATTTTCGCAGGTTGAATGGGTACACTCACTAGGCCTACTCCAAAACACCTTTACTTTACCACTGCTAACTTCTATGAACTCAATAATCTTGGTCACCAGCAGTTTTAACACACATTCCCCGTGGCCGCTATAAAAATAAAGGGTAGAGTTTCACCATAGGAAGGTTGCACGCACGTGATCAAACGCCATCAAAATGCGCTTTTGTAAAAAGTGGCTGGCCACTTTCAGTGGTATTGCATTGAATTGAATAGAAGTGATATCGTTTTTTGCAAATCAAATGGTTAAACGCTACAGTTGTTAAATGAACGTTGAATATGTTGTTTTACTGATGTTATGAAAGGAAGCCGAAGTCAAAGTAAGGTAAGAGATGTTAAGGTTCGCTTGTTATTGCTAACATTTGGACTAATTTCATGGGCTAAACATGCGAGCTTGTTTGTAGCCAGCTTCTGTGAGGTTTTCATATTCGATTAATCAGCGTGATTGCGAATGCTGAGTTTAAAGTTACTAGTAATGTGCGACTTGTACAGTATATTAATTTGCATAAGCATACTGAAAAGTTGCAATCTTAAATTATACTGTTGTCTAAAGGACAGGGCAGACAGCTGTAGCGTTTGTTTCACGGTGGATTAGATATTGATGGTTAAATCAGTAATTTTTTCTCAATAATGCTTGCAGACCAGTCATACTGTTGTATCAGATGTAATTCTGTGACCTCAACTATTCCTTAAACAATTTTTTGGGCCATTGCTTAGGCTGCAGAACCAAGGGTAATTTAAAAATTTACGGTACTGATTCATTTATTAAGGCGTATGAGCTCATGCTCTGTTTGCATGTCTTTCGTTAGACTGGGCCGCCACGTCGGGTAGACTGCTTGGTCCCACCACCTGTTTGCCACGTAAAGATGGCGGCATGCCGTAAAGTGCCTTGCCCAAGGACATAACAAGCAAGCTTGGCGGCAAGCTTACGGTACTGGTAGCAATGATCAGATAACGGTTGTTTTTGCTAATGTACCGACCAGTATCTAATTGGTAAAGAGTTATTTTTAACTGAAAAGCAAATGGTATTAAGATGGCACTTCTATTAGGGCAAATTTTTTAAATTGGCACACAGTAGCCTACTAAATTTAGACTAGCCAACTGAAAGACCTAACCTCAAGCAAATTACTTTTGATTAATATTATTTGTTTCCGAGAATCCAACTAGCAATAGTTCATTTCAATTTTTAATTAATATTTCGTTAGTTTTCAAAATAACCCCAAAAGTTGGTGTTCGCCTTATAGGCCATCTTTCCAGCATAAATTACAGCTTTGGGTCAGCCACTTTTTTGACACCAAATATGTGAAGTCATATGCAGCCTTTCCATACGATTAACCTAGCATTTTAAACTGGAAGCAAACAAATGGCATTAATGGGCAGTTTCGCAATTTAAAAAAATTGTCTGCCGTCCAAAGGCTGTTAGACCAACACACAAAAAAAGATAATTTTGTGATAAAAAACAGGTAGTCAGTTCTTTAGAATGTCCAGACAATTGTTTCTTATTTCAAACAGAAAGTTATTTTTCACACAATGGAAAGAATTGAAGTCGTTGACAGCAGTGATGCAGAAGCGGAAGCAGGAAGCAAAAGCGGAAGCGGCTGGAAGCACCAAATTTCCGGGAGCAGCAAGCGGATGCGGAAGCAGTTTTAAAAGTACTGCTTCCGCTTCCTTTTTTACCTAACATAATGTGAGCATTTTTTAATCGTTGTAAGTTGTCAATAGTGGCCTCCCAGTTTCTCCGCATTACTGATGTGATTTTACAAGGAGCACTAATGACTGGCGCAAAATTCAGGAATTGGTTGATGTTTTGGCTATTCCACAAAGCACAACCCCTTAACTTCAAAGAGAAAACCTTACCCCTGGAGAGTGTTTCTTGGCATGGCATGATGCCATTTTTGAATTGCGCAAAAGAATCTGGCTACAGCACATACTATTGCCGAAAATCTCGAAAAACGTATGCAATCTATTACGCAAAACAAAGTATTTTTAGTAGCAGTATGGGTGGATTCAAGATCCCGAATTTTGTTAAACTAGAATCAAAAAGAAAAAGCCAAACTCGAACTTTTTTCTGTTTATAAGCGACTAAAAAAAGTCAGTAACGATGACGAACCATCGTTCATTTCTAATGAAAATGTTGATGTCAATAACGGAGAAGCTTCAGAGTTTGAAAGCTATCTCAACTCGCTTGCTGGAACCACCCAGCAAAGTCCAGATACGCCACTTAAAATACGCTATGAAGCCGGACTTAAAAAAATCGAAAAGCTAGAGCGGCAGAAAATTTAAAAATGTGAGGGAAGGGATCGATGCTTACCCAGAATTTTTGAAACCTGCATGCCAGATTGTTAGTGCGTTACCAAGTACACAGGTTTCTGTTGAGAGAATGTTTTCTCAACTTAAACTGCTATTACGAGAAAATCGATGCCGCATGAAAACAGAATTGGCAGATGCAATTCTTTTCCTTAGAATGAATAAATGTGTTTAGTTTGCTTTGTTTTCTTTTATGTAGCAGGTAATTTTGTTTTTGATTATTAACCTGTTTATTTTCAAGTTTGGTTTTTCATTTCGAGTGCTAATTTACGCTTTTCTGTTATTTTAAATAGGCTATCACTGCATTGTTTTCGCGTTAATTGCATTTTTGCGTGATCAGATATTAAATTTTCTTTCTCTTGATCGATGAGCAAATGGCTTATAATTAGTTTTGTTAGAAAAAAATAAAGTTGCTATAGAAGCGGAAGCAGCAGTATGCAGAAGTGGAGGCAGGAAGCGGAAGCGGAAGCACTAAGATTGTTGAAGCGGAAGCAGGAAGCGGAAGCGAGACTGTTATTTGGAAGGGGAAGCACTAAATAGCAGCTGCTTCCGCATCACTGGTTGACAGACCTAATTTAGAAACTTTAAACGCATTATTTACATCCTTCAGCATAATTTGCACAGAAAGACAGCAACATTTAGAATGCCGTTTTTGTGATTTTAACATGATGTAATCTTATACGGAGTGGTCGTGCCATGTACTATTCAGGCAACATCTAGTTTTCGCGGGGAGCAGTTTGTCAAATATACAGATTGATGATAAATTATCGTTACTGTTTTAAATTTTCAAAAAACATTTATTTTTGCGATACTATCATTCGGTTTGTTTTTGAGTAGCTGGAAATATTTATGTTCTTGCTAAGATATCTCCAGTAGTTGCTGTAATTGGGCTACTTCAATTTTTCGGTGCTTTAAATCAACAATGTTGGGAATAATGCGGATAAAGAATGGGAGCATAATGTCTAACCACCGATCTAAAAATTTTTTCATTCAGGAATTTGAGGTCGGCCAGCTACCTTTCTTTATATCCCATTAACAATCTCCGTAAACTCTTTATGCTGTGACCAATGACCGACCTCGCACTGGGCTTTCAATATTTGCGTCTTAAGTTTTGTTAAGCTTGGTTGTCTAGCTCCGTCTCTACAAACCAAGAAACCCTCTCAGCTTTTTCCTGCGAAATGGTCATTTTCATATTCTCTATTTTTGCTGCTAAATTTAAAAGATTCTGCTTAATCATAATTTTAAACCTGATTATTTCAAAAAGCACCTGTCAAAAGAGAAAAAACTTTGACCATTCCTAGGGATGTAGTGATGAAGGAACGTGTGGGAACGGTGTTTTCACACTCTTTTAACATAGATAATTTTGACACTAACCCGAGTGGAAGATGTACAACTCTGATAAAACTTTGAAAAATACGAATTTGGCCATATGCTTTTCGTTACGCTCTCCTCAGTGGCGGTATCGCATCAAAAAGGGAAGAGCTAGAGTGAGTAAGTAGTTTTATGTGATTAATTTGGACGGTTGGCAATCAAGGCAAACCAATGATAGCGCTAGCATTGTAAAGCGCGCCAAAGAAAGAGATTTCGCCGTAGCGAATAGCCCAATATTTTGGCCTCTTGTTGCGCTTTCTCTAGCTCAGGTTTTGAATTCTCATTTAGATTGGTCGCGTGATACACGTTAGCCCACAGATCGTGTTTTACAAAGGCCAAAATGTCAAAATATTAAAAAAGGTGCCGCAATGCTTGCTACATCAAAAATTGTTTCACATTTTGGAGATTTAGAATTTTATACGTAGTCACCCAATGTACGACAACAGGCGCCTCAAGGTTTTTACAGGACATGATGTCGAATCTTACTTGTGGAGGTGATGCCATGCACGCTAACGGTCAAGTTTTGTACGGCTCAGGTGGAGGAATAATATAAAAGGTAATCGTAGTAGCGCGTAGCACGCTACAGCGAAGATCTTTTCCTCTAAGTAGATAGTCTTTGGCTCTGCACGCAATTGATGATCTTGATATGGGATGGTCGTGGGATTCAGCCCACATAACCAGATCCTCTGCTTTTGGCTATGGATAGTATGAATCGCGTGAAAGATTTGCAATCAGGATTATGAAAAACAGAACTTGTAGCCACTGATGTATTTGGAAATAAATTATAATGGCATGCTCTTTTATAAAATTCTATAAAATTGTATGAAAAAAATAATTTTTTAAAAAGTATTTACTATCCTACATCACAAGTGCATCCCCCAAAAAAAGGTCATCATTCCAAAAAAGGAATAAAAAACCTTTTGACCTAAAAAAATCTTCAAAAGAAAAAAGGTCTTGATTTTAATAAAGATGCAAAAGCGACTGCTGAAGAATTTTTTCTTAAATGTTACTGCTATTTTTCCGCAATTTACAAAATTTTAAATGAAATAACTTCTGTAATCCATTATTTTTAAAAAGTTAGTTTTGCCCTTCTCCGTTTTGGCATTCCTTCAAGCACAATTACTACGTACACGCACCTATCCAGCATTTTAGTTTTTTTAATTTGATCATTTTAACTTAGATTATTGTGCTGAGTTGTTTTTCAATAAGCATGAGATCTTCTCGTCATTTTTTCACTGAGACATCGTGTGGCGTGTGAACGCTTTCCCAAACATTGCTATGCACGTGTATTGACAATACTAGATCTTTAATTGAGCAACTTGTAACAAATTTAAGGCAAATGAGAAGACATAAAACGTTCTCAGGTGCTGTGCCACACTAATAGACGTTTGAGGTTGTGAAACAGCCTTTATTTTTCATGGCTACTTTGGCGCAATCTACTGCGCTAAGCAGGCGATTCAAATATTTCCATGTAACCCAAATAGAATTGTTTGATCTGGTGGGAAGGAATCTGATGGAGGGATTATCATGTTATGGTTCGATGAATCTTGCTCAAGGATCTCTCTTTAAACCAGTGGTTCTCAATCGATGGGCCATGGCCCATTAATGGACCACAGCATGTAAGTCAGGTGGGCCACGGACGTCTGTGTATTTTGAAAATGGGTTTGCAGGCCGAATAAGCCCGAGAGTCTCCATTAGATTCACCATCTGTTATAAACATGCATGCGCCGCTTGTCCGACGCATGTTTGCATTTGCGTATTGAGAAAACGAGTTTGTGTTATTGCAAATAGGGTTTTGGTTTGGGGAACGAGACAGGCCCTGCTGAGGAGTCCAAAAGAACGAAACGCGTCCCGGGATAGTCTCGTTAAATTGGGTTGGGTACATTGTTTGCAATACACTGTAAATTGTTTTCAATATAATGTTTGTGATTTATGTCGGTGTGAAACTTCAAGCCATGCCAAATAAGGTTGAGATGTACTGGTCCATATGAACAGTCATACGGACCAGCACCTGAGAATTAGTGACGCAATGACCCTTTTTTGGAGATCAACTTCACCACGGCGTTGTGAACTGGTCATACTGTGAACTTGAGGTGCGACGACCTTTTTTTTTTTTGGAGGTCAACTTCATAGCCATGAGATCTTATATTTGCCTCAGTGACATTGTAATAATCATATCAAAATTCTTATGAAAATGAGCCACAAATTTTCGAAATGAGCCACGGCATGAAAAAGGTTGAGAAATGCTGCTTTAAACCCTCCGTCTTTTTTCAACAAGTGATCAATCCAAGGCGGTTGGTGTGACTAAGTAAACTCTTTCTCGGTTTTGCTCGTTATCTCACTGCATTTTGTCCGTTCAGAAGATGTTTGTCATTGCCGTTTTGCCACCGACAGCCTATGCGACTGAAAACTACCCTTCCAATCTGTGGTAGAGTAAAGCTGGTTTAAAAATGTTCGGTTTTAGTCGGCTTGAGGTAGCCATTTACAAGGCGTTGGTTAAGGATTAAGTCGAGTTTTTTGTTGTAGTGCATTCGATACGTAGAGTCTCTGCTGGACCCTTTTTTGATGAAAAATGTTGGGATAATGCAGATTTTATGTTGTGCATTAATAGGCTTACACCAATGACTATCAACCTTCTTTATAGCTATGGACCCTTTTTTGTTTTTCAAAAGTCTGTACACCTTACGTGTATATTAAAAAAAAACACCTAAAATGAAGCTTGAATAGCATTTTGTCCAATGGCTTTTATTTATTTTGCCGTTGATCTTTACAAAAAGGTCTTCAATTTATCTAATTATCTAAATTCCTTCGTTTTGAGCAGTGATGAACTTAGGAATTTAGGGGACTGAGTCAAAATTTCATTGGAGACCCCTTAAATGCCCAAGGTTCACCAGTAAGCTAATCCAATTGGAATGTTGTGCGTGAGGCGAAAATCCACACTGAGTTTCTCTGAAGGCAAAATCTTAGCTCTTTACTTTTGATTTGCACAGTAAATAAAGCAAATGAGACAAATTTGTCCCAAAGAGCATAAATGAAAGAAAAAAGTCTGCGTAGCAATAATTTCAAACACACCCTAACGCTTTCAAGCCTGCTTGAACAACTTTAAGCAAACAAGATTCAAAAGCCTGAGTCGATGTACCAACTAGAGTTATATTTTCCAAAAAGTGGGGGCCTGAAGCAATTGCCTCCCTTGCCTTACCCAAAATCCACCACTGCTTTTGAGGTTAATCTCCAAAAAAGGTTCTTTCTCGGTCCCCTTGCACCCCCATTACCCTTGTGCATTCTTGCAAAATTCTGGTACACGTTAGGGTGTATCATACACCTTAGTTGACAAGTACCGGATTAGATAACAGTAGACCAGCGCTAACTATTGGTGTATTTTATGTAAGGACGTTACGTGCAAATTGAGAGGTTGGCTTTATTACTTTGCGTTGCATTGTTGTAGAACAGTGGTTCTTAACCTTCCCAACCCCTGTGACCCCTATTTCTAAATATATTGGCTTGGAGACCCCTTGCCTGCGCAACATGCAAAGAACAAGCACTATTGCGATAAGGCGGATAAGTTGTTTACTACTGGATCTCTACTTACTACTGGAACTACTGGATTCTACTTACTCATGGAATTAATTAAAAAAACTCTCTTTATGAAAGCATAACACAAGTGGTTCGTGGAATATCACAATTTACTCGGCAAAACACAGCACAAGTGATAGTCAGTGTGACTTCTGTTTTTTTCTCTTCGAAACGAGCTCATCAATACGAGGGTTAATATTGCTGAGAGCAATTCTCATGTCATTTGCATTTCTAAGGCGATTACGGTACTTAGTTTTGATATTAACGAGAGCAGACATGGCAGCTTTACATAGATATGTCGTTGGGAATATAATTAATACTTCCAGAGCTCTCTTTGCCAATTCAGGATATTCTTGAGCATACTGCACCAAAATTCTAACAATGAGGAAAAGCTGAACTTGGTCTTTGCAGCTTGAAAACTCTGCAATTCTAGATGTTGCTGATGAAGGTCGAGCTGCTCACTGTCGTTCATCTCAGCAATAAAAGACGGCTGAATCCATGCTGAAGAAGGTTCAGATGTTGGAAAGTAATCTTCCATTTTTTTCTCGAGGTTGCCTATGTGATCATCAATTAAAGCAATCAGCCAGTTAGTTTCCTGATCACCAATTTTACTGTCCAACAGTAAAAACATAGCAAAATTCTGGTTTCTCACTCTCTTTTTCCATAAAAATAACTTCTTTTTAAGGGAAGAGATCTTCTCTGCAGCCTCTATCTGAGATTTGTTTTTTCCCTGCAGAGAATAACTGAGCTCATTCAAAAGACTAAAGATGTCTGCCAAATAAAAGACTTTCAATTGAAATCTATTGTCATCAAATAATGTAGCAAGTTCCACTGACTCATGCTCACGAAGGAACACGGCAACTTTAGTGACGAGTTCTTCAACACGGAGAGCACTTTTCCCCGCGATAACCATTGCACTTTGGTGAGGAAAAAAGGCACTGATGCTTCTTTCCAAGGTCGTCGCAAAATACTATGAATAGTCGGGAATTCACAGCCTTTATTACAGAATCAAGAACACTTTTCAATTCAAGATGGAGTGTCTTACAAGCTAAGGCTTATTTATGAATAGCACAGTGATTTGATTCCATATGCGGAACAACTTGTTTCATTAGGGCTACAAAACTGGATTGATTCCCTATCATAGCGGGCGCACCATCTGTTTATGCCGATCCTACTTTATTCCATGCTATTGAATTTTCACGAAGAAATGCAATAACAAGATCAAAGACCTCTTTAGCTCTAGTTCTCTCCTTCATTTCTTTACAAAATAAAAACCCGTCCACAATCGCGTTTTCTTTAACAAATCTCACGTATGCTACTAATTGGCTTATTGACTTGATATCCTTTGTTTCATCAAATTGAAGACTTATTCTGCATGGACTATATTGGATTTGAGCGATAAGCTGACTCAAAATGTCATTTGCTATATCTGCAATCCTGTTATTTAAATTACTGTGTCATCGGACAAGGGAACTGAGTCTATTTTTGGTCTCGTTTGGGCCAAGTAATACTTGTGCCATTTTTACCGCGCTTGGCATTATTATTTTTTCACCAGCTGTGTGAGGTGTTTTTGCTTTTGCTTATATCAAAAAAACTTCATATGAAGCGCGCAGGAGTGGTTGAGAAGTTAGGCAGAAGCCTAACGCAGGGAGCGTTCCCCTCACATTATAGCGAGTTTTTTTCACTTTAAACATTTCAACTAAGCCAGCATTCTCTACATGCTTCAGTTCCTTGTGCCTCTTAACTTTAAGGAATCGTTGCCCGGGGTATTGCACAATGTGCACTGCGCATTGTCAAGTTTATCACCACCAATAACTTCTGTCAAACCATACTGAACGTAACAATCGTCCCAGAAACGTATTTTATGTCATTTTTCGCAACCCTTAGTAAACAAAATGATTATGACCTAAGGAAGCAAAAATAATGACTAATTGAAAAGTCTTTATTATACTAAAAGTGGCTAAATCATACAAATTCACTTTCGTGGTAATCGCATGTAAAATGTAGAAATGATATAGCAAATAATAAAAAGAAACAGGCATAGTGATTGTCTTAAATTCCCTCCGCTCCTTCATTGCTTAGGTTGTAAAATTCTATCCAGGCCGGTAGCAACTAGCTATCAGATACCAGAAAGCTGCTGGGAGAAAATTAGACACTCTGGTATCTCGCGGTACCTGAAGTTTTCTGTTTCTTCCTTTCACGCAGTCGGGTTGTGGGTAGAGTTAGAAGAGAAGGTACCGCAACTGCAACCTTAATACTTCAACCCCAAATGCTTTGTTAAACCTTATCTCTTATGGCTAGGGATTTAATGTTTAACTCGCAATACAGAAACAACTAGTTGGATCATCATATGCTTCTCCAGAGGGGTTAGTTGCATCATTCTCACTAGAATTATCTTAGCTACTGTCGTCAATTTTCAACTACCGGTACTTCTTCAATGCTACTGTCTAAGCTTACATAACTGTATTCTTGATAAAAGAGTAACCGCTACATAGCTTTATCCACCTAACTAATTTTTACATCTGGAAGCGAAAAACGTCAGTCTTTCTATTACAAAACCTTAAAACAGGTGTAGCAGTTGGATTGTTTTTCTTACTCTGGTCTATTGCATCATAATATGTAGTAAAAAACTAAAAATGACGACCTATTGCATCAAACTAAAACAAATAATTTGTTTACCACTAGAACGATGTGATACTGCGTACGTTTGACTATAGGTAGCATGTTACTGCAAAACCACTGTTTTTGTCAGTAAAGTGGTGGCCGTTGTTTTTGTGCATTTGAAGGTTAAAAGAATACAGTTTGGCATTCCTTATGGGGACCCCCAGATTTTTCACTGGGGACCCCGTTAAGAACCGCTATTCTAGAAGCAATTGCGTACACAACTCAAGTCATTGTAGCAAAGCGAGCTGCACAATTTCGGTAAACTTTAGGCCAACAACATCGTCAGTAACGTTTGCATAGTTCAACAGGCAAATATCTACCGGTTTTATTTAAAAACCTTTGCCCTCTTTTTCCAGAAATTCTGGATGTGTGGCTGACACAAATTTTAAGGACGCTACTGCTTTGATTATTGAAAATATTACCGTACTTCAATTTTGAATGATAGACAGCTGTTTTGGCATGCAGTTTTTAGATGCAATAACGCGGCTTGAGAAAAAATCAAAGGTCATATCATAAAAATTCCCACTAACTTTAATGCAAATGTAATCATTTTTTTAAAACTTAGGTAAGGTAATATCTACTGCAAGAATTCAGCTATAACTTGATGATAACTTGAAATTCCATATTCACTCAAATCGGTTACACAATAAAACCCAACATTAAGTGTTTAGTTGTGGAACCTTGAAACAAAACCTCAACGTTCAGCATGAATTACAATAGCAGCCGAAACGAAAGTTTGGCAACTTGCTTCCCTGGTAGCCAATGAGCTTTCTCCTAATTATAAAAACAGGTCTTTTTCTCTATTTTCAGCGTTTCACTAAAACATTTTAAAGTTATTTAAACAACTTGCTGCCTGAATACAACCTCACTATCCTTGGTTCAGCCGATGAGACGCAGCCATAAACAGGCGTCATATCTTCTCTCCGCTTATTATTCCGCCGACGCTCAGTAGCTTCAACAAAAGGCAGCTAAACACGCTGCTCTGATAAATGCTTGAGGCAATTTTGAACTTCATCTACCGGTGCAACAACTAGTGCAAGCGATTTGTGCATAGAAAAGGTTTTGAATGGCTCGTCTCAAGCTCACACAACATGAGAAAGCAAATATGGGCTTGCCTTGGATTGAAAATAGGTGTTCGAAAAAGACCCTTGAGGTTGACTTTTATTAAAATATGTGTTATTGCATGTGGATTAATTTTTTTGATGTATTGGAAATTAATAGTTTGTTTGAAAGTCAGTTACAAGCCAGCCAGAAATATTCATCACGTAAATTGCGACCATCTATTGACAAATCTTACACAAGGTAAGTTTGATATAATATATGTGCCTATCTGTTGATGGAAAGGTTCGCATTTCCCTCAGAGCAAGGTTAGTCTGAATTTCAAAATATGCCCTGACCACATCTGCACATAAAAAAACCAGTAATGCTTGTAAATAATGAATATTTTTTCCAACTTGTGGTTTAGCTTCTGTAAAATAATAGGTTCTTACTTTGCCCTCGGTAGCTTCTACTATTGCACGGTTACCATTTCACACTTATATCCGAGATTCGAGCTGATTTGCAAGGACGCTGTCTTAGAAAATAAAAATATGCTTACTTGAAAGAAACGCGCTTATTTTTGCGTTACGTGCTTATTTTGTCAGAGAAATCGTTTTTTGTTTCGGATATTTATTGGTCAAATATGAACCTGGACAAAATAGGCGTCCGACATGCATCGGAGGAATTCTTTTGTCAATTTTGCGTAACAAAACAATGACTTCCAAAAAGTAACAAAAAGTCTCCTTCCAAACTTGGGTGAGAAAATTGCACATTTATTGCCAAAACATCGTTTTTCCATTGTGTGCTTATTTCTGTTCTAGGCCAACGTTGACCCTGCCTATACCCCTTGAGAATGTTGTTTCTCCCAAACAATCAGCTCTGATTTTCCCACCTTAAAAGTCGTAAGCCAATCAACGACTGTACTTTTTTAATTCCTGCGTTAGGAAACTAACTAACCTTTAGGCTATTGTTTCTTGAAAAATTTTCTGCTTACTGGTTCACTTTCCCTTATTAGCCCCTTGCTCACAAATAAATTAAACATTGTCTAAATTAATCTTGCCCACCTTAAGTGAAAAACATACACTTATTTTTAAAGGAAGAAAACAAAACTATTTTTATTTTACATGCGGAGTCATTACGCCTACGACTCTGACAATTAGTTTTTTGTTGGCCAATCAGATCTAGTCTGGGCCTACGCTATTTCCTTCCCCAAAAATTAAGTTTGTAGCTCTTCCTTCTTTCCACTCTCCCCCAAAAACAATGCAAGTCTGTAAGTCGCCGATAGCCTACAGTAGTTCTTTGGAAGAAGTATCAAAACAACTCAGTTTCTGATATTATTTCAGGCAAATGGGTATTGACGTCACAAAACAAGACACTAAAACGAATTCTTGATAAACTGTTACGTTACTATTGGATCGACAGAGGAATTCAATTTAAAAATTGGAGAAACGATGGGATGTGTGGATACAAAAAGTAGGAAAAGTTGGGAATGTCCATCAAATTTCTTTGTTTCTTTAAAGTAAATGTAGGCAGCAGGTCACGCTTGACTGGAAACTATTCTAGTATCACATGTAACGCGTGAGAGCTTCAGACACTGGCTGATGAAGAGAGGAAGGGGGACGGGGCTCCGCAAAATTAAAGGGGCACGAAAAATTTTAGCTTTCTGCAAGATTAGCATTATACAAATCATTAGAATTCCGCAATGATTTGTGACAATTTAAATTCCAATTTCGTATTACTGTTATAACAATGACTAGTTGTCGCAAATGGTTTGGCAAAAAAAAGTACGATCCAAAGGGAAAAAGGTTTGCTCGAATATAGCGTATCACAATAGCAGTCTAGTGTTTATTACTGACTGAATAAGAAGTTTGAATACTTGCCAGTACATTAAATTTAGATCGCCTCCTGTGGTGCTGCTGTCTGATTGTCATGTTTGACTGACTTGGCGTTATCAGCAAGTGATCATTACTACGCGTCTGTTGTTACGTTACATAACAGTGCAGTGATACATAGTAAAACCAGTACTTCAGTAAGTTCGCATCAGTGCTGAGGCCACTTTTCCCTGCCCCAAACATCAAGTTGGGAGCTCTTCATCATAAGCATGCGTTTGTTCGCTACGGGCAAAACCGACAATTAAAGGTATTTTACTATTTTGACTACTGAACTATCGATTTTTGCTCTCTGTTGAGTTGCATTTTTACTCCAAAAATTATATTGCAACTTTTTTACCCCCAAAATCAAGGCTTCGCTCGCACCCGAATGATTTTAATTTTTTATTTTTACCCCCGTCACAACTGATTTTAGCATTGTGTGGGCATCCATATATAGCTTTCCCCCTCTTGGTCGTGAGTGTGGGCTCTCCTGTCATGGCCCTGACACCCTTAGTACGCTCGACCGATAGCGTGACAGAGTTAAAAATGTTGTTTTCACAACTGGGATCGAAAGCTTTTGATTCAACTTCCACACCCTTGCAGTCGTCACGTAATCACGTTCTTCTATTCTGCTCGAACTATGGAATTCAATTTTGAACAGATTTCATGAAACAAATTGCCCTTGCAGAAAAAGCGGACTGAGTACAAACGCAGCAATCCAGTCATTGGAATCTCTTCAAATATTTGTTAACGGCATACGATCCAACTTTGAGTGCTTTGAAAAAAAAGCAAAACAAAAGTATGGAGTTCAAGAATATAAAGGCAGTTCACAACAAGTTCATAGCAGAGGAAGACTTTTTTTGATGAAGATGAAAGAACGAAGAAACAGTTCTTTTCCTAAGGAATGAAATTAAAGTGGAAGCGTTTTGCGTCATTGCCGATCAATTAAATTATCTACTGAAATAGAAAAGGGTGTTATAATTTATCGAGACATGTTGTTGTTGTTGTTGATTACCCGACCCCTTCCGAGAGATGGGGGCATGGCGGAAGACCATGGAGCCCCAGAAGCCGGGCAACTCCCCAGGGTCTGGACCAGAGGTCATAGAGAGACAGAGAGTCGCCAAAGAGTGAGCGGCGCAAAGAGTCCGTAGCTGGACAGTGCAGAATGAGATGAGAGATGTCCTGGGACGGGTGTCCACAGGCGCTGCAAGAAGAGTTCTCGATTCTGCCAATTCTAGAGAGATAGGAACCTAAAAGAAGGCGGTGTCCATTGCAGCGAAGACGAGAGAGGACACAGCGAGCATGACGAGGGAGCACAAGTTCCTCAGTGGAAATTGAGGGAACCTGTGTGTCACAATACTTTGAGGAGACAATACGCCTCTAGTCCGAGAAAAGACGAGAGTGGATACAAGAGATCATAGGAGAGAGACTACAAGGGATTGCGGAGGGCGCAAGCAGCGCTCCCCGTCTGGCAAGCTCATCAGCTGTGTCGTTACCCGGGAGAAACGAGTGTCCGGGGACCCATTGTAGCCTGATAGAACAGGAGGAGAAAAAAGACAGTTCCTGCCAGATCTGCCACAGAGTTTGAGATAACAGGAAAGGTGGAGGAAAGAACAGGGTGGCGAGGACAGAACGAGAGTCAGACAGGAGAAGAAGAGAAGAAAAATGGCAGACTTTATGGTGTTACCGAGACCAGCAAAGAGCGTGCAGAATGGCGCAGGCTTCAGCGGAAAAACTGGAACAAACTGGGCCTGCCGAAAAGGAAAGAGTGGCCTCAGTGCCACAGAGAGAGCAGTTGGCAAGAACGTCGGAGCCGCCCTTGCCAAAAGGAAAAGGAACAGAGCCGTCTGTCCAGAGTACCAGATCATGAGGGAGGAGAGAGTCAAAGTGGGCGAGAGCCGCACCTTGGCGAGAGTGAGGGGGATCAGAGCGAGAGCATGGAGTGGGAAGGGTGGACTCCACCGTGAGGGAAGGCAGATTCCAAGGAGGACAGGGAGGGCAAGCAACAAGAGCCTCCCTAGAACAAGTAGAAGGAAGCATGAGCGGGTGAGTGGACGCAAGAGCTCTCCAGGACGATCTGCAGAGTCTTGGTTTCACTCCTAGTCTGGCCAAACCTGAGATGGGAAAGGAGGTTGGGAGACGAAGAGCCCGCTCATAAGAAAAAAGAGTGAAGTGAGTCAGAGTGACTCGTAGGGGAGGTAGAGACGCCTCGGTGAGTAGTAGAGGGATAGGGGACGACGAGAGGCAGCCGGTGATGGTGCGACTGGCCGCTCGGTGAAGGCGTTCTAATTTGGTGATATTGGTAGCGCTTAGGAAAGGAAACCATCCGGGTGAAGCGTAAGTGAGAAGGGACCGAAGAAAAGATTTATACAGAACAGAGAGGGACTCCTTAGAGGGGCCCCATGAGGAAGCAGAGATACAGCGTAAGGCCTTGAGACGTGGGAAAAACTTGGTCTTCAGCGAAGATACATGCTTAGAAAAGGAAAGAGTGCGGTTGAAGGTGACCCCAAGAAAAGTTGGAGTGGGATTAAAACGGAGGCGGGAGCCGAGTAGGAGGAGGTTGGGCTGGAGGTTAGCTTGGTGGGGATCCACTGAGAAGAAGGAGGCCTCACATTTGCTCGGATTGAGAGGAAGACACCAGTACTCAGACCAGCGCTCCAATCGAAACAGAGCTCCTTGTGTGGCCTCCACCGCCGTAGGGACCGAGGGGGAGGAGGACCAAATGGCCAGATCGTCAGCACAAAGAGAGCAGCTGATGGAAGAAGGCAGAGAAACCGGAAGATCATTAATGAAGAGAAAAAAAAGTACATGGCCAAGAACGAATCCTTGCGGAACACCTCGACGGACTCGAAAGGAACGGCTTTTGTGATTTTGATAAACCACACAAGCGCGCCTATCAGAAAGGAAAGATTGAGTCCAACAAGCAAAGGAAGAAATAAAGCCAGCCGAAATAAGTTTGTGGAAAAGAGCGGGATGCCAGGCAGAGTCAAAAGCTTTGGAGAAATTGATAGTAGACAGGATCGTCCGAGAGCCCGGCGTGGGTTTGTTAAACCCATCCGAAATGGACTGAGAAAGGTACAGAATTTCATCAAGTGTAGACCGTCCAGGGCGGAAACCAGCCTGGCGGGGAGAAAGAATGGAATTAGATTCCAGAAAGAAGAATAGACGGGATAGAATGATGGGTTCAAACAGCTTTGAAACACAGGAGGTGAGAGAGATAGGCCGAAAGGAAGCAGGAGAGTCGAGAGGCTTTCCCATCTTATGTATGGGAATAATAGAAGATGTCTTCCAGATGGAAGGAAAGGAATGTGAAGACCAAGAGAGATTGAAGATGTGAAGAAGTAAATCCATGCCAGAGCGAGGAAGATGCTTTAGCATGGGATAGGCAACTTTGTCTGGACCAGTGGCAGTGGATGAGGAGAGGTTGGAGGCAGCCGCAAGAAATTCAGCGGGAGAGAAGGGAGAGCAAAAGGACGAGTGAAACTCCACAGAGCACGTGGCTCGGCGGAGCTCAGTGAGGTAGCCTCTGGCTCTGCTACGCAAGGTCTTTGGCTGAGAAACGGAAAAGTGCGATCTCAGGTAAGCGGCATAAACCGAAGCCGATTCCCTGGGAGAAGAACAGTTAGGAAAGTTAGGAGAGGAGGAAGACGAGGAAGATGAGCCAGCGATAGAGCGAAGAAGAGAGTGCACAGATTTAGGATTAGATTTAGGTGAAAGAGAAGTGCAGGTCGTCTGCCATGCCTCAGCCTTGGCCTTGGCAATGACTGACGAGGCACGTCGAGAGGCGGAGATGTAAGCCTGGCGATCTTCATCACTTCTGTGAGCAGTAGCGAAAGCCCTGCGTCTTTCACCAACCGCTTGTTCCACCTCAGCAGACCACCAGGCTTTAGGAGGGCGTTTGATGCGGCCGAAAGGAATGGAAGATTTGGCCGCATTCATTGCCAGAGAGGTAAAAAGAGCAGCTGCAGAGGAGAGAGAAAGAGACGAGTATTCCTCTGCAGAAGGACAGTGAGAGTCAAAGTAGGAGGCAAAGTCATCCCAGCGAGCTTTCTGAAAATTGAAGGAAGGGGGACGCTTGTTGGGGCGAAAGACCGGAGAGAGAGGGATAGATAGAAGAATTGGTAAGTGGTCGGAACCCAGGTCCTGAAGCACCTCCCAGGAGCAAGAAAAGGCAAGAGTAGAGGGAGCAAAGGAGATGTCAGGAGAGGAGCGACTGCCAAAGGAGCGATGGAGAAGAGTGGGTGTGTCAGGGTCATTGAGGGGGAGGAGGTCTGAGGAGATGACCCAGTCGAATACTTCATCCCCACGGGGGTCGGAAGTACCTCTTGAGTCCCAAAGCGGGTGATGGCAATTGAAGTTTCCCAGAATGAAGAGATTTCTGGAGGAGGGAAGGATGGAGGGAGAGAATGAATCGGTTCGGCCATCCGTTGGGGAGGAGCGAATAGGGGGGGCATACACATTAAGAAATGACACCGAGGAGGATTTGTTTAGAGAGATGTTGACCCCTACATAATCAGAGTAGGGATCGAGCGAAGAAAGAGAGGTGGTAGAAAGTTCAGAAAAGGATAGGCCCTGTCTGACGAAAATGACAACGCCGCCGTGGCATGCGAGGCATCAGAAGAGAGAATGCCAGACCGGGAGTGAGTACGATCAGAACGCAGAACAGAGAATCCAGGAATCCGGAAAGAAGAAGATGAGTTAAGATTGGATTCCTGAATGCAGATAAGGTCGACAAGATGGGATGAAAGAAAGTGAAGTAGTTCAGTGCTCCTGGCTCGAAGACCTCCAGCATTCCATTGAAGAACCCTGATAGAGTCAGGGGGAGGGGAGGAGGCAGGAGGTGCAGAAGTATAGCCAGGAGCAAGGGACGGTGGTGGGAGGGCAGGGGAAGGAGATGTAAAATGGGTAGATGGGGGATAAGAAGTTTGGAGACGAGGGTGGGGCAAGAGTGCAGCATTAGCAGAGGGGGGGCCGGATTCCACAGTGGAGGTATACGTGCCGGAGGAGTCCGAGGAGGGGGGAGTCACAGTGTTACGGCAGGGGGGGGCAGCTCCAAGAGTGAGAGCTGCCAAGAGCTCTGAAATTAGATAAAGAAAGTTGTGAGCACCTTAGATGGACCCATTTGGAGCAAGCGCAGCATTGCATTGACTTGCCCCGCCAGGTCACATTTCCAGCGCACACAGAGCAAGGAAAGATGGGGGCAGGGTTAGGATGAACGTTACCGCTCATCAGGAGAAGAAGAAGAATGAGGAGACGAAGGAGGGCAAGAGTAAGGCAGGAGAGAAGAAAAAGTGAGAACAGGCGACCGATTTTAAAGATGCTGTGTGCTGCCCTTCTGCGGTCGTTCAGGGAGCAGCATAGCGAAAAAATGAATGGGGAGTGCCCGGGGTAACTGGGACCCTCGGGAAGGCCAACAGCCATTTCGACCCAACCCAAACGGGGCCGGAGACCGCACCACCACGTTGAGGCGGCTGTTGATTGGTGCAGTTATCGAGACATCGACAGCAAACTTGGGTTTCGTTTCAGATTGACTAATCTCAGCACTCATGAAACTCACCAAGCAGCTTCTTTGCCAATGAGGGAATATCCTGATTTCGAAGATACTTTTTCTCTCGAGATTAATCACTTTGCAGCATTATTTCTACAAGCTGCAGCTGTTGCTAGAGAGGAGCCCATGCTTAATTTGGATAACCACTGCGTCTAGAGCGATATAGAGCTGAAAATGTTCTGCTTCTTAATGAGAATCAATGTGCTGTTACTTTTCCAAAGTGCACGTTGCTTTTCCTATTTATTTGTCTATGATTGCTTCAAATTGCACCCGAGAAAGATCGGTTTCTCGCCTAAAGAAGATAAAAAAACAAACTCAGAAGTACCATGGGACAGCATAGAGCTCCCGCTCTTTCTATTATGTCCATCACACATCACATTGTGCGTTTATTTGACTTTAAGGATTTTTCCAATGTCTTTGCAATTCGGAAAGCAAGAAAACGAACTTTTTAAGACAATTTTCTCGGCCTAATAAACAAATAAATACAAACGTACACGTTCTTAAACGTACTTTAATCAGAGACGTAGCAGCCGCCCCCCAAACCCCCCAATTGGGGGGGGCCCAGGCCAACTTTGGGGGCCCAAGTTAGTCTGAAATTGCTTTTTGGCTACGTGACTATTTTCAGTTCAGCAGACTTGTTTATAACCGATTTAAACTGTAGGAAGAAATTGGCTTGTGACATCATAAGTGAATGCAACGTCATTTTATCTCGCAGAATCTAGAATATTTCGATTGATTTTCTGGTAGAATCTTGAATATTCGATTGACGTAACAATGCCGTTGTTACGCAACAATCATAGAATGGTCTGGAATTCTGTTTGGCTATAAATACCGGGACAATATACAGTATATACACTGCAGAGTGCAGATAAAGTATTTTATTGACATTGTATAGAATGAAACGTTCAAAAAGTGGTGCTCAAAAGAGAAAAGAAGCAGCCACTGCTCGAGATGCTGTAGCGAAATTGCCCAAGATGACAGATTTTTTCAAGATTACTGAGCAGAGTAGACCTGGCACTAGTACCGAGAGGGATGAAGAAAACTATAGTGTACAAGAAAAAGAAGACTATGACGATCAGCATCAAAGTGATTGTGAATTTCCAGAAAATGTAGGTTGTGATTTACCTGCCAATACGCAACCTTCAATATCAAAAATAACTGAATCTCAATTTACCCCTATCCCTGATGACCCATGTAAATGGCCTGAAAGTATTGCTGATGCTCAACGATGTGATATAGTAAAGCGTGGACCACATCAACTAATAATGAATTTTCCATATAATAACACAACTCCAAGGCGACGTTTTTCCTCCAACCATTATAAACGTGTGTTACCTAATGGTGAAAGTGTTTCACGGTCGTGGCTAGTTTATTCTGGGGAATCAGATCAAGTTTTTTGCTTTTGTTGTAAGCTATTTGGAAAAACACTAAGCCCCTTTTGTAGTGGTATAAATACATGGGAGGGTTTTTCGAAAAAACTGAAAGACCATGAAAACGGCATTTCCCACCAAGAATGCTGCAGTCAATGGATGTTGCTAGCTGAAGGGATAAGAAATTCATCCACTATCGACAAACGCGAGATGAATATTTTTTTCAATAAAAGACGTTTTTGGAGAAATGTTTTAGAGAGACTTATCGACATTGCCTTGTTTCTATCGGAAAGGAATCTTGCTTTTAGAGGATCTGAAGAAGTCTTAGGATCTCCTCACAATGGAAATTTTCTGGGTATATTTGAGCTTTTGGCAAGAAGAGATCCGATCCTAAAAGAGCTTCAAGACAGAATCAAGAATAAAAACACTAAAGATCACTATTTGAGTCCTACCATACAAAATGAACTAATTGAATTGCTAGCGACAGAAGTTGAAAAAGAAAATTTACAGCAATTGAAATTGGCAAAATATTTTTCTATAATTTTGGACTGCACTCCAGATATGTCACATCATGAACAAATGTCTGTCATTCTCCGTTATGTACTATGTAATGAAGAAGCTGCTGTTGTTAAAGAAACATTTTTTGGCTACTTGAGAATAAGTGACAGTACTGGGAAAGGCTTGTTGGACGCTTTCTTAGAAAAAGCGACCGAACTGCAACTCGAATTGTCTGATTGTCGAGGTCAGTCATATGATAATGGTGCTAACATGAAAGGAAAACATTCTGGGGTCCAAGCAAGAATGCTAGACATCAATCCCAAAGCTGTTTACGTGCCCTGTGCAAACCATACCCTTAACTTAGTTGTTGTTGACAGTGCTAATTGATCGACGGAAGCATTGAAATTTTTTGGAGTACTTACAAGGTTGTATGTGCTGTTTTCTTCCTCTGCTCAGCGTTGGGAAATTTTGAAGAAACATGTGGAGCTGTCCATAAAGTCACAATCTGATACTCGTTGGGAAAGCAGAATTAAATGCATCAAACCTCTTCGATACAATTTAAAAGAGGTGTTGCTGGCACTGAAAGACTTGGAAGCCATTTCCATAGAAAGAAAAGATGGAAGAGCTGCCTCAGAAACAAAATCGTTGATAGCTCATTTATCAAAATGGAGTTTTCTTTTGTCGGTGTTTATTTGGTATGATATCCTATTCCAAGTCAATAAAGCAAGCAAGATTCTTCAATCGTATGGAGTCTCCCTTCATACAATGGAAACGGAAATCCAGGCAACTGAAAAGTTTTTGCAAAACTATCGCACAACGGGTTATGACAGTGCCGCAACATCTGCTGTTGAAATAGCACAGGAATTGGATATTGATCCTTCTTTTCCTCCGTCAAGAAGTGGAAAGAAAAGAAGATTGTTTGATTACCAAGGTGAAGAGGAACAACGAGCTACTCTTGAACTGAAATTTAAAAGCAACTTTTTCTATCCATTAGTAGACCAGGCTATTATGTCAATAAAGGAGCGCTTTAATTTGTTACGTGAGGTTTCTTCCGCCTTTTCGTTTTTGTACACACGAGACAAACTTTTGCTTGTGCAACAAGAAAATGCTCTTCTTACTTGCTGTAAAGAGTTCCAAAAAAAGTTCGGTGACATTGATTCTGATGAAATGAGCGCTGAGCTACAGCGGTTTGTTTTAATTTTACAAAAAAAACGCAATCTCAATACGGCTCAAGACTTTCTGAACTATCTTCTAAAGACTCATTTATTTGAATTGTATCCGAATGTGTACATCGCACTTCGAATCTTACTAACTTGCCCCGTGACTGTTGCCAGCGCTGAAAGAAGCTTCAGCAAATTGAAACTGACCAAAACTTTTAATAGAACGTCTATGACAGACAGTAGACTATCTTCATTAGCCATGTTGTCAATCGAAAATGACTGCGCCCGATCTCTTGATTATGACAATGTCATAACAGCATTTGCGAACAAAAAGGTTCGCTCCAGACTATTTAAATGATACTGTGTTTTTATAACTTTTTCATGTTTTTCAGTGTCATTGCTTTCGTTTCGCAGTGTCTGCATAAATGTCCTACTGAACTCTGGCATCGGTGCCGAATTTTTTATGACTTGCACCTTCGGTATCGGCATGCTTTATTCTGACATTAGCCTGTTTACTTATGTACAAATTGTGGTGTATTTTCTTAATGCAGCTTTTCAATTTTACACCTCTAAAGTGATATGACCTGTGCGCAGGGGCTCTTGCGCTTACTTTGGGGGGGGCCCGAAGTTGGAGTGCTACGGGACTGACTTTAATGTACATGATACTAGTGCCGTGATCGTCTTAGCAAATGAATTCATTCACTATGTTGACAGGCCCCGCAACTAAAGTAGCCCTGGGTCCCACTTGCTGTTAATACGCCCCTGATTTCAGGTTAGAAAAAACAGCACAAAATTACCCGTTTCTTGCCAAAAAGCTTTCTAAAAATTTTCTTACTCAAGCTGTAAGGTCAATAAATTAAACTTGAGAGGAGCCAAAAATCTAAAAAAAGTAATGTTTTCTTTCTACACTTTTAAAAGGGGCTGTTTTAGGTAGCCGACATATTACTTTCAGAAAAAAGGAAAGGTGGCTTTGCAGCAGTTTCAATGAGGAGCTTGATCGGCTTCTACCCCCGCTCCACATCAAAACTGCTTGGGATAGCTGAAAAACTCAGAAGTGTTGATTCTATTTCCTAATAGAACTTTGCGTCACAAGATATATTTTTCAATGCACTCTGAATCGCAGTTTTTAGGTCTTCTTTGCCTAACCAACGTTATGATTCCCCGTTGTTTTGCAGTTTCAACGAACAACCTCCAGGAAGTTCATGGCCTCGAGTAGGATCGTGGTGTGATCCTGATGGAAAGACTCCTTGCTGCAGTAACATAATGAAAGGAATTTGCCAAGAATCAAGCTCAAAATCATGTGATTGCAAAAAGTAAGTGCAAAATTAAAAGAGGTAATGCGATGAAATCCCTTTTTTTGCGGTCGGTAAATATAAAATTTAAATCTGATATCGAGTGTGAACATGGCATTTACTCTCCGATCTACTACATGGCGCCAGCGACTGGAATACGTGATGTGTGAAGGAGATGAAATACGAAGCTGAACGAAAACAGTTGCAAAATAGTAGGTAATTTTTAAATAGAGATATTGATATCTTATAGCACAAATTAGATACAGGTCATATCAGTGCATTTGAAAATACTTTCAGCAGAAAAAGGGTTGGGAGAAGAGGGGGCCCAACAGGGGCACAGGCTCCAGAATTTTTTATGCTTCGGCCTTTCATGATTTAAAGTGGTAAAAAGTATCGGGTATCGAAAAAAGCTTAGCGTTTGGGGACCTTTTTTAATTTTGTGATGATATTTTCCTGTTGTCCTCTGGCACCCTCCCACCATCACCCTCTCTTGGATCATAATTTTGGCTCTGTCGTTGTTCGGCAGAAAAGAGTGCAATCATAGATTAAAAACTTCGAACAAAAGCCCCGACCATTGTACTTTTAAAAAAATCTCTAGCTTTACTTTTAGTTAGCACCTGGTCAAATGTATTTTATCAACGGTTTGGGACACCAGTTCAATGCCTTTGTCTCGTGCCTGGATGTGTCTTGGAAAAAATCTTGCCTCACACTTAATCGAAGTATTTGTGTTAGAAACACACGATGCGGCCTGGAGCGCAACCTGGGTGCTGAAGCCCATCGTTAGTCGTGCCACTTTGCCTCAAAAAAGGCGAAGACCTACTTTTTTGGAGATGACCGACACTTCGACACGGAAACACCGTTTTGGTTTTTACTACCCTCCTACCCATCTATCCCTGAAAATGTCCTGGTTGCTTACCCAGTGCCAATAGTCTTTGCCACTCCAAAGCAGGATGTACGATCTTATCGCAAAGACGTTCTGCGAACAGAGAACAAGATATGCAGTTAACCATTTATCACGCTGTTTAGCTGTGTTGATACGCGCGACTACCAACACGACGAAATGTCGCGATGGAAAGTCGACGATGAGCGTTGCAACTGGAACATGTACAGCGCCCACGATGCTTGCGACGTCATAGAAAAATCGGATTACCACGCAATCTACTACGTCGGGGACTCATTCCTGCGTAACATGTTCCACGCGATGATGGTTCTCCTTTCGACGGACCCGCAACGAGCGATTTGGACTGCAACTATGACGTCATCGATGCGCGAAAGGTGTGTGCCGCGACAAATGAACTTTTGGAAAGAGTGTCGTAAGGTTCTCGAAAGCTCCGATGACTTGCTACACCAGGAAGCATTCTGCGGAGGGAGAAAAGTGAAGTTTAAGATGTTCATGAAGCCCTATTATGACCAAAGTACAGCCCTGGATTTTTTAAATCTTGTAGAACAGTTGCTGGGAAAAGCAGGATCCCTTATTATACTTAGTGTTGGATTTCACATGCAATGCTCCGCCGTAGAAGTAATAAATAAGTTCCTTGATCCTGCTCTTCAAAAGATTCGATCCCATCACTCTGCAAGCCATTCAATCAAACCTCACTGGCCTCGGCTTTTATTTTCCCTTCCAATGCCTACGTCTCTATTGAAACCCTTCGAGCACCTGCATCTGCAAAGTAATCACGTGATCGAAGGATTCGCTAGTATTATGTCAGGCTACTGCAAACTGCATTCTATTCCAATATTAGATTTTCGCCGCCTTGGTTATAACTTAATCAGTTTTGATGGAGTGCATTACGGACTAAAAGCGAACTTGATGAAAAATCATATTCTGCTAAACTACATCGCAGCAAACCAACACCTATAATGCAGAAAACGTATCAAAATTTTGAAGTCAGGCGTTCTGTCTCCTTATTGGTCGTGAATTCTTGAAAAAGCACGATACGCCCTTTTCCCTGATTGCTTGCAACGTTAGTGGTAGAGCCGCTTGGCGCTGGCAGATGGCAGTACTGGCAAGTCCACAGCAGATCTGTTGACTGCGAACATGCTGCTCTGTATAAAATCACATGTATTATTCAGAAATACAGCGTTTGTTTGGCGATGGTCTGAAATCAAGTTTTAGATTTACTGAGCAAGATCTAAATCCATGGCAGGTGTTTAAATTAAGTAAATTTAATCAAATAGTAAGGTTGCTTACTTCGCATGCTCTTGCATTTGTAGAAGTAGCTTGACATTAAAAAACTTAACGGGATGTGCTCAAACCAAACAAAGTTTAAAAAAGCTGCCATTATTGCTTAACTAAGACTTAATAAGATAATGCATCTTTATTCATGACACAACAATTATAAAATAACAAATTCAACTTTAAAATCTGTTTGCTCAATTTCACGTCACAAACCATTGCAATATTAGCTCACGATTGATTTTAAATTGAGCAATCACTAAATATACACAACATGTACATGCCAGTATACTTGATTGAGGTTTTAACAAGGAGTACATATATCACAAGTTCTCTGGCACCGATACGGAACGTTTGGATACGCATCAGTTGGATCACAGAAGCCATAACTTTTCCAGAATTCACAATTTTCTGTTGGTTCTGCGTCTACACAATCTAAAAGTAATAATTATCGTTGAATACCATGCCTTTTTTTTCTTTGCGTTGCATATTTTTCTTCTCGGCTCTCAAAAGGACGACAATGGAGCTCAGTATCGGATAATTGTCAAAAATTGTTGTGAAATTTTCAAGATTCACTAATGAAGTAAATGACGTGGTTTAAAGCTGCCCTTGAAGATTCTGCAGCTTTTGTCAGCTCAAGCAATGAATGCTTTCTTCCACTGAAACCAAGGCCAACGTTCAATTGCCACTACCCGAAAACCTGGTTTTTAATTTAAGCTTAAGATGCAAAGCAAGCCGTGTTTAGGAATAGAAATGCGGGAACGGAACAAATTACTTTTCGTGATGTAGTTATCGAGTGGGAAACAAATGCATAGTTCTCAAAAAGTAAAATTTTTCTTATTTTTATCGAGAAACAAACTGCACCGAAGAGACTTGATAGGTTGAAACAGTGTCGCTTGTCTGCAGTTTGCTAAGTGCATCGCTAGCCTCTTGCATTACTATAGGAGCAGAATATCTTTCTAAACACGACTTTGCCGCTGTAAACAGGTTGTTTTTACCAGTTGTGCACGGTGGTGGTGTGATATAAGGCAGAGTGCATTTTGAGCATTCTTCACAGGTAGCCTGGCAATAGTATTCAAATATGAAGCACAAATTTAGATCTTTGTAAAATTCGCACGAGGCCTCACTATGTAGATCTCTGCAGAGAGCTGAAAAATAAACAGAAATAATATTAAATCATGTCTCATATCAATGGATTTCAACCTCAAAAATCCAGGTAAAGTGATTTTTCTCGGAGAGATCAGTTCATCTCCACAAAGTCCCGATTCTAAAACGGTTCCTAATTGCAAAATGTTGAAAACTTTCTTTCCAGAAGTTTTCATCTTTCTAGCTACTGATGAAGAGTTTATGTTCTATTTCTTGGATACCCATTTTAATGTACGGCCTCGAAGCGGTGCGAAATTAAATGGGAGAGAGAAACACAGGGTGCCTGTGCACCAGGACCGGTGGTAAAAACAAATCAGATTCCTAAATCCGACATTGAAACGAAGGCCGTTTTTTGGTCGAAACACTTTTCGGTTGGGAGAAAGGAGGCGCACTTACGATTAGAACCACCTTTACTGAACGTACGCTAGGATCAATTTACCTCTGCCTGATCCAGCTCTTATCATTGTCGCGACACCCAAGATTGTTGTCAAAAGATTTTAGTTGGGTTTGACAAGCATACTTAGTGACTGAAAGATTCAAAATAAGTGGTTCCTTTTTTATTAAAATTGAAAATGTGAGGCTGCCGCGGCAAGACGCACGAAAATCACTAGAATGGAATTGCATGAACCAAAAATAAAAACCAATAGCTCGGCGACACAAAGCGGTGGTTTTGTTGACAACAAGTAATCGCAAAATGTCGCTCTTAATCTATCTCAAATTAACCGTCTTTGCCCAAAGCTGTTAGATCGTAACAAAAGTTATATGACAATCATAATTGGCCACCACTTTTACTTTAATTTGATCAGCTTGGTTGCTGTAAGTTTGCTGAAGGCAAAATTGTAAATAGCGTTCCGGTGAATATCAAGTTATTTTGATTTGGCAACGGTATGTAAATGTAAGTTCTGGCAGATTTGTTTCGGTTAAAAAGATGATCATAAGTATAAACTGATAGTATGTAGCCCTATGCGATCTCTTTGTTTATCCAGATCCAACATTACGCAAGCTGTTTATGGTTTATTTGCTAGGAAATAGGCATTCTTTCATGTTTTTTTTTCACTGTGCAACGATTAGAACATTTTCTACGTGGTAGACCACTGGTATTTCTTGGTCTTCTACGAAAGTTAATGCTCCCTTGATTTGTTGCAGTCTTTATCTTTTTGCAATAAAAAAAGAAAATTTACCCTCTATCCAAATACCAAATTAAAAAGAAAATTTATCTTCACTTGTGCCCTCATCACGACGTTACGAACCTCCTACGATATTCACCCTAGAGTGCTAATCAATCGTGCTAAGTTTTGTGGTTGTACGGCCAGCAGTTTCAAAAGAGTTAAAATTAAACCACCGACGAAGATAGACAGAATTTCGCTTTGTAGTAATCACAAACAAGACGAATAATGTTATTTACACGAGTTTGATCAGAAATCGCAAAGACTTCTATCGAAACATTTTTTAATCAAGGGCGTAGTCACCAACACATTTTGAAGGGGCAAATTTTTCCAGACGTTTTTCGCTTTCTAAAATTGAAATCGCAAACAGACCTATGAGTTAATCGATGTGTTTTTAGTTTTTCGTATAAAGTTTGCATTCTTAGTTGCACGAAATGGCTTCTTCTACAACTATGAGTCGAATGATTCCGTGCTTTAATGAACACAAATTAGCGAAATAATAGAACCAAAAGTTAAAAGCAATTTTGATAAAAGCAGTATTGTTTTTGGAAACGCGCCCTAGGTGCGACCCTTTTGCTAGTTTACTTTAACAATTGCTGTGTACCGGGGTAAAGTAAAGAAAAAAGAAATTAGGGAAAAATAGAGAAAGGGGCAAATCGCCTTTCTCGTTTTTCTCTGCCTAGCCTTTGCTCCCAACTTATAACTTCAAAAGTGTATGTTGCATATTGGTTTGGCGCGTGTAGGGGAAAGCTATGAGCAAGGAAGGTTTTGGATTTTTAAATGATTGTTTGTTTTCGGCTCAACACAAATGTTTACAGTTATTTGTAGAACAATTTGAGTTTAGACCCTCTTCGGGGTAGTTGCACTAAAGGACTGGTGCCCTCAACACTGCAATCAAGCTGGGAATTGACGTAATTTGAGTTTCTTAAGGGTAGAGCGACGTAGTACTACACGAGAATCGAGCTCACGACTTCACTCTTTAAACAAACAAAAAAAGCTTAAAAACAAGGACATTCAATTACGTGAAATAAAGAAAGCGACCAGAAGGGAGCTGAAGCTTTCCTTTGAAGAAATGTTATCAAGAAAAAGAGTTGCTATCACCTTACCTTGCTTGTTTAACATCATTTTTATCCTTTATCTCCTAACAAAATTCTTCATTCCAGATTTATATAAAATTTACTTTCTTTCGTGGCTTAACTAAAGCTACCTTGCGAACATCTGTATCATCTTCACGGTCTTAGTCCAACCTCCGCCAGCCTTTAACAAAATCTTGATGGTGAACTTTTCGGACTTACTTCAAATACTTTTTTCAGAAAAAAATTGGATTTTGTACAAAAATCACAACGATTAAGTTTCCATTTACAACGTTGTTAAGCGACACTACGTTTGCAATGTTTGTGAAGCTTTTTAGAAACTGACTTACGATCACATTCCTCCGGCTCAGGCTTGAGTGTGGGAGGATCGGCGTCTGAGCACTCCTCACAGCCAAGGCAAGTTACCATGCACATTGCCCGGATCGTGGAGTCGGTTGTACACCGACCTGCGAGAAATGGACACCAATCCGATCGATCCTCGCAAACTGCAAGATTGTAAAAATTAAAACTAAAGAAATGTTTTTAGATAAAAAAAAGTTTTCTCGCAGGCTTTGATAATTCAACAGAAAGCTACAAGAGTGAAAACACGGGCCTGACGCCTGGCCTCGCAAAACGGTGAAGACCTTTTCCAAGAGGCATTTAGCAACCCGGGAGGAAAAGCACCACCACAGCTTTGGTCAACTCCAATGCAACAATCCTAAATATGCGCCTAGACTATAACTGATTTTCTCCGTCATAGTTCTCCTTACTCACAGAACAGCTATATTGTCGCTAAGCATGCTGTAAAACAGCAATGCACAGTCGGTGACAAAGCTTATGACCAACTGCGGAAATTTTCAAGTTTTTCAAAACGTCAAAAAATCGCCGCAGATGCCCCATCGCGGCGCATTCTGTTTCGTATTTGCAGTTCATTGTAACAGATACTTCCGCTTCAACCTCTGGGAGATGAGTTGCTTTTTCTAGATATACAAAAATTTAAACTTTTTTAAAGTTTGCAGTTAAAAAATTGTGCCAAATAGCGAGGCTTTCACTTGTTGATAGGTAATAGCATGTTACGTAGCAAAAGCAGGACTCAAAGCAAAAATTATTTAAAATCCCACAAATTATCAAGAGAGAAATTTATCAAGCAGACGTTTAATTCAAAAAGAGTGGAAGTTTTTGGTTTTTCACAGCTTTCGGCGAGTGAAGGCTGGATGTTCCTTTTGCAACGGCACTTGATCCCAGGAAATTACCGTAAAGGTTGATCAACATCACACTGCAGTGCGTTATTGCGCAAAGCCGTAGCTGTTAAAACTTGTTGTTGTGCTGTTACCTATCACAGGGAGGAACGTCCCAGGGGTTGCAACGTGAAATTCTGCTATCCGTGGTAAGATTGAGGATACGACTGGGGGCTGTTGTTGTTGTTACCCCTTCTCTTCCTCGGGATGGAGGTACGGCACAAACGGCAATTCAGGTTCATGCCGTCAACCTAATTGAAATTAGGCTAGGGGAAAGATGGCAGCCCGTTTCGAACCAGTTATGTGTGACTGGTAGCCCCCCCCCCCCCCCCTCACCAACAAGGCGGACTGCCACTGGTGGGTAACCAAGAGTCGCCTTTTACGACATGCTGGGTGAGCAACTTCACAATTGTAACTCGGTAAAGTAGGGTTAGGCCACCTGTCTGCCACATAAAGAGGAAGGCGTCCCGTTAAGTGCCTTGCCCAAGAACACAACAGGCAAGCTTGCCGGCTTGTTCTCCACACTATCCCTTTTTTATGCTGAGCGCCAAGCAGGGAAGCTGTGAAAACCATTTTTAAAGTCTTTTGGTAAGACTCGACTTAGGGAATGAACCCCAGGTATACGGACTGCGAAGCGCACGGTCTAACCACTGCGCCATCGAGCCGGTACAACTGGGGGCTCTCCTCCTCGGATTACATTTTTAGGTCAGCACCTTCGAAGTTGTGCTCTTTTGAGGCGACCTTGTAAGTTGATCTCCAAAACAAAAAAGGTCTTCAAAGTTTGTTTGTTGTAAGAAGTTAGCAACTGAGTCACTATCAAGACGAAAGGTCTTCTGTTTGTAAGTAACACATAAGCCTTCCATGCAATGCAGTCTCACCCTAAGGTTCACTTTAAAATCTCATTGAACCATGGAATTTTCCACTGGCCAATGTGAAATTGGCTGGTCCGCAGAGATTGCACTCCTTTGACTTACTGCATAACTGGTTCAGTATTTTGATGAACAGCAAATCCTTGGCGTTGGTAGGAAAGATGGTGATAAATGAGGAAGCAGTGTGCAGAAAAAAAACCAAAATTCCTGTATGCAGCAGCATTTTATTCATAAATATAAGCAAATAAGCAATTCTTATTCAAGAACTATCTAGAAGTACGACAAACTTAATAACTCATTAACCCTAGTGGAAACTACTACAAATTTTCTTGCAATTTATTATTTATTGATGCGTTACTGAAGACAGGTTTTTCTTGCATCTATGTTAGCAAAGGCGTAGGTAGCTATGGCAAAAAGCGCACATATAAAAGTCTATATGCAAATACATATTTGTAAACCTCCATCGTGTGCGCAATAACAAAGGCATTCAATAACATTTTTATGATGTCAAAAACAAACAGTGGTGGGCAAGTTACTTTTTTTTAAAATAACTGAGTTACAGTAACAGTTATTTAGAAATAAAGGTAACTTAGTAACAGTTTCAGCTACAAATTTTAAAAAGCAACTTAGCCTAGTCGCAGTAACTAGTTACAGTTATTTTCAACTGCCAAAATTTTTGATAAAAAATACAAGAGTGACTATTAGCGATGCACGGAGAAACAGCCAAATTGCCAACTGAGAACGAGGTTTGATTTGCTTAGGAAGCACAAACTTTGAATTCCTAATGCAATATGTCCCACTTCGATATTCAAAAGATACCTGCATTCTTGTCAAAAGGAAGCGGAGGCCAGCGAGTGGAAAAAATCTGTCAGTAAATACCCCTGTTCGACAGTCTTTCATCTTGTTGGTGATATTTTAGAGATTTTCAAGCAGATGTGTCAGTCTTCCGACGCTCTACAATTTCTACCAGAGCTCTATGGTTTTATTGCAAAAATCCCTGGCTGTAAAAATTGACCTCAAAGAATTGTCCGTAAAAAACTTACTAGAAATGGGATTCAAACCCATGCCCGCACCAACCAGTGACGCACAATGGATTCGAGTTCGCGGCAGCACTTTACCGAAGGAAAGACATAAAATCATTTCACCATTTGTAGTAAGTTTTTTTGCGCACAGTATTGAACTGTTTAGGCCAGCATGTTGGGTGTTGGCGTACGTAAACTGTTAAGCCAGTGTGTTTGTAGCACTTTTGGGTCAACCTCCCATCTGCTCGCCAGCACGATAAGCATCATATAGATTTTTGATTAGATGAGTGAGGATAACTTTAACCCCACTTTGGCAGTGGGCGGAGAGCAAATATGCCCACCCCCAGTCGGTTATTGTAGAATTATTCTAGTCCGACCAAAAATTTTCCTTTCATACTTTTTGACTTTAAATACAATTTATTCCTACACAATCTATGACAATTTGATGTTTATCGATCTGGATTAGAGGACCCAAAATTCCAAATTTGTCAAAGGGACCTAATAAAATAAAATTTATGGACCAAAACGTGCACTATTTTTTCATTTACTTAATGACAAATTAATGAGATATCCATTCTTTTCACTGTAAAAGTAGAAAACAGAAAGTAACTGTAACTTGTAATTTTTGCAGTTTCTAATTGATAACTAGTTACAGATTTCGTTTCTTCCTCAAAAAAGTTGCAGTTACTGGAAAAGTAACCAGTTACTGCCCACCAATAAAAACAAACGAAAAAGCAAACAAACAAGCTTCTAAATATTTTCTCTTGTTATGCTGTGATACATTCATCACAAGTACTTTTGCAATCTGAAGAGCAGATCAAGGTATCGCTTGTTGTTACACACTCAATGTTTGAGCCGAATTTTTGCTGAGTAATATCCAGTGTACTGATAACTTTTGCGGATTTAAATAGGAGAACAGAACTTGGGTCCAAATCTGTTTCGGTATTATCCAGCGCTTGCAAACAGCAGGTGCGTAGACAATGTTTTTTAGAAAGGAAAATGGAGGAGGTTGGGTTAATTCAAAGAACACAATGAGTTAATTTTTCGTAGCCGAATAGTTAGATCCAAGTTTCAGTCGTTTTCGAGGAAAAGTTTTTGAAAAACAAGCCTTTCTTTATATAATTACATATTGCTTACATTAATTTGAAGTTACCCCTCTTTTTTTATTTTGCCCCTGGCCACAATAGTGTATTTTTACCATAGTCATTTCAAACATCCACGAAAAAATGCTGTCGAGTATTGTTTTCAAAGGTAGGCTGTTGCAAAGCAGAATTCACTCCGCGGTTGAACTCGAAATCTTTTTGCGGCAACGCTGTATCTCGCTGAGAGCTAAGCAGTGTCGAAAACTTTTGGCCTGACACTAGCGCTCGCCGACCTTACCAAATCAGAATGAGCCAGATTATTTGGCTCACTTCATTATTTTAAAGCTGGCTTATCTCAAAAAAATCAATTTAAAGAAAAAAATGTGTCAATAAAATATAATAGTAGCAATTCGTGCTTTGCCCTCAGGAAAAGATTAAACAGCACTATCTGCTGGCAACGCCCCTAGTGCTGTGCTGCTTTTGTTTGGTGCCAAGAACCTTTTGCATGGACCAAGCCAGCATTTTGGCTTCAATCGCTTTGTCGGGCAGCATCAAAAACTAGAAGATTGACAGATTTCCTGCTTGGCTCTCAGAAATACGGGTAATGTGGAATATGAAAAATGAAATCAAGTTTACTTATTTGTAACTAAGAAATTTTCTGAAAAAAAACGTTCGAGTAAAAAGCGCCAAACTAAAACGTGTCTTTTCATTTCAATGGACAATCCAGTTGAGACAAAAAGCTATTATTTTTGCCGCTTCTCTGAAATTCTTATCATGTTTTTGCAATTTAAAATTTTGCAAGATTACCCTTCAATTGTATTTGAGATGAACACACGTTCCGCAGTTGTTCACGTGTTGTTTTGTTGTATTTGCAAACAACTACAAAAAGGAATATAAACGAAAAGCTTGTTCTGTGAGCCTTAATTCGACAGAACGCGTTTGCACGTCGATCTTTGCGATATTTTTAGTCGAATTTTCAAAGAAGAAAAGTGCTTAATAAAAACTTATAAATTTACCTTATTTTCGTATGGGGGAGAGGATATTCTAAGCTGGATCTACTCTTACTCGTTGTAAATGCAGGGCCAAAAATTGTATAGAGGTCCAGTGGCAGAGCTTTTGAGGGCACACTCGTTTTCTAGAATTGTTTGGATTGTTGCTTTATATCATTTGATTAGTTGCTCTAAATACTTTTTGCGCAAATGATTAGCAACCCATTGGCGTATTATTATGCCTCTCATTGTCCCGCCCTCAACTTCTTGTTAAATCATGCAGGCCTAAGCAGCTCGTAAATTCAATGTAAAACTTACCAAAGATTATATTTTCGAAAAAATTATCTGTCAATCAAGGTAATGTTTTGTTAAATTCTAGAACAGCATTTTCTTTATCGAAATAAGCAGATTCGCCAATAGCTCCTTCCTTTTTCGTGTATTCCACTGATCAATACGGCTATCAAAAGCTTAAATAGTTAGATCGAAAAGTTGCATCGTAAAGTGGCAAAGCGTAGAATTCATGCAGATATTTCACATTTCTCTGAAGTTGACAATTTCACCTGGCACATGTTGCTCTAATCAAGAAAAAAAATTCTCCGCAAGTGCTAGCACGGTTTTTGTTTATCAAAGCAAGAGCCATGTAGTAATGGCGGGCAGGCACAGTTCCATTTCAACGCAAGCTATCGCCTTGCCCGTGATTCAATAATGAAGAAAACTCTTTGCAAAATTGTTGTACATGATAGCAATGGTTTTGTCTTCAGACCTTAAGGTTACCTTCTGACACATCTTTGAGAAAAGCATGTCAACATGGTTTTCTAGCTTGATAGTACTTTGCGTGATTGATTGACGTTGTGCCCGCAGTAACTGAAACGCCAAAGCGGGTTCAAACACAAGTTGTTTTATGAAAAAGTTTTTCCGGTCAGTTGAGAATAAAAGCATAAACTCATAGCAAGATTCTCATAGATAGGCAAGCTATTAAATAAAGTTGGGTGATTTCTGCCCATTGTAGAAATGTGGTGACAAGATTCGACAGCCTCACAAACCGCCTCCTTTCTTTCGGCCTCAATGAGCTATGCAGCTAAATCTTTTTTGACCGCTTCGAAGATTATTTTGTAATTTAGAAATTGAAGCCCAGAGTTGATTCGAAACCAGCGTGCGATGAAGTAATCTTTTTTTGCTATATTTTATTTAAAATGCGCTTTAAAATCTTTCGCTTTTCGACGATATATTTTTTAAAAATGCCACACTATTTTTTGAAATGTGTAAAAGAAAACAGTCCTTCAGTTAATAAGAAAGTGAGCATGAAATTGACGTTGAAAAGGGCAGGAAGTTACAAATTGGAAAATAATACGCTCGTACTACGCTCGGCTTACGGGGAAGGTTCAAATTCACCCGAGGATAATTTGATATCGCTCGTGGTAAGAACGCCGTGGCACAAAAGATCATTCACTTTCTTTACGTTACAGTTGGATGAATAAAACCGTTCGAAAAATATTTGCAATTTTTTCAATTCATGAATGCAATTAGTACCAAGAGGCTTTAGCTGAGCGCGATTAGGTGGTCGCTCGTGAAACAGCAGCCGCTGTGCAGTCGATAGACCTGAGCTCAACTCCCTTGGCGAGCCATGCCAAAAAGTTAACCGATTATATTCGCAGATCCTGGCCACCGAACAACAGAAGTTTCGCAGAGGATGAAATCCGATATCAGGTTTCTCAGTCATAATCAAAACATATCCCAGCGCTGAAATTCGTTGTCGCGAGCGAGTTCCAACAAACTCCCATGATATTGCATTTTTATTTCATTTTATCTGGCGAAGGAAGAGCAGATGTGGCGTTTTTTTGCAATTTTAGCAAAATGCTTGGCGACAACTTCTCCTGCTGGGCGGCAGTGCTTGTTGAAGGAAAGCTATGCAAAGTCTTTGGTATGACTCGCAAGGGTATCGAATCCGCGTCGTTGACTTCGAACCGGACGCTCTAAACACGGCATCACCGCTCCAGTCGGGATGACGCAAACAAAGACCAGTTTAGCTACTTTTGGTGGGCAATTTGCCCCTAAGCGTAAAACAAGCGGCAAAACTAAGCTGAGCGTTGATTGTTTTGCCAAAATGATCAAGAATTTGCCGAATCGATAAATCACCGTAAAAGTGATGGAAACTTATTTGTAATAAACCGGTATTTGAAAACTACCCAACACCAGAAATGGCGTGCCGAAAAGTTTCGGGGCAGAACGCACAACCAGTTGTGGCTTTCAAAAGTTGCTGTAAGAACGGGTTTTTATCAAAAAAAAAAAAACTTTATGAATATTCTCACAATACAAGACGAAGACTTTTTTGGGGGGCTCTAAATGTTGAAAGCCGAAATTCATGCTGAATATACGATGAAGACATTTTATTTTGAAGAGCTAAATTTCCAAAATGCAAATTCATGCCAAAAGCACGATGAAGATCTCTTTTTTATCTTCGAAGGTTTAATTTTCAAAGTGAAATTTTATATCGAAACGTTTTTATAACCGGTTCCGTGAGCTCAGAGAGAATTTTAAGAACTGTTTTTTGCGAACCTGTTGAATGCTGCCACTTTGCGTAAGCCCTTTCCCCTATCTTCATACTTCACTATTCTTAGCATTCAGTAATAAAAACAATGGGGAGAAAGAATTACAAGTCTATTCTTTAAAAAATTCTCTGTTTAGGACACAAAATCGTTCCAGTTATTTAACGCCACAAGATTGCCTGATTCATACTTTGATAGGCATGATTCACATAGGACGCCTTATTCGTATTTAGTTATTTTGTATATACGTATCAAAGCAATGAACATAATTACAAATAATAAATCAAGTTAAGTCGCTAAATTTTTGAACTTGCTATGAACCTAGCAATTCAAATCACTAAAGATTGCTTCTCCACAGCTATCGTCGGCTATCAAGGAGTTGGTTCATCCCCCGGGGGCCGTAACTAGCCGTGGTGATCTTTTCCTGCATCGCCGATCTACACGCGGGTGTAACTTTTGCCCTTAGGCCTTTATATGTTTGACTTTCTTCCTGGTAAAGGCAAGTAAACAAGTGTTTGTTTACATTTACAAACTAATCATTGAAATCTGCCAGTTGATATCTGGAAAATAATGCGTTGATCAATGATGTTATTTCAAAAAGGCATGTGGTAGCATAACGACGATTGGTTGTGCTACAATGCATTATTGACCTTGTAATATGACCTTGGGACTCGACTGTTCATAAATGCATTTTGCAAATCTTAACCGCATAGCAGCAAAAACTGCAAATCAACTCCGTTAGGTGACTGGCGGATTAGTTTGAGGCAGTGCAGAAGTACTGCAGTAAAACATCATTTTTAAGATCACAAACAATTTTCTGATGTCTAATATGGAAGTCAACAGACATTTGATGACAGAACTTATCTAACTCAATGAACTAAAGAAGAACAAAGTGTTTGGTGAGTGCGAGGTGGACCTCTTGTGGTCAGCAGCCTCTAACAGGTTGTCGCGATCGGCGCAAGCGACAATAAAAACCCAAATCGTGAGCTAGAAAGCAACCGTTGGTTCCGTCCGACCGTGTCTTCTGCAGTTCCAGGCGTTGTACGTGAGCGCCCAACTCGGGGATCTTTACCTACTGGCTCAGCCCCCTGGCTCAACCCTCATGTTGCCAACTCTTTTACGTTGCTGTGAAGAAAATTTATAACTTTTGTGAAGATGGTTTACACTGCGTTTGTTTTAAGAAAATTTTACTCAATCAAGTTTTAATAGAAGAATAGCCGAAAAATTAAGTAAGAGATAGATGTAGATCTACCCACACTTGATTTTAAGCATTGAGAATGGGGAGCTAAAGTCTTCATTTTTCTGAGCCCATGGCACTGATGAGAGCTGAGGGGCAAGTCCCTTTCTTTAGGCCGCCTTCCCTTCGACACAAATGTCTACCCGTATTTACACCCAAGGTACGAGTGGCAAGCTGCTTTTCAAAATTCAGTCACAACCACAATTTAAACTTGGGTTTTGCGCTTTCGAAACAAGTGCCATGACCACAACACTGTCCAGATTATTGACCATAAAAGCGCATTCGAAATTTTGTTTAATTAATACAATCAATATAAAGGGCGAGCTCAGAAATAGCATTTGAAAACAATGAAATTTTCCAGAAAATGTTGGTATTTTGTAAGAGGAATTATGACCAAAAACTGTATATTTCAACTTAAGTTTTTTGTTTGTTAGATAAATTCTAGATTCTGCATTAAGTTTCTTGATGTAACTAGTAAAAGATTACAACTAATGCAAACAAATTAAATAATTTCGTTCCATAATGATATCGAATTGAAAGTAGAAGTGATGAAACACAAAATTAAAAAAAAACAATGCGCAAAAATTATTGGCCAATTTTGTTGAAAAGAGCTTGATACCGTTATTGTGTCCAAGAAAATTGGCTGGGTCCATGGGGTCTTTTATCTTGCTTTCTGGCTACGTCTGTATGATAAATGCTTCCTGCAATTGATACAAAAATACTGCAAAAATGTTTTTGAAATTAAAAAGATCTATAACCAGTTTCATTGAACCAACTGAATTAAAAAAGCTTGTTGACAAGTCATATTGCAACAAAAGCACAGACGATTTTCATCCGCACACGAGCGCATCATGTGTATCATGTGTACTACACAATCTTTTTCTAAACTTCACTGAGTATTGTCTCACTAATTAAAAAACACAGCTCATGGTTGTAAGATTTAATAGTTTCACAGGTAGTAGAACACATAAACAAACAACAAAAAACGGCGAGAGTTGCTAATTATTTGTTAAAGAGGCTTTTAAAGGAATACCGTATGTGGTTACAAAGCTATAAGTAGTGCTGTGTTGCGTTTACCCCTCCTCTTCTTTGACGTGGCGACCCCGAATAAAATGGTTAGCAGAGTTTGCATTGTTAAATTCTCACGCTCAGCTTATGGGAAAACAGAAGTACAGTTCAAACCAGTCACGAATACACATCAATAATTTCACCGAAAGACAGAAAAGAACATCTTAGCGACATTGTGATATTCTGCTCTACAAAAAAGCTTATTCCGACAATGCATTTTTGAGACGGAACATCAATGCAGACAACTAGCAACAAGGGGGACCGGCTTTAGAAAAAAAAACTATTGTAGCGGCTCTACACTTTTTATTATGAACATGACTCATTGTTTGTGAGTTTATTACTCATAATGGTTACGTTAAAGTAATCATATGTAACGTGAAGTTTCCATGCGGATTTGAAAAACATACTAACACAAACACAAAGACACAAAATTGTAATTAACAATTGCTTTGCGTTGGTCATTATCATCAATATTGCCACTAGGCGTTCTCGTCTTCCGGTTTCTTCTTTGGCAGAAATTGTGTCAGTCTCCAAATTCTGTAAATAAGTCTGAAATTTACTGCTGTATCACGATCGCAACAGACAACTAGTGAACTGAACATTGTTACTTTACAAAAATTACAATTACTGTAATAAAAAGATTGGCTGTGGCCCATTCATACTTCATGCAACCGCGGTACCCAAGTTTTGTTTCTAACGAACCAATATTGAAAAATATTCAAGTATGCAAGTATTCGCGACATAAACGAGATATTTTTTTGGAGATCAAGTTTTTCAGAGAGACTTTCTCTTGTGTTTTCAACTCCAAACAAGGGTGAAAATCTTTTGTTTTGAGATAAGGTTTTTTTGAAGCCACAGGCTATTCCACTTGGGGTCTCGACGCAAAGTTTGGAGGCCACGGCAATAGAATTCAAGCATCAAAAATAGTCAATGCATCGGTATAAAGGCTTGAATTACATAATTCACAGTGAAAAAAGCACAATAAGCTAGTGGTACAACAACAGAAAAAATGGAAGGGGCTTTTTGATTTTTCGCCTATTATGATGATTTCAAAGCGTATTAGAAATAACGAAAATTCAAACTATTAAGTGGAGAAGGCAAGAGAATTAATTAATAATCAAGTTATTATTTGCTTGACCAGCCACCAGTCAGAGCACAAAACAACGAAAATTAGGGCTCTACCCTTACTGATCAAAAACTAATAAAAAGGTCCAACGAAAGGACCTGCAGTCCTCTTTCTGATTCCATAGTCATGTACGCTAGATCATCCTTTTAGATATAGCGTCAAAATGGGGTATTTCCAGAAGGAGGCAATCAACTAAATTCTCCCTTTATTTTCCGCTGACAAAGCTTTTTTATGAAAAAATACAAATTGCACTGAGCTGGTTGATAAAAGCACAAAACCTTTTGGACGAAAACACCGTGACGTAACCGTGACGAAGAAATCGCTTAAGTCGGGGCATAGCCTAAAATTACTTCGCAACAACTACTACGACACCAATGAAATCTTACTTGGGCAATTGCATTTTTTCCTTCCTGCAACAAAAACTTATTTATTAGTCAATGAAATTCTTTACAAAATTGGTTTCAAATTACCGGTATGTTGACATTATTCTTTTTTTTCTTAGAATAGAGGTATCGTGCGATCTTTAAGGCTGTTCCTCGAATCAATAAGCAGCAGAATGGTTTTTATTTTGTTAAGGAAAGCAAAAGCTTGTATTGAAAAAGTATCAAATGCTGACTTGCGGCTTTAAAAGCAGTAATGTGACCCAAAGACACGAGAATTATGTTTTTGAAAGTATCTGAAACTTGTAAGCCTAGAACAACAAAAAAGTTTGAAGATGACCTCATTTATAGAGAAATAAAAACTAAGCCTCAAGCGTTTATTGGCCTGTATTTGATGTTGAAAATCATTCGTTGCTTTTGCTAGCAGTTTTCAAGGCTGACCGAAGAATTTTCGAGGAGTCTTAATTTCCTTTTTGGCCCCTACATTCCCTCATTTTGGATGCATATTGACTTTGGTACGAAAGACAACACTCGCTGCTTTTAATGTGCCGGGTGAGCAGTTAAACCTGATAATATTCAAGTTCAACAATCGGCATTAAAACTTCACTATGATAGAACAAAAGAGTCTTACGTATGCCTGACAGGGTTCGTGGCTTGAGCAAGCGCTTCTTTATAAGTTGAAGATTTGATGAACCGTTTGTAAGAGTCTTTTTTCATGAGCGCGTAAATATGGTTGAGGGCAGGATCGAACGCGAAGTGCGACTTTTCCTTCATTCCTTTTTGCACTTTCTTTAGCGTTTGAGTGTCAATGTTCACCGGTGTTGGAGCATCGGGATTAATAAAAGTGCTGAAAAGTAACTGTAATGTCACAAACGCATTGATTTGTCACAACACTTTGACGTACGGTAGGCCTATCTAATGTTCTTTTTTTATAGTCAGCGCAGTGACAAAACTTCGTCAATTTTTGCGATTGTGCTCACGTAGACCGGGGGTGGCCGGCCAGTCAAAAACCAAAAGCCTCATTTCTTACTGTCTTTACCAGGGGCGACTCGTGTATGGTACTGTGGAACTGCAGCACCCCCAGTCCCCACTCCAATCTTATCGATGACATTCGATATAAATAATTAATCTTTTTTTTTTCTTTATTTTTCTCATACTTGTTGTTACGTTATATCATACATAAGATTAATCTCAACAACCATCCTAAGTTTATGAAAAAATATCAAAACCTTTTTGCTTCAAAGCTCCTGCGATATGGAAATTAGAAGTAGATTGCAATGCAGCTGTAGAAAGAGAACTGTCGCTCATGCAGTACCGACCCTTTTGTGTTGGTGTAATAAGGGTTTCTTTTTAACGGACAACTGGCGAGCTGTGTGTGTGTGTGTGTGTGTGTGTGTGTGTGTGTGTGTGTGTGTGTGTGTGTGTGTGTGTGTGTGTGTGTGTGTGTGTGTGTGTGTGTAAAGCTGATAAATAGTGACAAAACCATTTATATAGATTATAGACTATACTCTATAACGCCTACCGTAGACTATATTTTGGTTAACTACGATTTCAGTTTTTTAAGTGTTTGTAGCCCATAGAATGATAAAAGTTACGGTATTTACAATAAAATGATGAAAAACTGGATAATAATGCCATAAAAAAGCCAGCCTAGCTTATTTATGGCATTATTATCCAGTTTTTTATCATTTTATTTTAAATACCGTAACTTTATCTACAGGTTACGAACACCTAAAAACCTTAAATAATAGCTAATCAAAATTTAGCCTACGGTAGGCGTTTTAGACTGTAGTCTATAATTTGAATATATCTCTCAATAGCATTGCTTCCTTCGGAAGCCTCGCGCCTTCAGGACTCGCTTTGTTGTTTTGTTTCTTGCTTATAAGACGCTCTCTATCGATTGTAACCACTTGGAGCTAGCAATATAATATCGGTCGCTATGTATGCATCCCCCAAGCTTAATACCCAGGCCCGGAACATTGGGGCCGTTCATGTTAACAAGTTCATTGTTCGGTGAAACGCCCGTTCCGGTGTGCTCCTGTGGAGTGGGGCCCTGTTAGTAGCTCGAGCACTGTGATCGCGCAAACCCTGCCGAAGAACTGTGTGGGGGAATCCTCGCGTGTGATTGTTAAGTGGTATCCGGCGCTAGTTACGTCGCTGATCGGGTCGCGCTATGTAACACACTAGTTACTACCCGTGCGGTGGGCTAGTTGTCGGAATCGGTAGCTATGCTCGGAGTGGAATAGGCGATGTGGTTGATCTCCTGGCGGCCGTGTATTATATAAGCCGCGGTGCAGTCATTTGGGACCCACCGAAATCAGCTAAGCGCCTTTCAACGTTATGCGTACATTGTATTCTTAAACGTTAGCGTTAATGCGACGCGTCTGTGGGATTCGAACCCGCGTCTTTGAAACCGGCCTCCTCGCGCGCCGAGTTTTGCTGCCATGCACCACGTGCTACCAGTCATGCCTTAAAGTACCGCATTTAGCTTGTAACTTTTGGAAGACCTTTTTTGCCTAATCACTGCTTGTGTGATCAGCTTTACATAAGAATATCAGTTTTAGTCCATAGTCGAGCGACTAGAAGTACGTCAAAACGAATCTCGTTCAAAGGTAAACAGCACGTAAGTCATGTGCTTTGTGTTAGTTTGTTTTATAAAAGTCAACGTTAATGCTATTGGGGGGACCTCTGGACCCTTGGAAAGCCCTGCTGATGAGTCCAAAAGGACGAAACGCGTCCAGGGATGGCTTTGTAAATTTGAATATATCTCTCAATAACATTGCTTCCTCCGGAAGCCTCGCACCTTCAGAACTCGCTTTGTTGTTTTGTTTATCGCTTATACGACGCTCTCTATCGATTGTAACCACTTGGAGCTAGCAATATAAATGTAAAATTACCCTATAGGCCTAATTTTTGTCACTATTTATCAGCTTACACTACACTCACACACACAGCTCGCCAGTTGTCCGTCAAAAAGAAACCCTTATTACACCAACACACAAGGGTCGGTACTGCATGAGCGACAGTTCTCTTTCTACAGCTGCATTGCAATCTACTGCTAATTTCAAACACCATATCACAGGAGCTTTGAAGCAAAAAGATTTATATATTTTTTTCATAAACTTTGTTTGTTTAATAAAACAAAGGCTAAAATTTTCTGAAGCAGCCCCCCTATTAATTTTAGCTACGAGCCGCCTCTGGTCTTTGCCGCAAAGAGCCATATTACACACAGACACTGGCTGCGTTTACGTTGCTGGCCCATAGGCCTAGGCCAGTTTTCCCAAACTGTATGCCGCGGCTAGTTTGTAGGTGTGCCGTGGGTGCCGGGACTACTTAGCAGGTGTGCCACAGGTTTTTGTAAAAGTCTTTATAACTACACAAGTTTTCAGCTAAAATTGAGTAAATGCTTGAGTAAAGTAGTGGTCGATAATGTCGAAGACCGAGTTGAGTTGCCTGAAAAGGTATTGGTTTCCAAAAAAAAAGGTCATCACCTATGTCGCTGTCGCCTTTAATGTTGCTCTCGATCAATGTACTATAAGATAGATTTACGTGGCTGTTGCGCAGCGTAAATTGCTTACCTCATTTATTTGGAACCAGTACCTTTTTAAAAGAACCAGGGCTTGTGGAAAAGAGCCGCATGAAACCAGACAAACAGCCACATGCGGCTCGCGAGTCGTGGGTAGGCCAGGCCTGACGCAAACTCAAATTCGACTTTTTTGAATTTGGTTGAGTTTATGTTTTATCCTCTAATCAAGAAAAAATCTTTAAATGAGATAACTTGTGGTCAGAACGTGGTCAGAACGCTGTAGCAGAAAGAGAGACAATCACTCCAATTTTGTCATTTTAACATTTAGGTAATCTCCAAAACAGAACATCGCCCCCATGAATAGCATGGACATAATTTTTCCAAGGGGGCTACAAGCTGGGTGTAGTTCAAACTCATCTGGGAGCTGCTAGCAGTTTGTTCCAGCCACTGTAGTGCATTTTCAACCACAAGCACTTCAGCTAAAGTAAAAAATTGAAAGAAACAACTTAAAATAGTGAAACTGAACTCACAGTATGACGATTGCATGGAATCAGGACAATTTGCTGGTTCTAACCAAGTTTCAAGGTCTGATGCATGAGAGTGTACTAGAGAGAAAGGTAAAGTGAGGAAAAGCGAGAAAGTGAGAGAGAGAGAGAGGGAGGGAGAGAGAGAGAGAGAGAGAGAGAGAGAGAGAGAGAGAGAGATAAAAGAAAGATTGTTTTGTATCTTTAAGTAGCTATCACGGGACTCTTTTGTCAGTCATACGCAGAACAACTTTTGTTCAGACCTGCTTCCGAGTTGCCGACCAATGCTTCTGGTTAAAGCACTTCCACCACAAACAAAAATTAATCAGGCGGTGAGCAACAAAAAATTCATTGGAGAATTCCCTAATTGATTCATCATTTGCTAGTACTTTGCTAAAGTATTTTGGTACCGGTAAAACAGATATCTTTTGAAGCTTTAGATTGAAGTAGTGTATGACCAAGAACTTCTCGTTACGTCATATTACTTATAAATCGTCTTGATCTCTGATTCGAGTTCAGAAATTGAAGCGTTCCTGAACGCAATACACCGTGTATAGAAGTCAAGGTTTTCGACGCTGAATTCCCGCTGCAAATGCTGCTCAAAAAGCCAACGCCCCAAGTCTTCCTTCAGCATTAAATCGAAGTTCCGACCCCAAATTTTGCATTGCATTTTATACGGTCCAGTTTCTCTGAAAAAAAAACGCTTTTAAACAAATGAGATATCATAAGTTTTGTCGGCTGAAGGTTTTACATTCTGTTAATAGCTGAGTAACCTCGGATTTATATTTCATTCTCCACGTTACTTTTATAGCTGAGCGATCAGCAGGAGATTTATGAATACATCTTTCAACATTTAACCAAAGCGGGTTCAAATAATTTATGCATTATCAAGATCCCGATTAGCGGGGAAGATGAAAACTTATCCCAGGCTTTTTCATCTCACTTTTCTTCAAAAAGAGCGATGATCTTTTTCAAGTAAGTCAACAATTTGTTGATTCCCGCAACAAAAATCATTACATTTTCAGTTTTCCCCTCCCCCTTTCACAAAAAGTATGGTTGCTTCCTCGTGCATTATTATTTTTATTCGTCAATCCAGGTGTGATTATGGTAAAAGCATCCTTTTATCAGTCTATTGACCTGAGTTTAATTCTCTTGCCGAATCATAGCCAACCAAAAAGTTTGCAAATTGTTTCTACATTATTTCCTGGTGCCCAGCAATGCAAGGAGTGCTGTACAAAATGAATCATAAAGCTAAAAAAAGCACATTCAATCATGCATAGATTAAAAATTATGGCAGGTTGCATTCAAGCGCCAAACACCGATCGCAATAAAAGATTGTACTGTTTGTTTGAAAAAACGGGAGTACCGTGTACTGTAGGTGGAAGAGAGGAAGTACAAAAATGCATTTCCTTTACACTTTCAAAATAAAAGCAACCACAACAGCCTTATACTTCTATAAGCGCTCTTTAAAAGTTTTGTTTTTGCATTTGTCGAGATGAGGTAGATTGGTACTCACTGATGCTTACGGACAGGCTGCCTAGTTCGGCCACGCAAAGGCGGTAATTGTAGTTTTTTTTCACGTCTGCGCTCAATACCTTAAACCCAACAACAAATGAACTCACAACTTGTGAGCTCGTGAGCAGCAGCGCAAGTTGGCGCACAACCTACCTTGTCGGTTCAGGGGGCCAGTCTTGCAACGAATCTCCTCTCCAAGGATTGAAATAAGTTTCATCTTCAGTAAGTAGGGGATCCACTTCAAGCATGTCGTTGCAATTTGAAATAATTCTAAAGATAAAAGGGATAATATACAGCAAAAAAGTTATTGCTAGAAGCTGAAGTGCATACCAACCATCTTCACCCACTCATTCGCAAGGTTGATATAAGCTCTTCCCGCCCGTCACAAGAGGCCAACTGGAAGCTGCTCACCAATGGCAGTAATTGTAAACTTTATTGGAAATAGAGCTATCAGTTTGTTTTTATAATTGGTTCAACGTGGGCTGGTAATTAAACCACATCAACATGTTTTTCTGTTTTTTGATTATTTTGATTGTTCATGTTTTTTGATTAAGTTCGTGCCCCCTCTTAATATTTGTCGGCGTCCCCTGCCTTCTTGAATTCCAGGTGATTTTTCAGTTGAATTATGACTATCCGGCTCCCCCAGCATCGCCCGGCAGGGCCCCCATTAGTAATGTCCAGGTTAACAATATCTGTTCAGCCAGCCAAGCTGGCTCAACCCAATGGATAGATGTAAAAGCAATAATAAAAAGTTTGTTTTTTCACATAGCTACGAGCGTAAATCTCGTTCAGAAACAGAGCTATGATGTCTTGAAACGCAATTGATACAAAAACATTAGGGGAAATTGCGCATAGCCAATTCATATTTCAGGCTTCTCAAGCCCCTGGCGATGTGTTTTTTGCCCCGTTTTCTACTTGGCGTCCTTAAACTAAACAAACTTTTATTCATTAAATTAAGCAAGTGCTTTTATTGAAAGCTCATCAAAGTTGTGGAAAGGTGCCAAGTAATTGAAATGTATTTTCGGCATTAAGCTATTAAATATTTGGCCAAATACTGACGACTTTTTGAAACTCAATACCTATTTGTATGAGCTGACATTTCTGGCTGAGCGCATGTTGCATGGTCCTGGCATAAACGCAGCCAGGCAAAGAGCAAATTAGCCGAAAATCAGACACTAGCGGTTAAGTTATTACAATAGCAGCGCCCCCTTCAGTAATGTCGAGTATAAAAATACCGGTTCACCGGCTTCATCCAATTGATATTTCTGAGGACAGTAATAAAAAGGTAATCTGTTGTTGACATAGTCAATTATCGTATCGAAATCAAAAGTATCGTTTTTTTGAATGAAATTGATCAAGACTTTTAAAAATATTACAGGGGCTTGCATAAAGTCGCCATTTTTTCTAAAAGTTTCTGGAGTCCCTGAGTGTGTTTCATTTGCCCTGTCTGCTACTTAAATAATGCACTTGCTAGCAATTGACACTGTCAACGATTTCAAAAAGTGCTATTAGTTCGTTGTATGAAGTGCATTGAAGCATAGCTTTAAAGTTGTGGAGCAGGAGAGGCGTCAAAGTAATTGATATATGTATTTTCAGGAATAGCCTACTTAATATTAGTATCACTATTTACGACCTTTTCGTAGCTGAATGCCTATTTGTACGGCCTAAAGCCTCTGGCTGCTCGCATGTTGCATGGTTCTGGCATAAACCCAGCCCAGAAAAGAGCACGCCAATACGAAATGAAGCACTCACAGTTAAGTTTTTACTGTAAGTTGCCATTGTTAACGTTGAGATTAAGAATATCAAATCAGCCGGCTTGGCCGGCTTCAACATTTAAATGATAAGCTTATGTACCTCGACAGTAGTATTTTGTTGAAAACGATAAAACAGGACCATTATTGCCTCCATGTTTTTGTAGGGGGATCACCAATTTGTTTGTTTGGAGCAGGCTACATTTAAAAATGTTTTGAGACTTCAGTTTTTGATGAATCTTTTAGAAAATCTTGATAGATAATGCTAAAGTACCATGCTTTTCAGAAAGAATAGTGAAAATTCCACAATTAATTTTGTTTTTCTAAAAATTGCTATTTTGTGAAGTCCAGGCAACAAAATTTTAAATGTTTTTAAGCGTAAGCTACATTTCAAAAATTTGTTAAATCTTCATTTTTTTGTTAAATCTTTTTGGAAATTTCGATGAACAATGCCAAAGAGCCATACTTGTTAGGAAAAATAGTCAAAATGTACCAAAGAAGTAAGTTTTTATAAAATTGCAGGTTTCTTAGGTCTAGTAGGATAATTCTGCAACGAAAAATGCAAAATGATGTACAGCAACCAATTTTTGATCAGCTGTTATAAACTAATCTTTCGCTCAACTGATTAGAGTTACATCTTGCTGAAAAGCAAATTTCTTCAGCCTTCAAAAGACACCATTATTTAGTATCTAATTATAACCCTTATACATTAACTACTTGTTTTTATTCAGCTTACCACTTTTTGGGAAAATATGAACTCACACTACCGGTCACAAAGTTCTACTTTTTAGTATAAAAACTCATAGCAAAGGTGCATGTTCTGTAATATCAGAATTGCCTTAAAATGTCCATTTATTTGTTTAAAAAAGTTTGAAAATCAGATGAGAAATGAGATCACAAATCAGTTTTCAAGAAAAATGATTTTGCAAAAGTTTTGAAATTTTTGAAACAAATCATCACATGATGGTCTCTGGTAGCGAAAGACTGTATTGATCGTACCTGGTAGCATTATGGTATCGTAGAGTTGAAAGGTGCCGAAAAAAAAAGGGAAGCATGCTCAAAATGCTTAAATAAATGTATCGTCAATTCAGCTTCAATTGTTGTAGAGTTTTCTGTTATCGAAAGCACCTTGCTAAGTTCTCCATACATAGCTTTTAATCGCGCTTTAACGATGAGTATTTTTTGAGAAAATGAAGTATACAATTTTCACAATTAAATGTTAATTATGACGTTATGTGAGATCCTAGAAGTAAAATTTGTGGAAATCGATAAATGGGTAATGGCTTACTGTCGGAAATTTGGTGGGAATGGACATTTTCCCATTCTTGCTAAAAGACAAGAAAAATGTCTAATTAATATACCAAAATATACTTAATTACCTTCGACTATGACGTCAAGAACCCCCTTAAGACACTCACTCTGAGGAGATGATTAATCGTGCAAATTTTTATCTTTGTACGTCTGGCAGTTTCCGAGGAGTTTAAGCGGAATCGCAGACAGAATAGCGCTTTACATATTCGACTTACTATCATACCGCGCGATGACAAAAGTATGGTAAGATAAAATGTATCCATGTTCTCAGTACCTGTCTGTTTAAACTTGCGTAAAATATATCGTTCCAAACTCGTACACCTGTTTGCATTTATTTGATGGCCGGCTACCTCAACAGCAGAATGTGTGGTAGTTCGCTTGCAACTCTGTGATAGTGCTCTATGCGCTTTTATAAAGGGCGACAACTCATTTAATGATTTTTTCTCATGAAAAAAAATAAAGATGTTAGTTCAAAAACTTGAAAATATGATTGTTAGTAAGTTACTACCGATGTTGATTTTATTTAAAAAGGTGCTAAATTCAGTCACAGTTATGAAAGATATCTGTGTTTTGACTTTCTAGTTAGCTATTAAACAGATATTTGTTAGGTGTTTTAAGCAAACTATCATGCAGTTTACTGCTGTCATGCAGTTAAACAGTTCATAAAAAAAACAAGAAACAAAACGTAGGTTTTAAGAAAGTGAAAAATATTAAGATGATTTCTTTTTCATAGTACACTTTATTGAAATATTAGCCGAACTGAATGTGAATTTACAACAAAAAAATTAGTTATGGTGCTCAAAGTTTGAACGAGTAACAAATTTTATTAAGAAATTAGAACTTTTTGTAATACTATTGAGATGTAGTGGGATTGTACATTTTCCCACTCGAACTAAAAGACAAGAAAAATGTCTAATTAACCTACAAAAGTATACTACATTCTGTGAAGTTTTGCCAGAAAAGTTTACAACCAAATTTTTTGATTGCAAAAAGATAGCAACCCAATGAAAATTGTTTTGTGATCCGTTAAAATTTTAATTACGTAGAAGCACCAGCCAAATACCAACCAGAACTTATTGATCTTCAAAATAATGAATGTTTGACAACATATCATAGATCACATACGCTTGTTGAATTTTACAAAAAATTGCATGCTTTCAATGAATTTGATTAAATTGTCAAATTATCCAGAAAATTATTATGCATGTGAGGTAGTATGCTTAATGAAGTAAACAATTTTTTCGTGTACAAAAAACAATCAAAACTGCTAAAAGAAATGGGTTGAATGATGGACATATGACTAACATTCTTAGAATAAAGATGATAGCCGTTAACGAAGATATTAAGAATATTATAAAAGGAAGCCAAAGTTTAAAATCGCATTGACTTCAATTTGAGTTAACAAATTTGGTTTTTACCTGTTTCCGTAAATGTTGGCAATTAAAAAATTCACTATAAGCGCAATTTAATAAGAAGTTAATATTTAAGTGCTTATGTGGCCCTTAATACCAAATTTGTAATTTTCACCCATGAAGAAAAAGGTTGAAGGTTCCTGGTCTAGACCAATGCAGTTGTTCATAAAAAAGAGCGACCAGCTCGTAGGATAACCAACCGATCGTTAGACCGACCAACCGATTGTATTCACCTGTTGAGACTTGATTTGAGAATTTTTGTTGGTGATCCAGTTTTCTTTGAAGCTGCTTCTTTCTTAACTAGAATTCAACATGGATAAATAATGAAGGCAGGAATGAGCAAACTTTTTTTGCATGCAAGTCAATTCGCATTACCGGATAATACCGCAGGTCAGACGCCGATTCTTTTTAAGATTTCTGTTTTTTGAAAATCCACTTTTAGTTTAACGCATTTCTTATTTTGGATGCTGAATCGGTGCTCGCGTGCTTCTAGTCACACGTTCCGTCGACCGTGCCATTTTCCGACCTAAGCCGCAGTTAGCTCATGCTTTAGTAAGGTAACATTACACCATAATCAAAGTCAACGTCGCGCTTTACGTTCAACATTTTCTTGCTCTGGAGGCGGTTGCTTTCGATTAGGTCCTCTCGATTGAAAAGCCCACAATTCGTTAGCACGACATGTCGACAACTTGAAGTAGCACTTGGGCCGATTGACCTTCCAATGAGCGTACTCTTGCCAATTTTGAATCAACTGATCACTGGCGCAAGCTTGAGAAAGAATGCTGAGCAAAAAATTTGTTGAATACTTCTATTTAATGCAAGTAGGGGAGCAACGACAATATGGACGGCCAAAGATATTAAATTCTCCCTTTACTAACTTTGACACAAAAAATCAATTGTAATTTTGATAAGCTTTTTACAAAGATTCTGCTTTTGCGCTTACATGCTGCCTTGTACATACCAACAAATTCAAGCCAAACGCAAACCTTACTGATGGACCAGCAGCCCAGAGTAATAAATATTTTACTTTTGCTTTATGACCGAAGCTTTCTTCACGAATTCCCACTTGTGTCGCAACACTTTGCCGACCATTGCCAAGTATTTCTGAAATCAAAAATAATGACAATACTACGACGTATAGCTAAAACCACAAGTATTAGTTAGTGGGCTTCCCCACTGTAAGTGTGAAAAAAATGCTACTTGCTTTATAAAGGCTCTGTTTGAAGAGCATATTCGTAATTAACAATGACTATTTTCCTTTCCAGATTTGACTGACTAAACGCAAACAAAACCACTGTTTTAATATATTGGTACTAGAAGGAAAAAGAAACTAATGTAATTAATAAATGGTATTGGCCTAATAAAATTTTAACAAGAAAACGACAAGCATCGGCGTTGTATTCCTGTTTCATTTTTTTTAAGCAAAACTACTTTTGTAAAGTTTATGAAATTACTCAAGCACTGTTGACAGTCGCACTTTGCTCTTTCTTTCAGCTCTAGAAGTGCTACGAGGCTTTAAAACGGCCAATTACATTGCCACAAACTACGAACTGCTATAAAATAAATATCAATAGACTTGAAGATAATATTCTTTTGAAATAACACTAGTTTACACGTTTTCAGGGGTATAAAACTTAAGTTTATTGAAAAACTTGCCGGCCCTGACGTAGTCGCCCGCAGGAAAGAATCACCAACGTTGGGGTTAAGAATATTGGTTAAGCCGGCTACGCTGGCTTTACCCATCGAGTGGTTCAGTGAACAGTAACAAAAGGTTAATGTTTTTCTGCACATCTACTTCTCATTCCTAAGTCAAGTGCAAAAACATTATGGACAAGGAAGGCGTAACCTTTATTCCTATTCAATAATAAATCAACACAAAAATAACGTAGGAACCTGCGTCGACTGGAACGGAGTTATTACCATTGCGTAAGGTAAGTGCACGTAATTTCAATAAAAGAAACGATGATTTGACCGAAACATGAAGCATGTGGTTTTAGGGGCATCACTAAAATACGAAAGTTCACCGAAATATGTAAAAAACACCAATTAAATAAAGAAAATCACTAAAATAGGGAAATTTACATAAATGCTTGCTTTTCTAATTCAACTCATTTACCTAATTTTACACAAAAGAGTGCTTATCCTTTAAGTTTTTGTCGACTTCCGAACATTTCCCTACTACTTCAGTTGATAGTTTTTCCGTGAGTCAGTAAATCCTTTTAGAATAAATTTCGTAATTTCATGTTTAATATAAGTATCTATATCCGTGATTCAGAAATTCCACGATTCAGGAGAGTGCAACATTTTTGTAAGCGGGTAATTTTCTGACTTCTTGATTATTTAGCGGTCCTGTCAAAGTTTGTGTTCTTGAAGAACTATTTTTGGAGATCAACACTTTCAAAGCAACATAATCATAATTTCAAACTGATCTACCTATCAAAATTGCTCTACGGACATAAAATTAGAATAATTTGGTCCAAATGTTGCTTTGAAACTATTTATCCGGAAAAACGAGATCTTGAACAATAGATTTGCAATCCTTTCCGCGGGCGACAAAATTTTACGGGGGCAGCAGGTTGCACACCCCTGTCACAATTCAATAACAGTTTTCGTAAATCTGGATTTCTGTATTTTCAGTTTAACCTGGTTTTAGTTGTAATTGTGATAGCATATGGATGCAAGTGTAACCAAAATTACCCCTTTGGGAGTAATTTCCCACAGGTGAAGAGCAACTCAGTACCGTCGCCAGAATAAACCAAGTATGTGGTGGGGCACAAGCCGAAAGTGAGGGGGCACTAAAATAGACCAAATTTTGCATCTTAAAACTGATTTTGTGCGGCTGCTAATCTTGGGCAATTTTGAAAATTCTGTATTTTCGTTTAAAAAAAGGCATTAAAGGGTATAGAATGTTTTGAATCGCATGCGATGCAAAACTTTGTGATCTTGAAATAGATATGATTGATGATGTGTTGATGATTAGATAAATTCATAATATAATGTAACTTGAGATTTTTCTCATACTTGATGACTTGATATGTTTAATGGTTTAAACTTGGAATGTGAAATGGTTAAACCACCGAACTACCTGTATTAAAAAACTCAATACACTTCTAATATAGGTAACGTTAGTCAAGTACATGGCCCATTAAGATGCATATCGTTGTACTGTTGGTTGCCACTGAATCACAATTAAATATGTAAAAAAGAATACTGACGAATTCTAAAATAACGAATTTTTTAACAAAAAACACAAAAGTGCGGAACCATTTCTGTGAAACAAAGAACTCCAAAAAGTTTAAAATAAAGTAAATCAACTGAGTTTTACTAAACTAATTGCAGTCTACGATTTGAGATACTGAATTGTCGAAAGACCTTTTCTTTCCAATCAGTTTTTAGTATTTTTGTCTGATCGCTTTCAAACACAGGTTGAACGAGGTGCGCTTTGCTAGCGTGCTTCATTGATTTCCTGCTATTTTGCATGATAGTTTTCAGAACAGAAAAAGAGTTCTCACACTTTGCGGTAGAGCCTGCGAGGGTGAATCCTAGTTCAATGCAAGATGTACAGTAGGCATCGCCTTAAGCGCTTCACAATGTTCAGAAAGGAGTTTGGTTGTTGTCGGTTTTGTCTTCTCATCGCCGTTGAATTTTGCAACGTACGTTTTAGCAACATCAAATTCTGCTTTCACGCTTGTGCGGTCTTCTAAATCCAAAATAGACAGCACCATCTTTACATCCAAAAAGTTTCTATTTCCAGGTTGAAGAGCAGAAACAGCAGCATACAGTGTTGTATTTTGATGGCTAAAACGCACGTCTATTTCATTGATGACTTGATCCAATGTGCTATAAAATAATCTCCGCATTTCGTCTAAAGATATTTGATTGTATCCGATTGTTTCTTCGAATATATAGTCTTGTAGCAATGTATTATTTCGTCGTTTTCGTCATAAATGAGCATTAGTTTCAGCAACAACCGCATCCCATATATCACAAAATTTCTCTTCTGTTCGAAAATTCTGTACATTTTCAACACTCGCGGCAACAAGTGTCATCCCACTTGATTAGTCAGTATTTTCAGCTTGAAGAATATTGTTGGCTGGAGCAAACAAACTAAGAACCTATAAAATGCAACACAAAAGTTATCTGTTTGAAAATGGGTTGCCCTCAAAGGTTATATTATGCAGTCTTTTAGTAGGACTGCTTGGCCTCACTAGCTAATACATGTTTGGTCTCTTTAGGACCAAAATAACACAAACACCTTGTCAGGCTATAAACCAGTAAATTAATGTTTAATTCGTCAGCTCCCAAGCAGCAACAACGCATATCCATATTGCCGACGCACATTGTTTGAAGAATAGCCTCTGGCCACCAGTTTGCTAACTGGTGGCCAGAGGCTATTCTTCAAACAGAGACATTATCTGTGTTTGTAGAGCAGTAAAATTACAGAAAATAGCTATACACTTAGAGTGCCCGATCTGTGGCTACCATCAACCAAAAGGCAAAACGATGCGTGGAGCAATTCAAAAACTTTCTGACAATCCTCGCTTCCTAGACACGATATAAATCTGTACTATACATATCATTATAAAAGTATTCTTGCAAATAATTTTCGCATTACGCAAACGGTAATTTGCTGGCAATATTTGAATGTAAAATATTGCATTATACAATATTTGGTAAAGAAACACGAAATACTGATTAAATTAAGCACAAAAAAGATGTTTTGATCTCTTCGTATGAGCTAGATGCTTTGTTTTTGGCACATCTATATGAACTGTTGCGTGTTATTCGCTAGTCCTTTTGTTTGACTGAGTACCACAATGGTAGTCTGCTTGGCCCCAACATCTGAATGCTACAGCAAATATAAAGGCGTCAGATATAACGTTAAATGCTTTTGCCAAACAATACCCATCAAAGTTGCGGGCTTGTTTCCCACGATAACTTTGTCGTAATGAGCGGCAAGCAGTGAAACTGTGAATACCATTTTTTAAGTTTTGTTAGGAAAAATGAATTCAGGTCTGTCAAGCAGATTGTCCAGAATTAATCATCGCCCCGAAATATTATATTTGTTTAATATATAGTCATAGCCCCGAAATATGGTGTTTGTTTAATATTATAAGCCATCACGTTGGTCATACCATTGAAATGGGTTGTAGTATGGGCTTCTCCAAAGATCTGAGACAAGGCATTTAATTGCTTCTATTTTAATCTAGAAGCCAAGCAGTCTACTCGACGTTACGGTGGCCCAGCAGCATATCAAGACTGACAAACATAGCACAAGCTAATAAATTTAATTGTTAGCAACAACAATTATTTGAAACTGAGACAATAAGAATAATTATATAGCAATACATACCTTGTAAAACATCTTTGCAATAAACAAGAAACTTTGTTCTTACACCTCTGGAAGCAGTCCTGATGCCTCATACGTGTTTCTGCTTTATGTGCCCTTGAAGTATCCATTTCTTGGAGAAGCGATGTTATATGTTGAAAAGAATTGAGAAGAGCTGTTCCAACAGCCAGATGACCAGTCCACCTCTGCTCAAACAGGCGTTTAACTTTTCACCATTATTGTGAAGTGCAACTGTGGGCTTGCGAAAAAAAAATTGTAAAGACTACACAAACGTGCAAAAAATCATTGATTGCTTGTTCAACTGCTATTACTGGTGCACCACAACAAGGTGCAATTGATGGTTCAGATAGTGCACATAACAAATTCTTTTGTTTTCTCGTTCCTGCAATAGACGTTGAACTCCTCCAAAGTGTCCTGCCATTACAGATGTGCCATCATAGAATTGACTGAGTGTCTTTGATGACGTCAGTTCTGCTTTAGTAAGTTCCGCCAAAATCACGTCAGTAATTGATTTCGCATAACCCCCAATCGGTGCTTGATAAAATCAAAAAGACTTTCCGCTACTTTCAAAGAATGCTCGTGAAAAAAACAAGTAATTGTGGAAATCTTTCTACACCAGTTGGGTCCTTGATGCCATCGGTGCCATGATAGTTTTTTGGATCTGATTTCTGGTCAAGCTACAGTAGATGAGTGCTTTAGAGAATTTACGTTTGTGTATTTGTGTTAAGTGTATTGAATATTTTACAAAAAACCGTACTGCACCGTACTGCATTGTACTGTATCATATTGTCGTCTGCATTCTTCAATTTAATTATCAACTACGTAACTCCCTCGTTTTGAATTAATTTCAATTACAAGTGTATGCTCTGTGTGAAACCTGTGGTACGCGTGATTCTAGAAGACAGCATTAGGCGGGATATTATGCCAGAAGTTTCTGTTACAAAGTTTTCTACTCAGGCTCTGTTTCTACTGTTGGAACTATTTTTGGTGTCTTTATGGAGCTCGCGGGTAATGATTTTGATTTTTTGAGTAAGAAACTGTTGAGTTTGTATGTGAAAGCCGAAACGCTGATCGAACAAAATACGAATCCTGAATTGCTGAACGAACTTTTGTGTGAAAATAATGACACTTATTTTTGCTAGAAAAGGCCATCTTAAGCCATGAGGAATAGTCTAAGGGAGAATTTCTCACGAGCAATCTGAGTCGCCCGCACTCCGAAAAGGCTCGGTTTGATAAAAATTCTGCAGGATGGCTTGCAAAGGTAACGCGTGGCGATACCGACGCCCTTGCCGCGACAAGCGTTATGGTATCAACTATTCGTAGCGCTCGATGGAGTGGCTCGAATAGCACGTCTCGTAGTAGCTTGCTCTTGGCTAAAATCGCTGCAAATTCCACCATAGAGATCGTCGAAAGCGATGACAAGGTAAAACCTTATAAGTCGATAATAGAGTATTGTCTGCTGTTAGAACCCAGTTATGGTTTTGCCAAAGCAAAACAGATTTTGTAGGAAACTTATGACAAAATGAATGTAATTGCTAGATCGTACATAGCTAATTTACTCGAAGGCCCACCTATCAAAAATGACTATTCTAAGATATTGATTGATTTAGCGCAAAAGCTAGAAGAATGCAATACCATGCTGGAGCACTTAAATTACACTTCGGATTTGAATTGTTGTCAAAGCATAGTAAAAATCGTGCAAAGGCTGCCATTCGCAATGAAATCGCAATGGCTTCGCTTTGCCTCAAGCATTGAACGGGATGGCCGTGAACCTAATTTTACAGATCTAAAAAAGATTTATTGTAAAGGAAGCCGATGTAGCAAAGTCTTCATATGCTAGCGCACTATGTCAAAAGTCGAAACGGGGGTTCAATCCCCAGGGTGGTCTCTCACTCCACATTAGCATCGGATCAAAAGAAAGATGCTAACCTTTTAAAATGTTTGCTTCGCCACTCTATTGAACACGTTCTTTGGAAATGCTCGGATTTCTTGCAAATTACTGTTAAAGAGCGATTGCAGTTTATGCGGCAACGTCGTTTAAGTGATAACTGTGAAAAAGTAGGTCACGTCTCTAAATATTGTCACTTCATAGCAGCATGTACCAAGGTCGGTTGCAATCAAAAGCACCATCTGCCTCTACATGGTGATAAACGAACAAACGCTAACCCTTCAAAAGGTTCATCCAATGATCATTCTGTTGATTCACAGCCTGACGGTGTAATTTTTCTAGGAGCCTTTGTTGTGTCACGTAGCGGCAAAGTGTTATTGAATGTTATTCCAGTGTACGTCGAGTATAGTTCAAAATCCGTGCTAACGTATGCATTTCTGGACCAAGGTTTTACGACTTCTCTGTGTGCTGATCGGCTCTTGGACATTTTGGACGTTACGGGGGAGCAGACAGATTTTTCTCTCTTCACGGATTGTGAGCAATCGGTACCTCGAAATGGCAAAAACGTAGGTTTAACTGTACGTTCGCTAGCGGGAAAAAAATTGTTTTTGTAAAACATGCTTTCTGTCCGTGAGCTTCCGGCGGACCCTAACCCGCCACTTACTACTTCGGAGGTATCCGCTTGTCCACATCTGCAAGATTTACATTTGCCTGAAGTTGATGGCGAGGCTTGGTGGGTCTACAATAGCAATTAATTTTGTTAGCGCATCTAGACAAAGTTTGTTGAATTCTCAAATTCAATCTTTATGGCGTTTAGACCAAGTTCCTACCTGTGATCACAATGTTTCTCTGTCTGAGGAAGATAGATATGCTTTACGCCAAATGCAACAAACAAAAACTGTAGTGGAAGGTCACTACTAGCTGAGACTTCTTTAGAGACCTGGAGCTTTACACCTCCCAAACAACTACGACCAAGCTTGAGTACGATTGTCGCAATTCAAGAAAAGGCTTACAAAAATCCCGCAAGAAAAGAGAGGATATAAACGTTATCAATTCATATCTTTTGCAAGGCCGTGCTCAACTTATTACGTCAGAGCAATCTACTTGCGCAGGTTGGTACTTGCCTCACCACGCAGTTACGTACCCACACAAGGCGGAATAGATTTAAGTGATTTTCGACTTTGCATCCAAATACGGTGGATGCTTTCTTAATGATCAGCTCCTCCGTTGACTAGATTTCTTGAATAGTCTTGTGGGTGTACAAACTAGGTTACTCGTTTATAAAATTACAGTAGTAGGCGACATCGAACAAATGTTCCATCAAATACTTGTGGATCTTTAGGACTAGCAATATTTACGGTTTTTATGGTGGCCAGAGGGGGACTTGTTCAAGGAATCTCGTGTATACCAAATGAACGCACACCTCTTCTGTGGCGCGTCTTCGCCCAGTTGTGCGCAGTTCAGTTTATTGCATTCTGGCAAGGAGCAGAAGAACGATTCTTGTCCAAAGAAACTTTTATATGGACGATTGCTTGTTTGCAGCACCTACTGTTGATGAGGCTGCCCGTTTAATTGAACAAGAGCCAATTCTTCAAAATATAGGTTTCAATATTACCCAATGGAGTACGAATGACGAACCTTTGCTTCAAATGATACCTGAAGCTAATTAAGCTAAGTTGATAAACATCAAAAACGGCCACTCAATTTTTTCGTGTCAAGGAGTTTTAGGAGGGTTGTGGAATATTACCCTCGACTGTTTTAGATTGTCCTCAATTTACGGAAGGGACCATTTACTCGCACAGGTCTGCTTTCAATATTAAGTTTTGTGTTTGACCCTTTGGAATTTGTCGCACCACTAATTCTAACTGCCAGACTACTGTTTCAGGATCTTTGTCGCAGGAAGTACAATTGGGACGACGCACTGTTGGAGGAGAATGTTCAGATTTGGTGGCGGGGGCTGGATGACTTAAAATAATATGTCTACCATTGCTGTACGGCGCTCCATTCTGCCACCTGACGTAGACTTAGCGACGCATTTCAAAATGCCAATTGCTTCTCTTTGCCGACACATCATTAGTTGTGTACAGTTCTGCCACGTATTTGGGGATAGCAATTCAAAATAGCGCGACATTTTGAAGTTTTACGATGGGCAAGTCTCACCTTGCGCCTTAAAAATCTATTTCTAATCCAAGGCTGGAATTAGTCGCCGCTAGAATGGCAACTAAAGTTGGTACTCTCTTGAAACATAATCTCAATAACGAAGTGACAGATTCCATTTTTTGGACTGATTCAAAAGCCTTCCCATACGATTACAGTCAATCAAATAAACCCCAAACATCAGATAAAGTTATCAGTACAGCATTAAAAAAGTTGAATCCTATCTGTGTTTTAGGTGTGTTTGGTGTAAAAGGCAAACTTTGCAGAGCTCCTTTAGATTTCGACATTAAGCACCCAATCACCTTACCTTCAAAATATCACTTTACACGCCTCTTGATTGAACAGCCTCATCGTGATGTTGGACATTGCCCTTCGAGCCCCGATTGGAGCATCTTGAGACAGCGTTATTGGGTTGCAAAAGGTGCAGTGACTGTACATAAGACTCTTGGTTTTGTTTTGCAAAAGTAGAAACAGCTCGTACGGTAAACAGTACATGACAGATTTATTTGCCTTTAAGTTGTGTTGCTTCCAGCAATCCGCCCTTTCGCTTTACAGGCATCGGGTGCTTTGGACCAATTACAGCAATACAAGACCGGAGCAAGGTTAAAAGATATGGATGCGTGTTCACCTGCCTTACCATGCGCGCAGTCCACTTGGAAATTAGCTTCTCTCTGGATACTGACTCGTTTATCAAGGCACTGCGACGCTTCATCAGTCGCAGAGGTAAGCCGCATACATTTTTCAGTGACAATGATACAAATCTAGTTGTAGGCTACCGGGAGCTGCGACATTCGTTGAACAACTTCGACCAGTCTGTCATTGAAGAGCGACCAAAACGTCAAGAAATTCGTCAGAAATTTAACTCACCGCACGCGAGCCACATGGGTGGTATGTGGAAAAGAGTTATCCGCAATATCAAATGGGTTTTATCTGCCATCTGTGCTGACCAAGTTTTAAATAATGGCGTTCTTTTGACTTTATTTGCAGAGGCCGAACACATAAGTTAATTCCAGGCCGCTTACGCAATGGCGATGGATCCTGAAGGTGGCCTAGCACTCACGCCGAATCATCTCTTGATCCTTCGTTCAGGAAATTATTTAGTCGGGGTCTTTGATCGACAAGATAACTTCGTGCGAAGAAAATGGCAGCAAGTGCAATATCTGTCCGAATATTTTTTGAAGCACTGGAGACGAGAATATTTACAAACTCTTCAATCACGCCAGAAATGGCATCAGGTTGAGCCGAACTTTACTGTTGACGACTTAGTCTTGGTATGCGACGAATTTGCGCATGGAAAATGGCCATCGAGCAGGGCTATACAAACCTACCAGGACGATCTGGGCCACGTACGAAAAGTCCTCGTTCGTACTCGAAACAGAGCTCTGAAGCGACCCATAACAAAACTGTGCAAACTTGCATCAGACGTTAAAGCAAGCAAAATGTTTCACATAGACTCTTTTCTACAAAAGAACCGTCAATATGTCTCGTCAATATTTATTGTTGTCAGTAACTGTAAATTACGCATAGGATTATAATAATTGTGTACTGCTTCGAATCTTTGGTGTTTAAACTTTCCGTGCAGTCGCGCTTGCTTTGTTTTGTGTTTTAAATTTTTGCACTTAGTTCGCAAATTGGTGGAGGTTGTGTTACTGCAAGTACAGGGTATCCACAAAGTCTTTAGACAATTTTATAAATTCATTGAAAAATTTTAAATAATGCTATCAAAATAATTCTTTTTACATATTGATGAGTTGTTATTAAAGTTTTTTATAATATCACTTTTTTATTTCAGAGAAGAATTAGCTAAATAAAATAATTGATTTTCAAACATGTTAAAAATGACTACTCCACAAGAAAAAGCGCAATGTGTTTCTTGGTTGATCAAAACTAAATCTGATATTCAAGCACAGAGAAATTTCATAGCTAAATATGTAAAACGGGCCCCAGCACGTCAGTGATTCGCAATTGGCATAAGCAGTTTGTGGGAACGGGAACGTTGCTACTAAAACCGAGGAGTGGATGGTCAAAAACTTCTAAAAAAGGCATTGAGCGTATTCGTCAGTCATTTAGTCGTAACCCAACAAAGTCCAACATCACTGCTTTCGTTCGGGCTACGTGAAAGATGTTGTGTACCGCACCAAAGTGAAAGACATAAGTGACCTTAACGAAAGAATAATTGCCGCTGTGGAGACAACTAATGAAGAAATGTTAAGAAGGACGTGGACTGCAATTTAATATCATTTAGATGTCCTCCGTGCTACAAATGGGGCTCGTATAGAAACTTAATAATGCTTTGAACAAAAACTTGACTATTTATTTGATATTAATTTATCATTTCAGAGATAGAGTTTATTAATGTTTTAAAAAAAAACTTGACCATTTAATTAATATTATTTAAACATTTTAGACATTTCCAACGTCAGTTGTAATATCATAAATTTTTTAAACTGTCCAAAGACTTTGTGGACACCCTGTATTACCTTTCAAATCGCCATGAGTTTTGAACCCCGTTTCTCTTGTTTATGGCCAAGCTTCATGTTTACTTGTACGATGTTTCTTTATTTGGTGTTGTTTCTCGCACGCCTCGTTTATTAATAGATTTTTAGATAGCGTCATGGCCTCTTCTGACCAAGCCTTTTACCCCTGGTAACCTTTGTTCTTTAATCACTGTTACCTCCCCAATATAGCTGACCGTTTTTGCACTCGTATTCAGTTTTGGAATTTTTATGAATTACTGTTTGATTTACTTGTAAGCTACTGTTATCCAAACGCTTATGAATACTGTTTGATCGTTTTTGGGTCTGATTTCTGGTCAAGCTATAGCAGGTGAATGCTTCAGAGAATTTACGTTTGTGTATTTGTGATATGTGTGTTAATTATTTTGCAGAAAACCGTACTGCATCGACGCATCGTACTGTATCATATCGTCGTCTACATTCTTCAATTTAACTATCAACTACGTAAATCCCTCGTTTTAAATTTATTTCAATTACAATTATATGCTCTGTGAGGAACCTGTGGTGCGCGTTATTCTAGAAGACAGCATCAAGCGGGATATCAGGCCAGAAGTTTCTGTAGCAAAAGGAGTCGATCGACCAATATATGGCAAAGGCAATTTTTTGTCAGTAGTTCACCTTTAAGTTTGACTGCAAACATTTACTGGGAGAAAGCATTTGCTGCTCTAGGCTCTGTATATCAACGCCAATTACGGTATTATTTGACCAACGTTTATTTGGAGAAAGAACATGACAAAATTGATGTGGAGTGTCAGGGAGAGCTGCTACAAGCGCCTTAAATTGCTATTTTTTGCGATGGGTTGACAAATGTGGGACATGATGTGCATGTGCTACAAATAAGTAAATGTTAACTAAAGTTAAACTTTTCTGCCTGCTGTTGTATTGCGATTAAAAAAAGGACATCTCTAGGGTTTTTGGTCTTAGTGACAGTTTGAAAGCTCTAAGCTTAATTATTGATGAATTGCCTGTTAATTTTTTCATGACATACTGTACTGTTATCAAAAAGAAACATAGCCTAATTGCTCTAATCATTTTAGGTTGTATTTTTTTCTAGAGGTGGCCACTCTGTCATAGTTATTTAGCTGTTTTGCTTAAAAGATTTAAGGTTAATGGCAAAAAAACAAGTTCACGGCAAAATGAAGCAAAACAATGTAAAAACATAACTGTCTCAACTTGGATTATAATTGTGGGAACGAAGCCATTATCAACTTTCCTCTTACTACTCCGAAATCAATGCTCTACAAGTCTGTAGCTAAAGGTAATAATTGTTTGACAGCGGTTTTTATCAAAACGACGACGATCTGTTGCTTTTCTAGATGCAAGCCTACAGAGCTTAATGCTTGCTTTTTGGGGCTGAATTTAAAGAAAATGATATTAAATCTGCATAAAGTTTTGTAAAGAAAATGCATTTCATAAATTATAATTTTTTCTACAAGTTGCTACTGCTGCGACATGTTTCAACGAAAATACAGCCTCCTATCAGTAATTACTTGGTTTTGATGACACGCTAGTAATCGATAAAGTCAATTTTATAAGACTCCGGAAAACATGTCCCGAGAAATAGCAAAGGTTATTGAGAAACTTGACTCTCAAAAAATCATAGCTTTATGCACAGACAATAGTCAAACATTGAAAAGGCTTTGCGTCTTCTTGAAGAGAAATATCCAAACCTGTAGTGCTATGGCTGCTTGGCACATAGCGCTCAACCTCATAGTTGCAGATGGTTTAAAATTGCATTCTGTTAGCTGCGTAATTAGCGAATGCACGAGCTTGATCAAAACAATTAAGCATTCATATCTTCTCTACGCAAAGTTCAAAAAAAAACAATGGAAAAGAAAGTTACGACAGTTTTGAAATTACCGATCAAACCAGATACCATGTGGTTCAATAATACCATTTAATAGCAATAAAAATAATAATTAAATCAATACCTTTTAATAACAATCGATTTTTTATACTTCTTAGCGGTAAAACTGGTAATCTCATGAAAATAATATGTTATCGTACCAATTAATAACGATATTTTTTAAAGCATTTAGTTCATCATTTAAGTTTAACTACAGCTTTCAGAGGTCCCTTGTAAAGTTTTGCCATTTTTTACTGAAATATTGCTTACGCAGCTACACTGCTTTGCTGTGACTATTGTTGTTGCGACTGCTCAGTGGTCCAGCACATAAATCGCGCAAAATAGAAAATCCGAAGAATTAAAATTATCCACAGTAGAACAGGTTTACTGTCATTTAAAGAAAGTATTTGAAGCAATGTTAAATGATATATTAAACGCAAAATCATGTTTATATTTCAGATGCGGGTCGCAAGTGCAATGCTTAAACACTCTAGTAATAAATGTGCAATACTTAAACAGTTTAACCTTACGATCTTTAGCAATTGAAGATAATCTTGAAACCACCAAAGTTCTATCAAAGGATTCTGCATTTAAAGCTGCTTAAAAAAAATTTCTGGAAAAAAATTGAAGGACTTCAAGAACTACTTTCGCCTGTTATTGTGGCAATCAAAAAGGTCGAAAAAATGATCCACTGCTGTCTTCATCTGTAGGTTTGTTCAACGGTATGGCATTTGACTTCAAGAATATTGCAACAAAAGGGCTACTTTTGTGACTGAAAATCAAGCGTTTGTTGGAATTTTAGAAAAAAAAATTTTGCATCGAAAACTTGCACTTAAACTGCCAATCTGCTCGACCCTCAACTCATGGAAAAAAATCTTGATCTAGCGGAATATGTACGTAAACGTGATATTTTGCATATTTTTTGACATGGTTTTGTGGCTCCTATTTATTTAATGTTATGTGACTTCAAGTTTACTTCTACTTAACAGAACTGATTGCTATAGAATGATTGTTCATATTTATTGCAGTGTTTTAAATGCTTAAAATAGTTGGTTTTGAAAAGGTTAATTTTATAGTTCTAACTTTTTGCTTATCATAGGTAGCAGCATTTCAGAACGGTTTCGATCTTCTGGCGAAGAACATGTGTGACATAGAAGAAATCAAAGTTATGATAAAATCGACCGAGTTCTCATGCAAGAAAGGCTTTTTTGGTTTAGAATTTTTATGGGCTGCAGTTGAAACAGCGGAAGCAGAAGCTTGGTGATCCGGCTTGTGCAAACACACAAAACTGTCAAAAATAGCCGCCAAAGCTCTTGGCCTTTCGGTTACCATTGTTCCTTGTGCGAGAAATTTTCTTTACATTCAAACATTCATTGGAACAAATGCAACCGTTTGACAAATGAACATGACAAAAGATTAGTTTTTGTTAACCACAATCTAAAATTTCTGGAACCTAACAAACTTCCTCGTTCAGAAGTAGCAAAGCCAAGTTTCACTGGAGGTTTTAAAGGACTAACACGTTTTCATCCTTCCAGCTTACAACCTGCAATTCAACGCTCGCAAGCACATCCCCAAACAAGTTCACCAGCACCAATTCAAAGCTCGACTCCAATGAATAACCTGGCATTGGAAAACGCTAATGAGAGCAGCGATTCTAAGCAAAACTCGATTGTGTCTTCTAACATCCTATAAAATAATGAAACTTGATATATCGTTAGATCCTAGTGAAAGTGGTACTTATCCAAATATAATCCCCATCGAATGTTAAGGCGATTTCTGATGCATTGGCGCAGTGACAGAGTCGCAGAGCTGTGCCAACGATAAAATTGTTTCGAACATCTGTAAGCTCAATTGTTTTGTTTCGGCTTTTTCAAGTCTGAATGTTTAATTCGTTTTCTTTTTTTTCGGCATAAAATAAAACGCTATCAAAAATCAGGAAAATGTTTAGTGTGTGATCTTTTATCATATTTGTAAACACTGTTGTGATTCCGTAAGGTTGTCATAAGTTCAGAACTCTCAAATAAAAGTCCTATTTTAGGCTTTCAGCCTAATAAGAATATTTACCTAATTTTCCAGACTCTTGGTAAGATTTTTTGAACAACTTATAGCAAAAAATAACCTTAAGTGCAAACTAAAGAGTGCTGCAAAACATCAGATCGACATCAATCAAAAATATTAATTAAAAAAAAACATGACAAATAATCTTTTTGTAAACAAAAAAGAAGAACCTCATTTTTTTGTTTACATCCCTAGTAGGAAACACAGTCAGAAATAAGAGTGGAGCCAAAATGACGGTCTACTAAAGCAATAAACTAATTCGCGGTAGGCCTATTTTATGACTTGGTGCGTCCCCATTGGATTTGTATTTGTGACAATATGTTCTTTAGCTATGCTAGTTGCCTTCATTCCGACATAGCGAGAAAGAGATCATACCTTCAACCAAGGTCATTCACCTTATCTCAATGCATTTATCAAGCAATTTTCAATCAAAAACGTTTCCTCTAGGTCCAGTTTTACAATTTAATGGGCCTATTGTTTTATTCAGATGTTTTCCTAATCTTGGGAATTTACTACATTTAATTTTTACCCCAATTCCTGACCTTTCCACTTTCAAATAAAGGTTATTGTTACGTACAAACAGCCTATTAAATGTAGTCTGTTGTTATTCAAAGACAATTTTTTTGCTGTTAAGTGGCAAAATGACTCACAAACGTAGTTCCTGCTACTGATTTGCTAGCGCACACTCTTTACATTAGATTTTACATAGGAAAATCATAAACCTGCGTATGGTTAGTCGTAGCTATGCCATATGCCTGTCTTGAATGGCTACCAATTATTGCCTTCAGTTGTGCTGGCATAGCGCTTTGAAGAAAAACAGGAAAAGAGTGTGCTTAACTTATTGCAATGGCAGGGCCCCCATTAGTGATGTCGAGTGGAGTATTAAATCAGGTTGCTGCGCTGGCCTCACCAAATCCAAAGGAAATGGCTTCAACATTTAAATGATACGTACATGATGTACCTCGACACCAACATTTTGTTGAAAACGACAAAACAGGACCATTACTGCCTCCCTGTTTTTGTAGGGGAATCACCAATTTGTTTGCTTGAAGTAGGCAACATTTTAAAATGTTTAGAAAGTTCAGTTTTTGATGAATTTTTTAGATAATGCTGAAGAACCACGCTTTTGAGAAAAAATAGTGAAAATAACACAAAGAACTCTGTTTTTTAGAAATTGCGATTTTGTGAAGTCCAGACAACAAAATTTTGAATGTTTTTAGCCGGTAAGCTACATCCCAAAATTTTTTTTTAATCTTCATTTTTTGATAAATCTTTTTGCAAATTTAGAAGAACAATGCCAAAGAACCATACTTGTTAGGAAAATAGTTAAGATGTCCCAAAGAACTAAGTTTTTGTAAAAATTGCAGATTTCTTAGAAAAACTCTGCAATTAAAAATGAAAAATGATGTACATGCATGGCATCCAATTTTTGATCAATAATTATAAACAAATCCTAAACCCAACTAATTAGCAATACATATTGCTGGAAAGCAAATTTCTTCAGCTTTCAAAAGACACTAATTGTAAGCACCTTACAATGACATTTATGTATGAAATTTACCTGGTTTTACCCCACCTACCACTTTTGGGGAGCAGTAAAAAGTTACACTACAGATCTAAAAGTTTATTTTTCGGTATAAAAGAAATACTAAAGATACACGTCATATATCATCAAAATTGCTATAAAATTTACTTTCATTTGGCAAGAGAATTGTGAAAATTGGCTGAAAAATGAGATCACAAATCAGTTATTACATGAACTGCTTTTGTAAAAATGTTGCAATTGTTGAAAAATTATGCTAAAATGACCTCTGGCAGCGAAACACTGTGTTAATTGTAGTAGACAGCATTATGACATCATGGAGCGAATTTCAGGCGTACAAGCCAAAAAGACCAGAAGCATGCTTAGAAGGCGTAAAATGCTTAAATAAGGAATTGCTCGTTTTATCGTTAAATGAGCTCAAGTTTTTGTAGAGTTGTTTTTGTGGAAAGCATTCTTAATATGAACTTAATATCTCCCGAGAACGCTTTTAATCGCGTTTCTACGATCGGTAATTGGTGAAAAAATACAGACAACAAATTGTGCAATCAGCGTTGATTGTGACGTCATTTTTGACCCCATAAAATGAAATTTGTTGTAAGGTGAAGATTTTTGGATTGATTCTATTTGAGAAAAAAATTGTTTTTATGGTCAAGAAGCGGAAACAAAAACTTTTCCCCTTACGCGATCAGATTTTGCTCCGAAAAAAGTGTTAGTAATATCCCTCAAAAATGTTTTTTAGTCTCCGGCTAGGCTCCGTTACTCAAAACGATTTTTTGCCCAGATCACGCAAATGTAGTTTCTGCCAGTGGTTTGCGAAAGATTAGCGCGTGTGATTTATCTGTCGCGATTAGTTACACTCAAATGCAAGAGGAATACAGGGATAAGAAGAAAAAGTTGTACATGTGTTTTGTGAATATTGAGAAAGCATTTGATAGAGTTCCAAGAAAGGTGATAGAGCGGGCGATGAGAAAGAAAGGTTTGCCAGAAGTAATCGTAAGGGCGGTGATGAGTCTCTATCACGAGGCAAAAACGAAAGTTCGGGTGGGATCTGAGTTATCTCAGTGATTCTTAGTAAAAGTTGGTGTACATCAAGGATCTGTGTTGTCGCCACTGCTTTTTGCAATTGCAGTGGAAGTAATCTCGGAGAATGCTAGAGAAGAATTGATGAATAAAATATTTTGTATGCGGATGACTTGGTTTTAATGAGTGGAAGTATGGAGAATTTGAAAGAGAAGTTTTTAAAATGGAAAGAGGTTTTGAAAGCAAGGGGCTGAAGGTGAACCTCAAGAAAACCAAAGTAATGGTGAGCGCTTCGAAAGGTGAGATCCTCAAGAGTAAAGTTGATCCATGTGCCAAGTGCGACAAGAGCGTGATGACAAATTCTGTGATGTGTACAAAGTGTGGTAAATGGGTACATGGTAGATGCGCGAAAATGAAGAGAGTAGCTTCAACTCTGGCGAAAGGTTTTGTTTGTGAACTATGTGTTTATACAAAGAAAGGAATTATGAAACCAGGTGAAGAATTATCATTTTTTGACCAGGCTGACTTTGTGAAGAGCTCTTGTAATTTGGGGGACAGGTTGAACGCCAGTGATGGAAGTGAAGCAACGGTAACGGTAAGAACGAGAATTGGATGGATAAAATTTAGAGAATGTGGGGAGTTACTTTCTGGGAGAAAGTTTTCGTTAAAAATGAAAGGGAGGATTTATCAGAGTTGTGTAACATCAGCAATGCTGTATGAGAGCGAGACGTGGTCTCTAAGGGAAAATGAGATGGCAGTTTTGAGAAGAACTGAAAAAGCCATGATGAGAGCAATGTGTGGAGTTGAGATGATTGAGAAAAGAGGGAGCCAAGAATATATGAGTTTGCTTGGTTTAACAGATACTTTGGATAGACTAGCCAGAGCGAGTGGAGTGCGATGGTATGGGCCTGCTTTGAAAAGGGATAATGGTGACGCTTTGAGAAGAGTGCTGGATCTCGAAGTGGCGGGAAGAAGAGGACGTGGGCGGTCAAATATGTCGTGGAAGAGACCAGTGGAGGAGCACATTAATCAGATTGGATTGAAAAGTAAGGATATCATTGATAGAGAGAAGTGGCGTGATGGTGTTTACGAACTGTCGAGAAGCACAGAGTGAATCCAGCCATCTGCGTTAACGCGGACAAAACCGGATTTAAAAAACTGGATCTCTGTCTCTCTCTCTCTCTCTCTCTGAACGCCTTCAGTTTTGTTGGTAAAGCGCATTAAAGAAAAATATGGCATAGGGTATTGAAGAAAAAAAGGCGTGCTTAATGAAAATGCTTGAAGAAATTTCGCATGTTGCGTTTTTATGACGTGATTTCAGTTTCTAAAAACATGAAAGTTATTGAAATCAGGAAGTTGGGTGCTGGATCATGTTAAGCCAAAAATCACTTTTCTCCATCAAAAGATGCCATTTTCAGCAATCAATTTGTAATGGGGACGTCGCCATTAGGCGACCGACCTTCTTAAAACTCTTACATTATTGTGATATTAAACGATGCCAGGTTTGGTGCTTGTATGTTGAATGATTTCGAAAGAGTTTAGCTTAAAAGCGATCAAACACAAAATCACTTGCTGCATCGCCAATAATTCTTAAATGTTAAAAACTGCTCTGCTTTGGGTACAATGTCGTTGATATCCCCCTACAGAACCATCAACTGCAACTCTACGGTAAGTACTTTTTAGTAAATAAAAGAAAACAAGAAGCTAGAGGCTTTTAATAAGCCATAGCTTAGACCTGTCGGTCACCAACTGCACTGAAGAGACCTGATAGGTCGAAACAGTGTCACTGTCTGCAGTTTTGCTAAGTGCATCGCTAGCCTCTTGCATTACTATACATAAAAGAAAACAATTTTTACAATAAATTGGCGATTCTGACGTCATCATAGATCACAAGAAAATGAAAAGTATGTGAAGTTGGCTTATATTTAAGCTACAAATAGCATTCATCTGTCAAAATGCAACTTAAAAAATTCATAATCAATTATAACGTCGTGATGACGTCATTGATCTTGGTGTGATCCTCGCCTTGGCGTGTTGAATAAAGGTGTCAAGTTTAGAGTTTGTATGTTCAGTAGCTTTGGAAGAGTTTAGCTTAAAAAGACAGCAAAACAGAAAATCGCTTGATGCGTTACCAATATTTGAAAAAATAACTTAATTTTGGGAATGAACTTGCTGATATTTGCCGAATGAGCTGTCAACCGCTTTTCCACCATCAATATTTTTGAAGATATTCATAAAACACATATTTCCAATTAATTGTTGGTTATGACGTAATCGTAGATCGTAAAAACACTAACAATCATTCAAGTCCGCAAGTCGGGCGCTGGCTTTCATTCAAGCTCAAACTTGCATTCATTCGTCCAAAAATGCTATTTTTAGAAAAATTACCTTCGGTGATGACGTCATCAAACCCCTTATGACATCCACCCCGGAGTGGTTATTAGTCTTACCAAGTATGATGTTTGTACTCCCAGTAATTTTGGAAGTGTTAAAGCGCACATAGGTACGTACGCACATTTACATCTTTGCCACTGGCGTGAGATGTCGATGTCGACGACATCGACCTATCAGGACAACAACTTCGGTGTGATGATAAGTGGCACCCAGTTTGGTGTTGGTAGGCCAAGTAATTTTTATCAGTCAACAAAAACAAACAAAAAATAAGAAAAAATCCTTTTTTTATACTACTGAATGACATGCCAAAAAGCTATTTGGTAGCAGTTTGTGGCTTGTCGTAAATTTATTGTCTGTAGTAGAAAGCCTTTGTTCACTCCCCCCCACAAGACCATCAGTCTACCCTACTCACAACATCGAACTTTACCTTTTCGTATTGATCCAAAGGAATGCCGATTTGATTACGTTGCCTTCCCAGGAGATGACAAGCAAAATCAGTTTCGTCAGGAATAAGAGTCTCGCTAGGCCAATAAAACGGAGACTGCAAAATTGGAGAACTAAAAGAAAGAAACTATCCCAGTCATAAACTGCAGTTACAAAGCTAATTAGCAGCAATACGTACGTCTAGTAGATTATTGGCGTCACTGTAGTCTACTTTAGACAAAACAATGAGCTGATAAATTGGTTCTAGACCTTATCAATAATTCCTCAAAAAAAAGTCTTTGCGTCTGTGTATTACACAAACTACTTAGGCTATAGCGGATAAACCTAGTCTACTGTGTGCACTGTACTGCATTTTTACCTCAAACACTGCGATCAAGAATGATAATATGCTGCTAAGCACTTTTTACGAAAATATTTTCGCAGAAAACATTTCCGAAATTCCTTGAGAATAAATTTGGATGGTATAAGCTAATGTTTAAGAAAACATTATGGTTCCTATAAATAAATAGTTGCAGTAAGAAGCCGCGATTGGTCAATTCTGAATTTAATGACTTTGTCATTTCTTTCCATGAACAGACTTGGCCACTTAGTTGCCATGGCCTCACAAATAATGGAAAACTCCATTCCATAAATTCTTGGTTGCAAGACAGTTGTTATTTCGGCGTATAAACCGACCTTCTGGCATACTTTAACCTGCAAGTGTGCATTGCGAATCTCTCTGTTTGCTTGCCTAGATCAAAATTTTCTATTTATTGCTGTGAGCAAATTTTCAGCAAAATAATGCAAACAAGGTTGGGCAAATTAAAATTTACTTGAAATCGCAATATGACTTCCTCGTCCGGTTCATTGATTTTGATTGATGACACGTCCCAGGATTTATTGCAAGGAAAAATAAATCCGACTCGACACAACATTGTTACTAGATGGCACGCTTCTGCAAAATGTGAAACAATGAGAATGACGTCATTGCAAGTATCCGGAACGACCACAAATCGTGTATATTAAATCTCTTCAAGCTTTTCAAAACTCCTAAAATTGTAAATTTTAAATGTAGGAGCATCTATGGCCAGCAACCTCGTTGTGATGGCGCACATTTTCAACTAATCAAAAAAAGCTGTTTCGACACTGGGATTGTGTGTTCCAACCTCAGCCAATGCAAAGAGAATTCAACCGTGGTAGCTTGCAAGTAATTTGTTCACTCTTACATTTTTACACGAACTTTAGTTTCTAAAAAACGGAATTTTGTTGAGTCAGCGCAATAGGCAGCTTGGAAAAAGACTCAAATCCACATGCGAGCCTACAGACTACATTCTTCGTAGACATGTTGGTTTAAACAGGCTGACTATGGTGTTTTTCCAGGGCTTGTAGTGCTGTCATTGATTTTATTCGTTCCGCAATGCGAATGAGTTCTTGCTTTGTTTGCGAATTAGTCTGATTGACCTACCGCTGCGGGAGGACTGCCTACTACAAAAAGGGGGAGGAATAGCATCAAGTCACTTTTCTAAGGAAAAGGCAAGCGAACTCGTTCACTTTTTCTCCTCATTGGCTTTGGTTTGTATTGAGCGTGAAGGAGAGAAGCTATGACTACCATGTCTTTGATGGTAATAGAGAAGAAAATTAAACCGAGATTTACCACATGCGACACAAATCATCCAACCAGATCGCAGTTCAAAGGGCCTCTTTTGTTACTACAACTAGTCAAAAATTTGTCGGCAGTGTGGTTCATTTGATTGAGCACCAACTTGTCATTGAGAAGTTGCAAGTTTAGTTACAACGTTACGTTTCATGTTTGCAAGCTTAGTTACAACGTAACGTTTTATGTTTGCAAGCTTAGTACAACGTAACGTTTCATGTTTGCAAGCTTAGTACAACGATATGTTGCATGTTTGCAAGCTTAGTACAACGTTACGCTTCATGTTTGCAAGCTTAGTTACAACGTAACGTTTCATGTTTGCAAGCTTTGTACAACGTAACGTTTAGTTAGTTGCAAGCTTGGCACAGTGTTACGTTGCATGTTTGCAAGCTTAGCACAGTGTTTCATCTCATGTTTGCCAGCTTAGTGCAGTGTTACGTTGGATGATTGCAAGCTTAGCACAGTGTTACCTTGGATGATTGTAAGCTTAGTTACAACGTTACGTTGCATGCAACATATGCAAGCAGAATCGTTGTTTACATTAAAAACTGATGTTTCGGATTCAAACTACTGGTAGTACCAACAGCAGCACCATGTACAAGTGACTGCAGATTCGAAGACCGCAAGGTCATTTCATTTTCTCGCAAACTCTGTTCACTTTGAGTTCCTTGAGTTGAATAAGTTCGTCTCAACTTCGATAGTTTCGCGTTTATAGTGTGCTGACAACGCCAACTTACTCAAATTAATTATGAAACAAATTTACCTAAATGTGATTCAATCATCAGTTTGCTCATGATCCACTCTACGATCGATGTTGGAGTAAATGCCCCATCAACCCCAGCAGTAGCACAATTGTCATTCATTGGGCACTTCACCTGGTCCTTCTGACCTTCCGTTATGCGTTGAAAACTTTGCTTGAAAGTTTTGACGCCATCTTCTTTCTGCATCTCAAGAACAAGAGCAGCTAGCTGTACAAACAAAACATCAACACTACAACCTAATAATGCAGAAAAAAGATTGCCCCCTCACTTCCTTATGAAATACGCATATCAACAAAAACATTTAAAAGATTGCTTTTAGACTGTCTAATGGTCTTAAACGTAATTCAGATTAAAAAAACAAAACTTGTTAACACTCTAAAATTGAATTTCAAATACATATACACTACCGCTACCGTGCTGAGTATTTCAAAAGGATTGGGGCATACACTATCAATGTAGTGAAGACCTTTTTTCGGAGGACACCAATAATTTTTCCAAAAATTTGCGCTTGAAGAAAAAAATTAAGACCTTTTTACTGATTGCGCACAAACGCGATTTAAGTAAGTTTTGCTTTATTGACAATGTTAAAAAGAGAGCATGAAAGGTGGCGAAATGATACTCCTAATTACGCGACAGAACTCTATCAACTAACTTCGCCTATACTTAGGCCTACTTTACCATGAAAAAATAACCGATTTGCTACTACTTCAATAATTCTCCCGTATTCATAACATTTTGACTTTTGACCTAACAAGGTGCTCATGTGCAAAAGACATGTGAAAAATCTTGATTACTTACTCGAGCAAGCTCTGTCTGCTTCGGGGCATACAAAAGATCCGATCCAATGAATCCTTCGCTAAGTGGAATCTGCTAATAAACAATTCAAAATATTGTAAAGCAATACAGTTTGTGCTGAAAGTGGACATCCACAGTTGAGTGACTGAGGAAAAAGCAGATGCGGGGCGTAGCTAAGATTTTATTTCTAGGAAGAGGCAACAACAAAGTATGAGCTAAATTTTTCCGAATTTTAGAGATAATGGCCCAAAAATAAAATGTTTTTGAATTTTCAAAGCCTTGTGCGATAAAACGCGGAGGCATGAGAACTTCTCTGGAAAGTAGTGTTTCTCTTGTTCCCCTTTCATACGCCGTTGATGTAGACGTAACTTGTTAAGGCGGTATTAAAGAACTTGCATTAAAAAAGAACAGAGAAAAGAATAAAAAGATTAAATTTACACCTTGCACACTATTTCGAATTTAACGGTTTTAAGTAAAGGGCTTGAACACCTAACTTACATGTTTAAAAAGCTCACTTCATCAAAAGGACACTTTTGATCAGAAACAGTACAAGCTAAATTTTGAAAAAATAGCAGTTCCCGCTCTCAGTTAGGAGTCGCTCTCAGTGATGGAAAAACTAATCGTGCTAAAAGTAGCGTATCGTATACTTGACCCGGATAACGTGAAGAAAATCCCTTAGCACAGTATCGGCTGATGGTCGAATTTAGCAGCACTGACACAGATCCAACGACAGATGATCCTGGTCCATCAACCAGCATCTCCTTTTAACAGGAGATATTTTATATTTCCTACCGGTCAAACAAACTTGTAATAATAGGACAAAATAATAGGCTATCACTAATAAACGCTCTTGCTTTAAAGGTACAAAATAATTATCACTTTATTAGAAATCTCATTAAAGTATGTTGTGGCGAATAATCAGACAAATCACGCCACAAAATGCACTGAATACACAACGAATTGTATTAATTCACGACTAGTTAGTTTTGTCCTTATAGGACTCATCAGCAAAACGAATTTCCACATATTGAACTAACCTCGCAAATAAAAATACGCTGACATACAGTTTAATGCTTGAAGTTTCTATGTTGGACTTGTGTGTTTAGTAACAATATTATCTAACCCGCTGGCCCTGACAGCTCTCTGGGATATTTGGGAACATTTAAAAACTCAGAGCTCAACTCTGATTGACCATAGAATCGAGATTATTCAGAACCTTAATTATTTCGCGGTGGCTCGCTATGAATATAACAAAGAAAATGATTTTCAAAAATGATACAGGTACAGCATACAGGTAGCTAGGTTTGAGGGAGATGGTTGGAAGAAGGCACAGGGGCAATGCCCCCCAAAATTTTTTAACTCAATCAAGAAATAAAGGCTTTCCAGATGTTGCGGATGCAAAACCTCGACTTACAAAAAAATAGGATTTTTAACCAGTGGTAGATATTCAAAATTGGGGGCCTGAGGCAAAATTCTAATAAGGGGCCCCGAAAAATTGATGTAGCTATAAATACATGTAATTGCGATCAAACAACGCTACTGGGTAGGCTATAGATTGTTGCAAAAGAATTGATGCGGATACATTAGAATATATTCATAATCAAAGCCATACGTTAGAAATATTGAAACGCTTTTTTGCAGTGACTAGTTACCGCATTTCACAGTTAATCACCCTTTAAAAAAATTGGAGTAATTTGCTATCGAAAGCGTTACAATAACAGCACAATAGTAGAAAATATTCAAATGATTTGCTGCAACACAAGTGCCTTAAAAACTTGGTGTGACTTTAATTGTCATGAAACACTCTGCAAAACAGAATTGTGCAGAATATTTAGAAGTTATGCAGCAACATAGGCCATTTTTTTGTCAAAACATCGTGAGATAAGGGCTGACAATATGCTTAGCTAGTGTACTGCTTGACAAAGCTTAAACTTCCTAAAAATATGAGTCTTCACGTGCTTATAAACGTTATGCTTGTAAAAAACCATTGAATTTAATCGTAATGCGTTGAGATAGGAGTTATCTAAAATTTGAAATGCTGGTGCTGGTTAATTGCATTAGGTCTATTGAAAAAAAACAGGAAGTTTAGTTACAGTGGTTGTTGCCTTGTTTTTTGCTGAGCACAGGTCAGCAACCAATTTACCAATAACAATATCCTCTACATTATTATCTTTGAACTCACTGACACTTGATTGCATAGGGCTACTGGTATCATTTTCTGTTTCATCAATACACATAACTTGGATACTTGAAAGTACACTTTTTATCTCTCAGTTCTGTAGTAGTAGGGCTGTTTATTACAATAATTCTATCCATTAGACGTTTGCATCATCCATGTTTCTACTTTCTTCCTTTCGCCTTCGTTTTTATGCTATACTTTCATACTCTGTATTTAACCGATGCACTAAAACCGTCTGGTATAAGGTAAGGTATACAGCAAATCAAGGACTACGATCTTAATTGAACTGATAATTTAAAATTAATTTGAATAAACAAACCTTTTTGATAAATATGATTGTAGTAGACTTCATGTTTGGATGAGTCACCAGACAAGTAAAGCATTAAAGCCACTAAAATCTTTTATTGTTTTACTGTCATAACCAAAGATAGTGGCATATACCAATCATGAATAATGACTTAAATAATTCTCCTTTTACAAATTCCTCTAAAAAGCTAAATATGAGAATGTAGCAATTTGCCGTTGAATCATTGGCTTGAGCAGAACACAGCAAGTACAAAGATGCCAAACAACTAAAACTTAATGTTTTGGCAGTGGCTATTTTGCCGTCGACGGCAATTTACCCTCAGAGACTATTTTGCCGTGAGTTGTTTGTGATTGGTCAATCTTAATGACGTACTAAACATGTGACTTTTGGTCGTCTCTGATTGGTCAATTTTAAAAACCAAAAAAAAAAATTTTGCACCCCCAGGTCTCTATCCCCCACCCTGTACACTCCCTTGCAGTGTACACTGCCCCGTACATTTACATACCGGGCCTGCCCCTTCCAGTGTACACTGCCTTTCTTTTAAAGCCCTGGCCAGCTGAGATTCGAACCCGCAACCATGGTATCTCAAGACCAGCGCTCTATCCACTACACCACAGAGTCACTGGTGCGATAATAGCAAATTTGCATATATAAACACACGTGAATGATCACGGCAAAATAGATTCCAAGGGCAAATTGCCGTCGACGGCGAAATAGCCACTGCCTAATGTTTTTAAATCTTGCAAAAACTTTTTGTCCTTGCACATTTCTAATATTATTTTGCACCACAAACGCAACTGACCGATTATTCTTTGAAAGCAAATTTATTTCCGCTTTCACCAGTATCTCACTAACATCAATAAACCGCCCATAAAAAGATGAATTAATTAATTCACATTTTGATACAACGGAAAGCTGGACCGATTTCATAGATAAATTATCACAGTTCACAGGCAAAGTCTGGTCTGCTCAAACAGCTACAAATATAAGTTGTTCTGATCACATCAGTAAAATGAGGTTCCATCCTAAAAAATATGTTAAACCCACATTGTCACAACAGTTTCTGTCAAAAGAACTGGAAAACCTTCAGCCCAAAACAGTAATAGAAAAAACAAATTTTAGTGTTTGGTTTTTATTAAGGCAGTAGCTATTTTGCCGTCAATGACATTTTACCCCTACATTCTATTTTCCATTGAATGTTTGTGATTGGTCAATTTTAGTGACATATTGAAAACGTGACTTTTAGTCGTTTGTGATTGGTCAATCTCTATCATGTATTAAAATTGGCAAAAAGTGATTTGACAAAAATCGAGCTTTTAGCTTACACTCCCACTCATATCCACAAACTGCCTTCCCCTCCTTAATGTATACTGCCACTGTTTAAGTACCCTGCCTGCAAAGATTCGAACTTTTTACCATTTTATTCATAGTTAGTATCACTATCCAAACAACAACTGTGAGCACGCCAAAACAATACTTATGAGCACTGCAGCAAATAAGCCAATTTTGAAGATACACAAACATTGAACGGCAAAATAGCTTGCAAGGGTAAAATGCGATCAAAGGCAAAATGGACACTTTTAATTTGCACTTCCACAGTTGTTAAGACCAAGGACTCATTTCAAAATGCCACAAAATAGCTTAAAACTACACACGCTATTTTTAAAAGGGGGGGCCCCTCAACAACTCAAAAAAGGGGGGGCCTGAGGCAGCTGCCTCATTCGCCTCACCCAATATCCACCACTGTTTTTAACACAACTGAGGTATGAGTTGACAAAGTTGGGGACCGCAAAACATCGATCTCTAAAAAATGATCTTGCATTAAATTTGAGGTCAAATTTGTTTAAATAGCTGATTAGGAATAATCAATTTTCAAAAAATATGGTAATCAAACAAAATTGATGATCACCAAGACAGAGCCGTATAATTTTGGCTTAATCCCAAATTTGCTTCTGTCAAGTTCTATAGTAATTCTAGCAACAGCGTCTTCCGTTGAAATAAATGCGATTGGCTTAGTTTTGTTTATGGGAAACCACTTTGTTAAAAATCGATTTTGGCAAAACAACAACTCTAGTTAAAATATTACCTCTCCTCCTATTGTCATGTCATCTTCAATACAGTCCTCAAGTTCTAAAAGTAGAAAATCGTTTTATATATGGGAAGCAGAGCTTTGAGCAACAGGATACTGGTTCGCAAAGCCTCAATCATTAGATCACTGTCACTAAGCAGTAAACAAGAGAATTGGAGCGAAAAGCAAAAGAGACGTGTTTTTCTAGAATTTTGATTAGCCTACTACCCTTTTTGTAATTAAAAGTTTAGAGATTGGGAAAAATTTTGCATCATTATCAAAATTTTAGTAAAATTAAACTTTTATCCTTTCTTTTTTATTCTCCCTAAATCAATCTGGCACGCCCCTGTAATACCCTTTCAATTGCTGCATTTTTGTGCTTTTAGAATAAACACTTCACCGCTTTTTTCTATGCTATTTGCAGTACAAGTGATGGTTTTTATACGAAACAAAGAGGTGTTCGAAGCCCCTAGGCATGAGCATAAAACTGCATCCTGTTGAATCTATTTTGTATAAATAGGGATAAACAAAACTAGGAATAGGTCTGGTTAGTAGAGCTACTGCCCGAGTTGATCGGTCACCAGGATGTTGATGTCCGCTATCTGTCACTTTTACCTCAACAGCTATATATCATGTCACAATACAACTATTTCTTTCCAAGCGATCGTCATTTAAGCGTATGATGTTTAGTAGTAATTTGAGTCAGATGTGATGGAAACAAGCATGATAAAAATTGAAAGATATATGTTTTTCTGTAGTTTGATGATATTTTAGTGCAACTTCTGATGAGTCCCGTTGCGCGCTACATCTGAGACAGGTTTTTAAAGTGTTGGCGGAAAATGAAAAAATTGGTTCAGTGAAACTAAGAACGCAAAAGTCAAAGCACTTTCATGTTACAATAATTTTTTGTTTGAATGGCGATTGGGCGTTAGTTCAGCAACGTATCGTGTTAAACGAAGTTACCCCGCGACCAGGATTATAATCATTAGCATTTTACTTTAATACGTTTAATGTATTTAAAGAGAAAAATTAAATATACCTCGACGCTATGCGCACAAAACAACTAGAGGTAGTAACTTATTCACAACAAATGAAGCAGCCGAGTAGACAAGCCCGTTAAATTCTTTTGAAATCGTCTGCAAAGTGGTTTTCTGCAAATCTAGTGACGTCAAAACTCTTTATTTCTGCAAGCCATGGAAATACCATTTATTTAAATTTCGCCCTGCGAAAATTACCAAAATCAATACCAAGCTAACTCCTGATATGGGAAGTGAATATGGGTAATACATAACAGGCTTTGCTGATCAATATCATGGTTTAAAACACAAAATCCAAAGAACTTGCTCACGAGTGTAGGTGAGGATACAATTTTGCGATTTCGGACAATTGGCGCCAAGAAGAGAAATTCTGAAGGCTTCTTGTTACTTTACGTTTAGACAAAATTATCCACGTTGCACACTTGTAATTAGATAAACAACGGTTTTGTCAGTATACACTTTAAAGCCAGGTACAGCCTTTTCGCGTTTGCCTGAACTTTCTTTCTTGGCACGAGTGTCGGCCTTCAACTAGCAAATTGTAAGCGAGTTTTTGACAATCTTTTCTCCGTCATGAATGGGTGGGTAATCTATATTTCGGTACAAATAACAGTTTAGTTGTGTAATTTTCGAGCTTGCCCCTTACAAAAAATCCAGGTAAAATGTAGGGTATTATGGCCGATTTCCGGTCAATCCAAGTTTATATCAGTAATTGTTTAATTGCCGGAAATTACCGGTAACTTTGAATTACCGGTACAAACTTGGATTTTACGGCGATTGATGCCTGTAATTTTATATTTACCGGAAAATAAAAGAATTTTATTGATATTTGATTGTAAAACATCAGGGCAAACTTGAAATTTTCGGTAAAAACTTAGATTTTGTCGAGACTGAAATGGATGATGTAAAATACTCCAGGCAATACCAGGATTTTATGGGGATGTAGTTGCAGTCCATTCCGGTATAAATTATACAATTAATGGTTTAAACTTGAATTTTACCACGAATTGGCCATAATACCCTACATTTTACCTAAATTTACATGGATTTTACCGGTTTTTTTTTGTAAGGGCTATTACACTATTAAAAAGCACATTTATACCAGCATTCTTGTACGGTGACATCATTCTACTTAACTCAAAATATCCCAGCTAGGTATGTTTGCTTTCAAAATTAATATAGATAATCAGTACAGTTGTTGCCTACTGCTGCTGCTGCTTTCTCTAAAATGGTAGCAGACAGCATTACGATATTACACACTTTATTGAAGCGTTCAAGAAAAAAATGTAGAAAAGAATGCTTACAATTAAAAAAATCTTGAAATTAAATTGCGTCTTGCGTAGTCAATAAAGCTCATATTTAGAAAAATAAAATCCTTTTGTCCCAATCAATCAGTCAATATCTCTTGCAAAAAGGTATTACCGCGTTTCTACGGTCATCGCTTTTTGAGAAAACAAAAAATACAAAATCTGCAATAAAGCGAAAATTGCGACGTCATCGTAATCCATAGAGGAATAAAATTTTTCCAAGTTGGCAACTTGAGGATTGCTATTTTGCCAGTACAAAACAGTTTCCTCTGCCAAGAAATGAAAATTAAAAACAAAATTTGTTTTTGCCATAACGTCATCATGACGTCACCAACCCCAGATACCACTCACCCTGGAGAGATAATCAATTGTGCTAACTTTGATATTTGCACGTCTGGTAGTTTCCGAGGTGTGTAAGTAAACGTACATATATACAAACAGAACTCTGATTTATACATTAGACTGGCCGGTATTTCCGGCCTCCCCTGCAGGACCTCCATCAGTAATGTCGGGGTTAAGAATATCGGTTCAGCCAGCTGCGCCGGCTTTACTTAATAGCTAATGTTTTTCGACATAGCCAATTTTTTTAAAAAATTTAAAACTGCCGTTTTTTTTAAAGAAAATCGATTAAAAAAACATTATAGAAGAATGTGCAGAGCAGCTGTATCTTTCTCAAAGTTTCTGCATACTTGGCAAGATTTTATTTGCCCTATTTTCAGTGTTAGGGGACTTTGAAACCGGAAGTGCTCACAATTGAAACAACTAACGATTTCATGAATGCATAAACGTTCATTTGCTGAAGGGCATGAAATGCATAAATTGCAAGTGATTTTATATGTATTTTCAGCAATAACCTGCTAAGATTAGACCCACAATTTACCACTTTTTGGTTACCCTAGACCTATTTGGAACATCTGCAGCCTGTGTTTGCGCTTTATGTTGGTTGGTCTTAGCCTAAGCACAACAAGGCAAAGAGCAAACTAACCAAAAGTTATTCACTTACAGTTAAATTATTACAATGGCAATGCCCCCATTTTTTAAGGTAGAGATTAATAATATGGATTTAGCTGGCTAGGCTGGTTTCACCCGATGTGTAATTGTGACAACAGCAATGAAAAGTTATGTCTTTCTGAGATAGCCAATTCTCGTCACAAAATCAAAAGTTGTGTTTTTTAAATGGTAATCAAGTAGAAAAGCAATAAGTGTTTGAGCATAGCCGCTATGTTTTACCCAATTTACCGGCACGATGGTGTAGTGGTTAGAGCGTCCGCTTCGCAGTCGGTAGACTAGGGGTTCTTTCCCCTTGTCGAGTCATACCAAAAGACTTTAAAAAATGGTATCCGCAGCTTCCCTGCTTGGCGCTCAGCATTTATGGGAGATAGTGGAGAACAAGCCGGCAAGTTCGCTTGGTGTGTCTTTGGGCAAGGTACTTAACGGGACGCCCCCGCTTTTATGTGGAAGACAGGTGGCCCAGACATCTCGGAAATGGCAACTCCCAAGCGAGTGCGGACTTCCCGTCCAAAATATAGCGATACAATTCGCTTTCTCGTGAATGAAGGATAAATATGAACAATACAAATACAAAAATACATGTTTCCAGTGACGTCTTGTTTGCCCTGTTTCCAGCATAGACACGTTTTGTAACTAGACTTGCTCACAGTTAAAATAGCCAATAACTTCAGAAACTTTTATTCTTTCATTTCATCACTACCATAAAGCATAAATGGGAAGGCGCCAAAGTGATTGCTGCGTGCTTTTAGAAATAAGCTAATAACTATCAATCATGTTACACGACTTTTTGTAATTTTTGGGCCTATCTGTATGATCTGATGTCTGTGGCTGTGCGTATGTTTCTTGGTCCTGACACAAGTTTTTATGCAAAAAATGGGGATAATTTTGTGATTTTTATAAGAATTCACATAAAAAATTGTCAATTTATTCAACGTTGCCTCACAAGCTGATGTCGCAAAAGTTTAGATCAATCAGGTGTGGGACAAATTGGCCTGAGCCTGAAAATGCGCCAAACAAATTTAATAATCTGATAGAACCAATAATTTCTTCTCTTTTAAGTGATATCTTAAATAAACGCTATGAAAAAGGAGTTTGTCCTATCTCAAAACAAATGAATGATACCTATCCACAAATCAGGCCAGAAAGACAAGGTATGCTACTACTGGCCAATATCAATATTTTCCCCAATATCAAAAGTATTTGAAAAATTGTTATATATCAGACTTGATAAGTTTTTTCTTCAAACAAATGTATCACTTAACAACAAATTTGGTTTTCGAGAAGGTTTTTCCACCGAAATGGCTATAACTGACCGGCACAATATGTTGACGAGAAACTTAGATGATAGTTAGCACACTTGCATATTTTTGGAATTGTCAAAAGCCTTTGACACGGTGAATTATAAAACACTTCAAAACAAAATTGACAAGTTTGGCATTTGAGGAAATACGTACACGTTATTTGGTAGTAACTTAAAAAATAGAAAATTGCTTGTTAAATGCAATGATGTCAAATTAGAATCTAACACAATTCGCTGTGGTGTACCACAAGAATCCAACCTCATATCCCTGTATTTTCTCTATGTGTGAGCAATTTATCAAAGTAAATTTCATGTGAATGTATTTGCAGGTGATACTATTCTAAAACTAAGATATAAAAAAATCACTAACCACCAACAAACAGTAAATTAAGAACGTCAAACCATTGATGAGTGGATGAAAGTTAATCGCTTATTGCTTAATAATACCAAATCTACTTACTTTATTTTTGTGCCTAAACAAGAAAAATTTTTTCTAACAAAATTTGCAATAATACTGGTGGTCATATAATTCAATCTTCAAAATCCACAAAATATTTGGGGTAAAGGTTGATAAAGATTTAACTTGGCACGACAACACAATCTACGTACTCAAAAAGCTTGCAAACTTAGCAAGAATTTTGTGAAAAATTAGTCATTGTGTTAACAAACAAACACTTCCAAAACTCTACTATAGCTTTGAATATTTGCACCTTAAACATAGAATTGTAGCATGGGCTAATACCACTTATGCACTTTTGCAAAAACTTCTGGTCATGCAAAATAAACTTCTTCGTGGTTTGAATTTTAAGTGTTTGAAAGATTGCATAAAAATTAATACTTTGTGTAAGTCCATGAATATTTTAGAATTTATGATATTTTCAACTTTGAAACGGCAAAATTTGTGCACTTGTTCTATCACAGTAAACTTCCATACAATTTTAGTAATTATTTTATATTAGCAACCAATCAACTCAAATATACAATCAGATCCACTACTAATGAGATTTTCTATTCAAAAAGGCTGATTCTGCATTGTGGTCAATCCTCATGTAAATTTTTGGATGTAAAAACATAGAATTCAATTCCTGTTGAAACAAAAAGTTGTCAAAGCAACTTTTTAAGAAAAAATTGAAATCTCATTTGTTTAATCAATACCAAGTTCTGTAAACTTCGAAAATTGACCTTATGTTATGAATGTAGTCTCAGATGCCAAAGTAGACTTAAGCTGTTAAGAAGAACAAAGTGCTGTTGCTTAACTTAATACGTGTACCAAAGGCAGTGTTTTTTGTGTAAGTTTTTGTTTTTTCTTTTGCATACCACTGTGCAGTTTGACTCTATGGCCAGGAAATGACCAGTTCAAACATTCTGGTCATTTACCAAAACTTTTTCAAAAGTTTTTTATTTTTTTGACACTTGATGCAGATAGATAAACGAACAAAATTGATCGATTGATTACATTTGAGTTATTACATATGATTAAGTTATGGTATAAGATTGTAATCCATCGATTAGGATTGTGTGGTAAAAATATGGATGAAATTGTTGTGATTACGGTAAAATTTAACGTGAAAAATTATCAAATTGCTAGACTTTGCTACATTTGATTAAAATAGGGTTACCATATCTGGAAAAGCAAAAATCGGGACATCGGATGGCGAATTTTCACGAGACGAAATTTATGGCGTATTCAATTTCTTTTTAATCAAAAGCGGGACGCTGAGATGCGGCTCTAGACTTGATTGTCAAGGCAAAGTCACAGATGCAAAAAGATAAAAAAAATAGGGGTGATCTCCAAAAAAAAAAAAAAGGTCATCACCTCCTTGGCTGCACGTTTTGTGTCATTTTCAAGCCCAAAAGTGAATAATCACTATAGCCAAGCAGGTATTGACCTTTTTTTTTTTGGAGATCACCCCAATTTTTCTTTATCTTTTTAAATATGTACCTTTGCCTCGACAATCAAGTCCCGCTTTTGTTAAAGAATTAATTGAAAAGTCCATAAATTTGGTTAAATCCGTTCTGTTTGACTGAAGCAAAAAGCGGGATTTTCGATGAAAAAAGCGGGACAAGGCCTGAAAAAGCGGGACTGGTAACCCTAGATTAAAATGTCTTGGAGGTCAAAATCAGTCAGGCTTGCGGCACCTCTGCACAAAAGTGTTGTAACTTGCGATTACATTTTTAAGAAACTTTGACTTACCGCTATGTTAATGCTTACTTGTTCGCTTTCGAAATAACAGATTTACGCGTAGCTGCTGCCGGCTGAACTGCTTTCACTTTTTCAAAACTATAATCTTACCAGACTGCATTATTACATCATTAAGCAAGTTTGGAGCGTTTAAGAAAAAAGAGAAAAGGCATGCTTCAGAATGCTTAAAATACTTTTAAAATGAATAGCTTGTTGTATCGTCAATTCAGCTTAAATCGTTGTAAAATTGGTTTTATTAAAAGGATCTTGTTAATTGTGGCCACTAGTTGTCTAACTTTTATTTGATAGCACCCAGTATAGTAGGCCTAGAAAATTGTAATCATTTTTTTGTCTACGGATTACTTTGGCTGCAATAAAGTTTTGCAATAAAAGCATATGATTGGTAGAGGCCTTGTGCTTTTAATTATGATGGGGATCTGACAGATTAACCAAACAAGGTACACGGCCAGGTGAAACATGCTTAAATGATCAAATTGCTCACCGCAAGAACATGCTAAAGTAAAAGCAGTATGGGGGATCGGGGACAACTGTAGCTAGGGGCAAAATGTAATATTTACATTATTTTACCATGAAACTTAATGTTTTACATCATCATTCAACCTACAAACATATATTTTGTTCAGTTGCTTATCAATCTACCAATTGCTCAATTGCTACCAAATAGCAGGCAAAAAATAAAGTTATACCCAGAAGTTGATAAACTTACTTTAAAATAATTAGATAGTAAAGTAAATTTTTGACATGTGAACCAAAATTGGTTTAGATGTTTTTTACAATACATTTCGAAGAAATATTTTTCCAAAAACAGCCGTTACTTTAAGGATTATGTTATGCTAACTAAATTGGGATTGAGAAGTAAGAGGATGATTGCCGTGCTTAAAAAATGGCTGAGATAGTAGTGGGACAATTGTAGCCAGGTGATACTATTGTTCCTACTGTGTATTTTAGTTTAACTTTTTGCTTGTAATCAGAATAGTTGAAACAAGAAAACTTTCGACAGAACCTGGAAAAAACTTTGTAATCTACAGCAAACAATTAAGTCAGTAACGGAATAAGGTCAATATCTGGAAAGTGTTGCAACTAAATTCGAGATACGTCATCTCACCTCGAATCAATATGTTCAAAAACTAAACAGACTTCAAGAGACTCTCTAATTCAGCATGGCTACAGCCCGCATAATGAGTCTTTTTAAACAGGGAAATATTCTTTCAAGTTGTCTAAAGCATGGCCTATTACTTCAACGATTCAGAAGCTTTGCACACTAATGCAATACGAAGCATGATCTTAAGCTTAATGTCAAATTGAAGGAATCCCAATGGCAGATCAGGATTGGTGTACCGCATTTCTAAAGCACAATCCGTCATTAGCAATTCAGAAACCCCAATTAAAGACTTTGGGACGGCTTGATCCTTGAACTAAATTATAGGTTTCAAAAAGTTAATCTCCTAATATAAGGTCTGCAGATTCAACAAATTTTTGACATTTCCCCCAAATAAATTTGTTGTGTGGTGGTTGGAACATACTCAATTTTTGACATTTGGTTTTTTTAAGAAAATGTAAATACGGTAGCCTACTGCACACACATACACAGTATATAAGCAAAAATACAAGATTGTAACAACCAGGGATGTGGAAGCGGTTATTTTTCAAACGCTTCCGCTTCCACACCTATCGCTTCCGCTTCCACCAACAAAAAACGAAAAAACGAACGTTGACAATTTTTTTAACTTTTGTGGGTCTGCAGCCTGCCTTCTACACTTTACCATTTTGAAAAAGCAAAAACCTTCATTTATTGCTATTGCTTTACCTACTTCGCTTGAGCTTATTGTTTTGAACTACTCTGTATTTGTTTTTCTTAGATATCAGAACTCGTGCTGAATGTAGAACAGTACTTTTCAATCTTTTTGTCATCGCGGAGCCCCTAATGTACTTTCGCGTTTGTCACGGAACTCCCACTAACAAAACTTTAGAAATCACGAATGGCTTGCAAGAAAATCAATAATTTCGTTACTAAACTTCAAAAAATAATTAAACACTTCAACAAATAGACAGTTATTACAAGTTCCTTCACTACTTACAACTACTTTTACAACAGTTAACTTAATGCTTCTCAGATCTAAATCGTATGACCACATATCACAGCTCTCGACAATAACCTGTCGTCACAACTACAAATTACACCGTATAACGCTGATTTTCCCTCTTTATTCTTAACTAACTCTGACTTTGAGTTAACTTTAACTCTAATCATCATTACGGACTTTCTATCCGTCCTCAAAACACGTATTGACTCCGATCTTTTTGGATAATGAAGTGCGAAATTTCTGTCGTATATATAGTATGTACATGTAAAGCAAGCAAAATTGAACTGCACCAATCAACAGCCGCCTCAACGTGGTGGTGCGGTCCCCAATCCGTTTGGGTTGAGTCAAAATGGCTGTTGGCCTTCCTGAGGGTCCCAGTTACCCCGGGCACTCCCCTCACACAATCCATTTTTTGCCGTGCAGCCCCATGAACGACCGCAGAAGGGTAGCACGCAGCCTCTTTAAAATTGGCCCGTCTTCTCTTTACTCCTGCCTTTCTCTTGACTGTCTTCTCATTCTCCTCCTTCTCCTGATGAATGGCAACGTTCATCCTAATCCTTGTCTTGTCTTTCCCTGTTTAGTGTGCGCTGGAAATGTGACCTGGCGGGGTAGGTCAGTGCAATGCTGCACATGCTCTAATTAAGTTCATTTAAAATGCTCACTACTCTCTTTTTCTAGATTCAGAACTTTTGGCAGCTCTCACTTCTGGAGCTGCCCTCCCTGCTTTTTTGGAGATTCTACACCTACCAGCAGTGTGACTTCCTTTTCGGACTCCTCCAGCTGGTATACCTTCACTGCTCAATCTGGCCCTCTTCTGCTAATGCAGCACTCGCACCCGACCCTCACTTTCAAACTTCTTATCCTTTTTCCACCCACTTTGTATCTTCTCCCTCTGCACCCTCACCACCGCCTCATGCTGCTGGCTGTTTCTCTTTACCTCCTGCTTTCTCTTCCCCTCCCTAACTCTCTTAAGGTTCTTCAATAGAATGCTGGGGGTCTCCAAGCCAGGAGCACTAAACTATACACTTTATTTTGTCTCATCCCGTTGGCCTTATTTATATCCAGGAATCTAACCTTAATTTATCTTCCTCTTTCCTGATTCCCGGATCCTCTGCTCTGCAATCCCACGGTACCCACTCCCGATCAGGTATTTTTTCTACTGATGTCGCAGACGCTAGTGGCGGCGTCATCATTTTCGTCAAGCATGGCTTATTCTTCTCTAAGCTTTTTACCTCCTCTCTTTCTTCACTTGGCCCCTACTCTGATTATGTAGAGGTCAACATCTCTCTAAACGACTCCTCCTCGCTCTCATTTCTTAATGTTTATGCTCCCCCCATTCGTTCTACTACGAAGGATAGCAGAACCAATATCTTTTCTTTCTCCATTCTTCCCTCCTATGTGGAAACGGAAACGGTGGATTTTTCCCGCTTCCGCTTCCACAGAAAAAGTACCGCTTCCGCTTCCAGCTTCCGCTTCCGCTTCCACATCCCTGGTAACAACTACCCCACACTAGTGGTACAACTGCCCCTCATAAGCGACATTTGTAGCAATAAAGAAGCTATTTTCAAAAGGCGATATATTCTTTAAGAATATGGAGTACTAAATGCAAACTGGAAAAAAAGGAGGCGCTATTCTACCAACTGTAATTATTGTTAAGGAGAATAACGCAAAACTGCTGGTACAAACTAAATTTTCTAAAATTTGATACAATTGTTCCTAGTCTTCCCTAAGGATAAATTACTGCATAGGCTATTCCAAAAGAATTAACAGTGTGGTAAGGTAGATTCATGGAAATATTTAGAAATAATTTTTTTTTGAGGGAGCGGCGCATTGAGAGACGTCAGTGTACTATTATCAAAAGATAAAACAAGCGAGCGTAATGTTGTTTTGTAGGAGGCCGAAAAATTTAGCCCATTGTGATATTGAAAACAAGTGTTTTTTCGAGATCAACTTTTTGAACATGAGAATTTTGCCTTAAATTTTACCTTTACTTTTTTTGCTTCTTTCACAAAGGTTTAGAGGGCCATCGCCTTCTTTTACCCATAAGTTCGCCTCTGTTGTTTTTTGTCGGCAGATTGGCTGGCTGCAATGATGTTGTGTAGTTCATAATTGTGATTGGTGGAAGCCTTAAACTTTTGATCTAGCGGGAGGTTTGTCGTTTCGAGGAGAAATAAGCTCAAACGTTTGAATTACTCACTGCTAAATCCAGCTAAAGCACAAACAATGTAAATGAATTCTTGTATGTTATATTTAGAAAGATTGACATTGCGAAAACACAGTTGATTGAACGAATGTTTGGTTGCTGCTGAAGAGCTAGACAAAATAGAACTCTAATAAAAACAAGCGTGAACTTCAATGACTTAAGAGAATCTACTGTAGATTTTCTTAACAGATTGCTACTGAGCGTTGGTATATATTGCGGCTGATCTGATTTAAGGGATTGAACACTTTGAGATTTCCTGTGGGATTGTCAGGTATCCTAGGCATGAAATTAAAAAACAAGAAAAACAGCAGATGCCTCACCTAAAGTATGGCTGACTAGTGCTCCTTGCATCGCCCTCTGCCATTGCTCACGGACAGGTTGCGAACTACTGCTTGCCATTGCAGATCAGATCGAATTTATACGTTTAGGCCTAAAACTTCACTACGCAGAGTCTGAACACATCTTGTTTAAGGCATGACGGTTAAGGTTTTTGCTTACTGCAAATTTAGTACTTTTGATTTCAAATTTTTGACGTTTCATTTATTCATGACAAGGGGTTAAAGTGACCTCTAATTAGTATTTTTAAAAAAGACAAGTATTTTTGAAAAATAATGGTGTTGTTGATTTGCATTTAAGTGACATTTTTATCGAAGAGATTTAAAGTGCACCAATCAACGAACGTCTCCCTTCCTTCAATTTTCAGAAAGCTCGTTGGAATGACTTTGCTTTTTACTTCGACTCTTACTGTCTTTCTGTAGAGGAATACTCGTCTCTTTCCTCTGCTGCTGCTCTCTTTACTTCTACACTGAATGCGGCTAAATTTTCCATTTTTTTTGGCCGCGTCAAACGCCAACCTTAAGCCAGGTGATCTGCTGAAGTGGAAGAAGAGGTAAGTGAAAAACGTACGGTTTTTGCTGCCGCTTGAAGAAGTGATAAAGATCTCTGCTTCCCGACATGCCTCATCTGTTTTCGCCAAGGCCAAGGCGGAGGCATGGCAGGCGACATGCTCATCTCTCTCTCCCAAATCTAAGCCCAAATCTGTGTACTCTCTCCTTTGTTCTATCGGTGTCTCTTCTTTCTTCTCTCCTTACTTTCCCAACTGTTCCTCTCCAGGGAGTCGGCTTGGATTTTCGCCGACTACCTGAGATCTCACTTTTTTGTCTCCCAACCAAAGGTCTTGCGTAGCAGAGCCAGAGGCCAAAGGCCATGCGTATCTGTCCGAGCTTCACCAAGCAACGTGCTCTGAGGAATCTCATTCCTTGTTCGGCTTTCCCTTCTCACCCGTCGAATTTCTCGCAGCTGCCACAAATCTCTTCTCGTCCACCGCCACTGGCCCAAACAAAGTTGTCTAGTCCATGCTAAAGCATCTTCCTCGCTCTGGCATGGATTTTCTTTCACACATTTTCAATCTCTCCTGGTCTTTGCATTCCTTTCCTTCCATCTGGAAGATATCTTCTATTATTTCCATCCATGAGAAAGCCTCTCGGTTCTCTTGCTTCCTTCCGGCCTATTTCTCTCACCGCCTGCATCTCAAAGCTTTTTGAACGCATCATTCTATCGCGTCTACTCTTCCTTGTTGAATCTAACTCTATTCTCTCTCCGTGCCAGGCCGGTTTCCGCCCTGGACGGTTTACTCTAGATTAAATTCTATTCCTTTTTCAGTCCATTTCGAATGAGTTTAACAAACCCAAGCTTAGCTCTCGGACAATTCTTGCTACTATAAACTTCTCCAAAGCTTTTTGCTTTGTCTCATCCCGCTCTTTTTCCACAAATTTATTTCAGCTAGTCTCCCTCCTTGCTTGGCTCGTTGGACTCAATCTTTCCTTTCCGATAGGCACGCTTGCGTAGTTTTTCAAAGTCACAAAAATTGCTCCTTTCGAGTCCGTCGAGGTGTTCCACAAAAATCCGTTCTTGGCCATGCACTTTTCTCTCTTTCCATCAATAATCTTCCTGCTTCTCAACCTTCTTCCGTCAGCAGCTCTTTTTATTCTGACAACGTGGCCACTTGGTCCACCTCCCCTCAGCCCTGCTGGGGTGGAGGCTACACAAGCAGCTCTAAATCGACTAAAGCGCTGGTATCTTCTTCTGAGTACTGGTATCTTCCTCTCACTCCGAGCAAACCTGAGGTCTCCTTCTTTTCCATGGATTCCCACCAAGCTAATTTCCAGCTCTATCTTCTTTTGCGCAACCCCCTTCTTCACTTCAATCCACTCCAACTTTGCTTGGAGTCACCTGCAATTGTATTCTTTCCTTTTTTGAACATGTATCTTCGCTGTTTCTCGGCCAAGTCTAAGGCCAATGCCAAGGCCAAGTTCTTCCCTCATTTCAAGTCATACGCTGTTTCTCTGCTTCCTCATAGATCCCCTTTAAGGTGTACCTGTTTCTTCTGTATAAACCTTTTCTTTGGCCCCTTCTCACGTATGTTTCATCCGGATGGTTTCCTTTCCTTTACGTGGCCAATATTACCAAATTGGAACGTCTTCACCGAGCGGCTAGTCGCGCCATCACCGGTTGCCTTTCGTCCTCTCCAATCCCTTTTCTCCTCACTGAGGCGTCTCCTCTTACCTTCCAAATCACCTTGACTCATTTTTCCCTGTCATCTTATGAGCAGGCATTTCGTCTCCCAACCTCCTTTTCCATTTTAGATTTGGCCAGACTTGGAGTGAAACCAACACTTTCCAGATCCTCCAGGAAAGCTTGTGCATCCACTCACCCGCCCATATTTTCACCTACTCCTCCTAGGGTGTTTTCTTTGCTTGTCCTTCTTCTCTTTCTCCTTCTTGGAATCTGGTTTCGTTCACTTTGCAGCTAGTTCTTTCTTTTCCGTGCTCCCGCTGTGACCCTCATCTTTTTCGCCAACGTGCGACTCTCGCTCATTTGACTTTCTCCCATCGCACGATCTGTTAATCTGGACTGATGGCTCTGTTCCTTTTCCTTTTGGAAAAGGCGGCTTGGGCGTACTTGCCAACAACTCACTTTGTGGCGCTGAGGGCATCCTCTCCTTTTCGGTGGATCCAGTTTGTTTAAGTTTTTCCGCTGAAGTCTGGCCCATTCTGCCAGCTCTCCGCTGGTCTTGGAACACCAATAAGTTTGCCATTTCTCTTCTCCTCCGTCCTTGGAACTCTGCCCTCACCTCCGTCTTTCCTTTTGTCTTAATCTCTCTGGCTCTCTTCCTTCTCCTCCTCTACTATCAGGCTCCAATGGGTTCCCGGACATTCATTTGTTCCGGGGAATGACGCGGTTGATGAGCTGGCCAAACGGAGAGGGCAAATCGTGCCCACTGCAGTCCCTTGTTGTCTCACTCCTCTTACCTCTCGTATCCACTCTTCTCTTTTCTCGGACTTGAGGCGTACTGTTTCATCGAAATTCTTTGACCCACAGGTTCCTCGATTTTCACCAAGGAACTTGTGCTCCCTCGTCTCGCTCGCTGCGTTCTCTTTCGTCTTCGCTGCAACGGACACAGCTATCTGTTAAGCTCTTATCTCTCTGGAATAGGCAGAATCGACAATCCTTTATTTAGCGTCTGCGGCCATCAGTCTGTAATCTTATTCCGCACTGTTTAGCTACGGACTCTGTGCGCCGCACGCTCTTTCGCGACTCTTTGTTTCTCTACGACCTCTGGTCCGTGCCCTGAGGAGTTGCCCGGCTTCTGGGGCTCCATGGTCTTCCGTCATGCCCTTTCTTTGGAAAGGTTTGGATAACATCAACAATAATCACAAAAGATTTTTTAGATTTTGGAGATCATTCCAACAAGCAAAATTTGATCCAAAAAACACAAGACCTAGAGTTATTTCTTAGAAGTTGACTTCAACAGGTTTTCATTTTACTATGCCGCAGCTTCATTGACAAAAATCACCTTTTTCGAAAAAACTGTTTAAAGCATCGGACGATTTTGGAAATTTTAATCAGAAGAAATGTTTTTCGCATTGTACTTCCAGCAAATTCAAAAAATTTTGACAATGTCACTCAAACGATTTGCTTCAGAAAGTTTCAAAATCGGTTGCGAAAGACATTTTACAAGAAACAGCTTTAATATGAAATGAAAATATTTGTAGTAGGATATCATTCATTTTTTTACCTCCATGATAAATTTATGGATTTGCCATTGATCTTCAAAACTAGAAAAAGTTTTTTACCTGTCGTAGCTCATAGAGTAGATATAGGACAAAAGAGTTTTTACTCTACAAATGGTCTAAAAGTAACATTTTTTGCTTAATTTTCAACAAATTTAAGGGATCATTTGACTTTTGGACTAATGATCGATTGATGCATATCCTTATGTCAATCGGACCAATACGTTTGATTTAATAAATTACACCAAATTCTTTTAAGCTAGACAGAAATTTCACTACTTTTTCTCGACAATGTATAACCTTGATATTATGCGTTATTTTGATCTACTGACAGTTTTTTTAAGCGCGTTGTCTCTTTTAACCTTAGGGATAAGCTCTCGTAAAATCACGTGATTTTTTTATGATGTCTTGACATAGAAAAGTAATTACTTTGCGAACAGAAAAATCATTAAGCAGCTTATCAAACTGAAATGGATGCATTCAATTTGAAAATTGCTTTTGGGTGGCCTGCTCTACAATAGAACATATGAGGGATTATCAGGTCATGTGGTGTTGCGCTTAACCAAGCACCTAACTAGTCACTGTTGTTTAGTGCCAACAGAATTACGAAGACCCAAGTAATTTAATTAAGTTGAAAAAAACAACTATTCCTACCCAAATCCACTTAAATGCAGTTAGCTATTACAGTATTTTATCTATGCAGTTTGGCTTCTTTATATTCTTCTTCACGCTTATAAGGCAGCGACAATAAATATATGATGAATTCCATAGCCTCATAAAGGCTACCAGAGGCCGAGACTCAGAACTTCAAAATGCCTTTGGTGATTACTCAGTACTTCTGAGTAAACAGAAAAAAATTAACGCTGCAATTTCAGGTTGAGGCATTACCGTACTTTTTAGATTTTTTCATCGACTGAATGATTTGTTGCTGGTCCTCAACTTCAGTGTAGTTTTGGTTGAAGCTTTTTTGCTTGAAGCTTTGGGTGGCACCCTTGTCAGCAACTGTATCTTGCAAATGAAAAAGATCAATTCACGCAGTCGTTACAAAATAAGCAATAGTAGAAAGTCGAAACTACATGCGACTTTGCCATTGGTCAGCACAATTCAGAGAATGACCAATGCGCATCAAGCTATGATGGAAAGCTATTTTCTATCCTTGCTACAGCACGCAGTATTTTCCAACATCGTGAAGTGTCTGTTTTTAAGATCAGAAAACACTTCTAAGAAATTGTGGTTGTTTTATTATGATGTAATGCAGAGGTTGATGTTAAACAAAACATCAAGATGCTTATGCCTATAGCCTCATCCAGGTTTGTCGAAAGTGTAAATTGTGTTTTAATCAGTGCTGGAAAGGAGCACAGAAAGTGCACCATGATTCGTAATAAAAATTGAGTCTTCGACGTAAAGATAATATATCTGCAACTTTTGTATAATATATCCTAAACTTTTATTATTCAAAAACTGAGTTAGTATTGAAGCATGCACTTAAATTGTTGCTTTCATATAAATGTATTTTTTAAATGCTTAACGAAAAGCTTTGAGCGCTTATTCTCGAATTTCCAGGTATTCGGACCCGCTTTGTAGTTAACAACAGACGTAGTTCTAGAACAGTGCCTTTTGCACCCATGTGGAGCGAGTTACCTTTCCTAAGAACGCAACAACTTGGTGATTGTAAAGCTCAAACCCATGATAATGGTCATCATGAAATAGCTCCCCTACCTACTGGACCAGGCTTTTCTGCAATCCGTCCTCATCCATTACATTCTTTACCACATGGTTTCTTTTTCTCGGCATTATCAACGCTACCAAGTAATAACACCCTGGACGATCTGTGAGTCACGCCATCACCAGCTGACTCTCTTCTTCAACTATTATTACTCTTCTTATTTCTGACGCTTCACTGCCTTCCGAATCACTTTGACTTATTTCGCTCCGCCCTTTTATAAGCGAGTTCTTTGACTATTATTTTCTTTTTCTATTTCTGGTTTCGCTTGACACAAAAGAATCCAAGGTTTTCCTGGTCCTTCTAGTCTTCTTGCCTGTCCTTTTTCTTCTCCGTGGAATCCGTTTTCTTTTAGCGTGGATCTCGCACGTTCCATACCGTCCTCTCGCTCAGACCCGCTTATTTCTCGTAAGAATGCTGCTCTAGTTCACCTTTACTCTCCACAAATCACGATATCGTGATTTGGACCGATGGAACTTTCTCTATCCCTTTCGGCAGAGGAGTGTCCCACATCTTACAAATTGTTCACCTTATCTCACTCAAGTCACCCTTTCGTATTTGGCAGGACCAGTTTATTCAAGTTTCTCTTGCACCAATTAGCAAACTCACTGCTGGTTTCGGCAGCTTCAACTAATGTTTCACTTGTTGTTGTTGTTGTTGTTGGTTACCCGACCCCTTCCGAGGGATGGGGGCATGGCGGAAGACCATGGAGCCCCAGAAGCCGGGCAACTCCCCAGGGTCTGGACCAGAGGTCGTAAAGAGACAGAGAGTCGCCAAAGAGTGAGCGGCGCAAAGAGTCCGTAGCTGGACAGTGCAGAATGGGATGAGAGATGTCCTGGGACGAGTGTCCACAGGCGCTGCAAGAAGAGTTCTCGATTCTGCCAATCCTAGAGAGATAAGAACCTAAAAGAAGGCTGTGTCCATTGCAGCGAAGACGAGAGAGGACACAGCGAGCATGACGAGGGAGCACAAGTTCCTCAGTGGAAATCGAGGGAACCTGTGTGTCAAAATACTTTGAAGAGACAGTACGCCTCCAGTCCGAGAAAAGAAGAGAGTGGATACGAGAGATAAGAGAAGAGAGACTACAAGGGATTGCGGAGGGCTCAAGCAGCGCTCCCCGTCTGGCAAGCTCATCAGCCGTGTCGTTCCCCGGGAGAAACGAGTGTCCGGGGACCCATTGTAGCCTGATAGAACAGGAGAGAGAAGACAGTTCCTGCCAGATCTGCCACAGAGTTTGAGACAAGAGGAAAGATGGAGGAGAGGACAGGGTGGTGAGGACAGAACGAGAGTCAGATAGTAGGAGAAGAGAAGAGAAATGGCAGACTTTATGGTGCTGCCGAGACCAGCAAAGGGCTTGCAGAATGGCGCAGGCTTCAGCGGAAAAACTGGAACAAACTGGGCCTGCCGAAAAGGAAAGAGTGGCCTCAGTGCCACAGAGAGAGCAGTTGGCAAGAACGTCGGAGCCGCCCTTGCCAAAAGGAAAAGGAACAGAGCCGTCTGTCCAAAGTACCAGATCATGAGGGGGGGGGAGAGTCAAGATGGGCGAGAGCCGCACCTTGGCGAGAGTGAGGGGGATCAGAGCGAGAGCATGGAGTGGGAAGGGTGGACTCCACCGTGAGGGAAGGCAGATTCCAAGGAGAACAGGGAGGGCAAGCAACAAGAGCCTCCCTAGAACAAGTAGAAGGAAGCATGAGCGGGTGAGTGGACGCAAGAGCTCTCCAGGACGATCTGCAGAGTCTTGGTTTCACTCCAAGTCTGGTCAAACCTGAAATAGGAAAAGAGGTTGGGAGACGAAGAGCCCGCTCATAAGAAAAAAGAGTAAAGTGAGTCAGAGTGACTCGTAGGGGAGGTAGAGAAGCCTCGGTGAGTAGTAGAGGGATAAGGGAGGACGAGAGGCAGCCGGTGATGGCGCGACTGGCCGCTCGGTGGAGGCGTTCCAATTTGGTAAGATTGGTAGCGCTTAGGAAAGGAAACCATCCGGGTGAAACATAAGTGAGAAGGGACCGAAGAAAAGATTTGTGCAGAACAGAGAGGGACTACTTATAGGGGCCCCAAGAAGAAGCAATGATACAGCGTAAGGCCTTGAGACGTGGGAAAAACTTGGTCTTCAGCGAAGATACATGTTTAGTAAAGGAAAGAGTGCGGTCGAAGGTGACCCCAAGAAAAGTTGGAGTGGGATTAAAACGGAGGCGGGAGCCGAGTAGGAGGAGGTTGGGATGGAGGTTAGCTTGGTGGGGATCCACTGAGAAGAAGGAGGCCTCACATTTGCTCGGATTGAGAGGAAGATACCAGTACTCAGACCAGCGCTCCAATCGAAACAGAGCTCCTTGTGTGGCCTCCACCGCAGTGGGGACCGAGGGGGAGGAGGACCAGATGGCCAGATCGTCAGTGTAAAGAGAGCAGCTGACGGAAGAAGGCAGAGAAGCCGGAAGATCGTTAATGAAGAGAAAGAAAAGAGAAAGAAAAGAACAGGTGATTTTAAAAAACCACAAAAGCGCGCCTATCAGAAAGGAAAGACTCAGTCCAACGAGCAAAGCAAAGAGGGAGGCCAGCCGAAATAAGTTTATGAAAAAGGACGGGATGCCAGACAGAGTCAAAAGCTTTGGAGAAATCGATAGTAGACAGGATCGTCCGAGAGCCCGGCGTGGGTTTGTTAAACCCATCCGAAATGGACTGAGAAAGGTACAGAATTTGATCAAGTGTAGACCGACCAGGGCGGAAACCGGCCTGGCGGGGAGAGAGAATGGAATTAGATTCCAGAAAGAAAAGTAGACGGGATAGAATGATGCGTTCAAACAGCTTTGAAACGCAGGAGGTGAGAGAGATAGGCCGGAAGGAAGCAGGAGGGTCGAGAGGCATTCCCATCTTGTGGATGGGAATAATAAAAGATGTCTTCCAGATGGAAGGAAAGGAATGTGAAGACCAGGAAAGATTGAAGATGTGAAGAAGTAAATCCAAGCCAGAGCGAGGAAGGTGCTTTAGCATGGATAGGCAACTTTGTCTGGGCCAGTGGCAGTGAATGGGGTAAGATTGGAGGCAGCCGCAAGAAATTCTGAGGGAGAGAAAGGAGAGCAAAAGGACGAGTGAGACTCCACAGGGCACGTGGCTCGGCGGAGCTCAGTGAGATAGCATCTGGCTCTGCTGCGCAGGGCCTTTGGCTGAGAAACAGAAAAGTGCGATCTCAGGTAAGCGGCATAGACCGAAGCCGATTCCCTGGGAGAAGAGCAGTTAGGAAAGTTAGGAGAGGAGGAAGACGAGGAAGGAGAGCCAGCGATAGAGCGAAGAAGAGAGTGCACAGATTTAGGGTTAGACCTAGGTGAAAGAGAAGAGCAAGTCGTCTGCCATGCCTCGGCCTTGGCCTTGGCAATGACTGACGAGGCACGTCGAGAAGCGGAGATGTAAGCCTGGCGATCTTCATCACTTCTGTGAGCGGCAGCAAAAGTCTTGTGTCTTTCACCAACCGCTTCTTCGACCTCAGGAGACCACCAGGCTTTAGGAGGGCGTCTGATGCGGCCGAAAGAAATAGAAGATTTTGCCGCATTCAAAGTCAGAGAGATAAAAAGAGCAGCAGCAAAGGAAAGAGAAAGAGACGAGTATTCCTTTGCTGAGGGAGAGTGAGAGTCGAAGTAGGAGGCAAAGCTATCCCAGCGAGCTTTCTGAAAATTGAAGGATGGGGGGCGCTCATTGGGGCGAAAGACCGGAGAGAGAGGGATAGATAGAAGAATTGGTAGGTGGTCGGAACCCAGGTCCTGAAGCACCTCCCAGGAGCAAGAAAAGGCAAGAGTAGAGGGAGCAAAGGAGATGTCAGGAGAGGAGCGACTGCCAGAGGAGCGATGGAGAAGAGTGGGTGTGTCAGGGTCATTGAGGGGGAGGAGGTCAGAAGAGATGACCCAGTCAAATACTTCCTCCCCGCGGGGCTCGGAAGTACCTCTTGAGTCCCAGAGGGGGTGATGACAATTGAAGTCCCCCAGGATGAAGAGATTTCTGGAGGAGGGAAGGATGGAGGGAGAGAATGAATCGGTTCGGCCATCCGTTGGGGAGGAGCGAATAGGAGGGGCGTACACATTAAGAAATGACACCGAGGAGGAGTTGTTAAGAGAGATGTTGACTCCTACATATTCAGAGTAGGGATCAAGCGAAGAAAGAGTGGAGGTAGAAAGTTCAGAAAAGGATAGACCCTGCCTGACGAAAATGACAACGCCGCCGTGGCGTGCGTGGTATCAGGAGATAGAATGCCAGACCGGGAGTGGGTGCGATCAGAACGCAGAGCAGAGAATCCAGGAATCCGGAAAGAGGAAGATGAGTTAAGATTGGATTCCTGGATGCATATAAGGTCGACAGGATGGGACGATATAAAATGAAGTAGTTCAGTGCTCCTGGCTCGGAGACCGCCAGCATTCCATTGAAGAACCCTGAGAGAGTCAGCGGGAGGAGAGGAGGCAGGAGGCGTAGAAAAATGGCCAAGAGCAAGGGACGGGGGTGAAGGAGCAGAGGAAGGAGATATAGAATGGGCAGATGGGGGATAGGAGGTTTGAAGACGGGGGTGACGCGAGAGTGCAGCATCAGTAGAAAGGGGCCAGATTGCACAGTGGAGGTATATGTGTCGGAGGAGTCCGAGGGGGGGTCACAGTGTTACGACAGGGGAGGCAGCTCCAAGAGTGAGAGTTGCCTAGAGCTCTGAAATTAGACAGAGAAAGTTGTGAGCACCTTAGATGGACCCATTTGGAGCAGGTGCAGCATTCCACTGACTTGCCCCGCCAGGTCACATTTCTAGCGCACACAGAGCAAGGAGAGATGGGGCCAGGGTTAGGATGAACGTTATCGCTCATCAGGAGAAGAAGAAGAATGAGGAGACGAAGATGGGCAAGAGTAGGGCAGGAGAGAGGAAAGAGTGAAAACAGGCGACCGATTTTGTAGATGCTGTGTGCTGCCCTCCTGCGGTCGTTCAAGGGGCAGCATAGCGAAAAAATGTAGGGGAGTGCCCGGGGTAACTGGGACCCTCAGGAAGGCCAACAGCCATTTCGACCCAACCCAAACGGGGTCGGGGACCGCACCACCACGTTAAGGCGGCTGTTGATTGGTGCAGAATGTTTCACTTCGTCTCTCAGATTTTGTTGATTTTCCTCTTTTCCGCGATTTTTTTCTTTCTCACACTTTTTATCACATACGGCAGAGGTTCCCAAACAGGGCGCCGCGGCGCCCTGGTGCGCCGCGATACTTTGCCAGGGGCGCCGCCAAAACATGTAAAAGTTGCTTATTATTGCAATGAAAATAATGGTTTTTTTATGCTAAATATTTTTTGTAAACTTTATAACTATATTTTCTTATGCTGATTATTTTTTGTAAGCTTTATAACTGTTTTTGATTTAAAAATCTCTCCTTTATGACTCATAAGCCTCCAACTGTGTCGTTTTAGTAGAAAAATAATCACACTTACGTACGTAGACTTCTGAAACTTCTGTCAGCGAAAATAGTAAGAAATAATTTTAGGACGAAAAGTGTGATCATTTCGTAGCATAGCTTGCTAATATTTTGTTGTAGATTTAGAGAATACCGCACAATTTTTAAAATAATATATTCCGTAGTGTTTAAACAATTCTGCCTCGTAATGGACGCATTTGTTACCGGTACCATACCTCAAAAAAGACAAGTACAACTTGATGCAAACAAACAGAAAAGTGGAAGAAAGAAGACCAGAAAATACGACAGCAGTTATCTCAACTTTGGCTTTACAGTTGCAGAAAAGGCGCTGAGCATCCACATTGTGTTATTTGCTAAAAAGTTTTAGCTTCAGAATGTATGCCACCAAGCAAACTAAAACGCCACTTAATAACAAATCACAACTACTTATTAGGAAAGTCACGCGAATTCATCGCTCGTAAATTAACAGAAATGAACAAGCAGTCTGTCGAATTATCAAGTTTTTTGGATACACCTGTCAAGGCACAGCTTGCGTCTTTCAAAGTTGCTTACAGAATCGCCAAATGTAAAATACCGCAAACTATTGCGGAAGAACTTGTGCTTCCTGCTGCTCTTGACTTGGTCTCAACAATGATTGGAGAATCAGTCGCTCAAAAACTAAAAGTTGTTCCACTCTCAAACAATACTATTTGTAGGAGAATTGAAAAAATTTCTGATGATATGATCAACTGATAGCGAAAATGCGTGGAAATGAGTTCAGTTTACAGTTAGATGAGGCAACAACTAGTACAAGTGACCAGGATGCTTGTTTGATTTGTGACGTACGTTTTATTGATAACGACGACAACATCGTGGAAGATTTGCTCTTTTGCAAGCTCATTTTAACAAATTGCAAAGCACATGAATTATTTGCAATACTGAACAATTTTTTTCAGGAAAATAACCTTGAGTGGAAATATTGCGTTGGTTTATGCACTGACGGAGCCCGAGCTATGTCTGGTCGTTTTGGCGGCCTGCGAGCATTAGTGCAGGGCGTTGCCGTCGATGCGAGATGGACCCACTGCTTAATACACCGCGAGGCCTTGGCTTCGCAACAGCTCAGTGGTGACCTTAATGGAGTGCTTGAAGTTGTTGTCAAAACTGTGAACTTTATTAAAGCAAGGCCGCTTAAAGCACGGCTTTTCCAACGCCTTTGCGATGAATTAGGGGTACACTACAACAATTTATTGTTTTACTGTAATGCAAGGTAGCTTTCCAAGGGCGAAGTTCTTTTACGTGTGTATGAATTGAGAAACAAAATTTTCATCTTCTTGAAAGAAGAAAACCATGCACTTGCTATCACCTTTGAGGATGAAGTTTTTCTGACTCATTTGGCGTATCTCTGCGACATCTTTGCAAAATTAAACCAATTAAACATTTCACTTCAAGGTAAAGATACTCACCTTTGGCAACTCCATGACAAAACCACAGCCTTTAAAAGAAAACTGGTGTTATGGAAAACTGATCTGTTGATAAATAACGAGGAATGCGATTGTTTTCCAATTTTAAAATCTCATTTTCACTCGCAATCTGGCAATCTTTCCCTGGGTACTAGCGATAAGTGTGACATAAAGAGTGTGATGAGCTCGCATTTGGATGCTTTAATCTTGCATTTTGAGAAGTATTTTTCTGAAGACATGGAGAAGCACAACTGGATAAGAAATCCTTTTGTTAATAATGCGAATCTTCCTCAAGGTCTACGTCTTTGGAAGCCGAACAATTTATAGATCTTACTTTTGATCTCACTTTGAAAAGTTTATACAACCCTAACTCACTTATTTCATTTTGGGTTAAGGCTTGATCTGAATTTCCACTTGTAGGCCGTAAAGCTCTCCGTGTTCTGGTGTCGTTTGCAACGTCATATTTGTGTGAAGTCGGTTTTTCTGCAGTAGCAGTAATTAAGTCGAAGTACCGCAATAAGATTGACATTGAACGCGAGATGTGTGTTGCGATATCAAGCATTGCACCACGATTTGATAAAATGTGCAGAGAGCAACAAGATCACTGCTCACATTAAACATATTTTGTACATTATTTTTTATTTTTTACAATAAACGTGATTTAAACACAACTGTTTGATAAAACTTGAAATTTGCCAATTTCGGCGTCGCTCATAAGTTTTGAAAGGGCGCCGTGACTCTCGATAAGTTTTAAAAGGGCGCCGCCAACGAAAAAAGTTTGGGAACCGCTGACATACGGCAAAAAAATTCCATTGCTTTCATGTTGCAATGGGTCCCCAGTTGCTCGTTTTCTTCCTGATTACGACGCGGCCAATAACTTCAGATGAGGTGAGCTAGTTTATTCATCTACAACCCCTCTTTTTTTTATCTCCAATTCATCTCATCTTTTGTTATGAAGACGTACAGTCTTATCAAAATTTATCGAAACACCGATTTCTCTGATGTCGACTGAAGAACTGGTTTCCTCATTATTTTTGTTGTGTTCTTTCTCAATTACGCGGCAAAGGACAGCTTAGCTTTGATTTTTTGTGTCTCCAAAATCAGCAGAATTGAGAATCTTTTGTGCAGCGCTTTTGGTCATTGGACTTAGCACACTTTTTATCTCATTCGGTTCTGTCCTGCTAACGACTTAACACCTCACGCTCTTTGACGACTACAGAAATTTCCCAGTCTCTTCAGCTCCAAGCCGAGAAAGAAGTCGAACAGTAACAACTATGACCTTTTTAGTGCGGGGTGGAGGGGAAGGGAGGCAAAAACATATATTTTGATCTTTCTGACATCGATTTTTTAATCCCAAAGTTTGTCGATCTCTACCGGAACTTGGTTACATCTTTTCTTTTGAAATAGACGATCTGTAGCCGTTGTATCTAAAAACTTATCTGATCCTTAACTGGCGTCATATAATTTGGAGTCATTGCTCCTGTGAGCCTATTGCTACGCCTATAAATTGAGCTTAGCTTGAATAAGAACGAGTTTTGGTAATGGTGCTAGTTTTAGTGGGATGTTATGAAACTGATATGGGCGTATGAGCTCCAAGTGGAAAGATCAGACTTCGAGAAAGTTAAACTTTCAAATGAAATGGCACGCGAATTGTATCGACGAAACCCAAGTGAAATGGTTCAAGATTAGGAGATGGATTGATTGTTTTGAGAGTGTGCATAAAGCAAATGGAATTGGTAAATAAAATGCGGAGGGAAGACAACTGCAACTGTTTTGCGATAAAAAGGGAGTCGCGCGAGAACACATGATGTCAAGAGGAAAAAGACGAAAACATTCACCACGGTGGAAATGAAATGTGTTGGCTAATAAAAACAACAGAAAGAATTTTACAGACGGGAAAGCAATTCCTTGGGAATTGTAACATCGGTGGGCGATAACACACATAGTCTAAACAAAAATAAGTGTAGAGTGCAAGGGTTTGGAATTTGATGGAAAGCAACACGAGAACAAGATTTCAAGAGACTTTAGGGGTTGGCTAATGCTGATGAGCCCAATCGGTGGAATGCTTTTAAAAAATGGTATTCCAATTGCTTGCGATGAAGTATGTGAAATAAAAATATGCAAAGAAATCGTGGAAATGCGTGGTGCTGAAATGATTTGAGCAAAGGAAGCAGTAAGACCAAAGCGATACATAAAACAATACTCGTGAATCAATCGGGTAAAAACAAGACTATACATAAGATTGAAAAAATGGAACAAAGAAAGCGATTGCTAATTGAACAAGCCAAAAAAGAGTCAACAAATTTGAACGAGTACCCACAACAGTTTTGAATAAATGAAGTTGATGGAAAAAGTAGGTACAAATTGTGATTTGGATCACGGAACAGAAGCTATGCAGTGGAGCGACGCATTGAAAGGCTTAGCCACAAATGGTGATAGCAATACAAGCAAGACACCAAGAGATGCACCTTGGCCTTCTTAGGTATGTGCATAGGTGATCTTTGCTTCTGGAGATGCAGTGATTGTGATGATGAATATTGGCCAACGGGTGGTGGATTGCAAAGCAGTGCCTGATAAATGGCAAACAAGTGCCTTGGTGTCAATTTTCAAGCGAAAAGGTGAACTGAGAATATTTTCTGAGTAAAGCTGTTGGGAGCATGCTGTGAAGATGATTCTAGGACAAATACCCCCGGACAAATACCCACCGGACAAATACCCACCGGACATATACCCACCGGACAATTACCCCCCTTGCAAAATACCCCCTGGACATATACCCACCACAAGATGAAATGTGAGGAAAAGTAAAGTGTATTTATTTAATATTTTTATTTTGTCAATAAATTACATACAGTCATATTTTATAAACATATTACATAGTAACCCTAACCCTAACCCAAAACAAAAAAAACTGGTGGGTATATGTCCAGGGGGTATTTTGCAAGGGGGGTAATTGTCCGGTGGGTATTTGTCCGGGGGTATATGTCCGGTGGGTATTTGTCCTGATACCTGTGAAGATAGTTGAATGAGTGCGAAAAAAGGATTCGAGAATCAATGAATGCTGATTTGGGGCAATTCAGTTTTATGCCAAATACAGAAATGACTAACGCATTTTTTGCTGTGAGAAAAATGTATGAGAAATATGAAGGAGAAAAAGTGATGTGCTTTTGTGAATATTGAGAAGCCTCTAGGATTCGAAGAAAGGTGACGGAGTGGGCGATGAGGAAGAAAAGCTTGCCAGAAGTAATCGCCAGAGCGGTGATCAGCCTCTATGAAGGGGCGAAGACGAAAGTTTGAGCGCAACCGCAGCTCTATAATAAATTTGCGATGCAATTTGGCGTACCGTGCATGAAGGTTTGGCGTTGTTGCGCTTAACGTAATAACGAAGCATGCTATAAAGGTTTGATGAATGAAATGAAATTTTGTTCGCAGATGATTTGGTTTTTATGAGTGAAAGCATGGAAATTTAAGAAGTTTTTGAAGTGGCGTGAGAGTCATGACTGGAGGTTAATCTCAGCAAGATCAAATTGATGGCCATTCATTCATTCGTGTGAGCTCCTCATTAGTTATTTTTGCTAGTCTTTTAGATTGGGCCACCACCACGCGTGTGCTGCCTGGTCCAACCACCTGCCTGTCACATAAATATGGAGGTTTGCCCATTAAGGGTCCTGCCCAAGGTTACAAGCGAGCTTATGGGCTTGCTCTCCACACTATCCCTTTTGTGCTGAGCGTCAAGCAGGAAAGCTGTCAGTACTATTTTAAAGTTCTTTGATATGACTTGAGGTACCGAATGCGAGGCGGACGCTCTCACTACGCCATCGCGCCGATTAAAGGGAAGTCGAGGCATTCGAAAGAAGAATATTCGAGAAAAAATTAGATCAATGTTCCTGGTGCGGCAAGAGAGTGACATCAAAGTCGGTGCTGCGCACGAAATGAGATGAATAGGTACAAGGTAAATGAGCAAAAATGACGAGAGTATTTTCAATTCGGTAAAAGGTTCCGTTTGTGAAGAATGTATTCAGGCAATAAAGGAAATTGTGGACCCAGATGAAGAGTTTTTGTTATTCGAGGGCAGGCTGAAAGCCAGTGGTGGAAGTGAAGCAGGGGTGACGGCAAAAACAAGAATTGGCTGAATCATATTTAGAGGATGTGGGAAATGGCTTCATGGAAGAAAGCTATCGTCGAAAATGAAATGATCAACATTGTGTAAGGTCGGTGATGTTGTTCAGAAACGAGACATAGTATCTGAGAATAGAAAAAAGGTAATTCTGAGAAGAACTGTGAAATCAATGTGTGATGCTAAAATACTTGAGAGAGAGAATAGTCAAGCACTTAGGGATTTTTTGCGTTTGAAAGTAATTTTATACAAACTAGGCAAAAAGAATGTAGTGCGATGAGATTTCCTTATTTTCAAATACATTTTTGATCGCTAATTGCGTCAATCTGTTCCAAAATTTTTTTTTCTTTCGAGGATTTTATACCTGGAAATACCTTCACTTGTTGAAATAATTTGGGGTCATGGCCCCTGTTGCCCCCTCAAGCTACGCCTATGAATTTAGTCCTGCTTAGGCATGTCACTAGCGATAGGATTTGAATTTACGATTATTAAAAGCTGAACTGTTGAAAACTGCCAACCTCGAGAAATGATGTTTCTTCTAAACAAGGTGAGGATCACCATAGCGACAACATTCTGTTTCTCATTTCAGTCGTCCCAAACAAGGTTATTTTATTTAGCAGCATCAGCAAGCTAGTTAGCCGTAAAATACAATTTTCACACACTCAACATTTGCCGCATTTTCAGCACTTTTTGCCTCCTTTTGATTTTAGCGGATAAAGTAGGGGTTTTTAGTTTAGTCTTTTTCGTTGTGTTTGTTTCTGGAGAATACGGTAGGATACGCTTTTTAACCTTGATGGACTGTGGTGGAGTTTTGAACGTAATTTCGTCTTCATGAGGATCAATTACAATTTCAGGAGTAATGTTTAAACTTTCCTTGCCGTTACTATCATTAACAATAACATTCTCTTCAGCTTTCTCCTTTTTTTTCTTTGGTCCTTCTACGCCTTTTATGTTACTGGTATCTTCAGTATCACCAGAATTGACTCCGTTAGATGGAGGAGCCTTCCGCTTCCTTTTACCAATTTTCTTGATCATCTTTTTTTTCTTAGGCTTTGGCGTATAATTTGGATTTTTTAGAAATACACACTTGCCTTCAGTGTTTTGGTAAAAATCGAAATCATTCACCCATTGCTTGAACTTCTGACGAATCGACGCGTGTTTCAACCAATCACGACCTGCAGAAAGAAAATTAAGCGGCAGCGTGATTTTAAATGTACACTATAAGCTAGGTTAAGTAAGAATAGCGTTTTTAAACCAGTGGTGCTTGCACCCACTGAGCATCCGAGATTATACTTTAAGGAGTACGACGTTCCCTTTTTTGACTACTTTGCTTCACATAAAGGGTTCACAAAAAATTTACAAAGATTACAATCAGCAAGCAAGGTTACAACCCCACCTCACCCCATCGCGTTCGGACAATTGAAATTAAAGTCAAAGAATGCCACTAAAGTGCATGTAGCTTTCACCAGAAGCAAGTTGTCACGAATAAGGCAATTTGCTTTGTAAGAATGATTTTCATGTGTATATAGTTGCTGCATGTTATCACTGTTCTGCTGTATTATTTTGCTCGCTTGGCTGTTGATCAAATAAAATTAGACCTTTTTTTCTTCGCATTTAGATTTGCTAGACACGCTTCTTCTTACGTTACAATCGTTTATGACGTAATAAGTTCCAGAGTGATCGAGTAAATCTAGTTTCTTCGAAGATTTTCGTTTTCTAGATTATTTTTTTCGATTAATATTTAAGGCAGCGAGATTTTTATGATTCAGTAGGAGTGTTGTAGTGGGGAGAGATTGACGGAGTACAAAAAAGGCCGGCCGTTCTGTGATAATTTATTGTGGACTCCATTAACATGACGAGTATTGAATGGTTATTTGTGGAATTAGTTTTTGGCTGTTTCTTGATTGTTATATTTAAGTGATTAGTTCTGTGATAGTCTAGCGAAGGAGCTTGAAGTATTATTTTTGTGAATACATTGTTCTGTTTTTAACCTGGTTTAAAATATTTTAGTGGAAGCCAACCTTTTCCTAGCTATTTAGTTGCAGCCAGACTTAATTATTCAAGCGATACTACAGTAGTACAGTAGACGCCGCTTAGTATGACCACGTTGGGACCAGACCATTTTGGTCATAATATCCGAATGGTTAACAAAAACCGAAGCCGCCATAACAGCTCCTGAATCGACGCCGTAAGCCACAAGAAGTCCAAATACCATCAAATTCATCGTTTACCCGAAGTAACAGTGTGACGTTGGCAGTAAAACAAAGTACAGTACTGTAACACTACAAGTGACGGTAAAATTGAGTACATTGTGTAACAATATGTTGAAAAGGCGAAGTTAGAAGTGCGTGGCGGGAAAAAAATACTGTACTGTAACAAGAAAGATGGAGAAAATGTTGGTCATATTATCCGAAATTTGGTCATATTAAACGGAGAATTTTAAATGGAGAAATTCCGGATTGTACCAAATTGGTCATAATAAGCGGCTGGTCATATTATCCGTGGTCATAATAAGCGGCGCCTACTGTATATGTCGCCACAATTTTAAGAATAAAATTAAAGTTGAGATAGAACCAAAAATTCTATTGAAACGCGACACAAGTGCACGACATATTATTTACAAACACGGAAGTGCTGCTAACTACAACTCCTAGTAAAACAAAGGGGAATGAAAAACTGATCGATCTCAAATTTGCCGTAAACAATTACCTGGCCTTTCCTCTATCGATCAGGGGTATATCAAGCCGTAGCAAAGAATTTTGGTCTTTTAAAGATACGCGGTAGATTCCCATAAAATATATTCATGCTCCTTTACATTACGCATGAAGGGAGTTTTGCAATTCTTAGCTACGACTTGGTGTTCTTGCACGCCAACCACGGAAAGCATTATGCGATTCTTCAATACAAAGTCAAGGAGCAATATCAACGTCTCCAAATTTTCCATGCTTAATCGATGGCTTTGTAGCATTAATGCACTACGTCAGTAGTAATAGCAATTTCAAGCAGGATTGGGCTTAAGTAATTCATTTTATAATTGAAAAAGTATACTTGCGACTGATAATTTAACAACATCGAAGTCACTTTCACAAACTTACAGGGCCGCTCTCCAGTTTCTCTGGCAGGAGGGACAAACTTCGGATCTGCTTTGAGCTGCAACACAGCAAAAGTTTTACTAAATACACTGGAATCTGGATCAGCGCGCTACGTGACAGAACGAGTTGATCAGCAGGAAGCGGTAAACTGGTAACACCACAATTAGGCATCAATGTTGATGTTATTGCTTTTAGTCAATTAACTTCAAAAGTCAACACTGCTAAAAAATACATTTCATGCTATACGTCTTTGTACTCACATCTCCCCAATCATAATTAATTCCCATCTCCACCATGCGTTGTTTTAAGCTTTCAAGTTTCTTTTCAGCTCTTTCTTTTCGGTTTTCAAGCTTAAACAATACAAAGACAAAACGTTAAACTGACAGACGTTAAGGTATTATATTGAGGCTTATTCAATTGGAATAGTGCTGGGCACACCACACAATACTAATGTGAAGTCTTGTTTGTGAAAAGGCGTTCCACCAACAAAGTCTACACGGTAGGGCAGCAAAACTTGGAATATTTTTAAACATTATTTTTGTTATATTCGTGAATGTAAATAATAACGCTTTTCATATTGAATAATTGTAAATAGTCTCTTATTGTCCTTATGCACCAGTGTTACCTTTATATCGATGTCAGTTTTGTTGTTTGTGAAAATATACTGTACTCTTATGTTACTTGTATATTTGATTTTCCAAGTATTGCTGGCCCACCTTGTATATAAACTACATTATTGTAACAGAATAGCACTCGTTTATTCATCACCATGTTCTTTATTTTTTTTTTCACCGATTACCTCATCAATGCCATTAATATAAAACACAGTGACAACAACGGCGGATCGGTGCCTCTGAATGACTGATGCCTCTTCAGCCTAAGTGCCACGTTTGGGATTTCACAAGCAATGCATAAAGTTTGTGACATCACAAATAAAACATCAGCGTTCATTGACGAAAAATATCAAGACCATCAGATTAACATGTAGTGATCTGGATGATGTCCGTTGGAATCGACGATTGTTATTGTACAACTCGTCTGATTGAATAGTGTTATGGGAATTATTTTGTATTCTTTAGCATGCTCTGTATGCATCTGAAGTGTAGCCTAATGAGCAGGTATGCTGCGCAAACCCCACAGTTGGCGCTCCTGATAATTTTGAAAGCGGATGAGAAGTGCAGTAGATTAAGCTTAACAATCATCTTCCATCTCCTAGCTGGTTGCCACTCAACAACGTTCCGATCTGTCAAGGGTTGTGTAATTTCTGCTAGTGCATTAGTTGCTCCACCTCAGAAGACTTCAGTCGCAAATAATTTACTCATTTAGAAGCTGATGATGATTACAGTCAAAATGATGTTTTCCAAACACTCTTTTAGCGGTAGTGGTACCTGTTCTTGGCTTCTCGGACGATTTAATTCATCCACAAGTCGACTTCTATCGTAAGGCCGTTTAATATACGCAGATTTACGGAATGCAGATTCTGGAACATCATCCAAGGGTACAACTTCGCCTGTGGTAAGCAAACAAGAAAGCAGTCAATCACGATGCATGAAAGTTCGAATATTTTGACGATTATTAATCTCTTTCATGTAATACCACAATTCTAGCAACATGGATCTGTCGAAGCTCTGTTTTATGGTTGTTATGTTTACCCCACCATTTCCTTGGAATGGAGGCATGGGATGCAAGGAAAATTCAGATTCATACTGCTAACCTCACCGAGATTAGGCAAGGGCAGTGGTTCTCAACATTTTTGTGTTCCTCCCTTACAGATTCACTCACTTCCTCCCGATCACAAAATTTTAATTACCGGCTTTTTTTGAAGTTTAATATTTTAGATATCTCAATTGAAGAGTTATCACTCCAAATCAAACGTGGAGACCCCTTCTTTGCCGAAATTGCATTCCATGCATCTTGTTTTTTTTTGCATTCAATGGTCCATATACAAACTCATACTGAAACGCTTAAGTGGTTTTGTAAACTGTACGACAAAATTCTTCCTCCCTCAAACCAAAGTTTTTCATCCCAATTCCTCCCTAGAACGAATTCCCTCCCCAGAAAAAATACTTCTTTCTTGGAAGGTCAAGTGGCTCCCGATGGAGAACCACCAGGCTAGGGGAAAACGGGAAACCCATTTTGAACGAGCCATAAATGCAAACTCCAGACTAAAAGCCTCACCACCATCAAGGTGGACTACCAACGACGGTTATCCAAGTTGCCTCTAACCACATGCTAAGTGAGCAGCTTTACTATTCTATTCCAGCGAAACACGGAAAAGACCGTGAATCTTAATCCCGTTTTGTGGGCAGTAATGATTGCGCAGTAGGATGGAGTGGATTTTACTTATAATGCTTTGAATTTGATTTATGATGTTGCAAAACATTGGTTCGTACCTAAAAACATCCCCCAAAAACTTGATCCTTCTAACCTTAAATTGACCTTCCTACCTGGAGTCAAAGATCGTGCAAAAGCAAATTTTGTCAAAAATGCTGAAACTCCACTCTTACTGGAGCTAAAAAGCTGGTCTATGTCTTAAAAGATTCAGATGACCCATATTTCTCTTTGTTCTAAGAGAATGTTTTCTTCTATTTTGCGCTAGAATTAAACTAAAAAGCAAAAATCCCATTGAAGCGTTTGTTTTGCATGTGTGGTATTTGCACAGCCTGTGACAAAAGCTTTGGGACGCTTCGTAGTTTTTGCAATTTTGTGTTCAAACCGATATAACTTTAGTTTCACCCAATACTTTCACATAATTTTTTTGATAATTCATTAGTTACTTAACCTAATTAAAAACATCACAAGCTTACACAAAATTAAAAAAAAAGTTTACAATTAATGTTTTGTGTGACCGCCCTTGTCTTTGATCAAAAACTTCAATCACATTTTGATGATGAGTTTCTAAGTATACGGTTTCTTTATGCTAAACACGTTTCATGAAGTTAAAGGGACGCAACTTTTACCTTACACAACAATTGCTAACTGAGCTGAGCGTTTTTTGCAAAGCCGCTTTTGCAGTTGTGACTTCACAACATGCACTTAGCTCAATTATGTAGCAACAAGTTATGACTGTTCTCATTGTCAAGTGAGATTGGAGGATAAAGTGTGCAATCAACAAAAAGTGATTGAATCTACAACGAGTTGGGAACAAAATAATCGTTTCTTGGTAAAACTGGTGCCCTACATTGATTTATGCTCCACACTGTCTCATGGCAAAGAATCAGATCTTTCAAAACTACAACGGGTTTGCAATTACATTTCTTGCAAAATAATCAATGCAGATTTAATCAAATAAATATTTTTACTTCCATGAACAACAAAGGACTGTCAACTTGTAGCAAAAGTTATGGAGCATCAGGGACATCCCATAGCTATTGCTACAAGTTGGCAATCGACATCCATGCTTGAAAAGATAGAATGTGATCTCTTACATTTTAAACAACAGTTATACATGAGATAATTGTTCATTGTTTCAGCCACAATTTTTGCAACTTCTTCGTGTAAAAATTCAACGTAGGCAAAACCTTTTGATTCACCATTCTGAAAAAAATCGAATATGCAACATAACATGGCACAATTTACTAAGTGTTAAGCTTGTCAACGATAGACTGAGAGTTGAACATTCACAGCGCTACACTGTAGGCAGCTCAATCAGAGAGCCAATGGCCGCGGTACAGCTTACACGTTTCATGTGCAAAGTGTAGCTTGCGCTGACCACAACAACAAAGGCGACTACTGACACAAAAACCAAGGTCGTTTCATGGCCTCCTGAAGTCTCTGTTCCTCCTATACGTGTCGAAGTGAGCAAGTTTTCATCAATATATAATATATTTCACATTGTTTCTCACATCCCTTATTATACTTATGTACAAACCAGTAATTTCCTTTTGATCACGTAAACGCTAAATAGAGCTTGTTGAAACAAAGAGATAAAAAAAATTAAGTGCAATCAGGAGATGAAATCCATTATGCTAAATGACTGAAGCATGGGATTAATAAAAGATTATACAGAATAGTTCTAACCCAAACCAACAACTTAGTAAGTTTCTAGCTCTTAAAACTTTGGTTTGGTCTACAGCAGGGGCATCCTACATGTTGCCTGCAAAAAGGTCAGAGGAGCCAACGTGGTATTTCTTGAAATGACGTGAAGTAAAGTTAATCACCACGATGTACTTTAGCCTGAACTTGCACTCCACCAAATTAGCAACTGGTTCCCATTCCTAATCTTACGCAGATCGAAATGTGATTCTGGCAGCAAAAGACAGGATATGTGAAAAGCTTTATTTTATCATATTATTGTTGACATTTATTTGACTGCATGTGAAGGATTTACTCCAACATTAACAGAACATTTCATGTTTTTTCAAACGTTGTCTTATGCATGGATCCACAACCACTTTTCTGTTTTTGGCCACAACACAGACTGTACTTTACGAACAACTATAGTTAATTGCTCAAGTTGCTTTTGTGACGTCATAATCCACACTGTTACGTTTTATTGCTTCAACACAATTCTATTAAAAAAATTATTTGATAATACAGTTTTGTCAATTGCATATAATCCTTGCTCGCATTTTTGCCTTTCTACGACTACACACTTGCTTTCGAGCCAGACTTTTTGTTAGAGAAATGCAACACTTTTAATCGCAAATGCTTTTCTTGGTGGATGTCTATGGTGCTTCTACAGAGGTTTGCCCTCCAGAGTTTTATTTCAAAGTTCAGAACAATTACCAAAACACTGCAGCAGGAAAAAAAAAGATAATACACATTTCTAAGATTTTACTGTGAGTTTCGTTTATTTTTGCACCAACTTGTGGTCAGCGCAATGAAAACTAGAACACAATCCCTGTAAAGTGAACCATGAAATCATTTGCAGGCTGCACGTGGTCCTTCAGTCAAAAAGGTTAAACAATCCTGGTTTAGAAAGTAAAACTTACTATAAATTATTAGCTTGGGTTAGAGTATGAGTGTTTGGCAAACTTTAGGATTAACAATACAAACCCAAACCTAATTTTTGAATACATAAATGATTATAATTTCCTAAACAGTGGTCATAAAAACAAAAAAACAGTTGCAATCGGTAAAACTTAGTATTTAGTAACATTAAACATTACAAATTAGGTATGCAGCTGAAACAAAATTTTCTGTATAATAGCATTGCCAGTATCCATCATTCACCCAACCGATGTGGTGGTGTAGGGATTACAGTGGCCACTTCACAGCTGGTAGACCTGAGTTTAATTCCCTAGTCAAGTCACACTAAAGACTTTCAAGAGTTATTCCTAACTTCCAAGTTTGACAAATCAGTACAAAGGGGATAGTGTGGACAAAAAGCCAGTACGTCTGCTTGCCAAATCCTTGGCTAAGTCACTTTGTGAGGTGCCTCCATCTTTATGGCGCAGATAGGGGTGGAACTAAGCAGTTCACCGGTAACAATGACCCAGTCTGACTAAAGACATGCTAACAAAGCATCTGCTCGTATGCATGGATGAATGAGCAAGCATCCCTTTATTGGGCCAGCAACTCTATGAAATCGTGACAAGCTCGTTACAAACACTAACAGTCCAACATAGCAACACTGACCGTATTTCTAGCAAGTTTCAGTCGTTTGACATCTCCAAACTGTGAAAAATATTTTCTCATTTCTTTCTCATAAAATCCATGAGGAATATTTTTGAGAAAAACCACACCTCGACTGCTTGAATCAAAATCTTCAGATGTCTGAAACAATTATTCAACAAAATAACTGAACCAACTCCAAAAAGGTTAACCGTTTGAAACAAAAATATCTACCAGCTGTCACCAATTTACAGGCAACATCAAAATATGAAAATGGAAAATTAACAAAAAAATTCAAAAAATCATATGGCTGAATTGTTGAATCACAAAACTCGTACCAAACAGGAATTACTGAATAACAAAAATGCATAACAAAGTATGAAATCACAGAAATACAAAAAATATATCTACTAGGAATGTAAATCAAAAACTTAAGAAAATTTTTGGATGACAATGCAGAAACTAATTCCATAATTTATGAACTTCTGTATTTCCGAAATTCAGTAATTCCTATTCTAAAATGAATTTCTTATTCCTGTGAATTAGTAATTTTAGATTTCTAAATGAATTTCCTCAATTCTGCAAATCTAAAGTTCTTTATTGCAGTATCAACCAAACTTATTAAATTAACAAAACTTGAATAAATTGGCCTAGAGGAAGTTTATTTTGCCTTAGCAGAAAAATGTGACAAAACACAAGTGATAAAAAAATAGGTTGAAAAGGATGCATCAAACAATCTCAAAGGTATGACAAAAAAGATACTTCCCGGCTGTTTCATAAAGCCAAAAACACTTACTGGTACCTGTAGACATGAAAAAAAGGACAAGTCCTATAATCTTTTCAAAAACCAGTCAATATATGGTGCTTCTAATTAGTACCTATCTGCAAAATGCAAGGTTTGGCTTAGTTGATATTACAAGACATTGCTGCGGACATAATGCACATTGCAGATATTTACTATTTAGTAATACATGTCTATACATCATTACTATGAGACAGCATCAATAAATGCTGACTTCAGTAAAATTTAAATTCATGATTTGCAATACCAGCCAACCACCCACTCTTCGGTAGCAGGTACAGAACCAAGGGTTTGCATCTCACTAATTGATTGTTGCATTAGGTTTAAACAATAACCCTTCAACAAACCTTTTTGTTCAATTGTTTGATTTTTTTCTCTCTTCTTCGTTGGGCTGCCTCTAATGCAATGAATTCGGGATTGGGAATATCTTGTTTTTTAACCATTTTATAAACTCTGCCCAACCTTAAGAAAAAAACTACAATTATATAAAAAGATATAAAATAAACAACTACCCTGCATCTATCAGATGCTTATTTAGCTCATTGAGCACAAGAGGAATGAAGAGTCTTGGAGACTACAAAATGGCTGTATAGCCTCTAAGTCACCTGTAAACAGGTCCACAGATGTATGTTGTTGCAGTAGGCTGTTGATGTCAATCATAGCTGAAAACTGAAACACAAGTGTAAATACAAACGCTGATTCCGTTCAGCCGGGCCATTCGCAACCAGCAGTCAATATCTGACAACTCTCACATAGCTATAGTCCAGTAAATTAAAGTCTAAATCAGGGGTTCCCAAACCAGGGGTCGTGACCCCAAATGGGGTCAGAGTGATACGTAGGTGGGGTCACAAACAGGTCATGGGGTCGGTGGGGTCGCTGAGGTATGGTAAAGGATGGATGTACAAAACATCTAAGATTTGACAAACCATGTTAAATTTAGCAGTTTGTACCAAGGCTTGCAGTAAAACAGGCCTATAGGCATCGCTCTATGCTTATGCTATCGAAAATGTAGATGCTTATTGTGACATCGCTGTTTGATTGTTCATAATGGAATGGCACGTTGTTGATTTGCAGAGTTGAATTGTTTGTATGCACTCTGCAGTAAAGATAGTTTGTTATTAGTAGGCTGACAAGAATAGGAACTAATATTTAATTTAAAGTTGGAATAGCAGTGAAAGAGTAGATTAGGCTTTTCCGAGTCTTCAATCAAAATAGCGTATAGTGGCTATTAAGCAGTCGAATTTTTTCTCATCCAGGCTTTTTATAAATGATAGGCTAGCAGAGGCAAGTAAGCACTTGCTCTACCTGTGTGTGCTATAAAGTAAAACAGCCTTAAATTTTTTTCAAGGACTAAGTAAAGTAAGTTCAAGCCACAGGCAGTATACATAAGAGCATGTATAATGTGCTTGTGCGATAGAATTAATGGAAATGTGTTTATTGAATAAAAATTGTTTTTCAGCCATAATGGAAAAGTTTTTTAAAACACCTACTGAAAATTTCACCAAAAAACGTAAACGTTCTATCAATCCATTATTTCTCGATAAGTACGGGATTGCTGACGTTAGTGGTAAACGAATATAAATTGTGTGCTCTAAAGAACTTGCTGAGGAATCACTGAAACCCAATAAACTTCAGAGACACATGGAAACTCATGCAAATATTGCTGTCTTGTCAGAAGAGGCCCGCAAGAGAGTTTTCCATTATCGTTATGAAAGTTTAACCAAGTCGCAAGCAGTTTTATGCAGAGCTCTATCACAAAAAGAAAAGATTGAAATATTTTCTTACAAGACAGCTTTTCTTATTGCTCAGCATAAGCGACCTTTCACTGAGGGTGAGACTATCATAAAGCCTGCTTTAAACAACTTTTGTGGAGTGTTTGAGAGTGAACCATTTGCTAGAAAGGTACATGAAGCTGTTAATGATTTTGCTCTTAGTAATAATACCATAACAAGACGCATTCAAACTATTGCAGCTGATCTGAAAGAACAGATTTTAGAAATTCGCCATGGACAGCCCTGTCAGTGGATGAGTCAACTTAGTTGATATAACAGCACAAGCACAGCTCCTAATGTTCAGAAGATTTTTGAAAGAGAGCTCGATCACTGAGGAAGTGCTTGCTTGCATATTATTTGAAACCACAACAAAGAGGCAAAGATATTTTTAATGGACCTAGATTGGAATAAAGTGACTGAATGTAGTATGGATGGTGCCCCATCAATGATGGGAAAGAATATTGGAGTTCTGGGAATTCTTTCAAGGGAATATCCTCACATTAAAATAAACCACTGTACAATCCATCATCAGAATTTGGCCTCAAAGGACTTGTCTCCAAACTTCTCTGATGTAATGCAGGTAGTCATATCCACTGTCAATTATTTGAAAGCTAGGGAACTAAATTCTCGCATGTTCAAACAATTGTGCATCACTGAAAATTCAAATCATCACGCATTATCAATGCACACTGCTGTCTGGTGGCTGTCAAGAGGAAAAATTTTGGAAAGAGTTTTCCTTCTTCGTCGTGAACTTGCCACATTTTTGCGAGACAAGGGGCACGAGAATGCTCATTATTTTCATGATACACACTTTCTTGCTCGCCTTGCACTTCTTGCTGACGTTTTCGAACACGTTAATCAGCTTAACACTGAACATCAAGGGAAAAGAAAATGGGCGTTTGATTTTCCAAGCTCAATAAAAGCTTTTGTCAGCAAGATGCAGATACTGCGAAAAGAAGCTGAAACCAATAATTATTCTCGTTTTTGTCATTTCCAGGAATTTAATGCTACGATAGATGTTGATTTTCATGAGGAACTAGACTTCGGAGAAGCGAAAAAAGATTTGCTGGATTACTTGAAAAATCTGACAGGAAATAAGAATGCAAGATTTAAAGATTTGATAGCAGAATCTTTGGATTTTGTACAATTTTCATGTAAAGCTGATATCGGTACCACAAACTGTGGCGCTATTGCACTTGAGATGGCTGAATTGCAGGCAGACAATGAAGCAAGAATTAATTTTGATGTGTTTCAGGATATAGCAAAGTTTTGGATACAGTTACCAAACAAGCATTCAACAGTTTGAAGTCGAGCATTGCAAGTTCTTGTGCGATTCAGAGCCACTTACATATGTGAGGCTGGATTTTCATTGATGGTGTTCATTAAAAATGATTATCGGAGCCATATAACAAACGTTAACTTAGAAAATTCTTTGGCATGTTGCCTGACATCATACATCCCCAGATACAGGAAATTAATTAAACAGTGACCATTCCCAATAAAAGAAATTGTAATTTTCCAAACTGCATTTTTTTTGCAATTTTGTTATTTTTAAGTTTGAATCAAAATAAAAAGTTCAAATGTTTTAGCTTATTTTACTTAATACCACCACATGACCAAACTCAAAAGTCCAGTGAAAGAAGCCCTAAAGTTTCGTGAAAAAATATATATTGACCTGGGGTCGCACTGGACACTGAAAAGTTGTCTTTGGGGTCATCCTGAGAAAAGCTTGGGAACCCCTGGTTTAGGCAGTGGCTATTTTGCTGTCGACAGCAATTTGCCCTTGGAATCTATTTTGCCGTAATCATTCACGTGTGTTTACATAGCCATATTTGCTACACTTCCGCTAGTGACACTGTGGTGTAGTGGATAGAGCGCTGGTCTTGAGATACCATAGTTGTGGGTTCGAATCTCAGCTGGCAGGGCATTAAAAGAAAGGCAGTGTACACTGAAGGGGCAGGCCCAGTATGTAAATGTACGGGGCAGTGTACACTGGAAGGGAGTGTAAATGGTGGGGGATAGAGACCTGGGGGTGCAAAATTTTTTTAATTGGTTTTTAAAATTGACCAATCAGAAACAACCAAAAGTCACATGTCTAGTACGTCATTAAGATTGACCAATCACAAATAACTCACGGCAAAATAGTCTCTAAGGGTAAATTGCTGTCGACGGCAATTTTGCCGTAATCATTCACATGTGTTTATATAGCTATATTTGCTACACTTCCGCTAGTGACACTGTGGTGTAGTGGATAGTGTGCTGGTCTTGAGATACCATGGTTGCGGGTTTGAATCTCAGCTGGCAGGGCATTAAAAGAAAGGCAGTGTACCGAAGGGGCAAGCCCAGTATGTAAATGTACGGGGCAGTGTACACTGGAAGGGAGTGTACAGGGTGGGGGATAGAGACCTGGGGGTGCAAAATTTTTTTTAATTGGTTTTTAAAATTGACCAATCAGAAACGACCAAGTAACATGTCTAGTACGTCATTTAGATTGACCAATCACAAATAACTCCCAGCAAAATAGTCTCTGAGGGTAAATTGCCGTCGACGGCAAAATAGCCACTGCCTTAGTTTAAACTTGTTTCTGTTCAAGTTATTTGATTATAAATGGATCTACATTTTTGTTTAATTGTTTTTGATCAACCAGCAAGCCAGCATCAAGGATTATCATGTTAGCATACAATTGCCTGTTACCCAAAGTGGCAATCACTACAATTGGTGACCCCTGACGTTCAAGAAACACGTTGCTACAATTACTAATGTTCAAGAAGCATGCAGCTATTAATAAAAGCATATTTGCTATAATTCTGTTATTGATGCTGTGTTGTACAGTTGTACTACAGCAGATAGGCCTAGTGCAGCCCCCTTCAAATGTGGTAGTTATGAGTTTGAATCTTCGCTGGCAAGGTACAAAGACAAAGGCAGTGTACACTGGAGGGAGGAGCTTGGTATGTGAATGAATGGAGGAGTGCACACTGTTGATAGAACTTTTTTAATTTCTTATAAAAATTGACCAATCAGAAACAACCAAGAGTCACATGTTTAATGTATTAACAAAATTGACCAATCTCAAATGTCTGACGGCAAAATAGCTTCCAAGTGTAAAACACCATTGATGGAAAAATAGCCATTGCCAAACCTTCAATCTGGTACCGTAAGACGGGGTGACTTCGATCAGCTAGGTGACTTTGATCACTATGAGGCAACTTTGATCAGGCGTAATAAAAGGCTTAGCTACTTAGAAATTATTAATTTTACTCAGCAAGTTGTGGTCAAAAAAATTGCGGCCTAAGTTTACGGAAGTGCAAAGTGCATTTGCAAAACACCTCTCGCAGTTTTGCAAAATTTGCGGTTGCGGAATTGAGTTTAAATTTGTGGTGCCCAGCACTGATAACCACCTGGCATTCTATGTGCAAAACTATTAAAGTATTTTTTATTTAAACTTTTGTTTAACATTTTTTATTTAAACTCATATAAATTATTAAAATAAATTCCTTAACACTAGAAAGACGGCAATTTTTCTTTACCTAGAAAGATGGCTGCGCTCAATTATGACCGCAATAACATTTTCTGCTTAATTAACCCGACGCTTAAGGTTTTGAAAACTATTATTTTATTTTTTGAAAACAAACGGATTCAATGTTCTCTGTTATAATTTGATAATTATGGTAATTCTTTAACTGAACTTCTGCACCTCTTTAGCTACCATCGTTGGTTCATTTGTTTCTTTAATTGCTTCATCTTTACTGCTTGTGTTTTCAACTTAAACATCTTTTTGAAACCCTTGTAACTTTTTAAAAAATTTAAAATTCATTGATTTTGATCAAAGTCGCCTCATATTCTGGTGACTTGATCAAATCAATGTTTTGATGCAGTTAAATCTGAGTTTTTTTAGTGATCGAAGTTGCCCCCAAAGAGGGGAAACTTTGATCACCCTTTGACTGCGGGTTTGCTCAAAATCGTGATGTCACAGAAAAAAAAGCAACAGTCAGTAAAACAGATGAGACCTGGGATGTTCTAACCAGAAATTTAGAAAAGGTGCAGGGGTATATAGGAGATTAAAAACATAGAAAAAAGTTGAAATTTGATCAAAGTCACCCCCTTTTTATGGTAGGGAAAGTAAGCTACTAATTGATGTAATTGACAGCAACATTTGCCGCTTTAAACATCCCCTCTTATACTCTGTTATAGTGCAAGCACTCCTGATTCAGAATCACTGGTGGAGAAAAACGCAGGAAAAAACTTCTAAAACAATGAAACTACTGTTACTTTGATTTTCAACTACCAGTGCTGCACAGATACTTTTATTCCTGTAATAATATCATTACTGATTTCTACTTTTACATGAGTATTTTTTGACAATGTAACAATACTTTTACTCAAAAATAATTCTAGACTACTTTGAACACCTCTGTCTTCCACCTACTTGCATTTTACCTTACATCTTACAGGCGTACACTCAAATAATTTGACCAGTAAAATGCTATCCATTGCACATGCATGGCATGGAGCCAAAGCGGAAATAAACAGTTCGAATGTTCACTTTTTTAGGAAATCTGTAGGAGAGAAAATAATTTACAACTCCTTGAAGACAGAACCAGAAAACAGATGATGTTCGTAATATTAGAAGTGCCAGTTTATGACAAGATCAATGAATAAATATTGGGGAGAAAAATAAATTGAGAATGAGTAAAAATTACCTAAGTGGTTGACACGAAAAATGATAATAATAAATTATTCAATTAAGAATATCAAGAGTGATATTCACCAAATTGTAGAGTTTCATCAGCTATTCTCAATTTTTCCACGGAGCTTGACCCAACGGTGTATATTTCTGTGATTACTGTATTCACCTTTCTCATCCACTTAGCGAGCAATATCGCATATTATAGTTCAGTTTTCTGTCTGGCAAGTAATGCACGAACGATTGTGCCAAATGCTTGATCTCACAAAAGTGCTTTCTCCAAATAAAGTGTAATTATGGAAGAAACTAAAACGGTGGAATTCTGAGCAAAATGCGTGAAATAATTTGCCTAGTAAATGTCCATTGAGTGTGATAATTTTGCAAAGCAGTCGTAGGTCTCAGATAATTGGTTTAGTTGAGGAACTAGGATTTGGATTAGTGATCGGAATTCTGTGAAATTTCGACTTCCTCGTCGTAAGCTCTCCAATAGGCCTAATTGTATGTTACAGTTGGGTGGCCCTGAAATGAGAATAAGAACGGAATATTTTCTTACTGCTCTTCCACTTTAAATAGAATACATTTGGTATAAAAACACTGCGGCAGAAGTTTGAAAAATTGAAATCAATAATATGCGGTACTGAGGTAGTCCAAAAGAGTTAAAATTCTTATGAGGAGTTAAAGCAGGGTTGCTGTGAAGTGTGAATATCACTTTTTTTAAATCTTTAGGTATGACTCAATCTGGGAAATGAACGCCAGATGTACCACTGCGAAGTGGACATTTTAACCACAACACCATTGCGACGGTTTGAAAACAATATGTAAAAATTGCAAACCAACAAAACATGCAAAAACTTACAGACATACTTCACTTTTTTACAAGTATTTTTTGCTAGCTTAATTTAAAGTCCATGAAGGTCTACACAGTAGCGTTATAGGTTTCTGTCCGGTTTTGTACATTTTTTGTCCGATTCTGTACGTTTTAGCTCTCTTGCATTTTTGTACGAAAATTGTTTTCCGCTTTGATATTTAAATGATGCAACGCAGTGTGGGTTGTTAATTAAATATTCGATTTTGTCAGCAAAGTAGGTTACGTACCGGTACCGATAGTGCATTCGTTTTTTCGCACAAAAACACACAAAAATATTTTTGTTGTCGCAAAACCAGTTTTTCTTTACAACAAGGTATACGGAAATTGTAAGACACCATATAAATATCCAAGAGGATAAAAATTCTCTTCCAAAAATCCCTGACAGCATTAACGTACAAAAACGGACAAAAGCCAACACAATCGTATTAAAAACGTACAAAAAACGCATAACCGTATACATACACCTTTACACCAATTTTTACATGATGCAGAAAAAGTGGTTTAAATACTGATATAGGCTAAAGCATCACACGTCCTTGAAATTCGATCAAGATATTGCCCAAACTATTGGGAACAAGACTAACGCAATGTAGTTGATTATACTTTATGAAGTATTGTTTGGTTAATGCAATTGTATTGGGTGTACTAATGAACTGGCTGTACTGCTTGAACCAATCTTCATCCCAATTCTAGCTTAAACTAATCCAAAGGGGCTGTCCATGAAAGACGTTCGCAAAATATTGCTAAAAATTCACTTTCTCCGTTTTTCTACCAAATGTCCGCACTGTGTCAACTCCAACTCTACCTTTTGTCCATGCGGACAATGTTATTGGTATTGCTAAAGTATAAGCACAGGAAGGGGAGGATTGAGGGGGCAATAGTTACACCAGGCTGAAAAAATTTCAGGTTCAATCCTGTTTTGCAGGGTAATGAAAAAAGAACTTTGAAATATCAATCTCCCAAAAAAAGGTTGTAGCCTAGAAATTTAATTTTAAAACGGTTGAGTCCGGGTGTGAAATGGAGGAACACAGAAAAAACTTTGGAACCACTAATTTAAATTACAACTAAAATCATAATTTTTCCAAAAGTATATCACCAAAGCATTACAGCATGTAAGCTGCATAACATTGTTAGGGCAAAATGTTGCCGCCTCCCCTGTAAAATACATTTTTCTACTCTTATGTTTCAAAGTGCAGATTGGAAGGAGATCGGGCTTTTAATGGCCAATTTAAGTCATCAAATACAAACTCTTCATTCCTTGAATTATTTGAAAGTGCTAGTGCAGCGCTTATCACACATAATATAGCAATCTATGCATACATAATTGCTTTGTCATTACACAGCTCAAGCTCGGTATTCAAATATCTTTGCCACTGCATGCCAAATATGTAGACCTATCTAGTCATCCTTGCTCCAAGGGCACTGCAAGGTGTCAAAATGTCTCCTTAGATCAGCACGAGAGCACATTCAATAGCGTCTTCTAATTCAACTTCATTCTTTTTTTCATCTTGTGTGACATTACCTTTATGTTTAATATGTATTGCCTTTTCATCATTTGTAACTTCGCAGCAGATGGAAAATACATCTGGCATATAAAACAGATACCTGGCTCTATTTTTCCACAGGAGCTACATGATTAAACATGTTACATTAAGTTTCTTCTTTTACCAAATATGCCTTTATTGCTTTTGAATGACATTGCCCTTCTCTGATAATTGCAATCATCTGAGATAAAGAGCAGAACTTGATAGAATTGACATTTATTATATTAATATTTGTTGAACAAAGAAGAAGAAGTCCACTTAAAGTGTGGACAAGAAGGCAGTAACGTAAGCACAAAGAGAAGGTTTGGAATCAACACTCTGCTTGAAAATTGATGGCATAATATTTTTTAACTTAAGGAAGAATTTTATTGTCACATCATAACATTTCCGCCAAAAAGGCGAAAAAATCCATGCAAGCATGGTCTTTAAAGTTGTTCTAGAAAGCATAAAAATGTTTATAAGGGGCATGTCCCCTTAGCCTTTTGAAAAATTGTGTCCTTGGCGTTCTCAATGAGAGAACCCCCCACTTATGACAAATGTATGCCTACGACACTGCAGAAGGAAACAGCGCCAAAAGAAAATGGCTTCCTAAAACTTCTCTCCAGTTAGGTCTCCAAGGTCTACAGCAAAACCGATTACGAGTTGAGGTTTGAGCCAGGGGGCAAAACTAGCTGAAGGGCCCCACTAGCTACTGTGTTACTTTGCGATAGTCAAGTCCAAAAAATCTCATAAAGGTTATTCCATAAACACATGAAATAGTAGTCGGGTGATGCTATGAGCTTAAATCCTTGTCAGTAACGAGCTTTCGTCTTGTATGTAGTCTTAAAAAGGAATTTTACGTTTTCATGTAGCATGTTCTAAATAAAATTAAAGCACATCAATGACTTGTGATTGGATTAACTCATTAACTGCCAAATTATTTATTTTAGTTTTTGACTTTACTTTGGTGTACTTGCACCACAGCAGAACAAAAATTATGCACGTTTATTAACAACGTTTGCAAAATGTCCAAAATTTCAAATATAAGTCCGATTCCTAATTGGGGATCAAGGTGGACGCCATCTACTTTTGATGCCCTACCCTAAAGCATTTCAGGTGCAGTACAACATTGCATTTGCAACATTGCTTTTGTACGTATGCCAAGAAAACTGTACACTTCTTTTGTTTACCCATTTCTGAGCGTTCAATGTAATTTCCTTGCGCTAATGTTCTTATGTTAACATGAACACCGAATTTGGGAAACCATTTTCCTTCTGGATGTTTCGGATAGGATAACTTGGACAACAGTGTAAGCTAAGATCTGGCAACCAATCTTCTACACTGCAAGAGGGGAACTGAACTGTTTGTAAGACAATATAGTGCATGAGGTTTCACACTCCAAACGTCAATGGCAATGGAAAATATAGAAAAGTATTACTTCTTTCCATTGCATTCCAATCAGAGCTGTGAGTAACGCGTTACAGGGAACGCGTTACATTGGTTGTAATTTTCTGTGTTAAAAAAATTGTAATTTTCAAAAGCAACGTAATTTTGAATTAATTACTTTTTTGAGGAACGTGTTACTTTTTATAGCGTTAAAATTACAAATTCTTTTTGACATACAAAACGTTTGTTTTACCCAAAGCAAACCGAGTGCAACTCGCTGAAGAAAGCATGAAGATTTTCGTCGAAGAATTTAGAATGTACGAGGAAAACAATCACCATAAAAGCAATTCTTAATTTGACCAGTGTTGTCGACGCAGCGGCTTGCACCGAACGAAAATAACAAACGCAAATAACAATGTTTTTGAAGTCAGGTGGCTAGCGCTTCGTAAAACGATAAATGCAGCTAGTGACCTAAGCTTCGAAAAATTGTCCGAGTTCTGCTCGCTTTGATTTTAACAAGTAGGTTTGCTAAGATCAACTTGAAAGCTATTTCAATAAATTTGTCAAAAACAAAGGAAAAAAGGAACAATTTTGATTTCATAACAAGACTGCGTTTCAGGGTAAAGTGTTAATTATTGGATTAGAAATCATTACCATGGAAGATTGTAGTGTGTGCTTGGAGCTAGACACAAATAAAGATGAAAGAAATGTTCCAGCAAATCAAATGAATAGTTCCATTAGCAACGAAAAATTAAGCAATCCTTGGCCAAAGCTAGAAAAATTTTATTTTTTCAAATCCATCCGAAATCAGAACTTGCAGTTTGAATTTATTTTGTGCAGACCAAAAGAGGTTAGCATTTCAACATGCACAACATGGCATTCTAATCTTCGAAAGCGTGTAATGGTTAGCGTGACTTGTATTTTGTTTACCGTATATACTCATGTATACGTCGACCTCATGTATAGGTCGATGTGTAATTTAAGACAAAAAAATTACATCAATATAAGTATTACTCGTGTACAAGTCGACTCCACACTAAAGCTTGTTTAAAGTACATATGGTAGATGCTGTAAAAAAGGCTGCCAGATGGGAAATACAGATTTAGCAGTCATCCCTGGAGGTCTGACAAGCGTTTTACAACCTTTATATGTTTCAATAAACAAACCATTTAAAGACACTATTCGGATTTCTTGGAATCAGTGGATGCTAAATAGGAACAAGACTTTCACAAAAGGGGGCAATACGAGAGCCCCATCATTAGTTACAATGTGTGAATGGGTACGTGATGCATGGCAGCAGTTAGACCCGGCTATAATTGTGAAGGCCTTTCAGAAGAGTGGGATATCGAACGCACTAGATGGAACGGAGGACGATTATTTATGGCGTGAACCTAATTTCGTTCAAGAAACAAGCGAAGATTCTACGGATGATGATCTACTTAACAATGATAATGACTTTTATGATGGCGCAACCAATACTTGCGATATTGAGGAGTGGACTAAACTGTTTGGGAATAGCAATAGCGATGCTGAAAATTGCTTTGAAGGATTGTAATAAACTTTTTATTAGACTACTATTAAGTAAATGTTCACTATTTTTTAGATTTAAAATGTGTGTATGCTTGGATAATTACCGGTATCTATAGATCAAGGTATATTTAAAGGTACGTGCATTAGACTTTATTCGAAATTTACAGTACCGGTAATAAAATTTCGTTTAATGGTTTCCCAAATATATTACTTTGTTAAACTCAAAACCGACAGGTGGCAATACAGCTCAACAATGGCGGCTGCCATGTTGTGATTAAGCGTGTCCTCGTAATATTGTTTACTGGTAATACATTACTCTTGTATAAGTCGACCCCAAAAATTTTACCTTAAAATCGTCTCTCAGAAATTCGACTTATACATGAGTGTTTTATTTATACGTGTACATTGTTTTATGTATAGCCCACATTCTATTTATGCAAGGTGCATTTTTGGGGGTTGCTTAATCCTTAACTTATAATGCTATTTAAATATTTTAGATTTACGATAGCCAAAGTTCGATAAAACGTAATTATGGTAATATACTTAACTAACGCATTGTAATCAATGTGATAAACTTTGGGGCCTACTACGACTACATAATTTTTTTTTGATTTGCAGCGCATTCACCAAGGCAATTTGGAGAAATTTAATGGTTTAGCTGCCACTCGAGCACTGAAACGACCCGCTCCATCATCACAACAAACGATGAAGCAGGAGAAACTATCGTGGTCAAAACCAAGGGGCAACCGCACTTCAATTACGGAGAATGAACTTGCTGGGCTGGTGTTAAACGTGGTGACGGAATTAATGGAATCATTTTCATTTGTTGAGCAACCATCTTTCAAAGAATTTATCACTGCTTGCCAACCCGGAGTTGCGATTCCTTCTCGCTATTCTGTTGTTAAAACCTTGGAGAAGCATGAGTCTTCAAAAGCAGCTGTTAAATGTGCAATGACTTCCGTTGAATTCGTAGCAACAACAGGTGATTGCTGTACTGCTCATCGGCGCTCTTATTTGGGTCTTACTGCCCACTGGTTGTGCTACGATAATTTTGAAAGAAAAAGTGCTGCCTTAGCATGTCGACGGTTAACGGGAAGCAATACTTACGATCTGCTAGCTGACAAACTTTAAGATGTGTACTGCGAATATGGCATTTTAAAACTACCACTGACAGTGGCTCCAATTTTGTAAAAATGTTTAGCGTATTTCCTCCATGTGAAGATGATCTGGATGTGTGCGCTATTAATGCTAGCGACATTTTATCAACAGATCTCAACTCGCAACTGCCACCCCATCACATATGTGCTGCACACTTATTGAACCTTATTTGCACAACTGACGCCGCTGTTGCAGAGCAAAACCATCACTATAAAAAAGTTAGCCGAGGGACTTTTGCCAAATGTCAAGCTTCATGGAATGAAACAACCAGAAGTGTTGGTACAGCTAAAGTCGTGGAAAATAAAATCTCGTTGCAACTTAAACGTCCTTGTTCCACGCAATTGAATTTTGTGTATGATGCAGTGCAACGCTTAAACAAGATAATTGAACTAAAGGAATCTCAAGCATTGCGCAATATCTGTCAACGGCTGAACTTACCCAGGTATGTTGCTGTATATTGTTCATACCGACTTTATTACTCACATGTTTACCAGTGCAGTGTGTGTTCAGGTATCAGTTAATTAGAGGGTCCCTAGAGCTTGGGTGGTTTTGCTTTCAAGTTGATGCGTAAGGCCTTATCATTATTGTTGCAATCAATACCTTTTCATTAAACTACTCGACAAGTTCTAGTATCTCAGTTATGTTTTTGTTCTTAACTGGCTATTACCAAAAAGCGTTGATTCCGTAGTAGCGTTTATCAATGCATTATCAATTCAAATGTACCGCTAGGAATTCTCTTGCAATGATTTATTTGAAATTTTGCGCAAGATTTAGAAAAAGATTGCAACATTGTAAAACATTATTTTCTTGTAATTGCAGGTTTCGAGACCCCGAGCTTGAATTTCTTGCTTCATACGAAAGTATAATGAATCCTCTTACCTCCGACCTGGACATATTACAAGGTGAAGTCGACACATTTATCGGCAATTTGCTACCGACCATAGTTAGTTGACCAAGTGCATTGAAAAGAAAAAAAGAAAAATTGAAACAAAGTGAAAGGCTGGCTTCCGTTAATTGATGTTATAACTGACGGAATACACAAGAGGTTTGGCAATATAATGGGTAACGAGAAAGTGTTCGCTTTATTTATTCTTCTTCCAAAATTTAAAGACACTTGGACAGAAGACAATTTCCAATTGCAGAAAGGTAAATCGTAACCATTTTTTAAATCAAAATTTTTTAGTTCACCATAATGTCTGGTACAACTATAAGCGTAAAATAATTTTTTTTACCGAGTATCTGTTGGTTGATCGCAAGAACTTGTAACTATTTTCATTATTTTTGGGGTAGGTGTGTCCAACAGCTGATTGATTTACCTTAGCTCTTATTGTTTAGCCTATGTAGAAAATAGTAATCTCCAATAAATTTTGTTGTGATTATCCATTTAACATTTTTGTGGTAAAAGCGTTCAATAATAGAAGAAATTCTCATCTTCACTTTACAAAACGACTTTGAAAGAAAAACGTCGCAACAGGAGTGCAGGATTATAAAATTTGTTTTTCGGTATCAACTACATCAAAGATCGATTAAAGGATAATAACGTTCTCTCGCACGACAAAAACTCAACTCCTGAAGAAGAATCACCTAATCGATTTTTTAAAAGAAAACCGAAGAGTACAAAGCATGTACTTGATGTTTATATGTGATCTGAATTGGAAGACTTTACTATTTACAAAGGAAGACGTGCTCCATTAAAAAATTTGGCAATAGAACTGAACACTCTTCCTTCGAGCGCGGCATGTGAGCGTATGTTGTGCTCTGGGGGATTAATTTTGAGATCCCAAAGAAGATGCATGTCAGATTAGCATTTTGCAGCGTGCTTACTGACCAAGTGTAATAAATCGTTTATTTGATCAAGTGTGAAACTATAGTTTGGTTATTGATGTTTACCTTCCAATTCGAGGTGCGTGACAGAGCAAATTTAAATCAACTTCTCTTCAGTACGACCCGATTTTGTTGGCCCGATATTGGTTACCTGCTTTTAGTTGTGAAGGCCATACCTATAACTATAATTTAAAATATGCAGGTAGAAATATAAATTCCAATGACATAATCACATTGTCAATTTATCGTTTAACAACTAAACAGAAACTGTTTCAAAACCATGTTTAAGCTTGGCAAAGAGCCAATTAATAAGCTTACAATAGAATGTAAACCAGGGATGTGGAAGCGGTTATTTTTCAAACGCTTCCGCTTCCACACCTATCGCTTCCGCTTCCACCGCTTCCGCTTCCACCAACAAAAAACGAAAAAACGACCGTTGACAATTTTTTTTTAACTTTTGTGGGTCTGCAGCCTGTCTTCTACACTTTACCATTTTGAAAAAGCAAAAACCTTCATTTATTGCTATTGCTTTACCTACTTCGCTGGAGCTTATTGTTTCGAACTACTCTGTGTTTGTTTTTCTTAGATATCAGAACTCGTGTTGAATGTAGAACAGTGCTTTTCAATCTTTTTATCATCGCAGAGCCCCTAATGTACTTTCGCGTTTGTCATGGAACCCCCACTAACAAAAATTTAGAGATCACGAATTGCTTGCAAGAAAATCAAATATTTCGTTACTACAATTCAAAAAATAATTAAACACTTCAACAAATAGACAGTTATTACAAGTTCCTTCACTACTTACAACCACTTTTGCCACAGTTAACTTAATGCTTCTCAGACCGAAACCGTATGACCACATATCACAGCTCTCGACAACAACCTGTCGTCACAACTACAAATTACACCGTATAGCGTTGATTTTCCCTCTCTATCCTCAACTAACTCTCACTTTTAGTTAACTTTAACTCTAATCATCATTGCGAACCTTCTGTCCATCCTCAAAACACGTATTGACTCCAATCTTTTTGGATAGTGAAGTGCGAAATTTCTGTCGTATATGTTGTAAGTACATGTAAAGCGAGCAAAATTGAACTGTACCGATCAACAGCCGCATCAACGTTGTGGTGCGGTCCCCGACCCGTTTGGTTTGAGTCAAAATGGCTGTTGGCTTTCCCGAGGGTCCCAGTTACCCCGGGCACTCCCCTCACACAAACCATTTTTTTCGTTGTGCAGCCCCCTGAACGACCGCAGAAAGGTAGCACGCAGCCTCTTTAAAATCGGCCTGTCTTCTCTCTACTCTTGCCTTTCTCTTGCCCGTCTTCTCATTCTTCTCCTTCTCCTGATGAGCAGCAACGTTCATCCTAACCCTTGTCCCAGTCTTTCCCTGTTTAGCGTGCGCTGGAAATGTGACCTGGCCGGGTAGGTCAGTGCAATGCTGCACATGCTCTAATTAAGTTCATTTGAAGTGCTCACTACTCTTGTTTTCTACATTCAGAACTTTTGGCAGCTCTCACTCCTGGAGCTTCCCTCCCTGCTTTTTTCGGAGATTCTACACCTACCAGCAGTGTGACTTCCTCCTCGGACTCCTCCAGCTGGTATACCTTCACTGCTCAATCTGGCTCCCTTCTGTTAATGCAGCACCCGCACCCCACCCTCACCTTCAAACCTTTTATCCTTTATCCGCCCACTTTGTATCTTCTCCCTCTGCACTCTCACCACCGCCTCATGCTCCTGGCTGTTTCTCTTTACCGCCTGCTTTCTCTTCCCCTCCCTAACTCTCTCAGGGTTCTTCAATGGAATGCTGGGGATCACCAAGCCAGGAGCTCTGAACTACTATACTTTATTTCGTCTCATCCCGTTGACCTTATTTATATCCAGGAATCTAACCTTAATTTATCTTCCTCTTTTCGGATCCCTGGATTCTCTGCTCTGTAATCCCATGGCACCCACTCCCAATCTGGTATTTTTTCTACTGATGTCGCAGACGCTAGCGGCGGCGTCATCATTTTCGTCAAGCAGGGCTTATCCTTCTCTGAACTTTCTACCTCCTCTCTTTCTTTGCTTGGCCCCTACTCTGATTATGTAGAGGTCAACATCTCTCTAAACGACTCCTCCTCGTTCTCATTTCTTAAAGCTTATGCCCCCCCTATTCGTTCTTCTACGAAGGATAGCAGAGCCAATTTTTTTTCTCCCTCCATTCTTCCCTCCTATGTGGAAGCGGAAACGGTGGATTTTTCGCGCTTCCGCTTCCACATCCCTGATGTAAACTAGTTAATATTACTATGTCTATATGTTTTCAACATTTTATCGATTACAACAAGCGATGATACTTGTAAAGAAATATGCAATCTGACGTTCCTTTTTCCTAAGATGTAATTTTGTAATTGGAATTAGTTCCTTTTTAAAAGAAGGACTTGTAATTGGAATCACGTTACTTTTTGAAATACGTAACTGTAACTGGAATTAATTCCTTCAATCGAGGAATTTTCACAGCCCTGATTGCAATTCTGTATTTTTGCATATTCCAATCCATCTAGTCCAGGAGTTGGCAACCAGCGGCTCCGGAGACGCATGCGGCTCTTTCCTCCTTACCCTGCGGCTCAGAGTGGCTTGGGAAAAAAATTACTTTTAAAAAAGTATTTACGTGTATTTTATTTGTGTTAGTTATTTTTAAAGTGTTTTACAGGGTGGGCCAATAAAATGTTACCACTTTTTGAATCCTTACTATTTCCAAAATAGACTTTTTTTATTCTCAAAAATACTAACAACAAAACATTGAATTCTCACACCAATGGATCGAAAACAATATACTGTGAAGGAGAGAGTAAAGATCGTGGAAGCATATTTTGAATTAAAATTGGTAACCCAGACTCAGTGACGATTCGTCATTGACGTTCCGGAAAGAAATCCTCCATGTATACTCACAATCAGACATCTTCTTCGAAAATTCAGGAAAACAGGAAATGCGACCAAAGCGAATAAAGAATCACCAAGAAAATCGACCAGATGTTTGTCAGAGGGAGACTGCCCTCTCAAGGACCACTCTCAGACGCATACTGAACACAGATCTTTATTTCTTTCCCTACAGAGTTCAGATTTTACAAATTCATTGATATTAAATGTTGGTTTAATGTTTCTTATCACAAATCTTTAAATAAAAATTTTGAATAAATTCACATTTGAAAACTTGGGTATGATTGAAAAGTGGTAACATTTTATTGGCCCACCCTGCAGTTCTTAATTGGAAGATTATTGTGATCTTGAAATATTAAATAATTAGATATTAATAAAAAAAAGTATATTTTATTGTTTTTTGTCGCGACTTTCAACCCCAACAAGGCCAGATATGGAGAAATGTAAGAAAAGAAAAATATCTGAGGAAAACAAAACATTTAATGATGCTTGGACAGATTCATTTGCATTTACCTCTAACGAGAGTGGCCTACCGATATGCCTAATTTGTGGAGAAAAACTGGCCAACAATAAACTGTCAAATGTCGCAAGACATTTCAATAATACAAACAAAGCCTTTGCTGAAAAATATCCTGAGGGAGAAGAGAGAAAAAAGCTGTTAAGGAACTGATGCGGAAGGCTAATCTGACGAAGAATCAATTCAAGAAGTGGTTGAAGTCTGCAAATTCAACTACATATGTAAGTTTTGTGGCCGCTTAGGAAATAGTCAGGCATGGGAAACCGTTCACAGATGGAGAATATGTGAAAGAATCTTTCCTTAAAATTTCAAAATACCTATTTGCGGACTTTAAAAACAAGTGTGAAATTGTTCAGAAAATCAGAGAGATTCCTCTCTCTGCAAAAACAGTCAAAGACAGAACCATTAAAATGGCAGAAAATATCACAAAACAGCAAATTAAAGACATCAATTTAGCTGCAACCTACTCAATCGCTTGTGATGTGTGCAAAGACAAAAATGATATCGAATAAATATCGCTGTTCTGTCGATATGTGAATTCTGCTGGGCCACAGGAAGAAATGGTTGAGCTGATACCACTAAAATGCCAGACACGTGGGGAGGACGTCTGTGAGGCTGTTTTTGAGTGTTTACGAGCCAAACACATAAAAACAACCCACCTGGTGTCAGTAGCTACCGATGGGGCACCGAGTATGACTAGAGCGCACAGAGGCTTTTTGGCCTTGTTGCAGAAGTCACTGAATAGAAAGGTACTGAGCTTTCACTGTATCCTGCATCAAGAGGCATTGTGCACGCAAACTTTCTCTCCAGAATGCACAGAGGTCATGAATGTTGTCATTCAGATTGTCAATAAAATAATGGCAAAGGGTTTAAATCAGGGGTGTCCAAACTTTTTTTACCACGGGCCACATTCAGAAAAATACACCAAAGTGCGGGCCAGTCACTAAACTAAAGGAAAGGAACATCGTACTCATCCCTCATGTAGTGATGTTAGCCTATCAATATTTGTAGGATGCGCTTTCTGACTGAATATAAAGAAAACACAACATTCAACACGGGTTTCTCTTCTATTTTAACTTAAGACACGACACAAAAATGCTCATAAACAGCATGGCTTCAGTGAGAGCAGTGATGCTGTACTTTGGCACGCATGATGGCCGGCAAGTCAGGAGTTAGTCTGGTGGTTGCAAGGCGAAGTACATCGCAGAGATGGCTGTCAGTCATCTTGGTTCTGAATTTGTTCTTATTTAGCGTCAACAGAGAAAACGTTTGCTCACATATATACGTTGAGCCAAACAAACTCATCATTTGTTTTGCATTGCGTATCATCAAAGGAAACCTGGTCCTTTCCAAGCTCCGGTAGAAGTCTGAAAGGGAGAGAAGGTGATGCTGATTTCTTAGAGAACTGTCACACTGCATTTCAATAAGTTCTAGTTGCAGACTCTCTTCCACTTCTTGTGCATCCATTAGGAATGGAGTTGAAAACAGCTTGATTTTGTACTCGACAGCAGAAAAATCTTGGAAGCGCTGATTGAATTCTGTCAGTAGAGCTTTGACAACAGACACGTACTTACACTTTTGCGCGGAAAGGTTGGCATTTGGAAAAGCAGACTTGATTTCGGACAGTGTGGGGAAGTGCGCAACATTGAAATTGATTAGTTGTGTCTCAAACAGACGGAGTTTCAGACAGAATGCTTTCAAGTGCCCATAAAGCTGTGATACAAGCTGGTCTTTACCTTGAAAGGTCCTGTTCAGTGCGTTGAGATGACCAGTGAGATCAACCAAAAATGCTAGGTCTGCCAACCACTGAGGGTCTGTTAGCTCATCAACATGTTGGTTCTTCGCTTTCAGAAACTGATCGATTTCCGACCTCAAAGAATAAAATCTCTGCAGCACAGCGCCGCGACTTAGCCAACGCACATCAGAGTGATAGAGAACGTCCCCGTATTCAGCATCAACATCTGACAGAAAAGACTGAAACTGTCTGTGGTAGAGCCCTCGCGACCTAATTATATTGACAATTTTCACAACAGTGTTCATCACATCACCAAGCTGGACTGTCTTGGCACAGAGAGCTTCCTGGTTGATGATACAGTGCATTTTAACAGCCTCACCTCCATTTTCTTGCACCTTGGCACAAACCATAGAAGCCATTCCCTTTCGCTCGCCTCTCATAGCTGGAGCTCCATCTGTTGTGACTCCACACAACTTATCCCACTTAAGTCCCATCTTGTCAATTGCATCGGACACAGCTTTAAAAATGTCTTTACCTGTAGTTGTACCCTTAAGATTCCTGATATCAAGCAACTCCTCCGTAATGCAAAAGTTGTCATCAACTCCCCGTAAATAAATTAACAACTGTGCGGTGTCTCCGGCATCAGTGCTCTCATCACACGCAATCGAGTAAAAATCAAAATCACAAGCTTTATGTGACACCTGATGTTTTACATTAGCTGACAAGTCTTCGATGCGACGCACAACTGTGTTTCTGGACAAACTAACGTTGTTAAAGTCATGCAGTTTTTCTGGGCACATTATTCCTGCAACCTTATTGAGACATTGCTTTATAAAGTCGCCATCTGTGAAAGGTTTCCCGTGTTGAGCAATCAGTTGAGCTACCTCGTAACTGACTACTGTAGCACTTTCTTGTGCTTTGTTGGCACGGAGAAAGCAGTTTTGCTGAGCCTGTAGTGTAGCTGTCATTTGCTTAACTTTCTGTTCTCGCTCGGCACCAGTACAGGATTCATACTTCTTATGTTTCGTTTCAAAGTGTCGCTGCACATTATACTCCTTCACCACTGCAACAGTTTCGTTGCAGATCAAGCAGACACACTTTCCTTTGACTTCTTTGAAAAAGTATTGCATTTCCCACCTTGCCTGAAATTTTCTACACTCGCTGTCGACTTTCCGTTTCTTTATTTGGTCTGCCATTGTCAACTGTAATCACTATACTCACTAGCAGGCTAACAAAATCATTGATAGTTCAATAGTTCAACTCAAAACCATAGTTGGCAAATCGTTCTTTATTTAGTATTTATGACGCTACAACTAACTAGAAGAACTGAGAATTAACAGAGAAAAGAAGAAACGTAATAATTGCTCCAAAGCAAAATGCAAGATGCGTTTGGGTGTGCGCTATGCAGGCGCATGCGCTGGAATCCTTTGTGTGGATGTGTAGGCAGAGCAATATACCTCACACGAAAATGCTGAATTGACAATTCGACATGCGTTGTTTCGTGATTTTTTTAAAATTTAAATCATTAAAGAAATTCTGTTATATTTGCAAATTTCTGTTGTGCAAAGATTAATAACGGGCCGTATTACGTTATATTTTCATAATGAGCCGCGGGCCAAAAAAAAGGGCAGCGCGGGCCGGAGCTGGCCCGCGGGCCGTAGTTTGGACACCCCTGGTTTAAATCATCGCCAATTCCGTGCGTTACTTGATGAGGTTGAGAGCACGTACTCTGATCTGCTGCTGCACAACAGAGTCCAGTGGCTGTCCAGAGGAGAGGTGCTGAAACGTTTTGCTGCATGTCTGGAAGAGATTAAAACTTTCATGAGCAGCAAAGGACTCTCCTTTTCTGAGCTGGAACAGCCAGAGTGGCTGGAAAAGCTGCACTTCATGGTGGACATGACAGTACACCTGAACACGCTGAACACAACTCTTCAGGGCAAAGGAGCAACATCGCTACACATGCTGGAGGAGGTGTTGGCATTTGAGCGCAAACTGACAGTTTTAGCCAGAGATTTGCAGAAAGGCACACTGTCTCACTTCACCTCTTTAAGGGAGTTCAAACAAGATCAAGAGCTGATCAATTTAGAGTATTTGCAGTCTGCAATCACAACAATGCAAGCGTCGTTTGAAAAACGATTCCGTGAGTTCAGAGAGGAAAAAACCACATTGTCCGTCCCCATCACTCCCCTCAACATCAATCCATCCCTGCTTAATGTGACTGCATTTGCAGGTATAAGTCAACCTGATCTGGAGTTGGCTGACATAGCTGACAAAGACATGTGGGTATCCAAGTTCAAACGCTTAGCAGATGATCTTGAAGATGTTGCCCGTCAGAAGGCCACTCTTGCTCAGAATCACAAATGGAGTGACATTGAGAACCTTCCAAGACCAGACAAACTTGTGTTTGAAACATGGAATGCTATCCCCGACACCTACATGAACATGAAAAAATATGCCTTTGGAGTCCTTTCGATCTTCGAATCCACATATGCATGTGAGCAGCTATTCTCCACCATGAACTACATTAAAAACAAACACCGTTCACGCTTCACAGATGACAGCTTACGGTCCTGCGTAAAGATGAAAGTGACTTCGTACAGCCCCGATTTGCAGACGCTGTGCGCAGAGGTACAGAAGCAGAAGTCCCATTCACGCTGCACGATGCCGCACATACCCCGAAGCCCAAAGGCGAAATAAGGATAACGGCTCACAGCATTTTTTTGTTTGCTATATGGATTGTTTAAGTTCAGCTTTTAATTTATTTGAAAGAGACATTAGGACATTGTTATTATTTTTCAAGAACTAAGAATGTTAAAATATGTTCATTACGAATAAAATTTAATTTTCTCTGTAGCACTTCGTGGATTTCATAAGCAACACACTATAGTTGTTTATACAAAGTGTAAAGGTAGGTCAAAAAAGCAATATACAGTATTTTCTTTATAGCCCATCTTTAAAAGGGTAGTCAAATCCCTAATAAGCGTATGTATCTTTTTTTGGATAAATGCGTTTTTTCCCCATTTTGGATGTCAAAAAGAATTTGCGGCTCCCAGTAAGCTTTTTTTGTGGAAACCGGATTCAAATGGCTCTTTCGGTGTTAAAGGTTGCCGACCCCTGATCTAGTCCAACCTAACAGTGTACTTGTTATATGTAGAGATAAGTTTGGACTGAGAAACTTGCTTATGCTACTGAACTTGCTCTGCTCCAACGCTTGACATATAAGATTGCCGCAATAGTTTCATGATTGATCAGTAGCTTTACACAACTGATGTCTCTCCAGATAAATGCCAAGACCTGTTGGTGCTATTGTTACCACACCACTTCTGAGAGGTGGGGCATGGCTGGAGTCCCAGAAGACGGGCGATTCCCCCGAGCCCAAACTAGAAATCATAGAGAAACAGGGAGTTGCCAAAAATCGAGCGGTGCACAGAGTCAATAACTACACAGTGCAGAATGAAAGGTATCCTGACTCGGATGACTACAGGCGCTGCATAAAGGATTCTCGATTCTGCCAATTCTAGAAAGATAAGAGCTTAACATAAGGCTGTGTCCTTTGCAGCTGTAGCGTGTCGCGCCTCGCACTTCATCGAGCTGCCATGCCAAACATCTTTTTGTCTTTTTACATTTTTTTTGTTAGTTTGCTTTCAGTGGCTTAGCACTTTGCTCCCACTGATGTGTGTGATTCTAGTTGTTTAATGTAAGAGCTGTGTTTGCTAATTTGCAACTTCGTGCGTCCCCAGTTTGACGCCCAGCTCGCGCACCTTTGCTGCTTTACTCTATGATTTTGCTGATGAAGTAATGTTAACTGACGAAGTATCTACCGTCAGGTTTGTAGCCGCTCGGCTATCTCCGTTTCAAGGATATCGTGCTCCTATAGTCCGCACGCCTGGCGATGTAACCTCACGCCAGGAATCTAGCCTGCATGGCTTTCCGGCAACCTAGCCGTGATATTGCAACGCGTATTGTTTATTATTATTGTATGCGTCTAAAATGACACACATTTATTTTTCTTTTTTATTAGGGCTAGATTATGTATATTTTTGTCTTCTCTTGGTAGCTCGGTGATCGGCTTGCCTTTCCCGCCATTAGGTTGTTTATCCGTTATTTTTTGTTAATGTGACGTGTGCAGTGTCCTGTTTACATAGACGTGTGCAGCGACCTAATTCCTGGTGTCGCGTGCAGATTTTGTTACCGACCATGTGGTCGGAGATATTGTGCTCTCTTTCTTCGTCGATCGCCGTGGCGGACGGACGTGTTCTGGTTGTCTGTCATGTTTCTCGTTCGTTGTTGATCGTCGTGGCAGAAGGACGTGATTTTTGATTATCTGCCACAGCTTGCGCGAATTGATGGAATAAAAGATTGCTGTAGTGCTTTCTTCCTTGTGACTTCCATAGTTCCCAGCAATTGGGATTCAGTCAGCACGTTATTGCTCTAAGGAACTTATTTCCTACACAGCGAAGGCGAGAGAGAGAGAGAGCACACAGCAAGGGTGACGAGGGAGCACAAGTTCTTCAATGGAAACCGAGGGATCTTGTGTGTCGAAGAATTTAGATGAGACAGTGCGCCTTCAGTCCGAGAAAGAGAATAGTGGATATGAGAGGTAAGAGGAGAGGGCACGAATAGCGCATCACGCCTGGCCATCTCATCAGCCTCTTCATTCCCCGGAAGAAACGAATGTCCGAAGGGTCATTGTAGCCTGATAGTAAAAGAGGGGAGAGAAGACAGTTCCTGCCAGATCAGCCAAAGAGATTGGGATAAACGGAAAGACGGAGGTAAGGACAGGGTTGCAAGAACAGAGCGAAGGTTGGAGAGGAGAAGAAGAGAAGAGAAATGGCAAACTTACTAGTGTTGCCGAAACAACCGGAGAGCTGGCAGAATGGTGCAGGCTTGAGCGGAAAAACTTAAACATGCTGGGCCTGCCGAAAAAGAAAGGTTGCCCTCAGTGCCACAAAGTGACCAGTTGGCAAGAACGCCAAAGCTGCCTTTGCCAAAAGGAACAGAACCATCACTCCAGATTAACAGATCGTGAGATGGGAGAGAGTCAAACGAACGAGCGCTACCCCTTGGCAAAAAAGAGAAGGGTCAGAGCCGGAGCATGGAAAAGAAAAAGTCAGCTCTACAGTAAAAAATGGTAGGTTCCAAGGAGGAGAAGGAGGGCAAGCAAAGAGAACTTCCCTGTGAGAAGTAGGAGAAAGTGCAAGCGGGTGAGTGAACCCAAAAGATGTCAAGGAGGATCTGGAGTGTCTTGGTTTCACTCGATGTCTGGCTAAACTTGAAATGGGAAAGAAGGTTGGGAGACGAGGGCCCACTCATAAGAAGACAGGGCAAAATAACTTAGGGCGATTAGTAGAGACGCCTCAGTGAGGAGAAGTGGAATTGAGGAGGACGAAAAGCACCTGTTGATGGGGCAAGTAGACGCTTGGTGAAGGTGTTCCAAGTTGAAAAATTTGGTAACGCTGAGAAAAAGGAGACTATCCGGGTAAACCATCCGTGAGAAGATGTCGAAAAAAAGCTTTATGCAGAAAAGGGAGGGACTCATTAGAGGGGCCCCACGAGCAAAGATAGAGATAGGAAGCTGAGATAGGTCTTGAGACGAGGGAAGAATTTGGCCTTTAATGAACATGTTTAGAAAAGGAAAAAATATGGTAAGGTGACTCCAAGAATATTTAGAATGGGATTGAAGCGGAGGAGGGATTGCGGCTGGAGGTTAGCTTGGTGAGGATCCACTGAGAAGAAAGAGGCTTCAAATTAAAGGTGTAAGCAGAGTTGGGTAGTCGGAGCACAGAGCTAGCAAGTTTTGAAGAAGCCGGAGTTAATTTATCAAATTTAACTTGCTAGTCCCGGGAATCGGTAAAATTTAACAAAGCTCAAGCTAATCAAATTAAATTTACCAAAGCTGAAACTATTATAACTTTTCTAGGCTACTGCTCCAATCTATCGTACAATTTGAGACAAAATGAGTTTAATTTAAAGTTCCTCTGAAAGAGATTTAAACGATTCACTTTTTTTGTTCGGAGAATTAATTTTCGCACAAAGCAGAATGACATTGAGATTGGTTGGCGAAAGAGATTTGTGAAACTGATCGACTTCTTCATGTGACGCGAACCTCACTTCAAGAGGTCGTAGTTTTTCGCACTGTGACACAAAGATAAAAACATGATAAGGATAAAAACTAACTATAATTGTTTTTATTGTTCTGTATAGCGGGCAGCGGATTTCATCTCAATAAAGTTGAAGGTGTAGGAATTTAGGGATAAGACATATTACACATAGCAACAGCACACCTCATCGTATAGTCTGGAAACGATAAATCATCTAGGCTTACTGACAGACCAATGTACCATATTACATTTTTGTAAATAGCAAACAGGGAAAGCATGACTGAAAATTGCCAAAGCAGAAGCGAAATGATAGAAAGGATTTTGTTGCCCAACCGTAGCAATGTGTCTGAAAAAACTGCAGGAACTCAACGCAATAAACCAGTGGCACAGCCAGGATTTCTTCAAGGGAGGAGGGGCAAAGTTTTTTGAACAAAGCCCAGGTGCAGTGGAAAAACCCTCAGGATCTGGTCACAAATCGAGGTTTTTCCCCAAGAGATGAGAGATGTGTGCTGTTTTTAAATAGAACGTAAAAAGGTTTAACGCAATTGCACACGCAAAAAAATTTACCCTTCAAAACTGCACCCAACGCATTTACTCATATAAACTAATTGGTAGTGGTGATAGGCGAACTCAAAAAATTTACTAATGCTGTATGTCAAAATTTAACTCAATTGAACTTTAGCCTACGATTTTCATGTGAAAATTCATCAATAACATCTTCAAAATCAATGTTAAGATCACGGTGAACAAACAGCAATGCCACTCCATTCAACGATGTTCGTTCGTTGAGAACCACAAGTAGATTTTTAATTATCTCAGGGCACTAAACAAACGCTTTCATGTGTCGCTGTAGTAACCGAATCAGTTATCAATATTTGAAGAAGAACTTCCAAAGATGGATACGTATGTATTTCTTTAGCAGACAGCAGTACGCCTAACGTGTTGTATGGTAAAGAATCACCTTTGTGGCGTAGCCAACATGAACGCCATTGCATAAATTCAACTTCCATAGCGTCAATGCTGTCATCCACAACGGGAAGATAAAGGTTCACAGCATTTCTGATCAAAGCAAATGTTATGCTTAACACTGACAAATGGCATCGAAAATTGGAGTTTTATGCAAACAACAAGGTCAGAGCGAAATATTTCGCTGAGTTACTCAAGCACTGTGTCAATAAAAGGCAAAAAAACAGAACGCCTGAAAAACTGCAATGGTGAAACAACTACTGGATTCAATCTTTTGGCCTGCCGATTCACAATTCGAGGCGTGGGTATGAATTCCCCATAGAGATCTTCGGCAGGTCTGAATAGTTCAACAAATATTTTTTCATTGTCCCTAAAAGCCTGTATCACATCTTTGCAACTAGTAATACTCGTAGCATCTGATGCAGTCAAAATCATTTCTTGATGCCCTGCAGCTTCTATGCAACTGTTATGGTAAGCTTTAATGTAACATTGATAACTTCTAGGCAAACCAAAAACCCAGCTGTTGTTATCGCTTTCAAATAAGGCATAGCCCTTCCAAAAACTTCTCCATCTCTTGATTCTGACAGTTGATCAAGAGAACCAACCACTGCCGGATAAAACTCCTTGAAAACAAAGACAGCATCATAGTTCTCAATCCACTTTGTGGAACAAGGATGCTTCAAACCCGAATGCGAAAAATCAGGACATTTGCCATTAACTTGAGCATGCAGTAACGAAAGACGTTTTTCAGAATTAGAAAAAAATTCTAATATGTCTTTCAGGGTGCTTACGCATGCTTGAATTTCGCTTACGTTGCAAGCCAGAGAAATGTTGCTATAACTTGTGCTGTCTCTGATTGCTGTTGGATCCTTAAATCATTAAACTGCCTACGTCAGCTCATTAAGAACGCGCAACGTTTGAAGAAAATGATGTATTGATGTTAGACAAGACAACGTGTGACTGCGTTGACTTGCATTGCGTTGCGGTAACTGAAACACAAAAATAAACAAACACAAATTAACACTAGCAGCGAAGCAGTAAGCAAGTGACTGGTCAAAATAACCAACCTGACGATGTGGCGAGTCAAATAATTAAATTCCAAACTCCAAAGTTTTAAAGCTGAATACAAAATGGAATTAATAAAACACAGCTTATGTCAACTAACACTAAATGGGACTTATTAAGGTAAAGACCAGGAATTGGCAAATCGAAAACATAATAACGGGAATATTACTGCCAAAGATTGGCAACAAGTTCAAAGGCAATAAATACACTGCTAACATCTAGCAATAACCAAACCAAGCGATAACTAAAGGCTCACTACAGCTACCGGTTTTCTTCAATACTGATACAGAATGTCAGGCTACTTGCCAACCAACCAAAACTTAACACAAATGATAAACTCAACGTGAAACATAAACATTAGACAAGTATAAGCATCTCTCACCTTAAAAAAACCAAATTTGACTTATCCAAGATACCAAAATACTTAGTGGCTCGACTAGCCAGTAACCAAGCTTAAAAGGGAAACCAGTCAATTAACAACACAAAGCCAAGCAAATAGTGTTGCCAATTACAAATAAGCATTAAGTCGGAGATGTATATCCGTAACACTGATTGAACTGTCCCTGCTAGGCTTACTTTGTCCACTCATTAAACTTTTTATTGCAATCTTTATAGTCTTCTAAATAACATTTCAGAGAGAATGTCGAATTTTAACTTAGCAAATCGATGGTTTTGTTTCCTCCACAGTCTACCGTCCAAAGCATTTTGACTAAAATTAGAAAATTGAAGTCGTCAACTGTGAATCTAGGCTCGTCAAAATGATTTGGTAAATAACTTGCCGGAAAAGTAGAGAAATGCTCTATTTTTGGCAATATTTCTGAAGCTTTTCCAGAAAGCACAAAACTCGCTTTCACTCGCGTCAAGCTACTAGTTTTAGTGCAATATTGCTGTAACACATTGTTATTTGTGTACTGCTTTTTGCTGTTTCGATTTGAAATTGAACCCGAGCTTGATCAAGACGCTTGCTTAAGACAACTGTTGGTTCAACACTTGATTTCTACGCGCTTGTATTGTAATGCGCTAAATCATGGCTTCCCAAACTAGGGATCGCGAGAAAAAACTTGGGGTCGCGAAAACTTCCTGTATTTTATACAAATTGCTTATAATCGCCTACTTCGATACGGCCGGATACATGACATTTGCCACAGGCCGGTTTCAGTCCGAGTGAAAATGACTTTATCTTGCGAGAAACGATGCATTGTTAGTAAAGTAGGTCGCTGCGCCCGCATTGCACACACGCATCATTAAGAACTTAAGGAATAGCACACAAATGCGTTTGTGACGTTGTGAATTGCGTTTGTGATTTTGTACTGGGTAATGCAAGCTTTTATGGTAGCTGTTGGTAGTAGTAGCAGAGCTGATTACTGTAGTAGACAATCGGCTGTTAGAATCGGACTGCAAAATGTAATATATTCGGCCGTATAAGTGCCTTAATAACATTTTGCTATTGTTCTTAATCCTAATATTATGGTAGCAAAAGTAAAATTTTAATATTATTTTAATTTTAAAAAGTGTAATTAGACTGACTGAATGGATAAGTGGTTGAAAAGATCCCCAACAAAATGCTTCTGCAGAAAATGTTGAAAGTGCAGATGAGGTAGAGCAAATGTCGAATATTAGCAATACCAAACATTCTAGTGACAAAAGTGCAAGTGTTTCTAGATCTAGAAGAAAGAGGAAGTATAACCAAACTTTTGTTCAGTATGGGTTCACATTTATAACGGAAAACGACGAACAACGTCCAATGTGTTTGCTGTGCAATGAAGTTTTGGCAAATGAGAGCCTTAAACCTACGAAGCTGAAAAGACATCTTGACACAAAACACGATTCTTATTCCAACAGACCAGTGACATTTTTTCAGCGCATTTTGAGAACATCAGAACAACAGCGACGTTCCTTTGAAAGCGAATTTCTGACTCAGGAAAAGTACACGAGAGCATCTTTTGAGGCTTCGTGGCTAATTGCTAAAACCAAGAAACCGTTCAATATTGGTGAAGATCTCGTTCTACCAGCTGCGGTAAAAATGACTGAAATTGTTCGTGGCAAAAAAGAAGCCGATGATATGCGAAAAATTCCATTATCGAACAACACAGTATCAAGGCGAATATCCGCAATCAGCGATGATCAGCGTGAGCAACTTATTCTTAGAATTAAAGAAGGTATTTAGTTTTCAATTCCGCTTGACGAATCAACTGATATTACCAATATGGCAAATCTGCTGGCATATGTCCGATATATTTACAATAATGAAATCAACGAAGACTTATTATTTTGCCAACAAATGAATACACGCACGACAGGGATGGATATTTTCCAGAAAGTAGATACTTTTTTCACCAATGTAGGCCTGCAATGAAAGGACTGTGTTGCGATATGTACTGACGGGGCCGCAGCAATGACGGGACACACAGCCGGTTTTCAAGGTAGAGTGAAATCTGCTAGTGATGCACCTATAACTTTTACACATTGTATGATTCACCGAGAAGCTCTGGTGGCTAAAAAACTGTCTACAAAACTCCATAAAGTTGTTCAAGATGCTGTAAAAATCATCAACTTTATAAAAAATCGCGCCTAAATTCCAGACTTTTTGCAAATTTTTGTGATGAGATGGAGTCAGACCACAACAAACTTTTATTGCACTGTGAAGTAAGGTGGTTGTCGAAAGGGAAGGCTTAGAAAGACTACTGTTGTTGCAAAGTGAGGTCATTATTTTTTTATCTCAAAGCAATTCAGACTTGGTTCGTCATTTTCACGAAAAGAGCTGGTTGTTGCAATTATGTTACCTATCAGATGTGCTTGAAAAACTCAATTAACTCAACTTGTCCCTTCAAGGAGAGAACAACAATATTTTTACACTGAAATCTAAAATAGAAGCCTTTATTAAAAAATTAAACATCTGGATACAAAAAGCTCAAAAGGATTCATTTGAAATGTTCTCGTCTACAGACGACTTCTTGGCATCCAATGATGTGGAAACTGGTGTAATTAAGCCAATCATAACTTCCCACTTGATTAATTTGATGAAAAATTTTCAACAGTATTTTCTTCCCGAATTAGACAATGCCAAACTAGATTGGATCCAAAACTCATTCATCTTGTCAAATCAAAGCATCGAGCATCTCTCTCTGAATGCTCAAGAAGAATTTGCTGAACATCCTCTGATTCGAAGTTGAAGCTTGACTTTGCCGTAAAAAAGCTTACTACTTTTTGGCTTAGTCTTAAAGTGTAATATCCATTATTGGCTGATTTAGCAATACGTGTTCTTCTCCCATTTGTTTCAACATATTTGTGTGAGTCTGCTTTTTCAACTTTGGCATCTATCAAAACGAAGTATCGCGCAAGCATAAAAGACGTTGAAACTGCTCTGAGACCTGCCCTAACAAACATTGAGCCACGGTTTGACTTACTGTGCAAAAACATGCAGAACCATGCAGCTCATTAAATAGCAAAACTCAGTTTTCGATCTTTGGAAATATTGTTGTTTGTCTGCTTTTTTACCGTACTCGTACATTCTGATAACTTAAAAGACAAAAAGGGGTCGTAAAAATTTTTGATGATTGAAATGGGATCGCACGTAAAAAAGTTTGGGAAGCCCTGCGCTAAATAACCTAAAGAGTATTTCACTTGTTGATGATTGCTACTCGGATTTCTAGTTTACAACTCGTTGTAATTAAGGATTGACACCTTAGCGTTAGGAGTATTTTTCCCACCAGAATTCGGTCAGTAATTTCCTGTTTAGTCGGAGTTAGTATTATAATGGTACAATTGAAACGTTTTCTTTTAAAGAGTTTCATTACGTTTATTTGTCTATTTTGTTAAGTTAAGGTCAACAAATGTGGCAAATGAAGTAGTTATTGATCTGAGAACAAATATAGCCCAAATATTTAGTTACCGCTGGTACTGATGGTCGACATTGAATCTGGTTCGTTAGTTGTTTACATCGTATCTTCAATACACACCGAGTTATCTTCAAAACGCACCGAACTCTTCCTGATTGCTCGTTTGTCAGCGTCGGCCATGGTAGAGACACAAGAAGAACTTCCAAATCGATCGATTTGCGAGTGCGTTATTATAGGGGCTAAAGTCTTATAAAAGCTGGATTGTAACTTGAACTGGGTCGTCTTTAACCCATCTAGAATATCTTACAATTGCTATTAATGTTGTACAATACTCTTGCGCACCTCGTCAGATGCCGATAGGTTATTGCTGCAAGATTCTTGCACAAAAGATTTTGCTCGTGTGGTTTCTGCTTTATATCAAGAGAACTATAGAAAGTTTGAAGTTTATGTGTTAATTTTAGGCATGAAGCCCAACGCTACCAGCAAATTATCACGCAATTGCTTGTTTTGTGCATAATTTTATCTGGTAACAAAGGGGAGGCCATGGCTCAGTGCCCCCCCCCCCTCCTGGCTGCGTGCTTGCAATAAACATTGGCCATTATTAGTTAGGCCTCTTCTTCATGCGTTCACTGACCAGCGGTATCAAAACCACATTTCAATAGTGTTCTGATAATTTGTATCTTTGTTTAAGCTTTACTATGCACCCACATTTCTAACTCTTTTGGTTGACTTGGTTTGAAGAAAATAAATTTGGCTTTGACATCGTGGTAGCCAAAAAAAGAATTATAACGAAATAGCTTCCTTTGTTTATGAAAGTGAAAGCAATTCCAACTTATCAGACTCAAGCACCAGAAATTTCACCTTGGATTCTCCCGATAATAACGCAGCAGAATTTTTGAAGCACTTTTTTCAACTTGTCCCTCAAAAAAAGAATGCAATAAAGATATTATCATCAAATTTTGAACACTCGCAAAAGAAATGCACCTCTACGTAGTAAACTTTTTGAAAAATATTTTTATCAAATACCACTCTGCGCTGCCATTCAGCGTCGCTTTTGATATACTTTTTTCCTCGGCAAAGACCTTTTAAAGCCAAAGAGTTCTGGCCTTATAAACTTTGAAATGCTGTTTTTTTTAATGGATTTTAGGGGTTGTGTATTCTTTTTCTATTTCGTTTTGTTGTTCAGTTCGCCATTACGTACTGTTCTGCAGGGAGAGTACACTTGTAAGATATTTATTATGAAATCTTTGTCGTACTTACGCTCTACTGTTTTTGGTTTACAAACGTAACCTATGACATTAAAAAATTTAAAAGTACCGTGTGACCAGTATCGTTGCCGTATATTTTTTTAGAAGTAACGAATGACGGAAGCGCAGTTACAAATCTTTACAAGTAGGCCTAAATATAGTGGTAACGGTTTTACCTCAAAGTAACCAGTACCCACGACCAGTAGAAAAACTCACAAAAGTTACTCGTCTAACCAATAATACAACGCAGTATCATGCTAAATTGCATCATTTTTTTTGCACCCAATCGCAAATCTATTAGCCTATGTATTCTACATTTTTATTAGTGTGTCTTTTACGCCTGCCTGATGAGACCCAATAAGGTTGAAACCGGTCGCGGATTATTGGTAGTTGTAATGGGTTGTTTTATGATACAGTGTGTTGTTGTTGATAATTTTTTATCAAATTTTCTTTTTTATCTCTATGTGATGCTGGAGGCAGATCCCTTTAGGTGGGAGATGGCCTGAAATTTGCTAACTAGCAACTGGCATCCTCTATACTATTTTGTACCTGTCAACATTGAAAACTGCTGATCAGGAAATATTTAGTGCAAACGAAAGCAAATTCTGCGGGCTATGTTTCCGAGACCCCCATTTAAGTTTAGCGGCTTTTCCCTTTACTTGAATTTATGCCATTGCTGAATAACCACCCTAAAATTTTCTTCTCAAATTCAGTTTTTATTGACAATAAGCCTACAGTTTATTCTTATTAAAATAAAACCCGCTGCCCGCTATACAGAACAATAACTGTGCGCATTTGGTTTCTTTGGAACCGAAAAGTGATTTCCTTCATCTTGTGTAATTTCTGTAGTTTTGGTCTTTCTAGCTCCATACTTCTCGGTCAGTAACTTTATTTATCTCATCTTTTCGTTTTGCAAAAAGCTAGTAATTTTCTGAGTCTCACAGGAACGGTATAATTCTTTCTGTGATTCTCTGATATAATATGTTTTGATAGATCGTTTTTTCTTTCTCAAGCTGCAATAGATATTATCTTCACCACAAGAGCAGCATTTAACAAAATTGTCACAAATATCCAGAGATGGGACAAGTAAGGAAGCTGCCTCGGGCCCCCCTCATAGAGCCCTCCTTTCAGGCAAGTTCTGTATACTGCTTCATGGCATTGCGACATAGTGCAAATCTTCAAAAAACTTCTGCGACGGTATCGTCTGAGTGGAAACCTTAATTTTAAGCTAGACTGTGTATTTTAAGCCTACAAAATAGAGATGATTTCCAAAAAAGAAAAAAGGTCACCCCTTAAAATTTTATGGACAAAATCCTAGTTTGCAGCAAGTTTCCCTAAAACAGATCTTGAAATAATCCCCAAATAAATGAATAAACAGAGGTCTTCAATGAGTAGGCTATTTGGCCAATATAGGGCCCCTCATTGAACTCTTGACTCAGGCCTCTAAAATCCCCAATTCACCACTGCCTTTACAACTCGTAGAAATGAATAGGTAGACATTCAGCAACTGCGGTTTAAATTTGCTTGTTTACTCTTTCTGATTAGCTACCGGTAACTGATTCACTGATGTTTCATTTAGCTGATCCCCTCTAATGCGCTTTCCTTATAGAGAAGCCTTTTTAGAATACATGTTCCATAATTCATTGAACACAGTAGTGAAGCTGGTATCGGAACTAAAGGCTACTAATTTCGTCTCCTTATTTAACCATGAATGCGCATATGGTAAAGTCAATATTTTTGGCAATAAGGTGTACAAAACCAAAAGATATACAAAAAAAGTCTCCCGAGATTAATATGAAAAAGCTTCGATACATAATTACGTTTTTTTGCAAAATGAAGAGCAAAATTAGTTTAACTCTTTCGCTCCCGCGATCATCGATTGATGATCTCGTGTTTTCAGTGTTTCCCTCAAATTTTTTCAAATTGAGTTACAAATTAGTTTACTAAAAAATCGATTTGTGACTTTATTTTTCATCTGATTTTCATAAAACTTTCAAAAGATCACGCTCATTTCCTCACGCATCCGAAGATGTATAATTTGTGCCCTAACTCTTGGATTTTTATACCCAAAATGGGTTAAAAAGACCAACAACTCAGTTGCAGACGACAAAATCTACCAAACTCTCAGCACGTGCTAAATACACTAAAATCAAATTGAGATTACATCTTTACCACATAACCAAACTCTTTATCATTGACACAGTCTGAAAACTACTCTTTTGAAGCATCATTTGACCAAATTTTAAGCGATAATAATAAATCTTACGTTGTTAAATTTCCAAATTTTTAGGGGTCTCAAAACCCCCCAAACAAATTTGAATGGTAAGTAGATAAAAGTAAATTTAGTGCGTAAAAAATATGATATGTTGTTAAAAAATACCGGTCTCATTTGAAAGCTTAGGAAATTTGCTTTCCACCAATATATAACTTTGTATAGTTTAGACTAAGTGGTATATGATATTTACTGATCAAAAATGAGTACTGTACATCATATCAGTTCAAACCCCCCAAAATTTTTTGACTTACCTTTACTAAATTATAATTTTTGGAAAAACTACACCCTTTAAAAAGATAAAATATATTGCAAATATTTCATCACTAAAGTTGTCATTTCGCATCAAGTTTCCAAGGAGACAAGAAGCGAAATACAAGTTTAAAAGCTGACAGAAGTTTGGCTTTCGTAAATCAAAGTTTGCTGTATCCCCCTTGTTTCAATAAAAAAACGGGAGGGGTGTAAACAAGCTTCTGCTTCATTGTCAGTGACAGCATATTTTATTTAAACTTGATATTTTCTGAATCTTGAAGAAATTCCCTGTTCAAAAATACATAATATTGCATGGTTTAGGCTAACCTCTAGCAGATAATGATTGATCATATTTTAGATACTAAATTTAACTAACAAAATCTAGTACCGGTCGGTACCGGTCAAAAAAAAGGTCATTGGCCTCAGAAAGTAGCAAATTGCAGAAAACTTAGGCTTTTAGGTAAGTTTTGAGTGATGTACCTTGAAAGCTTATTTCCTTAGCATCATCTTGCGACCATTTCTAAAGAAATTGATAGAAAATAAAATCTGTAGTGATCTTTGAGGTGAGGGTACTACTTTAATTTCGAAGACAACTCAGCCCCAGTTGGGGGGTTAATTTGCAAATAATTTTATTATATTTGAAATCCTCAAGAAATGTAGATTTCAAGATATATAACACTTAATGTAGAAGTAAACAGATAATTAATGATTTACAAACAAACTTAGGGTATTTTATGATGAGTAATTATGATTGATTATGACAAATTATGACAGTTTTTCGCTCTGCCACCTTACCGACATTTTTTTTCGCTATTCACGCGGGAGCAAAAGAGTTAAATCGGGCGAAAGTGTTCAATCGGGAAACCCCCAACGAAACCGGGATACTTGACAGGCGTGCTATTTACAGAAAGAAGAAAATTTGTTATTCTTGAGCCATGGCCTTACTATCTGAAGTAGACCCCTCAAGGTCTAGCCTTCCTTTTTGACTGCCTGCGGTCACCAATGGGCATGTACAAGTTGTTTGAATTCATCTGTCGGCCGTCCGGACTCAAGTTACACTGTCCGGATAAACCGATATCCGGATTAACCAGGGTCGAGTGTATTGCTATTGTTGATATATTTTTGACTCGGTTTTGGTAAATGGATCTATTGAGCATTTGGGTGAAAAGAAGAGTGTTTCAGTTTTTATAGGCTTTTTTGGAGTGGTTTTGTAGGTCTAATAATGTTTGAAGCGTTATGATAACATAACATGATGTGATAGAAAGTGATGTGTAACTATTTAGAGCATGGAAAATCCATGAGAAAATTTACAAAATTGCAGAAATACCATAATATTGAAAAAACTAATCAAATTACAGAAATCGCAAAAATATGGAAATTTAGAAAATTGCTTTAACTCTGCATAACTACCGAATTTGGTGGTGATTCATTGAGTTTTTATTGACCTAGGAAATTTCTGCAATTTCTGTATACTTAATTTTTTTTTGGTATTTCTGTCAGTCAATAATTCCTGTTTTGAAGTGAACTATCCTATTTTAGTTATTTAGTAATTTAATGATTCAATATGAATTTCTATAAAACAGAAGTTGAACGTATGGGAATGAAGTAGTGGTTAAAGCTCTGGAAGTGGCTATTTTGCCATTGATAGTATTTTATCTTAGAGGCTATTTTGCTGTCACCATTTATGTGTGTTTAAATAGCCATAATTGCAACAGTTCCGGTAGTTATGCTGTGGCAAGTGCATAGTGCAGGTGTCTTGAAATGCAATGGTTGCATATCTTCACTGGCAGCCCACTTTGACAAAGGGAGTGTACAATGAAGGGAGGGGCCTGGTATGTAAATGTAAGGGGTAGTGTACCCTGGGGTGCAAGTTTTTTAATTCATCATTGAAATTGACCAATCACAAATGTCTCATTGCTAAATGCTCTCCATGAGTAAAATGCTGTTGATGGCAAAATAGCCACTGCCTCAAGCTATTTCAGTATCAGAAAAAAACAATGAGTAGGCTATATGACTATGACAATTTTTGAACGTTTTGGAGATGTTATTGTCAGTTATCTTCAGTCAGTAATGTAATGTATTGTAATTAAATGGTATACAGTGGGAACTGATTATGCTAACTGTAGGTCTACACACAACTCAACAGCTGCATAATGTAGAAAAACAAAGTCGTAGGGAAAATTTACACTGTAATAATTAGGCAGTGGCTATTTTGCCGTCGACGGCAATTTGCCCTTGGAATCTATTTTGCCGTGATCATTCATGTGTGTTTATATAGCCATATTTGCTATTATCGTACCAGTGACTCTGTGGTGTAGTGGATAGAGCGCTGGTCTTGAGATACCAAGGTATCGGGTTCGAATCTCAGCTGGCCAGGGCTTGAAAAGAAAGGCAGTGTACACTGAAGGAGCAGGCCTGGTATGTAAACGTATGGGGCAGTGTACACTGCAAGGGAGTGTGCAGGGTGGGGGATAGAGACCTGGGGGTAAAAAATTTTTTTTTTTGGTTTTTAAAATTGACCAATCAGAGACGACCAAAAGTCACATGTTTAGTACGTCATTAAGATTGACCAATCACAAACAACTCACGGCAAAATAGTCTCTGAGGGTAAATTGCCGTCGACGGCAAAATAGCCACTGCCTAATAATTATGTAGATCACATAAGGTTAATACTGGAAAAGAGAACACTACAACAGTTATAGATGAGAAGTTGTACAGTATCTCTAATCATTGACACTAATACTGGTAGTGAAGCACACATTATGTTGAAGAAGATGCTTAAACATAAGGCAGTGGCTATTTCGCCGTCAACGGCAATTTTCCCTTGGAATCTATTTTGCCGTGATCATTCACGTGTGTTTATATAGCCAAATTTGCTATTATCGCACCAGTGACTCTGTGGTGTAGTGGATAGAGCGCTGGTCTTGAGATACCAAGGTATCGGGTTCGGATCTCAACTGGCCAGGGCTTGAAAAGAAAGGCAGTGTACACTGAAGGGGCAGGCCAGGTATGTAAATGTATGTGGCAGTGTACACTGCAAGGGAGTGTGCAGGGTGGGGGATAGAGACCTGGGGGTGCAAAATTTTTTTTTTGGTTTTTAAAATTGACCAATCAGAGACGACCAAAAGTCACATGTTTAGTACGTCATTAAGATTGACCAATCACAAACAACTCACGGCAAAATAGTCTCTGAGGGTAAATTGCCGTCGACGGCAAAATAGCCACTGCCTAAACATAAACAAAAAAAAGTTATGCAAAAGATATCTAGAGTAACCAGAATACCATAGACCAATCGATTTCAAGATTAAGTAAGTAGGTAATCCTGCTTTCTTCTGTGTTTAATTTTGACTGGTTTTCAGTAACTAAACTGATCTCTTTTACTAAACTATAGTTGGATCAACTCATTTCAGCGATCAACTAGTAAAGTATGGTACACATTGCATTACTCAATGTACTTAAACTGATAGTCAATCTAGTTGTTGGTAGCTGGTGAAAACTGCTCACCCAGGCAGCCTTGGTTGGTCAGGTATTTGCTTGAGAAACTAGACTAATGCATCTTTCATTAAGCTGATGGTTGTATTTCAGTCTCTAAGTTTCTTTGGTCAGCAGTTAAATAATTGTGCAGCATTGTTTGAAAAGCATTGTGATGATGCTTTAGTAAATAATTGCTTTTTAATCATTTTGCCTTTTCACAGGTGGATATACCATTGCAGTCCTGGTTTTGCTGCATGGCCATAAATGATTCTGTAAGTATAGAGAATGATATATCTTTCCCTCCTTCTTTCAAGAGAGAATAATTCTAGAGTGCATAATCTTTCCCAATTGTTTAATTATTCCATTTCACTGATTTTTGATGTGAAACGTCACCATAAATTTTGTATTTCGTTTATGAGAGATTGCTCACTTGAGTTCCAGAGGATGCAACAATGTTCAATCATAGGGACGACCAGGGTCTTCAAAAGCATAAGCATTGGGCCCCTCTTTTTTGTGAAAAAAGTTCTCTAAATATATTCATGTATTTGTTTACATTTGGCAGCTTTTTCTTTTGGCAGTGGCTATTTCGCCGTCGACAGCAATTTGCCCTTGGAATCTATTTTGCCGTGATCATTCACGTGTGTTTATATAGCCAAATTTGCTATTATCGCACCAGTGACTCTGTGGTGTAGTGGATAGAGCGCTGGTCTTGAGATACCAAGGTATCGGGTTCGAATCTCAGCTGGCCAGGGCTTTAAAAGAAAGGCAGTGTACACTGAAGGGGCAGGCCCAGTATGTAAATGTACGGGGCAGTGTACACTGCAAGGGAGTGTGCAGTGTGAGGGATAGACACCTGGGGGTGCAAAATTTTTTTTTTGGTTTTTAAAATTGACCAATCAGAGACGACCAAAAGTCACATGTTTAGTACGTCATTAAGATTGACCAATCACAAACAACTCACGGCAAAATAGTCTCTGAGGGTAAATTGCCGTCGATGGCAAAATAGCCACTGCCTTTTCTTTTATGTGTGTTTTGGAACCACCATTACTGTCAAATTTAATGCTTTGGAGCAATTAGCTTCTATTATGCTGTGATTTTCAAGTAGTTGATACTCTAAAAAGATATTAGCAACTTTGGATTTTAAAAAACGGATGGATTCAACTTTATCAGTGTTGAATTTCATCATGTTGTGGTTTGACCATTCAAAAATCTTCTCCGAATTAGACAGCAGAATTAGTTGGTGAGCAGGTTGGCTTATTATTCGACTAAGCTCTGTGTCATTTGCATAGCTATTTATGTTTGAGTCCAAAACAATGCCATACATATCATTAATGAACATTATAAAGAGCAATGGACCTAATATGGTACCTTGGAGTACTCCACTCAATACATCTGTGTATGTAGGGAGGGAGTTATCAACTTTAACTTTTTGTCTGTGATCCAGCAGAAAGTTTCCTATCCATCTGTTGAGACTGCGATCTATGCCTAAGTTTTTGATTTTGCATAGAAAGAAAAAATGTGGAACTTTATCAAAAGCTTTGCTATAGTCAAGCATCATCATACCCAAATGATTTGCCTTGTTCGAATGCTTTATCTACTTGATTGCAGTGTTTTGGTAGCTCCAAAAGTGTGAAATGGCTCTTCCCAAACCCATGCTGGTTTTCATTTATAAAATTATTGTCTTCAAGAAACTTAGACAAGCATTTAGCCACTAATTTTTCCATATTCTTCATCAGATGACAAGTTAAGGATATACATCAATTTTTTTTGGCCCAGATCTGTCTCCACTCTTATAAATAGGAACAACAACAGATTCTTTTAAAATCTTAGGAATGCTTCCAAGATTTTAAACAGAAGTTTATAAACTCAGCAATATTCTGGCATATAATGTCTCAAGTTTTTTTTGAAAAATATGATGGTTATCATGTCTGGCCCTGAGGCTGAATGAGATTTCATGCAATGAATGGCTTCTGCAACATCATACATAGACACTGTAAACTCTACTAATTTGGATACAGAGTTGTCCAAAAATTCACTCAGTGGTAGATCCAGTTGCCTAGTTTATCGCAAACTGTTTTTGCTGTAAGTTTTGATCTAAAAACAGTTTTAAAACAGCTTCTTCCACTAAATGAAATTGGCATGTTGATAAAACTGGTATCAAGGTATCGTAGGCATATGATTATTAAGCAAAAGGACAGAATTCAAATTTTTCACAAGTAGTTAAACAAATTTCATTTTTATTTTTGTAGATGGTCAAGGTGTTATTAGGGATGGGCAATTCAGAATACTGAATCCAAAGGATTCAAATCCCAAACTATTCAAATCCAATAATAGGATTTGGTTTATATCCTGCTTACAAGCTTTATCACGTTGCTTGGTCACAGATTTTCTTTTTGTAAAAGTATCAATTACATGCCATGTTCCCTCTAAGATTTTAGTAAGTGCGTAATCGTCAGCTTGTAAGTAAATGTTTAAAAATCGCTGGCCAAATTTTGGTGGACATTGCTGAACAAACCGCTACATCAGCCCAAGTAACTTATTTTAAAGTTGTAAAAAAACATGTCTGTGATAGCGTACTGCTGTAAGTATGTATGCTAAGCTAATAAAAGATGTCGTTTACCCCAATTTAGATCTTTGATCTTTTGTCCCAAATTTTTTCAAAAGCAGTTAAAGCGTCAGCAATTTGTAAGCTATGCACGCACTGTTTCCATGCTTTTATTGTACAGTAGAATTAGTCTAATGGCTTTATTTATGACGTCAACCTGCTTTTAATAACGTAACGTTTTCCTCAGTCCCTGCAGAATTCCAGTATTTTGGATACTTAAAATTTACCTATAACGTTGATTTGCGTATAACCGCACCCTTTGTTTTTCCCTCTGTTGTATTTTTTTCAATTATGGCATGTTAAACCTAGTTCAGTGCTTTTTAACTGTTTTTTTCATGTGGCCCATTTTCAAAACGCAGAGACATGTGGCCCAATCATTAATTTTTCTTGATTTTATAGGCGACCTCAAAAAAGTTGTCAATGCAAATTTCAGGAATGCTGTGCAAATATAATATAAAAACAAATCATCAAGAAGATTTTCCAATTTCACTCAATGAGAAGGTTAAAGTACTGGCCCTGTAAAGACCATGGTTTGCCAATTGAAAATCTCTAATTTAGGCAATCATCATGTGTCACGAACAATCTTTATTTTTTAATTTGATTAAGACGCCAGCTTGCAAGTTGTATCTTGTTTACTCTGTTACGTCTTTTGCAGCAAGAACTGGAGTTAACTGCACATTAAAGATCTTTAAAGATAAATCTAAAAGCAAGTCCAAACAACAACTCTATTGGTGTAAGCGCAGAGTTTTCAAAATTTCTGGGGGAAGAGAAGTATTTCAAATTACCTTTCAAGTAAATTACATAAAAAAGGCTACAATTTAATATATACGCTTTTAAAGGGATCAAAACTAGAATCCACTTTTTTTTGCTTCACATTTTAGGGGTCGATCAGAACTTAGAAATCTTTTTTTTTACTTTTGGTTTTCATAATTGGCAGGAGTGAAAAGGTTATTTATTAGTATTTTACAAAAACTGAATCATTCCTTCAATAACTGGTGTTTTTTGTGCTAAATTGAAACTGAGAGCTGTGCGCTTTCTTAACTTATCAAGCACTATTGAAATTGGCATTGAAGCGTAAAAAAAAATACACATTTTAACCACATCCAGCTTCAAACTTCCCTCAAAAAATGATGTCTTGTGTTAAACTGATGTTTGAGAGCTCTTTGGTATTATTGCTTTTTAGCTACAATTGAAATTGACTGGAAAAAGTAAAGAAAAAACTTTTTGATTTACTTTGTGTCAATTACTTGAGAGATAATTTCGATACAAAAGATTTTTAGTCGTGCTCACTCACTGTTGCGTCAGAATCATGCGTTGTTTACGCAAGACGTTACACTTCTCTAAAAAAGCGACGGTTCAACCTTCAATTCTTATTCACTGTCTCTCACGTAAAACAGTTGGCTCCAAAGATTTTAACAACTGCGAAAAAATTTACAAATACCGCCACACTTTTTTATGCATCTTGGAGTTATAACTGCAAATCCACCAGACATGCTTACGCAAATTTGCACTTTTTTCGCGTTTAAAGAGAACACTCATTGCATGCAATGATCCAAAAACTAAATCGCACACACAGGCAAAGATGTAGAAAGCTTAAATGTATTGCACTGCAATAATCTTGTTATCTGATTGTGCTTTTGTTGTTGTAAACTTGTAGTAAATGCTTTCATGTTAATTGTGCTAATTGCAAAAAAAGATTCGGATTCTGGATTCGATTTAACTATTCTAAAATTGTAAATTGTTTTGAATTGCCCATCCCTATGTGTTATTAATCCTTCTCCTTGACTTGTGTATATATTTTCATTGTTATTTGCTTCTTGACAATATTTGGTTGGCATTTTCTTTTAGTTTCAACCCCCATTATTTGGGTAATTTGAGGTAAAATATCTATAACCGGTGACTATAATGGGACATTCCACATACTGGTAATGTCAAGTGACTGAGGGAAGTTGGCTTGTATGGCTAATCCTTTACATGCCAGCAGCTCAAACCCCAACCCCTGCTAAAAAATATGGGCTAACATCAAGTTTCCTTTGAAAAAATGCTGGTAAAAACTAGGATAATACTGAAAATTTCACGCTTGGATGCTATAAAATGAAAATAAAACGTTTTATACTATTTTTACGGAAACTAATTTCATAGATTATCATGTGGTTAGTGTTAAAAAGAAGTTTTTACAGTATATTTTTTGCATTAAAAAACATATAAAAGTCATGTATTCAATGTTAAGTACTTTCTCCAACAATATTAATGAAAGCAACTAGTGACTCTTGTCATTAATTCTCAACTTACATTTCAAAAAGATTACCATCTGGCCAATGTGTCACGAATAAGTAAATTTGCATTAAAGAATAGTTTTACATATGTATAAAGTTTTAATCTGTTTGATTTGTCGTGATTTTTTTATTTGTAAATCTGAATTGTTTGTAGCCCTAACTTGCTAACTGTTTTCAAAAAAAGACCTTTTTTCTTTCGGATTTATAAATAAATTTGTAACTCACACGTCTTTCTGACATCACAATGGCTGTCTACATGACTTTCCAGTGTATTCTAGTGATTCTTGTTTCTTCTCAAAGATTTTTCTTTTTTTTAATATTACCAATTATGTAATTTATTGACAGTGTTTTTCCTGTGTCAAGTAATGTTCTAGCAATTTCTAAATTATTTTCCCTCATATATATAAGGTGGCAAGATTTTATTCATTCAGAGAGTTTAATTCAGAGAGAGTGTAGTTAGAGAAAGATAGCAGAGTGTAGCAAAAAGGCGTTGTTCTGTGGTGATTGTTGTGACAGGAATTAAGCAATTATTTTGTTGGTTTTTAGTGTAGTAAGTCTCTGATATTTATTTATTGAAGTGCTATAGTTCTGTGTTTTGGCAAGCGAAGGAATTCAAAGTTGTAAAGTGGTTTGTGAATATATTGTTGTATTCTTAATCGAAAAGTGCTTAAGGGTTAAAGTATCCCAGTGGAAGCCAATCTTTTCCTAGCTATTAAGTTGCAACCACACTTAATTATTCAATCAATACTGCAAGTCGCGTCAATTTTAAGAAGTAAATTCAGATTGAGATAGATTCAAAACTCTATTAAAACATGACACAGTGTAACAGCATTAATTAAAATAACAAGTTTGGCAATGCAGAAACAGTCTCAAAAACCCATTTGAAGTATACCCTTAACAGGCCTATATGATTTGCTCTTAACTCTTTCTCTCCCGCGATCATCAATTGATGATTTTGTGTTTTCAGTATTTTCCTCATTTTTTTAAAAATTGAGTTGCAAAATTAGTTACTAAAAAATGGATTTGTGACTTCATTTCTCAACCGATTTTCATAAAATTTTCAAAAGATCACGCTTAATTCCTCATGCATTGGAAGATCTGAAATTTGTGTTCTATTTCTTGGATTTTCTTACCCGAAAAGTGTTAAAAAGACCAAGAGCCCAGTTGCAGACAACAAAAATTGCCAAATTCTCAACAAGAGCCAACTACCTTAAAATGAAATTGAGATTCCATGTATACTATGAAAGCAAAGCCTTTATCATTAACACAGTCTGAAAACTACTCTTTTGAAGCATCATTTGACCAAATTTCAGGCAATAATAAAAAATTTACTTACTAAAATTTTCAAATTTTTTAGGGGTCTCAAAACCCCCTAAAAAATTTTGTATGGTAAAATGAAAAAAGTAGATATAGTTTTTAAAAAATATGGTATGCTGCTAAATACCAGTCTCATTTGAAAGCTTAGGAAATTTGCTTTCCACCAATATATAACTTTGTATAGTTTAGGGTAAGCAGTATATGATATTTACTAATCAAAAATGGGTACTATACCTCATGTCAGTTTAAAACCCCCCAAAAATTTTTTGACTTACCTTTACTAAATTATAATTTTTGGAAAAACTACACCCTTTAAAAAGATAAAATGAATTGCAAATATTTCATCACTAAAATTGTCATTTTGTATCAAGTTTCCAAGGAGACAGAAACTAAAATACAAGTTTAAAAGATGGCAGAAGTTTGAATTCTCTAAATCAAAGTTTGCTGTATCCCTTTTGTTTCTCAACAAATGGGAGGGATGTAAAAAAACTTCTGTTTCATTATTAGTGACAACATATTCTATTTAAACTTGATATTTTCTGAATCTTGAAGAAATTCCCTGTTCAAAAATACTTAATGTTGCATGGTTTAGGCTAATCTTTAGCAGACAATGACTGATCATATTTTAGGTACTGAATTTAACTGACAAAATTTGCTATCGGTCAGTACCGATTAACAAAAAGGTCATTGGCCTCAGAAAGTTGCAAGTTGTAGAAAACCTAGGCTTTTAGACAAGTTTTGACTGATGTACCTTGAAAGTTTATTTCCTTAGCATCATCTAGCGACCATTTCTAAAAAGATTGGTAGAAAATATAATCTGTAGTGATCTTTGAGGTAAGGGTACTTCATTTTTGAAGATGACACAGCATTTTTTGGGGGGGCTAATTTGCATATTCAAACAAACAAAATTTTTTGTTTTTATTATATTTGAAATTTTTAAGAAGTGGAGATTTCAGTGATATATAACACTTGATGTAGAAGTAAACAGATAAGTAATGATTTACAAACAAACTTTGGGTATTTTTTGATCATTAATTATGATTGATTATGACAGTTTTTTGCACTGCCACCTTATGGACATTTTTCGCTTTTTACCTAGTTACGAAAGAGTTAATACTAGGTGTAAGATTGAAGTGAAATTTCCGCTATTTTGGTACCATCCACACAGGGATTCCTCGACTTGCGCAAGTGATTGGGGAATACACAATTCAAAATTCATGCAAGTCGAGTACTAGATATTGTTTTCTTTAAATATTTTCTGGAATAACTGCTTAATGTTGTTATAGTAAAGAAACACTTGAAAGCATTAAAAGAACGTTTTTTCTATTTGAAACCAAAAAACTTTTATCAATGACTGGTTTGTACAAATAAATTTCAAATATAATACAATATTTATACATATTGTTTTTTGTTTTTCTTGAAAAAATATTGTTTTTTCTTAAAAAAAACAATAATACATATTGTTTTTTTTAAAAACCACACAAGTCGAAGATAAGGCTCATGCAACCTGAACACTTGGTATCAATAATTGGCTCGTGCAATTCAAAGTTAGAGCAAGTTGAACTCGTGCAAGTCAAGGAATTCCTGTAATTGTAATGTAGTTAAAAGCGTTACTATAATGTAGCACTTGCCTGCTGTGTTAGCTCCCTAATATGCTATTACATTGAGTTTACTGTCTTCAAGTACTATGAGAATGTGTATGCTTGATATCTGCAGTCTGTATTTACACAGTTGCTCTAAATAAAGCGGTGTGTACTTAGCCATTTCACTATTTTACCCTCAGCTAGTAAACTCCTTTTTTATTTTGTTTAACCTCATTTACACAATGTACCAACACAAGTTTACTATTTTTGCATAATTAAAACAAATATATATTTTAGGATCTAACGTAGTTAATAGGCCAAGGAAAACAGGGAAATGAATATTAACCAAGTAACAGTTAAATTAAACAGTGGACATATCATGCCTTTGCTTGGATTAGGAACATGGAAGTCAAGCATTGAGAATGTGTTCCATGCAGTCCAAATTTCTGTCAAGCATGGGTATAGACATATTGATTGTGCTTCAGATTATGAAAATGAAGAAGGCGTTGGTGCCAGTTTGGCATCTTTGATTGATTCTGGAGTTGTGAAACGTGAAGAGCTTTTTATTACTACAAAACTGTGGAATACTTTTCATCAACCAGAAGATGTTCGTCCAGCATTTGAACAATCTTTAAGCAAATTGCAATGTTCTTACGTTGACTTATACTTGATGCATTTTCCAACTGGTGAAAATGATATAAACTGTCCTAGTAAACAAGTGTGTGATGTTGATTATGTGCAAACATGGAAATCGATGGAAAAACTGGTTGTTGATGAAAAAGTTCGATCAATTGGTTTAAGCAACTTCAATGCTTATCAACTAAATCGAATCATAGATAATTGTGACATTGTACCAGCAGTGAATCAAATTGAAAATCACCCTTATCTTTGTGATGAAAATTTAGTTCAATTTTGTAAGAGTAAAAATATCCACGTTACAGCATACAGTCCATTGGGGTCTTTAGACAGAGAATGGGCTAGTAAAGATGATCCTTGTTTACTTGATGATAAAGTTTTAAATAAAATTGCTTCAAAATATCATAAAACAGTTCCCCAAATAGTTTTAAGGTTTCAGTTGCAGAGGGGAATCAGTGTTATCCCGAAAAGTGTAAGCACAAAGCATATCAAAGACAATTTTGATGTATTTGATTTTGAAATAACTCCTGATGATATGAAAAGAATATTTGGACTGAATAGAAACTGGAGAGCAATGGATATTTCATGGATCAAAGGACATAAATATTTTCCTTTTGGTGATGATTACAAAGAACCATAAAGTTTTATTGGTATGCTTAATTGTTTGCTAACTGTTTGTCTGCTAATCAAGTTGACAGAACAACAATTGAAGGGCTTAGAACGAAAAGTAAGCAAGTCACAAAATTCTACTTTTGAGTGAATTGCATTCAAAGTTTTGAAATGAGTCATAAAATCAGGTTTTAGAGCGATTTTCGTTTTTAACGTATATGAGCGTATACATACCTCATCGTAAACTTATTGCATCATTTATTGACATTTTCATTGCCCATATCTAATATTATTAATAAAATATTAATTTGGACTTGGGCACTTTTATGCCGAATTGATGGACTGAGGCACTTTTATGCCGAATTGATGGACTGAGGCACTTTTAAGCACAAATGATGGACCAAGGCACTTTCATTACAAAGCTCATTGTTCACAACAAACCAAACCTGCTTGATTACAAATTATTTGCAAAGCAAATTTTCGACACACAAGTAAAATATTTCCCCAGGTCACATTTGGTCATTGGTCAGTAACTAGTTGGGGACACAAACGGGTGCGAAAAAACATATTAGGGGGAAGGTTCAAACAAGTTGATAATAGAAGACAAAAGCATAAGTTTCTAGAAGAGAGCAAAATTTTTCAAAGGTGGCTGAACGCTTACTCAGTGGCGTATCATAAACGAACCACACTTAGCGATGACGAATTTGCTCTAAATTTATGTTGTTAAGCACTTTATGAAAAATTCTACTTAATTATACTGCTACATAAAATACTACAATAATTAAGAGTTCACTCTACTTCCTACTCATTAAAGTGCTGTGCTGACTCAGCATCTCCCAACGCAGCATAAAATGTTACATAATCCAGCTCAAAAACACACTAAAGCAGGTGTTTGATCAAAAAATTTTGCCTTTTTAATCGGCAGAAACGTTAAATGCGCATTTGGCAGCAAACTAGGATTCAACATATCCATAACAGATTTCATCTTTTTCCTCTGCTTTAAAGTCGCAAAGGGTATGCTGCATTCACTTGTCATGGAAAACCTGCCGTTGGGTAGAACACCTCTTAAACAACAGATCCCTAATGCTAGCAACGTTGTTTGAAGGTGTTAAATATGGATTAAAAGCAGCCTCGTAGTTTTTTACTTTAGCAACTGGAATGGAGTTGTCCTTTAAATCCTCAGTAAGGGGATGCTATACATAAACAATCTTTAATGGGTTGACTCGATCAGTGTTTCTTATCAATTCAACCCATTGGGAGAGTATAGAAACTTTGTCTTTCTTCTTTTCCTTTCAATTCGATCAAAATCCCTGTTGCAAGGCATGCGACTATGGCCTGAAAGTGGGAAAAAGACGTGGATTTCACCCAACCTGCTGTTGGCAGCTGCATACAGATACGTAAAGATATACCAGTTTTTATTTTGAGAAAAACAGTTGTCTGCAAAGATATACAGCTTAGTTGTCTCAGAAAGCAGGTACCTTATATAAAAATCTGAACAAAAAAGTACTTTGTTTGGTCCTTTGCCAACATAGTTGCTAGGTCTTGTACTATGTTATGTATGCAGAAATTGTAAATCCAAAGTTGGCATTCATAGTTTTCTTGTGATATCCCAGTCAGTGGCAGTGGCATATTTTGATAATCCATTGCAATAACTGCAGAACTGTGGATGTCTTGGCATTTTATGTAGATTCTTGAATCTGGAGTGTAAAAACATCTGCTTTTTGATGATTAAGCTCAATTTCTTGCTTAAGCTTTTTTTGTAATTTTTTGTCACAAGCAATTTGGGCCTTTTTCATATCCACTTCTTTTTTTCACGCAAATCAGAAATATCACTTCGTGGATATCCAAAACTGATACTACACTCATAATCGAAGATTTGATGATAAAAGTTCTGTGCATTTAAACTACGATAGTGAAGAATCAAGATATTTTTTATGCTTGTTTTGTGTGCAGGTATAGTAACTCTCGTGAGCTGAAAATAATTTGATATGCTCAGACACACACAATTTTTAGTTGCCTCATCAACTTTTAGTGGTTTGCATGTGACCCACGGTCATCCAAAATATTAGCAACTTTCCTTTCAAGTCTTGACTCTTTTATTCCGTGTACACCCAGAAATGCTTCCTGACAAACATGGATGGTCATTCTTTCAAATGTGACACTGTATGTGAAACTCTTGCGTTGTCTTCCATTTTTTTGTCTGGGTATTCTTCTGATCTTTTCAGAAGATTTAACTTGAACACAGCCACGCAGGTAGGTGTTTTCAGTTGAATGATCTTTCAAACTAATAAAAGTCTGAAATATTTTGTTTACTCTTCTAGAGCAAAGAACGAATAACATTTATGTCGACATTCAATGATGGGCTGTTGTCATGCAGGAATTTCTTTTCCACTGTATGTCACATGTTCTAAACCTGAAATGAAAACAAATACAGTTGATCTACTGAGTATCTACTACACATGTGCTTACAACATGGCCATGCATGCATTTTTCCCAAAAACCATTAAGCTCATTACGACTACCATATATTTTAAGATACCAATAACTATAGAATCGGTAATTTGAAAGCATTGACAGTTTATTTCAAATGAAAACCTACTCACAGCATGCCTGCTGATATATACCTGCTGTTCTATCTCTTTACGTTGGTACAAGTAAGTTTAAAGTAAATGACAGCACAACCTGATAATTACGACTTCTCGGATGATATATTTTAAAGTCAGAAGAGAGTGATTCACTTTATGATAAAAATAGCATAGCATAATGTGGTAAGTCCAGCAATGCTAAAATTGTCTACATTATTATATGTGATTAGTTCTTAAACATAAATAAGCTTATGAATAGGTCTATTGCTCACCTTCAGCTTCTGCTTTTTTAATTTTTGAAGCACACCATCAAGAAGGATTAGATTTTTTCCATTTTGCTTTAGTTGGTGAAGAAGTAGCCAAAACATTTGAAGTTGTCGTGCTTGATCCATCAATTTCATTACTGGGTACTGGTAGATCCGGTACCGGTACGATGGAATGCTCTATAACAATAATTATAAACTGCTTGTATTTACTCATGATATAAAAAAATGCTTGCTTCATTGAAGTAACCTAAAAGCCATAAGGCTAATTTAGAGTACTGGTAAGATGTGAAAGACACAAATATTAGCAAGGCCAATCCTGCCTAAATCAGAAGAAAAAGTTTTGTAAAAGCCTTCATGCTTGCCTAGCAATAGCATTTACCTACATTCTCATTGCTCATTGACGGGAGGGGAAGCTTAAACTAAACCTCGCCCCAAACCTAAAACTAGTATGTTGGCTTTACATAATTTTGAAAGTAAACCTAAAGCCTACAGGCTTTTTTTCTAGGCCACTAGGATGTGATTGGTTCTGGTGCAGCTTAAACTTTAATTTCCACATAGCTTGTAAGATATGCAGGTGGGTAAGGGTACGATTACAAACCACACCAACGGCAAACTCAGGGGTTTTAGTGGCATCGTATCAGTTCACATCTATACGTCCATGGGTGTGAAGCTTAAAATGAACTTGGTCCATACTCCTTCAAACAAGCCTAGATCATCGATGTAGGAGTTGAAATAGAGTTAGCCTACTAACTATATCGAGCAGACCATATTTTTATCCTACTCATACAGTCATGATCCGTCACCAACGCGCTAAACTGGCCATTTCTAATATTTATCTTAATTCATTGAACTATGTTTTTATGTACTTACTTTATCTTTCACTATCCCTAATAGCCGAGCGTTTCAGCAGAACACCTATTATTTTGAAGTCCTTGATGTGACTCAACTGAAAATTAAACGCAGTTTACCAACTTCCCGTGAGAATGCTCTTATCACTAAGCAATTGCCAAACAGATCAACATTTCACACAAACGAATCCCTGCTCATGATAAAATAAAATTACTGTAGCACTTGACATAAAATCGCAGTGTGATTGAATGAAATGGGCTCAGTCTCTTTTGAACAAAAACAAAGGGACTTGGTTACTTTTAGAAAAAAATTCGGTATTTCTGGCAAAATTTCATTTTGAAAATACGGACTTTGGAACTTCCCTCGCAATTAATATTTTGCTAGGTGGTAAAGGACATCGAAAGCAACGTGCTGCAAGGGCTAACTCAATTTGGATGAAAATGTGACTTAGTTACTTTTCGTTCTGAACCCTTCAATTTTTTGATGCTTTCAATGATTTATTTGATGCTACACGCTTGTGATTGTACTGTTATTTTAAGTCTCTTTTCCAGTCTAAATCATATATTTTTATAGTGCTGGGGGTGATATTCTCTGATGGAGCCTTGCTTGTGAATTGTAGATTTTACTGAGAATCAAATCCGTATATGATGCAGGCAACACCTTCTTAATGGATAAAGAAATATTACTATTTCCGTGGCTTACTTGTAAAATAACATGCCTACCGTTGAATTAATATGTTGCTTATTTTTATGTTACTTCGAGCTCAATGTTTTTGATTTTTTATGGTCTAAACATAGTTTTTTGTTTCTGCAACAGTTCTGCCTAAAATGCGTTTTTTGTTAGCCTACTGTTTGTAAAGCACGATTATTATACAATTTGATTTTTGTAGGAAACTGTTTGATCTTTTTTGTGTCAAAATTTTGGAGTTCGGTGTTGTAATTTAATATATATAGTACCTTGTTATACACTTATGTGTACTGTCTTTTACTTTTTTGTCATTGATGCTAATTTGAAATTATACCAATGTCAGAAAAATGCGGGATGTCCAAAAATTATCAGTACAATTTGAAAGATTCAACAAAATTTTAATTTTTTGGGATATTTTCATTTAGTTTATTTTATAGTAAAGGAGGTACTTAAATGTTTTTTCTCTTGATAAGTTCTTTTTGAAATAATCTGGTTTGAAATTATAATTTGTGTAGTAGTTAAAAGCAGAATCTTTGAATTTAGCAGCAAAAGTGGAATTTATGAAAATGAGCACTCGGCAGAAAAAAGCTTAGTGGATTTCCTGGTTTACAAAAACAAAGTCAAACATTCAACCCCAGCGAAACTTCAGGCGCCAATATGAAGAGAGCCACTTGCGATGTCTATCATTTGATCATGGCATAAAATGTTTATGAAGACTGGTAGTGTGCTACTCCGAAAGGTAGCGGATCAACTTTTAACATCAGAAGAAGAAACTGAATCTGTGCTTGCGGCATATACCCGAATCCCAAGAAAATTTATATATATGGCTTCTGCACAGTTATAAATTTCATACTGCACTAGTCATAGCTTTGCATAAAAGCTTGCGACTTGATGCATGTAAAGTGCAGTTACTTCTGGCGCTTTTATATCTGAAGATAAGCCGCAACGAAAAGAGGTTGCACTTACCATGCTTGAATGGCTACGTTCAGATCCAGGGTTTTAGAAACGTGTTTGCTTTCGCAAATGATGCACACGCAGAGGTGTACCTATACATCTAGAAACTTGAATTATTTCCCGTTACTATAAAACAAACCAAATGAATATCTCTCAAAAAATAAAATTTTGTGAGTTTTTGAAATTGTAGCGATAGTGTATGGACAAACTGTGTAGTCGGCATGGAGAGGCGGCAAAAATGCCCATGAGGTTTTTAAACTCAACTGTCACTTTAACTTAAATCAAGAATATAATATGATCACAACAACAATATTGTGCTTGTAGCAAAAAATGAAAATGACTAGTAGAGTCAGTCAAATAGGAGAATCTGTCGTGCTAATGTTAGCCATATTGTGGTAAATGTACTGAAGAAAAAAGTCCAAAAATTTGACCTAAAAAGAAAGGATTTTATGGAGCCAACAAATTGGAGGATAAGAGAGCAGTTTATTGCATGTATGTGAGGCAAATTCGGCCACCTCTAAATGTGGGAAAAACACCGAATTTCAAAATATGGAATATTACTGCTTTTGCACAGCTAGTAGTTGTTTTAGTAAAATCAATTCTTACTTTTTGGTTTATGTACGTTAGCTCGTACTCTATTTGCTAGTCTTTAGCTGTGTCATTAGTGGAAAAGTGGATCTGTTTTATATTTATTTTTGAAAAACATTTTTCAGAACCGATTTTTTGGTGAATATCTGTGATTAATCTTTTTGCTAACTTGCTTCTTGACCATTGTTTAAAGCATTTGAATATGGGTCGGTCAAGATCAAGATCGCGGGAGAGGAAAAAACGGTCCCAAAGATCTCGATCGCGTGAAAGGAAAAGATCACGTGATAGAGATAGGAAAACACGTGATCGCAGAAGGTCTCATTCCAGGGAAAGAAAAAGGTTAGCGATGGCAGCTGAAACACATATTGCTGGTATGAACAAAAACTGATCACCGACACTGATCCTTATTTTCAGGTATCGTCGTTCTCGGTCTCCTGATCACAAAAAGAAAAATGTTGAAGAAATTGCTAAATTAATCAAGGAAGAAGAGGAGGAAATCCCAAAGAAGAAGGTATTGGGCGTTTGTTCATAAGAAAAATTTTTAAATTGCTGCAAGCAAAAATTTTTTTGGGAAGCAATTATCGTGAAAGGTATTCCAATAATGGTGAATGTGCTACCAAGAGTCAACATTATCTAAATATGTTTTATCAAAATATCATTTTGATTTGTATCAACAAAATGCTATTTACGTACGTTATTTTATTTTATTTTATTGAGATCGCCCGTTTCAGAGTTGCAACTTGTTTGCTTGAATTATTTGAGAACTTTTGAAAAATTTACTGCTCCTTTATATCCGCCACTCACAGAAAATCATTGTAAAATACCTTGCCCAGGAGCATAATAGTTCTTACCCCAGTGCTTTGTAAATTGAGTGTCATGACCTCTCGTGGTGTTATTTTAATGTTTTAAAAGCGTCGCTGGGATTCTCGGATCTGCTGATGAGCCTTTGAAAAAATGAACACATAATAGGATTTTCTAACTTTGATCACCAAAAGCAAACTCGACTTTATGAAAGTTCAAAAATATCGCATTCAACTAGTGATTGCCGAAAATTTTGTTTCAAAAGAAAAAGGCTGCGCTTTGGACATGATCATTGTGAACGCTTAGAAAAAGTATATCTCCGAAAATAAGGTCTACTACTCAGATATAAGTTTTGAAACATCGACTTCAACGAGTGACAAAAAAATTTGTTTAAAAAAGCGTGCGCCATGGAAATAAACATTAAAACTTTTTAAAAATAATCTCGGTAAAAAGTCTTTGTGCTTTACAAATTGATCGATGTCTTCCAAAACAACTAGCAAAAGACTAAAATTATTGCTGTGTTGAATTGTGTAGTGCGTCGTAACTACAGCAAGTTTTTCAAATGCGTCACATATACAGCAGTTTGAAAACCACTCTTCTGCCCAATTTTTTCAAACTATTAGCTGAAAATGCATTTATAAATATAGCCATCACTGTGATGTAGTGGTGTTTTAATTATTGTAATACGAATTCAAAGCTCATTTAAACACTAGTGGTACATCTGTAATTTAAAATCTTTTGTTACTCCTGTGAAAAGTCTGGTTCGAAAGTGAGTAGGTAATGCCAAACATCATTGAATCAGCATGTCTTAGCCCTGCAAAGCAGGGAGGAGGAAAAAGACCCAAAGTTTTAAATGTGAATAATTCAAAAACTTATTATTATGTTATATAGTGATATTTCAAAGCTATGTTTAAAAATGAGTCTTGAATATCGTCATGTGGTGGAATTTGTGCCCTGAGATAATAACACTATTTTAAATCAGCGCTCAATAACAAGTTTCCCGATATAAAACAACAAGTGCATTTTACGATTAAGTAAGCAAAGCAGAGTCGTAAGCTGGCCCTGTATTTTAGGTTTTTGTGTTCAGCTAGACCCGAACCCGAGCTGAACCCGAAAACTTATTTGGCATCTGAATTACGCCCATAAGTTAAATTTACCAAATAAATCAAATTGACACTCAGGATTAAAGATCTATTGGATTAGCTATGATAACTACATAGTGTTGCTGATAGTCTGCGAAGAACAGCACACTTCCCCATTCGCTCCCTTATCTACGCTGCTACCTACGCGAGTACATTCAGCGCGGCACGCTGATTACAATTACATCACTGTTTCTGTAGAAGGAATGATTTGTGTGAACAGTTTGTGTAAATAAAGTGAAATGACGAAGCATGTAAGGCAGAGTGTCATGGTAAATTCGGGCTCGAATCCGCCCCCATTTTTTTTTTGAAAACTGAATCTCAAATCCGATTCAAAAAACCTTGCCCAATTTAGTGTGATTTAAAGATATCTTACGTACTAAGCTAAAACTGGGTGAATATCACAATGATTCGATAAGCAGTTTTGTAAATAAGATATTTTCAGACACAACCTTTGAGTTTGGAAGAAATGGTTTTCAAAAAGAAAGCTGAAGAACAAGAAGCTGCAAAGGTTAGATTTTATGTCGTATGTTAATGCTTCGGACTAACAAAACAGCATTTCTGATTTCAAAAATAACATCTGTTTGAAAGGAAAACTTTTTTGACATTCTATGTTATTGCTTGATATTGCCTCCGATAAATTTGCTGATTGAAAATTTTTCCTGGTTGAGGTAACCTGCCTGATGTGCGTTTTTTCAATGTTTCTGGATCCCAACCATATACTAGTACACATACCAATGGTTTCATTAGTGACCATCGTCCCCAAATGGTGCTATGCCCATTATGACTCCGCTGCAGCTTTTCACAGGAAAGCTGCTGATGCTGCTACTGTTTTAATTAAATACCTTGAGATAATTTTTGTGCTTTTGATTTTTCGTTTGATAATATTTGCTGTCTCGTCGGTTAGCAAGCTGCAATGATTGGTAAAGAATATTGCGGCAACTTCGCGCTGTCTTCCATCCAGTCAATCACCCTCTAGTGTGTGTGCTTTCTATTTGCAGCCAAAGTTTTTGAGCAAACAAGAACGTGAAGCGGCTGCATTAGCTAGGCGACAAGAACAAGTAAATAAACAGAAGAAAGAATTCGAAGAGTTAAGAAAGAAACAGCGAGATATATTTGATGAAGGCAAGAAATTACTGGGTGAGTTTTAGACTGTGTTTCGACGGTTTTGGTTTCGCGTAGTTGAAAATTAAAATAATGATGATGTGTACCTCCTCCTTGATGTGAAGGCACGGTAGGATATGGAAAATCGAGACCTTACACTAATTAAAACGGTAACTAGCATGCTGGTGGGTTAAGGGGAAAGTGGCAGCCATTTGTACTGCATCATAAATGGATCTATAGCCTCGTCGCGGCGCACTGCTATTGTTGCGTGCCCAAAAGTTGCCTGTGTGACCGGCGAAGTGGTGAAGTGATTAGAGCGCTTTCTTCGCAGTCGGTAGACCTGAATTGTCGATAATTTCCTTGTGGAGTCATACCAAACAGTTTAAAAATCGGCTTTATTAAAGAATTGGCCGTATTACTTTAAGCAACCTGGAATCTAATTCTAACTTTGGTTAATCCTTACTTTAACCAAGCAAAATTCAGAATGCAGCCTCAATTCCAAACCTTAATCGCTGATTCGCAATTCCGAGTCCAATAGCACCCAATTTTACATATCTAGCATTGCGGCTGCTTTTCTTGTAGACCCTAAAAATGACATTCTCAGATCACTTGCTTGATATTCAGCAACAGAAGTAATGTGAAGGGTGAAATACAAAACTGGGTTTACTCAGTTCTTCAAAAAAACGAAATGCGCTTCAATGGTCTGGACAGTTAGCCACTGTTGGCGGCACAACAACAAATAGTGGCCTTGTATGTTTGCTATTGTGTGCTGAATGTTTAGAGGATCCTCGTGAACGGGAACGCAGAGAACGTGAAGAGAGGAGACGGCAGAGAGCTGCTGGGGAAGGGCAAGATGAAGATCGACTCGATAAAGATGCAATTAAAGAACGAGAGGTCAGATTACTGCCCCGTTGCAGTGATAGTTTCCTGGTTTCCTTTGCCAGCTTTATGGCACAGGGTTTGCTTAAAATAGTAGTGACCTACCGCACGTCATTCTACGAAAACAAAATAATTTTCAGCGACAGCTAAGTCATAAAATGGAAACGCAGTAAATAGAAATAATGAGAGATTTACTCTGTAAAGTATGTTAGAAAACTGTTTAGGCGATCAAAGCAAAGTATTTGGGAATCATCAAAAAGAAGAAAAGAGTGCGTCGGTTAAACGATCGAAAGTTTGTGTTCGATTGGGACGCTGGAGATGATACTTCGATTGACTATAATCCGATGTAAGTGACGTCAGTAGTTCTGTTATTTCAATGCGCTTGTTTGCGATCTGGATAGACGGAAAAAACTTCACTCTGATTTGCAAACCAAGCAATGCACAGTTTCAGGTAAAAGCGCTCAGTGCCAACTCAATAGATGTGAACACAAATTCTATAAGTAATCGTGGCTGAAGGATAAGCTTTCGTTACACACAACCGAAGTGATTTTGTGCATTTAACTTCTTTACTTGATGGATGATAAACATACAACATCGTGGTTTTAAGCACTGGTTTTCTCTTGCTTTTAAGCTGTCTTACCAATTTGTCAATGTATTACAGCTATAAAGAAAAACATCAAGTGCATTTATACGGCCGTGGTTTCATTGCTGGCATTGATGTAAAATCACAGAAAAAGCAGCAATCGGAATTTTATACTGAATTGATTGAAAAACGCCGGACGGTGCAAGAGAAAGAACAAGAAAAGTGAGAACCAGTTGATGTACTTTGTCAATGTCAAGCGACTGCTAAACGTGTTTATTATCAAGTAAATATGTGCGCGACTCAATAGCAATTCATTGGTTTAAATATTGTCCTCGTTCTTCTGACTTTGAGATTTGATCTTCATCGTCACCATGAATAAAAAGCTGTTTGAAATACAAGTACATAGATGGATAAGTTATTCTACGTACTATGGCGTTTCCATGCTGATGATTGCTCTTCTTTTATGGAATCAAGTCTTGCTGTAAAAAAGAGCATACAATTTTCACACTTAAACTAGTGAAAATATGCTGATCGAGTTGGGGAAAGTGGCAACCGTTTTAGGCCAATCCAAAATGTAGATCAGCAGCTATACCTTCAACGAGACCGCTATTGTTGAGCTCCCATTGCACACTTGGTGATAACACGTAATAAAACAGTGACGGAGCAGTTTCACTATTGCAACCTGGTTGAAGCACGTGTAAGGTTGTGGTTGCAATTTGACTTGTGAAATCAATGGACTCACCGAACATGTGTTCTGTGTTTCAACACCACTCGCATTATCTACTTCTACGTCAAACATAACTGCTACAGGCATTTGCCGGTACTTCAAGTTGTTGTTAACTTTGGAATTCAATTTTTTTAGGAAGCGGCAGAAAGGCTTACTGAAGAAAGAGCGGAAGCGTTTGTGGGATGATCGACACTGGAGTAAAAAGGAGCTGAGTGAAATGGCGGAGAGAGATTGGAGAATTTTCCGGTGCGTATTGTTACATTAAAGTGCTTTTGCGCTATTTCTTCTTTAAAGAATTTTTTTATTAGTGTTCTTGCTACTCAAGCCTTCATTAATCGTAATGTATCTTCCGGGGAAGAAAAAAGGTTAATGCTTTTTGTGCTTTCTTTGCTAGTTTGTAAGGACAAGCTGTAAAAAACACTTTCAACGTGGGCAAGTGCCACTTTTCTAAGGAGGTAGACGTTGTGGTCGAGTAGGTTGGAGCACCGTTTTGTAGCGGTATTGGTTCATCTGCCCCTCCGTTTGCTTGGGACGGAGGTACGGCGCAAACGGCATTTCAGGTTTCAGCGAACGGTAATCCAGGTTCACGCCGTCAACCTAATTGAATCAAGCTAGGAGAAAAGCGGCAGCCAATTTCGAACCAGTCATGAATGCAAATTACTGACTGGTATCCCCACCAACCAATAAGGCGTACTGCCATTGGTGAATACTCAAAAGTGACCTCTTACAACATGCCGGATGAGCAGCTTCACTGTTCTAACCCGGCGAAGCACGTGCAGGCCCTGTGTGCCCCATATAGATGGTGGCATTCCGTTAAATGTCTTGCCCAAGGACACAGCGACCAAGCTTTCCGGCTTGTTTGCATACTATCCCTTTTTTGTGCTGAGCGCTGAGCAGGGAAGCTGTGAATACCATTTTTAAAGTTTTGGTGTGGCTTGACTTGAAAAATGACCGCCAGATGTACCCACTGCAAAGCGGACACTGAAACCACTACGCCATCGCGCCGGTAAATGATCGCGTGTTGAAACCTCGCAATGGTTTTATTGCCTCCTTGCATTTTGCGTAATATCTCTTGAGGTAGAAGCGCGTCATGTCGGCATTCCTGGCACGGAAGCGAATGTGGTCCTTAGTCGCTCGGAAGAACCGAAAAATGTTTTTCCTCGACCCAAGGACAATAGTTTATGATTCATCTTGAGGATTTTGCAAATCCTCGTTTTGGAAAAGGTGCTGAGTTTTCTCTTCCAAAATACTTTCGGTTGCCGCAGCATTTCCCTTTTCGCTTGACATTTGCAAAACTGTTATTGGTGAGGGCTCTCTTCGTAGCAAGGTGTTCCTTTGAGGTGACTTAGTCTGTGGGTCGCAGTGGATTCTGCGAGCCTCATTTTGCAGCAAAAGCCCGAGTGTCTCCATTAGGTTCTCCATCTGTCATGAACATGCTTGCGACGCTTGTGCCACGCATGTTTGCTATTGCATATGGAGAAAACGAGTTTGTGTTGTTGCAAATGAAGGGTTTTGGTTTGGGGGACGGGACAGGCTCTGCTGAGGAGTCCAAAAGGATGAAAAGCATCCAGCGATGGTCTTGTCAAATTGGATGGGGTACATTGTTTGCAATGCACTGTAAATTGTTTTCAATATAATGTTTGTGATTTATGTCGGTGTGAATCTTCAAACCAACACTGTTATTGTTCGTTCACAGAGAGGATTATAATATCACGACGAAAGGAGGAAATATTCCTGAGCCAATTCGAAAGTGGAAAGAATGTGCCGACCTTCCTGCTGAAATTCGTGAAGTCATTGATAGGGTAGGATACAAGGTAAGTGAATATCCAAGCCTCTGGTAGGCTCGAACTCCTGGCCTGCTTTTTGTCAAATAAATTATTTGTGGGTCGCTGTAACTTTCGAAGTGCACGTACGCAGCTTGCACTGTTTATCTGCAGTGTAGTTGAAATGCACCGTACCAGTAGAACTGGTAACTTTGAAATTAGTCGGCGCTTGTGGTAGTGTGCATTGTTCTATCAGTGCTAATGGCTCCAAAGAGGTCCTGTTTGCACTCATGTTTCAAGATTATTTGTAAGTGGAGATGTACCGATACCACATTTTAAGCCGATACCGATACTACTACCGATACCAACATTTAGAGCCGATACCGATACTGCCGATACCACCGATACCTTTTTATCTATTGAGCACCAACAATAAAAACTTTGTAAGCAGTACCAAAGAATGTATTTAGTAAATCTAGTTTTTTATTGCATTTTGAATTTTTTTCTTGGTACTTATCTATCATTATTCCTCACAATATTTTTGCAAATCTGTAAAAAAAGTGAACAAATCAAGCAGTACTTTTTATAGCAATATTCTAAAACAATGGATTGAATATCATTATTCAAAGAAAATAGGCTTACCTTACAACCATAAAAGATTAAAAAAATAAAATAAAATGAGAAAGTAACAATGCCGCAACTGAAGAAAAAAATAAGCTTGACAACATAATCAAAACCCCTCGGCAAGTGAAAATTTTCCATAGACGTATTAATAAAAAAGTATTTGCCAGTTGCAGCTATTAACAAACAAACAGCACTCACAAGTCAAAACTAAAAATATATACTACTAAACTGCAGCTTTACTAGCAAAAAAGCAGCTTGGTAAGTCAAAATTAAAAAATGTGTATATCATACTTAAAAGAATCAAAACCATTCACAAACTGCATACTCTTTTTATCAAGCAAAGTGCCCCTCATATTAAAGTCGAAACTAAAAACTTTCTCATCACTCCCTCCTCTCAAAAATTCATTGCTACGTAAATTGCAGATAACTTTTTTGGCATCAGTAGCTTTAGCATTAAAAAATTTCCATACAATGCTTTTATTAGAAGTAATTTTTATTAACCACTGCCTCTGAAGCTAAAAGAGAAACTGAAATTTATAGAATACTTTCGATATGTCTATTTATTTAAGCACAATATTGAGGACTGCACGATGTTTGGAACCTGTTTGGAAGACCCCTCCCCCTGGTCATTATTGATACATTACAAATCGTTAATTATGTTACAAATCCAATCCTGTTCCAGGGGGGAACAAAAATTTTAATATTTATACAATGAAAAAATTTAACAAAAAATTTTTATTTTTATTTTGTGCTTAAAAAGTATCGGTAGGTATTGGCTATATTTAACCGATACCGATACTACTACCCGATACTATAAAAATAGGCCGATACCACCGATACCGATACTAAAGTATCGGTACATCTCTACTTGTAAGCAATTTTCTGGTGACCAGAGGCTTTACGTAAGGAACTCTTCCATCGGGTATCTTTTTCAGGAGCCGAGCACCTCCCCACGATCTTGGTCAGAACCCCCATGCTGTGGGGAGTTGCTCGGTTTGTGGGATTCCATAGCCTTCCGGTTCGCCTCCAACCCGAAAAAGGGGCTTGGTGTCAACTACAACCAAACTTACAAAATTCTTTTGAGTATTATGGAAATGGTGTACGTTTTGAGCGCACTGTTACTTTTTTCGCATAACAGGAGCCAACCCCGATCCAGCGTCAAGCAATTCCCATCGGATTTTTGAATCGCGATATTATTGGCGTCGCCGAAACGGGTTCGGGTAAAACTGCCGCGTTTTTGATTCCCCTGCTGACATGGATAACGTCACTACCTAAAATAGAAAGGTGAGCTTGTTTCTGCTTATATTTGCTGCCGAAATCACAGCCTCTACCCGGCGCTTAAAGTATTGACTGATCGCATTATTTGCATTAAAAATGTCATTGACGTGGGCTTAGCAGGCTGGAGCTTCGTTTCATGACGGCAATGATTTTAGCGGTCGCACCTTTAACCACTGCTTTCGGACCTTTTTCAACTCACTACCCATTTGCATTGACGTTTTTCGCGGGAGCACTACGAAATACTGCCGCAATAGTAGAGAAAATTAGCTAATTTTTTTGTTAAATATTGTTTTGAAATGCTTTACGAGCAACTGGTTGGGAGGTGCTACGTTATACAGTGACTGTGCAATCATGATGTTGGGAAATCTACTTTACGATGTGCTCTTGATGGGTTCTAACAAGCAGCGAATTTATTGCGGGTAAATCTATGTGATTGAAGCGAAATGTTGAAGTGTGGAATTTGAAGCAGGCCTGGGCCTGCGGAAGGACGTGACTTATGCCCCGCGTCTACAGATTGCATTTTTAGGTTGACCAAGCCCATAGCCTGCCGGGCAAGGCCAGGGGTGTCTCATCACTATAGCTCAAAAGTCGGCGATCGTTTTAAAAAGTCGATCTCCAAAAAAGGGTCTTCAAGTATGTTTACTGACTTGAATTGGCAAAAGAGTCTTTATTAAAACGTTAATCTCCAAAAAAAATAAATAAATAAATGAATAAAAGACCCCCGCGCAATACGCAGTCTTACGTCAATGTGCACTTTAAAAACTCTTAAATGGCCGCGGATTCTTCCACTACTTTGAAATTGGCCCGTTTGCCAAAAAGATGACACATTTCTGGTCTTATGGTTAATGTCACTTTTTCTGTTTTACGAGCGAGAAGGAAGAAATGAAATATGTGGTTTGATGGCAGAGTTATTCTACACAAAACGTAACAGCGCAAACGAATTGTTGACAGACGTGGCTTAAATCAATAGTTTTGATTACAAATACTCCATAGAAATTAATTTCGGAAACGAGGAGGAACTACTTTTTTGGGCCTTCATTAGCGAAACTGTAGAAAAATAAAGGACTTTTTTAGCGAAAATTACGTAATAAATCGATATTACTGCAAAATGAAATTCGTAATTTTGCAACACTTCGGATACTTACATAGAAACGGCAATAGTTTACTAATCTACGCTGCTATGCTGATAGACTTGAAGACGCTGACAAAGGTCCTTACGCGATTATCCTTGCTCCCACTCGTGAGCTTGCGCAGCAGATTGAAGAAGAAACGATCAAGTTCGGCAAAGAGCTGGGTATTCGAACAGTAGCGGTGATTGGAGGTCTTTCGCGTGAAGAGCAGGGATTTAAACTTCGAATGGGATGCGAGGTATGCTGGGGGAAGGGATCAATGCCATTGTTAAAAGTGGAAAAGGCCTCGATGTAGACCAGGCTTAAGAATAAATTAGTCCAATGTTTAGCGCTGCTGTCGCTGTGCTCCGAGTAAAGGATGATAAAACATGTTATGGCGGTCTAGGTGAGCAGCTTCACTGTTTGATCCAGCGTATTGTGATTTAGATTGTTATTGCGACGCCCGGTCGCTTGATTGACGTGCTTGAGAACCGCTACATTGTTCTAAGTCAATGTACCTACGTTGTACTGGACGAGGCCGATCGGATGATTGACATGGGTTTCGAACCCGATGTACAGAAGATCCTAGGTAAGGAGTGTTTTTCGTGTTGGAATGCACGATGGTAGACGTTTACCGCATCAGCAAAGTTGTCAGAGTGTAATTTTTTCCAAAAAAACAAAGAAGTTGGACGTCATACTGGCCCAGCGAAAAAATTGATTTTGGACTCTTACTTGACACTACTGCAAATTTTCCAAGGTCAGCATCTTGGGTCTTCTACCAGGCGTACAACTTCCGTTTAATAGTACGGAAGTAGGTTGTAAGCTACTATTAAAAGTTGATTGCAATAACACAGTGGCTTCCAAAGTGGGTTACACTGAACCCTAAGGTTCCATGAAAAATATCACGGGCTCCAGAAGAATCTGCTTAACATTATATCGATAGCAGGAGCAGTTACTTTTTATAAACATTTTGGTACGATCCGAATTTTAAACAATTTAATGGGTGTAAATTATTTTCTTCCTCAAAACTAAAATAACGACAGCTTAAATAAATAGTTTGCGTGGCTTTTTTTAGATGCGGTGTTTCCCTGGCGGCTAAAATAATTGTGCTGTGTTCCGTGTGTAAAAAAACTTTGCAACCAAGGCTGTGAGCTTTTGTGACGTACAATTTGTAACTGAGGAAGGGCATGAAGCCGGAATGAATTAGGATCGACATATTCTTTGTAAGAGGAATGAAAGGTTTATAAATATTTGCCTCAGCTAGGGTGTCACAACAAATTTACGGATGAGTGTGTATCGAAATGCTCGTCCGTGTTCTTTCACAAAGCACGCAGTGATTATTTGTTTCATTTGTCAGCGCAAACAAATGAATGTATTTTGAAAGGAATGGTCTGTAATTTTGATAGCTGTTTATTATTGTAGACCCCGTGCAGATAAATGTTTTTGCTTGTTGCTAAGTTTTGAAGATTTTGTTATCTTCGTACAGCCTTTTCTCTGGTTTACCATTTGTTTGTTTAAAAATATTTAATGTTTTTTTTTGTGCGAATTTTTTTTTTTTTGCAGAAACTGAGGATGAATTAGCGAAATTAATTTTTTTGTGGCAAATTACTGTCTAAGCTGACTTTGTTACTGTTTATTAATAGCAGACCCTTTTTCAACATCAGTGCAAACAACAAATGCAGCCGTTATGGTGCTGTGGTAATTTTTCTTGACTTAAGAACAAAAGGCCAATCCTCGAAACTTTGTTGAAACACCTTTGGTATTCGTTAGGAAGAACGTCTTGAATTTGAGTGCTGTTTTGTTCCAGTAAAAAGCCATGTTCGCGAGCGAATTGGTGATTGTAGACCCACATTTTGGGCGAGCTCGTCAAACCTTTTAAAGGTGGGAAAAGTGGACTTACATCTAGCTTTATTGCATGGAACCTAGATCATACTGTGTTGTCACAGTTCAGATGGAGTTTCGCTTCTAAATGCTTCTCGATATTCTTATGGTTGTGCTTCGCAATTAGGCTAATTTAGGTCAACATTTTTGCAGAGCATATGCCTGTCACTAACTTGAAACCTGATGACGATTCCGCAGAAGACAAAGTACTGATGAAATCAAACTTTCTATCGAAGCATAAAATGCGGCAGGTAAATTCATTTTCAAACGAGGTGCCTTGCAATAAAAGTGATACAAACAACAATAAAACAAGAACTTCAATCCGGATCTTGCCAGTTGATGCGATGCAGGCAGCAATGAGGGGATCACGACAAGCTTTCAGCCTTACAGCGTTTTTTGAAGTTCTGTAGCACCAAGTGACCAAAAATGTCATTGTTTACAGACGGTCATGTTCACAGCGACTATGCCACCTGCAGTTGAGCGGCTCGCTCGATCGTATTTACGTCGCCCTGCTATCGTTTACATTGGTTCGGCTGGGAAACCAATTGATAGAGTTACACAATTCGTTTATATACTCAAGGAAAATGAGAAAAGGTAACAGCTAAGGACTTATGCTTATTGTAGCGAAATCTCTCTTGGCAATCACCTTGATAATGCGACGACTTTGGCAGAGTGCCCCTCTATCTATCAAGTGGTAGTTGTTCCGCATTTCGGAACAACAGACGCGAACTTTGAAGTACAATTCCATTTAAACGCCACTGATATTCGTCCGGAGTTCACGGTGCTGTGTTGTTTAAGTAAAATGTCTCGTTCAAAAGCGAATGAATAGTAACAGACACAGGCTGAACCAGCACGTTAAAGCCTGCAAAGCGGGCATAGTTAAAAGTCTAGCGAAACGCATTGTATTTTGTGGTTTCCGTTGGGGAGCAACCCATTCCCTCCACTTCTGCTTTAGGGTCCAGGTGATCGGCTTGTGGGGATTCCTTAGTGTTTGTCCTTACCGGAGGTTGCCAGTTGCGATGGCTTAGTAAAGCGAAGACACTTGCCAGCAACGTGGTCGAATGGGTTGAAGCGCTGAGCGTGGTGGCAATGATCGTGAGTTCGCACCTTACGATGGCTACCTTGCTGTACCGTGAAAAAGGCACTTTATGACTGTTTCCACTGCTTGATTGCACTCAGTGTTGGTGAAACAATGTGCTGCACTCGCACTACCGGCTATTCCAAAGGGACAATGAACGCAGCGAAGTTGTATCATGCTGCTCATGGCTGCCGTCAACCTTTCTTCGTCTACTGCCAACATCTCCGGCAAAAATCACCTTTCGCCGGTGTGGTTTTTTTTCTACTTTTAATCTTTCCCGGTCATTGGTTTCTTTTGACTCTCCTGTTTTCTTCCGTCTCCTCTCTCTCATCTTTGCTGCGTCTCAAAGCTTTTGAAGGCGTAATACTATTCCGTCCACTCCTTTCTCTTTTGTTCAACTTCATCCTTCCTGCCTGGCCGGTTACCGTTTAGGCTAGTGTACTTCGATTCAAATTAATTTCTGTCCCAGTTCTTTTCGGGTGGTTTTTTCAAACCCAAGCTGGACTCCGCACAATTCTTGCTATTATTGATTATTGTAAGACGTATTACTCTGTCTGGCACTTCAGTTTCTTCCACAGGCTAATTTTCGTTGGCTCTCGTTCTTTCTTTGGTCGGTGGACTTCATTTTTTCTCTGACAGACCCACTTCTGTAGTGTTTCAAAATCACAAAAATCGAACTTTGGGAATAAGTAAAAGTGTTCCGCAAAAATCTTTTTATGGCTCTTTTTTTTTCTTCATCAATGGTCTTCCTGCTACTTTTCGTTGGTTAGCTGAGTTCTTTTTATGCTGTCAGCTTGGCCATCAGGTCTTTTTTCTCTGCACCGTCTGCTTCGGAGACCACACAATGGTTTTTATATTAGACAAAAGTGCAAATCTGAGCAGTTGTGTCTTCTTTCCAACAGGGCAAATGGAAAACTCTTCGTTTTCTGTGCGTCCTTGCACGGCTAGTCTTCAGACTCTTCTCTCTCTTTGCTCAACGCCCCTCTTCATTTCAACTCCACTCTTCTTGGGATCATCTTTTCTAAACACATATTGTCACTAAAGGTCAGGTTTTCCCTTGTCTCGAAGCTTTTCACAAAATATTCATTTTACTTGTAAATTGATTTTACGCCTTTCCTCCACGTCATCGCGGTCTTGGACGTCCTGTTTCAGTGTATGTCCACTACTACTACACACTCGCTTTCGAGGCAAACTTTTTGCTAGAACAACGCAGCTTTCCGAATTCTGGATGCCCTTCCTCACAAATACCAGTGGTACTTTTATGAAGTTTCGAATTCTAGACCTTGCGTTTTGGAGTTCGAAATTTCATAAAAGCACCTCTAGTATTTGTCAGGTAGGGCATGCGTACTTCTATGTGTTAAAAAATATTCAGCCAATAATGTGATATTGTCAACGAATATATTGTTTCTCAGGAAGAAATTGCTTGAGATTTTGGAAAAAGGAATTACTCCTCCTGTTATTGTGTTTGTCAATCAAAAGAAGGGTTGTGATGTGCTGGCAAAGTCGTTGGAAAAAATGGGGGTGAGATGCAGAATATATACCGAAGAGTCGTGATGTGGCTAAGCTGTATGCAGTAAAACATTAAGTTTGTGACCATCCAGTAACAAGCCCTATGATGCTGCGCGGAGTATTTTTTTGTTCAAATGTCTGTTACTTTGCCTTTACGAGTTGTGAGCCTAATCGTATGATGAGCTAATAAGAACAATAACCATCAGCTGTGAATCTCGGCCCTGCTTTATTGTAATAACGCGTTTCTTCTTTGAATGGTCGGCTTATGTACCGCCTTCAAATGCGACTTGTGTTGTAGTGGTGGAGATAAAGAAGAGAGCTCTAACTATTGGTGACTCCTTAGTCTTACGTAGAATGCAAATTTAAAATCACATTAGCATTAAAAACCAAAACAATTCTAAAACAAATCGAAATCTGCTTTTAGACGTTGTTTTGCTGAGTTTGTTTTAACGGAAAGTACTGCATCTTGTGGGACAACACGATGTTAAAAACTTGTTTCGTTCATAAAGTAACACAAGATTTAAAAATGCATAGGTTAGACCGTCACACTTGTGCGACCTAAACTAGGTCCACTGTAGTGGATGGTCTAAGCTATACTTTATTTAAAACCTCTAGCAACTCGTCGGTCACCAACTGCACTGAACGGACCAGATAGGTCGAAACAGTTTCACTGTCTGCAGTTTGTTTCGTTCAGTTTTACCGAATTCAATGGAGAACCATGAGTAATGAATCATGACACAAATAATTTGTCGCCACAGGCTGTTTTTCACTGATATGGTACGAATATAGCGTAGACGAGTAAGAACACAGCGAGCGTGACGAGGGAGCACAAGTTCTTCGGTAGAAATCGAGGGAACCTGTGTGTCGAAGGATTTCGATGAGACAGTACACCTCCAGTCCTAGAAAAGTGAACACGAGAAATAATGAGAAGAGAAACTACAAGGGATTGCAGAGGGCGCGAGTAGTGCTCCCCATCTGGCCAGCTTATCAGCCGCGTCATTCCCCGGGAGAAACGAGTGTCCAGGTACCCATTGTAGCCTGATAGAACAGGAGGAGAGAGAGGGCAGTTCCTGCAAGAGATTGAGGTAAAAGGAAAAATGAAGGAGAGGACAGAACAAGAGTCAGATAGGAGAAGAGAAGTGGCAGACTTGTTGGTGCTGTCGAGACCAGCCAAGAGCTTGCAGAATAGCGCAGACTTCATCGGAAAAACTTAAACAAACTTGGCCTGCTGAAAAAGAAAGAGTGGTCTCAGTGCCACAGAGAGAGCAAGTGGCAAGTACGCCAGAACCGCCTTTGCCAAAAAAAAAAGGAACAGAGCCGTCAGTCCAGAGCACCAGATTGTTAGGGGACAGAGTCAAGGTGATCGAGAGCCGTACCTTGGCGAGAGAAACGGAGATCAGAGCAAGAGCATGGAGAGGAAAGGGTTGTCTTTACTGTGAAGGAAGGCAGGTTCCAAGAAGGAGAGGGAGAACGAGCAAGAAGAGCCTCCCTGAGGGAAGTAGAAGGAAGCATGAGCGGGTGAGTGGACACAAAAGCTCTTCAGGACGATCTGCAGAGTCTTGGCCTCACTCCAAGTCTGGCCAAACCTGAAATGGAAAAGGAGGTTCGGAGACGAAGAGACCGCTCGTAAGTAACAGAGCGAAATGAGTCAGGGTGACTCGTAGGGGAGGTAGAGAAGCCATGGCGAGAGGTGGGATGAGGGAGGACGAGATGCAGCCGGAGATAGTGCGACTAGACGCTTGGTAAAAGCGTTCCACATTGGTGATATTGGTAACGCTTAGGAAAGGAAACCATTCGGGTCAAGCATAGGTGAAAAGTGGCCGAAGAAAAGATTTATGCAGAAGAGAGAGGGACTCTTTAGAGGGGCCCCATGAGGAAGCAGAGATACAGCGTAAGGCTTTTAGACGAGGCAAAAACTTGGCAAAGATACATGCTTAGAAAAGGAAAGAGTGCGGTCGAAGGTGACTCCAAGAAAAGTTGGAGTTGGATTGAAACGGAGACGGGAGCCGAGTGGGAGGAGGTTGGGCTGGTGGTTAGCTTGGTGGGGATCGACTTAGAAGAAGGAGGCCTCACATTTGCTCGGATCGAAAGGAAGACATCAGTACTCAGACTAGCGCTCCAATCGAAACAGAGCTCCTTGTGTGGTCTCCACCGCAGTGGGGACCGAGGAGGAAGAGGACCAGATGGCCAGATCGTCAGCGAAAAGAGAGCAGCTGACGGAAGAAGGCAGAGAGGCCGGAAGATCCATTAATAAATAAGGAGAAAAGTACAGGGCCAAGAACGGATCCTTGCGGAACACCTCGAAAGGAACGACTTTTGTGATTTTGATAAACCACACAAGCGCGCCTATCAGAAAGAAAAGATTGAGTCCAACGAGCAAAGCAAGGAGAGGGAGGCCAGCAGAAATGAATTTATGGAAAAGGGCGGGATGCCAGACAGTCAAAAGCTTTAGAGAAATCGATAGTAGAGAGGATCGTCCGAGAGCCCGGCCTGGGTATGTTAAATCCATCCGAAATGAACTGAGAAAGGTACAGAATTTGATCTAGAGTAGACCGACCAGGGCGGAAACCGGCTTAGCGGGGAGAGAGAATGGAATTATATTCCAGAAAGAAGAGTAGACGGGATAGTATGATGCGTTCAAACAGCTTTGATACGCAGGAGGTGAGAGAGATAGGCCGGAAGGAAGCAGGAGAGTCGAGAGGCTTTCCCATCTTGTGTATGGGAATAATGGAAGATGTCTTCCAGATGGAAGGAAAGGAATACAAAGCCCAGGAAATATTGAAAATGTTTAAAGGAAAATCCATGTCAGAGCGAGGAAGGTGCTTTAGCATGGGATAGGCAACTTTGTCTGGGCCAGTGGCAGTGGATGAGGAAAGGTTGGAGGCAGCCGCAAGAAATTCCGCGGGAGAGAAAGGAGAGCAAAAGGACGAGTGAGACTCCTCAGGGCACGTGGCTCGGCGGAGCTCAAAGAGGTAGCCTCTGGCTCTGCTACGCAGGGCCTTTGGCTGAGAAACGGAAAAGTGAGACCTCAGGTAAGCGGCATAAACCGAAGCCGATTCCCTGGGAGAAGAACAGTTAGGAAAGTTAGGAGAGGAGGAAGACGAGGAAGGAGAGCCAGTGACAGAACGAAGAAGAGAGTGCACAGATTTAGGGTTAGATTTGGGCGAGAGAAAAGAGCAAGTCGTCTGCCATGCCTCAGCCTTGGCCTTGGCCTTGGCGATGACAGACGAGGCACGTCGAGAAGCGGAGGTGTAAGCCTGACAATCTTAATCACTTCTGTGAGCGGCAGCGAAAGCCTTACCTTTTTCACTAACCGCTTTTTCCACCTCAGCAGACGACCTGGTTTTAGGATTGCGTCTGAAGCGGCCGAAAGGAATGAAAGATTTGGCCGCTTTCAGTGCCAGAGAGGTAAAGAGAGCAGCAGCAGAGGAAAGAGAAAGAGACAAGTATTCCTCCGCAGAGGGACAGTGGAAGTCAAAGTAAAAGACAAAGTCATCCCAACGAGCTTTCTGAAAATTGAAGGATGGGGGACGCTCATTGAGGCAAAAGACAGGAGAGAGAGGGACAGATAGAAGAATGGGTAGGTGGTCAGAACCCAGATCCTGAAGCACCTCCCAGGAGCAAGATAGGTCGAGAGAGAAGAGAGCGAAGAAGATGTCATGGGAGCAACGAAGAAGTGCAGGGTCATTGAGGGGGAGGAGGTCAGCACAGATAACCCAATCGAATATTCCCTCCCCACAGGGGTCGGAAGTACCTCTTGAGTCCCAGAGGGGGTGATGGCAGTTGAAGTCCCCCAGAATGAAGAGATTTCTGGAGGAAAAAATGGAGGGAGGAAAGGAGTCGACTCTACCATCCGATGGAGAAGAGCGAATAGGGGGGGCGTACACATTAGGAAAAGACAGCGAGGAGAATTTGTTTAGAGAGATGTTGACCCCTACACAATCAGAGTAGAGGTCAAGTGAAGAAAGAAAGGAGGTAGGAAGTTCAGAGAAGGATAAGCCCTGCCTGACGAAAATGATGACGCTGCCGCTAGCGTGCGTGGCATTACGAGAGAAAAGGCCAGACCAGGAGCGGGTGCGATCAGAACGCAAAACAGAGAATCTAGGGATTCGGAAAGAGGAAGAGGAGTTAAGGTTAGATTTCTGGATACAAATAAGGTCAACGGGATGAGACGAAAGAAAGTATAGCAGTTCAGTGCTTCTGACCAGGAGACCGCTAGCTTTCCATTGAAGAACCCTGAGGGAGTCAGGGGGAAGAGGAAGCAAGAGGTGTAGCGAGACAGCCAGGATCAAGGGGCGGAGGTAAAGGGGAAGAGGGAGAAGATACAAAATGGGCAGACGGGGGATAACAGATTTGAAGGCGAGGGTAGGGCGGAAGTGCTGCATTGTCCGAGGGGGGTGCAGATTGGACATTGAAGATATGCAAGCTGGAGGAGTCTGAGGGGGAAGTCAGTGTTATATGCAGAAGAAGCAGGGGGAAGCTTCAGGAGTGAGAGCTGCCAAGAGTTCTGAATTTAGAGAGAGAAAGTAGCGAGCACCTTAGATGGACCCATTTGAAGCAGGTGCAGCATTGCACTGACCTACCCCACCACGTCACATTTCCAGCGCACACTGAGGAGGGAAAGATGGGGCCAGGGTTGGGATGAATGTTACCGCTCATCAAGAGAATGAGGAGACGGAGACGGGCACGGGAAAGGCAGGAGAAAAGAGAAGACAGGCGACCTATTTTAAAGAAGCTGTGTGCTGCCCTTTTGCGGTCGTTCAGGGGACAGCACAACAAAAAAATGAAGGAGAGTGTCCGGGGTAACTGGGACCATCGGGAAGGCCAACAGCCATTTTGACCCAACCCAAACGGGTTTGGGGACCGCACCACCACGTTGAGGCGGCTGTTGATTGGTGCAGAGCAAAGGCAAGCTCGTGACATTTTTTGATTGATTTCACAGTACAGCAGCACTACACTTCATGGAGGGAAAGGACAAGAACATCGTGAAATTGCTCTCAGCGGTTTGAAGAGCGGAGCGAAAGACATTCTCGTCGCTACCGATGTGGCTGGACGTGGTATTGACATTCAGGACGTCAGCATGGTAATCAACTTTGACATGGCAAAATCAATTGAAGGTAAGGACAACAACCGAATAACCTGACCACTCTACTAAAATTGTGGGGGAGCCAAAGAATGCACGCTCACCAGGATCCTTTGATTGTTGATACATTGTTCAAAACGGAAAAAATCGACCGCAACAGCGTGTATGTGTTGGCTAGGAAGTTTGAGGAACAAAAGCTCTTAAAGTTCCGTTGACTGTGCTTGAGAGGAGCTAATCGTGTGTTTGTCTATACGACGTATTGTCATATTTTGGTCAACCGGCTTGTTTTTTTGTTTGTGGTTACCCCTCTTCTTCCTCGGGATGGAGGTACGGCATGCCGTCAACCTAATTGATATAGGCTAGGGGAAGAATGATGGCGGCCCATTTCGAACCAGTCATGAGTGACTGGTGGGTACCCAAGAGTCGTCTTTTACGACATGCTGGGTTAGCAACTTCACAATTGTAATCCGGTGAAGTACGGGTGGGCCACCTGTCTGCCACATAAAGGTGGAGGCGTCCCGTTAAGTGCCTTGCTCAAGGACACAAGCAAGCTTGCCGACTTGTTCTTCACACTATCCCTTTTTTATGTTGAGCGCCAAGCAGGGAAGCTGTGAATACCATTCTTAAAGTCTTTTGGTGTGACTCGACTTGGGGAATGAACCCCAGGCCTACCGACTGCGATGCGGACGCTCTCACCACTACATTATCGCGCTGGTATTTGTGGTCAACCGGTCGGCGTTGTATTCCGACCAGTTACGAAGTTGGCAGTACTATGGGCATTCCCCCGCAAACGTGCATGCATCCAAAAGAAATTGCAGTAAATGGGCTTTGCTAATTGCCCAACAACGCAAAGCCTAAGCGGGCATTTATCCTGCAATGTCACGATTACCAGCCAGCGCTTTATCGCACTGAGCTACACTGATGTTTAGCATGTGATTACGACCTGTCTGGAAATAACTTTAAAAACCTCAGTGGTCGCCAACGACAAAATTATTTGAGTGTTAGAAAAAGTATTATTACTGGCCTTCGTGTGGGTTTTCAATGTGTTGAGAGGAAGGCCTGCCCTCTTTCAATGTATTCTTTTGTTTGAACTAGCAGAGTTTGTTTATGTTGCTTATATTGTATGAAGTAGAAAAAGAGGTTAGCATATTCTCGCTCCGTTGTTGGACGTGTTCTGTCAATTTTGTTTTACATTTAGATTACACACATCGTATTGGTCGTACGGGAAGAGCTGGAAAGACTGGAATGGCTATTACATTCCTTACTCAAGGGGATTCAGCTGTGTTTTATGATCTTCGCCAAGCATTACTAGAAAGTCCTGTGTCAGTATGTCCCCCTGAACTTGACCGACATCCTGAAGCGCAGCATAAACCAGGAACGATTCTTACTAAAAAGCGAAGAGAGGAAACCATATTTGCTTAATTTTGCATCTGCTGATGAATAGCGAGCAAAGATTGGCTGCACTGTAAGCCAGTTTCAACGATCGTTGGTTTCTGTGCCCGAGAGTTTTCTAGAATCTGCACAGAATTGAGGGTTAATTGGCTCTTAAAAAAATTGTAATGTTTTAACTCCACTTCAAACAGAGTCAATGATAAGAAATCCTGCGTTGCTGTTACTCTCAAAAGAATTTATTTGCAATTAAATTTGATGGTTAATCTCGTCATTCAATTGTTACTTCAGTAGTGAGTACGGTACTACAGAGAAAGAGAATTGCATCTTGCAAACGAGATCTGTGATGGATTAGCCGTTTTCATTGTACAGTAAATAATTAAGGCATTCGGCAAAATGTCAAATGCAAACAAACGGCCTCTTTCACCACTTAACTCTGTGAAATATGTTTGACATGCCTTTTAGAGTTAGTAAGCAGGTGCTAAATTTCACCGCGAAATATGAGCAGCTATGTTTTGGAAGTAAATCAATTGTTAGTACGATAAAGAGCTTGCTTGTAGGTAATTGTGGGTTTCTGAGTTTAATGCACGAATTAGCTTTTAGTTGAAGCGCTCTTGAGAAAGGCACTTTTCAGTGATTTCTCCTGTTTGTATTTACGCTTGTGGTAGAAATGCACTGAGGCAATAGTATTGGTAACGTCAAGGCCAGTCTGAATTCAAGTTCCTATCCATAATCACTCTTCCGGAGAATGAAAGAATCTATTCTACAAAGCTGTGTTCTATCTGCACGTACGCACACTATCACTCCTCCGAAACTGCTGGGCGTACAAGCATCAAACTTGTCACGATTGGTCACCGCCTCGGAGTGAAAGTAATAAGGGCGTTGGTAACGTCATAGCCAAAGATAATTATTAAATTTGCATTTCTTGATGGAAGGAAATAGTTTTTTTTTTGTACAAACGACAGCCAATCTTCAAGTCAAAAATTTTATCCCATTTGGGTGTAGAGTGACCTCACAATCAACGCTTTATTGCAGAATTTGCTCTCTTTTTTTTTTCGTAAAGCGCTCATCGTTGAAACGAAATTACCCAAAAAGCTTTTTCGAGAGATAATAGCTGGGTGCTGTTAAAAAAAATTTTACAGCAATTTAATTGAATTGACGACGCAACAAATAATTCTTTTTTTAAGCTTTCTAGGCTTGCTTTTTTCATTTTTTTGAATGCTTCAAACTAGCTCCTTGATGCCATTATGCTGTATAGTACTATTAATGTGAAAAGATCTGCAAGCAGCGGCTGCGCTTAAAGTTGCTGTGCATTGTCATTGTAACGTTCAAAAGAGACAGCTCAAACAGATCCTATAAATTAAGGGAGACGGCTTAGCCTCAACAGTAGACTAAGCTGATCTCTGAATCAATGCAGCACAACACCAGATGAGAAACTTAAATGAAATACTGTACTAACTTATGCATGACTAGGCAACACAAGCTAACACGTGTAGTGATTTGGTATCCAAACACTCCACGTTACTCTGAATCTTTAGGAACGTCATACTCCGCCCTCCACAATTTTACATGTGCTTAGTGTAGTGGGTGCGATTAGTTGTGAAGACAAGTTTAAAGTCTGAGCCAACAAAACTGTAGCTAGATTAAGTATTTTTCTCCTTAATCGACTCTTTTTAAATAAGGTTTTATTATAATGTGTTAACATTTGTGTAAATATATTAAAATTAGCTTTCGATTTGCTGAGAAAATCCTACACTCGTTGAAGGCAATGTGTCCGTCAAGTACAACAAAATAATATTGTTTCAATCTTGCACAAGCTGGACCGGTTAAGCCGATCCAGCAACATAAATCAGGTCTAACATGCTCTATAGAGCTGACATCAGCTGCAAGCCGTTATCTGTAACTGCGGTGTTGACAACAATGATATGACATTGCTGGCAGAGCGCACTCTACAGAACTACTAAGAACGGTTGAAGATACTAATGTTAAAACTCAAGCAACCACAACAAAAATCTGAGATCAATATCGGTACACAATTGTTACCTGGCCTGCAAGATACTGTTCACAATTTTAAGAGGAAAGCTAATATCGCTATTTGGGCGTTAGCTACGTGGTATTGGAAGTGTTATCAGTGAATTACCGCTGAACATCGCTAAGACTCAATGCTACAGCGAACATTAAATGGAAACAGTCAAGACGAATAGCCAAAAGTAAAAAAGCATGGCGGCGGCAAGGACGAACTGGTATAAATGTGCGAAATTAAACAATTATTAAGAAGGCCTTGCGTAAGATAATAACAACACACCTCCCACCGTAACAGTCATCATAGTCGCCAATGCTGGAAATTTATTCCAATGTCTTGGAAATTTCTAAGGGTTTCTTTTTTCCCAAATGCGTTGGCAAAAATCGTAGAATTGTTAAAGCGATCTTGGGAATTTTTTTAGAATCTTTGAATTTTTTTGATAGAGGTAACTTGGGGAATCATCGGGTTTTGAAGTGGAAACCCAAAATTTAGCGATTTAAAAAAATTATTTTGGTAAGCATTTTTTTCTTTTTATTTTTAGAGAGCCAACTGCAAAAGCTGGAATTTTGCGTTGAATAAAAAATGAAAACGTTTTTTTTTCTTTTCGGAGATCAACACCACAAGTAATTTTAAAGTATTTGAGAAATTGGTACTGTGGCATATGACGTGGCAAAACATATTAGTGTCTTGGGATTTTTTTGAGCAAAAATTGTCATTTGGGGGATTTTTTAGACACTGTTTAAGATATCTGCACATTTTAAAATGGCAGCTGTGATAGTCATATCACAAGCGGACAACTAACATGCTGCCTGCTATAGAAGAACGATACATTACTGCATTGATATACTGGTAGACCGAAGGCTTGTTTATTCAGTAATACAATGGCAAATTTGAATACTTTTGTATGGTCCTGTCGCTAGCCTAACCTATATTATCCTTTAGAACATTCTAATCACATGTAGCTAAGCTGAACAAGTTTTAGATTTTTGTTTTCAATCTTTCAGGAACCACAAAAATCATCCGCTTCTTCAGCACAAAAACCTGGTCGATGGATTGTACTCTTTAATCTTTACGTAACTCATAGCAATAACTTAGCTGTAAGTGGTTGACTTTCGGTTAGTTTACAGTTTCCCTACTGCGATTATGCCAAGACCAAGCAGCATACGTGTAGCCAGAGATTTTAGGTCATATAACTAGGCATAAAATTGCACATGTTGTTAGTACGTAGTAGGCCAAATATTTAACAGCTTTCTAAAATTATTCAACAATACCTTTGTTGCCCCTTTCTTCACAACTTTACATTTTTGCTGCCAAGCAATCGGTGAAACGAATAGATAAAAATGGGTGAAACCATTGACTACTTCAATAGTGAGCAAGTCCAGTATCTAAATGCACCTATGCTAAAAACAGAGCATGCAAGATGTTGCAAGGGACTTCAAATTTTTGAAAAAAAACGGCTGTGGGCAAACCCCCATAATTTTTCTTCTCAATTTCTTTTAAAGAAAATAGCTGTTGTAATTTTGGATCGAAAATTGGCTAAATCAAAATAGCTTAACTTTTCGTCGCTTCTTGCACAACTGATTGGGTGGTGTCGGCGAAGCCGGATAAACCGATTAATCTCAACGTCATCTAATGCAGAACGTGCTGTTGTGATAATTTAACTGCAGTGGGGTCCGGCAGTTCCAATAACTAACTATCTGTTCGTGTTGACTTCGGTATAGTTTACTCCTTCCTAGACGTGCTTATGCCAGGACAAGCAACACACGCGCAGCCACAGGCTTTAGGTCATACATATAGACCTACAGTCACAAAAAAGTTGTAAATTGTGGTTCGTATTTTTGATGGGCTATTCCTGAAAATAAATATGAATCACTCCCACGACCTAAATTATTCTTCCATGCAATTAATGAACGAACGGAAAAAATTTTTTTGGAAATCGTTTGCTGTTTCAGTTGTGAGCAAGTCCAGTTTCATAGTACGCCTATGCTGAAAACCAGGAAAACAAGACGTTTCGAGAGACTCCAGAAACTTTGGGGCAATATAGCGGCTATGCGGAGCCACCCATAATGTTGGTTTAGTTGATTCCTTTTTAAGATACTTTTGATATTTAAACGAGAATTGGCTATATCAAAAAAGCGTTAGCCCTTTCCGTTGGATGAAGCCTGGGTAGCGGGCTGAACCGACATTCTTTACCCCGACATTAATAATGAAGGCTCGGCGGGCGACGCCGGCTGCTGCTATAGTAATAAAAACAATGAATTGCTCGGGACAAAAAGGAAAATTTTGTATGACGTCGCACGTTTGGCACAAAACAGTGGTGACTGAAAGCTATAATTTATGCAGGAAAGGAATAGGGCAAACATCAAGTTTTCTGGTTATTTTGCTAACTAATGTGAAATTAGTTAAACATTGGAGTGAAATAATACTAATTTGTTACTCGAAAAAATATATTTAATCAAAAGGGATTCATTTGAGATTAGGCCACACATTCACGCGTATGAGCTCATGCTCGGTTTGCATGTCTTTCGTCAGACTGGGCCACCACGACGGGTAGACTGCTTGGCCCCACCATCTGTCTGCCACATAAAGACGGAGGCATCCCGTTAAGTGCCTTGCCCAAGGACACAACAAGCAAGCTTGCTGGCTTGTTCTCCACACTATCCCTTATGTGCTGAGCGCCAGGCAGGGAAGTTGTGAATACCATTATTTAAAGTCTTGTGGTATGACTCGACAAGGGAAATGAACCCCAAGTCTACCGACTGCGAAGCGGACGCTCTAACCACTACACCATCGCGCCGGTTAGATTAGGCCTTTAAAGGGCGAGTCTCAGCTTAGTATCGAGAGCTAATTAGCCAAGAAACTGGCTTGAAAAAAAGTATCGTTTAACAATCATTTGTTCTTGTTTAAAAACAACACAATAACATCTGGATATCTAGACGGTTGTAAAGGTTTTTTGATTATCCTTTACATCAGGGGTGTCAAACTCGAGGCCCTCACAGCCTTTCAGTGCGACCTGCGAGACGATTCTGAAATTACTGATGGAATTCGACAATATTGCAACGGATCATCGTCGAACAAACGTTTGAAGCCGAGATTACAGGCCACACTTGAGAGGTACAAAGTTTTGTCATTGGGAGATAAATTTACTGATGGTGGAAAAGTGAACACTTTTTTTTTTGGAGATCAATCTTACTTTGGGCTACATTACAGAGATCGTTGCCCGGAGAAGTGGTGATCTCCAAATCCAAAACTTCATGTGGCCCTCGGCACGATTGCTTATATATGCAATGTGGCCCCCAGAAGCCCACGAGTTTGACACCCCTGCCTTACATGGTCCAGCAACCAAGGTAATCGTCCTAAAACAATTGTTTAAAGATTACTCAAGGTCATAAAATTACATTTGATATAAGGATGTAACTGGCGTGCAAGCATTCTTGAAACAAAATTTCAAGAAAATTTTGATTTTACTCATCGATATCTAATCCAACATATGGCAAACTGTAACAAGCTTGCCCTGTCATCAAGAAGCGGATCTAGAGGGAGGCATCTGGGCACCTGCTCCCCGAAAGTTATATTATGGTTAGTAAAACAGTTTAGCCTACTTCAAATGCTCAACCAGGTAATTTGGATAGCAGTTACGATTTCCAGAAAATTCGGGGAGGGGAGTGGGGTAGAAAGTTCGTTTCTGGAAATATTCTCCGGTGTACATCGGCATGGCCAAGTGGAATCATAAGCAATATTCGAATCCGATGTGGCGAGTGCGATTCCATACAAAGCTTGGTTATTCGCATGAGGTTTATTTGGGGGAGTTGCTGCTGACTTGAAAATCGTAAGCTTTTCTTGCAGATTCTCTAATTGCTTTTCAGTGCTTCGTATTTTTTTCTGGCAATCCTCGGATATATTTGTAGTAGCAAATAGAAATTAGACTATGCTGGTGAAATATATCATTGAACTAGGCTACCTTTTGCTTTGCTGGCAAACTACAAAGCAGGATGGAGTAGCCATCCATCCTGCTTTGACCCTAAAATAAATTTTTAAAACAATTTATTTTTTTCCTTCATAAATTTTTGTAAATCTTCCTCAAACCATCCATTGTTGCTTTTTTCAGTTTACCAGGGGAAAGCAGTAATTGAAAGCCTTAGTATATTCATCAAAAATTGGTTAAAAGCTACATTTGGGTCGGTTTCTGGCAAAATAAAACAGATATCAATTTTTTTAACTTCTGTTACAATTTCAACAATAAAGCAAATCTCAACGAAAGGAATTTTACAGCACTAAATATTTCAGAAAATTATTAGCAGGTAAATTCAAAAGATCACTCAAAGAAAATTATCAATATTTATAAATGAGACGTTTGAACTGAATAGTAGACACACTACCGGTATTGACCACTTCCCCCAGGCAATTTGTTCCAGGCATTAATGAATCGTTGAGAAAAAAATCTTTCCACACAAAAGAAAAAGACCAAAAATTATCTAAACCGCTGCAACCTATGAAGCGAAAACGTATTTTTACGCTTATCATGATTAATATTTTGCATTATTGAAAATGCAGCGTCTAAACAAGTCTTATTTTTAAACCAGCAAGATCATCCTATCTTTTCTGCAAAGTAAAATAGCGGAACCTTAGGATTGCTGGCGGAATGGAAACAAATTTGCAGAAATCTGATAAAGGCAACGTTAGATCAGTGATTTTTGCACTGTGATTGATAAGCAGTTGGTGCGTTGTTAGGCTGTTACGTGGAATCCGTTGTTAAGTTAGTTTATGCAGCTAAAACAATTTTATTAAGGCTGTAGAATTATGTTGTTAAAATAGAGTTGTACTGCGATAATTACCTTGGAAAATCTGTTGAGGCAAAATGTGCACAGTATGCTTATCAGTGCAGTCTAGCTGCTGTATCAGCTGCATAGGTTAAATAGCCTTCAATTTGCAGTGCTCATAACTATTTAGATTTGTGTTTCAGGTGCATCTAAAGATATAAAATGTTGAACTAAATTCTGGGAGTAAGTTGACCACAATGAATCAAGATGAAGCGTTGCTTTTGGTTCGTGAACCGGTATGTATTAAATCATAATTCTTTGTCTTAATCTCGACCGGTAGAAAAATTTTTAAATATTTATGATGGTGCTCAGAATGATTTTTTGGCCAATGGCATGGTAAGTAATTGAATCAATATGCATTTCGAGTAATAGGGTATTTTGTACTTATACCTGGTAGTGAATAACTGTAGTATCCTGAAACCGGGAATTCTGTAGAAAGTGTTTCAAAGAAGTGAATGCTACTGAAATGTTTAAGTGCAGAGCAGCGTTGGAGTTGGGATTAGGGTTTGGGCTAAGAATAGTTAAGATTAGGTTGTGGAAGTTTTGCGTTTTAGTTGTCTAGTTTTCTATTCTGTGCATGAAGCTGTACAAAAGGATTAACACTGTTCTCTTTATGGATTATTGATAAAAAGCTTTCTTTTTATAACTAATTTCATTATAAGTCTTAAATTATTAAGTTTTTATATTTGGACTAGTCTAATCCTAACTCAAACTTTGCACTAGTAGCCCTTCATTGTGGACATGCTGCCATGATTATAACATCTGTTTATAGAAGTAGTTATGACTGCATAGTTATGAAAAAAGAAATTGGTAACAATATTTAATGTCAATTGGAAAGAAATATTTAATTCGATTTTTTCAGCTGACTTACTGGTACAGGCCTCTCACTTGCTGGGTAGGCTAAATTAAAAGTTTTAGCCTAGAAGCCAAACTGCGGTTGGCTGCTTGTTTAACTTTTTCAGTAACATGTGTTTGCATCTATAGGATATAAAAAAGCGCTTGACTGGTGGACAAACATTTATTGAGTTTCTGGCTTCTCCTAATGGCGATCTCTCACAGTGGAACAACATTGACAAAATTGTCGATTCTCTTGCTGCTTATTGGGTCAGCACAAGCAATCATAAGGTTCTCATTAGAATAATTAATACTTTTTAAACTGTTAACAGTTAATTTAATGTTTGAGGTTTGGCCAAGTGTGGTTGAGAAATCAGTGATTTGCTTATGCATATGCAAAGTAATTCTGTATTGTCCATATGTGCAAGCATATGCCAAGTTCTGAATATTGTATTCATTTGGCAATTTAATTTTGTGGGATTAATGTTCTGTCAATTTTTGTTATGAAGAAAAAGAATCCAATTTTTTTAATTGGTTGTTATCTGTGTTATTAGAAGTATTGGATTCACCTCTTGTTAGTTGCAACTGCAACTTTATATAACAACTTAAACATTGTATGACTTCAGTCTGTTAATAGAATTTTCTCTCGATATTCAATTTTTTTTACTGATTTTTCAGCTGCTTTCTCCACATGATCTTAGGTCAATTCCATCCATTTAAATTTTAATGCTTTCACAGCACATCACTACTATCCCTTTTTGAGCATGTCCTTTGCATCACATTTCATTTGTTTCAGCTGCTTTATCAACAGTTTTTTGAGTCGAGCATTTGCTAGTTCTTATCTATTTTTTTCTCAATTAATTCTGCACCCTGCATTGTTCTCCTGGCCCTTCTCTAAATTGCCACCTCATCTTCTCTCAGACACCATATCTCATTTCCCTACGACATGACTAATCTCACTCAACTCCACTGCTCCTTTTATCTTTAATGGAATTATTCCATGAAGCAACTTTTTGCATTCTCTAAATTATATTCAGTTAAGGGTTGCTTTTGCTGCCACTGCTGCTAACATACAACTTGCCCCCAAGTATCAATAACTCTTCATTGTGATTCCTCATCTGGTTTTGCAACTATCTTTATTGCCTTAATCCTCATTTACAAACCAAACTTTTTCCAGATGCAAAGACTCTTCCTTCATTTTTGCCCACCTCATACACCGATTTACTAAACTTTGTGCACAATATCAATTTTTCCATCACTCTCTTGCTGCACTTGGCAGGTGGATCAATTTTGCTCTTTGTTATCTCTTTTTTTGAACAAAATTAAATTTATAAAAATCAGTGGTTTATGTGGGCATATGCCAGTTTTTTGTGAGGCACATGTTTTTCTACATTTGTGATGCTGCCTACACTTCATATGTATATCAAGCTTTCTGGCTCACTAAAATCAAATGCAACAAAATTACTTTTTTGCAATGCAGTAGCTTTTTCCTAATTCCAAGTTCAATGTAAACTTTGGCTATAATACCCTTGGAGCCAATTTATTTGTACTCTAACCAACATTTTATCAGATGACATGTTTCTACATTTTCATGCAACCAGTGGTGGATTTAATACTAAAGATCCATTACTTTGGACATTGGCAGAAATAATGACACTTTGCTAGAAAAATGAAAAATTTGAGCTTAGGTGCACATAATTTCCAATCCTAGGCTACATTTTTAAACACAGTGTAAATTACCAAAACTTTTCAAGAAACACTGATTCTTTGCATCGAGTTTATTTTTGTATTGTTGTTGCTGTTTTGACCATGAGCATATACTCAGACCTTTTTAATTTAAAATGCTTTCTGTTGTCATGAAATGTCAGCTTGGCAAGGTATCTAGACAATTGGAATCAAAACAATAATAGGCAAAATTTTTCTAAGTGAATGCATGCCTAGTTAGATCATTATGGCTAGTTTTTGTTGCAAAGTGCCATGCTGTACTGTACTTGAATCTCCAGCAGATTCAAGCCTAAACTCTGCTAGAAGTGCATACAAGTGAAACTGGTACTTGATGGTACATCAGTCGACTCTTCGCTTTCGTCATTCATTACTAATGTACAAAACTTGGCATTTTCCAAAAATAACTTTCTACATGAATTGATTTTCAAAAAAGGACTTTGTGTTAGAAATAGGAACAACAAAGTTTTTTACATGTATTGACCTGTAAAGAAAGTTTATAATGTCAACAGGTTGATTTCCAAAAACGAGACCTCAAGAATGTAATCTTGCAAAATCCTTGCTGTGTCCACCATATGCTCCATTCAAGAACACCTGCCTTCAGATAGTGCCTAATTTCCTGCCAACAACTTCTATTGGTGCTCACTAGTGGATAATAACCTATTGGTAAAGAACCTCTGGTTATGCAGCACATGCCGATCCTGCCCAATAAGTTTGGGATAAAATTTTTGCTGCTACATGACGTCAGCTCCAATTTTCTGTGCAATAAAGAACTTGATGTTGCTAAGGACCTACTAAGAAGCAAGGAAAGCGTTCTTCTAGCAGATGTGTTTCTAATGATTGCCGTAGCCCAACTTTAAATAAGGCTTTTATGTTACTCTAAATACCAAAGTTTTTGGAAGTTTGAAGTAGGAGGACTTAAGCAGAAAAAACTTTACCTCTTGGCACTGAACAACCTAAAGAAAGAAGTGGCTAAAGTTGGTGTGATGATGAAAGACCAGCCATTGCTTTTGTCAAAGATGGACATTTTTTCATCCATTGCAGCAATAACAATACAAAAAGCAAAGAAGACCATGCTGGTATATCTTCTGACTTTAATGCACAAAACGGTCACTGTCAATCAAGCACACTAGAAAAAACTACTAGAGATTGTCACGTGATCCATTTTCTGAAAAGTGGGTGTCTGTTTTGGACAAATGGTGTGTTATCATGCATACAAAAATGTAACAAGATGTTGGCCAGAGGCCACATTATTCATTATTGAGAGTGTATTGTCGGTGTAGTGCACAAATGCATTCAATATCTACCTCAAAGTGATGAACCAATGCCAACCAAAAAGAGAATTCTAATTGCAACTTATAAAATGATTGTGCCCTTAAATATTCTGGCTCTTCTTTCCATGCAAGTGGTGCCTCGTGCTATCCAAGAAGTGTGCGGGAGAAAACACTGCCGGTTGCACCAGTGCAAAAACAAGGTGTCCCAGTGATGTGTCATGTGGCAAACACAATTCATCAAAAATGACTGCTGCCACTTGCTGTGCATGTTCTATAAAAGAAGTAAAATATACTGCACGACTGGCATTAAAATGGTTGAATGAACTAATTTTTGTTTAAATCGTTGTAATGTTTGTTCCACAAAGCTCCAAAAATGAAAATATTACAACCAATAAGTGGAAGTGTTTCTGCTTTTTGAATTTGCTTTTGGTAAAAACAATCATATACTGACTCGATGGGATAATGTTTACAGCGTCTGCTTCACACTTCGTAAATCTGGGGTTTATTCCCCTTGTCAAATTATACCAAAAGACTTTAAAAAGTGGTATCCACAGCTTCTCTGCTTGGCGCTCAGCATTTAGAGGAGATTGTGGAGAACAAGCCGGCAAGTCACTTTGTTAACGGGATTCCCCTGCCTCTGTGGAAGACAGGTGAACCAGATGCCTTGAATGGCCTGCAGAAGGCAACGGCAAACTACTGCCGTATCTTGCCAAGAAAACTTCATGAAAATATGATTAAATAGTTCATGAAGTCACCAGAAGTCGATGTCGACTTGACAGACTCAACAAATCTTTACAGACAAAAACAATCATGTGGCCAAAGCTACCTGCAGTTAGAAAAAATTTTGCCGTCTTTCTGATGTTAGGTGCATCTGTTTTGAAACTTTTGTGTTGGAGTCGGATAGCAGAGTTTCCTGATTAAAGGGTTCAAATACATGGAAAAAAATCCATTTCCAGCAATTTTATAGCAGATGGTAGAGACTGCAGTTGTTCAGAGTTAAGAATAACGGTATCTGATTGTATACCAAGAAATTGGTTTTCCACATACATGCTTGTGTACCATTGAGCTTTGTATTTTGCAATTACTGTTTTCATTTTAACTGAACTGAATTTATTGCAGGTAGCACTGCTTGGTTTGGATATATTAAGTCTGCTTGTTGAGCGCCTACAGGGAGATTTCCAACCATATTATAATCTAAGTAAGACTGTTTTTTGTTGGCAATTTCTTTCTGTAAATTAGCATTTTTATTCAGGGTTTATCAGATGTTTTCATTTTTATTCATCACCGCTAGAAAAATGTACTGTTCAGGTGTTATTTTTTATAACAAAATTATTTTCGACAGTGCGTCTTGTTTTCTAATTACACTCAACCCTCTTCTTTCCGGGTTAGATCGTGCAGGAATCTGTTCAAACAATGAAAAAGTTCGGATAACACAAATGTATTTATATAATGCCAATAAAATGAAATAACTGTCATTAAAAATATGCACAATGCATTTACACTATTTGCAGGATTAAGAAAACTTGTTCACTCACATTTGTACAGAACAGGAGAATTGCTCACTGATACCCAACAAAACTCTGTGTTTATTGGCATTGGTAGCCACCTAACTGGCATTTCTGGCAATACGCAAGGCACACGTTTGAATTCATTTATCGGCTGTTCTGCCTCACTGTCCAGATAAACCAAAATTCGGATTAACAAGGCCCAGAAAAACAATACTCGAGTGTATTGCATTGATTATAGAAAAATACTGTTCTAAGCTCTTCGATTAATTCTGCTTAAATTACTTCGAAGTAGAAACAATTCTACATCAAGTTCTGTTCAAGTGTTAACTGACCAATGACTATTCTCTACCTACATGGTGGTTAGAATAGAGAAGCTGCTCATACAACATATTGTATGAGTGGACTTGTTGGTACCTACTAATTGCATTCTGCCTTATTGGTAGTGGGTCTGCAATTTGCATGCATGACTGGTTTAAAATGGACTTGCACTTTCCTCTAGCCTGATCTGAATTGGGTTTGTTGTGTCAACATCGATAACCATTTCATGCTGCACTTTCATTTTATAAAAGAAAAGGTGAACACTGCAGCAACGTTATTTCGATTGAACACGTGTTCCTTTTGCTTTTCTGAAAACTTGTAAGTTTTCTGCCATGAAAACTTGTGTGTTGACCGGGAATCTTTCTTTGAATTAAGGCTGTTTTACTCTGTCATCATTCAAACATTTTTACGATTGACAATGAGTGGCTCATAGAGTATGTTTGTTATTGCATCTTAGCATTGCTATTTGATAGCACCTTGACTCAAAAGCCTAAAAAATTCTTAAATGCTTTCTGCCAACTTCGTGTTTTAGTAATATGTCATTTTTTGGACAAATTTGGTTTTACTTCTATATCAAAGCATTCTTATAACTTTTACTCCAATTCAGTTCATACAACGCTGCTTGATCGTCTTGGTGATCAGAAGGATCAAGTTCGAGATGCTTGCGTCACACTGCTAACCAATATCATGGATGTTGCTGCTACTCCACAGGTTGTTTGATATTTTTTCTATGAGTAACACCTTATTAAAAGGGTAAAATGAACAAACACCTTACTTTTCGGAAATATTGTTTCTTAGAAACACTTAAAAGGCCTCTGAGGATATCATTAATTTGTTTTTTTTGTTGTACGATAGAAGGACTGCTGAACACTTCCAACTCCCTGGCTTTCATGTTGACTGACATTTGCAAGGATCCAAGTTTGTACAGTGAACCCTTGTTTATCACGGGGGATACGTTCCAAAAATAACCCGCGATAGGTGAAATCCGCGAAGTAGTCAGCTTTATTTTTTACTTTTATTTTACAATGCAATACTGTACTGCAGAATGAAACAAAAACAAAACCTCTTTTCAGGCCCAAAATGTATTTAAGAAATAGAAATATTAACGTATATATCAACTTTTTTCACTTCTAGACAACAGTAAAGCCCCTGAGCCAATCAGGATTCACTGTAAAAAATTCTGCGAAGCCGCGATAGGTGAAGCGCGATATAGCGAGGGATCACTGTATTGCAGTTCACTTAGAAAAGCGCTTTAATGCAATTTCTTTCTTGCAAAGTGTGCATTCTGCTACTAGTTCTGGTACATTCAACGCGAGTCTGAACATCAGTTGTTTTATATGTGCTAACGTGAAAGCGTAAAGCTCGTACTAATAGCTGCTCAATTTCAGGTTTTGTTTGAAAAGCTTGTGTTTGGCTTTTCTCACAAAGTGTGGAAAGTCCGTGAAGGATTGTGTCGCCTTCTTGTTGCTACAATCAATCGATTTGGTGCCAGGTCTCTGTACTTGAACAAGCTCATTCCTCATCTTTGCAAGCTGCTATCTGATCCACATGTTGAGGTCAGTACTTAGGCTGTTTGTTAGAAGTGTCATAGCAGTAGATATTTTCTGAACTGAAATCGATTGACAAGTCTGGTTATACGACACGTATCGTCTTTGTTCTTGCCTTTTATTTAAAGCTGTGATACGAAATAGGTTTTTTTTGCTTAAAATTTATGGTCTCATCCTGCTAGCAGTATTACTGGTAATAGGTAATTGATGTGTTTTCGTGATTTGGACGTTAATTAGTATTTTTTTGTTTTGCATTATTGACCTGACCGGGCCAATGTTATTAAACGCTATACGCTGCAAAAAGGTGCTAAAACTTTATCGATTTACTGCAAGCAAAAACTGCTAGTTCTGTTGGAAAGGTTTAATTTTTTGTATGCAAGTTTCAAATCCAATTACCGGTACTTATGAAATGTAGCCTGTCAGCTGATTGGTGTTAAATTGAAGCAGTTAATCTAAGTAGTCATTGCCTATAAGCTATACGGCAAATTGTTTAATTACATGATTTTAAACTTTTCTTTCTAGTTGTGTTTGTTATTATTGTTTAACTCTTAGAAGTTATTAAATGTGTTTCTTATGTAATACTGTCTGAATCGTTTGTTAGGGGCTATTGTTGAAAGTATTGTTACTTCAACAATGGCTTGTTTGTGATTGTTAAAAAGCTTTTATATTGTTATTATTGAAGAGGTGAAAGATTCATGCTCTACGATTTAACTATTAAACTTCATACAGAAAAATAACTTTTCATTTGTAATGCATATTTTACATAGCAATGTGATGAGCTAATGCTTAGCAAAAATACCTTTCAAAATGCTATACACAAGTTTTTGTTATCTCAATTTTATTTGAAAAGGCTAATAGATTGATATCAAAGCCACAGGTCGTTGTATTGGTGAACCTCGATGCTTTCTGTATACCAAGTTCAAGTTTAACGTCACTTGACGTGCGCTAGAAGTGCATGCTGAAGCTTTTGCTTTCGCACTTTGTCAAACGTTGCAAATTGCAATGAAAGCATAGTCAATCAAATAGAAGAAAAGCTCTCTGGTGTGTACTTGTTGAATAAGCCAGTGAATATCGACTTGTAGCGAACTACTTCAGTGAAAGCCTATTGTTGGATGCAGTGCACCGGTGTTTTTGTCAAGAGATACTTTTTAACCTGTATTGATTTTCGGTTTAATTTTTTACTCAGGTTCGCGATGTGGCAACGTCAACTATTGTAGAGATATACCGACATGTCGGGGACAGAGTGAGGCAGGATCTTGCAAAGAAAGGACTGCCGCCATCAAAGTAAGCACCTGCTGCTAAAAAAACGTGCCCAAAGTTTCTGGCAAATTAAGTTTTCACAAACTATTATAAATTTTGTACTGGTATCGCAAAAATGCGATTTATTTCATCATCGAAATGTGTAAAGCTGTTTTGTGGCAACTTAAAGTATGTCCATGTATATATCGCTTTGTTATGCGATATCTAGATGTGGGTTGGCCATTGGCCGGACTTATAATTTGAAAGCAAGACTTGAGTTTAGTTTAATGCAAGTGCTGCTTAGAACTTTCCCAAACGTTTAAGTTTATTTAGTGGAGCTCCTGCACAACTTTTTCAGCAACAAATCTTGTACACTAGTCCTAAACGGCTTTGATGTCGGGTATACTGAGCACGGTAGTGGTCATCTATGTTAGAAATTTACTTCTTGTCCAAGCGAAGCTAAACTCACATAGCCTGGTTTAGCTGCGTGTCTATGACAGTGTTGGCAATAATAGCGAAAGTATAAATTGACTGAAAGTTAATATTTTCTAGACTTCACATGTTATATGATAAATTTGACGTAGTTCTTCAGTCTGGAGATATGGTGGTTTCAGAGACGGGTAAGTTGCATCTTCTGTCCTGTTCAACGAACTCGTTTTATGTAGCTTCCAACTATACTAGTGACTAAAAAATCTTCGTATGTGCGATTTTTTGCTCAGATCGCCTAGACTTAGGTTCGATTAGATCTATCCCTTCAAGATTAGATCAGTGCATGCTTCATTAATGTAGAAACCCTGATAATAATTTACGTGAATGCCATCTTGTTGCGACTAAATTACCGAAACAGTTGGCAGCGCCTTCGCGGTGATGTAGTCAGTTAGCTTCTCTGGGTTCGATTCCCTTGTCAGTGGTAACCCTAACTTTAAAAATGGTATTTACAGCTTCTTTGCTTGGCGCTCAGCTCAAAATAAATGGCATAGAGAAAAAGCCATCAAAGTTAGCTTCTCGTGTCGTTGAAGAGGCTCTTGACATGATTTCTACATCTTTATGTGGTAAACTTGTGGTGGGACCGAGCATTTTATCCGTGGCGGTAACTCACTGAAGCGAAGACTTGTAAATAGCCTGGATTCGTAGGCTTGAATGAATTATATAAATGAAACTAACGGCAAGGTTTCTCGTTGCTTTACTGCGTTGTGGAGTCTTGGAGAGGTATTTGATCGCAATTTCTTTTGCCTTGTTGCATTGTGTGTTTGGTGTAAATGCGCTGTGCCGACGTGGCAGTCCTGGCTAAGAACCGAAACTGAACTTTGCATGAGATGTTCTGTGCATAAACGCGAAGATTTTGTGCAATTGGAATACGGGATGGTAAACATCTCGTGATTTGGTTTGTTGCTCAGGTTCAGTGGCTAGCTCGACTGGGAGTTTTGACTCGGTTGATTCTGGCTCAGCATCGAGTTATATTCGTCAAGCACCGAGTTCGAATCCTGCTGTGAGGTTGTCACAAAGCTCCGAAACTGATGGTAAGTGGCGTGAATGATTGTACAGTACCGCTCTGTCTAGTGCTTTGAGAGTTCTTTTGCAGTTTTACCAAAAGCGAGCTTTGGCAAACCTGATTTGAACTAGATTGTAGCACTAATTCCACCACAAGAGTACAGCTTTAAGCTTAAGTTTCATTAGACTGCCTATTACCGAAAAATTTGTAAAGTTTTTTTGAGCTCTTGTGGGCTTGTACTGCTGAATAGTGTAGTGAAGTTCATGCCACTGCTCCTTTGCGCCTATAGACTGACCGAGAAGAAATTTTATTTTACTTTTGTGTGTTTTCTTTGCAGTAATGATACGTGATGGTGTTGTACAGTTTTCGCAGATACAGATTTAGGCTGTCGTGCTTTTACCTTCATTGGCAACAAAAGCAACCCTCATTGATCATAGCATATCAAGTGCAATGTCACTTAATTAGCCAGCTAGACCGAGAACATGGAGTTTGGCAATTTTGTTCCTATTCAGGAACTAAGGAGACCACGGTTTTGAATCTCATCTGAAGTTTTTTGATGCTGCCATGCAGTGGTGACTCATTATTACATGAGTGTATCCGTATGTCGTTTCTGCATGTATTGTTATATCTTTTGTAAAATCAATTACAGGAATATCGTCGCTGGTGCATTGAATTACCAGTCTTCTGAACCACCTTCAGCCACAAAGTTCTTTTGTTTTCTGATCATATTTATGGCTTTTTGCTTTGTTTTCATCTTACAGAACTGCAGGGTAGCAACACTGGCCCTAAAGTCGAGATAGTTGACCAATCGTGCTTTGGAGATTCCAAGTTTCAATGTTTTGCTTGAACTGTACGGCATTACTTTCGATAAATGTACTGCTTAAGAGGAAATCATCATAAAATGCCTTTCCAAAGAACACAGCTACAGCCGCAGCATGGTGTGAATGTGCCACCATTTTGTTGTTGTTGTTGTTTCCCGACCCTGGGGGATGGGGGCATTACGGAAGACCACAGAGCCCCAGAAGCCAGGCAACTCCCCAAGGCCTGGACCAGAGGTTGTAGAGAGACAGAGAGTCACTAAAAAGCAAGTGGCACAAAGAGTCCATAGCTGGACAGTGTAGAATGAGATGAGAGGTGTCCTGGGACGAGTGTCCGCAGGCGCTGCAGGAAGGATTCTCGTTTCTGCCAATCCTGGAGAGATAAGAGCTTAACAGAAAGCTGTGTGTTGCACCATGACAAGGGAGCACAAGTTTTTTGGTGAAAATCAAGGGAACCTGTGTGTCAAAGAATTTCGATGAGACAGTACGCCTCCAGTCTAAGAAAAGAGAAAAGTTGATATGAGAGATAAGAGGAGACAGACTACAAGGGATTGCAGAGGGTGCAAGTAGCACTCCCCATCTGGCCAGCTCATCAGCTGTGTCGTTCCCCAGAAGAAACGAGTGTCCGGGGACCCATTGTGGCCTGATAGAACAGGAGGAGAGAGAAGACAGTTCCTGCCAGATCAGCCAAAGAGATTGAGATAGAAGGAAAGATGGAGGAGAGGACAGGGTGGTGAGGACAGAGCAAGAGCCAGGTAGTAGAAGAGAAGTGGCAGACTTGTTGGTGCTGCCAAGACCAGCAAAGAGCTTGCAGGATGGTGCAGGCTTCAGCAGAAAAACGTGAACATACTGAGCCTGCTGAGAAGGAAAGAATGGCCTCAGTGCCACAGAGGGAGCAAGTGGCAAGTGTGTCAGAGCCGCCTTTGCCAAAAAGAAAAGGAACAGAGCCGTCAGTCTTGAGTACCAGAGCACAAGATCGTGAGGGGGATAGAGAGTCAAGGTGGGCGAGAGCTGCATCTTGGCAAGAGAAAGGGAGATCAGAGCAAGAGCATGGAGAGGAAAGGGTGGTCTTTACAGTGAAGGAAGGCAGGTTCCAAGAAGGAAAGGGAGAACGAGCAAGGAGAGTCTCCCTAGGAGAAGTAGAAGGAAGCATGAGCGAGCGAGTGGATGCAAAGGCTCTCCATGTGGATCTGCAGAGTCTTGGTGTCACTCCATGTCTGGCCAAATCTGAAACGGAAAAGGAGTTTGGAAGACAAAGAGCCTGCTCATAAGACGAAAGAGTGAAATGAGTCATGGTGACTCGTAGGGGAGGAAGAGAATCCTTGGAGAGAAGAAGAGGAATAGGGAAGGACAAGGGACAGTCAGAGATGGCGCCACTAGCCACTCAGTGGAGGCGTTCCAATTTGGTGAAATTGTTAACGCATAAGAATGGAAACCATTCACGTGAAGTATATGTGAGAAGGGGCCGAAGAAAAGCTTTATACAGAAAAGAGAGGGACTCCTTGGAGGGGCCCCATGAGGAAGCAGAGATACAGCGTAAGGCCTTGAGATGAGAGAAAAACTTGGCCTTCAGCAAAGATACATGTTTAGAAAACGAAAGAGTGCGGTCGAAGGTGATCCCAAGAAAAGTTGGAGTTGGATTGAAACAGAGACGGGAGTTGAATAAAAGGAGGTTGGGCTGGAGGTTAGCTTGGTAGGGATCCTCTGAGAAGAAGGAAGCCTCACCTTTGCTCGAATTGAGAGGAAAACATCAGTACTCAGACCAGCGCTCCAATCGAAACAGAGCTCCTTGTGTGGCCTCCATCGCAGTGGGGACCGAGGAGGAGGATGGCCAGATTGTCAGTGTAAAGAGAGCAGCTGACAGAAGAAGGCAGAGAAGCCGGAAGATCATTAATGAAGAGAGAGAAAAGTACAGGGCCAAAAACGGATCCTTGCGGAAGACCTCGACAGACTCAAAAGAAACGACTTTTGTGATTTTGAAAAACCACGCAAGCGCACCTATCAGACCATTTTATGGTTGCCGCGACAATTGCTTTATAGTTCTAGTCCACGATGTCCATTAATTTTCTGCGGCCATCTTTGCCCGCGCTTTATTAAAATTAATTTGTGTAGCTGCTCACCTTGCATGTGGTAAAAAGTGGCTGCTAGTTACCAATAGCATTCTGTCTTGATGGTAGGACTACCGGTCTTTGATTTGCATTTGTGCCAGGTCCGATAAAAACTATCACTTTCCTCCGGCTTTATCTCGATTAGGTTCACTATATAAACCTGTCGTGCCCCCACTTTAAGGAAAGGAGTGGTCAACTAACACATTGACATGGCATTGGTGTTGTTATTCAGGAGCCAGACCTTCAACGCAGTCACGGAAGTCTTTTGCTCCGCAGAAACAAGTTCCTTTGCACTCCCGACTCACTGCAGGTACGGCTGATCTTTCGTCACTGCTTTAACAAGTGTTGTACAAAAGCAAATCTTTTTTTTTCTTGTAGCCAAAACGTCGTTTTATGTAGACTGCTTTTGCTAGTTTGATTCTGATGGTATTGCCCATTTTGGCTGCCTTTTTGACTGAGCTAAAATAAAAACCCACCAACTTAAGTCACGCTTGGCTTCAGTGTAGACCCGACTTTAGTGTAAATGACACCAAACAATAGAGTTCATTGATAGAACGATCAGAAACAGAATTCATTTTCTGTTTTAATGCTGACATGCAATTTTATTGAAAATGTTGACATTTTGTTTAACAGGTGCGGTTGATGAGGAATCTTTCGTCAGTGACTTTAGCAATAATCTACCTACCGTGCGTTTGTTCAGTTCTAAGGATGTCGACGAGCAGCTGAACAAGATCAGCTCCATCATTTCCGATGAAAAGAAGGACTGGGAAGAAAGGACGAAGGCTGTGAGTTGCTTTAACATCTGATCGTGTTCCTATGCTGCTTTGTTTAGAGGGTCTTGAATGCGGTAGATATCAAAGTTCGACTGGGTCATGCCAAAAGGTACTTACAGTTTCACTAATTGGCGCTCAGCATGAATGTAAAGACAAGTTCACTTGTAACTGTGGGCAAGACGCATAACCGCACACCTCCACCTTTACGTGGCTGCCGAACGGTGGGGTCGAGTATTCTGCCCATCGCAGCGGCTCAGTCAGACTAAACAGCTTGAGCGCATTCTCATTAATGGATGTTCAATGTTTGCCAATAGTAACCTAAATCCACTTGAAGAATTGGGAGGGGTTGAAGGCTAAAGATCAAATTACTGTTCAAACAAAAAATGAAAATATCACCGTTGAACCGCCAACTTCTAGAATCTAGACGATCTTTACAAGTGACCACTTCCTTTAAATTGTTGTGGGAATAATCCCCTCTTAAGAAATAGTGGGAAGTTGCATCCTCCCTGGGATTTACATCCCTGTTGCTGACAATACCTTGGACTACGAGGCGGTTGTCCCGTGCTTGGTTTAATGCCAAGGTCGGTTTTCGTTGTGTCTGCGGGAAAACAGTGCATGACAGTTTGTGGTGGTAATGCTATGTGCCAGCAGGATGGAACTTGAAAACGATTCGTAATACAAGCTGTTTCATTTTGAACTGTAGTGGTCCTCTGACTACCGCACAATACTGATTACAAAAATTATATCACATGTACGTAATGCGGCATCTTTACTCGTTGCAAAGCTGCTAGCTCAGCATGTGTTTAAAGGCTGCATACATTATGGCCACCGACCAATGGGAGTCCGCCTTGTTGATGGAGCTAGCAATCTGTTATGTGTATTCACAACTGGTTCGAAATCGACTTCCGCTTTTTCTAACCTGGCATCAATCTGGTTTGTGGTGTTAACTTAGATATCCGTTTAATGTCGGTGCCTCCTTTCAAGGAAGAGGAGATGAAAACAAGCTCACATCTTTGCTTTGAGTGGTTACGTAAAGGTTTAGCGAATCTGCTCTAATGACGCAGAGCCAGTGATAAAAATTTGGTTTGCTTTTGTTCAGTTGCGAACGTTGCGAGGAGTGATAGTGGCTGGTGGAAGCCAACACGAAACCTTTATCCAGCATTTGCGTCTCATGGAGCCTTCACTGCAGCTCAATGCTAAAGACCTACGTTCGCAAGTTGTAAAAGAGACGTGCGTCACGATAGGGTAAGTGCTGAATCCGGTTCCTTATTGTACGTTTAACGACCGCGTATGCTTATTCTAGCAGTCGGCTAAGCATTATGGATGTTCAATTTCAAAATCTTGATAATTATTCGGGACAGTTGTTACGTCTTCGATATCAAATTTTTCCAATAGTTTTGAAGGAAGTGGGGCGACGCCAAAATACAGGTCTGCAGAAATACGAAAAAAACACTTAAGTGATTTGCGGCGGTCGTAGAAAGACGGAAATTTGTGGAAATCGAACTTCTAATTTTCATATCAACTTGGAAATATAAAGATATATTGTTTAACTCAGGGGTTCCCAAATAGGGCGTCGCGAAGCGTTGGTATGTTGTTTGGAGAATGCAAGCACATCACAAGCCTACATTTTTGATGAGATCAACTTGTGTTGAGAGATTTTTTGTCCCCATTTTTGACTTGATAATCTTTTTTTAAACTTTTTGGAAATTAACTTATGCAGTGCGTTTTGTGATTTTATAGTTGGGATTAATGCCTGTGGAGTTCATACGAGTTGCGGACCTATATTTTAACTCAATTATGTAATTGGATCAAAATGGGTAAACAGTATAGAGATAAAGAGAAAAGATTGTGTGTGTGTTTTGTGGATAGTGAAAAGACATTTGACAGGATTTCGAGAAAGGTGAAAAAGAGGACGAGTGGGATCGAGCGGACGATGAGGAAAGTATATATATGAGAAGTAATTTCTAGGGCAGTGATGAACCTCTATTAAGGGCCGCAGACATATCTGAGTTATCCAAAGAATTTCGGGTAAAGTTGGTGTACATCATGAACCTGTGTAGTCGCCGCTAATTTTCGCAGTTGCGATGACTGTAATCACGGAGTATGCAAGAAAAGGCTTGATGAACGAAATTTTGTTTGCAGATGGCTTTGTTTTAATAAGGGAAGACATGGAAAAATAGAGGAAAAAGTTTTTGAAATTAAAAAAAAATGTTGAGACTTGAGAGCTAGGGGCTGATGGTTACCCTCAGGAAGACCAAAGAGATGGCGAGTGGTTCGAAAGGAGAAATACTCATTAGCTAAGTCTCTCCGTGTGCCAAGTGCGGGAAGAGGATGATGTCAAACTTGACGCTGTGCACGAAATGTGGTGAATTGGTGCGTAATAGATGCGCAAAAATGAAAAGTGTTTTCAGCTCCGGCAAAAGGTTTTGTTTCAGAAAGATGCAGTGTACCACTCGGAGAGTTTATAGTAAGCGAGATCTATTTAAAACCCTTACCTCTACGAACATAGCACGTGATCACCATAACCGTATCATACATCGATCCATTGAGTTATGAAGGCAATCTACGCGCTTTAAATTCATGTTCACACGAATGACGTGGTTATTTCACATAGTAATAGTATTGCAAATAATAAAAGCCTCCCTCTCATCATTTGACGAGACCACCCCTGGACACGTTTCATCCTTTTGGACTCATCAGCAGGGCCTGTCCCGTCATTACCAAAAGCCCAAACCCCATATTTGCAATAATATGAAAATGTAGTATCATTCTATTACAAATTCCTTCACACACATCACGCGCGTGGTGCATGCTATCACTTTGGTACGGGGATCCCATCCGTATCGAAGATGCAGTGTACCACTCGGAGAGTTTATAGTAATAGGGTTTTAAATAGATCTCGCTTAATATATACTCTCCGAGTGGTACACTGCATCTTCGATACGGATGGGATCCCCGTACCAAAGTGATAGCATGCACCACGCGCGTGATGTGTGCGAAGGAATTTGTTATGGAATGATACTACATTTTCATATTATTGCAAATATGGGGTTTGGGCTTTTGGTAATGACGGGACAGGCCCTGCTGATGAGTCCAAAAGGACGAAACGCGTCCAGGGATGATCTCGTCAAATGATGGAAGGGAGGCTTTTATTATTTGCAATACTATTACTATGTGAAATAACCACGTCATTCGTGTGAACATGTATGTATACAAAGCGCGTAGATTGCCTTCATAACTCAATGGATCGAGGTTTCACAAAGATGCGTCGAGGTAATGACGGAAATGGGAAACCAGATGAAAAGTTATTTCATGACGAGTTGGAGTTAGTCAACATTTTTTGTTATTTGGGGACAAGTTGAGTGCCAGTGGTGGAAGTGGAGCAGTGGTGAAAACAAGACTTGGTTGGATAAAATTTAGAGAATGTGGAGAATTGCTTCATGGCCAAAAGCTTTCGTTGAAAATAAAATGAAGGATCTGTCACAACTGTGAAATTTTGGAAGAACTGAGAGAGCATTGATAAGAGAAATATGTTGCGATAAATCAATTTAGAAAAGGAGTGGCCAAGAACTTATGAATTTGATTGGTTGGGAAGAGGCCTTACTCAGACTAGTCGAAGCGAATGGAATGCGATGGTATGAACATGCTTTGAGGTGGGATAGTAATCATGTGTTAAGAAGAGCGTTAGATTTTGAATTGGAAGAAAAGGGCGTGGACAACTGTGGGTGGCATGGAGAAGGCTAGTGGAAGAACACATTGAATTAAAAAAAAAGATACCGTCGACAGAACGAAGTGGTGCAATGCTGTTTATGAAGCTTTGAGAAACGTGAGGTGAACCTGGCCACCTTTGTTGACGGAGACAAAACTTGATTTAAAAAATTTGGATCTGTCTGGGTGGTTATATTTTTCGTATGCTGTCGCCTTCCGTAAACTTCCGTTTTGATGAGATTTTCGTACTTTTTTTAGTAGGTAGTTTTTCAGTAGTTCCTTACTTTAGTATGAGTTTTCATAATTTACTAATTCTATATTTCAGTATATATTTCCGTAATCTGAACTTCCATATATTATTCTCATTTAAGCAATAGTGGCCGGTTGCATGAAAGGGTGTTTGTTTTCTGATATGAAGTGGAGGTGCTCCTTAATTGGTGATTTGCTAAAATAAGTTTACATGAAACAGTGTTTCCCAAACTTTTCTTGGACCACCCCTTTAGAGACTTGGTAATTGGCAAACGTCCCCTCGAAGAAGCATGTAAGCAATTGCGTTGTTTACTGCTCAACAATAGCGTTAATGTGACGGAATTTTCCTCGGGTCTCGGCTATATTATAGACACAATAATTTAACACATAATACTTTAAACAAACTTAAACTACACTGCAGGAATTTGTTTCACATTAAATCATCTTATTGGAAAAATAAATTTCATTATGCAGGCCTTTCCTTTTCGCAAATTTTGAAAGACTCTCGAGTAGGAGACTGAATACTGAAAGAGACAGACCTGATCCTGTATTTCTCAACCTTTTTGGGCAGGTAGCCCATTTTCAGGTTAAACAGAGTTCTGTGGTCCAGTTATCTTACTTCCAATTTTGGTGATGTTATTGTTAATTGAATTGAACTAGCAAGCCATGGCCTAACCGGCACATTTGCTGTGGCTCACTGGTTGAAAATCGCTCGTCTTGACCTATTTACTGGGGGCTAAGTGTTGGTGAGACCTTGGGTAATCTAGTTGCGAAGCCTTTTTTCGCACAATAAATCCACAGTTAGAAAGCAGTTTTGGAAGAAATTAGTACTTGTTTTTGACGTTGCAGTATTCTTTTACAATTCAGCAGATACGGTAGTAGTTGGTCAATGATGACTACAGTTTGAATCTATCTCTTAAAAACTGTGCCATCTGCACGATCTTCTGCACAATACATGCTACGGTCGTAAGCTATATATGCCAGTGACTAGTTTATTTCTAATTGTAAGCGTTTTGCTACCACCAACCTACAAACGATATGCCATTTTATTTGCCCTCGTATGATTGGAATTGAGTATGGACTTCATGAGTCGTCTGCTGGTAGCAAGATTAGAGTTGGGTTATTGTGAAATCTCTATCACAAACTATTTCTGTAAAAAATCAACGCCATACCGTACAAGACAAGATGATTTAGCAACCTTTTCCAATTTGATTATTTCAGATATTGTGCTTTAGCGTTTTGTCGCCCAACATCAATGCAAAAATTGCGGGACTCTGGGCTTCAGGCCTATTGCCCCTCTTAATCCGCCAGTGCCTAGGTAAACTGAGACCGGCGCAAAGCCCATTAAAAACAAGTAGCGTATGCAAATACCAAAAAAAAAGCAGCGACCAAATGTGATCAACTTACTAACGGCTGACTTGCTCTTCGGGTTCAGATATTTACTTTATGGCCATTAAAAGCATCGCGTTGTCATTCCTATGTGAAGTAATTCTTTGTCTCCACGCTCCCGAATGCCTACTTTGATGTCACTGCCGCTTCCATGGAATCTGCCGTTCGCAAGGAGGTGGTGGTCCCACTTTGGGAACATTGGCCAATAAGGACTGTTATGGAAAGATAGATCCAAATTTTTACATCCGGTTTTGTTTAGGTCCCACAAGTGTGGCACTCTAAGCCATGCATTATTTAAAGCCTTTAGCTACTTGTCGGTCACCAACTGCACTGAAGAGACCTGATAGCAGTGCCACTGTCTGCAGTTCGCTTAATGTGCATCGCTGGCCTCTTGTATTACTTTTTTAATCAACTTTATTTTTGCCTTATCACCTTTGCTAATGGTTTGCTGCCTGGCTGATAAATTATTGTAGGAATAAAAGTGAGTGTAATTTTATTTGTAAAAAGTAGTTGCTATGACGACAAAATTGCTTTAACACAAAGGGTTTTTCACTTTCACTCCAGGCTTGTAATCATTTTGATCAGTGTTACGGACTTCTTTATTGAGCTTTTATTCGTATTTAATCGCTTTTTCCTTCGATTGCAATAAATCTTAATTTGTTTGCTTTTGTCATTTCGCACCGCTCTGGTTTGAAGACACCAGCTAGCAATCACGAGCCATTTCTCATTACCAGCTTTATTAATGCAAGCCTTGCCACGAAAGTTTGTAACTCCCCGTGGCCTTGCTCAGCGGTCGCAATAAAGAGGATCTGAAGAGACCACTACTGAAAGAGCCAAAAACGTGCTGAATTAGGCTGCAATAGAACTCTATTCACCGAGCATGTCGAAGGAAGCGACTATTGGTCGCCCACTAACAGCAGCTCGCATTGATGGCACTGGGGCTACCATTTTGTAGTTTGTGTTTATACTGCCTAGACTTGCGCTTTCTCTTAGCCTAATCTTTTCTGGTTTTGCGGCAAGGAGGAGGAAAGTTAAATATTTGAAACGAGGTTAATTTTAGATTCTTTTCAGTTTCCTGTCCACTTCGCTCAAAAATCAGTTTGAACATTCTGCCTGCGTATTGCTTCCAACGCTATTCAATTTAGTCGGAAATTCTGCCAAGGTCGTCTCCACGTCCTCCATACTCGCAATTCAAACAACATTAAAAGTAAGTTGCGCTTGATATTAGATGATCAATCGCGGTAGCGTCCTGTATCTTATTTGTAAGGTATAAACGCGTTTCTGCTCTGCGCTTCACAAGCGTGGCAGAGTATTTTTGATGTTCACGATGACCGTGTTGAAGGGGCGCTGCGATGATTTCACAATAACTTGTGCTCGCGGGAAAAGAACAACGATAATTTCTTCTGCTCGGCTGATTCTATCACGCCATTAACTAATAACTTGCAAACAGATTTTTTCAACAACTTTATTATATCCAGGTCTGATGGCAAGATCTAAGTAATTGCGATACTGTCACTGCTTAGTGCGAATTGCAGTACAAAATACGAGCGAGTTTCTGTCGTATGAAGCGATATTTGGGCACGTCCCAATCATTTTGGTGGTGGGCAGCAAGTTTGCAATTTATTCCTGACTCCAAAAGGGACTGCCGCCTTCCCCCAGCCTGATATCGATGAGGTTTGCGTTGTAAAGCTGAATCACCATTTCATGCCGAGCCTCCGTCCCGTCGAAAAGTGGAGTAAACTACAACGATTGAAAAATTAATGTACTTCGTTAAAATTCGTTCATTTCTGCACGCCTGTTTTTCAAAACTAAAACAAACCAGAACTCTTGCTCACTCTCCTTTAGTGCGCAAGTTGTGATAATTCTGTGCCATTTTAACAGGTTTCATTTCAAGCTGACCTATTTCTTTCAGCACACACACGCTCACCGCATTATTCCCATTGTGACGAATTACACGACATCCCGCACCACCGCTATACGTCGCTATTCTTTTGTTTTTATCGCCGTTATATTCGAGCATTGGCACACGCATTTCATGGAAAGGTAAGGCTTGGCAGCTGACGTGATGTATTGTTGCAGTTGTTGCTCAATGTAATAAGGCACTGCTCTGGCTTACAATCTTGAGCTTTTGATTTCAATGCTCCTGTACTTCATGCGTTGTGCCTGAGGGAAAAGCATTGTGCCCGAGGGAAAGCGCTTTGAAGTATTTTCCTTACTGGGTTGCACTGCTCGCGATAGAAATGTATTGTGCCGGCAATAGTGGTAACCCTGTAGCGGGTCTGAACACAAGTGTTGCAACACAATCGTAAAGGTGATGAGAAAGTGAAGCGAAGGACTTGAACGAAAATCCTTGATTGAGAATCAACTAAAGCCGCCATTTGGCTTTGCATTAGCGCGCAAATTAGAAGCTAACTTATTAACAAGAACTGTCGCAAACCAAATAGTGGTAGACATGCACCTTAGCTCGGTTATCGCGGTACGCTGGCCAAGATGATACCTCTGTGGAACTTTTGAAGTGCTTTTGCAAACTTGCAAAGAGCGTAAAATCGGCGCTTAGCGGTATCGTGCTTGACATTGTGAGCTTTCCATTGTTTCACGACAAAAGAATTTTTCGCATTGATTGTTTTGAGTCATGATATGTCTTGTTTATCAAGATGAGGTGACAAAGGTGATGCTATTCAGACATAAGTTTAAATATCCTTTTATGTCATCATAACTGACACATGTTGAACAGCGCTCAAATTCTATTTAGCTGGTTGGAACGAGCTACGAGTAGTATTTTGAATTGATACCTGTAGTTTTACTTAGCTTATGTAATCACAGAATGGTGAGGTAGATGCGTTGGTTCCTACTTTGTTAATCTTTATGTTTATGTATTTTAGGGGAAGTGTATGTGAGATTTGATTTGATTGAAGCTGTCAGCTATAGTTTTAAATTTTTGAAAGCTGAGTGTATGTTAATGCTTGAGGTTTGTTGAAATGCCACTTGTAGTTTTTAGAGATTGCAGATCCAAGAATGCAGATAAGAAGCAATATCTTCTCCACCGCTTGACTCTAAAATTAAACATTTACCACCAGTATTTTCCGAGTTACGAAAAAGTAGGCTTTTTGGGCACTCCTAAAATCTTTGGAAGCTTCGCAGAGTGTTTACACATCAAAATTTTTCAAAGATGATTGAGCATTCCTTTGCAGTGTCAATTTGTACCCTGTATAAAACTCAATCGATTTCAGAACAAGTGAATTTCTAATAGGTGAGCATGCAGACTAAATAAGATCTGTGGCGGATACATGTTGGGTGGTTTTGATTGAACATCGGTCAATGTGTCAGCACCATTAGATTGTATCCATCCATCAAGTTTTACCGATGCTCTCTAATCTTTGTCAAAACTAACAGCGTTTATGCGCAATGGATCTCGATTCTTTACCTATATCCTTGCCTCCTCATATCAAACACACATTATAAGGCCTTTTTGAAGTGCTTTACTTCCTTTTCCGCTAGTTGTATTGTTTGCTTTGTCGTGATTGCGTACAACATGGATAAAAAGGTTCATTTAATGCGAAAAATTCATCAATGGAAATAAGAACATCTTGTGTCACCCCGTAATAATAAGAATAATAATTAATGAGGATCGGACCTGGGTTTGGAAAGGTGATGATAAATATGCCATACATTTGATAAATCAAGGAAAAATATCGATTTTTATCGACCTTGTGCTTCTATTGCAACTAATTTTTGGTACTTTTGTTGCGTCAGAAAATGTTTGTTAACTCGATTGATTTTGTAGTGCTTGACAGTTTCATAAAGTAGCAGTTTGCTTCCGTCGGTAGGCTGGTAGATAATGATGAGATGGAGGAGTTATTAAATCAAATTTTTCCTGGCAGACACTCAACCTTGCTCAAAGATTCCGTCCAAAAGGGGATCAGCGATGCTGATTCGGAAGCAAGAGAGGAGGCCAGAAGGTAAGAAAGTTGTTTTTGCGCATGCTGTTTAGCCTTTCAGTTAATAGCGACGATAGCTTCGCTAGCGAAATTTAAAGTTCAATGCCAAAAAAGGGTAAAGCTACTTACTTGAAGAATTACTTTTAAAAGGCTTTATTTTGCGTCCATTTTTCCCGCTTTGCAGAGTTTAGACCTGCTGATTCATGATTTGCGACTACTCACTTGTTTTCAAACGAGATTTTACTGGAGGAACTTAGCGCCAAAAATTCCTCATGCCATTCCCAAATAACACTGATGGTGTTTTAATCGAGTTTCGAACTTCGTTTCCCATTTTAAATATTTGATGCTCTTTGGGAGGAATACCAACTGTGTTTTTAAAAAGAGCTTCAACCTTTGCGCCTTTTGTTTCGAATCCACGAACAATTTCAACTTCACCACGTCGGCTGATTACTACCAAAAACATACGAGAGCGCAAATTTGTTGAACCCAATACAACTAGCCTATCCAACACAAAGCAAGCTTTGAATTGACTAATTTGCTGCCAGTAACGCGTGTTCATCAGACTCTTGGTAAAATATATTTTTTTTTTTGAAAAACCAAAACTTCAATTGTGATGCTGCAGCTATTCTTGCCGAATTTGTGACGTAACAATTGGTTGTTGAGTCAACCACTTCAGGAATTTTTAACGCAGAACGTTTTCTGCCTCTCGGAAAAGAGAGCTAAGTTAATTTGACCTGAGTCTCTCAATCCCGGTGAGTTGATGCGGTTTTAGTTGGCTACTCATTCTCTATAGTAGAATACTTCTCAGCAACTACTTGCTTAATTGCTGTGCTCGTGGTAAAGTTCTCTTCGCCAGCACTACAGGCAACTCAGGTGCGGGTGTAACTACAACGTTGTGATCTGGATGGCTAGAAAAGTTTCCTATGACGGTTTTTTATACGGATTGACGTTGCAGGGCCTGGCATGGATTGCATCGCCACTTTCCAGTTGAAGCCGACCAAGTTTACCAAGGATTAAATTTAAATCAGCAAAAACTAATCAAGGGTAAGTTACTTGGATTTAATCTTTTAAAGGACTTTGACGTAGCCCTTTTGCAATACTGCTACTAATCAGTGCGATGCGAAAAAATTTCGTAGAGTATCTTCCTGAAAATGCTTTCTAAGATATTAAATGAAAATACTTTTAGCCAAGGTACATGAATTAGGTGTTGAATCAATAAATATTCTCGACGGCGGTAGTTCGAAAATTGTGAGACAAAAACTTGTTGCAGGTCCTGATGTGGCTTCAGGAGACAGCCTGACTTCCTCAACGGCGAAGTAAGTAGAAGTGTTATCAACGTTGACACACTATAAAATGAGTTATTTTGCTTGCACACGCCGCAAAACGACTTTTTTGTGCAGAAAAACTCGTACCTCCATATCAGCCACCACTGGTACAGGTCCGCGTCGAGTTCCCGTCCGAGGTGAGTCATCTTGTTGTTATATCATTTCGTCGAGTTAACTCATTACGCAAAAAAGGTGATTGTTATACCTGTACTTTTGTATTTTCCGATTGCTTAAAAATTGGTATGCGTATTTGTATAAACTTCACGGTTATCTACGGAACAATTGTGCACATACCAGCTTGGGGATCGCCAGTACTGCTGGCATAGTCTATATAACAACATAGTCGTATTTACGGCTATGTTGCCACCTATTCGTAGACTTAGTCGTGCCCATTCGGTAAGAGAACATCTACCACTGCACACTCGCTTTCGAATCATACTTTTTGCTGGAACATCGCAGCATTTTAAAATCGGTATGCCCTTCCTGACGACTACCAATGGTGCTTCATTGAGTTTCAAACTTCAGATTTTTTTATTCCAAAGTCTGGAGCAATAGCCACTACACCGTAGGAGTGAATATGTCTAGAGCAAATAACAGCAAGTAGTTTCCAGTTCATTCCTAGGAGCGAGCTTAGCTGCTGTAATGCAATGGCAATTACTCTGTTATTTTAAAACAAAAGTCCCGTGTTCGAAAGTCCATTAAAGTACTGGTATTTGTAAGAAAGAGCATTCCTAATTTTTTAGTGCTGTGTTGCTCTATTAAATAGTCTGCTTCGAAAGTAAGTGAGCAATGCCAGGTACACACATTGAACCAACTCGTCAGTAGTTTTTCAAAGCGCGGTAAGGGGCCATGAATCGAAAGCAAGGGCAGCTTTTCGGGTTTTTGATCAGAAATGGTGCACCAGGAAGGACGAAAACAAAGCATCGAGACTACAGATAGATAAGCAATCTTAGAGCGTGGATTTCCAGTCTGCTGCTCTCACGATTGGCAGTAAAATACGCGCTGTGCTACAGCAACTTTTTTGCCTACCAAAAATATGTTTTAGCTCCACCTAGTGCCGGTCTTCGAGCTCCAGGCACCGCGAGCAACAAGTTTCTTCGCTCGCGCTCCGACATCGATCCCGTATCCGCCAGAAGGTCACAGATGAAAGCTTTGGGATCCGGCTTTGGTACAGTAGGTAAGGGTCGACGTGGAGAGCGTTTTATTTACAGCCGTTGTCCACGCGCACGTTGGAAGCATATACCTCAGCCTTGTTGCTCGTTTCGGCAAAAAGCTTGAAATTTGACTGGCTTAGTTTCAGCAATACGCGAGTACTCGCCATTCGGTAGTGATTGTTGAAACCGGCCAGCGTTAAGCTGCGTATCTAAGTTTAAATACAAAATGATCACAAACCAAACAACGTAACTACTCGACAATGCAGCAAGGTTACATTGTTTGGCCAACAGACTTTTCATGTAGTAGATCTTAATGGCTGGCTCATTTCTTGATACAAGAGTAATGCGATTCAATGCTTGAGGGCCCAAATCTTCAGGTAGTTCAGACGCTAATCGGCATATCGCATTTTAGATTGCCTTGTATGTTTATTATATGATATCATGATCAGTGACGTCACATAATAAAACAACCAAAAATAACCGATCTCGACTCGTTTCCGACATGTTACTGAGTTTATTTGCGTTGCATGTTGTATTTTTGTTATTCTTATTGAGCCTGTTGCGACTTTACCCTTGATGCTATCTCTAAATCAGTCGATGCTGTGCTCCAGCATGTTTTGAAAAGAACCAAGTGTGCTGTTGCGTGACTGTAATTGAATCTGTTGTCAATAAACCTGAACTTCTTACATAAACGTTTAATCGTTTTATTTCGCTGCTCGTACGATTAGAAACTTACGGTTCTGAGAAGCAACTTTACTTTGGTAAGTATGAAGTAATGTACTGGATGTTGCCTTGCGCTTTTTGCTGGTAATTAGATTTTTGTTGGCTTGGCACCAGTATTTCTGTACACTGGATTTCGAATCTTTACTTTTCCGGCGGATGCTGGGAAGTTTATCCGCGCGAGGCTGGAGTAAGCAGCGTTAAACAGTGTCATCAATCTTACAATAGCCTACCCAGAGGGTATTTTTGTATGCTACCCTGCCAGTGTTTCCATACTTTGTGGATTTTGCTTAATTTTTTTTTGCGTGTGATTTGCATAAATACTCGTAAGCAAAAAATGGTTCTCCAACAAAAGCTGATTTGTGCTCGATAAGAACGATCTCGCGTTACGGAACCTAACTGCGCTATTGATTGTAACACGTTTGAGTAATGTTGTTTATCAGGTCGATCGAAACGCATCAATACACACAATCTCTCAGTGAGCAGGAATTCCAACGCCAGTCGTGGACGTGAGAATGAGAGGCCGGCGGTGTCGCAACGTAAGTAGACCATAGGTTGCTCGTGTAGCCTGCAGACAAGCCAACTTTGATATGTATGTGCTTCCGGTCCCCGGGCCTAGAATTCATGGGCCGACTCCAGTGAACTTTGAATGTATTGTTTAGCTACCTGTACCGTGTAACATGCGGCAGAATTCTTACCTCACCTAAACATGTGCACTGACGTTGCAAATAAATTGCTTGATGTGAAATCTGTCGCTTAAATGCTGTTGACAAAATCGAGATTACGTCATCAAAAAGACGACTCTATATCGAAAAGAGCTCAGTAGATATTCACGGTTATCATGGTGTAGGTTGTAATGCTGCAGTTGTATGTATGGCCACACATGCAAGTGCACTAAAATCTTTAGATGTGTGAAAACTTCTTTTCTAAGAATTGCATTTTCAAATTTCTTCAACTGTTTTAACTGATGTTTTTTACGTCTTCATTGACTGCTAGTGGTGTAATGGGATGGAGCGTTTGCAGCCTAATTTGTTGACATTGGTTCTCGCTATGTCTTTTCAAAACGGTATATTTAAAAGCAATTTCAGCTTGGTGGCATCGTGTAATAACCCTGTTTACAGTTTCACTTACCACACTGCGCAGTGCGCATGCTTGTTAGCAATGGTTATGAGATTTATCGAAAGCAAGGCTCATCAGTCTCAACAGAGTATAAATTTTTTGAAATATACCGAATGATGTCCGATTAATTTTGAGGCAAAGTTTTGGATTGTTTTAATTGTTTACCCCTTTATTTGGTCTTATTTGGCGGATAAACATTTATTTGTTTACCATCATCCGCTTGTGCTGTTTTCAGTTGACAGTTGGCTGAAATATCGCTCAACCAGCTAATAGCAAAACCAAACTATGTTCACGACCCATCTGAACGTATTATTGGAAAACTTTCATTTCAATGCTCTATTACACTACCGAGATATATTCGTGGTTCACGGTGCTCGGTCGATGAAGACAAGCCTATACATCACAACTGTTAAATAGTGCTGGCATAAATCGACTTGGTATAAGATTCGAATCCAGCCTTCCTGAAGCTTTTTGCATGCATCTCTACAAACTTTTTTTCACTAAAATTTTTTTATATTGTCTTTTCTAGATATTCCTTTTTCTTCTTACTTATTGTCTAAAAACGAGAGCTCTTTTTCAACAGACTCTTTTCCGCTTTTTGACTCCGAAATGACAAATCCTCCAGTCTATATTTTCATAGACGAGGCGAACAGTTCCACTGACTTTGAAAGCAGCGATTCCTCAAAGAATCTCTCTTCTACTTCTTTCACCTCCTCCAGCGCAAGACCTTGTGTCTTTTTTCCTGGCGCTATTCGCACCAAATCGCTCTCTACTCCTTGCTCTCCGGTGGTGTCTAGAAAGCCTTGCGCCACTATGACGTCATCGAATTTGCGGCGCCAAAAGGAGTTCCACAAAAAAGGAAAGCAAAGTCTGTCTTCTTTCTTTTGCAGTAATACATTTACATTTATTTTAATTACTTTGAAAGATTTTCCCAGCCAAAGACAATACGCTCTTAGCGATTCTCTCTAGTCTTTCTTCAATTGGTTGGTACTGATACGAATATTATACGCTGCTGAAAAAAGTTTAATTTATTGAAATTGTTTGTTTTTGATCGTTGTATTTTTCTGTACTGTGCCCAGCAGTATCGGCAACTTCTAACCGAGTCTGAATACAAGTTTTTCTATGTGCAGTAGAAACAGTTTTCTTTTGAACCGACGACAAAATGAATACGAATCTTTGCTAAGCTACAAAGGCCTTACCAGCACGCCAAGACGTGGCAATCCAAGAATATTAATGTATCTCAATCTGATGATTTCAGCTTTTCGTGCTGTCTTGCTTTGAAAAAAGCCGTTTACTTGAATCGCAGGCCTCTTGTATTATGAAAGACCGTCTCAATTTGGATGTGGCAGCAGGGCATTTTTTTCAATATCGCTACCACCAGACTTCGGTCTCTTGTGTGATCGACTTGTCGGTGTTCCGCCCTTGATATATGTTTAATTATAATCAGTCAGGGCGTAGTCATGGTTTTTATTAGGGGAATGAAGGGAGTAACAACAGATGCGCCAAATTTTCCCGATTTCAAGGTGTTGTATTGATAATAAAGATTCTGCCAGGGCGAAATTTCCCCATTTTTGAAACTTTGAATTATGGAACTTTTGGCGGATATGCCCTTCTTGTACCCCTCTTTCTTACGCCTCTGAATGGTAATTAAATTCGCTCTGACTTTTTTGTTGCTGTGCATTGAGCACTCAAATTGCCTCTATTTCGTTCACTTTTTCCCCTTTTTCACTTTATTTTTTTTGCATTCAAGGATCCCATTCTGCCACAAGACGTGGTGAGAATTTGTTTCTGCAACACTTACATATAAACACGTGGCTGCATGTGATTGATAGTGCTGTTGTAATGCTATTTTACTGGTGGCTTATTTCGCCATCTTGCATGCTGTGGTGGCTGCTTGTTTGTTTACGATTGTTGTGTGTTGAGGTCATCACCTCTTTTAGCCGTGGAGAGCCACCCTGATCCTGCCATTCCATAGTCCCTCACTACTTCTCCAGGAAAAGGTCCGGTAACCGTAAGGTCATAGCAGTGCCATCTCGTTTCGAACTTAAACGTAATTCCAAATGCACCTTTGCCATTTAGTTGACTTGCCTAGTGTCATTTCACATTGGCAATGTAAGAGAGTTTAACGTGGTGTGGCAGTCAGTAATTGAATTTTTCATCTCAGGGTTTTGAGTTGAATTCCTGTGATGTGGCGTCACATTTGTAACAAGTGATTGGAAGCCACAGTGCAGTTAAGATTAAGCAATAGTCGTTTGTTTAGTGATTGTACGTGTACAGCTTGCTGTGGAATTGTGTTACTAACGCTGTCACGTAATAACTGCGTTGCAAGGTGAAGTGTTTTCGGAGAGGAAATCTCCGAAAACACTTCGATATTCTTTGCGTCGGACTGTTATCTAAAGTGTTAGCGTATAAATCTTGTGAAAATGCCACTTGCGTCCTCTTACAGAAGACGAGCTGTGTTAAATTTGAGAAGATGTGTTTGTCTTGTGGTGCTCTCACTTGCCACCTGTTTCACTTTTTCGGTGCAACATTGCTACCGAGCAATAAGTTGCAATAAGCGCGTTGACGACATGTTTCGTGCACGAAGTTGGATGATTAAAGCACTTGTTTCTGTCTTTGTGTTGCTAGAGTTTTCATATGCCTCTCAATAGGCGCTTCGGACAAGAGCATTAAATAAGCATAACTTCAACATATAGCTTTAAAAAACTGCTTTGCAAAAACCTTTTGTGATTTTTTTTATCAGTGGCGGCTTGGCCGTAGAGTGATCAGAATTTAGACATATGTGACATAATCTTGCTCTTTCCATTTGACTGAGTACTGCTGTCGATAAATGCGCCATGAAAAACTTTAGCAAAACAGAGCTTTCGAAACTGTTTTAAAATCCCACACTGCGTTCAATAACCCAAAGCATCGACTTCTCCCGATCAGTTGATTGCAATTTTGTTGTCTTTTCCAGCTGGAAGTCGCTCGAATTCGCCGCCCTCTCATCTCTCAATTCGATCATCAGTTGGATCAAGAATAAGACACCATGAAACAACGGGTAGGTATATCTACAGTTGCCGTGCAATTGTGAGCCAAGTGCCCGCAAGTTACCATTTAAAAAACTGCTCATGCAGCATGTAACAAGAGGCTGTATTTGGCTACCTTCCTATGCTAATCTACCTTTGTTGGTGCTAGAACACCCATTTTGCTTTTATGGGTGGTTCAAAATAAAATGCCTCTACCTGATTGGTAATCAGTTTGTATCTCTTACTGTGCTTCAGTACAAGCCTTCAGCTTGTGTATTGAGCTGCTGTAGGATTTATCAATGAGCAATACAACTTGCGTAAGTTGATTTAAATGGTTGAATTTTCACGTTTTTTTTAAAGCAAGTACTTCAAAATATAGTAAATTTGTGTTTCCCCTCAGATGGGGAGCATCCGTCTACCCGCACTCCTCCTTCTTCCCCTACTATGGCCAGGCGGTCAAGGATTCCGGTTTCAAATTCTAGAACGGGGTCCAGAGCCGGTTCCCGGCTTGGATCCCGGGCTACTTCCCCCACAGGCAGCCGTAGTGGCAGTCCCCCTCGGTACAGAGGAGGTAAGGCCAGCATGCTTGCATCACGTCCCATAATTTTGAATGCTTTCAGCTTGACCTGTGTTGCATCAATTTCATAACAATTTGCGATCAACCTGTGACATGGTGATCCACGGTGACCTGATGTGCTCCAACTTTGCGTTTCCTGGCTAGTTCTGACTGATTCCGCTTCGTTGACCAGTCTAACGCCACGCATCACGTGGTTGATGTTGCCCACAAATATTTACGTTGCGTGTGACGTCATTAATTGGGTGCGTCAGTGAAAATGCGCAATTTAAGTGACGCCGAATTGTATTTCCAATGCCGAGCGTTTGCCTGACTGATATTGATGAAAAAACATTTGAAAGCACTTCGGAATTGGTCTTGGAAACGCATTGGCTGTCCAACTTGGCGGTGGAGTTATTCTGTTATTGACATTGTGGCATGTTCTTGTGCTTCCTGCCACAGGGTTACATGCATGAATCTTAACATTTGATACCATTTGTTTAACACCGATATCCATTTGACCTCTATGCAAGTGCTCACTGCTGTATTTTTTGCTATATTTTAACAAACGACCTGAACTGTAATTTGGCGTATTTCCAACAAAATAGTCTGCTCCAGCATGCAGTGATACATTGGGCAAGTGGATCCGGCGTTAGACTTTCAATGCTGTGAACTAACTTTGAAGTAGTTTAACTTTTCTGAATACTTCATTAGTTCATGCTGATGTGCTTGTTTTTTGATCTAAACTTGTTCAACATCTTTTTTGTTGTCACTTATTTTTTACTTTTATCATATCACTTTATTTGTTACAAACCACAAATAGATCGTCTTTTGCAGAATGTGGTTGATAACAATTGCTTAATATGATTGATTTTGCAACATTACGAATACGTCAAATATTGCTCACTTGACCAACTGAAGTATAGCAATGAGATCATTTACTAATGCTAGTCTGGGCTAAATTAGTCCATGAAGAATACTTCGAATCAATGAAACATGTCATTAGCATTGTAATCTCGAATACCGCTCTAACTTTGGTTTTTGTTTCCCCAGTTTTTCAATAAAATATTCTTGCATGACAATTGTTTACCGAATGTTGTTGCATCAAGTGTTTTTTGCAAAGTTGCATCAGCTGTAGTCAATTTGCAATAAATGTGTTTAATATTGTTGTGTTGATGAAAAATTGTATCGAATTCTGTCAAGTCTCATCATGTGCCGTCAAGTAGCACGAAATGATGCCGCATTACATCAAATGCTGCAAAACCGTGTCAAACGTTGCCAGTTTCCGACACAATGTTACAGAATTGCGTCAAATATTGCGAAGTCGCTTCAATTGCATCAAATGTCGCACAATTATCTTAATTGCCAAGTTGTATCAAACGTCTAGTTGCAACTATTTTTTCCGAGTTGTAACGAGCGTTGACAATTTTTATCAAATCGTCAAATTACATCCAATGTGGCAATATCGCATGATGTTTGTGATCAGGTTTTATGTTAATTGAATTGAGCAAAGATAATTACCGCTGAATGAAGTTGCATTCATCAAATATGCCACCTCTGGGCAATTCTCTTACTTTCTACTTTGCAGGTCGCTCCAGCTCCAGCACATCACATCATCCTCCAATGAGAGTGCTACCTAAAGGCAAAGAAGGAGAACAGATTTTCAATGACGTTTTGGTGAGCTAGCTACTGCATATTTTGATGTGGACAACTGTTTCTTGTATCATCAGCGCATTTATGTTTCCGCTACCCGTAACTTCAGGACTAGACGCTTTAGTGAGACCTGTTAGGTTAAGCAGTGTTGTCAGCGCTACTGGAACTGTAAAAAATGTTAGAAGGCGGTTATTGTTAGTACTCCGTTGATAGTATAATTTTGAAATTTTTTAATATTTTTTGATTGGCTATTCGGCTAAGATGTGTTTTGTTACCAAATAATTTTGTTTGGTTTGAGACGACTGAAGGATTTTTTTTCTTGTGTTTACCTGCTGGAATATTTCACTGATCTCTTCCACACCTGTTAAGAGGAGCACTTTCATCTTAACAATTGCAGAAAGTTTTTTCGTTTTTCCAAAGTATTTTCCACGGTCGTAATCGTTAGTATATTTTGGTTTTGGCGACCACTAATGGCAGTCTGCCAGAAGACGGTGGTGGTGCTATCATTCGGTTTGTATTTACCACTGGTTCGAAATGTACTATCGCTTTTCCCTAACTAAGTCTAGCCAATTTTTCCGCATTTCTGTCCCAATCAAGAGAAGGAACAAACGAGCCATCAGCGTAGCGCTCCTTGCATGTTTTGATTATGACTAAAAACAAAGTATTTAGGCTCGGAAGTTGAACCGTCGTGCAGAATCGTACGGAGCGTCGGATATGGACGATGACATGTCCGACACGTCCAGCGTTTGTTCGGAACGTTCATTCACGTCAACTACGAGGTGCTTATTCTCATTAACGCGCTGCTTTGATCGAGATCTCTTAAGTGGACTCGAAATCCTACAGCACTATGTGATGCTTGTATTAGTGTAATTTTATACAAGCGCTCAGCATTAATGGATGAGTGCTTCAAACCTGTTTCAATGTTATCCTGTTGCGCTTTTTTCCTTCGTATTATAGTAATCAATCTTGGTGGACCATACTTTTGGATATGAAACCAAAGTTTTTATACGTAATCAAACGCTAGATAAAATTGCAAGGAAAATCAAACCTAGGTTTAGAAAGTGTGACTGGAGTAAAGCTTCCATGTAGATATCTTCAATAAATTTTGAAATACGCCGAATAAAAATCGGCCGTCAGAACTAAGCAGACGAATTTTATTCTGCTTGCTTCATAATTCAATTGTAGATATTTCAGTTTAGTGTGTTGTTGTTGTTGACTACCCGACCCCTTCAGAGATGAGAGGTGTCCTGGAACGAGTGCCCGCAGGCGCTGCAGGAAGGATTCTCGATTCTGCCAATCCTAGAGAGATAGCAGCTTAACAAAAGGCTGTGTCCGTTGCAGCGCAGACGAGAGAGAACACAGCGAGCATGACGATGGAGCACAAGTTCCTCGGTGGAAATTGAGCGAACCTGCGTGTCAAAGAATTTGGATGAGACAGTACGCCTCCAGTCCGAGAAAAGAGAAAAGTTGATACGAGAGATAAGAGGAGACAGATTACAAGGGATTGCAGAGGGCGCAATTAGTGCTCCCCATCTGGCCACCTTATCAGCCGCATCGTTCCCCGTGAGAAACGAGTGTCCGGGGACCCATTATAGCTTGATAGAACAGGAGGAGAGAGAAGACAGTTCCTGCCAGATCTGCCAAAGAGTTTGAGGTAGAAGGAAAGATGGAGGAGAGGACAGGTTGGCGAGGACAGAACGAGAGTCAGACAGAAGGAGAAGAGAAGTGGCAGATTCGTTGGTGCTGCCGAGACCAGCAAAGAGCGTGCAGAACGGCGCAGGCTTCAGAAAAACTTGAACATACTGGGCTTGCTGAAAAAGAAAGAGTGGCCTCAGTGCCACAGAGAGAGCAGTTGGCAAGTATGTCAGAGCTGCCTTTGCCAAAAGGAAAAGGAACAGAGCCGTCTGTCCAGAGTACCAGAGCCCCAATAAACAGCCGCCTCAACATGGTGATGCGGTCCCCGACCCCGTTGGGGTTTGGTCGAAATGGCTGTTGGCCTTTACGAGGGTCCCATTTACCCCGGGCACTTCCCTTCATTTTGTTGCTATGCAGCCCACATCTTCAAAATCGGTCGCCTGTTTTTCTTTTTTCTCCTGCCCTTCTTTTGCCTGTTTTCGTCTCCTCATTCTTCTCCTTCTCTTGATGAGCGGTGTTCATCCCAGCCCTGGCCCCATCTTTCCATGCTCTGTGTGCGCTGGAAATGTGGCCAGGCAAGGCAAGTCAGTGCAATGCTGCGCTTGCTCCAAATGGGTCCATTTAAGGTGCTCACAACTCTCTCTCTCCAAATTCAGAGCTCTTGACAGCTTTCACTCTTGGAGCTGTCACCTTGCTGTGTCCCATCTCGTAACACTGTGACTCCCTCCTCGGACTGCTCTGACATGTATACCTCCACTGTGCAAACTAGCCCCCCTCTGCTAATGCTGCACTTCCGCCCCACCCTCGCCTTCAAACCTGTTATTTTCCATCTGCCCATTTTGTATCTTCTCCCTGTGTCCCCTCAACACGGTCCCTTGCTCCTGGCTGTCCTTCTGCTTTCTCTCCTCCCCCTGACTCTCCCAGGGTTCTTCAATGGAATGCTGGAGGTCTTCGAGCCAGGAGCACTGAACTACTTCACTTGTTTTTGTCCCATTCTGTTGACCTTATCTGTATCCAGGAATCCACTCTTAACTCATTTTCCTCTTTCTAGATTCCTGGATTCTCTGGTCTACATTTTGATCGCATTCACTCCTGGTCTGGCATTCTCTCTCGTGATGCAACGCACGCTAGCGGTGGCGTCATTATTTTCGTTATGCAGGGCTTATCCTTTTTTGAACTTTCTACCTCCTCTCTTTGCTTGATCCCTACTCTGATTATGTAGGGGTCAGCATCTCTCTAAACAACTCCTTCTCGCTCTCATTTCTTAATGTGTACGCCCCCCCCCCTGACAGATGGTAGAACCGACTCCTTTTCTCCCTCCATTTTTTCCTCCTCCAGAAATCTCTTCATTCTAGAAGATTTCAACTACCATCATCTCCTCTGGGACTCGAGAGGTACTTCTGACCCTCATTGGGTGGAAGTATTCGACTGGGTCATCTCTTCTGACCTCCTCCCCCTCAATAACCCTGACACACCCACCCTACTGCATTGCTCCTCTGGCAGTCGCTCTTCCCCTGACATCTCCTTTGCTCCCTTCTCTCTTGCCCTTTCTTGCTCCTGGGAGATGCTTCAGAACATGGGTTCTGACACCTACCAATTCTTCTATCTGTCACTCTCTCCGGTCTTTCGCCCCAACAAACGTCCTCCTTCCTTCAACTTTCAGAAAGCTCGCTGAAATGACTTTGCCTCTTACTTTGACTCTAACTGTTCTTCTGCAGAGGAATACTCAACTCTTTCTCTTTCCTCTGGTGCTGCTCTCTTTACCTCTGTGGCACTGAATGCGGCCAAATCTTCCGTTCCTTTTGGCCACATCAAATGCCCTCCTAAAGCCTGGGGGTCTGCTCAGGTGGAAGGTGCGGTTAGTGAAAGACGCAAGGCTTTCGCTGCTGCTCACAGAAGTGATGAAGATTGTCAGGCTAACATCTCCGCTTCTCGACGTGCCTCGTCAGTCATCGCCTAGGCCAAGGCTGAGGCATGGCAGACGACTTGCTCTTCTCTTTCACCTAAATCTAACCCTAAATATGTGTACTCCTTTGTTCTGTCGCTGGCTCTTCTTCCTCCTCTCCTAATTTCTTCGACTGTTCCTCTTCTGGGGAGTCGGCTTTGGTCTTTGCCAATTATCTGAGATCCCACTTTACTGTCTCCTGGCCAAAGGCCCTGCGTAGTAGAGCCAGAGGCTACCTGTCCATGCTCCACCAAGCCACGTGCCCTAAAGAGTCTCACTCATCTTTCTGCTCTCCTTTCTCCCCCGCTGAATTTCTTGCAGTTGCCTCCAACCTTTTCCCCTCCTCTGCTACTGGCCCAGACAAAGTTGCCTATCCCATGCTAAAGCACCTTCCTCGCTCTGGCATGGATTTTCTTCTTCACATCTTCAATCTCTCCTGGACTTTGCATTCCTTTTCTTCCGTCTGGAAGGCATCTTCCATTATTCCCATCCACAAGATGGGAAAACCTCCCGACTCTCCTGCTTCCTTCCGGTCTATTTCTCACCTCCTGCATCTCAAAGCTTTTTGAGTGCATCATACTATCCCGTCTACTCTTCTTTCTGGAATCTAATTCCATTTTCTATCCCCACCAGGCCGGTTTTCGCCCTGGTTGGTCTACACTAGATCAAATTCTGTACCTTTCTCAGTCCATTTCACATGGGTTTAACAAACCCAGGTCGGGCTGTTCGAAGATCCTCTCTACTATCGATTTCTCTAAAGCTTTTGATTCTGTCTGGCACTCCGCCCTTTTCCCCAACTCATTTCTGCTGGCCTCCCTCCTTGCTTTGCTCGTTGGACTCAATCTTTTCTTTTTGATAGGCGGACTTGCATGGTTTATCAAAATCCCAAAAGTCGTTCCTTTCGAGTCCTTCGAGGTGTTCCGCAAGGATTGGTTTTTGGCGCAGTTCTTTTCTCTGTTTTCATCAATGATCTTCCTGCTTCTCTACCTTCTTCCGTCAGCTGCTCTCTTTACGCTGACGATCTGGCCATTTGGTCCTCCTCCCCCTCGGTCCCCACTGCGATGGAGGCCACACAAGGAGCTCTGTTTCGATTGGAGCGCTGGTCTGAGTACTGGTGTCTTCCTCTCAATTCGAGCAAATGTGAGGCCTCCTTCTTCTCAGTGGATCCCCACCAAGCTAACCTCCAGCCCAACTTCCTCTTACTTGGCTCCCGCCTCCACTTTAATCCAACTTCTACCTTTCTTGAAGTCACCCTGGACCGCACTCTTTTAAGCATGTATCTTTGCTGAAGGCCAAGTTTTTCCCACATCTGAAGGCCTTACGCTGTATCTCTGCTTCCTCATGGGGCCCCTCTAAAGAGCCCCTCTCTTTTCTGTATAAAGCTTTTCTTTGGCCCCTTCTCACTTATGCTTGACCTGGATGGTTTCCATTCTTATGCGCTACCAATTTCACCAAATTGGAATGCCTCCACCGAGCGGCTAGCGGCGCCATCTCTGTCTGCCTCTCGTCCTCCCCTCATCCCACTTCTCTCTGAGGCTTCTCTTCCTCCCTTACAAGTCACCCTGATTCATTTTACTGTGTCATCTTTTGAGCGGGCTCTTCGTCTCCCAACTTCCTTTTCTGTTTCAGGTTTGGCCAGACATGGAGTGAAACCAAGACTCTGCAGATCTTCCTGGAGAGCTTTTGCGTCCACTCACCCACTCATGCTTCCTTCTACATCCCCTAGGGAGGCTCTCCTTGCTTGCCCTCCCTCTCCTTTTTGGAATTTTTCTTCATTGTGGAGTCCACCCTTACTTCTCCATGCTCTCGCTCTGATATCCCTGTTTCTCGCCAAGATGCAGCTCTCGACCACCTTGACTCTCTCCTCAGTTTTGTGTCGGTAACACGATCGCTTAATTGCTGTTTAGGGCTGATTGCTCAGGGTAGTGTTGCTGCTCTTGGTTTCAGAACTACGATAATAAGCAAACAAAAAACTTTTTAAGAAGTAGCCATAAGTTTTTGTTCTTGTAACAATAGCAATAGTGAGACATGGGAGTGTAGACGTTGTGTTAATGAAAATAAAAACGAGGCGATGGATAGGATTAATGCTATTTGTTAATTTAGGTGTTCTTTAAAGAAACACTAAATTGTTTTTGGTTGCGTTTGGACATTCTAGTTCACTTGTAAAGAACTTTTCAATAACGTGTTCAAAATATTATTACTCGCCATTATCTGGCGTTTTAATTTGGTTATAGCTGGCTTTTAAAAAATACATAATGATGTAAATTTACCTCTAGCTTTAATGTATTGTGTGCCAAAAGATTGCTTGTAAAGCGCTCACTCACATTAGCCTTACAGTCAATGTAACTTTATTGTGGTACAGAAATGGGATGAAGAATAAAGCACAAGTTGAAGATGTCGGCGAAATACTGCAATTGTGCCAGAGCAACCAGTGGACAGAACGAAAAGAAGGGCTGTCCAACCTTCATGTCTTGATTAGCCGCAGGAAAGACTTCAGGTAAATACTGCTCACCTGCTGTATTTTCTTAATGAGCGCTGTTGCATATCTTTGTTCTCCGACTGCGGAAAAATCTTTACGATCGTACGTTGAATAACGCATGCTAGACCAAAACCGGAGTTGCTAGAGCTTACAAGCACGGCACGTTTCTACCACAAATACTGTAACCAAGCAGTGGAAGTTGGCTGTAAAGCGCCACTTCATGGCGTATAAAATTGGAAGTCACGTGGGCTGTAAACTAGTGACTTCTAGGTCACCAAAGTGGTCTATCCATCATATGAAGCCACTGTAGTTCGCGACCAGCTGTAAACCCTTGTTAAAGGATGGTAGGAAAAACTTGGTTTAGCCGCCACTATGCAGGATTGGGGTGTGCAATGTTTTTTGCAGTCGGGCAATTTCACAGTAGTAGAAGATTTTAAAGTGAGCCTTGTCATATAAGTAGGGTGATTAGAGGAGGCCGAAGCCCCTCTTTGTAGTTTTTTCGCCCTCAGCCCTCTCAGAAATTAAAAAAAATGGACAAAGAGTATAGCAAAATAGCAAAAGGGTCGCTCAAAAAAGCTAATCTTAAAAAAACCTTGACTTAATGTGGAGCTGAAAACTGCAAAAAAGTGCTCTAAAAAACCGATCGTTATAAACAGGTTTCCATTTGATTGCGACAATGTAATTGGCGAAAAAGTCCTCTTGAAAAACTTGATTTCCGAAAAAATCTTCACTTGAGTTTGTTGCTGAAAATTGCAAAAACGTCGTGCTAGAAACACTGGTCTTCAAAAAAAATTTTTTGCCATTTTCGCGAAACAAGAGTGCATTTAGCCTCCCCACTCCCATACGAAGCAAAGTGTTACGCCTGTTAGAAAGACTGAGCGATGTATGTGGGGCTGACTGACAGACAAGACGTTTTTTTTTTGGATGTCTACGTTTTGACATTAACTTTTTGTCACAAACCAATTTTTGTCACAAACAAAAACGATGGCTTTTCTATTTGTTAAATCAATTTAAACGGTTGGCCTCAAAAGAATTGAATTTCCAAGGTACCGACCTGAGCATTCAATCTGTGGATTCGAGCCACAAGTCACATCCTTCAGCAGGCCACAGAATTTCAGGCCACAGGTTGCACACCTCCGATGTAGGAAATCAATTTAGATTTGATTTGGACACACCAGTGCCAGACATGACCTCGCACTTTATAATTCTGTGTAATTTCGCTGACGCTAGCTAGTTCTTTTAAATCAGCTTTTGCAGCTTAATGTCGCAGCCGCTTTCCGAAGAGAAAGTAGTTATTTTCACTTAGTTCTTCCATATCCCTTTGACTTATGACTGTACTGATATTTATCCAACCCTGCTTCATTTATGCATAACCGCTTTGTTTTAAGTCCACACAAAACGAAATGTAACGGTTTTGTTTTTAGCCGAATGCAATTGAAAAGAATTTTAGAAATCTTCAATCGCATGTTTGCGGATCCCCATGGAAAAGTGAGAGTTTTTAACATTGTTTTTGGTTAGTTAGGTCACGTTCTTCGATGTTCTTCCGAGCTAATTTGCGTAATGGAAATACCGATTTTATCGATTTGTAGGTAGTGTGAAGTATACTTGAGTTCAGCCAGCGTTAAGGCTGGTTTCCATTAGGCGTAGATTGCAGGCGTAGCGCGTAAAATTCTTTGTTTCTCTGTTTCGTTTTATGCGCGGAGCAAAGAATTTTAGAGAAAATATATAGAGGAACAAAGAATTTTTCGCCTTACGCCTAATGGACACTAGCCTTTAGACGTTATGAAGCCTACGCATTGCTTTGAAAACTGGCTTGGGTCGCTGTTGAACCAGATTTCAGCTGAAAAGCTGAAATAAAGGAATTGAAATGGGCGTCAAAAAAGCTAAAGACTGTTCCTGCTTTGATTACATAACTTTTCAAGCCTTTAATAGTGCGAAGGATTTTAAAATTCAAATCAAGTGAAAGACAATGTAACCGATGTCCGAAAAATAGATTGCAACGCTTATTGACTGCCTTCGAAAAAGTTCGCTTTGAACGTTGCAGATTGAGGTAGATTTTTCGAGGTCGATCTTTTGACACTCACTTCATTTCATGCCTGGGGAAAGCGGCTCGAAGCCACCTGGACCGAGCACAAAGGAGCGGTGCGCCGGTGTTTGATAAATAGAAGCAAGCACGTATTAAGTCTCGTTTCCATTAGCGTGATATTCAAGCGCTGTCAGGCGCTTGCTTTGTGTCATTTTGTCGATGCATTGAGCGTTTATTTCGACGCTGTGAGACACAAAGGTTGCTTTTGATCACGCTGACGGAAACGAGCCGAAGGATATTTTACTACTTATATTGCTTCAGTTGCTCGATGCCACAAGCATCGCTGCAATCTGCTGATGATTGTCTTTGGAAGGAAGCTCGGAGCCAAATGTGCCGTCTTGGGTGCAACATAATGGGGTCCGGATACAGCGGCAGTTCATTTCGAACTAAGTAGCGTCGCAGCTGCCGCCGTGGTGTTGCAGAAATCGTTTCGGACTTTAGAACAACAGGTCTGAAGTTCGAAACTACTTAAGAGTACTCTTGGTATTCGTCAGAAAGGACATCTGAATTTAAAATGCTGAGTTGCTCCGATAAAAAAGTCTGGTTTGAAAGCGAGTGTGCAGTGATAGACATGCCATGAAAAGCCTGCGAATACGCTTGAAACAAGGATGCAAAATCGACTATGAATCGACTGCATAACTATTGAGGCACAAGGTTGTTGGTGGGTGCCGATTAGTTGCCTTTTACTCCAATCCCGTTGAGCAGCTTCGCTATTCCAACCCAAAAAATCAAAAAAGAGTTGATTTTATTGGTTTCGCTGTTTTGCAGAGTGGGAACCGGGTAATTATGTCATGATTTGCTGTCGGTAGATCAAATTCTTTTTATGTGATCACCTCAGTTTATGTTTATTCATTGCATGTTGCAATCAAAAGTGATTCGTTCCATTCTATTTTTTATTTAGAAATAAAAGTGAATAAATGTATCTCGTTCTAGTTTGAGCCTTATTCGCGTCCATCAAACCCGCATAGCAAAACTGTTTCACAAACTGTGGGTTATGGCAGTGGTTCTCAACGTTTTTTCTTTGTTTCTATGTTACAAAAGCCATAGTTAACCATTTCTTCCTTCGATAAAAAAGACGTGTCCATTGAAGAATTATCGTTCCAAAACCAACTTGTAGATTTCTTGTTTTTTTTCGGCGATTATCGATGTTTTATCTCCAGTGCGTATGCAAACTGCACAACAAAAATACTTGCTCCCTTGCGTAACCAAATGGTTCCTGGTTAAGAACCACTGGGTTGCAGTGTCTGCGCTGGGAGCCATAGACTGTTGGTTCAAAGCACGGCGGGGTAATAGCAAAGACTTCTTAGAAATGGTTTTCACTATCCAATATCTTTTACTTATAGTTTTCTAACTGGACTGGCGAGGTTTTTGAGCGTTGTCAAAAGCATGCTTCGTTGTGTTTTTTGGAATAGGTGCTGGTTTCTTCTGTTCACATGATAAAACAATGGTTGTTTCTGATCACGCTCGAACGTAATGCCCAGCGATTAATTACAGTTTGTAGCAGAAAAGGGATTTAAAAATGCGCGAGAATTGGTCGAATCTTATGCAAAAGCGTTTGGTTTACTGTGGGCAAGTGAGGCAACTAATCCTGTGAAGCACGACCGAAAAAAGAGGTTGCCATCGCGTTTTGATAGAAAATTGAAATTCGCTCTGCTTAGTTGATATGTTAGTCTATGGAGCATCTCCATCACAAGGCATGCCGTTCAGCTTGTGTTGGCGGGATAATCACTTCACAGCTCTTTCTTAGTCTGGCTTCTCTGCTGGTCGGGTAAATGTAATGTGCCAGCACTGCAAGCAACATCTCGAAGCGGGTTTGAACCCGAAGTTATTGAGTTAATAGCTAAAAGTACATTTTACATTGTTTGGAACAAACGTACTTACTCAAGAGTGGCTGCAGTGCCAGATATTCAATAGACATGCAATTTTATTGCAGGTATTCAGTTTATTTCTTGAAATTCTACCTGATTTTATTGCCAATTATAACGAAGATTTGCACGACTGGCTTTACGTTCTCATTACTCAACTTCTTAAAAAGACTGGTACTGATTTACTAGGATCAGTGCAATCCAAAGTATTAAAAACGTTACAAATAATCAGGTAAGTTGCTTTGTAATTTGATGATACAATAATAATGGTTGTGTGCATATATATATATAGACCAGGGGTGGCCAACCGTGGCGCATTGCGCCAAAATTGGCGCATTGCATGGTTTGAGGTGGCGCATTGCAGGTTTAAGATTATTTGGGCAATTTGAGTAAGTGTCCCTATATTTTCCCCGAAAAATTTGTCACTGCAATAACATCTCCAAATAAATAAATAAAAAAAAAAAAAGGTCCACACTTGGTTGGCCTCACGTTTGGTGGCATATTTAGGCCAAAACAGATGGTAAAGGTGCAGCGAAACAGGCGATGACTTTTTTTTTTTTTTTTTTTTTTTTTTTTTTTTTTTTTTGGAGATCACCCCTGAATATGCCGTTGTTTTGACTTCAAAGTATAAATAAACCACTACACGTTTGTGAGCAATGAAAAGAAATGAATGTTTGTGTGGCGCATCTTCAAATGAATGTTTGTGTGGCGAAAAATTTTGGCGCATGGACTGAAAAGGTCGGCCACCCCTGCCCTACATTTATGGCGCATCCGACACGGGTTGGTAGAAGAGTTGGCGCTTTGCATAAAAAGCTTGGCCACCCCTGATATAGACCAACAAATCAATACCTTTTGTTTTGTTCCTTTTTTTTGTGAGAGCTAGATCTTTTTTTTTGTCAAGTTCTACGGCCGAAGGTTTATCATTTTGCAACTCCATAATTGTGAAATATTTTCCGATTTAAACGTTGGCACAAGTGTCTAGCTGCCGCTGGCGTAGCCATCAATACTGTGCAGGCCTTGTGCCCAATTTGGAAAACAATACATGGGGCATGTTATTGTTACCCGACTCCCTCTTCGGGATGAGAGCATTGCGTAAGACAGTGGAGTCCCACAGAATGCGTCGCGACATCATGTGATCCTCCGTAGGCACTCAGTGGCCTCCGATACGTTCAGTGCCGATGCGGAGCCACGTTTAGCGCGAACGTGGCCGGAGCATTTCGATGTAAGGAACGCGACATGCTTTATCGAAAGTCGGCTGCGTGGCTGAGTGGGTTTGACCGCCGTCTGTTGCTGCACTGATTGTGCGTTTAAACCTCACGATAGCTACGATCAATTTCTCCGGTTTGGTGCAGTTTTTGTGTAGAAATGCACTGTGCTGCAGCGGGTGGAAACAGGGTGATATTCTTTATATCTGACAAAAGATTTTTCTATTACCCGAGGATAAAAATATAACCCAAAAAACTTTGCTCGCAGATTATCGAAGCCAACGTTAGTAAAAGTAATAATAGCATTCATCAACAAACCTGCATTAGCTCAAACACTGGTTTAAGCACAAATAACCTTTTCTGGTTCAGTTAACTTTTTTCAAGTTTTCATATAATGTTATATTCTGATGCAATCAGAGCATCTATGCTGCGTTCTATGTTCTCACGAGTCCAAGAATTGTTCGCAAACGTTACACCACTTTACTACTGTACTTTAAAGCCGCTTTGATGTGAGCGTTAACGAAGTCGCATGTTATTTTAGATCGTCTTTTCCCACTTATCTTCAATTCAACGTGTTGTCTCGATACATAATTGACCAGACGCAAAGACCCAATCTCAAAGTGAGTGCTTTTGTAGCTTCAGTCGAGTAGCAATTTTAATTGGTTCTGCTGTAGAAAATAGACCATTTTCCACGGTACATTGCTCATGCGTAATAAGTTCGGGTCAAGACTTAAGTTCCATTGAATCGGTGCGTAGGCGAAAAAGCGTGCTCACTAGGCTTGGAGTTCAATTCCAATTCTGGTCAGAGCAACAAGTTTGGCATTCACAGCTTTCTTGTCCCGGCTCTTGACATCACAAAGAAGAGTTAAGGGCTTAGTGTTGCAATGGGTCTGCAAAAGGTCTCTGCAATGTGTTATGGCTCCGTCATTGCAATACCATTGTTTTTTAACGCTACTTTTTATTCAAGTTTGAAGGAATGTTGCAATACATAAAAAGAAACTTGCAGATATCAAGTATTGTTAAAAAGTTGATGTCAGCCTATAAGCAGCCAGCCAGCCTCTGAAAATGTGAACTGTAGTAACGTTTATCGTAGATTTTGATCTCTGAACAACTTTTTTTGCTCTAAAATTAAAATATTTGTTCAGTGTTTGTATGGTTTTTGTCGGATTAAACGTCGGAAAAGGCATTTCGCGGCAATATCACCTGCTTAGTTACCTCTGTTGTTGATATACTCAGTGCCAGCACTACTGGCAGCTAAAGTGTTTTTAAACGAAATTGTTCTGTGTGCAGCGGTAAAGGTATTCTCGTAGCCCTACAATCAAGATAGGTGGCTCGATTCGGCATTGTGATTTTACAACGCAATCGTTTCAGGTCAAAGTCAGCTTGCTCTACTTTCTCCTCGAGCTCACAGCGCTGATGGAATCAAGCGAGCTGGCGAATAGCAGTGATACTAGACTCGCTCTGTCCCGAATCATTACCTGGACCACGGAACCGAAAAGTCAGGATGTTAGAAAGGTAATTACCTCAAGGCGGATATAGATAGCACTATTTTGTCCTGTCAGATTTTATCAAAGCATTTACATTTTTCTAAAAGTTCACTTTTTGCGAGCACCAGTTGTTGTTACTGTTGTCAGCAGGTGGGGTAGTTTCAATTATTTTGTATTAGTAGTCGTCTGGACTTGCATAAAGAACGTTTCTCTGTGCTCACTGATGGCTGGCATATGAGCTCTTATCGTGACACAAAAAAGTCCGTTGTAGGCTTTGCGAGTACACTACTTGATAGAGTCTGCGATTGAAACTTGGTTTTGTTGCTACAGAAATGATAAGTGTCTGTTCTAGCAACATATTTGTTTACAAGGTATAGAAACAATCTCCAACTTAGCTTCACAAAACGGACCTTTTTCAGAGGCACCCAAAAGTTCAGCCTAAGAAACGAGTGATAGCATATTTTACAAAGACGATTATGGCCTTAAGCTTTTGTGTACCCACACGACGGCTCTGGTGGGATCTAGATGTTCCCACTTCCTCAGTCTGCACATATGACTGCTTGAATTGCCCGTTGCTTCCTTTCAACCTGCTCACAGTTCAACCCACGACGTTGATTAGGTTTACTATGAGGTCTTCGATGTTCCATTGCTTACCATGACCTTGCTTTCGTCTTCAATAACCTGGCTTTGTTGTTCGCAGACCGCCGAAGCGCTGGTGATCGCCATTTTTGAGTTAAACGCTCACGCCTTCACGAACATGATTCGAGTTCTGCCGAAAACCTTCCAAGATGGCGCCATGAAGGTCCTTCACGGTTACAAGGGTTCCTCAAACGATCAAATGGTGGGCAGTGCAAAGTTGAAGATTGATTTTCACCCGCACGTTACAAGCACACGCGGGAGTGCTCCCGTTTGAATCTACTCTATGTATCACTCACTTTAGCGAATTCTTTCAAAGCTGGTCATAAATTTATCGGGCTGAGTTTCATATTTGCATCTTTCGGTTGCTGAAAAATCTTTTGTCGATAAAAACAGAACAACGTTATGTTTACACTTGCTTCGGAGTTGTCAATACTGCTGGGACAGTTTTTCTACCACAAACCCAGCTGGGAAATAGACAATTTGCTCCTTTTTCAACAATGCAGCCACCGTGAGACTTGAACTCACGATCATTGTCACCAGGAACGGCGCTCCAACCCACTCGACCATGTGCTGATGAAAGCAGCTCATTACTACTCACTTCAGTGTGGCTGAAGCTTCTGAAGAGGAATATGAAATCTGAGGAAAGGCATCGTGTGTTGTGGAGAGGGCACAAATTTTAAATCGCTTTTGCTTTCCTGGTTTGCAAGACTTTATGCTCTGGCTCTTTCTAATTGTCGCTTTTCTGATGACCGTTTTTTTTACCGCGATTGAAGGCAAATAGAAAATCCAATTAGTCTGCAACGTGGGTTGGATGGTCGTTATGCGAGCGGCAGTAATTGTGTAAACGCGTAAAGACTCTTCGTGAAAGCACTTTGAGCTTATTGCCATGCTTGTGGAAGAAGAACGCATTGCCAGCAGTGCTGCTACTCCAAGCAGTTTTGAACAAAGTTGCTCCAGCGTCACCGACAATGCGACAAATTGCTTCACGTGACTTAGGATAAGAAAATGTTACTTAAACTTAAGGTGAAGTAAAGTCGTAGGTAGAGTAGTAGTTAACCACCTTGAGTAACGCTGCGTCAATTCGTAATGCTCTTCTGTTGTGTTCCAGTCACCTGCTGAAGAGGACGCTGGTCAGGTTGTGGGCGTCGTTGGTGTTGCTCCTGGCCACAGCGTGGTGGCACCTCTGGGCGATACCGGCACATTGGATTTAATGTCACCTAGGTAAGTGTGGTGGTCATTGTACCAATGGCAAATAAATTTTAAGAGGATGCTAAGGGACGAAATGAAAAGCTTGCATTTTTAAGTTTTGGAAATTTTGCGTCTGACCCCTTTTCTGATAAAATCGTAATAAAGCAGATTACAACTTCGAAGGGCTCACTTCTACTGTCATTTCTAGCATTGCATTACCCAAGGTGCAGGGCCAAGAGTCAATACTTGAACCACTTTTAGAACTATGGCTTTCGGTCTGGCAGAAAATGTAGCACTTCAGTTGTCGCGTCGTGCTGTTGTCCTTGTTTTTACGGAGACTTTTGGTCTGGTTTGTAAACGGATATACCCCCGTCTCCTGAGATCATATTGCAGGCGGGCCACGGAAAGTGCTCGTTCTCATTTGCACGCGTTTGAACTGAAACATTCAACGTCAGTTTTGGGCGAAAGGGATCTAGCTCACATGAAGAGTAGATTCTTTAAAACGATTTCATTTGAACAGTGTAAAAAGTGCCAGACGGAAATCTTTTAAATGTTAACGAGATGAGAGTGAGAATTCAGCCAGGGTCCTGGATGTGTGATGTGTATAAAACCGGAAATCTTTAATAAGACGAAGCTAATATCGATTAACGTTTTCTACATTTACTAACGCCCTGCCTATGTTCTGTTTACCTTAGTATCCTTATTAATCGCAAACCTTTTGCATTGCAGAGGCAGCATGCATCATGGCGCGGGCGACATGAGGTCTGAGGATGTTACCGAGAGTTTCCGCGACATCACGGCGGGGATTCACAAACTGCGACTGGACAGTAGTGCAGAGGAATTCGTAAAGCAAAGGGTGGGTTTTTGGGAACTGCGTGTTAACGGCAATTAAGTCATCAGTCTCCTTTTCTGAAGCAGAGGTGCGGTAAGAAATAGATTCCCATTCACTAAGCGCCAACCTTAACAAGTAGGCAGTCCTGCTTGGTTACAGCTTGCACGATGATATCCAGCTTGGTTACAATTTGCCGGCCCTCGGTTGACAGTGAGGAAAACTGAGTATTTTGACTGCGGTTATTAATGTATCCGTGGTGCATGAAGTCAAATTTGTGAAAGGGTCAAACCTATGTTACCTAGCTCACGAAGTCTATTAGCAATATCTTATTTTTGGTGCTTTAGGAAAATCTTCCTTCTCCGACTCGACAAGCTGAACTGCAAAAATCTTCTCACCGGGTAAGATTTAAACGCGCCTAATTACTGTTCTGGAGCATCAATAAGCGTTGCAATCACGATGGTTTGCAAAAAATTTTAACTTATAATTTAAGTAATACAATTATTGCTTTTATAGTAGCAACTTCGAAATTGACCTAAGGACGTCCTTGAAGATATTCAAGAACCTGATTATCGTATTTGAGACTAACAGTAGAGTCATTTTTGCGTTCTTATGATTTCCGGCGGTTTCCTTGCTCGGCAGCAGTGCATATAGTGAAAATCTACTGTAAACCAGCATTATTGGCAACTCGGGAACTGGACCGAAACGCGCTTGTTTTACTCGTGTCTGTAGGGCTCCTCGTGATCGGTGGTTTAAGATACTATTGTGTTACAGGTTGGGTTGGGTAAAGAGAATAAGTATAATCCGAGCGCGTACACTTTGCCTAACAAACAATCGCTGATGGAAGCAATGTTGGATGATGAAGCCTTCAGTGAAGGTTTGTATTAAACCGTCCATTTAGGGTACACTGGCCCCTACGACTTGATGGCACGGTGAACATTGAATTAACATTGAGCATTGCAATGCAGTTTTCATGATCGGTTAGCGCATAGAATAAAGATTTGTTTTGCACAGAATCAAGTCTGACAGTTTAGTTCAGGTTAAGACTCCTTTTGGGCGTTGCTGTTGAACTTTCTCTCCTCTAAAACTAAGTTACTACAAGCGCTGTATTGTATCAAGAAAGATTCATTGCGAGAAAGCCATTACTTTTATAAACGGAAACGTTTCTAGTTTTCTGTACTATTGGCACAGTGTGGTACTCGATACGTGCTGCCTTTGTCCAGGACGCACCACGAGTGTTCATTCATTGGTGCGTATGAGCTCATGGTCAATTTGCAAGTGATCAGTCAAACTACGATGAGTAAACTGCTTGGCCCCATAACCTGTGTACCTCTGAGTCATGGAGGAATCCCGTCAAGTGACTTTCCCAAGAACACGACTAGTGAACTTGTCGGCTCTTTTTTGCACTCTCTCTTATGGATTAAGCGCCAAGCAGGAAGCTGTGTGTACTAGTTTTAAATGCTTGAGCATAACTAGGCCATGAAATGGAATTTAGGTCTTCCTACTGCGATCGCTGTAATCACTAAACCACGCAGCCGGTTGCAAGTGTAGTTTTTTAACATATACCATCTGATTTTCGGGATATCTTTTGGCTTAGTATTCATATCTTATCACCCTTCCAACGTGAACGTTTTTTACGTGGGAACATATTTTCAGATCTAGCCGGCGACGGTGGGGAACACGAGATCGCTGATATAGCGTTCGCGTTTACAAGCTGCAAGGATAAACGTCGAACGCTGGAAGAGCTGTGTAAAGTCCTCCGCATGAGCGATGTTTTAGTCGGATTGCAAGCGTCGCAACAACAAATACAGTGGGACCAGCACTTCAACGTCATATTGTCGGGAGTACTGGATGTTGTCCGGCAAGGAAATGTGAGATTAAAATAATAAGTTCCGGTTGAACTCCCCGAACAACAGTACAACTTGCTGTAGCTTATGCTGCACATGGCAGTTACTGAATCAGCCTCTCTCGCGAAATGCTTTGCTATATAAAAGGGATTATACATTTTCAAAATTATATATTGCCGTATCAAGAGATTCGATAATTGGGTCTACCTCTAGGTCTTATAACTTCCAATCTGTTGAAAACAAAACTAGAATGTGGTTCGAAGCTTCATCGACACCAACCAGTCGAACAGTAGTAATTGACTAATAGGCATAGAGCATGACTTGTCTGGAGTCATCTTTTTATGCACTTCGGCCATCCCAGCTAACGGTTGATGTTGCTACTTGTAATGAGTGGAGAACACGACCTTAGCATTGGCATATAGCCTGTATGACCTCTATCAGGATTTCTCAAACTCGACGACATTGAAACCAGGCGTGTTTTGGAAGCCGGGATTCAAAATGTCTTCTATGTTTGGTTGATGGGCTTACTTGACAGCCTTTGATGTTTTGCTTTTAACCTGAGAAGAATACATTTCCTTGTGGTACGGAACTAAAATAGTAAGTGTCAACATCACTATTGAATTGGTAACTTCTGTTCAGCTGGACGACCGAGCTTTCGCCTTGAACACACTCAAGAAAATGATGCGCTATCTATCCAACCGATTCCGTTCGCACGCAGAACTAACTGTAATTTCGGTTCTGGAGTCTCATAAAAGTACATCAAAAGAGGTGATGTTTTGTCTTCAAAGCATACTGTATTGTTGCCTATTTATGTTTGTACCCTGGATCGAAACCTTGTCGGTGCTTTGTCGATGTACAACAGTGCAGCTGCTCACTTCTTAAGAGGCGACTTCGGGCCAAGCCTTGTCGATGATGCGACTGCCGATCTACTGTATGTGATTTACGTAGTCATACGTAGTTTGCATTTGGTTGCCACTTATCCCTTGCGTACTCTTGATTGGATTCGCGCTATGATCTTTATGGATATATGCTTCATGAAGCAAAAGAAAAGTACTACTTAAATGGTCTTCTGTAAAATACAACAAGCAATAAAATGAATTGTTAATGTCCAAATTTTCGAAGATTTAGACATCGTGTTTCAAATTTCGTAAGAGAATGTTTTATTTTCTTTTCGAACTACCATGATTTTCCAAGTTATACAGTATTGATGAAAATGGTTCAGGTGACGCGCGCCGCCGATGAATGCGGCAACGCCTTCTGCACTCTGCTTCCCTCCACGCTCTGCGTTCAAATCCTCGCTCCTCTCTGCACAACCACTACGGGCGAAGCGACTCAGGCCTGCCTCAAGATGCTCACAAACGCAATCAACCGATCAACAGCCGATGAACTAACCAATCAGATTGTTGCTGGCCTGGTTCCAGGGTTACTGCAGGTCAGACTTTGGAGTGTCGGTAATTTTACAAGTCCGTAGCAAACAGGTGCAGCTCTTCAAAGAATGAAGAGTCGTCGTACTTTTGAAAGATTTGTTTTTCAGTTATCGAACAATTTTGTAGTGAACAGTCGTGCCAAGTTTGAACCATCAGCGGTTTCGGAGGCGCTGATCATTCTGAAGCTTTTTTAAACTTAATGACGATTGGTTTGTGGCATCAACCTGAGTATCCGATTTTTGTCGTAACTTCATCTCAAGCGGCAACAACAAAGACCTTTTATAATGGAAGCATTTACTGTGCAACATTTCTCTCTTAATCGCATTATTTTCTCCAAAACTTGATCAGCCAAGCCGTTGCGAAAAACCAAATTTTATAAAAACTACTTTACTGACAGAAGAAAGAAAAACAAGACGCCAAAGACTTTCTTCCTTCGCGAGGTTTATGTTTTTCCTTTGGCTTCGTGATTGTTATCTTTTGCGATGGTTTCGCGATATCTCGGCTGAAAAAAATGACCTTTAAGAAGTTTTTGCTGTTTTTTACAGTGCTACGATAACGTAGAAAGTGGCATTCGTAAAGCCGCCGTCTTCTGCCTGGTAGCTTTACACAGAGTAATCGGTGATGCAAATCTATGCCGGCATCTGACTTCACTATCTGGAGGAAAGGTAAAGACTATTGACATGATTTAAGTCAGCGGAGCTGTAGCTCACGTCTTTGTCTTTCAGCCGCAAAGTCATAAGAGTTTCTTGTAATAACAGCAGAATGCCTTTTTTTTACATAACTTTAGTGCCTCGCGACACTAAGGTCGGGAAACAAAACTACAGCATCCGCTGTCATGTTTTTTGGCAAAGGTACCCGGATCCACCTCATGTTCTTCGCAATTTTGTTTCTTGTCTGCCACGATATCCGACGGATTTTGATCCACCTTATCTGCGTATTAAGATTGCATTAACTCTTGCTCTTCAGCTACATGTATAAATCCATTTCGTGCAATGTAGGATGCAAAGTTTGCCTGCAGAACTACAGTAGAGTTATGGGTGAATATATCAATCATTTTTGTCCAATTTGTTTCCTCCTCCCAATCAAAGCTATTTTTTAGCTTCGGTTGTGCGCTAATTGAATCCGCTTTTCAGATGAAACTCCTTCAGCTGTACATCAAAAGATCGCAAGCGCCCGAGTATAATAACGCAGAGCTATGAAGACAGAGCGTGGTGAAGTGGGAAATGCAGTGTTATAAATCGGTTGGAGCCGCGCGACTCGTATTTTTATGATGTTGCATGTTCTTTTTGTCTTATTTTCTTCTTATCTCGTAATATTAGCTTCAATGTTTTGAGCTTTATTGCGTTGTGATCATGTGCGATAAAATCCCGGCGTGGTATTCTGCGTGACGTCACGACCCCAGCATGCTGACGTCACACGAGCTGACTTCAACGAAACATTTGTTTATTGTAGTACTGAAATAACTTGTGATGAAAATAAAAACTATTTTATGTGTCTGTTCTTGTAACGAAAACAACATGGTTTGTACAAACGCTTTCGTACCCTGTTCGGAGAAAGCCATTTGCTCTTAGGTGTCGTTGCCAACTTTACGCCTTTACTTTTCCTTAGAACATATTGGTAACTAGCACCTGACTGCAAAACCTCAAGTTCGAAACTTTGTTGAAACGCCATTGGTATTCGTGTGGAAGGGCATGGGAAATTTAAAGTCCTCAGTTGTTCCGGTAAAGAGAGTGAACGGAAGTCTTCCTGGTTGTCACGCACATCATACACCACCAAATATAATTCGAATTGTGGGAGCTGCTGTTGGCATATGTAGATACCTATTACTACTTACCTGAAGAGTTCTAATGGAAGCAAAACCGGTCGTGAAAGTGGTATTTTAATCAACTGATTGCAGTAAGTCTTTAAAATGCCTTTTAATATCAATAAATTAAATTACACCAAAAATAAATTGTCTTTTTGAAGATACCACAGACAATTTGCAAAGTACACGCGGGCACCATACAGTAGGTTTCGATAGGATCCGTCGGTGGGTGATCAAATGATAAAACGTTACGTTTGCAAAAAAATCAAAGACTGCAAACCTTGCACCTAACTGGTAACGCAGCATAGGAGCGAAAAAGAACATTAACAATTAATAAATTTTTAAGGTTAAATGTATAAGGAAACAATAAGGCAATTTCCTATCTTCGCGTATGATTTTCAAATCAAAGACTTCTAAATTCCGGATATGAAAACAGACTTGTTCCTTCGACGCTTTGGTTTAAAGTTAGCTATAACAGCATCTTCATGATTGGAATCTAGAAGAGATGTCACTTTGGTGCTGTTCCTGCCACCGCACCAGATAAACTCCAGGTCAAAATGTCCTAGTAGTAAAAGCTCAAACGAACAATTTGCCTACCTGTTTAAAAGACTGTTTTTCCTGGGGTTTAATATCTATTTTAAAAAACCTGCTGTTTTGCTCTTCAAAATCAATGGCAAAAATGCTCCTTTAACTTGTTGCATCAGCTATCTCGAAACTTCGACAACAAGCAGCTGGCAGAAATATGACGTCATTGACAGCGAGCGATAAAAACGAGAATACCAGGAGCGTTATCATTAGGGAATAGCGAAAGCATGAATAAAGTACATTTGTTTCAAGACTGCTACATCAATATAAATCTAGTTTTGATTTTTTGAAATTTGAGTTACAATAGTTTAACATTGAACAGTAGGTAGTACCAGTATTAAAAGTGTTTTTTTTTCTGATCTAGAAGGACAGAAAAAACGTGTCAGATTTATGTCTGCGTCACAACAAAGCATTTAGGCCTGGGTCTGCATTAATAAAATTTTGTAAAGAATAACTTTGGAATAGCCTGTGGCTAAGTTGAGTTGAGCTCTATATTTTCATTTTTGGTAGAAGGTGATTCTTGAGTTATTGACAAGCAAATTGGAACAATATCAGATTCAAAGTTTTTAACATTGCCGCTACCATGCTCTTCTACCGCAAGTAGAGCAATGTGGCAAAGGAAATACAAGTTTTCACCCTTGTGCTTTCTCGTCCCGCTTGCCGTGCCCTTTCTTGTTTTGGCTGCAGTGGTCACAATCTTTTTTGAAGGCCTATCATGTCTGAGTTGGCAGAATCTGAGAGACCTTCCTGGAACCTTTGCTTTCACGCAACTCAGAACACCTCTCATGTCCTGTCATGTGCTGCTACGAATTCTACTTCGCGCACTCTTCGGCAATTCTTTCCCTATATTGGAGCTAATATATTTTCAACATGTAAATGGAGGAAAATATTTTGGTGTCGTAATTATGACAAAATTTTTTTGTACCAGAAGATCTTTTTTTGAGATCAATTTTAAGAAAGCGATATCATAACCTAATCTGGTAATGTTGATCTCATTTTTGCAGGCTAGTTTTTCACACTTTTAACTTTTTTAAGAAAATCCATCATTGGAAAGCGATATTTTGCCCATTTCAGTAAACAATTCTGATTTTGCGACAATTTTGCGGTCTTTTATGTTAAAATATCTGATCATTTGAAAAATGAAAGGCATTTGTACATTTTTTGGTGTTCTCGGAAGACAATTATTTTTTTGTACTCGGAGGACATTTGCTCAAAACGAAAGAAAACATAATTGCCCTGTTCTATGTACCATTATTGGTACAAGATATTGTTAGTTTTCTGACTCCTGGAGTTCGGTGGTATTCCGCCATACCCTCATCCGGAGTAATGGGTAGGATAGCAACAAAAAGCAAGCAAGAGAAGTTGCTTGAAAATGTCTGTCACAAAAGCTCAACTGGTAAAACCAGACAATGTAAACATAAAGAATCACCTTTGCAGAAATTAAATCCGCAACCTTTCCGCTACGATTCAACTCTCTATTTCGCAAACAAAGATGTAGTCAGCCAAAAGCTTTGAAGGAAATGAAGTTAATGCGCAAGATCATTATTGATGATTGATCCTGCTTTTCAGAGACCCCAAAAATGTTGCTAAGAACGATTTAAAAAAAACAAATTTTAGAGGCATTATTTTGGGTTAAAGTTAAATAGTTTTGTTAAAAACACTTGGAAATTTAGAAAAGCACGGGTTGATAATTATAAGGGGAGGGGAAATTTACTTTTTTCCCCATCACTTCGTCCTGCTGCAGCTGAGCTAGATTGTTAATAAACAGCTAGATTATGGAAGCAGAAGCAAGCGCTGCAGATAATGGTTTCCATGTCGGTAGACTAGCGTTCGATGCTCATAAAGGTAATACGCTCTTTTGCTGAATGTGGCAGCATGGAAAAGCGAGAAGTAGTTCTTTCAGTTTGGTGCAGTCGGGAGTTTGTGTAGCTATTACTACAGGAGTAAACGTGTAACCAAGAGCATTTGGAAAAGCGCAAATTTTTTCAGGGTTTTTGTTAATCGAAATTAGAAAGCTTGATAAAAATTACGATATTTATTTTTGTTTTTATTGATTTTTGGATAAATTTTGCGTTATATTTGAAAGAAACGAAGTTGACTGCATTGTTTATTCTATTTTTTGCAAACGCATAAAACTGAAGTCAATGGCACTCAAAATTTACAGACAAATTGCAAAAATAAAATATTTTAAAAGAGAAATTTTACTGTTTTTTATATCTTAAAATTTTTATCAGATCTGATCGAAGATATCAGGGGGTTTGGAGAGCGTTACCCCGGTGCTTTTCTTCCCTGGACATATTTGAGCGTGGGGCTTGCTGTTTTTGCTGCAATAACTACAGAACATTACTCCAGCACATTTTAATGGAAAATAATGCTAAGATTTCTATGGTAAACCTTGATTGCATTCAGCATTTTAATAACGTTTCAAAACTTTAGTTTTCGATTTTATTTGGTTCAAATCATTTAAATTGTTATGGATAATCTTGAAGTAGTTGAAGTTGCAACAAAAGGCCGAGGATTGATTGCCAAGAAAAGTTTTCAGACTGGCCAGCTTGTGCTGAGGGAGGATGCGTACGCGTACGTAGTGATGAGTAACTACGCCCAGAGTGTCTGCCACTACTGTCTGTCGTCGTCGAAAATGGTGAGTCACGCAGACTGACATATAGTTTTGGATAAGGAAAGTTTTCAGAAAAGGGCAAGACAAAAAGAATATATATGCCCACTACGAAAACGATTTTACTTATTTTATATTTCTAAATTGGGAAAAAATTAGCGCTCGAAAACTTAAGACCTTTAGTTAGAGAAGACCTCTAAAATTCGGAAAAATATCGAAGTTTCCATACCCTGAATAGAAATTCTGTGTGTGTCCTTAGTTAAAGCTACAGTGATGTTATAACCTTAGACAACATAAGAATTTGGTTGCAACACTACCACAAAATTTTACAAATCGCTCCCAGTTAGGTAGGTACTGTAATTAATGTCATTATGTACCTGCAAAAAATTTTCCCGTTTATGCACAGAATAATTGGTACATAGAGCTCTTTTTAACCCTGCTGAGTGGTGTAGTAGTTAGAGCGTCCGGGTCATGGTCAGTGGACCTGGGTTTAATTCCCTTGCCAAGTCATACTAAAAGACTTTAAAATATGACATTCACAGCTTCCCTGCTTGACTCTCAGCCCAAAGGAATAGTTTGAAGTATATGCCTCCACGTTTGCTAGACGTGTCCTTGGAAAAGGCATTTAAGGGGATACCTTCATCTTTATGTGGCAGGCAGGTGGCGAGGCCGAGCAGTCTACGGGTCGCAGTGGCCCGGTTGGACTAAAAACATGCAAACAGAGCATGGGCTCATACGCACTAGAGAATGAATGAAGTGTATTTCTACCATAAGCAGCGAAACCAAAGAGGAAAATTGCCCTAAAATGCTCTTGTCAAAGCAATTATTAGATTAATTAGGTCCTGAGAACAAGTCTTTTTGATCTTATTATGACTTTTAGCCACAAGAACCACAGAGTCTTGCCACGTGCTCCGGGTGTAAATTCGCAAAGTACTGTGACAAAGAGTGCCAGAAGAAAGCGTGGAAAGCGCACAAACCGGAATGCGCAGCCGTCCAGCGCGTGTTTCCAGGACAACCTGAGGACCAGACCCGATTGGTTGCAAGGTTGCTGTGGAAGAGAGAAAAAAATCGCGAAGACAAGATAGAAGCATCAGTTGATATAAAAGTATGACAAAAGCGGGCTCAAAGAAGGAGCTCCTAAAATTTCTTTTCTAGTGTCGTAAGAGCTAATAAGTTACTTGACTGTCTCTCCGAGATATCCATTAATTGAAAACCTTTTTTAAAGAGCCAGCTGGTAAAAGTGCTAAAGTCCTGAATTTACGTAATATTTGGCAACACAAAGGCTAAAACAAAATAGATTGTTTTTGGTTGGGAAAGTCGCCAAATTAGCCACGTGTTTTCAAAACATTTGAAAGCACTGAAAATAACTATGCGTACCTTCTAAGCGTACGATAAAGTGAGCTTGTTTGTGATTAGTGTAGTTTTACAATTATATGCAACAAGCTTTGGCGTATGCACTTGTGGTTTCTACAAGAGGAATAAATTCGCTTCATTTGCGGTCTCCCAAAGTTACTTCTTAATTTAGTGAATTAGGCAAGTTTTCATCATCATTTATCACTTGCTCTCAGAGTCTTGAAGATCACTTAGACAAGCGAACTAAGGAAGAGAAAGATGGGTTAGATGAAAAAGTCTTCTCGTTTGGAGATTACTTTACTTACGACCAAATGCCTGAGAGTGACGACGAAATGTTGCATTTGTTTGCCACAATTGATTGCAACGCTATAGGGTAAGATTGCCAGTATCTCGATTGAGTGTTCACAATAAAATATTTAGGTTATGCAAGGAACAATTTGTGTTGAGACCGGCTTCAGGACTGACCGCATTGTTGGGGCTGCTCATTTCAAACATAGCTACTGCATTCAAGCAAAGGAATTCCCTTAAGTGGTTTTTTTGAGGGATACGAAGAAGCGTCTGTACGATTATTGCCCCAGTCGTGAAATCAGTGCTTTGCTTGGCGATGCAGTTGCTTTTGTTGCTATCTCAGCACTAGGTGATAAGATAGAATTGTGTTGTATAGATCACTTCTAACGATCGTGTATTTGATGCTAGGAAACATTACGTTAATCTGGGTCAAAAGAAAAGATTTTTACCACAGTTCCTTTTTAATTAATAATTGAAATCAGTGTCAACATAAAAATGCAGCAAACCAGATTCAAATGCTTGGCCAAGAGTCAGTGACAAAGATAAACTTTGCCCTGTTTTCCAGGTTGAATGACGCTAAAGGCTTGCAAACAATTGGAGTGGGAATTTTTCCTGTTGCTGCTCTACTCAACCACGATTGCCGTCCAAATTGTACGGCAATGAACAATGGCCACACACTGGAGGTCTGTTGATAGATATAAACCTATCACCGGTGGTGCTGTTGCCTTATTATGACGATGAATCTACACAGACGTTTCCGGGAATAATAAACCTGCACAGTCCTCAAAATCTACACAAGCTTTTAGAAGCACTTGCATTATGGCTGTTTACTTTTATGCAGAAGTATTGTCGTAGAGGTGTCCAGCTTCTGGCAGTAATGCTGAACTGCAAAGCTACGGTGGCATCGTAGTAATTGCTGCAAATGAGATCGAGCGCCTAAACGAACATACGCCTAAAATGCTGTTGTGGTAGGTCCACGCCGTGCGAAAAATTGAAGAAAACGAGGAACTGTGTATTTGTTATGTCGACTGCTTGGAGACTACCGAAGCAAGACAGGAAAAATTAGAGCGTCAATATTACTTCAAATGTCATTGCGATATGTGTGATAATGGTAAGCTAAATTTGTAATTGTAAGCAAAGCTGGACTAAGCAAACAAAAGGAAAAAGATTTGAACATATTCAAACTGTTTTAGACAATTTTTTTCTCCATATCCAGAACATATTTGAGAGCATTAATTGCTCCTAACACAATGCATGGGCATATTGATCTCTATTAAATTTTGTATTCTTTCGTGAAGCACTATATGACAATATTTAATGTTTGATTGCAGTTCTTGTGATAGAATCCACACAAGTTGTGGAATTGAGATATATTTCTTTCTCCGGTGACGGAAAAACTTTGATTTTGGATTATAACATAAGTAAAAAACTTGGTGTTCAGGCTCGCTTTAGAGTTGTCGATGCTTGCGTACTCGGTGCGTTTGTACTGCTGCGTACTTGGTGGGTTTTTAATACTAGCAATGCAATCAAGCAGAGAAAATTTCTGTTAAGTGCCTGGACAGACATAACATAGCCATCGTGATTCTTTTGAGCGAAATACTTATAAAACCAGGAAATTCCACGAAATTCCGCGAACTTTCCCAAACCCTAATTCAAACACTAATTCTAACTCTAACTCAAACCCTATCTCCAACCCAGTGCTTCTCAACCTTTTTGATGTCATGGACCACTTTTCGCCGAGACTTTGTTTTGCGGCCCACTTCATGAAAAATTTGTTTTAAAACAATCATTTATTTCAGGAAAGAAGTTACTACAAAACGAAAGAGTGTTAAATTTGTAGTACATATTTGGCTTTCGTAATTCATAATTTTTTCCAAAAAAATCTTTAACTTATGGCAGAACGTTTCGCGGCCCACCTGAAGGACCTTCGCAGCCCATCGGTTGAGAAGCGCTAACCTAACCCTAATCCCAAACGCTGATGCGTGCTGGAGATTTCCTTGTTCAGTAAAATCCAATTCTGTTGACGACTTTCGGCGGATTTTCGCGATTTAGTTTCTTCTCTTTTGAGCGTACGATTACAGCCATAATAAATGGCACTCCTATCTACTCGACCATGTAGTTGGCCAGCTTCAAAGTGGGTTTGAACACAAGTTGTTGTAGGTGGGCTCATGGCCGGATTTAACAAAAAGCTAAGCAGGCTGAAGCCTAGGGCCTCAACGTCCAGGGGCCTCGAAATTCGATTTCGAAGTTTGTAATTCTATTAAAAACTTGACAAGCTTAACCCTACCTAAAGTATCCTATATGTATCAAGCTTTTAAGACTGGAAAATTTTATACACAACTGGTTTAAACCGCATTAGAAACAGCCATTGTTTCGTAGGTTGTATCATAATAAATGCAATTATTGCGCGTATTCTGCTGGAAGCTTTTATGTTATGTAACACTAATTAATGGAAATTTACGAGAAAAAAAATTACTAGAGTAGACGCCGCTTAGTAAGCCCGCCTCGGGACCGGACGATTTTGGGATTGTCAAGCAGGTGGGTTTGTTAACCGACGGACGACTTTTTCTAAATAATTTGGCAGTGGGTCTTCCCTTTGATCACTGCCGCTTTACTGATCGACCGTAATTTGTGTATTGTGACGTCGTTTCATTATTTGATCGAGTTCCTTTTTTCTCACATTGTCGTGCAGGTGCAGCCTGCTTTATGTAGAGCATGATCGGTTTCTTGGCATGAAAGGTTTGTGACAAAACAGAAGAATTTTAGACAGAAACCAAAATGCTTGATGTTTATCCATACAGAGAAAAAAATCAAGAATACATAATGAAACTTGTTCGTTGTGAAACTTTTTAAACAAATGTAAAAGAATTGCGCAGAAAATTTGGGTTTTTAAATCGGTTTTTGGGCGTATAAAGCGAGTTAAAACACAATCAAATGGAAAAATTCCGGGCCGGACGAATTTGGGTTTAATATGCGGGTGGGCCAGAGACGTAGCAGCCGCCCCCCAAACCCCCCAATTGGGGGGGCCCAGGCCAACTTTGGGGGCCCAAGTTAGTCTGAAATTGCTTTTTGGCTACGTGACTATTTTCAGTTCAGCAGACTTGTTTACAACCGATTTAAACTGTAGGAAGAAATTGGCTTGTGACATCATAAGTGAATGCAACGTCATTTTATCTCGCAGAATCTAGAATATTTCGATTGATTTTCTGGTAGAATCTTGAATATTCGATTAACGTAACAATGCCGTTGTTACGCAACAATCATAGAATGGTCTGGAATTCTGTTTGGCTATAAATACTGGGACAATATATATACACTGCAGAGTGCAGATAAAGTATTTTATTGACATTGTATAGAATGAAACGTTCAAAAAGTGGTGCTCAAAAGAGAAAAGAAACAGCCACTGCTCGAGATGCTGTAGCGAAATTGCCCAAGATGACAGATTTTTTCAAGATTACTGAGCAGAGTAGACCTGGCACTAGTACCGAGAGGGATGAAGAAAACTATAGTGTACAAGAAAAAGAAGACTATGACGATCAGCATCAAAGTGATTGTGAATTCCCAGAAAATGTAAGTTGTGATTTACCTGCCAATACGCAACCTTCAATATCAAAAATAACTGAATCTCAATTTACCCCTATCCCTGATGACCCATGTAAATGGCCTGAAAGTATTTCTGATGCTCAACGATGTGATATAGTAAAGCGTGGACCACATCAACTAATAATGAATTTTCCATATAATAGCACAACTCCAAGGCGACGTTTTTCCTCCAACCATTATAAACGTGTGTTACCTAATGGTGAAAGTGTTTCACGGTCGTGGCTAGTTTATTCTGGGGAATCAGATCAAGTTTTTTGCTTTTGTTGTAAGCTATTTGGAAAAACACTAAGCCCCTTTTGTAGTGGTATAAATACATGGGAGGGTTTTTCGAAAAAACTGAAAGATCATGAAAACGGCATTTCCCACCAAGAATGCTGCAGTCAATGGATGTTGCTAGCTGAAGGGATAAGAAATTCATCCACTATCGACAAACGCGAGATGAATATTTTTTTCAATGAAAGACGTTTTTGGAGAAATGTTTTAGAGAGACTTATCGACATTGCCTTGTTTCTATCGGAAAGGAATCTTGCTTTTAGAGGATCTGAAGAAGTCTTAGGATCTCCTGACAATGGAAATTTTCTGGGTATATTTGAGCTTTTGGCAAGAAGAGATCCGATCCTAAAAGAGCTTCAAGACAGAATCAAGAATAAAAACACTACAGATCACTATTTGAGTCCTACCATACAAAATGAACTAATTGAATTGCTAGCGACAGAAGTTGAAAAAGAAAATTTACAGCAATTGAAATTGGCAAAATATTTTTCTCTAATTTTGGACTGCACTCCAGATATGTCACATCATGAACAAATGTCTGTCATTCTCCGTTATGTACTATGTAATGAAGAAGCTGCTGTTGTTAAAGAAAGATTTTTTGGCTACTTGAGAATAAGTGACAGTACTGGGAAAGGCTTGTTGGACGCTTTCTTAGAAAAAGCGACCGAACTGCAACTCGAATTGTCTGATTGTCGAGGTCAGTCATATGATAATGGTGCTAACATGAAAGGAAAACATTCTGGGGTCCAAGCAAGAATGCTAGACATCAATCCCAAAGCTGTTTACGTGCCCTGTGCAAACCATACCCTTAACTTAGTTGTTGTTGACAGTGCTAATTGATCGACGGAAGCATTGACATTTTTTGGAGTACTTACAAGGTTGTATGTGCTGTTTTCTTCCTCTGCTCAGCGTTGGGAAATTTTGAAGAAACATGTGGAGCTGTCCATAAAGTCACAATCTGATACTCGTTGGGAAAGCAGAATTAAATGCATCAAACCTCTTCGATACAATTTAAAAGAGGTGTTGCTGGCACTGAAAGACTTGGAAGCCATTTCCATAGAAAGAAAAGATGGAAGAGCTGCCTCAGAAACAAAATCGTTGATAGCTCATTTATCAAAATGGAGTTTTCTTTTGTCGGTGTTTATTTGGTATGATATCCTATTCCAAGTCAATAAAGCAAGCAAGATTCTTCAATCGTATGGAGTCTCCCTTCATACAATGGAAACGGAAATCCAGGCAACTGAAAAGTTTTTGCAAAACTATCGCACAACGGGTTATGACAGTGCCGCAACATCTGCTGTTGAAATAGCACAGGAATTGGATATTGATCCTTCTTTTCCTCCGTCAAGAAGTGGAAAGAAAAGAAGATTGTTTGATTACCAAGGTGAAGAGGAACAACGAGCTACTCCTGAACTGAAATTTAAAAGCAACTTTTTCTATCCATTAGTAGACCAGGCTATTATGTCAATAAAGGAGCGCTTTAATTTGTTACGTGAGGTTTCTTCCGCCTTTTCGTTTTTGTACACACGAGACAAACTTTTGCTTGTGCAACAAGAAAATGCTCTTCTTACTTGCTGTAAAGAGTTCCAAAAAAAGTTCGGTGACATTGATTCTGATGAAATGAGCGCTGAGCTACAGCGGTTTGTTTTAATTTTAAAAAAAAACGCAATCTCAATACGGCTCAAGACTTTCTGAACTATCTTCTAAAGACTCATTTATTTGAATTGTATCCGAATGTGTACATCGCACTTCGAATCTTACTAACTTGCCCCGTGACTGTTGCCAGCGCTGAAAGAAGCTTCAGCAAATTGAAACTGATCAAAACTTTTAATAGAACGTCTATGACAGACATTAGACTATCTTCGTTAGCCATGTTGTCAATCGAAAATGACTGCGCCCGAACTCTTGATTATGACAATGTCATAACAGCATTTGCGAACAAAAAGGTTCGCTCCAGACTATTTAAATGATACTGTGTTTTTATAACTTTTTCATGTTTTTCAGTGTCATTGCTTTCGTTTCGCAGTGTCTGCATAAATGTTCTACTGAACTCTGGCATCGGTGCCGAATTTTTTATGACTTGCACCTTCGGTATCGGCATGCTTTATTCTGACATTAGCCTGTTTACTTATGTACAAATTGTGGTGTATTTTCTTAATGCAGCTTTTCAATTTTACACCTCTAAAGTGATATGACCTGTGCGCAGGGGCTCTTGCGCTTACTTTGGGGGGGGGCCCGAAGTTGGAGTGCTACGAGACTGGGGTGGGCTTATAAACCGTGGGCTTAATAAGCGGCGTCTACTGTATATTGACTTAAAGTTTATTTCAACGGTTGTGTGAGCCGGGAAAAAAATACATTAAAGGCAATAATTTAACGGCGACAAATTTACAAAGACTGGCGATTTTTAAGAACGGAACACCTGTGTTGCTAAATATCGTATACTGTACATAGGTTATAAATAACCGTAGTCATAAAGGTTACTAACACTAGCGTACCGAGAGTGGAGGCCACTGTGCCAAGGCCCCCCTTAGACCCTACAAGTGTAAAGCAAAACCAAGCAGTTTTATCAAAACCAAAGCTGGTTTTTCGCAAGTATTCGGGGTTCGCCCTGGATTTCGATTTTTGGTGCCTTCAGCATTCCCCATAAAGTTGATTTGTAACGTCACACGATTGAAACGGAACTTTGGCCCCCAGCTCGGAAACTTTCTGCGGACGCCACTGGTTACTAATTAGTCTACTCTGCAAAAAACAGTACCGGTAGTTGACATGTCGCTGAAATAACTTATAGACAGTGTGTAGCTTATTGTTAATGTGGTAAATTAGACGTTTTATCAATTGAAATTTACTAATATTATCTAGTTATCTTATTATTAGATGTATTAGTATTGCTAATTTGCATTTAGATCAGACAATAATCTTATTTCTTACTTTTTCGTACTCTAATTTTATTATGAGTGAAAGATTTGACGGTGGAGCTAGCAAGCGTAATAGAAAGAAAATTGAAAATGATATGGTAAAGAAGATAAAACCACTGCTTTTTTGCATCAACCTTTGACAGAAGCAACAGGTGCTGGCAGTGGACTTGGTGCATTGATGCTGGCACAAGAAAATTAGTTTGATGAAGCTGACCAGCCAACTGCTAGCATTCAACCAGAAGAAAGTCATATTAAAAAGCAATGCAGGACGTTGAACAGCAACCTGATAATGAGGAAGCAGCCATGCACCATGCACAGTGAAAATGAAAATACAAATACAGTATATTTCAGAACTCAGTTGCTGGAAAGGGAGGAGGAAAAAACACACGAAAGTAGTGGAGATAGTCAAAATTTTTAGTTCACTCCTGGTGAAGTAAATCAATCTCAAGGTATTACAGATACTTATGCAGATGATGCCGAACATAGATCTACACATTTACTGAGTTAAAAAGACGTTGGTTTGTGGAAAGAATTATCAAATCAAGAAATAGTCTACTGGATAGAAAAAACCCCTTCTGAAGTGCAGCACGGTTGTGGACCATTTTCTAGTTCCAAGCGAGGGTACAAGAAGCAATCCAGGTTTTGCACAAGAGCTCTGTTTTTTTCAACCTAAGTCAATGGTAAAACATATAGCAGAGAGTGGCTTGTATATTTTCCCGCAACAAGACGGGTATATTGCTTTGTTTGTAACTCTTTCCAAAGCATGCATTTTCTTCGGCCTTAGCTTCTGATGGTTTTGATGACAGGCACAACTCTTATCCAAGCTCATGAAAATACAGAAATGTTATGTTGACCTACCAAGCAAGGAAGCGAGGATATACGCTTACTTCAAAGCTGGAGAGGTAAATAAAAGCAGAACAGCAGTATTGGTGGTATGTAAAGGAAACAATCATCGCTGTAATCTGCAATCTTGCAGAACGAGGCTTACGTTTTAGAGAGGATAATGAACGATTTGGATCTCCAAATGACGGCAATTATCTTGGTCTTTTAGAACTAGTAGCAAAATTTGATCCATTTTTACTTGGTCTTATCAATCGTTACGGAAATTCAGAATCAGGAAATCCCTCCCTCTTGTCAAAAAGTATTTGCAAAAAGATGATTCAGCTCATGGCCAAAAAAGTTAAGGAGTCTATTGTGGCTGACGTGAAAAAAGCGGGATATTTCAGCTTTTCTGTGAATTCCACTCCCGATATTTCACGTAGGCCTACCGATCAGTTAACTTTGATTATCAGATATGTGTCTCCTGTAAACGGTTTACCAAGTGAGAGATTTATAACTTTCCTTAAGCTGAAAGACCACTCAGGGGTAGACATGGCAGATTTAGTGCATAAATATCTCACTACTGAGCCCCAAACGAAAGAAGAAGCAAGCAAAAGCTATCTTGCCAAATGTTAACTACACAGCTGTCTCTAAGAGACAAAGAAACGCATCTGACGGTTTAAGTGAATTTTCTTCAAAGGATAGGTTTAGAATAAATTCCTTTATTCCTATGCTTGATGCACTTGAAGCCAATTTAAGAAGAGCTATGGTGTACAGTGATATTGCAGAAACGTTCCTCTTTCTTGCTAATCTCAAAGCAACTAAGCTAGAAATTGTACGAGGCGTAAAACTTTTAGAAGCGTATCCAGATGTTGACCCGAAACTTACTGATGAACTTTTACATTTTCATTTGTACGTGAGACAAACACAGAGCCAGGGGCTTACAGAAGAGCAAGTTATTTCCTTGTCTCATGGAGACCTTTATCAAATTATGTGCAAGGAAAAAATTCAAACTGCCTTTCCTAATGTGGAAGCAATATTAAGACTGTTTCTCGGCTTATTGTTCACTAACAGCACAGGAGAGAGATCTTTCTCCAGGCTTAAAAGCATCAAAAATAAACTGAGATCCACAAAATCTCAAGAAAGGTTGTCTGCACTGAGCATTCTGTGCATTGAGAATGATAAACTTAAACAGATAAATTTTGATGAACTTTTGCATGATTTTGCTTTGACGAAAACTAAAAACAAAATTTCATAGCCTAGTCTTACTCTATTTGATGGCTGTAACTATTTCTTATGTTCTCGTAAATAAACTTTCCAACTATTGTAACGGCTGTTTGATAAAGAAATTGAAATTAAAAGCAAAACTGTCTTAACGAAATTTTTATTTTTTTTAATTGAAAATATGCACCCTATGAATGGGGAGAATGAGAAGAGCAAGCAGTTTAATGCACTAAGATTTTTAACATTAAGCAATGACATGTTGTGTTGTTTAGAGAGAAATCCTGAGTTCAAAAATTGGGAGGGGCCTCACAAATGGAATAGTCTAGGGCCTCTCATGGTCTAAATCCGGCCCTGGGTGAGCTACGGCAGAAAAGCTCTCTCGTGATTTGAAGGCCAAATAAATCAAATCGCAAAACAACTTTTGTCGATGTCTAAAATTCTCCGAACATCGAATCCAAGCTTAAAGTTTTTTGTCATTGCGTCAGGCTGAGTTGGTGGTGCGTTAATTTGAAGAATAATATTTCACCATAAGTAAAAAATGTGCTGTTCAATTATACAGTTTTAAACACTACTTGGAGCTATGCGTCAATCTACAACATTGAGTGCGATATTGCCTCTTAGATTACCTTGTGCAAGGTTAGTTTAATGATTCAAACCAACACAAATGACGAACATTATACTGAAAACATGTTTACAATGAATTGCAAACAATGCACCCAACCCAATTTGACGAGACCATCCCTGGACGAGTTTCGTCTTTTTGGACTCATCTGCAGGGCCTGTTCCATTCCCTAAACCAAAACCTTAATTTGCAACAACATACACATTAAACTCGTTTTCTGCTTACGCAAACGCAAACCTGCGCCGTACAAGCAGGACAGGCATGGTTATGATAGATATTGCTTTTGTTCTATGCCAACGCTTGTTATGACAAAAACAGATTATGTATGCGACTTAAATCTTTCTATTTGTGGTTGCTAAGCAATTTCTTTGAAGCCTCACTTTCTTTTTGCAGTTTTCAAGCGCTTTTAAGAGCCTTTGCACTAAACCACTACGCCGGTTTGATGTCAGACATAAAAGTCACTATCTTGTAACTTGTTTACGGAAACAGAATGCAAATTTTCTCCCTACCCTCTACAGAATAATCATCACAATAAGACGTCAAAAGAAAGTGGAGCTGCAAAAAAATTGCTCAGCAACCACAAATAGAAAGGTTTAAGTGGTGTATATAAACTTTTTTTGCCAGATACTCGTCAGCTTTGCGCAGAGGCGATATCGTAGTCAATGAGGTTTATCCGAGACGCGATTATTGCTAGTTGAAAACTATACCCAATACCCCGCCCTGACGACGTGAATGCTCGTCGGCAGAGGCAATTTATGAGGAGCTCTACGGAACTCTATATTATTTGAAAGTGTGATTACTACCTAGGTTACCAAGAAGGGATCTGGAGTGAAGTGATTCAAGGTTAGTCTCCATCGCTATTTTTCAATTTATAGGTAGATTTTGACAAGCAAACTTACTGTCTTAACATCAGCTTACAAGATTTGCAATTCATTGCGTCTGTAAATTGGTGATAGTGGCAAAACAAAGGGTTTTTTGCTGTTGTGCGCATAGGAAAGACATATCACAAAAAATTAACTTGCTGCAACGTTTGTAGTAGAGAGCCAGCAGAAGGAAAACTCAAAAACAGGTTTAAGGCAACTTGTGCACTGCACACTCGCAACGATTTTCTATTGATCAGAAGACATTGATGTAACTTGTACGTATGGATTATTATTTTAGCGAACTTTGTAGAGCGAGGCTCTACAACTGCCAAAGAGCTCTTGGTGCTACTATAGCGTGAGGTCTACCGACATAAGTCACCTACCGAGATGCAGGGTCTACCGCTTGACTTGCACCTACCGAGGTGCAAACCGCGTGAGGTTTGGGTTAGGGCTAGGGTTAGGGTTTGGGTTAGGACCACTGCTCTAACCCTAACCCTAACCACAATCTTTAACCCTAACCCTAACCTTAAATAGCTATAGTAATAAGTGTGTAGCTATAGAGGGATGAAGGACAAATAATTCAGTGGTAGACCTCACGCTATACTAGTAACCGGAGGTAGATCTCACGTTATAGTGTGGTAGACCTCACGCTATAGTAGCATCGAGCTCTTTTGGTAACTGCCCTGCAAGCTAATCAATATATTTATTACAGCAAGCAAAATAGCATCAATGTCGCGAAGATTATTCATTTCTCCTTTTTAGAGTAAGCATTAGTCTTAATAATGGTATCAAATTATTCACAAGTTTTTGTGCAACAGGAGAAGAGACAGAAGCGCTGAAGCATGGGCTGCTGCGAAAGGATATCAAAGAGGAAAGTGTGAAGTACATCAATCAGTTCAGCAAAGACATGCTGAAGAGAATACAGCACGCCAAGGAAGTAAGAAATGCTCTCCACACGATTAACAGCCTATTTGCATGAGCATAATACTCGAGTGTAGTCTGAAACCGTTTTTGTTTGTTGTTTCATGACGTCAAAACACGCGCTCAGAACTTCGTCCGCGTGGGTGCGTGTTTCAACATAAAAAAAACAACTACGCCCGCTTCGAAGTAAGCTAGAACTCTACTCTAACAGAAGCAGGCCTTACGTTAAGTCATAATTACAGGAATTACAGAATCTACATCACTTTCCATGAGTCAAAAGCAAAAATTCTCACCAACAAACGTATTGAACCAATAAACTTATGATTGCATATCAGTGCGGAAAGCTGAGCTTCTCTCGAAAACGAAAAAAAGAATAAAAAAAAGCTGCAATCTGAAAACCCAAATGATCCACAACTACAAAGTTTTTTCCAACATAAGATTCGTTCTATTGCTGGCGACCCTTCAGGTTTCGAGGAATTTAGAAGAAAATGTATTTTTCCAAATACAAAAGTTGTGATAAAACTTGCAAATGGTAGTTGAAAAAGGCAAGAAAAAATTGTGATAAGTTGTTGTAACATTTTCAACAATTCCTCTTTACAGAAACAGAATTGGGAGCGAATGGCAAATCAAACGCTTGGTACTCTCGCCCAACAAGACTGCATCATCGCCGACACCAATGTATTGAAAATTGCCATCTTGAGTAAGTATGGCGCAACATAGTCTTGTATATAGATCGTCCACTTTACAACCAGAAAACTTGGGTTCCATTTCGTTGTTGATCTGCGCAAAAGTTTCAAGTATTTTATCCACAACAGAACTAGCTTTCTTTGTAGTAGACCGGTAGAGGTTTCGAACCCAGTTTTTACCTCAAAACATTTTTGGACTTTCGTTATCTTTTCTCCTCAGCGCTTTTTGTATCACTTGTTTGATTTCTTTGTTTTGCGCTCTTCAGTTTATTTCGCGCACATTTTGAGTTTCTGATCTGCCGTAAGCATTTTGAGCTTGAGTTAAATCAGTTGACTCTGCTTTAACCGCGCTCAATTTATTAAGTTTGCTTGTGTTAAAATCTGCTTAGTTTATTTAGTTTAAATCTGTTCATATTTGTTTTTATTCATTTCGTCAACATTCTTTTGTTCCCTCGCAGCACGCCAGTATCAAGCAAGCCATCAACCACCGACATATCATCAATTTTTAAAGTGCGATCGCCTGTAGTCCAAACTGGTGATCGCTACCGGCATACATGTATTCATATCGACAGATTCATTCATTCACGCGTATGAGCTCATGCTCGGTTTGCATGTCTTTCGTCAGACTGGGCCACCACGACGGGTAGACTGCTTGGCCCCACCATCTGTCTGCCACATAAAGACGGAGGCGTCCCGTTAAGTGCCTTGCCCAAGGACACAACAAGCAAGCTTGCCGGCTTGTTCTCCACACTATCCCCTATGTGCTGAGCGCCAAGCAGGGAAGCCGTGAATACCATTTTTTAAAGTCTTTTGGTATGACCCGACAAGGGAAATGAACCCCAAGTCTACCGACTGCGAAGCGGACGCTTCAACCACTACACCATCGCGCCATATCGACAGATGACACTAGCGTACTGTGAGTCCCTTCTGTACTTTACGGCTACTACCGTGAGGACTGCTACAGATGTGGCAAGCTCCCAATAACTGCGCTGAGCTAAACGGCTACTTGCTGCAGCGATTTTTACAAACCGTGAATTTGGCAATACCGTGTTGAGTTTCAAATATACTATTGCAGTAAATGATGCAGTAGTCACTAGTTTTTGGCTACACGGTCGTGTTGAACTACTTGACTAATGCTGTAGTGCTTGGTGAGAAGTTGTTGCGGCAGAGGTGGTCGCTCTTGGCAGAACTGTCCTAAACTTTTCAGTTTTTTCCACCTCTTTTCTTGCAACCCAAAAAAAGCTAAGAGAGAAGATTTTTTATCTTTTGGAAAGATCTCCTTGAGAACAGAATCTGAGACAAAAATTTACCTATCGTACAATTCAAAACACTGTATAGAATAACTATCATCAAAAATCAAAAATAGCCTTTACAAGAGGCATGATTTAAGGTTTGTTTTTATCAATTCTTTTTCAATATTACGAGAGAATTTTTTTGTTATCATCCGGCACGGTGGTGTAATGGTTAGAGGGTCCGTTTCACAGCTGCTATAGGTGGGTTAAAATCCCTCAGATTAGGGCCACTCAAATAATACTAAAAAAACCAGCTATAAGCTCAACATTTTCGGAGGCCTTGCTAAATATTGAACATGCAACCATGAATACAGGGTGTCCCAAAAGTAACCGAACCGTAAACTTAAATAAATTTTAGATGTCAAAACCAACAAATATAATTTCTTTTTTATGTTTTTGTATGATATTTTCTTACTATTGCTTAACATCATTGCTTAATTCCCGTACAGTATACGCTGCTGATACCCATGTTTTTGAAAATGCAGCAAAGGACTTTAGATTTAAATGGGCGTGGACTAGAACAATTGATCGACTTAGCAAGCCCAGGAGAATTAATCAACTGAAACAGAGTATTCAGCACGAATGGAATCAAATTTTGGAGGAAACTTGCTAGAAAGTATGTCGCAGTGTTGTCAAAAGTTGGCTTCATTGTATTGAAGTTCAAGGTAGACATTTTAAACAATTGTATATACTAAATATGTTTAAGAAGTTGCTGGTTTTGATATTTGATTTTTATTAAAATTTGGGATCGGTTACTTTTGGGACACCACGTAGAAAGCCGGCAATATGAATAGCGCGTAGTTGTGTAACACAACTTGGGAGTATTTTCTTAAACAAATGAAAAGAAAAATAGGTTGTATTTATTGTTTTATGTAGTAGCGTGTTAAAAAAAATTTGTTGGAAGGAGAGTTTCAGAATCGTTCAGAATTAATCGGTATTCTGAGAAAAAACTTCATCATCATGATATTTTCCGCTTTTTGTAGTTTTTCGGTTAAATTTTGAATCCATTGTTGCACGAAATTGCCTTGACTACGACTTATTATAAATACCATTAAGTAGCCTATCCCTACTCCAATATTGGTAATAATCAGCTGCGAAAGAGTTAATGAATTCCGAAGTTTAAGCGAATTCAACAAAAAACTCTTTAAGCAACTGGGTTTTTTTTGCTGTTTTACTACAAAATAACTTAATACTGCGAAAGGATCAAGAAACTTGAAAAGTATAACCTCTTTTTTCTACCACCTAGTACGCAAATAGTCTATTGCTTGTTGTTAAGTTAATAATTTATGGGGAGAAAATGTATTTCTTAAATCTTGTCAGTTATGGAATTTTTGGTTTTAAAGGAAGTATAGCAAGACGGTGGTGTAAATATCCACTGGCACATTTGCCTCACTCATACATGTAAGAAAAATAAGTAACGAGAAAAGCGATTTCAAGTGCTTGCATTTGGCGTGGTTCTTTCTTTATTTTGGACGAATATTTGGCAAAAAAGTGCTTATTTATTTGTTGATGAATAAAGTCGGTTACTCATCCTGGATCCTGAGATGCACTTCGACACTTGAAAGGTCTGGGATTGAATAACCACGCCTCAGATAGCGACATCAAAAACAGCAAAAATGCTATTTACAGATATCCTGCTTGCCAATTTGCAACAAGAGGAATGTGAGCAATGACATATAAAATCAAATTTGCTCAATCTTAATCAAAAAAGTTTGGCGATAAAGCGTCCATGCGATTAAAAGGTTTCAAAAGAATAGATACAATTTTTATTTTGTTTTTTTCCTGAAATTGCGCTTTCCGCGTCAGGGATAAAGAGTAGGGTTTTTCAAACGAATTTTACCGGAGCGAAACGAAACCAAACAGAATTTTACTATAGAAAAAACAGTTCGAAACGAAACCAAACGAAATATTTCAAAATTTTTCCATTGTCACTCATCATGTGACGATGTTGAATGGCGACTCCGTGTGTTCAATGCAGCTCTCGTGTAAAGCATGCTTGTCACACGGGATGAGTCCAATCTTTTACGACTCGGTTTCGAGCGCATAACGAAACGAAACGAAATTGCTTGGATTTCGAAACAAAATCAAATTCTTCACGTTCAAGGTAATTCAAAACGAAACAATATTTTGAAATATTTTCAAAATGTTTTTGTCTTAAACACCCATAGTATGGAATGCCAGTATTGGCTGGTAGAGAAGGCCTGAGGAAATCCACGATTTGGCATTTTTCTTTACTTTCATTTTTTTATCAAAAAAATACTTTTGCTTTCAGATCATGCTGTTGAAGTCCAATCATTTTTACGACGAAACGAAAGCGCTTTGGAGTTGGCGGAACGCGTAGCAAAAGCCTACGAAGCTTTACTCCCGTCAATTCATCCAAGTTTGGGGATGTACCTTATGAGGGTGAGACCAGATTAAGAAAGCTTTTTGAATCAAAGCAAATGCAGATTAAGAAAGCTTTTTGAATCAAAGCAAATGAAACACTGGTTGGGTTAATGAAGGTTTGTAAGCAAATAATGCAAGAGTATGAGACTAGATCAGAAAGCACACAATTGCTTTAAAATGATGAGGGTTATTTGTACTTGTCGAACACGGAAAAATTTAGAACTTAGTTGGCGGAAAAGAAACCCTACTGTCTTCAAGTCAACAGTCACCAAAAAGATGTCTTCAAATCCACAGTCACCAAAAGGTGTCTTCAGGTCAACCGTCACCGAAAGATGTCTTCAGATGAACAGTCAACAAAAGATGTCTTCAAGTCAACAGTCAACAAAAGGTGTCTTCATATCAACAGTCACCGAAAGATGTCTTCAGGTCAAAAGTCAACAAAAGATGTCTTTAAGTCAACAGTCACCAAAAGATGTCTTTAAGTCAACAGTCATCAAAAGATGTCTTCAAGTCAATAGTCACCAGAAACATGTCTTCAAGTCAACAGTCACCAAAAAGATGTCTTCAAGCCAACAGTTAACAAAAGATGTCACAGCGGTCGGTATCAGTCACAGCTTATACCCAAAGGGCGAGTTTGAAAACAAACAGCGGTCCCGCTCGACCGTGCAACGCCCTTAGCTCTCAAGCCACACACGTTTGACTTCAAGTTTGTTGCTCAGCTTACGTGTGCCACTCAGCGGATGAAAAGCAACAACCGCAAAGGACTAAAGTTTACCCAATTAGCAAATGTTGTCAGATTTATTGGTTGTGTAGATCTTCGCAATATCCTCTAAAAAAATGTTTGCCTTTCGTAGTAGATCTATCAGTGAAAGGGTCGCATTAAATGAAAAGGGACAGAAGAGTGACTCTCATATTATGGTCGGTGAAGCAGTTTCAGAGGGTCCTCAAAAAAAAGTTTTCGGTGGTTTTTAATTCATAATAAATTATCTTTGCAAACTAAATAAAAGGGACTCTTCTAAAATTATTCTTGCAGAGGACCGCCAAACATTAAAAAAATGCAAGGGGTCCGTCAAGCAAAATTTTTCAAAAGGTTTGGGAGCTGCTAGACTGAAGCGATTTATGTTTTCATGGACGTAATTGCGTTGCGTTACAAAACACTCTCGGCCTAATGACTTTGGTCTGACAAGTCTTTTTTGATCCAACACTCTATCGTAAACTTTATTTACAAAAGAATGGCCCTTAAGATAGTTTACGCCTTAAGTAAAAAAGCTTAATCGCTCAAGATTATCTTTATTAAAGTTTTTACGACGCTGAAATGTTTAGTTGGGAATCTTGCAATGGCAATTGCAGAAAAATAAAATTGCAACAACAACTCTAGGAAGAGCAGCTAACATCATTTCGGTAAGTCATTATTTTTGGAGGTTTTGCAACAAAATATAAGTCTGATACTACTTCAAGTAAAAAATAAACCCAAAAACGATCATTATTAGCCAGTTCAAAAAACTCATAAACAGCTCGTTTCGTACTAAGTAGTGGGAAAGTTGCCTACCAGCTGTCACTCAAGGCTGATCATTTGTCAAAATTTCTTTTCCGGTAGTTGCCTACACTCGTGAACAAAAAATGGGCCAAGATTCGGTCTCAAAATCCCCCAAAAAATTTGTATAATAAGTAAAAAAAGTAAATTTGGTGCGTAAAAAATTTGATTTGCTGAATACCGGTCTCATTTAAAAGCTTAAGAAATTTGCTTTCCAGCAACATATAATTTTTATAAATCTAGGCCAGGGGTGGGCAAACTACGGCCCCAAGGAGCATTTTGTGCGGCCCGCCAACACTTGTAGAAACTTCCATATATTTAATTTAATATGACGCGGGTAGCTACACTTGCCGTACTAAAGAGCCAAAAACGTTAGAAACCATCATTGAAAGAGCCGCTACGCAATTCCTAGTTTGAACTGACGCATTTTCCCGTCCTAATAGAGGGTGATGATCTTTTTTTGGACACCATCATTTTCAAAGCCACGTAATACGATATTGCAAGAAGTTAAGCTAATGCAAGCTCTTTCCTTGTATAAAGCTATTGCAAGATTTTAAGCACTGGCCCTCGGCCACTCTTAAATGGACAATGCGGCCCTCGGCCAACTCTTGAATGGTCAATGCGGCCCCCGGCAAACTTTTAAATGGTCAATGCGGCCCTCCGACTAGAAAGTTTGCCCACCCCTGGTCTAGGCCAAGCGGTATATGATATTTACTAATCAAAAATGGGTACCGTACATCATATCAGTTCAAAACTCCCCAAAAATTTTTGGCTTATCTTCACCAAATTATAATTTTTAGTAAAACTACACCCTTTAAAAAGATAAAATAAATTGCAAATATTTCACCACTAAAGTCGTCGTTTTGCACCAAGTTTCCTAGGAGATAGAAGCTAAAATACAAGTTTAAAAGCTGGCAGAAGTTTGGCTCCTCTAAATCAAAATTTGCTGTATCCCCCTTATTTCACAATTAATGGGAGGAGTGTAAAAAAGCTTCTGTTTCCTTATTAGTGACAACACATTTTAATTTAACATAATATTTTCTGAATCTTGAAGAAATTCCCTTTTCAAAATTGCAAAATGTTACATGCTTTAGGCTAACCTCTAGCAGATAATGACTAATCATATTTTAGGTGCTAAATTTAACTAAAAAAATTTAGTACTTGTCGGTACCGGTCAATAATTAGGTCATAGGCCACAGAAAATTGCAAATTGTAGAAAACCTAGGCTTTTGGGTAAGTTTTGACTGATATACCTTCAAAGCTTAGTTCCTTAGCATCACCTAGCGACCATTTTTTAAAAAATTGGTAGAAAAATAAAATCTAAAGTTATCTTTGAAGTAAGGGTACTTTAATTTTGAAGACAACTTAATATCTATTGGAGAGGGAGGTAATTTGCATATTAAAAAACAATTTTTTTATATTTGAAATCTTCTAGTAAATGTCCTTCTCTGTTTGTATTGTATTAATTTTGTTTCATTTTTCAATTGCAATATGTATAATGCAAATTTGTTTAAAAAATGATTATATGTTTGCTTGGCTCATTTTTTTTGTTCACGAGTGTATATACTTCTCCCTTTACATCTGCTGATCTTAAAGATTATTTTAAAGTTTTCTATCTCAAACCTCATCCGATATCGAACTTTTAATCTTGGTTGTCAAACTAGTCAAACAACAATGCTGCATTCTTTTGAATCTTGCTCCCTAGTGCTGGAGACGTAGTTAGTATCGGTAAGTACGCACGAAAAAGCGTTCATAAATTAGCTTTTAAGTGGCAGAAAGCTGTATGTTCAAATCCCGATGCTTTTCTTCTGACTGTTTCCAAGGCAACATGCCAGAAAGGAAGGAAAAGCTTCGGGAATGGCATACTACTTTCTGCCATTTTCAAGTTCTGTGGTACCAAACAACTTTTTAAATTAGCTTTTGTTGTCTTTCAGAAAACTTTCGGGGAGGACCATCCAATTTTTCTTGAGCTTCTTGGTCTCATTAAGCAATGCCGCATGGAGTCGCTCATGAGCAAGAACGCGCAGAGAGAATTCAGGTTGGCCAAAAAGAAGGCGGGGATGAAGCTACCGACTCTATGACAAACTTTGCTCTTTAACAGCCGTTTAGTGAATATTGTTATGCAGAACTCGAAAATGTTTATTTCAATAATCTAGAATATGTTTAGTTTAAGAGCCACTTTGCCATACGGTTTCTAGGCTTATTTACTAGTCTGAAATAAAGCTAGACCAAAAGTAAAATTGATGTCGCAACGTATGAGTTCAAGTGGTTGAAGCTTCATTTAGCGGCGACAGTGTTTCATGGACCAGCCATCAATTTTCACAATGACTAAGCTGACATCAATCTTACCTTTGGAAAAGGAACTAAGATAATTTTTCTCTACTTAGCGGGTTAAACAAGCAATAGATTGATCAAAAGTTGTAACAAGTATTTCAAGCAAAAACTTTAAACTTGGAATTTCCGAAGCTAACCTGGACAATTATCTTTTTTAGCGTCACTTGCGCCGTCCTGCGGATCTTAGTGATAGAAACACAATGCTTGCACTCTAATTCAAAAATAAATATCCGTATCCAACTTTTGTTGAACTGTTAAGCCGGCCCCAGCATTGACGTCAGTTCACCTTCCCGAAAAGCGAGCAGAGAATTTACTTTGTTTAATCATTACGTTAGCCCTCGCATATTGCGTCATAACATGAGAAATTAAAACGATCAACGCTAACAGGCTAAAGAAGGAGCACGACGCAACGGACAGAGCGCTAAACATGTAAACGAAAGATCGCGGGTTGCAGTCTATGTTAGAGAGATAAGTTTTACACAGCGTGGCCAAGTAGAACTTACCTTCAAACAGGGGCTCGTGTTGGTCACAATTTTTTTTATACGTATGACACACAGGAATTTTAAGGCTTAGGTCCAACTTTTTGTCTAATTTTACGCCCCCACTAATAAGCTATGCAGACCTTAGAAAGTGCTATCAAACCTTCTGGTAATTCAGACTGCATTGACAGGCATCGACGGCTACTGACACAAAACCGTCAAATCACTTTGCAATCCGTCAAACTCAGCTTTAATCTTATGTTCAAAAAGTTGAATAAGTGTTTATTTCAGAATAGATCAGCTAGGTTTTTAAAAGTGAAACTGCTTTTCAAATAAGATTTTTGTCCTGCTGTATTCTTGCATTTTACCTCTAAGATAATTTTCCGCAAAAAGAGTGTTGAAATAGCAACAAAAACGCTTTTAAAATATCACTCCAGAACTCAGAAGAGAAAAAAGTGTCATTAATATGGTCTTGACCGATAAAATTTGAACCCTCCATACCAAGACAATAAAAATGACAGGAAGCTGGTTTCCTGCGAGATGTGATATTGACAATTGTGGAAAATTTTATCTGCCCTGTCAGAATTTCCTCATTTTCCGTTTTCGCAACATTTCGAATCCAAACGTCAGTCGGTAACAACAGAGCCGGTTCTATGAGACGTTTTGGAATGTCTCTTTGCCCATAATCATTCAAAATGTTCTTTATCAAAAGTTTACACCGTTATCATTTGCGTCTTGCAAAATTTCCGTTGCGTCATCACGTAGTCACGTGGAGTGCATAAACAAACAATCAAACTTTGAGACGTAATTAACCGACGATTAGTTGGAAAACCAACAACCGATACAAAACCACACTTCTAAAATTCCCAAAATTTTTTCAAGGTTTTTTTACAGAACGCCGCCGTGGAGTTTCCCTGATTTAACAACGCAGAAACCTTCACCACAATTTTGAGGGAGAAAAAATGGGGAGCATTTTTAAAAATAATTTCTTGTTTGCCGGTTACGACGAGCTGTATCGATGTAGGCTGCAATTATTGTGAATTATTTTTTCATACGGAGGACAATGATTTCCCTTACTTTTTTATCACAATCCACTTACTCTTTTGCCGTAATTTAGTGACTGAAAGAAAATTCAACATATATTCAAACATTACCTTGGTCTTACCAGGTATAGAGAAACGGCAAGCTAATAAACATTCCTAAGAGTATCTTTATTTGAGGGCTTCCTTTTCAAAGCTCTAAATAACCTTGAGTGGACAACTTTCCATGTGTCTCCCTCTCTCCCATTTTCCTCCTCATTTTTAACTTGAGTTATTGTTTTGACACTCACTTCATATTTTCTAGCTTGTTTGTCCACGCTCACGTTAAAGCTTGTTTATTTAATAGCGAAATGGCAGTTTATTTGCTCTATTATTTGTGCAGTAGCGCAATCAGGGGAACAGGGAGATTGAAATCCCCCTATTGGGACAACGATTTTCATAGAATAACGTTTTTAATCCAAATAAAGAGGGAAAAAACAAGACATCATTTTGTTTTGACAGCAAGGACTTAGTCAGAACTTTGTCTCGTGGAGAAAAAGGGCAAAAATTGTTTTTTCGTCCACTGAAATTTTAGAACCTTTTGCATCTTCCCCCTAGTCAACATTCTAACAAAAATGAAAAACTTTTCTACTTTACAAGTATGCTGTTCAAAAAATAGTAAAAAATCAAATCTTTAGGCAGTGAATTCCCCACAAATTCAAAATTTTAGGGGAGGTACATACTCCACGTCCTCCCTTTTCTTAGGGCCCAATCTATCACATCCAACTTTTAGCCACGATCTGAAACAAGTTTCCATGCTTCAATACAGAGACAGAAATGACTATTTTATAATGCTATCCACTTTTGCCGGTAACGTGATGGATTTCTACTTCACCAATTGTCGCCTTCAGATTGAAACTTCGGTGTGATTCTAAGCCGAGACGAATAACGACCAACTTTGGTATTTTTGATGAGAATTTTAGTGTTTCTTCTTGTTTATAAACTTTTTTCTGTTTGTGGACCACGGTTTAATTACAGTAGATGTGCGTTGGTGCGTTTTGACTAAAGATTAGCTCTTGAATAGTCTATGCTTGGTTGCAGCAACCCTATGTCTTAAAAACTTTTGCTCTCTTTGCCTTGATTCAATTAAAACACAACAATTGCAAATTGACATACTTTTGATGCCACGCGAATAGCCATTAACTTCAACAGTCAGTTTATGGGTTTTGGTAACCAAACAATTTAAACTAATGAGTGGGTCAAGAATTTGAGTTCGATTAAGATAAAGGATTAATGCAGAAGGCTTCGCTCCACCAGTACCCAGGATAAATCTGAGTATGTAAAGAGTAGTGAGAGCATATCAACTGGACTTGATAGGAGGCAGACTTCTCTAAAAAAATTATACACCTGATTACTTCTATAGCGCAAGAGCATAACTCACACTCTCTTGCAGACCGACCCAAATACAAAGGAGAATAAGCAAGCCGCGTAGCTCAATCCAGACCAGAAATTATCAAACGTTTTTTAGCTTTGTACCTTTTCGCAGAAACTTAATGTGGGGCGCACCATCAAAAAAGAATGTTCTTAGTCCCCTCTAAACTAAATGACCTTTCTTTGGGAGATCACGTTAATGAAAGCGATTGTTTCGCTTGTTTGTGATTTCCTCGCATATTTTTTGTTTTAACCATTGTTTCTGGCCTTTTCTCAACTTGAATATCTTTTCTTTGTTAAAAATCAATGAAATGACACTACAAGAAACTTGCTGGCGTACCACCAAACTTTCTCTCGCGGACAACCTGGGTTACGCGTGCCCCCAGTTTGAGACTCCCTCTTCTAGGTGGCTCAGCATGGCAACCCATCTCAAATAAAGCGCCGCAGACAAGTGAAGACAAAATTGCGATTTTGGAATAATTTCGGAAAGAAAAATGTAAACCATTATCAAACACTGGATTCGCCACAATCTTTATTCAAAAATAAATTAAACAGACACTAATAAATAGTTTGCATTTTGCGCCGAAAATGAAATGATTGCGTAAAATTATTAACGCGATTAACAACTAGCTTTATATTTACAAAACTAACCGTAGCAATAAAGAAGCACAACAAACAAACAAACAAACGACAAATATCAACAGCTTATCCATTACCTCAGAATGATAGAACAAAGTAACTACTACACCTATGTTGTTGTTTAAACGTCACAATTTACCACTACATACACCTATTTCAATTATGTTACCATTTACTCTAAGAACAGCTTGAAAATAATACATCAAACGCTATTTACGACCAATCTTTAAAATATGATTGGGCCCTCCTTCTCCGCTATCAATTTGGTAGCCACGACGCAGACATGCCGCGTCATGTAGCCGTGCGTAGTGAAGATACGGTTACATGACCTAAGATTAAGTTATGATATAAATCACTTTACAAAATACCTGAAACTAAAAAAAGTAAAAAGCAATACAAAAAGTTTTTGACCAGTCGCTTGATCTGGATTCAAAGTAATTTACTATCATACCCTGATGACACATTGGCACCCCACTGTCACATTGACGAAATCAACTTTACAATTACTATCGTTGCATTCTACAAGAGAAGTCACCCCTTGCTCGAATCGAATTACTGGCATGGAAACGTAAATAGGCTCGCTGTTGTATTGCAGGTCATCCTGGAGAACCCAGTTGTAGTCAAAGCATTCCGTACACATGCATCTGGTTTGAGTGATCTGGGATGGAAATCTGAAACAAAAAGAGTGGAGAGTTAGGAATGTAAAGAAGATAAAATTTCGCGGCATCGTGCAGCATTTAGTCTTAATCGTTTCGCCTATTGTAAAAGCACTATACCATAAATTCTCTTGTTGGTTGGTGTTTTGATAGATATCTACGGCACTAAAAGTATCAATATTTGTGACTTCAAAGCAAGTCTGAACGCCATGATGTTCTATACACAGCATTAGATTTTTAAACGATTAAGTACAAAAATTTTGCTTTTACAGCTGCAAATAAACAGGATGGTGCTGCAAAATGAAAAAATAGCTGCTAATAATCTTCCAAACGATGCAACCGCTCCGAGAAAACCACAGAGAGTGAGCAAATCTTTACAGTAATACAGCTTTTAGTAAGGCTAAGTCAACCATAAACCAAGCCCCCAGCATAGAAATAAACCTTATCACCACGTGAAACGAAGAAAAATAATTCTATTCCTTACCTTGTATTGTCTTCGCTTTTGCAGTACTCGTACGGAGACAGACTTCTCAATCTGATCGGGGTGTTTTCGTTAATCGTCAAATTCTTTGCTCTCCAACAGCTTTCGGCGATATCATGCGGTTCACATGTAGGTAGTTCGTCCCATATCACTCGCTTGAAACTACGTCTGTAAGCCCGCCACTGTAGCTGGATTTGTTTCGAACTCTCGGACGATGATAAATGATGTCTTCTCAATGAATTTGCTAAAGTCGGTGCCAAAAGATGCATTGCAAGCAAACAAAAACCGATCATAAACATCTTGTTTTAATGGTGTGATTGAAAATCTACAACTCTTTTTCTGATTTGCTGTTTAGGTTTGAATGAAAAGCCAAACTGACATTCCATATTTATAGCCGATCTGCACCTCGAAACTAAGTACCTGCCTCTGAAACCGATAGAAAATTTTGTTAAGAAATAGTTTATTAGCTATAGCAACTACCGTCTTTCGTTCTAAATTTTGATATTACGTCACCTCTTACTTTCTAATATTGGATCTCTGATTTACTCGACGTAAAATTAGGAGAAAATTCTGCTAAAATCGATACGGAACCGTTTTAACTGCAGTCTAAAAAGAAATAATTTACTTCACGCACAAATGTCACCACAAATTGAATACGGATACTATTCCAACAATGTAATTATTATTCAAAAATGATAAACATTCAATTCCACTAAAGACAGTTTCACGCATAGAAGTAGTCATCAGTAGGTCTTTTTTAAATAGAAGACTACAAAACTATTTGAACACTGTAACCTATTTTCAACCCTTTCAAAGCCAATGATAGCGTTAGCAATTTGGTGTGACACAGTCATTTAAGTCTCCCATTGCCGTGCTCTTTGGAAAGGCATTTACAATATTTTTCCTTCATGGTGTTTAAGCCAATCAGTGTTAAATGAATCCATTGCGATTTTTTTGGCGGTTTTTATCTTATTTTGCTTCTATTTAATGGCGAACGCAAAACGTGAAACCGGCGAGTTTATATTTAAAACATCCTCTCATTGAGGCCCAGCAACAAGATTAAAAGGTAGTTGCCGACCAAGTACTGAGCTACGAAAATTTGACTCATCTTTGCAGCGGCGGGAGATGCTCTCAATTTCTTGCTCCTTTGGCTGAGCTACAAGCAAGTGACCACTTCCAAGTTGGTGTGACTTAATCAAATCAAAACTTAGATTCAAGATGAAGGTTTGATCGGAAATTGTTCGGGATCATTACGTGAGATCTCTCTGTTTTTTATATATGACGTCACTTGTGGAGCATTCTTTACTGCGTCATATAATAAACAAAATAAACGCTTTAATCTGTCGAAGTATTTCCGACTGAGCCCTTCTTTATTAATCATTCGGTCGGAAAAACGTAAACGTAAAACTCCGAAAAGAGCTCTGTAAACGGATGTTGCCACAATGCTCTAATCGGGGGAATTAAATAAAAAAGATAAAATTAATACTTTGTCTTTTGAGGTAAGGGAAAGGAAACGGAACAAAAAGGAAATCTTTTATTTTTGAAAAGATTCGTGTCTTCCTGACAGCTAAAAACGTATTTTAAAGAATTTTGTACGTTTATTTGCTTTGGGTTTTTCTTCTTTTTCTCAACTCGAAAGCAAGTTTTAAACTTAATGCATATCGCGTTCAACAATATCAATCAAATTTTGAACGCTTAATATTCTGATTTTGAGTTTCACGGAAAGAGTTTTTTTTCTGTAATCTATAAAAACGCATCTGCTTTTATTTCGTGATAACTCATCCTAGTTTCGAAATCCAAGAAACCAGGGCAATTTCCACATATTTCTCATTTTAATTGAGGGGAAACCAGTCTTTCAGCCCAACCCGCGTGATCTTGTTTCTCGTAGTAAGTCTACAATGTTTATTCTATGTTGTGTTGCGAGGTATAAGAAAATTTTGTTGAAGAAGAAAAGGTCATAACTTTCCGGAAGCTAAATTATTTTCAAGAGGGGAGGACGGAAATCTTTCAAAATGTTAACTCGGTAATTACAGTTTAATAGTACTGAGTGACGCCGAGCAATTTACTTTCTGTGTTGATAATGTGGCAGAGTTGTGAAATCCTTACAAATCACTTGATGATATTAAGCAATCAAAACAATCTGACCTTAGTTACTACTAAGTATTGTTGTCTCCATGCCACATTGAGTGGTTTTAGCGGCGGTGCTTTTTAACGCTAGAACAAATTGTAATCACGACTAAGAAAAGTGTACACGATTTATGTTTCTTCTCTGTATTACTCATGTGCTGAGCACTAAGCAAAAGATCAACGAATAACTTTTTTACAACATTCGGCTCACCGTAAGAATTGAACTGGAGCCCACCGTTTATCAAGCGTGCATTTAACCACCGAAGTAACACAACATTGTTGAGCAACTGTGGCAGGTTGGCGTAGTGTTTGGAACGTCAGTCAGGCTGCGGGACGGCTTGGGTTCAATTTCAAAATCATATCAAGTACAATAAAAGTTTTGCTTAGAGATATGCTGCTTCGCCTTTAGCAATAAAAAGTAATGAGTCGAATACAGTAAGAAATACGAAAATTTATATTCATTTATGTCTAAAAAACGTCTTGACGCCAATTAATCTTCTCGGCAGAAGCGTCACAAAATTGAAAGTATTTCACCTCCGAGCAGGTAAATCAAATCCCTCAAAAGCATCAGACAAAATTTGAAATATTTCGTTTTGCAAGCAATTAATACTTTGATTAAAACTAATTAAAAAAATTCCAGTCATATTTTGGCGAAGGCTGCTATTTCTACTGAAACGAAGTTTAAACGGCATCGAACTAATTTCTAATGTTGGTTGCTAGGTTAAAGAAGTTCCCATTAAAAACATAATGGTTTCAGTGGGGGGTAGGAAGCAGTTGAATTAATCATTAACCATTCTTATAACTATGATTTATTGCAACTAAAAAGTATTTCTTAATAGTGAAATGTGTACTGGCCAAACGAATTATCTAAAAGTTCAGCGGATATACATGAATAGACGATAAAGCTTAAAATATAAATCAATCATTTCTTTGTTGAAAATAAACTCAAAGTTGTGCCGCACGTTGCCAGGTTTAAAAAATATACACACAAAACAATGAGGCGATTTTCTTTTCCAAGCAGGAGACAAGAGAAAGTGGACGCTTTAAATCTCTCTACTGTTTTGGTAGATTTTAATTAGATGGTGGCACTTGATTCATGGTGTTACTTTTCCATGCTGATTAAATTTTATGAAATGGACATTGTTAAAGCGTGGTCTGCATTTGTTTATGTGAACAAGCAACGATTTATTTGCATTTATACTCGAATGGCAGGAAGCTCCCGGATTTCTTTTCGTAGGGGTTGCTCACAAACGGAGCAAGTTTTTGCATTTCTGTGAGGGTGTATTTTCAACGCTGGCCAACAGAGTAAGTAGAAATTATTCTTGGCAAACCCTACTTTCCAGAATAAAACGATATATTTAAGTTGGTATTTATAGAGTGGAGCATCAATCGTTTTGTTTTTTGCTATTTTCTTTGAAATTTACAGTGACCGGATTGAAATGGACTCGAGGTGTGGTACTGGTTCGCGACTGGAGTGTAACTTATAATTCACAAGTCTTTGCTACGGGTATGGTGGTATATTAATTAGAGCGTCCGCTTCGCATTCGATAAACGTGGGTTCAATTCCCTTGTCGAGTCATGCCGAACATTTTGAAAACACGATTTACAGCTTACTTGCTTGATACTCAACATGAAAGAAACATGAGGAGGAAAAGCCGGAGAATTCATTTTTTGGGTCTTTGGGAAAGACATCAAACAGCTTACTTCCACCTGTACGCAGCAGACAGATGGTGGGGCCAAGCAATCTACCCGTCGCGATGGGTCAATTCTAACTAACGACTAATAAGCAGACATTGAGCTCATTGGCATGAGTCAAGAAATGAAAGATCTTGCTCAAGCAAAAACTAAGAATTAGCAATACTTTTCTGCGATATGTCTACGGAAATTTGGATCTTCCTTTGTAAAAAATTCGACTCATTCTCGATTACGAGCTTTGGGCATGAAAACATTTAGACTTCACTTTCGATGAGTTCACAGCACTGATGAAAATAGTAGCGTGGCCAGTTCATTTCTCTCGGTAGCCTATTCTTGGACGCGACATTTACCCTTGTCGTTACAGCCTGGTTGGGTTTGGGGTGTCTTTCAAAATCCCAAAATAGCCGATATTGGATCTCGGATTTTACGCTTGCGAAATAAGCGCCGTAAACATGACACCATCGAGGTCAAATGACAAAATTTTTGATGACTTTCATTACACTGAAAGATGAACTTTATATTTCGTTTTTGATAATCAGTAAGCTTAATAAATGCATGGGTATACTCAAAGAAAAAATGGAAACGTGTTTTTTAGTCTGTACCTGCAGATATTTAGGAGAGTTGCGCAAACAACCACCCACTGCAGTGGACCTAGTATAGGTCCCACTAGTGTGATGGTCTAAGCTATGCTTTATTAAAAGCCTCTAGCTTCTTGTCGGTCACCAACTGCACTGAAGAGATCTGATAGGGCAAAGCAGTGTCACTGTCTGCAGTTTGCTAAGTGCATCGCTGGCCGCTTGTATTATGGAAAAATTTACACTGATCATCGACTACAAACAACGTTTTATTAGGCCAGCGGTTCTCAAGCTGTTGGTTGCTACGCCTCATGGCGTCGCTTAGATTTTTCAAGGGCGTTGCACGAAGCCTAGATATCTGCTGATATGCCACCCTCTTCCCTCTCCCCTCCCGAAAAAATGTCACAAAATTTGATCTTGCAAAGTGTATCATGTTGTCTTCATCTAGAATGAAACATTAAAGCGTCAATGTCAACTAGTTATCAACAAAATTTTTGCTTAAAGAAGAGGTGCACCAGGAAAATGATCTCACAAATTACTCTGAACATATTGTTTTCTAAAAAAAGTTTTCAACTAGAGAAATAGATCGATATCTTGCAGAGCGGCGCGCGAAAATCACAAGGGTGTTGTGTTGTTCTCTACGAGTTCCGTTCTCGTACGTCGCAAGTCCTGCCAGTTTTTCAAATGCGTCGCATTGCAAACAATTTGAGAACCTCCCCGTTAAGCATTTGCATTGACTCATAATTTAAGCAATATTTTAATTTATTTGAACAACATTTCAATAGCATTTCTTTTAAAATGTGTTTTTTGAAATGTAATTTTAGCGTAGCATAAAACTGAACACAGCTAAAAAATGAAACATTATGTTGTTCTTGGCGCTTTTTAAATTGCAACCGAAATTTCTCGTAACAAAGTGGCATCTGTTGTCACTTTTATCTTCAGAATTTATCGCCAACTTATCTATGTTGTTCAGCGTTGAGCAGGGATCCGTGAAAAGCATTTTTCATATTCTTTATTACAACTCGACAAGAGAATTGAGCCCTGTTCTACAGACTTCGAAGCGGACGCTCTCACCACTACACCACCGCCCAACGGAAATGATGCATGGTGCAGTTATTTGGTCCTTTCCTCCCGCAATGATTAACCTTTTTTGTTTTATTTTATTTTTTTTATTTACCATCTTTATCCTCCATTCACGAGAAAGCGAATTGTCTCGCTATGTTGTGGACGGTATGTCCGCACTCGCATGGGAGTTGCTATTTCCGAGGTGTCTGGGCCACCTGCCTTCCACATAAAGGTGGGCGTCCCGTTAAGTGCCTTGACCAAGAACACAACTAGCAAGCTTGTCGGCTTGTTCTCCACAACCTTCCATAAATGCCGAGCGCCAAGCGGGGAAGCTATAGATACCATTTTTAAAGTCTTTTGGTATGACTCGACAAGGGAATGAACTCTAGGTCTACCGACTGCGAAGCGGACGCTCTAACCACTACGTCATCGCGTCGTGTGCTCTAAACATAACTTTACAATATGTTTTGATCGAAAGTGAATTTGGTTTCCCCTTTGGTTATCCGCTCTGCTTCAATTGCTTTGGTGAAGTCATTTGCTTGTGGCACAGTAAACTAAACCTCAGACCAGGCTTTGAAAGAACGCAGACTGAGCGCTCGAGCGTTATGGTGCATTCACGTGGCCGAACGGAAACGTCGTCTGTTTTGAAGCTTACGTTTTGGGCTCAAACTATTGTTTGCACCGATCGAAACGAGTGGCTTGTGCATGGGTTGCTCCTGACTGGTGAAGCTAATTTGCAATCCTCCTAACTTTCCATTCATCTTGTGGTCTATGAGCTAAATAAGGTCACTTTATTTACTTTTACGCACAAAATCCACTATTTCCGAAAAAGTCAGATACCCTCACATGCAAAATTTCTCAAAATTCTGGGCTATGTATTCCCTCAATTTCATGAAAAGAGTGAGGTATTGTTTGCAAACTTGTAGACGAAATACTTACACCTAATTCTATATTCTACAATTGAGAAAAGATACAAGATTAAAGGTCGCCAATTGCGTTGAGATAAATGTAGCGGAAGTTTTGATACTAATGGCACGATTTTCAAAGGTTGAGCTGTGTATTTTCTTGTTTATTTTAGTGTTCTTAGAAATATTTGTAACCATTTTGCAGTAAATATAAGTATTTATAGCTATTTTTAGCAAATGATCATCTATTGTAATTATGCAATTGAAGGCGTACAAAGTTACATAATAAATACTTCTTCTGATCAAAAGCGAAAGATGTTCGTTTAGATGCCATCTGAAAGTGCTTAATTGTTTTGACAAAGAGCAAAACTTAATTTACCTAAAAAGGGTAACCAGTTTCTGAGGCTAGTGATAGTTTAATGGGGGTTTCGGCGTGGACCATTAAGAAAGAAGAGATGCGGTTATGGGTTGGGACGATCGGCAGTGCGTGTTCCTCTTCGACAAGAAAACTCGGGCAAGAATTACTAGAAATAGCATTTTTGCGGTAGTTTCTGCACATGCAAAGCACTTAAATCATAAGGTTTACAATCAATTTAAAAAGAACACTAAAATGGTAATGCAAAAGGGTAGCGATGCACTTAGCAAACTGCAGACAGTGGCTCTGTTTCGACCCATCAGGTCTCTTCAGTGCAGTTGGTGACCGACAAAAAGCTAGAGGCTATTAATTAAAAAAACTAAAATGCATTTAACCCTTTGAATCTTGGATTCTCCGATCATTCCCGCCGTTAACCCGATAAACAAAACTATTCTATTATTAGATTAAATAACCCAAAAGCGCTAGTGATGTGAGCCCAACTTCAATAATTTGCTGGCCGGTACATCGGCTTACAGCGTAATGACGGTAGACCCGATGGCCGGTTAACCGACCTTTCGGGTCTACTAGGCTTCTCAGTAAGGCCGGTTTGCAGCCTGCAGGGTTCAAAGGGTTAAAAATGTATTGTTTATAAGAGGCGATTTATGGCCAACATAGTTTTTTTATCAATTTTGTGCGCAAAGCAAGAGTAAAGTTTTAGGCCCTAAGTTGTGTCAATTTGTAAAACATAACTTTTTACCTCTCGGCTTAGCATTCTACTGGCGCAAGCAAAATTATCTGAAACGCAGTTATTGTATTTCATAGAACATGACCAATCATCGCAAGTAACATCGATTGATTTGTTTGTTTGGTTTCGCGAAACCCACCATTGGGGTAGGTTGCTAGTTGAAACCGCGCCAGGGTCTAACCAATGACGTTTTTATGAAGTGCTATTTAACCCTTTAAGGAATAGTGTAACACATATGTTACATGATTGTAATTGTTATGCCATTATGACGTAAAAACTTTTTTCTGAAATTTATTGTAATTTTTTTGCTACCAAACAATTTAGGAATAGTCTCAAATTTTATAAATTAAAATCTTATGATCCTTAAAGGGTTAAATCTTTCCAGGTTGGTTTTTACCATAAATGAGATTGTGTGAAAACCGAAAAGCTAGCTTGTTTTTCCGAAATTGAAGCAGACTTTTTGTTGAATTTCTATACGCTTTACGTGACGTGGCGATGAAACAAAGAGATCATGAGGTCATACGCATAAATGAATAAATCAGCTTTCCTAGACTTGTTTTACTTTACGTTACGTTGAACAATGTATCAAGCGTCCGATTCAAATTAGTTTGAAATAGTTCACGCCACGCTGAAGCTTTATGCAAATCACATTCCATATATTCTCACTAGCTTTTCTTGCGAGATCAGGTGCAAGCAATGGGCTTTCCCTACGTTTCAACGTTTATTCGACTCTGTGTCTGATCGAGTTTTTGAACTGACACTACGCAAGTGCACCCGCAAGTGAGAAAAAGTCTATCAATAAATGATCACACAAGGAGCAAACGATTGTAATCTTCTAACGATTCTCAGCAAATAAATCTGGTCAGTTAACAACTAAAAACAACTAATAAAGTAATAAACTTCTGAGCAACTAAAATAGTTGTTTGTTTTAGTTGATAATAATAACAGCGTTTATTAGCGAAATGTCTACATAAAATAGGTTGGATCTGGCGTTATTGCTGAGAATCTTTACGTACACAATGAATGTGCAGTAATAGATTGTGGCTTTCGTCACAAACGAATAATTGCTACGTATTTTGCATGCTCTTCAATTCAGTACTTTAATACATTTATCTGCTAAAAAACCGTATCATATGAAATTACTTAAGCTTCTGTAACAACATTTCCTTTTAATTGTTGAACAACTTATGTTTGAACTCGTTTCAGAGTTACCAGTACTCCTAGCTAAATAAACTTCTACTCAAACGCTCACGCACACGCGCACGCACACACACACACACACACACACACACACACACACACACACACACACACACACACACACACACAGGAGAATAAAACTTGATAAATCTTTAAGCGTTTTGTAACTGTAGCTTTATTAGCGACAAGAAGAATACTGAACATGAATAAGTAAGTTCACTTTTACACTTCATTCTTCACATTACTCTTATTGCTGAACGGCAAGCAGGAAATTCGCGCTTAGCATTTTCAAAGTCTTTGGTATGACTCAACAAAGGAGTTGAACTCACGACTTGCGACTGCAAAGCAGATACTTTGACGGTTGAACCACAGCGCGATTTCCAAACCGTAAATAAAGTAGTGGTTAAAGAATTGATGGACCTGGCTTTAATTCGCTTGCTGAGTCTTGCCAAAGGCTTTCAAAATAATATTCACGGATCTTGTTGGTGGTACAGAATTTAAATAAAGCTTTGAAAAAATTTTAATGTAGTTTTCAATGCTATATTAAAATTCACGGATCTGTTGCTGACGCTGAGCAGTATGGGCGGAAAGCAAAGTATGAAACTGAACTTATTCAGTGATGATTAGAAAATGTACTGGTTCTACAGACCGAAACAGTTAAAAAGTGGCAAACAACTACATGATTTTTCATTTTTACTCAGAATCTTAGAGCAAATCCAATCAGAAGATCGCTGAAATCTGCAACAGCAGGGGTGTACAAAAAAGGTGCTCCACATCCCCTTCCAGTTTTAGCACGGCATCTTTCAGCATCCACCAAACAAATTACATACCGCTGCCTCTTTTCTTTGGGTGCAATCACAGGCTTCCTTCAAGTCTAAGCAGTAAAAAAGTTTTAAAAATATTTTTTCTGTAAATATGGTTGATTCAGTCTTGAAAAAATTCATCACAGTCTCTTTCTATGCAACTCAATAATATTTGCAAGACACCTGCAGCTAATAAGGCCGAGTAATTTGCAAGAAGCATACATTTCTCCCGCTTTTGTCTTTCTTTCTTGGGACAGATGACTTGACATGAATGTATCGATACTTTGATTATAGAAACAGGTTTGATACTAAACGATTTGGGGTTTTAACTTTTATCCATCTAGGAAATCCGGGTCGTGGGCTTAATTGCTGGGCCTTATTTGCTGCATGTACCTTACTTGCATTTCGGGGCATCTTTGTTTGTTTCATTGTACAACATCACTTTCTTAACAACTTGAATAGCACTGCGTACAATTATGCCATTGAAAAACAAAAATATTCAAAGCTCTTTTGTCAATAACGGTGGCTACTGTTTGAACTTGCAGCTTAAAGAACTGAGCATCAAAATAGATCTTGAGTCGAAAATCTGAAGTTGTCGGACAACATGGAAAACGTTTACGCCGCCTCGTCGCGAGATAAAATTTTTTATTTCATTTAACTCTCCGAAATTTATGAATAAGAAATACGCATCAATACAAAATTATTGATATTTCCAGCAAATAGATACTTTGACAAATAAAATTTTAGGAATCTTGGATTAAATTTATCATGAAAAAGACAGTAAAATAATAATTTTTGATTTACATATAATTTATGACGTATAAGTTGCACAATATTATTATTATACTGGTATACGTTTTGAGAGTAAATGTCATTCCTTTTTTGTATCTAAAGCATTGGTTCTCAAACTGAGATCTATGAATCACTAAAAGTCCATGAGAAATCTTCCAGGGGTACGCAACAATCTTCAGTTTTTGAAACATACAAAAACTTCAAAGACCTCCACCTCAAGTTAATCAATCTCCAAGAGAAAAAGGTCGTTATCGTATAAAGAAGAAAAAAAGGGCCTCCATCACAACTTAATTACTAAAGCAAGAAAAAAACTAACAATTCACAAAAAAATTTCTACCCCCTTCCCCATTATGAAATTCTCCTGCACAGTACTGTTGATGTTCTCCATAATTTCAAACAAGCAATGAGTTTCAGACATTTTGAAAAATTTGAAAACGTAGTTGATGTAAGCGTTTTCCCAGCTCTAGAGCAAAAGTCCTCAACCTTTCTTGGATCTAGGCAATCCACAAAAAATTTTGCGGCACCCACCGGCGAACTATAAGCATCCGCGTCGGATGTAGCAAGATTTTGGTTCAAACCTTTAACGGATCACTAGTTTGAAATCAAATGTTACATTGAAAACAGCTTTAAAAAACACTAAATAAACTTTACTGAACGATTAACTGAAGTGCGAAATTTGTGCTTGGTTTCTAGCGCAAATCCTCTCAATACCTTGGGGCACATTCGACAGAGCTACTTTTATTTCTTCTTCAACAACAAGTAGCCCTTCTCTTTTTTGTTTTATGTTCGTCAAAGCGGAAAATCTAATCTCAAGTGGATATGACCTGGAAAATTGATGTAAAATCACCAATGCCTTTTGTCCAAAGCAAGAATACTCGTTTTTAATTTTTATCCAGAACTTATCGAGAGTCATCTCACTGTGCAATAGATTCATATTTCCGTTGATACGAATGCCAATAAGTTCTTCTTTTTCTTTAAGATTTAAATTACAATGAGATTTCACCACAAATTTGAATTTTAGATTCAAATTTCCGATGTAAATTTATCTCATTTAAATCGTCAAAGATATCTAGCAAATACGCTAATCTGGAGGCCCAATCGCAATCGCAAAGTAAATCACTAAATTCTCATTGATTTCAAGACTAATTTAGAGCAAATGTTTCTTCCTTCAGTTTACTTACTCGTGACAAGGCTTTTCCTTGCAGGAGCCATGTTGCGTTTTTGTGTAGCAGAACGTTATCATAATTTGCTTCCATTTCTTTGCACAGTTTGGCAAATAATCGTAATTCAAGTGATCTAATTTTGATGCAGTTTACCATTTTTATATTTTTTTGGACACATGCTTTAAATACAAGTCTAATGTTTTCCCTGCAAGTACTCTACAATAAAGAAAGTACTATGTTGTTATGATTTCACTATTTACTTTTTTTGCTAGTGACACAAATCCGTTGATTGACCCAACCATGGATGGAGCTACATCTGCACAAATTCCAACATATTCTTTCCACGATAATTTGTTTTCTTCCAAATAGCTACTTGAAATATCAGAAATATCTTAACCAATCGTCCTTTCTTTTAGTTCTTTACCCCAAAAAACCTGTTCGGCAATCTTTCTACAATTGACATACCGGATAAATGCCAATAATTGGGCTTTTCCACTGATGTCTGTTGATTTGTCAGCTTGCATTGCAAATATTTTGGTTTGATCCTCTTAGAAAAAAATACGATATTTTTACATCCTTAGACATACTATACATCTTCGGCGAATGATATCATTTGACAAACAAATCTTTTTTATTTTTCCTCAACTTCAGTCCCAAACATTGTTTTCAAAATTGCACTAAAGACAGGAAAAATAACTCTCTCCACATTTGTGTGAGGCTTTGAGATTTTAGCTATTATCTCTGCTACCAGATAACTGGCCTGTTGAGATTTTCTAGAAACTTTGAAAATTTTGGTAAATGCCTGACTAATATTTCTAAATGTTTTTGTTCATCCAAAAGTCTCTTAAAGTACTTTCCCGCTTTGTCATAGAGTTAGCCATGCATTTTCGAAGAGTGTTTGTTCAAGTTACTTGGTACCATAGCTTCGTTTGACAGTTTTTCAACACAGATAAGACAATTTGGTGCAGGTAAAGTTGATGTGCTTTGTCACCACATCAGGTAAAGCTGATATTCAAATAGCTGTCGCAATATAGACGAGTTTTTTGTTTTTTTTTAGTTGTACTTTCACTTCCAACAGCTGCAACTACGCTTTAATCATTATTGCTTAACTTTCTTTTTTTCGTGATGAATCTCTCCATTATAACAATGTTAAATCAAATTTTTTTAGTACATAGTGTTTAGTGTTGTGTTGTATTTGTGGTGTTTAGTATATTGCACTGCCTCTTTTTCTACCAAACCGTTCGCCTTATTCTTGCTGGAGTGAATTTCATTCGCAACCAGCATAAGCAACGTGGATATTGTACGACGCTTCCCCCATTGTGACATTTCGTACAATGCAATTTGTGACGTTAAAATAACGTCACAATATGTACTAAAGCACAGCTTTAGTACACGGTTGAGAACCACTGCTCTAGGGCGCCACTTTGCGGCAAGGACATGTGTTTAACTTCCTCAATTAAGAGCGCATCCAGTAAAAATATGCGCAATTTTAAAGTCAAAGTATAATTGATATACTTCGTCATTGCGATCAAAAATTTATATTATTAAAAAACATTTTTGTAAACATTGAGCCTAAAAACGTGTGACTTGCGCCAAAGGTAGAGATATGACACAAATAATTTATCGTTGTGCAAACACTCAATGGTAGTTGTTGTTTCTTATGTAAATTTCAGAACAATCTGTTCCCCTTTTCTGGACGAAATTAAGAGTTTCGTATTTGGCTAAACAGTATTTTCTATAGCCTAGCGATCTTCGAGAAATTTATTACGCATTCTTTTAACTCTTTTGCTCCCGCGTGAATAGCGAAAAAAATCTCCATAAGGTGGCAGTGCGAAAAACTGTCATAATTTGTCATAATCAATCATAATTAATCATCATAAAATATCCTAAGTTTGTTTGTAAATCATTACTCAGCTGTTTACTTCTACATTATGTGTGATATATCGTTCAAGTCTACATTTCTTCGGGATTTCAAATATAATAAAAACAAAAAAAACTTTTTTTTTGAATATGCAAATTTTATGCAAATTAACCCTCCCAACTGGGGCTGAGTTGTCTTCGAAATTAAAGTAGTACCCTCACCTCAAAGATCACTACAGATTTTATTTTCTAACAATTTCTTTAGAAATGGTCGCAAGATGATGCTAAGGAAATAAGCTTTCAAGGTACATCAGTCAAAACTTACCTAAATGCCTAGGTTTTCTACAATTTGCAATTTTCTGAGGCCCATGATCTTTTTAATGACCGGTACCGACCGGTACTAAATTTTGGTAGTTAAATTCAGTACCTAAAATATGATCAGTCATTATCTGCTAGAGGTTAGCCTAAACCATGTAACATTATGTATTTTTGAACAGGGAATTTCTTCAAGATTTAGAAAATATCAAGTTTAAATAGAATATGCTGTCACTGACAATGAAACAGAAGCTTGTTTACACCCTTCCCATTTCTTGAGAAACAAGGGGGATACAGCAAACTTTGATTTAGAGAAGCCAAACTTCTGCGAGCTTTTAAACTTGTATTTCAGTCTTTGTCTCCTTGGAAACTTGATACAAAATGACGACTTTAGTGGTGAAATATTTGCAATTTATTTTATCTTTTTAAAGGGTGTAGTTTTTGTAAAAATTATAATTTAGTGAAGGTAAGTCAAAAAATTTTGGGGGGTTTGAACTGATATGATGTACAGTACTCATTTTTGATCAGTAAATATCATATACCACTTAGTCTAAACTATTTAAAGTTATATATTGCTGGAAAGCAAATTTCCTAAGCTTTTAAATGTAATCAGTATTTAGCAACATATGATATTTTTTACGCACTAAATTTACTTTTATCTACTTACCATTCAAATTTGTTTAGGGGGGGTTTTGAGACCCCTAAAAAACTTGGAAATTCATTAACGAAAAATTTATTATTATCGCTTAAAATTTTGTCAAATGATGCCCCAAATGAGTAGTTTTCAGACTATGTTAATGATAAAGGGTTTGGTTATGTGGTAAAGATGTAATCTCAATTTGATTTTAGCGTAGTTGGCACGTGCTGAGAATTTGGCAGGTTTTGTCGTCTGCAACTGGGTTGTTGGTCATTTTAACCGTTTTTGGATATAAAAATCGAAGAATTAGGGCACAAATTATACATCTTCCGATGCGTGAGGAAGTAAGCGTGATGTTTTGAAAATTGTATGAAAATCGGATGAAAAATAAAGTCACAAATTGATTTTGTAGTAAACTAATTTTGTAACTCAATTTAAAAAAATTTGAGGTAAACACTGAAAACACGAGATCATCAATCGATGATCGCGGGAGCGAAAGAGTTAATACAGGAAGAAACATTATGGTTTCTTAAGTTGATAGATTCTTAAACTATTATTTCTAATTGGTTCCAGTAGCAGGTACTCGGTTTCCTAGGCGCAATTAGGTCGGCTATAAATATTGAGACTGAGCTCTGGCTTTTCATTCACATTTTTAACACGAGTCAGAATAAGAGTTGTAGATTTGCAATCTCGTCATTAAAACAAGATGGCTATAATTGGTTTTTGTTTGCTTGCTGTGAGTCTATTGGCACCAACTTCAGCAAATTCTTTGAAAAACCAACGTTTATTGTCACCGGAGGGGTTGGAACAAATCCAACTACAATGGACGGCTTACAGACGTAATTACGAGCAAAAGATATGGGGCGAACTACCTACATGTGAACCGCATGATATCGCCGAAAGCTGTTGGAGAGCAAAGAATTTGACGATTCACGAAAACACCCCGATCAGATTGAGAAGTCTGTCTCCGTACGAGTACTGCAAAAGCGAAGACAATACAAGGTAAGGAATAGAATTATTTTTCTTTGTCTTAGAAATGTAGTAATAAAAAAGAATATGGCTTGACGTGTTAATAAAGTTTACTTTTATGATGGGCTTGCATTATAACTAAATTAACTTAGACACAACTGTAATTTTATATGAACAAATCCTGTGCGCTTTACCCGAATATTTGCATTGTTTTAAAAAATCATTGGTATTTATTTACATTTTGCAGAACCCGAAGAACCTGACTTGTTATAACATTTGCTGAGGAAAAAGGGTTGAGATGATAGGCGTATTAAATCGGTTTCAAACAGCAAGAGAAAAAGGCCTGAGAGAAAATGGTCTTTTTTCCGGAAAACAAAAAAGCAATGATTCGTTCTTAACAATCGAGTTTAAAGCCTTATTTTTAAAAGCTATATGTAATTTGGGGCTACGCTAAAGCAAAAATGTAAACACCTGTTGTTGAGGCGTGGAAAAGAAAATAGTTAATACAGTTAAATATTGTCAAATAATAGGTGGCTCGTAAAACCGTTGCTTTGTTCACCTAGTTATTTGCAATAAACTCAAAGAAGCAAATGCTTTTGATATGAGAGAGCAAGACTCCAGCATAAAAAAAAATGAAGCGTTTGCTCAAGTGATTTGATTGAATCAAAACTATAAACATAAAATGTTGTTTTTTAAAACGAGAAAGAAAACCATTACAGTTTTTTGCACTATGTAGAAGTATCAGTGTAGTTTTGTCATGATAGGGAAAATCCAGTTTCTTATTTCTTCTTCCTACCACCTCTAAAGCTGTGCGCCAAGCAAGAGATTTGCAAACAACATTTTTTAAGACTCAGTTGCGACTCAACGAAGGCAATACCAAGTTTTTAAGGGAAATGCAAGGAGGTATTTACAGTACGGTAGATTGTAGAACTGAAATAATATGTAAACTGCCAAGCATAAAAATAGCAATGCAAACAATATCATAAAGCTCTACATACTATTACAAGACCTATGGACTTGATAAAAGAAGCAACGCCTTCTTCGCTACTATAAAATAAAATATTTCAACGTCACATTTTTCAATCTACTTCCTTCACTTTCCAGAGTTTTCTTATATACGTAGACGCCTAACGTGGTGTAAACAGCTTTACACAATCTCACCGCATTGAAGAGATAACTGTACTTAGCACTTAATAATTTTTTCTCTCAACTAAAATAAGGTGGGCATTCTCGTAACCATGTTTTTACTCTTGGGCCTTTTCTATTTTCAAACTACGATTTATTCTAGTGCTGGCTACTCCAAAGCAAGTTTAAAAACATTGTTCTACGTAGAACGGTAAATGCATCCTCGCGATTGCAGGATATCAATGAACTAACTTATATTCCTAATTCCACTTTTGCATTGCAGATTTCCATCCGTGATCACGCAAACTAGATGCATGTGTACGCAGTGCTTCAACTACAGCCGATCTTTGCAAGACGATATACAGTTAAACTCGGTCTCCATTCAGGTTTCCATGCCAGTGGTTCGATTCACGGACAGCGTCTCCCTCTACAGGCAATGCAATGCCACAAATTGTCAGATCGAATTTATTGACGTCACTGTGGGTTGTCATTGTGTGATCAGGGATTAAACCAAATCCGCTGGTTCCAGCCCCATCACGGAAACCTTTCCTATTTGTTTTTATTTTTATTTGTTTGTTTTTTGTTGAGAAACATTAAATCTAGGCCTATTTAACTACCATAAATAGAAAACAACATGAAGATATCATAAAAATGATAATAATGGCTTACGATCTTTGAGTTTATGATGCAATAATTTCTATTACTGTGCTTTCACTGTCTACTTTATAGCGTTTGTGATGTCACATACGCTATACTATGAAGACAAAAACGGAATCTTTAACTACACAATTCTTTTAAGCAATAGCTGCGCTACAAAGTTGGTCATTGAAACACAGTGAATAACAAAATCAATTCGAAATTGTCAAGCTAGCAAGAAATTTTGGCAGGGAGAGATGCAAGGTTTTTCATGGCGATTTGTTTTTGATAATACTTAGAAAGGTCACTAAATTTTGGGTAACAATTAAGAGTATTAGCCAAATTTTAAAGATATTTACTGAGGCTTAGCTGAAGTGATGACACTTTTGAAGGGATTTTTGGAATTCAGTCAAAAACAAAGCTCTGACAAATCGTTCTGGTGAACAATTTTCCCCTTTACATCTCTCCCCCCTGTAACTACGCTTAAGCAAGTTAGCCAGCCGCTTGCATTCTTTTAACTTTCCAATTATGCTCACCCTATGCTATAAATATTTATAATCTGCGAAACTACAAATATACAATTTTTGTAAATAGCAATCCCAACCTTTTATTGCTATACCGGTAAATTGCAACCACATAAATTACTGTGGTGATGCCATCACGTAAGCTAGCGATAAACGTAATTAGAATTACACTAAAGCAAAAAAATCTGGCGTTAGCTGCTCCAAGTTTTAAAGCTTGTTGAGAAGTTTTCTCAAATATTTGGATCATTGTTTTATGTCGAAGTGAAATCTTTACAGTTACCCACGGAACAATTTCTGCTTAAGCGTAGTTTTGAGTTACCATTACTGCTGTCTCAACCACTTACACCGCAAACTGGCTGAGATCATGACTGTCGTTGAGAACCTTTATGTATAGCACAATCACATTGTTGTTTATTGTTATTGTGATATTGCTTGCCTACAAAGTAGCATTAGCTTTTTCAATACATATTTGATTCAACAAAAAAATCACAGGAAGTGCATCAGCATACCAAGAACAAGAGAGGAAAAAGATTAAGACATAAATCCAATTTATTTCGCTGATGAGTCAAAAGAGTCTTGAAGTTACTGCCAAGGCATTTATTGTGGAGAACACCCAGCTCAAATAAAGCTGTACAGCATTTGTTTCCGTTTTCCTAACCATATTTCTGAATAAGCTTTTGGTCTGCGAATATATTATGCAAGAGTTCGAAAACGCTATTCATCTTCCCCGGTTCGCATTTCGGTGGGTTGAGGCCGCGAGGAAAATTTATGTGTGGGGGCATTTTGCTAGGTCATCGATCCTGTAACGAACGTGTCCATCGAAATTGATTTCTATCAGTTTTTTCATAAGCTTGACCTGTGTTTATTCTGCTCTTCGACAGCCTGACTAGGTCTACTGAAGCTATAGTTCAATTTTATGAAGCTAGTGTGAGCCTGCTTTTATGAGTTGAGTTCAGAACTGATTACTAAAGAAGCTCATCAGATAGACTCAGGCGTTGAAATCTCCGACCTCATAAACCAATTGCTCACACATCGAGCGCCTTGGTTCAATCGGCCATCGGCACAAACAACAGATGTTAATCAATTTCAAGCTATATCAACGCACGCTTACATCAACAAGCTCGATGCGAGGAGACATGCTAGCAGGCCCAGCTAAGTAGCCTAAGTGCCTTTATGACATTATAAGTCAATGATAGGAAACTGGTGTAAACCTACTTTTATAAGTTAATTCAATGAATGTAGATAAGCACTTAAAAGACTATCGCAATCTGTTAAAAATACCCCTTCCATGATCGTTACCAAGCAGTTGAAAAATACCGGTCTCTAGCAATCTGTTGGAAAATGGCCGGTACCAGTCATGGAAGCGGTATTTTTCAACAGATTGCGTTAGCCTTTAAAGTGCCTAACTGCATCCATTATATTAAATTACTGAAGTTACAGCCTGTCAAGTTGAGCTTTTTTCACTACTACTCGCCTGGAATAACTCTATCTAATTGCAAATTTATGATGAAAAAATTTTTAATATTTTTGAATTAAAGTTACTGACAGAAGCATAAGTCATTGTCTACTGAGGTAATGATTCGTTGTATTGCACAGTACTTAAAAAAGCATCAACAACGTTACAGCCAGTGACAAGAGGGTTTATGATGGCTGGAACGTTGGAGGGTAAATTTTACACAACAAAAAGAGAGATAACCTTAACTGTAATTGTGAAAAAAATCCTACAAAAATCGTAAATTACACGGGCAATTTTAGCTTACGCATAGTTACAAAAAACATAGAAAATCACGTTGACAACACGTTGAAAAAAGATCAGGATTTTCTAGATTTTTTTGTAGCAAAATCTCAAAATACATCACTAAACTTGAGTGTCTAAAGTTAACCGTTCTTAAGAGACATCAAGAGCGTTGTCCACCAACATTTGTCAAATAGAGTTAGATAAATCCTCTGCGCGATGGTCACAATAGGAAACACAATATCTTAGTTTTGTTCTCTAATGCAGCGCTCTTCAACGAGGGTACATGGTGCACCCTAGGGTGCACCACAACTGCCTCAGGGGTACATGAGTTCAAAAGGGTGCATAGGGGTTCACCATGAAATTTGTAGATGCGCACTTGTGCATTGTGATGACGTTAATTCCATCATGGTAAATCTAAGCTATTTTCAATCAAACACATTTTTAACATTTGGAAGAAGTTATTGCTCTCAGATATGATGTAATGGTAACCGCAAAGAAACAGATACACTCCCCGCTATGCTAACTGCCTGGGATTTTTGCGGTTTTGATGCCAAAAATTTTCATTATTAAGCAGTAAACGAGGCTAGTGTTAGCAGTGCACGAACAAAGAGGATGAGGTAATGCTGTAGTAAAGTTTAATTACTGGATTTTGTAGTTGCAGTCTTGCTTATCAAGTTATTTGGTTAAATAAACTACCCGTGTAGTGGCAGAAAGTTTAGTGATGTCTTTGCTGCAATACTTTAAGAAAGCTTCAACTGCTAAAGATTCAAACACTAACAATGATAATGAAACTGATGGACAAATGCAAAACATAGATGTTAAAAATTGTAATGATAATGTAAAGCAGCAAAAAATCCAAGCTTTTGTTTCCAAAATTGGTAAAAAGAGAAAGCATCAGTCACTGCCCTCTCCCACACAAAAACGTAGAAAATGGAAAGACGACTATGTTAAGTATGGCTTTTTTTTCCAAAAAAGTGAGCAGAGCAATCTTTATCCTACAGCTCAATGCCTACTTTGCCTTGTGGAATATGCCAACTCGAACATTGTGCCTTCGAAACTCCTTTCCCACTTAAAAAACCAACATCCCGAACATGAACATAAGTCTCAAAAATTCTTTCAATCAAAGCTAGCTGCATATGTAAAAGAACAACGTGATTTTGAAGCACGAGTGACCGAAAAAGTCTCTGAAAAACTTACTTTGGCTTCATTCCAAATGACTCATGTGCTATTGAAAACCAAGCGACTTTATACTGAATTACAGACTGCAGTCCTACCGTGCCTCAAAATTGCCGAAGCTTTAATTCATGGAAGTTGACAAAATTCCAGTTTCTGACACAACAGTCTATCGTCGCTCCTTAAGCATAGGAGAAGACTTAGAAAATCAGCTACTTCTTAAACTGAGAAAAGCTCCTTCTTTTGGTATTCAGTTGGATGAGACAACAGATGTAGGTTCAGAAGCTCAGCTGCTTGTTTTTTGTAGGTTTCCTGATGTTGAACTCAACAAAATCTCTGAGCATTACCTATTTTGTCAACCTCTATGGATGAATGCAAATTCTACAGCTATTTTTCAAAAGCTTGACGATTATTTCAAGTAAAACAACCTCAGTTGGAAAAAATGTAAGTCGGTTACAACAGACGGTGCTGCCGCAATGCAAGGGAAGATTAATGGTGTTGTCTCAAAAATAAAAGATGTTTCTCCAGACGGCATTTCAATCCATCGTGTTATCCACCGAGAAGCACTAGTTGCAAAAAAGTTGAAAGGAACGGTTAATAATGAATCGAGTGCTGTATTTCAAAGTTTTCTTGGCGATGTCATTAGTATGGTGAATTACATCAGGGGCCGTGCCAAAAAACACAGGATGTTCATGAAGCTGTGTGAAGGAATGGAAGCATCACATAAAAGATTGATCTTTCATTGTGAGGTTCACTGGCTTTCAAGAGGAAGAGTTCTCAGTCGAGTGTTTGAACTAAGAAAAGAATTGGGAGCATTTTTTCTGGAGGAAAAAGATCAACGAGCTACAAAATTTTTCGATCATTTGTGGTTAGCAAAGCTTTCTTACATGGTGTGTGTTTTTGATTACCTCAACAAACTCAACATCAGCCTGCAAGGAAAAGACAGCGATGTTTTTAAAAGCACTGGTAAAGTTGATGCTCTGAAACTGAAAATTCCTCTCTGGAAAAAAGGGTCAACTCACAGAATTTTTCTGATTTTCCGTTGTTGGATAATTTCATTGACGAATGTGAAGAAGGTTTTGCAGAATCTGTAATGACTAATCTGGTACCACTGATACTGGCACATTTGGAGCTACTACAAGAAAACTTTGAAAATTACTTTCCAAAAGAACAAAGTTCTTATCTAGAAGCAAATACCTGGGTTTTGCAACCCTTTATCGATTCACCCACGGAAGATGAAGACCTGCTTGATCTCCGTACAGATCTCTCTCAGAAAGTTTTGTTTGAAGGCACACCATATGCCGACTTTTGGGTGCAACTTTGGCATGTTCCTGAATATAAAAAACTAGCTGAAAAAGCCACCTCCCTGCTCATTCAAAGCCCATCAACATATTTGTGTGAAAGTGGGTTTTCCACTTTAAGTCAAATAACGATCAAGCAAAGGAATTCAATTGAGAAGATCGAGCATTTGATGCGGGGAGCACTTGAAACTGAACTTGTTCCTCGCTATGACCAACTAGTGGGAAAATTGCAAAACCAGAAAAGTCATTGACTTGTGACAAATATTCTTCTTTATTTTCTTTCAATTAAGGGGATTGTTACTGAACCAAATTTGATTACATTTGGAAGCTTTTTTTATTTTCTGTGAATTTTGCTTTTATTTTACGCACCTACTGTATTACTGTTGTTCCTTGATGATGGTTTGACTTTCCTGATTATTGCCTATTTAGTATTATGTGCATCTGTATGTGTAAGACTGTAAGTTATCTTGATTTGAACTTGTCTCCATATTTGCCAAGTGAATGTCCTTTTATTGAGACTTGAGTACTGGTAGCGATGAGCTGATTATCATTAGTTACTGATAAAATTTGTTCTTCAACTTTTATGACAGAGAAAAAGAACGTAAGGTTTGATGTGTGTATCAAGGTAATTCAATTTTATCACAAGGGTACATAGAATTGATAGCATATCTTCCAAGGGTGCACCAGACAAAAAAAGGTTGAAGAGCCCTGCTCTAATGCACTCCTTCTTCTTCTTTTCTTGTTTTCTGTCGGGGTGGAAGCTGGAACAAATTATTTCTTTCCACCCAGTTCTATCCATTGCGTTTTCTTTTATCGCATCCTTTCACCTCAGTCTACCTCCTTTTCTCCTTCCTAAAACCATCTTCGTAACCTTGCTTCTAACGTAATCTTTGCTATTCTTGATATGTGGTCAAATCATCGCAATCTTTCTTCACTGAATTGCTTTGACAGTTGCTCAACTCCAAAACTTTTTTGAATTTTTTCATTCCGAATTTTGTTCCATCTTGTCACACCTTTCATAAATCGCAACATTCTCATTTCCGCTGTATTAATTTTTCCTTCTAATACTTTGGTCAGAAGAATAGTTTTTATACCATACAATACAGCCAGTCTAACTACAGATTTGTACAGTTTTTCTTTTATTTTTGTTTCTATTTTCTTGTAGCAAATTATGCCAGTCAATTTTTTCCAATTTTGTCAACTAATTTTTATTCTTTCATTAATTTCCGCAACAGCGAGTCCATCATCCGGAGCCACAGGGCCCAAGTATTTGAGAGCCTTCACCTTTTTAATCTCCACTCCTGCCACTTCCTTTCTATCGTTCTGTGCTCCTATGCTCATGCACTCTGCTCTCAAATGCACTTATAATGCTGATATGGTGATGACATAGGCATACCATTTGCAAATTTTTGAAATTGGATAATCTCTTCAAAAAATCTTGCTCCAAATCGGCAAAATATTTGTTTTGTAGATTCAAAGCGTTACAACGCAACTCATATGCAGTTGAAATCTGCATATTAGTCAATACACCAAACAAACCATGCAAATCCGTATAAGATTCAAATCTGTCATGGAGTTCAGAGTGTAATCGATCAAAAACAACAAAACATACTTGCGTTGAAATCGATCTCTAGATGAAAAGGTAGCAGTAGACGAGTTGGATTCATCCGCAAATGTTTTAGCTTTTGCTTTTTGTATGTCGATGATACGATTGGTGACACTGACTTCGCTTGGATCTCGAACATATCAAACTAACTTCTTTAGCTGGATATGCAATCTTATAGTGATCTCACTAAATCCACTGCTTTGCACAAGCCTTAACTTACGCTTGAAGCGCAACGCTTACACTGTTTACGTGTTTGAGAAAACAATTTCACATTACTATCAAGAAAGCATTTTCAAACCTGTCCATCTTTTTGCAAAAAGATAAGGCTTCGCTTATGGCAGTCAAATTTTGATATTCATCATTTGCAATGCTGTTAAAACAGAGCGAATTTTTTGTAGTTATTGGCCAAAAAGTGGGTGGCTTCTGCATGTGTAGCCCATCTAGTGCTAGAGAGTGACTTCAATATCTCCACCCTACCATTCGTGTGAGGTTGAAATCCATCTGTCACTACTTTCCGTTATGCAGAATATCTGCTGCAGAAATTAAATTGGTTTCCTTGCAAGATTTGACAGAAATTATTCAAACAAGATTTGGTGCATTGGCAGCACAAGGAATCGACACCGAAAGTGAATTAATCTGCTTGATTAAAGACAGTACGCATTGGTACTCCCCAGACATCTTTCCAGCAATATTGCAACGTTGCCCTCCATTAGTTACGAATATCAATACAGTCAACTTCGGATATAAGAGATTCAGATATAAGGGATTTTCGCTTATAAGGGACTACGCAAAAGGTCCTTAGGGTATCGGATCGAACTTTGCGGCAGTCGGTTATAAGAGAATTCGGTTATAAGAAACTGATTAAGCTGGTCCCGGCGGATCTCTTATATCCGAAGTTGACAGTATTAAACTTACTTAACCCTTTCAGGATCAAAGTAACACATTTTTTACATCGTTGTCAATTGTCAAGTTATTATGACGTAATAATCACTTTTCTAAAATTTGTGGTAATCCAGCTGTTACCAAACAATTATGGAATTGCTTTAAATTTTATGCTTTAGAATCTTATAATCCTTATCTGTGAGGCATTCGGCGCAGCTTCTGATAAATTGTCCCCTGTATCATTAGCAGTCAATAGAAATTCCAAAAACGCCCTTGGTTCTGTTCATGACAATCGATGTATAGCACAATGAGTGTAAGCTGATCGACATGAGACTCATCCGCTGTCAAATCAATGCTCCAGCTGTTTGAATTTCAGAAACTATCTTCTAAAATTTTACATAATTTGTATTACCGGTAATTCCTCGCATGTGTTTAGAGAATGATAGGTAGAAGTACGAGAACATGCATTGCCAAATTTTTCCATGTGCGCTTTTGAAAACGATTCAAAATTACTGATTAACTCGCGGATTCCCATAAAATTTTCGCTCTCAGTACTTTCAAGTATCTTACCAATGCCTCGAATAGCTAAACCTCTTGCAGCCAAAAATCTTGCAACGGCAACGTTTCGTTGTTATACATTGGTCCAATATGCGGCTTCTGCCTCAGCTTAGTTTTCTGGTTCGATATCAACTTGTCCTTTTTCCGATACAAAAGAAGGATAAATTAAAATAGAGTTTCTTTGATGATCATTGTCTTCACGTGCCACCACCCCTTCAGCAGCGTGATTCGAATCTCTAAAACCAGTTTTGAAAACGTATATTGATAGGCATCAACGCTAAAGATACGGCATGTAAAACAACATGCACAGCCTACAGAGGGGAATACAATATCCACTGTCTTAAAATACTTTCTCCATTGATGAGCTTCCGCTTAAAATATGACTTTGAAAAGCAGCGACTGCGATTACTGTTAGAGCGCTTGGAAGCTGGCATATCTACCTTATTGTTTTGGCATTGCCCTGATCCTGCATTAGCCCAGTACTTTTAGAGTGCATAATTAAAAATTGCATTTCTCCATAGGGCAGGATCTGTAGAGCAAGGGCTATTGTGACTCTCAGTTGCAAAAGAAACGTTAGCCGATTTCTGAGAAGTGTCTGCAGGGGGAGAGCTGTCGCTCTCGACAATCTCTTTGCCTGTTGCCGGTTTTTCTTTAGCTGTATGCCTGGCAGTGCTAGTAGAAATCTCTGAAGAATCTATTGCTTTTTCAAAGAGAGCAAGCAGTTGCTGGTTAAAAATGCTAAGTCAGTTTTGTGTTTTTAGCTGCACTATTTCACAAATTCCCTTTTCTCGCTTTCACTTTCTGTTTTGCTCTCCAGAGTCATATAAATTACCATCTGACTTCTATATTTTTAAGCGCATTTCTGCGTGTGCGTGTGTGTGCGTGTCTGTCTGTCTGTCTGTCTGTTTTAACTCCTCCAAAACTACTGGGCGTGCAAACATCAAACGTTGCACGACTAATCACCGCTTTTGGGCGGGTGTCTAAGGAAGTCTTTGGCGTCATGATGATGTCATAATCAAATATAATTTTTTCAAGTTGTATATCTTAACAGAGGAAAACAGATTTTGCTCAAATGAAATCAAGTACCCAACTTACCAACTTATAAAAAATGGCGTTCATTTCGGGTCTAATATTCGTCACAGCCAACGCTTGATTGGGCAATTTATTTTCTGTATTTTCTCAAGAAGTACTTAACGTAGAAAAACGGTTGAGAGCTTTTAGGAAGATATTAACAAGGTGCTTTCGATGAAAAGAATATCACAACAAAATAAGCCAATTGAAGATGCAACAGCAAACTTTTTCTGCAAGCATTCTAAAACATGCTTTTTCCCCTTTTTCTTGCACGCTTCAAACTCGCTTCTTGATATCAAAATGTGTTTGGTACGATTTAAGTAAAAAAAAGGTAAAAAAATTGCAGCAGGTAGCAAACTGTGCGTATCAGGGTCGACAGATTAGGCTATCTTTTATTAATTTGGTAAATAACCATTGGCTTCTATATTTCTTAATCAAATACTGGATTTCATTTCAAAGTATAATGCTGTTTGAGGTTTCATCATTTATTCGAAAAATGTGATGAGAAAGATTGGTGATAAATATGTAAATGCAATCAGGCATTTTTTTGGTCCAGCCCTTTGTTTAGAAATTGGCGATAAAGGTTTCGATAAGCAAATTTTGTTGACCAGTCTACATGTATCTTGATGACATTTTTACAAGATCACCTTAGTTTTGTCAGTATCAGAATAGCTGTTGTTTGTTGATAATTTGCATTCTTTGAAGTAAAAGTAACTGCCTTAATGAGAAAAAAATTCATGCCATTTTGCATCTTTAACACTTATAAATAACTCCGCAATACGCAGAAAAATGAATTTATCGTCGACATATGCAAATGTCAGGAAGCAGAGTAAAACCACTACTTTCTCGCGTCAAGATGGTTTCTAATTTCGGCAGTTTGCAGAAAACTAATCACCGAATAGTTTATAATCTGTCTATAGCTCCATGCATTGTGCTTTTTTGCTGGTGTTTTGAGCGAGTGGGCAAAGTATAGAATAATTGCAAATGTCTTTGCAAGCACTGAAAAATATGGTTGATAAAAAACACTTTGGTAGCCGCATTTGCAAGACCACAAAATTTTAAAATGCTTTACCGCAACCAGTTGCAAAAAAAATTCTTGTGAACACAAAAAATTGGGAAAGAAAATTCTTTAAAAGCTAAATACTCTAAATGAGAAAGTTTGGCCAAAATTACGTTACAGAGAGCTAATATAATCAATTGAATGCAAGTTTATGCTAGTTGATGCATTTTCTTCATAAATTCTAGCAAAGTCAACAGAATTCAAAATTTAGGAGAAAATGTCAAAAATCATTCTTACGTTCTTACCTCATTACAGCACTGTTCATTCTAAACACCTTTACCCCCAAAATAGCTCAATAAGGGAATTGAATGAAAGACATTTGTTAGGTGTAGGCATTACCTTCTGTCCCTTGGTTAGGTGGGAAGGATAAAAAGTGGTATCGTTCTGCGCCTGGCCTCAACCAGTATTTGCAATTGTTTCTTAGATAGTCTGAATTGATGCAGTTGTTCAGTAATTTTATGACAAAAGCTATCAATAATTTGTTTGCATTCATCATTTTTTCTTTGCGAAAACACTAAAATTTAAAAATTTTTATTAAATTATGGAATTACTAAATCATGGAACTACGAAAATTTTTCTTAAACGTGAAACTATACAAGTGCATTCTAAAATAGGAAAATACTAACTTCCGCAAATACGAAAAAACCATTAACTAAAGAATTTGTAGAGAAGTATAGAAATTGTAGAGCATGGAAATTTACTGTCGCGCACGAAAACTAAAATTATAATCACCCAATTGGTTAAAATTAGATAATTGAGAGGATTTTACCTAAGCATTTCCATATATCTGCATATTCCATAATTTAATTGGTGTTTTTTCCATGGCTCCATAGTTCCGTAAATTTCCATATTTTGGTGTTGTTCCTTCTTTGTAGGTTCTAAATCAGTTATGTAAAAAAGTACTTTACTTTCTCTAATCCAACATTTATCGTTGGGCACATTTTTGGACTACTAAAAACATTTTAGGGCGCTTATATTTTTGCCCGCAAATTTACCCTTGGCTTGGGCGCTTTTGAAAATTTTTGTCTGGCAACCCAAACGCGTACAGTTTTTTCACTGTTATTTCAAAAGCAAACAGATTGCACTCTGCATGTGAAAGAAGAATGATACGCTACAGCACAATCACAGCTGTTTGGTAAAAAACCTGGTTTTTAGTATTGCAATAGACCGTTATAATACTTTTTACAGTTGTGTCGCAAACCTGAATGATCTTAGCCAATAACACATAATAATCAAATGCAGCAAACTTGAACAAAGTCACAATTTTTCATGTTAAATCTTCCTGTACAGGAATCACAAAAATTATTTGCTTCTTTAGATCGAAAACCTGGTCCATGGTTTATTTTCTTGAACGATAACCTACTGCAAGTGTTTGACTTGGATTAGTTTGTATTCCCGCAGATGCAATTACACCAGGATCTAGCAATATACGGCCAGCCAGAGATTTTAGGTCATGCAAGCAGGCATACATTTAGAAAAGGTCGTGAGTAGTATGCCACATATTTAACAGCTTATTTCGGAAAATACACAGCAATCACGTTGGCACTCCCTTTCCCCCTCTGCGTTACATTTATGCTTCCATGCAAGTGGCGAAATAAATGAATAAATGTGTGTGAAATTCTTGGCTGTTTGCCTTGTGAGCAAGTCCACTCCCTAAGTAAATATAGGAAACAGGACAAACAAATTGCTGCAAGGTACTTCAAAAACTTTGGCTAAAATATAGCGACTGTGAACAACCCCCTAATATTTTTCTGCTCGATTTCTACTTAAAATACTGTATTTTTCATTTTGAAACAACAATTGACTATTTCTAAAACAACTTTACTGTTTTTTTGTACTCACAACTACGTGTTGAGTAAAGCCGGCTTAACCGATATTCTTAACCTCGACATTGCTAATGATGGCCGTGCAATTGTAATAACTTAACTGTGGATGCTTCACTTTGGGTTAATTTCCACTTTACGTGGCTGCGTTTATGCTAGGACTGAGCAACATGAGCGCAGCCAGAGGCTTTAGGTCATAAAAATAGGCATACGATTCCAAAAAGTCGAAAACAGTTGGCCTAATATTTAACAGGTCTTTTCCAAAAATACCCAACCATTTCGGCGCCCTCTTTCTCCCACTTAATTTTTAAATTATGCTTCCATGCACTTCATAAAATTAAAGAATAAAACTTTTTGAAATCTTTGGCAACACGTAGGTAGAAACAACACAATGTAAATTTAGGCGATGCCCTAGCTTCGTATAACTAGAAAACGTCAGCTACGGACAAGAGCATGATAGTTATAATCAGTTGGGCATTTGGAAACAATTTCCTTTTTTAGGGATGGAATAGATAAAGCTTTAAGTGAAATCAATCATATTGTCGAGCTGTCTTGCAACATAAGTGAGCACTATCTTATTTGAGGGAGAGGGGCGAGAGGAAAGTAGAGCATTAAGGGTGACAAACTTAACAAAAATGAGAATCTTGCCACTTTTAGTTCCCAAAGAAGCATGAATATCTTTTTTTGGAGATCAACGCTCTGAAAGTAAGAATTTTGCGTGTATTCGGGTCTTAGCATACACCATCACTTTTTTCTTGGAGGTCAAATTTTTGAACGTCCGGTCATACCGTTTGGTTGGTGTTGGTTTGTTTTTCCCTCCTAATTATACAAAGCATGATTAAGACTCGGCAAGATTGATAGCCTCCCTGGGGTGAGTGTCACAAAAGGGTTTGCGACATTTTGATGACGTCAGAATGGAACAATTTTATTTTCAAATTTGCATCTATTGACGGGGGAAAACGCTTTTGTCCTTAAACGAGCAAGCACTCGATTCATCAGTTATGTTGCATGTAATAATTGCATGAAATAATAGCAACGCATTATGTTGCATGTTCGTTTTCCTTTTGCTTAGATATGCTCATAGAAGTTAAAAGAGTCCTTGCTTTCCGCAAAATTTTATGGTTTGATCTCGGTAGCTCTATAAAGCTATAATCAAACAAATGAGAAAAAATGTTTCTCTTAAGTATGGTGCGATTTTACCCTAGCAGGGCACAACATCTGTACCGAGTTAAAACATATCAATTAAGGCAGCTGCACCACCCTCACGTACAAACATTTGTGAGAGCAGCCACGAAAAGTTTTAGAAAACATAAACCGTAATTCCTGCATACGTGATCGCGGCCATCTTGGTCTATTAATAAGAACTTGAAGCATTTAAAAAGAAAGAATGATGTAACAAATTACCATTTGTACTTTTTAAAAGTTCAAGGGGGAGAGTTTGGCCACGGAAGGGGTGAAATACAGTCAAAATTGATGGCGGCGCCCAAACGGTGGTCGTTTTGACATTTTAAGAAATGAGGGATTTAGTGGTAGGCCTATTCCACGATTTGATGGGTACCCTGTCGTATTTATACTCGTGACATTGAGTTCTTCGGCTGCTATTTGCTTTAATTCGGCCATAGCATGAAAAGAAGCTACGCCTTTGCCCACAGTCATATAACCTATTTCAATAGGCGTCTTTTAAGCTATTTTCAAACAAAAACGTTTTCTCTAAATCCTATTTTTAAAATTGATGCTATTATTGTTTTATTTTGAGTTTTTCTTAAGCTTGGCATTTTGTTACAATTAACTTTGCCCCTTATTTAGACCTCACTACTTTTAAATCCAGATCAACGTTTCATATCGATGCCAATGGTCTAACAATTACAAATATCAGTAATGGGCTTTACTGTTTATGTTCCTTGTCACAATGATAGTGGATCACTTTGTTGCCGGCTGTTATAGTTCTTACTATACAACTGCAAGCATTGTGATGGATGTCAAGTAAGATCATGACTAGGGCCCGCTGAAGTCAATAAAGTCAAAATTTTTTCACGACTTGTTACATAATCAAACGTCTACTAACGTTCGTTTCAGGTCTTCAGGAGTCTGTTTTGGTACATTTTATAAGTCAAAATAAAGTCAAAATTTTGCATAAAGTCAAAACTTATCAAAATTCTCTTTATCAAAAATTTCCTTACAAAAACGAACAAATTTAGATTTTTTTCAATTTTTCAGCTGCTATTAAAATTTTATAAGCAGTTTTATTTAATTTTAAACTTCTCAAATAGTTGCAATGGTAAAAATGCCTGCGTTAATTGACAAGGAAATAGCACTTATTATGCATCAAATCGTCATTGTTCATGCATAAACACATAATTGTTAGACATTTTATCTATTCCTATACAACCTTTGCGCTCTTTACACGTGGTCTTTTTAAGTCGTAGCTTGCAAAGCAAAGAATGCCTAAACAAGCCAATTCTTCTACAGCGAAAGTTAGGCATATTTGCTAGGAATATCCGGATGAGTTTTCGGCAACTCCTGCCCGCGACTTGCGATGCAACCTTTGCGACGTGTTAGTCAAATGCGACAAAAAGTTTTTTGTGGAAAGCCACCGAAAAAGTAAGCAACAAAAAAGAAAATTGGAGACGAAGAGCAAATATCAAAGTAAGCAAACCGTTTTACAACTCGATCAAGTAAACTTTAAGGAACAGGTTGTCTCTTCATTCTTAGCTGCAGATATCCCACTTCATAAACTGAACTATCCTTCTTTAAAGTCTCTGTTTGCTACAATGGGAAAAGTATTGCCTTCGGAGACTGCAGCCCTGGCATGTGTTGCTAAATTAGCATCCCAAAAAGAAGAACAAATTCAAGAATTACTTCGTGACAAGAACATTTCTTAATTGTGGATGAAGCAGAGAATGCTAAACAAAAGTATATTAGTATGCTTGTGGGCAGCTTAGATGCCCCAAATCAGACATTCCTCGTTGATTGCCATCCACTTGACAGCGGTAGCAATGTAGCAGTATTATTCTGCACACTGTGGATGACATATTGCGACAACTTGAAATAAAACGCGACAATTTTTTATTGTTCTTGACTGATGCTGCTTGGTAAATGTCTTTGGCTGGAAAGACATTAAAGGAATTATACCTTTCTTTGATGCATGTCACCTGCGTTGCGCACTTACTATATAACTGCGCTATGCGTGTGCATGCTCATTTTAAAAATATTGATGAAGTAATAGCAACAATCAATGCAGCAACAATCAAAAACAAATATCGCAAGAAAGATTTTCATGATGCTGGTCTGCCATCTCCTCCTGACCCTGTAATTACAAGATGGGCAACTTGGCTTAGAGCTGCCTTATATTACAGTGAGAGCCTTCCAGCTGTTCGTACCATTGTCAACAATTGGACAAGTGCAGGCCTATTAGTCAGCAGAGCAAAAGACGCTATCAATGTGGAAGATTTGGTGCCGAACTTGGGTAAAATAAATCAATACCGGACTCTAGCAGCCAACGTAGAGTTCTTAGAAGGAAGTGCCTGCACGATAACCGAAGCATGCGGACTGCTGAAGAATATGCAATTCGATCATGATCCGTGCACAATTAAAAATTACATTAAAAAACGACTATCCAACTCTGATTTAGAAACAATAATAAACTGTACCAACTTGACAATTGACCGAACAAACTACGCACTATCGCAAAAAGCCCAGCCGACCTCTGCTGCTGTTGAGAGGTCGTTTTCTATGCTCAGTAAATTACTGAGAAAAGACAGAAATTTTGATGTTTAGAACGTAAAAAATATATGATGCTGTATTACAATAAAAAGTCCTGGTAATTATACTGTGTGGCTTTCGTTAAAAACATCATAGACAGACTGTTAATGTACAGTACAGTTGCGATAACAACCCATTTTTTGTATTACACACTAATTGATACCGGTACACACAATGGCTCGTTATCCTAGGTTTAGACGTCATGCGTCGGTTTGTTGCATTAGCTTGAAGACTGAGTGATTGAGAAAATGTTTAAAGTAGGCTACCTTCTTCTTTAAAAACTTATGTAAATTGCGGATTATAAAACATTTTTAATTAAAAAAGTGCAACAAGACATAAATAATAGGCGAAAGCGGTTAGGTCAAAATAAAGTCAAAATTTTGCTAAAATAAAGTCAAAAATATATTTTTTTAGGTCAAAAAAATGGCCCTAATCATGACCTAACAGTGCGTTTTAAAAGAATTCAAGAAAAAAGAAGCTTAAAAACACCTAAATAAATAATTGCTTACTGCTCCTAGATAGAGCGTAAGATGTTATAGAATTGCTTTTAGCAAAAATTAACGTTTCTTGAAGCACATCGATTAAAAACATTATGGGCGGGTGTGCAAAGCCACCACATCTCTTCCACGTTTATCGCTGACAACGTCTCATTTGCCCTGTTTTCACTATAGGCGTTCTCAAAATAAAGAGACTTTGGTCCGCTAAATTTAGCAAGTGCTTGAAAGTATATCAAAGTTGTGGAAGGTCGTCAAGGTAATTCACGTCTATTTTCAGGATAAAGCCATTAAATATTAAGAGCGCTACTTACAATGTTGTCGTTATTCCAGGCGAATTAGTATAAGCTAACGCCTCTGACTGCGCGCATGTAGCTTGGTCCAGGCATAAACGCAGCCATACAAAGAGCAAACTAACCGGAAATGAAGTGCTCGCAGTTAAGTTATTACAATAGCAGAAGCCCCATTAATGATGTCGAGGTTAAGAATATCAAATCAGCTGGGTGCACCAGCTTCACCCAAATGCAAAAATCTTCTTCAACATATCCCGCTACTTACATTTACTTGATAAGTAGCTAGACACTAATATTTTGTTGCAAAGATTCAACAGGACCACCTTTATTCCCCTCATCTTTTACTTGGGGGATCACCAACTTTTATGCTTGGAGTTGACTTTCTATTAAAATTTTTGGAGACTTCATTTTTGGATGAATGTTTTTGACTATTTTGATGAAAAATGTCACAGATCCATGCAATCGAGAAAAAATAGACAAATGTAGCAAAGGAGTTGATTTTTGTAGAAATTGCAATTTTGGGAAGAGCAGGCTCCAAAGTTTTGTCTGGTTTTTACCAGTAAGCTACATTTCATAAACGTTTGAAAATTTCATTTTTTGATAAATGTTTTTGAAAACGTTGAGAGATAGTGCTAAAGAACCATGCTTGTGAGGAAAAGTAATCAAGTTGTATCAAAAAACTAACTTTTTCCAATAATTGCAAGTTTGTTAAGTGTAGTAGAACAATTGTTCCACCAAAAATGAAACATGATGTGTGGAAACTAATTTCTGATCAGCCATTATAAACTAATTCTTCCCCTTAACTAATTGGAGTCACATATTGCCGGAAAGAAAATTTCTAAAGATTTGAAAACACAGTAATTTTTAGTACTTTATTATAACTTTATGTATCGAACTTACCTGTTTTTACTCAGTTTACCGCATTTGGGGATGGGTAAAAAGCTACATCACAAGTTCTATAGTTCAGTTTTTTTAGTATAAAAACTAATGTCAAAAGTACATATTATACAGTATATCGGAATTGGCTTGAAATAATCTTTAATTTCTTGAGGAAATTTCGAAAATCGATTGAGAAATGAGGTCACAAATCAGTTTTTAAGTGAACTGGTTTTGCAAAATGGGTACAATTTTAGAAAAACTGATCATATTATAATCTTTGGTAGCGAAAGATTGTGTTAAAATAGTACCAGACACATCACGACATGGTAAAGTGGGTTGTATGTGTGCCAGCGAAAAAGACAAAGAGCATGCTGAGAAGGCTTAATAAAGAATTGCTCGTTGCATAGTCAAATGAGTTTTAATAGTTTTAAAGTTGTTTTCATCGAAAGCAGCTTACAAAAATATTTCCTGAAAAGGCATTTAATCGCGTTTCTGCGATCATTAGTTTTTGAGAAAGCGCAAAGAATAAATTATACAATTATGTGTTAATTGTGATGTCATTTTAGAGCCCAAAAAAATGGAATTTTTTGTAATTTGGTAAGTCGGAAGCTGGCTTTCGTTTGAGCAAAAAGCGGTTGTCCTCTGTTGAGAAATAAAAATTTCAAAAATTATTATCTTTGATTATGATGTCATCATGACGTCACGAATCCCCTTATGACACTCTCCCCAGGGTGATCATCGATCGTGCGAAGTTTGATTTTTGTATATCTAGTAGTTTCGGAGGAGTTTAAGCGTACGTAAATAGAGAAAGAATCGTGTTGTATATATAGGCCTACATAAATATATATATAAACAAACAATATTTACGGATTTCAAATTGGTGAGTTTCACTGTTTAAAGTTGAGAATGAGATACAACACGTAGGCTATCATCACTGGTATCGACATTCGACCATGAAAATAACATGCATGCATGCAAAAAACACCACAATATACATGCATAAATACAAAAACACTTGTTTGTTCAAAATGCAGACTAAATAGATCTTACAGTCAAAATAAAAACTTAAGCCGTCGTGTTGACGTTGCTGCAAATTTGCCTATTTCAATATACTTGCAAAATCACTTAAGACTATCTCCTGTCATAGTAGATCGAATAGCTGTCAATTTTTTTTCTACCTTAGAAAGCACTCTTCGGCTTGTGCTGTTGTGACAGTAGGAGTGGCTGGTATATACAAAAGTTTTGAAATGTTTGGACATAGATCGCCACAATGATCGAATGCCGAAATAGCCGACCTGATCCGATTCCTTTTCGCTTTCCCACTTTGTTTTCCGAAGGGAAAATTCGGACTGTATCAGGGCTTCAGGATCACAAAGAAAGTTTTGATGTAATTGGACAACGGGCAAAGTTTTCTTCCCACGAGATGGAATTGTCAGATGCCAAATGACTTGGAACGACTTTTACCAAGCAAGCAATACGTTGCTGATGTGGTCCAAATCTGAGCTTTAAATCTTGCACCACAGCATCAATTGCTGAATGATAAAAATTGATGCTGCAATAACTTTTCGGGTCTCCTTTTTTTGCTTGGGCCTCTGGTCTGTTTCAAAAAAATCCTGATGGAGTGCGGGGTAGGAGCATGGGCATGGCCTCCTGCCTCCTCCCCTCCGCCGGTTGCGTCCCTGCAAAAAATATAATTGATATTGTCAATATTGAGGCTATATAGCTTTCTGTAGATAATAATTGAATATAAACTTATTTTCTTTTTACAAATATTACTTTAAAAATCTTGTTGGTGGTACAGAATTTTGATACGGCTTTGAAAAAAGCTGTTTGAGCCATAAGCTTTTCGTGACGCTCTCATCAGTGGCGGTATCGCGTCAAAAGGGAAGATCTAGAGTGAATAAGTCTTTTATGTGAATAAATCTACTCTATAGATCTAGAGTGAATAATGGATCAAGAAGATATTACTGGACAATGGTTATTCTAAAAACATCATCAACACTCAGATCACCAAGAAAATTGCTCAGTTCTCCACCCTTAAGCGATTTGGCCCTGAAAAGTGTCCTGTGTACTTGAGGGTCCTTTGGATTGGTAAGCCATCTACAAACTTAAAAAAAGAAGTCAAAACCGCCGTGGAAAGCTGCTATGGTTCCGTCAGCACCCGCTTGGTCTTTACTTCTAAACGCATGCTGCCTGTGGCCAGCAAGGATGTTCTACCTGCAATTCAGAAAAGTTGTGATAGTCGGTACGTAGGGCGAGTGCCACTGTGATAGTCGGTACGTAGGGCGAACATCTCAACGACTACAAGATCGCATCAAGCAACATATTCCGCAATGGTTAAGACAGCAATTGACTCGTCCACGCCGATCTCAACCACACAGATCGTGCAAACGAACCGACACCAAACCGGATTGTGACTCCGCCATTGATCAGCATCTTTTAGATAATGATCGATGCGCATTAAACTATGATGATAAGCGGTTTTCAATCCTCGCCGCAGCGCGCAGCTCTTTCCATCTTAATCTTTTAGAGGCTACTTATATCAAGACCCGACGCCCGGTGTTATGCAGACAGAAAGAGTTTGTTTACACTCTCAAACTCTTTCGATAATCGTGGCATTTGGCCTCCTGCTGCGCCTTCTCTAACTTTCGCAATTGCGACATCTTTCTTTCGCGCGCTTTGCAATACAAACGCTATCATTGGCTTGTCTTGATTACGTAACATCCAAATTATTCACACAAAAGACTTATTCACTCTAGATCTTCCCTTTTGACGCGATACCGCCACTGATGAGAGCGTCACGAAAAGCTTATGGCTCAAACAGCTTTTTTCAAAGCTATATTAAAATATCATTTTGGTGAGATTAAATTTATATCATCCAAAAAACTAATGTGAATTAGGTAACATGACTAAGCTGCCCGGTATGGTTATATTAAACAAAACGCAAAACAGTTTCGCTGGCAAAACTTGGGTTTTCTTTCTTGTGAATAAAGTTTTAATTACGTAGGCTACTTTGATTTCTCAGAGCTCGAGTCATTCAAATAGATAGTTTAAAATTTACGGCTGGAATTGCAGTCTTAGTAAATATAATCGACTGATAATGATGGGATTTTACTTCATCAGATCTACTATAAATCAAACAAAAGCATTCATAGCATTACTATGCTGGACAAGAAGGCAAATTGGCAAAGAAAGAGTGCAGTAAGAATATGACACAATCCTAAAAAATTATTTATCTCTAGTCAAGTATAAGATTGAAATTTTCTCCTGAAATTTTAAAATTGCTCTTTAGGGAGAAATTTCTCCTACATGAGGAACCACCGCTTTGATATAATGTGAGTCAAGCTTCAGCGACTGGTTTTCGCCTACGAACCTTTTTTCTGTGAAAGCGATTGCAGTAGCTGAAATGAAACTTGTTCACGTAAAAATGGAACGCTGACACACTGTCCATAATTTACTATAGTACTCTTGGCAAGTCAGCACCATTACTATGTATCGTTAATGGTTCTTTTAGTTTTACAAATTATGTTTTGAAGTTAAGCTCTTTGCTTGCTAACTTTTGTAGATATGGCTGGATTGCGAAAATTGATTAAAAAAGCGCTTACAAGCACCCTACTTCTCTGCGCTCATTAATTTGAGAGTGGCATAGATATAGCCTGCGAGGTAATAAAACCAGTTTACAAAACTGCAGGTGTACTAAACAATACAAATGAAGACTGACAATGACAATTAACGAGTTAGTATTTCTAACGCGGTTGACTAAAATAGTTTACTAAAGTTCTTTTGGGGCCCGTTTTTACTGAAGCCTCTGAGCAAGTGCCCCAGTTGGCTCTTTGGTAAATGCGGCCCTGCACGTTCCGCACTAAATTGAATCCAACAGAACGCGATGAAAGCGAAAACTTGTGCCACACATACAACACGAAATAAACGAAGAGTTTGGAAACTCCGAAATTTGAGTCAGAAGCCACTTTTTCATTCCGTTGCGGTCGGTACTTTAATTGAAAGCTACGGTATGAAATCGAACAACATGTCTGTCGCATAAAACAAAACGCTCTGATTGTCGCTCGAGTTTCAACTATAAGCTTGAGACTTATTCCGCTGCTCCCAGTTAGCGATAAAATTTACACCGCACTTTTATTTTCCAAACGCTCAGAGCAGTGACCGTAGTGCCAGCTTTACAGGGCGATCGCCCGAATCTGTTTCGAGGTTTCCGTTTTCATCATTTTGCTTGAATTGCTTGATATCACTTTCAATAAATCTGCTACTTGCTAGAATTTCTCAAGCACTGGAAATTATGGTAAGTGCAATGCTATGTCTATTGTGCGATTCCATGGCAGTGCATAACGTCGAGCTAATAAAGAAAAAAACAAAGCCAACCAATCACCTGCTCACCCAATTACTTGAAATGTCTAATTCCACAGCACTCTTCAGAAAATGAAGAGAATCAAGAAGAGGAAAGATGAAGAGAAAACGCTTCAGCCGACGATCATTCACATCATCTCGACGGAATATTGGGTAAAGTTTTCGAGAACCAGCAATAATCGCCTTTCGAATAAACCTCGCTGACTACGAAATCACATCTGCGAAAAGTTGACGAGTCTATGACCAAAACAGGTTATGATAAAATAAATCTTTTTATTTACACTTCTTTTAACAATTATTTTAAACACGCTATCTTTTACATCTCATCGCTAGATGTCAGTACTGTGCGAGTTACTGTGTCAGGCACAATGAATCGAGAAACTTAAAACATGGTTTGCATCTCAGTTGATCTTTTCAAATCAAGCAGTGAGTTCGATTATCCTCTCTTGGAATAGACTTTGGTTCTCTCCAAAAAATCTTAAATTGAAAATAATTTATTCTTTAATAAAGACTTGAAATGGGGACAAAGTTTGAGTGTTTGCTTATCATCAAAACATAATACTCTGGGCAATGGGATATTTAGATTTTTTTACGGAGATAAACTTTTTAACTCTTTCGCTACGTAATTTTTCTCCATTGCTGTACGGAATTAATTTGGCAAAAAATCACAAAAAAATAAATTTCAAGATATTCATGTCATATTGTCATGGATTATCGTTCTATCAATATAACATCACAAAAAACGGTCAAGCAAGCAAATAACAATCATTTTTGTTCAAAATTAGTTAGTTTATATACATCCCTATCGGCATTTTGGCAAAAATTCACGATTTTTTGCATTTTTGTAGATTTTACGCACTACAATATTGATGCAGTAAGCAATCAAATCCTAGAACCACAAATCACAATAAAACAAGTCGATATTGTTTATGAAGTATCTTTTTTTCATTGGTGGTCAAACCAATTTCTTCATTTTCTGCATTTGGTCATGGTATGATATTTCAAAAAACAGTCTTTGGGACACAGGTGTGGTTTTTCTGGGCAACTAGAACACACATCGCTTGTACGTTTTCTTTTGTTCTGAACTGCGAAACTACACACTCTGCATTCTCTTTGTTTTTCAACAGCAGTGACAAGATGTTTGGTGTCTTTCAATCTTGTCAGCACAGGTGTATCGGCTGGACGTCCAGCTCGTTTTCTTTTGAGAATAGGCTCTTCGCTGGATTCGGCTGCTTCATTAGTGATAGCCTGGATCAGCGCTTCTTTGAACTGCAGTAATGTCAAACGCTTTTCTCCTGATCCCTGATGGAGATTGTAGAGGACGAAAGCATTATATTGAGCAACTTCCAGGATCCACCAAAATAGCTTTTTCCACCATTTGTAAGACTTTCGATCAAAGTTGCAGTAATATCCAATTGCTTGGTCAGCACGATCACAACCGTTCATATTGTCATTGTAATCTGCAATCAGCTTTGGCATAGTTACAGTATGTCCAAATCTCCTCTGTTTTTGAACAGTTTCGTTATTGTGGAAAGTAGAGAGAGCTACAACTGGCTTGGATGCCTTTTTATCCCTCCAGGCAACGACAATATGTGGACCAGCACCTTGTTCATCACGAAAAAATTTTCGCTCTAAATGCTTCATTTTCATCTTCTTGACTTCCTTTGGCAGCCCCTTTCTGTTGGTGTTCAGAGTTCCTGTAAAATACATATTCTTTTCTTCTGCCAAGTACTTTGACACAAACAAACTTGTGTAGTATCTATCAGAAAAGACATGGTGTCCATCATCTAGAACGGAGAGAAGGTCATGGAAGACTTTTTTGGCTTGGCTAGCCTTTTCATCTTGAAGAGTGTACTGTCTGGGAGCCAAAGTAAGGCAGCAAGTTGTAAACGTAAGCAGTTGAGCTGTCGCACAGACCGAAGATTTTCAAATGAAACTTACTTGGCTTTCTGGGATTGTATTGAATATACTTCACACGCCCTTTGAATCCTACAACCATTTCATCAATGGACACATTGCGGAAAGGATAAAAAAACTCCTGGAAATTTTGAACAAGCTTCTTCAAAAATGGCAAAATTTTTTGCGTCTTTTCTGCAGACACAGGTGCAGCATGAAGCATGCTATGATACAAAAGTTCAAACCGTTCTCGTGCAAATACGGAATTGAACCATGGTGTATGGTATTGTTCTTTTACTGACCAGTATTTCTTGACAGATGGTCGCTTATCTATTCCCATTTGAATTGTAACAGCCAAAAACTTCATCATTTCTGCAGCACTAGTGTCTGTCCATTTAGCAAAAAGAGATCTCCTTCTTGAAGGCATGTTCATTTGTTTCTTTCTGCCTCCGTACTCGTTCACCATGCTGACCAATTCATCAACCACGTTTTCATCCCATACCAATTGAAAAAAATCATATGGTGTTAGGGTGCCATTTGGATCAATTCCAACAGCCTCCCATTTATCATTACAGACGCCTATTTGAATCCCACTGTTTTGGGCAAAATTGAAAGCATAAACGTTGGTGTCACTATCGGCTTCTGAAATTTGTTTCCAACTATCCAGGAGAGGATTTTGCGTTGGCCTTCCAGGAGCAGTAGCTTGATTGTCACTAGCAGAATCAGAAGAGCTAATATCAGCAGTGGAGCCACCTTGAGTAACAGAAGCAGCGCTGGACACAGCAACCTGACTTGATGTTTGGTTGGAATCGCTATCACTCTCAGACATAAGATCAGCAACGGAAAAATCTTGAATTTTAGATGCACCAGCAGCAACCTGTACTGGTGTTTCGCTATGACTATTTAGGATATCACTATCAACGTCACTTACGTCAGTATCATAATCCGAATTTTCATCACCAAACAGTTCTACATCACTATCAGGTTGGTCTTCACACATCAAAGCAGAAATCAAATTTTGTGCTTCTAAAGCTGACATGCGTGATTGCGATCTCCTGGCTTCCATACTACACTAGCTAGTTACAGCACTACAGTACTTATTTTCACATTCGACTTTAGCCTAAACCTATAAAAATAAGAGTACAAAACACTGGAAGTAGTAGTCGCTAACACAAATGCGGAAAAAAAGACTCACTCTCGTTTTGGTGAAAGAAAAAAGCGATTACCCAGACGCCAGCAGCGTGGCTGAACGTACAAGCGTCAGCAAAACCTACGCCACTGAAGTGGCGCAACGTACAATTTTCACAAAATTTGCGCCACTGTAGTGGCGAAACGTAGCGAAAGAGTTAAAGCTGAGAACGTTGTCCAGTTTTATCTCCAAGAAAATATAAAGATCTTTTTTTTTTCAACGTGAGAATTTTGCCAATTTTGATCTCCAAACACATATGATGATGCCTTTTTTCTTTTCCCATTTTTTCCAACTATCATACTGTTTGGGGACCATCACCAACTTTTATTTTGCCAAAATACGCCTTCGGCCGTGGCGTTTACCAAATTATGTTTCATGTGGCGAACAGTGCCTGTCGCTTCTTCACCCGCCTAGTCAAATGTAACAATTAAGCATAATTAACATTTCACTTGATTTCAATAATAAATATTTTGCTTCAGTTGCATATTTCGAATAATTTTTGATGAATGCAGTCTGCATGGGAGCGGAAACGTCCAATTAAATACTTCTGCACTACGTACCGTGAGCAATTTGCACGAAGTACATTACTAGACAGCCGGCTGAAACTCAGGTCATTGCTCAAAAATTTAAGGTTGGTTGAACGAATATCAACCGGATTAGCCAGCAGTTATTGCTTTAGGCTTTGTTTTTTTTGAAGCTTACAACAAACTAAAGAGTGTAGTTAAATAAACGCAGCACGTTTTATATCTTTAGAGAAGATATCAAAATAGTTTTTGCTTAAAAACAGAAACATTTCCATCTATTACGAGAAATTTTTTAAATTGGGCAAAACTTTTTAGAAAATCTTTTCAAAGCTACAAGAAAAATAAGTAAAATAGTGTAGAGTTCCTATATGCACCAATGTAGAGTTTCAAATTAGATTCTCTCGTCGTGAGTTCATGCTCGCTGTGAATTCTCCTTTTTCCGTCAGAAAGCCCATACCTGACACCTCTACAGGGACATAACACAACATTCTAAACATCAGTTACTTTATTACTAAAAACTATCACCATATTCCACAAAGTCTATTTTTGAAGAGAGACAAAAAAAAATAATCACGTTGTTTTTAGAAAAACTAAACATTAGGATGAAATCGATAATTTATTTAATTTTAATTAATTATTTTCAATAATTGATTGGGGACAGAAATGTCGCTACATAAATTCACCTGCCCCCTTTGAAAAATTTTGAGAGAGGTTAACAATGAAGAGCCGAACGATTTAAATACACCAAAAATGACTTCTATAAAAATTTTACGTAAATTGTAGTTACCGGTATACAAATGTTACTGTATAAGTTAAGCAAACCGCAATGAAGACGCAGTGAGTTAAAAGATTACATAATTACAGTAATACAAGTGATTGACTTAGCTGGACTGCAATTAAGTCACGGATATGGTACGAAATTTGTTTGTGTTTGAGAAAAAGTAGAAATTGTAACATCACAAATGAGATATTGATGAATAACCACGATGAAGTCGCGGATAAGTAACAAGTTTTGCAAAGCAAAAATTGCAATAGTACAAACACGAGGATGATTGACCACGATAGACGCGGATAAAGTAACAACAAGGTCTCATAAAGCAGAGGTTGAAATAGTACACACACAAAAAGGTTGACCACGATGAAGTTGTGGATTAAGTGACAAAATGTGAAAATGCGTCTCTACAATCAAGGCAACAATTGTATTAAAAGTGCAAAATGCTTATTTTTTTTTTTTAAAGTAAAAATTGTGATTTATAGGCAGACTTAAACTACAGACAAGTTTAAGCAAAATTGAAATCAGTCACAATTACGACGTAATAGTAATACAGTTGAGAAAGGTTTTAAAAATACAATACTACGTACAGCACACTTTAATTACATTATATACACTACAAAAATAAGAAACACGCTCAAAAGGTAAACGTAACATTACAGTTTAACTTCTCAGCAATAGTAATCGTTCAAGTAAGCAGGTCGGTGAACATTTCTTTTACCTAACCTGTGTAAATCAGGCGAAGCACTGGTAATTGGCAAACAATTCAAATTAACACGAGAAGTTAGGTAATCTTCAAGCAAAAATGCAGCTTTTATCCTGTCAACAGACACAGTATAATGACGATCATTGCGCATTACAACAAATGTTTTCTTACCACGTTCTAAAACAGCGTAAGGTCCTGTCCAAGGTTGATCTAAAGGCCCAGTGTGTGCATCATTTTTTATAAAAACGTGGGAGCATGTGTCAAGCTTTTTATCAATGTATGTTGAACGTGATGTGGGTATGCGTGGTAAAATGTAGTTGAAATTGTGTAAATATGCTTTTTGCTGTTCACGATACATAGAAAAATCGGAGAAAGGCATAGATTGAAAATCAAAGAATTGACTTGGTAAGTGTAAGTTCATGCCATACACCATTTCACAAGCAGTAGAACCCAAATCTTCACGAACCACAGAACGCAAACCTAGCAAAACAGTGGGTAATACATCCATCCAATTTTCTCCAGCAAGCTGAGCTTTTAAAGCTGTTTTTAAAGTTCTATTCACGCGTTCAATTGCACCGTTTGAGGACGGGTGATAAGCTGTGGTAGTCTTATGTATGCAACCCAAATACTGCACAAATTCAGACCATTCTTTTGAAGTAAAGCAAGTGCCTCGATCACTCACAATAGTTGCTGGAACCCCATAATTTGCAATCCAATGAAATATGAAGCAGTCAATAACTGTAGAAGTCTTAGTATCAGTCAAAGGGGCTGCCATAAACCAACGAGAAAAACGATCAATAGCAACTAACAAGTACTTATAGCCTCTAGATGCTACCAAAGGCCCAGTAATATCAATATGAACATCAGCAAATTTTGTGCTAGAAGGCGGAAAAGGTTGAATTGGAGTTTTATTGTAACGTGTGATTTTGCTGCGTTGACAGGCAAGGCAACTTTTAGTCCCAAGTGTGTAATCTTTTCGCATGCCTTTCCACACAAAACGTTCACTCAGCAGTTGTTGAGTATTTTACCACCAGGGTGACTTAAATTATGAACAAGATCAAAGGCAATTTTCTTAAAACCAGCAGGACAAATTGGACGAGTTACATTTGGTTTTGAGTCATCACACCAAATATCGTGACCATTATAATGTTTACGCATGATTTTTAGAGAAGTGTCACTTTTAATCAATTCTTGAATTGATGCATCATGCTTTTGAGCCTCAGCAAATTGTGCCCAGTCTATATGTTGTGCGTGGTGGAAAACAGCATTTACTTGCACGCGTGACAGTGTGTCAGCTACAATGTTTTCGGTTCCATGTATATGCTGCATGTCTGTGGTATATTCAGAAATGAATGAAAGGTGTCTAGCTTGTCTGGCATTGTTTCTAGGAGTATCAGATTGCATGGCTCGCACCAAAGGTAAATGATCAACATATAAAGTGAAATCTCTACCCTGCAAAAAGTAACTAAAATGCTGAACAGCCAAATATGCTGCAAGGAGTTCTCTGTCAAATGTGGCATACTTCTGCTGGGTAGGTGACAGGGTTTTTGAAAAGTAGCCTAGGGGGCGCCAAATGCCATCAATTAGTTGCTGAAGAACTGCACCAACGGCTGTATCACTAGCATCACTTACTAATGTGGTTTTGGCATTATCACGAGGATGAGCAATAGCAACACTGTTAACAAGAGCTAATTTTGCACTTTCAAATGCTGTTTTAGCATCTTCTGTAAATTTAACTCGTGAATACTTTTTTTTACCTTGTAAAAGCTTGTGTAAAGGAGACAAAAGTTCAGCTATTTTTGGAATTGCACGACGGTAGTACTGCAAAACGCCTACAAAACTGCGCAATTGTTTAGTTGTTGTTGGGAGGGGTAGCTTTTGGATAGCTTCTACTCGATCTGGTAAAGGTGAGCAACCATTTTCATTAACAAGAAAACCTAAAAATTTGACTTCTGATTTGCCAAAGTGGCATTTCTTTGGATTCACTTTAAGCCCAAATTCATCTAGGCGACTGAAAAGCTGTTCAAGGTGAATCATGTGGTCAGCCTCATTTTTTGAAAAGACAATAATATCATCTACATAACAAAAATGGTTTCTTAACCCTCTAAGGGCTACATCCATGAGGCGCTGCCATTGTTGAGCTGATGTTTTTAAACCAAAAGGCATTGCTTTGAAAGCGAACAAACCCCAAGGTGTGATCACGCTTGTTTTATGTTTGTGATCAGGATGCATTGGTATTTGGTTAAATGCAGAGCGCATGTCAACAGTAGAGAAAACTGTAGAATGTTGTATTCTGTTAGTGAAATCTTGAATGTGTGGTAAATTGTATCGATCAGCTTTGATTTGTTTATTCAAAAGACGATAATCACCAACTAATCTGACCATGCCATCAGATTTAGGCACAACATGTAGAGGATTTGCCCATTCACTATCACTAGGTTCGATTAACCCCTTTTCAAGTTGAAGCTCAATCTCCTCTTTTATCTTTTGAGACATTTCTGGTGACCAACGCCGAGCTTTAGTCACAACAGGGCGATCTGTGGTGATGATGGTGGGCTGAATATTGTGTTAAGGTGCAACATTAAAATCAATGTCTTCTGTGATGCTTGGGAACTGTGATAACAATTTCATGTAATCTGATGTATGTATTTCTAAATCAGTTGATGTGGCAGGTGTGAAATCTGAAGCAACCACAGTGGAATTTGATGGCCAATGCTTGATAATGCAATTACTGTCAGAACTTGTTGGATTTGAAATTCGTCTGACAGTTATATCAAAATGTGCTAAAAAATCCCAGCCAAGATAAACATGTTGTACATCACACAAGCAAAAGGTCCATGACATAGGGCCAAAACCTATATCAACCTCTTTACAGACAGTGCCATAATACTTAACTGGATCTCTAGAAGCACTGTAATAACGGCTTTCAGAATCTGAGGGAGGATTTATTTTATCTTCAGCAGTAGCAGGCAAAAAACTGTGACAAGCTCCAGAGTCAAAAATAATTAGTTGACCTGAAATTTTATCAAGTACTTGTGGAAGACCTGACACTGGAAAAGAATGATTTAAGCGAATAGTATTGAAGGTTGATGCTTGTTGTTTAAATGTGCAACCAGGCATGCATTTAAGAGCATTTTCAAAATAGGTGGCATGGTACCAGCACCATCCTTGCTGATTAAAATTAACAGAATTAGGTGGTTTGTTTGAATAAGGTTGTGATTGTGACTTTGAAAATGAAGTGTTTTTGTGTTTGAAATGTGAATGTTGAGTATATGGTGAATGTTTGTTGTGAACTTGTCTGTAAGCATGTGATTGATTGTTGTGTGTAGGCTTGGACAAGACACTTTTGTTTTGAAGTTTTAAATTACTGACTTCAGTACACAGTTCCTGTAATTGTGAAGATATTTGCATTTGGAAATTGTTTTCACTAGTATTATCAGTTTTTAAACCATTTTCAGTGTGATTGATAGCACAGTCAGCTAAACGAACTATTTCATCTATATTAGTTTTACCAAGCATGTTCAACATTGATACAGTATTTTGAGGCAATTTGCTGTAAAAACAAGCAATAATTACTTCTTGTGCAGTTTGATCATTCAAATAAGTGGGTTTTCCTAATGTCAAAAGGCGGCGCATAAATTCACTAGGTTTTTCATTTGGGAGAATGTTAGCATTTTGTAAATCTATGATCCATTGCCAAGGGCACAGTTTATCAGTGTTTCCCAAAATAAGCTTTCGTAAGTTTGCATACAGGTTATCTTGAGTGGCACAATGACCAATGTCTGAGCCATATCGGCACTGCTGATCTTCAGACATAGCAGATATAAGAATGTAAAATTAAAGATTCTTGGAAAGAGGTGGAGGAAGAAAAACAAAGAGCGTCAGTATCACATGACCCTTGAAGAGGAGGTGAAACTTTTTTAAAAAACACCTGACCGAATGGAATGCAAAATTAGAGCTCACTGCAACAGTTTACTTTTAGGGCTCTTTTAATGAACTTGCACTCAAACCTCCATCAGACTTTGCTGTTGTTGTGTCGTCAGCAGATGCCCAAACTATGTAGAGGCTCATTGCGATCTTTTTAATCATGACTGTGCAAAGTCAGTTTGATATTTCCCTTTTTACTTCTATTGCTGAGCACCAAACAGAAGATCTGTGATTATCATGTTTAATGTCTATGATTCGACTTGGGAATTGAAATCAGGTCAAGGTCTATCAGTTGCGAAGCGAGCATTCTGACAAACATTACGCAATTGAGCCAGTTTCGTTGATATTGAATCGACTGTAACGACAACCATGTTACAAAAATATTGAAAACAATGAACCGGATAAACTAGATATATCAAATGGAAACAAAACGGGCTCATCTGGCTCATAATTGATAAACACAAATAAACAAACAAGAATCAATATAACAATTTGACTTATTTCGATTAATTAGTCGCACTATGTACGAAATAATTGAATTATAAATGGCGTTCAAGTTAACAAATAATGACATGATTGTGCGCCACGTGATGTAACACATAGTTCAATTTTACACGCCTCTGCTGGTTATGGCGTTAACGTAAACAAATGACGACAAGGGGAAGAAGGTCATTGTCAAAGGCGCAGTGACGTTTTTCTGCGGCCAGTATTTACTGAAAAGATAATTAATATTTTAACAGCGAATGCATTATTTATAGAGAGCAAGCTTTGTTTCGAAATAAGACAAAAGACCGACCATGCACTTTTTGATGACCTTATTATTAGGTCATAAGAAAGATAAATTATACTAGGATTTATCAAAAATCAACTTAAAAAAGACTTTCACTTTCGGCAAGCAACTCAACTCCCAAACGAACTTATTGATCACAGAAAAGCGGGGTAACTTTTGGTTTGTGCAAAAACAACTTTTTCAGATCCGTTAGCAGTGCTGGAACCATAGGCCAAAATTTTCTATGCTTTCACAGTGCATTTCTAGCATGAGCTATGGCGTCACTAGTTAGTCTTCCGCTTGGACAACACTTATTTTTTACCGGCGCTATGGTGTAGTGGTTAGATCGTCCGCTTGGCGGTCGGTAGACCAGGAGTTCATTCCCCAAGTTGAGTCATACCAAAAGACTTTAAGAAATGGTATTCACGGCTTCCCTGCTTGGCGCTTAGCACAAAAGGGATGGTGTGGAGAACAAGCCGGTAAGCTTGCTTGTTGCGTCCTTGGGCAAGGCACTCAACGGGACGCCTCCATCTTTATGTGGCGGACAGGTGGCCTACCCGTACTTCACCGGGTTACAATTGTGAAGTTGCTCACCCAGCATGTCGTAAAAGGCGACTCTTGGGTATCCGCTAGTGGCAGTCCGCCTTGTTGGTGGTGGGGCTACCAGTCACTCACGAATGGTACAAAATAGGCTACTATCTTTGCCCTAGCCTAATTTCAATTAGGTTGATGGCATGAACCTAAATTGCCATTTGTGCCGTACCTCCATCCCAAGGAAGAAGAGGGGTAATCACAACAACAACACTATTTCAGGAGGTTATACTCTAACAATTCGCCCCCTAAAAACTAGTTTCTTCTTTGGTCAACGGTTGCTGAGAAGCAATTGGTAAAAATTTTGGGATGTTTCGTTTTAATGCGCCTCAATTAACAGGGCAAACTGAGGAAATTCAATCAAGCAGGAGATCAAGCTCAAGGTTCAATAATTGCCAGTCAGTACCTTTAATGAGATACTTTGCCAATATTTACGAACTTTTTTGTGAGATTAAAGTTCGCTAGTAACGATTAACGCTTTTAGAATCGTTGATAAAGGCGGCCAATTAACTTTTAACGATTTCTTTATTTACCAGTTGCCACTGTTTTTCTGCATGTAAGTAAAGTAACGAAATTGTATAAAGATTTGTTAATATGCCCTTCAAATTATGGCTTTGAAAGTAGGTGCTATTGCTGGAATTGCAGTGGCTAGTACATTGATTGCCTTGGCTATAATATGGATCGGTTACGTTATAATAAAAAAGAGAAGACGAACTGCTGAATATGTGGAAAGATGTGGACAACTTTGGCAAAAATACTCCAGTCGAAGTCGGCAAGGCTCCGACGTAGTGGCGAAATTCCCTTTCGCAGATCCAACCTACGTCAAAACGCCTCTTTCAGGACAACAGTTCACCAGCAGAGAGCTGAACCAAGGGAGCACAGAAGAATTTGTGCTTTTGCGAAAACAAAGCGGAACCTCAAACGAAGGTAAAGTTGGTACAGGTAGGGATGCAATAATGAATTGCGCAGAAAGAAAATTAGTCAAATTCAAAAGTAAATATTTAACTTTTCTTTATGTATAGAAGAGTCACTTAGTTTCACCGTGCTTAACAGCAAACTTGCCGGAGCCGCAATATTCCTATTTGTACAACCACAGAATAAACATTAAAACCACAACAGTCTGTTTCGCCTTGAGGCTCTGATTCACTGTGAATGAGACGCACCACCAAATGAGCCTCAAGGCGAAACTGACTGTTGCGGTTTTTATGTTTATTCTGTAGCTGTACAAATAGAAATAACTTTTTTTATGTAAATTTAAGCTTGTTTTCAAAAGCGTATTTGGATAATTGTTTGGGAGAAAAAAGGGAGGAAAAGTCCATTCTGATGAAACTTTACCAATTATATGAAGGTGTCAAAAGCAGTGGCGGATCCATGCGGAATGTTGGGAGATGCATTCCCTATCTCCACTAGCCTTTCCAAATCGTGCTTTCGTATACTTAAAAAATTTGTTTTTATCAGTTCTTAGTGGTTCAGCTCATAGGCTTTCAGTTCTTAGTGGTTCAGCTCATAGGCTTTACAATTAACATCAGTCCAGAGCGGATCTAACCTGGATGGAAGTGAAGCCCTCTAACCAGCTATTTCAATTTACGTTAAGATTTAACTTAAAACTACATGGAACTCCGACAAACGAATTGCCTACGGGACCTCAGTCAAGTGGTCATGTTAGCGGGGCTGTCGCATTATCCATCAGTATTTACTTAGATTTGTGGTTAATGTATGCTTTCAACAGTCCACGGCCCATTTAATGACTAATTTCCTTTGTTGCTGTCCTTTCATTGTGTAAGACATACAAGGCAATATGCAGTAGTAATTTAACAGTTTCATCACTGCACTCCGTTGAACAACGTGTCAACGTGTCTGTTGAATCAATTAAGCTCTGGCATGGTTTGACAAAAGCTAAAAGCAAAATAATGTTTCACGAAAATTGATTTTTGATGCAAGAACGAAAATGCTGTATGATAAAACGGTCGATTTAGTGAGAGTCTATTGGGTTTTCAAACCCATTGAAAGGTGATCGCGGTCTGGAAAGAAGGGTGGTCTCATAATGAAAATAGAATTATGTTACTGAATGCTATGCTTTACTGATGCAAAGTACTCGGAAACTTGATAAATTGGTCGTAATGACGGAGTGGTTTCGTTATCAAGGTAGCTTTCGACCGAGGTTGTACTACATTTCATGAGTTAAAATGTTATCCGATTGCACGTATTCCTCTTAAAACACATCGAAAGTTTGCATAAATCGCTTTCCCTAGAACCGCTTTTGAATATATGATTTTGTTTTTATTTAGAAGCTACAAATGACTGCCGACATCCCCTCCAACGTTTCTTTTTAGTTATATTTACTTTTTAAATAAAATATGTTTGCGAGTATTGTGGTGTGCATGTATTCTCCAATCTACGTAATCAGCCCTTCGAATAAGTTATATGTTTTCATTAACTCAATTAGTTTGCAAATAGTAAAGTTCAGATGTTTGTGTACACTCCCTTCGTCTGGACCTTTAACAGACCGTATTCTTTCCATGCATTTCCTTGCCAACAGACCGCAACTTCATTTGCATCTACCCCCCCCCCCCCCCCTAAAAAGTAACCGGTATATTGGGTAATGAGCAACAAAACTAGTCATATTTTGACGTTATTGGTCACAGCCCTCCTTTTTTTTTGGTGCTATGCTCAACCCCTTCGCAACATTATTGATGTAGCGCTCATCCCTCCAACAACATACTGACTTTGTTATCGTAGCTCAAAACAATTTTTTTCTAACTTCCAATTGATGCAATTACGTATAACACGAGAATTCAAAAGCATGCGGAAGACAGTTTTATTGCACGCAAAGCAAGAAACACAAACAGCCGTAATAGAGATTAGTTGTTCGGCTGGTTCGCTATTGCGAAAACACATCTTGTATTTATCCAAATGAAATAAATTTACGATCTGTTTTGTAATTTCGAAATTGTTGCGTAACGAAACACACAAGTTATAGTAGCTGTAATAAACACTGAGTGAAATTCATGAAAAAGAATCGTACTACCTTGTTCATTACGAAATACTCAATGCATACATAGTAAAATCTGCGACTTACTAGTTTCACCAATAAGAGGCTTATTAAACGATAAACATTCAAGTTAAGGCTTGTAAAATAATCCAATATAAAACACAAAATGCAATGTAATACCAACATCAAAGAAGTCTCATTTAGGGACACAATACAAATGATGGGATTAAATCACAATGGCATTCGCAAAACAGGCAAGACTTCTTCTTTATCATATCACAAAGGATTATCAATCGCCACGATTGTACTAGTTATGGCGATCTCTTGTTTAAGAATCAACAGGCTCATGGGCTTACCTATCGACCAATCCAAACATCAGAAACATTTATGAGAACAATCAAAACCAAATACATAATTTTGTAACGTATGATACATTTTGCAATGAATGATATGGTTTGAATCTTTTTCATAAATTTTTCTCATGGTTGGATATGTCGATAGGTGGGTCAATAAGTTTATAAATCCCTGAAATAATAGATTTCCTTAACTATTGCCGTTGTGGCGATTGGCTGACATTAGTCCAATAAACATTGTTTTAATTTTATTAATGCAATAAAGAGCAAAAATATAAAAATGAGGAGTGCAGTTTAAATCTACAGGGTTTAAATTAGTTCTTTAAATTCTACAACTTAGAATAGTAAAAAAAAAATAAAAGATCTTTGGTTAGTTTATGCATGCATTCAAGATTTTTGTGTTGGAGGTGGGCATAGGTCAAATTTCACCTCAAAATGAAAACAAAAATTTGCTGCAGAGCCTAAGAATTTTTAAATTTATAGGATCTAACAGTTGAAATCCGTTCGGAATTACTTAGAATTACATGAATGAGACCAAGATTTCACCATACAATAGGTGTGACCCCCAAAAATCTCTGTAAACAAGGCCGCATTTAAGTAGGACAATTTGCTTCCGTGAGTTTGAGCCCACAAGAAAGGCAAGCCCCAAAAAATGATATTTGCAGATGTGAGAAATCACCCAAAAACTCTCAGTATAAAATTAAGCGCAATGCCACGCGAAGTTTTGCACAACGGCCCAGGCCAATTTCTCAAACAATTTACCCTACATAAAATCCCATCTCTAAAACAAGTAGATTTTGCATATTTGTTGAAGTGATGCCCTACATACGGTTTTGATTTGTAATTTTTTTGAGAGTTGGTAAAATTTCCTGCCCCTTAATCGCGATTTAATCCTTTGATCGGTAGCAAAATGAGACTACAATCATTTGGGTTACAGATGATGAACGACGCCCGTTCGTGTCAATGCAGACTCCCATAGATCCTGAGGATCTGGATCCTCGTCATTACTCTTATGGAACGGATCAACAGGTTGGTGCTGTGCAAAGAGAGATTTAGTGACGGCTGGTTTGCTGTGGTTTTATTTTTTCGCTTTTTCGTTCTATTGGCAATGTTCAAAATGGCATAGTGTATTTTTTTGACGGCATGTAGTCATAACGTTTTTGGTATATCGTGCAACCTTTCTTCTCGTGTTTGCAATAGGCTACAAGAAGTTAGGTACTCTCATAAAGTCTAATGCAACCCTAGTTTTTGCCCAGTCTATGCATGGGGTACAAACACATAGAATGGCATCACATCCTTCACACCTATTCTTATTGGCGTCCAAATTTACATGCACAATGACTTATGAATTGTTACTGAATGCCTGCATTCTACTCCAGTAGCCTACCTACCAATCTTCGTGGGCACACAGTCTGCCGAGCTCCTTCGCAATTTAGCAACACTTCGATTACAATGGATAACAAAGAATCCTGACCACTTGCTCTACTCAAAGCTCTACTCGTCGCTTTAAGAGATGTTCCGTTGACTGAAGTCAAGGCGCCTTTAAGTGCTAGCCTTTTTAATTGGTCATGGGGTTCGTAAGCAATTGACATATTACGCTAACCAAAAACAAGAATAGATTTAAATTTTGTGCTTCATCGGGTTAGATTAGAGCAGCAGCCCACCTAGCATTTTGCGAGAGGCGACTTTTAGCTTCCATCTATGGCCATCAGGACAATCGCTTTTCCTTTGCCTGATCTATATTAGGTTTAAGGTCTAGACTGAGATATACAACTGTTTCATGCCATGCTCCATCCCAAGAAAAAAGAGTAAATACTGCGACATTGCTCATTGTACTCGGCCTCTGTAGCTTTATTTTACACATCTTTAATGTTTTTTTCCTTGTCGATGGCAACTTGATCTTTGGTCTAAATTGCTGCACTTGTGCGAAACCGAGTGTAAAAGGTTTGTTTGTGCAAGCTATTCAACAAGAATATAATGAAACGGATTTTTCCGATACATATTTTCGTCTCCGACTGCGCAAGTACCAGGCGAAACCATGTTTGTTTGTTAAAAAACAAGAACAACGAAATATTTAATTGTGTTGTTTTTTTTGTAGCGGTACGTCGCGGGGATTGATCCCAGCCCACACAGCGTCCACCCAGCTCAAGTTTATTTTTCTGTCGAGTACGATGACGTCACGAGCTCTCTGTTAGTTTTTGTCGAACAAGCAAAACATCTTCGACCAAACAGCTATGCAAGTGAGTTGCAACGCTCTGTCGAACTATCTGTTGTTCTATCGGTGGTCTTAGAGTCAGCCAAGGTGAGAAGGTTAAGCTAAACACAAGAGTTAAGCTACAAAGGAGATCATTATATTACATTGTTTTTTCTTTAACTCACTGGAAAACCTTTGCAACGACCTAGAGCAGGAATGGGCGGAAAGAAGACCTCAGCTCAATTACGGACTTCTCGGCATTTTTCGGCCGGTAGCTTACAATTGCGGGTGGCATGAGATGTAGGAGTCAGAATCTTGCTCCTGCAGCCGAGCACAAGCATAGGCCAACCTGCTGCAGTACTGCGCCAACTACGTAGCATCGGTGTCACGAGGTAAAGGCATTTTTATGTCATCATTACACAATTTACAGCGTTAACATTTGTATGCTTCATAGTTTTCCCTCTTTTCAGTTAAAAAAAACAAGCATCTTACTTGTGATGGAATTTAGGGCGCTGATTACAAATTTGACATCATTTTTTTTTTTTATCATGGCGTCATGTTTGTGCTCCAAGTCGCGCGTTTGCGTGTCTTTTAGCGATTTTTTAATACCGCATATAAAAAACTGCTTGTGATAGAAGCATGAAATTTGACATTTAAACATGAAGTTTATAAAAGCATCAAAACAATGAAGAATATGTAATTTTCTATACGTGTTCAAAAGGCAGTGAAATCGCATCTACTACCAAAAAAGGCCGTTCAAAATAAATACTCTTTAAGGACTTGGAACGAGTTTGTTTCAAATCACCAAACCTCTTTACTAACGTCATATTGTAAAAAATCAAGCATTTTAAAGTTTTATCGTCTACTTTCATTAGCTATTGGTCAGACGCTCATACTGATATTGATAAATGCTTCAACTGTATTTGCAGAAATATTGCTGTTTTAAAGACTTTATTTCTTGTTTCAGTCGGTATCTTTTTATCACATATTACTGCAGTTGCATCTTCTCATCCACACCATTTTGCCCAAACCCTCTTTTTATCTCACTTTTGCAATCACCAGCTTATTGGCCTACATTTGCAAAAATGCTTGAGCTCAATGTTACATTTTTGAAAAAAGAAGAGTTTCACAATATTTGCACAAGTGCTCAAATTTTGATGCAGTTCCTTTAGATGCCAATATAAAATGCAGTTCAAAATTACATTTTTCTTTAGCTACATGAAAATACAAATCCAAAACAAGAATGAAAGGACATTTATTTTACCCTGATCTGAAGACTAATCTTTAAAACTATGTTTTCCCTTGCTTCTTGCTGCCTTTAGAAAATTTGTATCATCTTTGATGTTCTTAACGAATTCCATCCAGCTATCTTTTATATTAAAATATATGAGAAGTTTGTTCTTAATTAATTCTTTAGAGCAGAGGTTCTCAAACTGTGCGTCGCGACGCTCCGGTGCGTCGTTTCAATTTTTCAAGGGCGTCGCAGAATAATTTGGTTTTGTCCTATTAAATCTAGTATTTATTGCGCTAAAAGAACTCTGATCGTAGATTCCTTTTTTTTCTTGTGCTATTCATAATTGATTGTATTTTTACAATAGTGTTTTTAATACACTGTTGTAATTGTTGACTTGTTTTTCAAGAATCAAATTGCAGAAGTTTAACTCAATTGACAAAAATGTATGAAGAATAAAGCATAATAAATGCCAATAATTGGGCTTTTCCACTGATGTCTGTTGATTCGTCAGCTTGCATTGCAAATATTTTGGTTTGATCCTCTTAGAAAAAAATACGATATTTTTACATCCTTAGACATACTATACATCTTCGGCGAATGATATCATTTGACAAACAAACCTTTTTTATTTTTCCTCAACTTCAGTCCCAAACATTGTTTTCAAAATTGCACTTAAGACAGGAAAAATAACTCTCTCCACATTTGTGTGAGGCTTTGAGATTTTAGCTATTATCTCTGCTACCAGATAACTGGCCTGTTGAGATTTTCTAGAAACTTTGAAAGTTTTGGTAAATGCCTGACTAATATTTCTAAATGTTTTTGTTCATCCAAAAGTCTCTTAAAGTACTTTCCCGCTTTGTCATAGAGTTAACCATGCATTTTCGAAGAGTGTTTGTTCAATTTACTTGGTACCATAGCTTCGTTTGACAGCTTTTCAACACAGATAAGACAATTTGGTGCAGGTAAAGTTGATGTGCTTTGTCACCACATCAGGTAAAGCTGATATTCAAATAGCTGTCGCAATATAGACGAGTTTTTTGTTTTTTTTTAGTTGTACTTTCACTTCCAACAGCTGCAACTACGCTTTAATCATTATTGCTTAACTTTCTTTTTCTTCGTGATGAATCTCTCCATTATAACAATGTTAAATCAAATTTTTTTAGTACATAGTGTTTAGTGTTGTGTTGTATTTGTGGTGTTTAGTATATTGCACTGCCTCTTTTTCTACCAAACCGTTCGCCTTATTCTTGCTGGAGTGAATTTCATTCGCAACCAGCATAAGCAACGTGGATATTGTACGACGCTTCCCCCATTGTGACATTTCCTACAATGCAATTTGTGACGTTAAAATAACGTCACAATATGTACTACAGCACAACTTTAGTACACGGTTGAGAACCACTGCTCTAGAGCGCCACTTTGCGGCAAAGACATGTGTTTAACTTCCTCAATTAAGAGCGCATCCAGTAAAAATATGCGCAATTTTAAAGTCAAAGTATAATTGATATACTTCGTCATTGCGATCAAAAATTTATATTATTAAAAAACATTTTTGTAAACATTGAGCCTAAAAACGTGTGACTTGCGCCAAAGGTAGAGATATGACACAAATAATTTATCGTTGTGCAAACACTCAATGGTAGTTGTTGTTTCTTATGTAAATTTCAGAACAATCTGTTCCCCTTTTCTGGACGAAATTAAGAGTTTCGTATTTGGCTAAACAGTATTTTCTATAGCCTAGCGATCTTCGAGAAATTTATTACGCATTCTTTTAATACAGGAAGAAACATTATGGTTTCTTAAGTTGATAGATTCTTAAACTATTATTTCTAATTGGTTCCAGTAGCAGGTACTCGGTTTCCTAGGCGCAATTAGGTCGGCTATAAATATTGAGACTGAGCTCTGGCTTTTCATTCACATTTTTAACACGAGTCAGAATAAGAGTTGTAGATTTGCAATCTCGTCATTAAAACAAGATGGCTATAATTGGTTTTTGTTTGCTTGCTGTGAGTCTATTGGCACCAACTTCAGCAAATTCTTTGAAAAACCAACGTTTATTGTCACCGGAGGGGTTGGAACAAATCCAACTACAATGGACGGCTTACAGACGTAATTACGAGCAAAAGATATGGGGCGAACTACCTCCATGTGAACCGCATGATATCGCCGAAAGCTGTTGGAGAGCAAAGAATTTGACGATTCACGAAAACACCCCGATCAGATTGAGAAGTCTGTCTCCGTACGAGTACTGCAAAAGCGAAGACAATACAAGGTAAGGAATAGAATTATTTTTCTTTGTTTTAGAAATGTAGTAATAAAAAAGAATATGGCTTGACGTGTAAATAAAGTTTACTTTTATGATGGGCTTGCATTATAACTAAATTAACTTAGACACAACTGTAATTTTATATGAACAAATCCTGTGCGCTTTACCCGAATATTTGCATTGTTTTAAAAAATCATTGGTATTTATTTACTTTTTGCAGAACCCGAAGAACCTGACTTGTTATAACATTTGCTGAGGAAAAAGGGTTGAGACGATAGGCGTATTAAATCGGTTTCAAACAGCAAGAGAAAAAGGCCTGAGAGAAAATGGTCTTTTTTCCGGAAAAACAAAAAAGCAATGATTCGTTCTTAACAATCGAGTTTAAAGCCTTATTTTTAAAAGCTATATGTAATTTGGGGCTACGCTAAAGCAAAAATGTAAACACCTGTTGTTGAGGCGTGGAAAAGAAAATAGTTAATACAGTGAAATATTGTCAAATAATAGGTGGCTCGTAAAACCGTTGCTTTGTTCACCTAGTTATTTGCAATAAACTCAAAGAAGCAAATGCTTTTGATATGAGAGAGCAAGACTCCAGCATAAAAAAAAATGAAGCGTTTGCTCAAGTGATTTGATTGAATCAAAACTATAAACATAAAATGTTGTTTTTTAAAACGAGAAAGAAATCCATTACAGTTTTTTGCACTATGTAGAAGTATCAGTGTAGTTTTGTCATGATAGGGAAAATCCAGTTTCTTATTTCTTCTTCCTACCACCTCTAAAGCTGTGCGCCAAGCAAGAGATTTGCAAACAACATTTTTTAAGACTCAGTTGCGACTCAACAAAGGCAATACCAAGTTTTTAAGGGAAATGCGAGGAGGTATTTACAGTACGGTAGATTGTAGAACTGAAATAATATGTAAACTGCCAAGCATAAAAATAGCAATGCAAACAATATCATAAAGCTCTACATACTATTACAAGACCTATGGACTTGATAAAAGAAGCAACGCCTGCTTCGCTACTATAAAATAAAATATTTCAACGTCACATTGTTCAATCTACTTCCTTCACTTTCCAGAGTTTTCTTATATACGTAGACGCCTAGCGTGGTGTAAACAGCTTTACACAATCTCACCGCATTAAAGAGATAACTGTACTTAGCACTTAATAATTTTTTCTCTCAACTAAAATAAGGTGGGCATTCTCGTAACCATGTTTTTATTCTTGGGCCTTTTCTATTTTCAAACTACGATTTATTCTAGTGCTGGCTACTCCAAAGCAAGTCTAAAAACATTGTTCTGCGTAGAACGGTAAATGCATCCTCGCGATTGCAGGATATCAATGAACTAACTTATATTCCTAATTCCACTTTTGCATTGCAGATTTCCATCCGTGATCACGCAAACTAGATGCATGTGTACGCAGTGCTTCAACTACAGCCGATCTTTGCAAGACGACATACAGTTAAACTCCGTCTCCATTCAGGTTTCCATGCCAGTGGTTCGATTCACGGACAGCGTCTCCCTCTACAAGCAATGCAATGCTACAAATTGTCAGATCGAATTTATTGACGTCACTGTGGGTTGTCATTGTGTGATCAGGGATTAAACCAAATCCGCTGGTTCCAGCCCCATCACGGAAGCCTTTCCTATTTGTTTTTATTTTTATTTGTTTGTTTTTTGTTGAGAAACATTAAATCTAGGCCTATTTAACTACCATAAATAGAAAACAACATGAAGATATCATAGAAATGATAATAATGGCTTACGATCTTTGAGTTTATGATGCAATAATTTCTATTACTGTGCTTTCACTGTCTACTTTATAGCGTTTGTGATGTCACATACGCTATACTATGAAGACAAAAACGGAATCTTTAACTACACAATTCTTTTAAGCAATAGCTGCGCTACAAAGTTAGTCATTGAAACACAGTGAATAACAAAATCAATTCGAAATTGTCAAGCTAGCAAGAAATTTTGGCAGGGAGAGATGCAAGGTTTTTCATGGCGATTTGTTTTTGATAATACTTAGAAAGGTCACTAAATTTTGGGTAACAATTAAGAGTATTAGCCAAATTTTAAAGATATTTACTGAGGCTTAGCTGAAGTGATGACACTTTTGAAGGGATTTTTGGAATTCAGTCAAAAACAAAGCTCTGACAAATCGTTCTGTTGAACAATTTTCCCCTTTACATCTCTCTCCCCTGTAACTACGCTTAAGCAAGTTAGCCAGCCGCTTGCATTCTTTTAACTTTCCAATTATGCTCACCCTATGCTATAAATATTTATAATCTGCGAAACTACAAATATACAATTTTTGTAAATAGCAATCCCAACTTCTTATTGCTATACCGGTAAATTGCAACCACATAAATTACTGTGGTGATGCCATCACGTAAGCTAACGATAAACGTAATTAGAATTACACTAAAGCAAAAAAATCTGGCGTTAGCTGCTCCAAGTTTTAAAGCTTGTTGAGAAGTTTTCTCAAATATTTGGATCATTGTTTTATGTCGAAGTGAAATCTTTACAGTTACCCACGGAACAATTTCTGCTTAAGCGTAGTTTTGAGTTACCATTACTGCTGTCTCAACCACTTACACCGCAAACTGGCTGAGATCATGACTGTCGTTGAGAACCTTTATGTATAGCACAATCACATTGTTGTTTATTGTTATTGTGATATTGCTTGCCTACAAAGTAGCATTAGCTTTTTCAATACATATTTGATTGAACAAAAAAAATCACAGGAAGTGCATCAGCATACCAAGAACAAGAGAGGAAAAAGATTAAGACATAAATCCAATTTATTTCGCTGATGAGTCAAAAGAGTCTTGAAGTTACTGCCAAGGCATTTATTGTGGAGAACACCCAGCTCAAATAAAGCTGTACAGCATTTGTTTCCGTTTTCCTAACCATATTTCTGAATAAGCTTTTGGTCTGCGAATATATTATGCAAGAGTTCGAAAACGCTATTCATCTTCCCCGGTTCGCATTTCGGTGGGTTGAGGCCGCGAGGAAAATTTATGTGTGGGGGCATTTTGCTAGGTCATCGATCCTGTAACGAACGTGTCCATCAAAATTGATTTCTATCAGTTTTTTCATAAGCTTGACCTGTGTTTATTCTGCTCTTCGACAGCCTGACTAGGTCTACTAAAGCTATAGTTCAATTTTATGAAGCTAGTGTGAGCCTACTTTTATGAGTTGAGTTCAGAACTGATTACTGAAGAAGCTCATCAGATAGACTCAGGCGTTGAAATCTCCGACCTCATAAACCAATTGCTCACACATCGAGCGCCTTGGTTCAATCGGCCATCGGCACAAACAACAGATGTTAATCAATTTCAAGCTATATCAACGCACGCTTACATCAACAAGCTCGATGCGAGGAGACATGCTAGCAGGCCCAGCTAAGTAGCCTAAGTGCCTTTATGACATTATAAGTCAATGATAGGAAACTGGTGTAAACCTACTTTTATAAGTTAATTCAATGAATGTAGATAAGCACTTAAAAGACTATCGCAATCTGTTAAAAATACCCCTTCCATGACCGTTACCAAGCAGTTGAAAAATACCGGTCTCTAGCAATCTGTTGGAAAATGGCCGGTACCAGTCATGGAAGCGGTATTTTTCAACAGATTGCGTTAGCCTTTAAAGTGCCTAACTGCATCCATTATATTAAATTACTGAAGTTACAGCCTGTCAAGTTGAGCTTTTTTCACTACTACTCGCCTGGACTAACTCTATCTAATTGCAAATTTATGATGAAAAAATTTTAATATTTTTGAATTAAAGTTACTGACAGAAGCATAAGTCATTGTCTACTGAGGTAATGATTCGTTGTATTGCACAGTACTTAAAAAAGCATCAGTGACAAGAGGGTTTATGATGGCTGGAACGTTGGAGGGTAAATTTTACACAACAAAAAGAGAGATAACCTTAACTGTAATTGTGAAAAAAATCCTACAAAAATCGTAAATTACACGGGCAATTTTAGCTTACGCATAGTTACAAAAAAACATAGAAAATCACGTTGACAACACGTTAAAAAAAGATCAGGATTTTCTAGATTTTTTTGTAGCAAAATCTCAAAATACATCACTAAACTTGAGTGTCTAAAGTTAACCGTTCTTAAGAGACATCAAGAGCGTTGTCCACCAACATTTGTCACATAGAGTTAGATAAATCCTCTACGCGATGGTCACAATAGGAAACACAATATCTTAGTTTTGTTCTCTAATGCACTCCTTCTTCTTCTTCTTTTCTTGTTTTCAGTCGGGGTGGAAGCTGGAACAAATTATTTCTTTCCACCCAGTTCTATCCATTGCGTCTTCTTTTATCGCATCCTTTCACCTCAGTCTACCTCCTTTTCTCCTTCCTAAAACCATCTTCGTAACCTTGCTTCTAACGTAATCTTTGCTATTCTTGATATGTGGTCAAATCATCGCAATCTTTCTTCACTGAATTGCTTTGACAGTTGCTCAACTCCAAAACTTTTTGAATTTTTTCATTCCGAATTTTGTCCCATCTTGTCACACGTTTCATAAATCGCAACATTCTCATTTCCGCTGTATTAATTTTTCCTTCTAATACTTTGGTCAGAAGAATAGTTTTTATACCATACAATACAGCCAGTCTAACTACAGATTTGTACAGTTTTTCTTTTATTTTTGCTTCTATTTTCTTGTAGCAAATTATGCCAGTCAATTTTTTCCAATTTTGTCAACCAATTTTTATTCTTTCATTAATTTCCGCAACAGCGAGTCCATCATCCGAAGCCACAGGGCCCAAGTATTTGAGAGCCTTCACCTTTTTAATCTCCGCTCCTGCCACTTCCTCTCTATCGTCCTGTGCTCCTATGCTCATGCACTCTGCTCTCAAATGCACTTATAATGCTGATATGGTGATGAAATAGGCATACCATTTGCAAATTTTTGAAATTGGATAATCTCTTCAAAAAATCTTGCTCCAAATCGGCAAAATATTTGTTTTGTAGATTCAAAGCGTTACAACGCAACTCATATGCAGTTGAAATCTGCATATTAGTCAATACACCAAACAAACCATGCAAATCCGTATAAGATTCAAATCTGTCATGGAGTTCAGAATGTAATCGATCAAAAACAACAAAACATACTTGCGTTGAAATCGATCTCTAGATGAAAAGGTAGCAGTAGACGAGTTGGATTCATCCGCAAATGTTTTAGCTTTTGCTTTTTGTATGTCGATGATACGATTGGTGACACTGACTTCGCTTGGATCTCGAACATATCAAACTAACTTTTTTAGCTGGATATGCAATCTTATAGTGATCTCACTAAATCCACTGCTTTGCACAAGCCTTAACTTACGCTTGAAGCGCAACGCTTACACTGTTTACGTGTTTGAGAAAACAATTTCACATTACTATCAAGAAAGCATTTTCAAACCTGTCCATCTTTTTGCAAAAAGATAAGGCTTCGCTTATGGCAGTCAAATTTTGATATTCATCATTTGCAATGCTGTTAAAACAGAGCGAATTTTTTGTAGTTATTGGCCAAAAAGTAGGTGGCTTCTGCATGTGTAGCCCATCTAGTGCTAGAGAGTGACTTCAATATCTCCACCCTACCATTCGTGTGAGGTTGAAATCCATCTGTCACTACTTTCCGTTATGCAGAATATCTGCTGCAGAAATTAAATTGGTTTCCTTGCAAGATTTGACAGAAATTATTCAAACAAGATTTGGTGCATTGGCAGCACAAGGAATCGACACCGAAAGTGAATTAATCTGCTTGATTAAAGACAGTACGCATTGGTACTCCCCAGACATCTTTCCAGCAATATTGCAACGTTGCCCTCCATTAGTTACGAATATCAATACAGTCAACTTCGGATATAAGAGATTCAGATATAAGGGATTTTCGCTTATAAGGGACTACGCAAAAGGTCCTTAGGGTATCGGATCGAACTTTGTGGCAGTCGGTTATAAGAGAATTCGGTTATAAGAAACTGATTAAGCTGGTCCCGGCGGATCTCTTATATCCGAAGTTGACAGTATTAAACTTACTTAACCCTTTAAGGATCAAAGTAACACATTTTTTACATCGTTGTCAATTGTCAAGTTATTATGACGTAATAATCACTTTTCTAAAATTTGTGGTAATCCAGCTGTTACCAAACAATTATGGAATTTCTTTAAATTTTATGCTTTAGAATCTTATAATTCTTATCTGTGAGGCATTCGGCGCAGCTTCTGATAAATTGTCCCCTGTATCATTAGCAGTCAATAGAAATTCCAAAAACGCCCTTGGTTCTGTTCATGACAATCGATGTATAGCACAATGAGTGTAAGCTGATCGACATGAGACTCATCCGCTGTCAAATCAATGCTCCAGCTGTTTAAATTTCAGAAACTATCTTCTAAAATTTTACATAATTTGTATTACCGGTAATTCCTCGCATGTGTTTAGAGAATGATAGGTAGAAGTACGAGAACCTGCATTGCCAAATTTTTCCATGTGCGCTTTTGAAAACGATTCAAAATTACTGATTAACTCGCGGATTCCCATAAAATTTTCGCTCTCAGTACTTTCAAGTATCTTACCAATGCCTCGAATAGCTAAACCTCTTGCAGCCAAAAATCTTGCAACGTTATACATTGGTCCAATATGCGGCTTCTGCCTCAGCTTAGTTTTCTGGTTCGATATCAACTTGTCCTTTTTCCGATACAAAAGAAGGGAAAAATTAAAATAGAGTTTCTTTGATGATCATTGTCTTCACGTGCCACTACCCCTTCAGCAGCGTGATTCGAATCTCTAAAACCAGTTTTGAAAACGTATATTGATAGGTATTAACGCTAAAGATACGGCATGTAAAACAACATGCACAGCCTATAGAGGGGAATACAATACCCACTGTCTTAAAATACTTTCTCCATTGATGAGCTTCCGCTTAAAATATGACTTTGAAAAGCAGCGACTGCGATTACAGTAAGAGCGCTTGGAAGGTGGCATATCTACTTTATTGTTTTGGCATTGCCCTGATCCTGCATTAGCCCAGTACTTTTAGAGTGCATAATTAAAATTACATTTCTCCATAGGGCAGGATCTGTAGAGCAAGGGCTATTGTGACTCTCAGTTGCAAAAGAAACGCTAGCCGATTTCTGAGAAGTGTCTGCAGGGGGAGAGCTGTCGCTCTCGACAATCTCTTTGCCTGTTGCCGGTTTTTCTTTAGCTGTATGCTTGGCAGTGCTAGTAGAAATCTCTGAAGAATCTGTTGCTTTTTCAAAGAGAGCAAGCAGTTGCTGGTTTAAAATGCCAAGTCAGTTTTGTGTTTTTAGCTGCACTATTTCACGAATTCCCTTTTCTCGCTTTCACTTTCTGTTTTGCTCTCCAGAGTCATATAAATTACCATCTGACTTCTATATTTTCAAGCGCATTTCTGCGTGTGCGTGTGTGTGCGTGTCTGTCTGTCTGTCTGTCTGTTTTAACTCCTCCAAAGCTACTGGGCGTGCAAACATCAAACGTTGCACGATTGATCACCGCTTTTGGGCGGGTGTCTAAGGAAGTCTTTGGCGTCATGATGATGTCATAATCAAATATAATTTTTTCAAGTTGTATATCTTAACAGAGGAAAACAGATTTTGCTCAAATGAAATCAAGTACCCAACTTACCAACTTATAAAAAATGGCGTTCATTTCGGGTCTAATATTCGTCACAGCCAACGCTTGATTGGGCAATTTATTTTCTGTATTTTCTCAAGAAGTACTCAACGTAGAAAAACGGTTGAGAGCTTTTTGGAAGATATTCGCAAGGTGCTTTCGATGAAAAGAATATCACAACAAAATAAGCCAATTGAAGATGCAACAGCAAACTTTTTCTGCAAGCATTCTAAAACATGCTTTTTCCCCTTTTTCTTGCACGCTTCAAACTCGCTTCTTGATATCAAAATGTGTTTGGTACGATTAAAGTAAAAAAAAGGTAAAAAAAATTGCAGCAGGTAGCAAACTATGCGTATCAGAGTCGACAGATTAGGCTATCTTTCATTAATTTGGTAAATAACCATTGGCTTCTATATTTCTTAATCAAATACTGGATTTCATTTCAAAGTATAATGCTGTTTGAGGTTTCATCATTTATTCGAAAAAATTTGATGAGAAAGATTGGTGATAAATATGTAAATGCAATCAGGCATTTTTTTGGTCCAGCTCTTTGTTTAGTAATTGGCGATAAAGGTTTCGATAAGCAAATTTTGTTGACCAGTCTACATGTATCTTGATGACATTTTTACAAGATCACCTTAGTTTTGTCAGTATCAGAATAGCTGTTGTTTGTTGATAATTTGCATTCTTTGAAGTAAAAGTGGCTGCCTTAATGAGTAAGAAATTCATGCCATTTTGCATCTTTAACACTTATAAATAACTCCGCAATACGCAGAAAAATGAATTTATCGTCGACATATGCAAATGTCAGGAAGCAGAGTAAAACCACTACTTTCTCGCGTCAAGATGGTTTCTAATTTCGGCAGTTTGCAGAAAACTAATCACCGAATAGTTTATAATCCGTCTATAGCTCCATGCATTGTGCTTTTTTGCTGGTGTTTTGAGCGAGTGGGCAAAGTATAGAATAATTGCAAATGTCTTTGCAAGCGCTGAAAAATATGGTTGATAAAAAACACTTTGGTAGCCGCATTTGCAAGACGACAAAATTTTGAAATGCTTTACCGCAACCAGTTGCAAGAAAAATTCTTGTGAACACAAAAAATTGGGAAAGAAAATTCTTTAAAAGCTAAATACTCTAAATGAGAAAGTTTGGCCAAAATTACGTTACAGAGAGTTAAGATAATCAATTGAATGCAACTTTATGCTAGTTGATGCATTTTCTTCATAAATTCTAGCAAAGTCAACAGAATTCAAAATTTAGGAGAAAATGTCAAAAATCATTCTTACGTTCTTAACTCATCACAGCACTGTTTATTCTAAACACCTTTACCCCCAAAATAGCTTAATAAGGGAATTGAATAAAAGACATTTGTTAGGTGTAGGCATTGCCTTCTGTCCCTTGGTTAGGTGGGAAGGATAAAAAGTGGTATCGTTCTGCGCCTAGCCTCAACCAGTATTTGCAATTGTTTCTTAGATAGTCTGAATTGATGTAGTTGTTCAGTAATTTTATGACAAAAGCTATCAATAATTTGTTTGCATTCATCATTTTTTCTTTGCGAAAACACTAAAATTTAAAAATTTTTATTAAATTATGGAATTACTAAATCATGGAACTAGGAAAATTTTTATTAAACGTGAAACTATACAAGTGCATTCTAAAATAGGAAAATACTAACTTCCGCAAATACGAAAAAACCATTAACTAAAGAATTTGTAGAGAAGTATAGAAATTGTAGAGCATGGAAATTTACTGTCGCGCACGAAAACTAAAATTATAATCACCCAATTGGTTAAAATTAGATAATTGAGAGGATTTTACCTAAGCATTTCCATATATCTGCATATTCCATAATTTAATTGGTGTTTTTTCCATGGCTCCATAGTTCCGTAAATTTCCATATTTTGGTGTTGTTCCTTCTTTGTAGGTTCTAAATCAGTTATGTAAAAAGATACTTTACTTTTTCTAATCCAACATTTATCGTTGGGCACATTTTTGGACTACTATAAACATTTTAGGGCGCTTATATTTTTGCCCGCAAATTTACCCTTGGCTTGGGCGCTTTTGAAAATTTTTGTCTGGCAACCCAAACGCGTACAGTTTTTTCACTGTTATTTCAAAAGCAAACAGATTGCACTCTGCATGTGAAAGAAAAATGATACGCTACAGCACAATCACAGCTGTTTGGTAAAAAAACCTGGTTTTTAGTATTGCAATAGACCGTTATAATACTTTTTACAGTTGTGTCGCAAACCTGAATGATCTTAGCCAATAACACATAATAATCAAATGCAGCAAACTTGAACAAAGTCACAATTTTTCATGTTAAATCTTCCTGTACAGGAATCACAAAAATTATTTGCTTCTTTAGATCGAAAACCTGGTCCATGGTTTATTTTCTTGAACGATAACCTACTGCAAGTGTCTGACTTGGATTAGTTTGTATTCCCGCAGATGCAATTACACCAGGATCTAGCAATATACGGCCAGCCAGAGATTTTAGGTCATGCAAGCAGGCATACATTTACAAAAGGTCGTGAGTAGTATGCCACATATTTAACAGTTTATTTCGGAAAATACACAGCAATCACGTTGGCACTCCCTTTCCCCCTCTGCGTTACATTTATGCTTCCATGCAAGTGGCGAAATAAATGAATAAATGAATAAATGTGTGTGAAATTCTTGGCTGTTTGCCTTGTGAGCAAGTCCACTCCCTAAGTAAATAAAAGAAACAGGACAAACAAATTGTTGCAAGGTACTTCAAAAACTTTGGCTAAAATATAGCGACTGTGAACAACCCCCTAATATTTTTCTGCTCGATTTCTACTTAGAATACTGTATTTTTCATTTTGAAACAACAATTGACTATTTCTAAAACAACTTTACTGTTTTTTTGTACTCAGAACTACGCGTTGAGTAAAGCCGGCTTAACCGATATTCTTAACCTCGACATTGCTAATGATGGCCGTGCAATTGTAATAACTTAACTGTGGATGCTTCACTTTGGGTTAATTTCCACTTTACGTGGCTGCGTTTATGCTAGGACTGAGCAACATGAGCGCAGCCAGAGGCTTTAGGTCATAAAAATAGGCATACGATTCCAAAAAGTCGAAAGCAGTTGGCCTAATATTAAACAGGTCTTTTCCAAAAATACCTATCAACCATTTCGGCGCCCCCTTTCTCCCACTTAATTTTTAAATTATGCTTCCATGCACTTCATAAAATTAAAGAATAAAACTTTTTGAAATCTTTGGCAACACGTAGGTAGAAACAACACAATGTAAATTTAGGCGATGCCCTAGCTTCGTATAACTAGAAAACGTCAGCTACGGACAAGAGCATGATAGTTATAATCAGTTGGGCATTTGGAAACAATTTCCTTTTTTCAGGGATGGAATAGATAAAGCTTTAAGTGAAATCAATCATATTGTCGAGCTGTCTTGCAACATAAGTGAGCACTATCTTATTTGAGGGAAAGGGGCGAGAGGAAAGTAGAGCATTAAGGGTGACAAACTTAACAAAAATGAGAATCTCGCCACTATTAGTTCCCAAAGAAGCATGAATATCTTATCATCCATTGTCCGGCATTTCGCTTTTCTAAATATGGTAACCCTATCTATGGACTATGTCTGGTTTATTCTATTTTCATGAATTAAAATGTATGAGGTTGGCACACTGAACGATTTCAAAACTTAAGTCGGCACACAGTTAGCAAAAGCTTGCCGACCCCTGATCTAAGGTACCCCTTGAAAAGTCCAAATGTACCCCAGTTTGGGAACCCCTGCTCTAAATCCTATTTTAAAAATTGATGCTATTATTGTTTTATTTTGAGTTTTTCTTAAGCTTGGCATTTTGTTACAATTAACTTTGCCCCTTATTTAGACCTCACTACTTTTAAATCCAGATCAACGTTTCATATCGATGCCAATGGTCTAACAATTACAAATATCAGTAATGGGCTTTACTGTTTATGTTCCTTGTCACAATGATAGTGGATCACTTTGTTGCCGGCTGTTATAGTTCTTACTATACAACTGCAAGCATTGTGATGTCAAGTAAGATCATGACTAGGGCCCGCTGAAGTCAATAAAGTCAAAATTTTTTCACGACCTTGTTACATAATCAAACGTCTACTAACGTTCGTTTCAGGTCTTCAGGAGTCTGTTTTGGTACATTTTATAAGTCAAAATAAAGTCAAAATTTTGCATAAAGTCAAAACTTATCAAAATTCTCTTCATCAAAAATTTCCTTACAAAAACGAACAAATTTAGATTTTTTTCAATTTTTCAGCTGCTATTAAAATTTTATGCGCAGTTTTATTTCATTTTAAACTTCTCAAATAGTTGCAATGGTAAAAATGCCTGCGTTAATTGACAAGGAAATAGCACTTATTATGCATCAAATCGTCATTGTTCATGCATAAACACATAATTGTTAGACAATTAATCTATTCCTATACAACCTTTGCGCTCTTTACACATGGTCTTTTTAAGTCGTAGCTTGCAAAGCAAAGAATGCCTAAACAAGCCAATTCTTCTACACCGAAAGTTAGGCATATTTGCTAGGAATATCCGGATGAGTTTTCGGCAACTCCTGCCCGCGACTTGCGATGCAACCTTTGCGACGTGTTAGTCAAATGCGACAAAAAGTTTTTTGTGGAAAGCCACCGAAAAAGTAAGCAACAACAAAGAAAATTGGAGACAAAGAGCAAATATCAAAGTAAGCAAACCGTTTTACAACTCGATCAAGTAAACTTCAAGGAACAGCTTGTCTCTTCATTCTTAGCTGCAGATATCCCACTTCATAAACTAAACTATCCTTCTTTAAAGTCTCTGTTTGCTACAATGGGAAAAGTATTGCCTTCGGAGACTGCAGCCCGGGCATGTGTTGCTAAATTAGCATCCCAAAAAGAAGAACAAATTCAAGAATTACTTCGTGACAAGAACATTTTTTAATTGTGGATGAAGCAGAGATTGCTAAACAAAAGTATATTAGTGTGCCTGTGGGCAGCTTAGATGCCCCAAATCAGACATTTCTCGTTGATTGCCATCCACTTGACAGCGGTAGCAATGTTGATAGCAGTATTATTCTGCACACTGTGGATGACATATCGCGACAACTTGAAATAAAACGCGAGAATTTTTCATTGTTCTTGACTGATGCTGCTTGGTACATGTCTTTGGCTTGAAAGACATTAAAGGAATTATACCCTTCTTTGATGCATGTCACCTGCGTTGCGCACTTACTACATAATTGCGCTATGCGTGTGCGTGCTCATTTTAAAAATATTGATGAAGTAATAGCAACAATCAATGCAGCAACAATCAAAAACAAAGATCGCAAGAAAGATTTTCATGATGCTGGTCTGCCATCTCCTCCTGACCCTGTAATTACAAGATGGGCAACTTGGCTTAGAGCTGCCTTGTATTACAGTGAGAACCTTCCAGCTGTTCGTACCATTGTCAACAATTGGACAAGTGCAGGCCTCTTAGTCAGCAGAGCAAAAGACGCTATCAATGTGGAAGATTTGGTGCCGGACTTGGGTAAAATAAATCAATACCGGAATCTAGCAGCCAACGTAGAGTTCTTAGAAGGAAGTGCCTGCACCATTACCGAAGCATACGGACTGCTGAAGAATATGCAATTTGATGATGATCCGTGCACAATTAAAAATTACATTAAAAAACGACTATCCAACTCTGATTTAGAAACAATAATAAACTGTACCAACTTGACAATTGACCCAACAAGCTACGCACTATTGCAAAAAGCCCAGCCAACCTCTGCTGTTGTTGAGAGGTCGTTTTCTATGCTCAGTAAATTACTGAGAAAAGACAGAAATTTTGATGTTAAGAACGTAAAAAAATATATGATGCTGTATTACAATAAAAAGTCCTGGTGATTATACTGTGTGGCTTTCGTTAAAAACATCATAGACAGACTGTTAATGTACAGTACAGTTGCGATAACAACGCATTTTTTGTATTACACACTAATTGATACCGGTACACACAATGGCTCGTTATCCTAGGTTTAGACGTCATGCGTCGTTTTGTTGCATTAGCTTGAAGACTGAGTGATTGAGAAAATGTTTAAAGTAGGGTACCTTCTTCTTTAAAAACTTTTGTAAATTGCGGATTATAAAAGATTTTGAATCAAAAATATACAACAAGACATAAATAATAGGCGAAAGCGGTTAGGTCAAAATAAAGTCAAAATTTTGCTAAAATAAAGTCAAAAATATATTTTTTTAGGTCACACAAAATGGCCCTAATCATGACCTAACAGTGCGTTTTAAAAGAATTCAAGAAAAAAGAAGCTTAAAAACACCTAAATAAATAATTGCTTACTGCTCCTAGATAGAGCGTAAGATGTTATAGAATTGCTTTTAGCAAAAATTAACGTTTCTTGAAGCACATCGATTAAAAACATTATGGGCGGGTGTGCAAAGCCACCTCATCTCTTCCACGTTTATCGCTGACAACGTCTCATTTGCCCTGTTTTCACTATAGGCGTTCTCAAAATAAAGAGACTTTGGTCCGCTAAGTTTAGCAAGTGCTTGAAAGTACATCAAAGTTGTGGAAGGTCGTCAAGGTAATTCATGTCTATTTTCAGGATAAAGCCATTAAATATTAAGAGCGCTACTTACAATGTTGTCGTTATTCCAGGCGAATTAGTATAAGCTAACGCCTCTGACTGCGCGCATGTAGCTTGGTCCAGGCATAAACGCAGCCATACAAAGAGCAAACTAACCGGAAATGAAGTGCTCGCAGTTAAGTTATTACAATAGCAGAAGCCCCATTAATGATGTCGAGGTTAAAAATATCAAATCAGCTGGGTGCGCCAGCTTCACCCAAATGCAAAAAAAAACTTCTTCAACATATCCAGCTACTTACATTTACTTGATAAGTAGCTCGACACTAATATTTTGTTGCAAAGATTCAACAGGACCACCTTTATTCCCCTCATCTTTTTCTTGGGGGATCACCAACTTTTATGCTTGGAGTTGACTTTCTATTAAAATTTTTGGAGACTTCATTTTTGGATGAATGTTTTTGACTATTTTGATGAAAAATGTCACAGATCCATGCAATCGAGAAAAAATAGACAAATGTAGCAAAGGAGTTGATTTTTGTAGAAATTGCAATTTTGGGAAGAGCAGGCACCAAAGTTTTGTCTGGTTTTAACCAGTAAGCTACATTTCATAAACGTTTGAAAATTTCATTTTTTGATGAATGTTTTTGAAAACGTTGAGAGATAGTGCTAAAGAACCATGCTTGTGAGGAAAAGTAATCAAGTTGTATCAAAAAACTAACTTTTTCCAATAATTGCAAGTTTGTTAAGTGTAGTAGAATAATTGTTCAACCAAAAATGAAACATGATGTGTGGAAACTAATTTCTGATCAGCCATTATAAACTAAATCTTCCCCTTAACTAATTAGAGTCACACATTGCCGGAAAGCAAATTTTCTAAGATTTGAAAACACAGTAATTTTTAGTACTTTATTATAACTTTATGTATCGAACTTATCTGTTTTTACTCAGCTTACCGCATTTGGGGATGGGTAAAAAGCTACATCACAAGTTCTATAGTTCAGTTTTTTTAGTATAAAAACTAACGTCAAAAGTACATATTATACAGTATATTAGAATTGGCTTGAAATAATCTTTAATTTCTTGAGGAAATTTTGAAAATCGATTGAGAAATGAGGTCACAAATCAGTTTTTAAGTGAACTGGTTTTGCAAAATGGGTGCAATTTTAGAAAAACTGATCATATTATGATCTTTGGTAGCGAAAGATTGTGTTAAAATAGTACCAGACACATCACGACATGATAAAGCGGGTTGTATGTGTGCCAGCAAAAAAGACAAAGAGCATGCTGAGAAGGCTTAACTCTTTCGCACCCGCGATCATCGATTGATGATCTCGTGTTTTCAGTGTTTACCTCAAATTTTTTAAATTGAGTTACAAAATTAGTTTAATAAAAAATCAATTTGTGACTTTATTTTTCATCCGATTTTCATACAATTTTCAAAAGATCACGCTCATTTCCTCACGCATCCAAAGATGCATAATTTGTGCCCTAATTCTTAGATTTTTATACCCAAAAACGGTTAAAATGACCAAGAACCCAGTTGCAGACGACAAAATCGGCCAAATTCTCAGTACGTGCCAACTACACTAAAATCAAATTGAGATTACATCTTTACCACAACACCAAACCCTTCATCATTAACACAGTCTGAAAACTACTCATTTGAGGCATCATTTGACAAAATTTCAAGCGATAATAATAAATTTTACGTTTTTGAATTTCCAAATTTTTAGGGGTCTCAACCCCCCCCAAACAAATTTGAATGATAAGTAGATAAAAGTAAATTTAGTGCGTAATAAATATGATATGTTGCTAAATACCGGTTACATTTGAAAGCTTAGGAAATTTGCTTTCCAGCAATATAGAACTTTAAGTAGTTTAGACTAAGTGGTATATGATATTTACTGATCAAAAATGAGTACTGTACATCATATCAGTTCAAAACCCCAAAAATTTTTTGACTTACCTTCACTAAATTATAGTTTTTACAAAAACTACACCCTATAAAAACATAAAATAAATTGCAAATATTTCACCACTAAAGTTGTCATTTCGCATCAAGTTTCCAAGGAGACAAAGACTGAAATACAAGTTTAAAAGCTAGCAGAAATTTGGCTTCTCTAAATCAAAGTTTGCTGTATCCCCCTTGTTTCTCAAGAAATGGGAAGGGTGTAAAAAAGCTTCTGCTTCATTGTCAGTGACAGCATATTCTATTTAAACTTGATGTTTTCTGAATCTTGAACGAAATCCCTGTTCAAAAATACCTAATGTTACATGGTTTAGGCTAACCTCTAGCAGATAATGACTGATCATATTTTAGGTACTGAATTTAACTACCAAAATTTGGTACCGGTCGGTACTGGTCAAAAAAAGGTCATTTGCCTCAGAAAATTGCAAATTGTAGAAAACCTAGGCTCTTAGGTAAGTTTTGAGTGATGTGCCTTGAAAGCTTATTTCCTTAGCGTCCTTTTGCGACCATTTCTAAAGAAATTGTTAGAAAATAAAATCTGTAGTGATCTTTGAGGTGAGGGTACTACTTTAATTTCGAAGACAACTCAGCCCCAGTTCGGAGGGTTAATTTGCATATTCAAAAAAAAATTTTTTTTTGTTTTTATTATATTTGAAATCCTCAAGAAATGTAGATTTCAACGATATTTAACACTTAATGTAAAAGTAGACAGATGAGTAATGATTTACAAACAAACTTAGGATATTTTATGATGATTAATTATGATTGATTATGACAAATTATGACAGTTTTTCGCACTGCCACCTCATGGAGATTTTTTTCGCTATTCACGCGGGAGCAAAAGAGTTAATAAAGAATTGCTCGTTGCATAGTCAAATGAGTTTTAATAGTTTTAAAGTTGTTTTCATCGAAAGCAGCCTACAAAAATATTTCCTGAAAAGGCATTTAATAGCGTTTCTGCGATCATTAGTTTTTGAGAAAGCGCAAAGAATAAATTATACAATTATGTGTTAATTGTGATGTCATTTTAGAGCCCAAAAAATGAAATTTTTTGTAATTTGGTAAGTCGGAAGCTGGCTTTCGTTTGAGCAAAGAGCGGTTGTCCTCTGTTGGGAAATAAAAATTTCAAAAATTATTATCTTTGATTATGACGTCATCATGACGTCACGAATCCCCTTATGACACTCTCCCCAGGGTGATCATCGATCGTGCCAAGTTTGATTTTTGTATATCTAGTACAAGGGTCGGCAACCTTTTACCGTCAAAGAGCCATTTGGACCCGTTTACCACAGCAAGGAGACCGATGAGAGCCAGAATAATTCTACGGAGCATAGGTCATAAGTGTTTTCCAAAAAAAAAAAAAATGGTCTTCACCTGTAGTTAGCAAAAGAGCCGCAGATGGGAGGCAAAAGAGCCACATGCGGCTCCGGAGCCGCGGGTTGCCGACCTCTCATCTAGTAGTTTCGGAGGAGTTTAAGCGTACGTAAATAGAGAAAGAATCGCGCTGTATATATAGGCCTACATAAATATATATATAAACAAACAATATTTACGGATTTCAAATTGGTGAGTTTCACGGTTTAAAGTTGAGAATGAGATACAACACGTAGGCTATCATCACTGGCATCGACCTTCGACCATGAGAATAACATGCATGCATACAAAAAACACCACAATATACATGCATGCATACAAAAACACTTGTTTGTTCAAAATGCAGACTAAATAGATCTTACAGTCAAAGTGAAAACTTAAGCCGTCGTGTTGACGTTGCTGCAAATTTGCCTATAACATTTAAATAACAAAACAATGCTTTCAATATACTTGCAAAATCACTTAAGACTATCTCCTGTCATAGTAGATCGAATAGCTGTCAATTTTTTTTCTACCTTAAAAAGCACTCTTCGGCTTGTGCTGTTGTGACAGTAGGAGTGGCTGGTATATACAAAAGTTTTGAAATGTTTGGACATAGATCGCCACAATGATCGAATGCCGAAATAGCCGACCTGATCCGATTCCTTTTCGTTTTCCCACTTTGTTTTCCGAAGGGAAAATTCGGACTGTATCAGGGCTTCAGGATCACAAAGAAAGTTTTGATGTAATTGGACAACGGGCAAAGTTTTCTTCCCACGAGATGGAATTGTCAGATGCCAAATGACTTGGAACGACTTTTACCAAGCAAACAATACGTTGCTGATGTGGTCCAAATCTGAGCTTTAAATCTTGCACCACAGCATCAATTGCTGAATGATAAAAATTGATGCTGTAATAACCTTTCGGGTCTCCTTTTTTTGCTTGGGCCGCTGGTCTGTTTCGAAAAAATCCTGATGGAGTGCGGGGTAGGAGCATGGGCATGGCCTCCTAGCTCCTCCCCTCCGCCGGTTGCGTCCCTGCAAAAAATATAATTGATATTGTCAATATTGAGGCTATATAGCTTTCTGTAAATAATAATTGAATATAAACTTATTTTCTTTTTACAAATATCACTTTAAAAATCTTGTTGGTGGTACAGAATTTTAATATGGCTTTGAAAAAAGCTGTTTGAGCCATAAGCTTTTCGTGACGCTCTCATCAGTGGCGGTATCGCGTCAAAAGGGAAGATCTAGAGTGAATAAGTCTTTTATGTGAATAAATCTACTCTATAGATCTAGAGTGAATAATGGATCAAGAAGATATTACTGGACAATGGTTATCCTAAAAACATCATCAACACTCAGATCACCAAGAAAATTGCTCAGTTCTCCACCCTTAAGCGATTTGGCCCAGAAAAGTGTCCTGTGTACTTGAGGGTCCTTTGGATTGGTAAGCCATCTACAAACTTAAAAAAAGAAGTCAAAACCGCCGTGGAAAGCTGCTATGGTTCCGTCAGCACCCGCTTGGTCTTTACTTCTAAGCGCATGCTGTCTGTGGCCAGCAAGGATGTTCTACCTGCCATTCAGAAAAGTTTTGTCATATATGAATACAAGTGCCACTGTGATAGTCGGTACGTAGGGCGAACATCTCAACGACTACAGGATCGCATCAAGCAACATATTCCGCAATGGTTAAGACAGCAATTGACTCGTCCACGCCGATCTCAACCACACAGATCGTGCAAACGAACCGACACCAAACCGGATTGTGACTCCGCCATTGGTCAGCATCTTTTAGATAATGATCGATGCGCATTAAACTATGATGATAAGCGGTTTTCAATCCTCGCCGCAGCGCGCACCTCTTTCCATCTTAATCTTTTAGAGGCTACTTATATCAAGACCCGACGCCCGGTGTTATGCAGACAGAAAGAGTTTGTTTACACTCTCAAACTCTTTCGATAATCGTGGCATTTGGCCTCCTGCTGCGCCTTCTCTAACTTTCGCAATTGCGACATCTTTCTTTCGCGCGCTTTGCAATACAAACGCTATCATTGGCTTGTCTTGATTACGTAACATCCAAATTATTCACACAAAAGACTTATTCACTCTAGATCTTCCCTTTTGACGCGATACCGCCACTGATGAGAGCGTCACGAAAAGCTTATGGCTCAAACAGCTTTTTTCAAAGCTATATTAAAATATCATTTTGGTGAGATTAAATTTAAATCATCCAAAAAACTAATGTGAATTAGGTAACATGACTAAGCTGCCCGGTATGGTTATATTAAACAAAACGCAAAACAGTTTCGCTGGCAAAACTTGGGTTTTCTTTCTTGTGAATAAAGTTTTAATTACGTAGGCTACTTTGATTTCTCAGAGCTCGAGTCATTCAAATAGATAGTTTAAAATTTACGGCTGGAATTGCAGTCTTAGTAAATATAATCGACTGATAATGATGGGATTTTACTTCATCAGATCTACTATAAATCAAACAAAAGCATTCATAGCATTACTATGCTGGACAAGAAGGCAAATTGGCAAAGAAAGAGTGCAGTAAGAATATGACACAATCCTAAAAAATTATTTATCTCTAGTCAAGTATAAAATTGAAATTTTCTCCTGAAATTTAAAAATTGCTCTTTAGGGAGAAATTTCTCCTACATGAGGAACCACCGCTTTGATATAATGTGAGTCAAGCTTCAGCGACTGGTTTTCTCCTACGAACCTTTTTTCTGTGAAAGCGATTGCAGTAGCTGAAATGAAACTTGTTCACGTAAAAATGGAACGCTGACACACTGTCCATAATTTACTATAGTACTCTTGGCAAGTCAGCACCATTACTATGTATCGTTAATGATTCTTTTAGTTTTACAAATTATGTTTTGAAGTTAAGCTCTTTGCTTGCTAACTGTTGTAGATATGGCTGGATTGCGAAAATTGATTAAAAAAGCGCTTACAAGCACCCTACTTCTCTGCGCTCATTAATTTGAGAGTGGCATAGATATAGCCTGCGAGGTAATAAAACCAGTTTACAAAACTGCAGGTGTTCTAAACAATACAAATGAAGACTGACAATGACAATTAACGAGTTAGTATTTCTAACGCGGTTGACTAAAATAGTTTACTAAAGTTCTTTTAGGGCCCGTTTTTACTGAAGCCTCTGAGCAAGTGCCCCAGTTGGCTCTTTGGTAAATGCGGCCCTGCACGTTCCGCACTAAATTGAATTCAACAGAACGCGATGAAAGCGAAAGCTTGTGCCACACATACAACACGAAATAAACGAAGAGTTTGGAAACTCCAAAATTTGAGTCAGAAGCCACTTTTTCATTCCGTTGCGGTCGGTACTTTAATTGAAAGCTACGGTATGAAATCGAACAGCATGTCTGTCGCATGAAACAAAACGCTCTGATTGTCGCTGCGAGTTTCAACTATAAGCTTGAGACTTATTCCGCTGCTCCCAGTTAGCGATAAAATTTACACCGCACTTTTATTTTCCAAACGCTCAGAGCAGTGACCGTAGTGCCAGCTTTACAGGGCGATCGCCCGAATCTGTTTCGAGGTTTCCGTTTTCATCATTTTGCTTGAATTGCTTGATATCACTTTCAATAAATCTGCTACTTGCTAGAATTTCTCAAGCACTGGAAATTATGGTAAGTGCAATGCTATGTCTATTGTGCGATTCCATGGCAGTGCATAACGTCGAGCTAATAAAGAAAAAAACAAAGCCAAGCAATCACCTGCTCACCCAATTACTTGAAATGTCTAATTCCACAGCACTCTTCAGAAAATGAAGAGAATCAAGAAGAGGAAAGATGAAGAGAAAACGCTTCAGCCGACGATCATTCACATCATCTCGACGGAATATTGGGTAAAGTTTTCGAGAACCAGCAATAATCGCCTTTCGAATAAACCTCGCTGACTACGAAATCACATCTGCGCAAAGTTGACGAGTCTATGACCAAAACAGATTATGATAAAATAAATCTTTTTATTTACACTTCTTTTAACAATTATTTTAAACACGCTATCTTTTACATCTCATCGCTAGATGTCAGTACTGTGCGAGTTACTGTGTCAGGCACAATGAATCGAGAAACTTAAAACATGGTTTGCATCTCAGTTGATCTTTTCAAATCAAGCAGTGAGTTCGATTATCCTCTCTTGGAATAGACTTTGGTTCTCTCCAAAAAATCTTAAATTGAAAATAATTTATTTTTTAATAAAGACTTGAAATGGGGACAAAGTTTGAGTGTTTGCTTATCATCAAAACATAATACTGTGGGCAATGGGGTATTTAGATTTTTTTACGGAGATAAACTTTTTAAAGCTGAGAACGTTGTCCAGTTTTATCTCCAAGAAAATATAAAGATCTTTTTTTTTCAACGTGAGAATTTTGCCAATTTTGATTTCCAAACACATATGATGATGCCTTTTTTCTTTTCCCATTTTTTGCAACTATCATACTGTTTGGGGACCATCACCAACTTTTATTTTGCCAAAATACGCCTTCGGCCGTGGCGTTTACCAAATTATGTTTCATGTGGCGAACAGTGCCTGTCGCTTCTTCACCCGCCTAGTCAAATGTAACAATTAAGCATAATTAACATTTCACTTGATTTCAATAATAAATATTTTGCTTCAGTTGCATATTTCGAATAATTTTTGATGAATGCAGTCTGCATGGGAGCGGAAACGTCCAATTAAATACTTCTGCACTACGTACCGTGAGCAATTTGCACGAAGTACATTACTAGACAGCCGGCTGAAACTTAGGTCATTGCTCAAAAATTTAAGGTTGGTTGAACGAATATCAACTGGATTAGCCAGCAGTTATTGCTTTAGGCTTTGTTTTTTTTGAAGCTTACAACAAACTAAAGAGTGTAGTTAAATAAACGCAGCACGTTTTATATCTTTAGAGAAGATATCAAAATAGTTTTTGCTTAAAAACAGAAACATTTCCATCTATTACGAGAAATTTTTTAAATTGGGCAAAACTTTTTAGAAAATCTTTTCAAAGCTACAAGAAAAATAAGTAAAATAGTGTAGAGTTCCTATATGCACCAATGTAGAGTTTCAAATTAGTTTCAAATTAGATTCTCTCGTCGTGAGTTCATGCTCCCTGTGAATTCTTCTTTTTCCGTCAGAAAGCCCATGCCTGACACCTCTACAGGGACATAACACAACATTCTAAACATCAGTTACTTTATTACTAAAAACTATCACCATATTCCACAAAGTCTATTTTTGAAGAGAGACAAAAAAAAATAATCACGTGGTTTTTAGAAAAACTAAAGATTAGGATGAAATCGATAATTTATTTAATTTTAATTAATTATTTTCAATAATTGATTGGGGACAGAAATGTCGCTACATAAATTCACCTGCCCCCTTTGAAAAATTTTGAGAGAGGTTAACAATGAAGAGCCGAACGATTTAAATACACTAAAAATGACTTCTATAAAAATTTTACGTAAATTGTGGTTACCGGTATACAAATGTTACTGTATAAGTTAAGCAAACCGCAATGAAGACGCAGTGAGTTAAAAGATTACATAATTACAGTAATACAAGTGATTGACTTAGCTGGACTGCAATTAAGTCACGGATATGGTACGAAATTTGTTTGTGTTTGAGAAAAAGTAGAAATTGTAACATCACAAATGAGATATTGATGAATGACCACGATGAAGTCGCGGATAAGTAACAAGTTTTGCAAAGCAAAAATTGCAATAGTACAAACACGAGGATGATTGACCACGATAGACGCGGATAAAATAACAACAAGGTCTCATAAAGCAGAGGTTGAAATAGTACACACACAAAAAGGTTGACCACGATGAAGTCGTGGATTAAGTGACAAAATGTGAAAATGCGTCTCTACAATCAAGGCAACAATTGTATTAAAAGTGCAAAATGCTTATTTTTTTTTTTAAAGTAAAAATTGTGATTTATAGGCAGACTTAAACTACAGACAAGTTTAAGCAAAATTGAAATCAGTCACAATTACGACGTAATAGTAATACAGTTGAGAAAGGTTTTAAAAATACAATACTACGTACAGCACACTTTAATTACATTATATACACTACAAAAATAAGAAACACGCTCAAAAGGTAAACGTAACATTACAGTTTAACTTCTTAGCAATAGTAATCGTTCAAGTAAGCAGGTCGGTGAACATTTCTTTTACCTAACCTGTGTAAATCAGGCGAAGCACTGGTAATTGGCAAACAATTCAAATTAACACGAGAAGTTAGGTAATCTTCAAGCAAAAATGCAGCTTTTATCCTGTCAACAGACACAGTATAATGACGATCATTGCGCATTACAACAAATGTTTTCTTACCACGTTCTAAAACAGCGTAAGGTCCTGTCCAAGGTTGATCTAAAGGCCCAGTGTGTGCATCATTTTTTATAAAAACGTGGGAGCATGTGTCAAGCTTTTTATCAATGTATATTGAACGTGATGTGGGTATGCGTGGTAAAATGTAGTTGAAATTGTGTAAATATGCTTTTTGCTGTTCACGATACATAGAAAAATCGGAGAAAGGCATAGATTGAAAATCAAAGAATTGACTTGGTAAGTGTAAGTTCATGCCATACACCATTTCACAAGCAGTAGAACCCAAATCTTCACGAACCACAGAACGCAAACCTAGCAAAACAGTGGGTAATACATCCATCCAATTTTCTCCAGCAAGCTGAGCTTTTAAAGCTGTTTTTAAAGTTCTATTCACGCGTTCAATTGCACCGTTTGAGGACGGGTGATAAGCTGTGGTAGTCTTATGTATGCAATCCAAATACTGCACAAATTCAGACCATTCTTTTGAAGTAAAGCAAGTGCCTCGATCACTCACAATAGTTGCTGGAACCCCATAATTTGCAATCCAATGAAAGATGAAGCAGTCAATAACTGTAGAAGTCTTAGTATCAGTCAAAGGGGCTGCCATAAACCAACGAGAAAAACGATCAATAGCAACTAACAAGTACTTATAGCCTCTAGATGCTACCAAAGGCCCAGTAATATCAATATGAACATCAGCAAATTTTGTGCTAGAAGGCGGAAAAGGTTGAATTGGAGTTTTATTGTACGTGTGATTTTGCTGCGTTGACAGGCAAGGCAACTTTTAGTCCCAAGTGTGTAATCTTTTCGCATGCCTTTCCACACAAAACGTTCACTCAGCAGTTGTTGAGTAATTTTACCACCAGGGTGACTTAAATTATGAACAAGATCAAAGGCAATTTTCTTAAAACCAGCAGGACAAATTGGACGAGTTACATTTGGTTTTGAGTCATCACACCAAATATCGTGACCATTATAATGTTTATGCATGATTTTTAGAGAAGTGTCACTTTTAATCAATTCTTAAATTGATGCATCATGCTTTTGAGCCTCAGCAAATTGTGCCCAGTCTATGTGTTGTGCGTGGTGAAAAACAGCATTTACTTGCACGCGTGACAGTGTGTCAGCTACAATGTTTTCTGTTCCATGTATATGCTGCATGTCTGTGGTATATTCAGAAATAAATCAAAGGTGTCTAGCTTGTCTGGCATTGTTTCTAGGAGTATCAGATTGCATGGCTCGCTCCAAAGGTAAATGATCAACATATAAAGTGAAATCTCTACCCTGCAAAAAGTAATTAAAATGCTGAACAGCCAAATATGCTGCAAGGAGTTCTCTGTCAAATGTGGCATACTTCTGCTGGGTAGGTGACAGGGTTTTTGAAAAGTAGCCTAGGGGGCGCCAAATGTCATCAATTAGTTGCTGAAGAACTGCACCAACGGCTGTATCACTAGCATCACTTACTAATGTGGTTTTGGCATTATCACGAGGATGAGCAATAGCAACACTGTTAACAAGAGCTAATTTTGCACTTTCAAATGCTGTTTTAGCATCTTCTGTAAATTTAACTCGTGAATACTTTTTTTTACCTTGTAAAAGCTTGTGTAAAGGAGACAAAAGTTCAGCTATTTTTGGAATTGCACGACGGTAGTACTGCAAAACGCCTACAAAACTGCGCAATTGTTTAGTTGTTGATGGGAGGGGTAGCTTTTGGATAGCTTCTACTCGATCTGGTAAAGGTGAGCAACCATTTTCATTAACAAGAAAACCTAAAAATTTGACTTCTGATTTACCAAAGTGGCATTTCTTTGGATTCACTTTAAGCCCAAATTCATCTAGGCGACTGAAAAGCTGTTCAAGGTGAATCATGTGGTCAGCCTCATTTTTTGAAAAGACAATAATATCATCTACATAACAAAAATGGTTTCTTAACCCTCTAAGGGCTACATCCATGAGGCGCTGCCATTGTTGAGCTAATGTTTTTAAACCAAAAGGCATTGCTTTGAAAGCGAACAAACCCCAAGGTGTGATCACGCTTGTTTTATGTTTGTGATCAGGATGCATTGGTATTTGGTTAAATGCAGAGCGCATGTCAACAGTAGAGAAAACTGTAGAATGTTGTATTCTGTTAGTGAAATCTTGAATGTGTGGTAAATTGTATCGATCAGCTTTGATTTGTTTATTCAAAAGACGATAATCACCAACTAATCTGACCATGCCATCAGATTTAGGCACAACATGTAGAGGATTTGCCCATTCACTATCACTAGGTTCGATTAACCCCTTTTCAAGTTGAAGCTCAATCTCCTCTTTTATCTTTTGAGACATTTCTGGTGACCAACGCCAAGCTTTAGTCACAACAGGGCGATCTGTGGTGATGATGGTGGGCTGAATATTGTGTTTAGGTGCAACATTAAAATCAATGTCTTCTGTGATGCTTGGGAACTGTGATAACAATTTCATGTAATCTGATGTATGTATTTCTAAATCAGTTGATGTGGTAGGTGTGAAATCTGAAGCAACCACAGTGGAATTTGATGGCCAATGCTTGATAATGCAATTATTGTCAGAACTTGCTGGATTTGAAATTCGTCTGACAGTTATATCAAAATGTGCTAAAAAATCCCAGCCAAGATAAACATGTTGTACATCACACAAGCAAAAGGTCCATGACATAGGGCCAAAACCTATATCAACCTCTTTACAGACAGTGCCATAATACTTAACTGGATCTCTAGAAGCACTGTAATAACGGCTTTCAGAATCTGGGGGAGGATTTATTTTATCTTCAGCAGTAGCAGGCAAAAAACTGTGACAAGCTCCAGAGTCTAAAATAATTAGTTGACCTGAAATTTTATCAAGTACTTGTGGAAGACCTGACACTGGAAAAGAATGATTTAAGCGAATAGTATTGAAGGTTGATGCTTGTTGTTTAAATGTGCAACCAGGCATGCATTTAAGAGCATTTTCAAAATAGGTGGCATGGTACCAGCACCATCCTTGCTGATTAAAATTAACAGAATTAGGTGGTTTGTTTGACTAAGGTTGTGATTGTGAGTTTGAAAGTGAAGTGTTTTTGTGTTTGAAATGTGAATGTTGAGTATATGGTGAATGTTTGTTGTGGACTTGTCTGTAAGCATGTGATTGATTGTTGTGTGTAGGCTTGGACAAGACACTTTTGTTTTGAAGTTTTAAATTACTGACTTCAGTACACAGTTCCTGTAATTGTGAAGATATTTGCATTTGGAAATTGTTTTCACTAGTATTATTAGTTTTTAAACCATTTTCAGTGTGATTGATAGCACAGTCAGCTAAACGAACTCTATATTAGTTTTATCAAGCATGTTCAACATTGATACAGTATTTTGAGGCAATTTACTGCAAAAACAAGCAATAATTACTTCTTGTGCAGTTTGATCATTCAAATAAGTGGGTTTTGCTAATGTCAAAAGGCGGCGCATAAATTCACTAGGTTTTTCATTTGGGAGAATGTTAGCATTTTGTAAATCTATGACCCATTGCCAAGGGCACAGTTTATCAGTGTTTCCCAAAATAAGCTTTCGTAAGTTTGTATACGGGTTATCTTGAGTGGCACAATGACCAATGTCTGAGCCATATCGGCACTGCTGATCTTCAGACATAGCAGATATAAGAATGTAAAATTAAAGATTCTTGGAAAGAGGTGGAGGAAGAAAAACAAAGAGCGTCAGTATCACATGACCCTTGAAGAGGAGGTGAAACTTTTTTAAAAAACACCTGACCGAATGGAATGCAAAATTAGAGCTCACTGCAACAGTTTACTTTTAGGGCTCTTTTAATGAACTCGCACACAAACCTCCATCAGACTTTGCTGTTGTTGTGTCGTCAGCAGATGCCCAAACTATGTAGAGGCTCATTGCGATCTTTTTAATCATGACTGTGCAAAGTCAGTTTGATATTTCCCTTTTTACTTCTATTGCTGAGCGCCAAACAGAAGATCTGTGATTGTCATGTTTAATGTCTATGATTCGACTTGGGAATTGAAATCAGGTCTAGGTCTATCAGTTGCGAAGCGAGCATTCTGACAAACATTACGCAATTGAGCCAGTTTCGTTGATATTGAATCGACTGTAACGACAACCATGTTACAAAAATATTGAAAACAATGAACCGGATAAACTAGATATATCAAATGGAAACAAAACGGGCTCATCTGGCTCATAATTGATAAACACAAATAAACAAACAAGAATCAATATAACAATTTGACTTATTTCGATTAATTAGTCGCGCTATGTACGAAATAATTGAATTATAAATGGCGTTCAAGTTAACAAGTAATGACATGATTGTGCGCCACGTGATGTAACACATAGTTCAATTTTACACGCCTCTGCTGGTTGTGGCGTTAACGTAAACAAATGACGACAAGGGGAAGAAGGTCATTGTCAAAGGCGCAGTGACGTTTTTCTGCGGCCAGTATTTACTGAAAAGATAATTAATATTTTAACAGCGAATGCATTATTTATAGAGAGCAAGCTTTGTTTCGAAATAAGACAAAAGACCGACCATGCACTTTTTGATGACCTTATTATTACGTCATAAGAAAGATAAATTATACTAGGATTTATCAAAAATCAACTTAAAAAAGACTTTCACTTTCGGCAAGCAACTCAACTCCCAAACGAACTCATTGATCACAGAAAAGCGGGGTAACTTTTAGTTTGTGCAAAAACAACTTTTTCAGATCCGTTAGCAGTGCTGGAACCACAGGCCAAAATTTTCTATGCTTTCACAGTACATTTCTAGCATGAGCTATGGCGTCACTAGTTAGTCTTCCGCTTGGACAACACTTATTTTTTACCGGCGCTATGGTGTAGTGGTTAGATCGTCCGCTTGGCGGTCGGTAGACCAGGAGTTCATTCCCCAAGTTGAATCATACCAAAAGACTTTAAGAAATGGTATTCACGGCTTCCCTGCTTGGCGCTTAGCACAAAAGGGATGGTGTGGAGAACAAGCCGGTAAGCTTGCTTGTTGCGTCCTTGGGCAAGGCACTCAACGGGACGCCTCCATCTTTATGTGGCAGACAGGTGGCCTACCCGTACTTCACCGGGTTACAATTGTGAAGTTGCTCACCCAGCATGTCGTAAAAGGCGACTCTTGGGTATCCGCTAGTGGCAGTCCGCTTTGTTGGTGGTGGTGCTACCAGTCACTCACGAATGGTACAAAATAGGCTACTATCTTTTCCCTAGCCTAATTTCAATTAGGTTGATGGCATGAACCTAAATTGCCATTTGTGCCGTACCTCCATCCCAAGGAAGAAGAGGGGTAATCACAACAACAACACTATTTCAGGAGGTTATACTCTAACAATTTGCCCCCTAAAAACTAGTTTCTTCTTTGGTCAACGGTTGCTGAGAAGCAATTGGTAAAAATTTTGGGATGTTTCGTTTTAATGGCGCCTCAATTGACAGGGCAAACTGAGGAAATTCAATCAAGCAGAAGATCGAACTCAAGGTTCAATAATTGCCAGTCAGTACCTTTAATGAGATACTTTGCCAATATTTACGAACTTTTTTGTGAGATTAAAGTTCGCTAGTAACGATTAACGCTTTTAGAATCGTTGATAAAGGCGGCGAATTAACTTTTAACGATTTCTTTATTTACCAGTTGCCACTGTTTTTCTGCATGTAAGTAAAGTAACGAAATTGTATAAAGATTTGTTAATATGCCCTTCAAATTATGGCTTTGAAAGTAGGTGCTATTGCTGGAATTGCAGTGGCTAGTACATTGATTGCCTTGGTTATAATATGGATCGGTTACGTTATAATAAAAAAGAGAAGACGAACTGCTGAATATGTGGAAAGATGTGGACAACTTTGGCAAAAATACTCCAGCCGAAGTCGGCAAGGCTCCGACGTAGTGGCGAAATTCCCTTTCGCAGATCCAACCTACGTCAAAACGCCTCTTTCAGGACAACAGTTCACCAGCAGAGAGCTGAACCAAGGGAGCACAAAAGAATTTGTGCTTTTGCGAAAACAAAGCGGAACCTCAAACGAAGGTAAAGTTGGTACAGGTAGGGATGCAATAATGAATTGCGCAGAAAGAAAATTAGCCAAATTCAGAAAGTAAATATTTAACTTTTCTTTATGTATAGAAGAATCACTAAGTTTCACCGTGCTTAACAGCAAACTTGCCGGAGCCGCAATATTCCTATTTGTACAACCACAGAATAAACATTAAAACCACAACAGTCTGTTTCGCCTTGAGGCTCTGATTCACTGTGAATAAGACGCACCACCTAATGAGCCTCAAGGCGAAACTGACTGTTGCGGTTTTTATGTTTATTCTGTAGCTGTACAAATAGAAATAACTTTTTTTATGTAAATTTAAGCTTGTTTTCAAAAGCGTATTTGGATAATTGTTTGGGAGAAAAAAGGGAGGAAAAGTCCATTCTGATGAAACTTGACCAATTCTATGAAGGCGTCAAAAGCAGTGGCGGATCCATACGGAATGTTGGGAGATGCATTCCCTATCTCCACTAGCCTTTCCAAATCGTGCTTTCGTATACTTAAAAAATTTGTTTTTATCAGTTCTTAGTGGTTCAGCTCATAGGCTTTCAGTTCTTAGTGGTTCAGCTCATAGGCTTTACAATTAACATCAGTCCAGAGCGGATCTAACCTGGATGGAAGTGAAGCCCTCTAACCAGCTATTTCAATTTACGTTAAGATTTAACTTAAAACTACATGGAACTCCGACAAACGAATTGCCTACGGACCTCAGTCAAGTGGTCATGTTAGCGGGGCTGTCGCATTATCCATCAGTATTTACTTAGATTTGTGGTTAATGTATGCTTTCAACAGTCCACGGCCCATTTAATGACTAATTTCCTTTGTTGCTGTTCTTTCATTGTGTAAGACATACAAGGCAATATGCAGTAGTAATTTAACAGTTTCATCACTGCACTCCGTTGAACAACGTGTCAACGTGTCTGTTGAATCAATTAAGCTCTGGCATGGTTTGACAAAAGCTAAAAGCAAAATAATGTTTCACGAAAATTGATTTTTGATGCAAGAACGAAAATGCTGAATGATAAAACGGTCGATTTAGTGAGAGTCTATCGGGTTTTCAAACCCATTGAAAGGTGATCGCGGTCTGGAAAGAAGGGTGGTCTCATAATGAAAATAGAATTATGTTACTGAATGCTATGCTTTACTGATGCAAAGTACACGGAAACTTGATAAATTGGTCGTAATGACGGAGTGGTTTCGTTATCGAGGTAGCTTTCGACCGAGGTTGTACTACATTTCATGAGTTAAAATGTTTTCCGATTGCACGTATTCCTCTTAAAACACATCGAAAGTTTGCATAAATCGCTTTCCCTAGAACCGCTTTTGAATATATGATTTTGTTTTTATTTAGAAGCTACAAATGACTGCCGACATCCCCTCCAACGTTTCTTTTTAGTTATATTTACTTTTTAAATAAAATATGTTTGCGAGTATTGTGGTGTGCATGTATTCTCCAATCTACGTAATCAGCCCTTCGAATAAGTTATATGTTTTCATTAACTCAATTAGTTTGCAAATAGTAACGTTCAGATGTTTGTGTACACTCCCTTCGTCTGGACCTTTAACAGACCGTATTCTTTCCATGCATTTCCTTGCTAACAAACCGCAACTTCATTTGCATCTACCTCCCCCCCCTAAAAAGTAACCGGTATATTGGGTAATGAGCAACAAAACTAGTCATATTTTGACGTTATTGGTCACAGCCCTCCTTTTTTTTTTTGGTGCTATGCTCAACCCCTTCGCAACATTATTGATGTAGCACTCATCCCTCCAACAACATACTGACTTTGTTATCGTAGCTCAAAACAATTTTTTTCTAACTTCCAATTGATGCAATTACGTATAACACGAGAATTCAAAAGCATGCGGAAGACAGTTTTATTGCACGCAAAGCAAAAAACACAAACAGCCGTAATAGAGATTAGTTGTTCGGCTGGTTCGCTATTGCGAAAACACATCTTGTATTTATCCAAATGAAATAAATTTACGATCTGTTTTGTAATTTCGAAATTGTTGTGTAACGAAACACACAAGTTATAGTAGCTGTAATAAACACTGAGTGAAATTCATGAAAAAGAATCGTACTACCTTGTTCATTACGAAATACTCAATGCATACATAGTAAAATCTGCGACTTACTAGTTTCACCAATAAGAGGCTTATTAAACGATAAACATTCAAGTTAAGGCTTGTAAAATAATCCAATATAAAACACAAAATGCAATGCAATACCAACATCAAAGAGGTCTCATTTAGGGACACAATACAAATGATGGGATTAAATCACAATGGCATTCGCAAAACAGGCAAGACTTCTTCTTTATCATATCACAAAGGATTATCAATCGCCACGATTGTACTAGTTATGGCGATCTCTTGTTTAAGAATCAACAGGCTCATGGGCTTACCTATCGACCAATCCAAACATCAGAAACATTTATGAGAACAATCAAAACCAAATACATAATTTTGTAACGTATGATACATTTTGCAATGAATGATATGGTTTGATTCTTTTTCATAAATTTTTCTCATGGTTGGATATGTCGATAGGTGGGTCAATAAGTTTATAAATCCCTGAAATAATAGATTTCCTTAACTATTGCCGTTGTGGCGATTGGCTGACATTAGTCCAATAAACATTGTTTTTTATTTTATTAATACAATGAAGAGCAAAAATATAAAAATGAGGAGTGCAGTTTAAATCTACAGGGTTTAAATTAGTTCTTTAAATTCTACAACTTAGAATAGTAAAAAAAAAAATAAAAGATGTTGGGTTAGTTTATGCATGTATTCAAGATTTTTGTGTTGGAGGTGGGCATAGGTCAAATTTTACCTCAAAATGAAAACAAAAATTTCCTGCAGAGCCTAAGAATTTTTAAATTTATAGGATCTAACAGTTGAAATCCGTTCGGAATTACTTAGAATTACATGAATGAGACCAAGATTTCACCATACAATAGGTGTGACCCCCAAAAATCTCTGTAAACAAGGCCGCATTTAAGTAGGACAATTTGCTTCCGTGAGTTTGAGCCCACAAGAAAGGCAAGCCCCAAAAAATGATATATGCAGATGTGAGAAATCACCCAAAAACTCTCAGTATAAAATTAAGCGCAATGCCACGCGAAGTTTTGCACAACGGCCCAGGCCAATTTCTCAAACAATTTACCCTACATAAAATCCCATCTCTAAAGCAAGCAGATTTTGCATATTTGTTGAAGTGATGCCCTAAATACGGTTTTGATTTGTGATTTTTTTGAGAGTTGGTAAAATTTCCTGCCCCTTAATCGCGATTTAATCCTTTGATCGGTAGCAAAATGAGACTACAATCATTTGGATTACAGATGATGAACGACGTCCGTTCGTGTCAATGCAGACTCCCATAGATCCTGAGGATCTGGATCCTCGTCATTACTCTTATGGAACGGATCAACAGGTTGGTGCTGTGCAAAGAGAGATTTAGTGGCGGCTGGTTCGCTGTGGTTTTGTTTTTTCGCTTTTTCGTTCTATTGGCAATGTTCAAAATGGCATAGTGTATTTTTTTGACGGCATGTAGTCATAACGTTTTTGGTATATCGTGCAACCTTTCTTCTCGTGTTTGCAATAGGCTACAAGAAGTTAGGTGCTCTCATAAAGTCTAATGCAACCCTAGTTTTTGCCCAGTCTATGCATGGGGTACAAACACATAGAGTGGCATCACAGCCTTCACACCTATTCTTATTGGCGTCCAAATTTACATGCACAATGACTTATGAATTGTTACTGAATGCCTGCATTCTACTCCAGTAGCCTACCTACCAATCTTCGTGGGCACACAGTCTGCCGAGCTCCTTCGCAATTTAGCAACACTTCGATTACGTTGGATAGCAAAAAATCCTGACCACTTGCTCTACTCAAAGCTCTACTCGTCGCTTTAAGAGATGTTCCGTTGACTGAAGTCAAGGCGTCTTTAAGTGCTAGCCTTTTTAATTGGTCATGGGGTTCGTAAGCAATTGACATATTACGCTAACCAACAACAAGAATAGATCTAAATTTTGTGCTTCGTCGGGTTAGATTAGAGCAGCAGCCCACCCAGCATTTTGCGAGAGGCGACTTTTAGCTTCCATCTATGGCCATCAGGACAGTCGCTTTTCCTTTGCCTGATCTATATTAGGTTTAAGGTCTAGACTGAGATATACAACTGTTTCATGCCATGCTCCATCCCAAGAAAAAAGAGTAAATACTGCGACATTGCTCATTGTACTCGGCCTCTGTAGCTTTATTTTACTCATCTTTAATGTTTTTTTCCTTGTCGATGGCAACTTGATCTTTGGTCTAAATTGCTGCGCTTGTGCGAAACCGAGTGTAAAAGGTTTGTTTGTGCAAGCTATTCAACAAGAATATAATGAAACGGATTTTTCCGATACATATTTTCGTCTCCGACTGCGCAAGTACCAGGCGAAACCGTGTTTGTTTGTTAAAAAACAAGAACAACGAAATATTTAATTGTGTTGTTTTTTTTTTGTAGCGGTACGTCGCGGGGATTGATCCCAGCCCAGACAGCGTCCACCCAGCTCAAGTTTATTTTTCTGTCGAGTACGATGACGTCACGAGCTCTCTGTTAGTTTTTGTTGAACAAGCAAAACATCTTCGACCAAACAGCTATGCAAGTGAGTTGCAACGCTCTGTCGAACTATCTGTTGTTCTATCGGTGGTCTTAGAGTCAGCCAAGGTGAGAAGGTTAAGCTAAACACAAGAGTTAAGCTACAAAGGAGATCATTATATTACATTGTTTTTTCTTTAACTCACTGGAAAACCTTTGCAACGACCTAGAGCAGGAATGGGCGGAAAGAAGACCTCAGCCCAATTACGGACTTCTCGGCATTTTTCGGCCGGTAGCTTACAATTGCGGGTGGCATGAGATGCAGGAGTCAGAATCTTGCTCCTGCAGCCGAGCACAAGCATAGACCAACCTGCTGCAGTACTGCGCCAACTACGTAGCATCGGTGTCACGAGGTAAAGGCATTTTTATGTCATCATTATACAATTTACAGCGTTAACATTTGTATGCTTCATAGTTTTCCCTCTTTTCGGTTAAAAAAAACAAGCATCTTACTTTTGATGGAATTTCGGGCGCTGATTACAAATTTGACATCATTTTTTTTCTCATGGCGTCATGTTTGTGCTCCAAGTCGCGCGTTTGCGTGTCTTTTAACGATTTTTTTAATACCGCATATAAAAAACTGCTTGTGATAGAAGCATGAAATTTGACATTTAAACATGAAGTTTATAAAAGCATCAAAACAATGAAGAATATGTAATTTTCTATACGTGTTCAAAAGGCAGTGAAATTGCATCTACTACCAAAAAAGGCCATTCAAAATAAATACTATTTAAGGACTTGGAACGAGTTTGTTTCAAATCACCAAATCTTTTTACATATTGTAAAAAATCAAGCATTTTAAAGTTTTATAGTCTACTTTCATTAGCTATTGGTCAGACGCTCATACTGATATTGATAAATGCTTCAACTGTATTTGCAGAAATATTGCTGTTTTAAAGACTTCATTTCTTGTTTCAGTCGGTATCTTTTTATCACATATTACTGCAGTTGCATCTTCTCATCCACACCATCTTGCCCAAACCCTCTTTTTATCTCACTTTTGCAATCACCAGCTTATTGGCCTACATTTGCAAAAATGCTTGAGCTCAATGTTACATTTTTGAAAAAAGAAGAGTTTTACAATATTTGCACAAGTGCTCAAATTTTGATGCAGTTCCTTTAGATGCCAATATAAAATGCAGTTCAAAATTACATTTTTCTTTAGCTACATGAAAATACAAATCCAAAACAAGAATGAGAGGACATTTATTTTACCCTGATCTGAAGACTAATCTTTAAAACTATGTTTTCCCTTGCTTCTTGCTGCCTTTAGAAAATTTGTATCATCTTTGATGTTCTTAACGAATTCCATCCAGCTATCTTTTATATTAAAATATATGAGAAGTTTGTTCTTAATTAATTCTTTAGAGCAGAGGTTCTCAAACTGTGCGTCGCGACGCCCCGGTGCGTCGTTTCAATTTTCCAAGGGCGTCGCAGAATAATTTGGTTTTGTCCTATTAAATCTAGGTTTTATTGCGCTAAAAGAACTCTGATCGTAGATTCCTTTTTTTTCTTCTGCTATTCATAATTGATTGTATTTTTACAATAGTGTTTTTAATACACTGTTGTAATTGTTGACTTGTTTTTCAAGAATCAAATTGCAGAAGTTTAACTCAATTTACAAAAATGTATGAAGAATAAAGCATAATAAATGCCAATAATTGGGCTTTTCCACTGATGTCTGTTGATTCGTCAGCTTGCATTGCAAATACTTTGGTTTGATCCTCTTAGAAAAAAATACGATATTTTTACATCCTTAGACATACTATACATCTTCGGCGAATGATATCATTTGACAAACAAACCTTTTTCATTTTTCCTCAACTTCAGTCCCAAACATTGTTTTCAAAATTGCACTAAAGACAGGAAAAATAACTCTCTCCACATTTGTGTGAGGCTTTGAGATTTTAGCTATTATCTCTGCTACCAGATAACTGGCCTGTTGAGATTTTCTAGAAACTTTGAAAATTTTGGTAAATGCCTGACTAATATTTCTAAATGTTTTTGTTCATCCAAAAGTCTCTTAAAGTACTTTCCCGCTTTGTCATAGAGTTAGCCATGCATTTTTGAAGAGTGTTTGTTCAATTTACTTGGTACCATAGCTTCGTTTGACAGCTTTTCAACACAGATAAGACAATTTGGTGCAGGTAAAGTTGATGTGCTTTGTCACCACATCAGGTAAAGCTGATATTCAAATAGCTGTCGCAATATAGACGAGTTTTTTGTTTTTTTTTAGTTGTACTTTCACTTCCAACAGCTGCAACTACGCTTTAATCATTATTGCTTAACTTTCTTTTTCTTCGTGATGAATCTCTCCATTATAACAATGTTAAATCAAATTTTTTAGTACATAGTGTTTAGTGTTGTGTTGTATTTGTGGTGTTTAGTATATTGCACTGCCTCTTTTTCTACCAAACCGTTCGCCTTATTCTTGCTGGAGTGAATTTCATTCGCAACCAGCATAAGCAACGTGGAGGTTGTACGACGCTTCCCCCATTGTGACATTTCGTACAATGCAATTTGTGACGTTATAATAACGTCACAATATGTACTAAAGCACAACTTTAGTACACGGTTGAGAACCACTGCTCTAGGGCGCCACTTTGCGGCAAGGACATGTGTTTAACTTCCTCAATTAAGAGCGCATCCAGTAAAAATATGCACAATTTTAAAATCAAAGTATGATTGATATACTTCGTCATTGCGATCAAAAATTTATATTATTAAAAAACATTTTTGTAAACATTGAGCCTAAAAGCGTGTGAATTGCGCCAAAGGTAGAGATATGACACAAATAATTTATCGTTGTGCAAACACTCAATGGTAGTTGTTGTTTCTTATGTAAATTTCAGAACAATCTGTTCCCCTTTTCTGGACGAAATTAAGAGTTTCGGTTTCCTTGGCGCAATTAGGTGGGCTATAAATATTGAGACTGAGCTCTGGCTTTTCATTCACATCTTTAACACGAGTCAGAATAAGAGTTGTAGATTTGCAATCTCGTCATTAAAACAAGATGGCTATAATTGGTTTTTGTTTGCTTGCTGTTAGTCTATTGGCAACAACTTCAGCAAATTCTTTGAGAAAGCAACGTTTATTTTCACCGGAGGGGTTGGAACAAATCCAACTACAATGGCGGGCTTACAGACGTAATTACGAGCAAGATGGGCGCGAACTACCTCCATGTGAACCGCATGACATCGCCGAAAGCTGTTGGAGAGCAACGAACTTGACGATTAACGAAAGCACCCCGATCAGATCGAGAAGTCTGTCTCCGTACGAGTACTGCAAAAGCGAAGACAATACAAGGTAAGGAATAGAATTATTCATCTTTGTCTTAAAAATGTAGTAATTAAAAAGAACATAACTTGACGTGTTGATAAAGTTTACTTTTATGATGAGCTTGCATTATAACTAAATTAACTTAGACAAATAACTGTAATTTCATAAGTACAAATCCTGTGCGTTTTACCCAAATATTTGCATTGTTTTAAAAAATCATTGGTGTTTATTTACATTTTGCAGAACCCGAAGACCCTTACTTCTTATAGCATTTGCTGAGGAAAAAGGGTTGAGATGATAGGCGTATTAAATCGGTTTCAAACAGCAAGAGAAAAAGGCCTAAGAGAAAATGATCTTTTTTCCGAAAAAACAAAAAAGCAATGATTCGTTCTTAACAATCGAGTTTAAAGCCTTATTTTTAAAAGCTATATTTAATTTGGTGCTACGCTAAAGCAAAAATGTAAACACCTGTTGTTGAGGCGTGGAAAAGAAAATAGTTAATACAGTTAAATATTGTCAAATAATAGGTGGCTCGTAAAACCGTTGCTTTGTTCACCTAGTTATTTGCAATAAACTCAAAGAAGCAAATGCTTTTGATATGAGAGAGCAAGACTCCAGCATAAAAAAAATGAAGCGTTTGCTCAAGTGATTTGATTGAATCAAAACTATAAACATAAAATGTTGTTTTTTAAAACGAGAAAGAAAACCGTTACAGTTTTTTGCACTATGTAGAAGTATCAGTGTAGTTTTGTCATGATAGGGAAAATCCAGTTTCTTATTTGTTCTTCCTACCACCTCTAAAGCTGTGCGCCAAGCAAGAGATTTGCAAACAACATTTTTTAAGACTCAGTTGCGACTCAACAAAGGCAATACCAAGTTTTTAAGGGAAATGCGAGGAGGTATTTACAGTACGGTAGATTGTAGAACTGAAATAATATGTAAACTGCCAAGCATAAAAATAGCAATGCAAACAATATCATAAAGCTCTACATACTATTACAAGACCTATGGACTTGATAAAAGAAGCAACGCCTGCTTCGCTACTATAAAATAAAATATTTCAACGTCACATTGTTCAATCTACTTCCTTCACTTTCCAGAGTTTTCTTATATACGTAGATGCCTAACGTGGTGTAAACAGCTTTACACAATCTCACCGCATTGAAGAGATAACTGTACTTAGCACTTAATAATTTTTTCTCTCAACTAAGATATGGTGGGCATTCTCGTAACCATGCTTTTATTCTTGGGCCTTTTCTATTTTCAAACTACGATTTATTCTAGTGCTGGCTACTCCAAAGCAAGTCTAAAAACATTGTTCTACGTAGAACGGTAAATGCATCCTCGCGATTGCAGGATATCAATGAACTAACTTATATTCCTAATTCCACTTTTGCATTGCAGATATCCATCCCTGTTCACGCAAACTAGATGCATGTGTACGCAGTGCTTCAACTACAGCCGATCTTTGCAAGACGACATACAGTTAAACTCCGTCTCCATTCAGGTTTCCATGCCAGTGGTTCGATTCACGGACAGCGTCTCCCTCTACAAGCAATGCAATGCTACAAATTGTCAGATCGAATTTATTGACGTCACTGTGGGTTGTCATTGTGTGATCAGGGATTAAACCAAATCCGCTGGTTCCAGCCTCATCACGGAAACCTTTCCTGTTTGTTTTTATTTTTATTTGTTTGTTTTTTGTTGAGAAACATTAAATTTAGGCCTATTTAATTACCATAAATAGAAAACAACATGAAGATATCATAGAAATGATAATAATGGCTTACGATCTTTGAGTTTATGATGCAATAATTTCTATTACTGTGCTTTCACTGTCTACTTTATAGCGTTTGTGATGTCACATACGCTATACTATGAAGACAAAAACGGAATCTTTAACTACACAATTCTTTTAAGCAATAGCTGCGCTACAAAGTTAGTCATTGAAACACAGTGAATAACAAAATCAATTCGAAATTGTCAAGCTAGCAAGAAATTTTGGCAGGGAGAGATGCAAGGTTTTTCATGGCGATTTGTTTTTGATAATACTTAGAAAGGTCACTAAATTTTGGGTAACAATTAAGAGTATTAGCCAAATTTTAAAGATATTTACTGAGGCTTAGCTGAAGTGATGACACTTTTGAAGGGATTTTTGGAATTCAGTCCAAAACAAAGCTCTGACAAATCGTTCTGGTGAACAATTTTCCCCTTTACATCTCTCCCCCCTGTAACTACGCTTAAGCAAGTTAGCCAGCCGCTTGCATTCCTTTAACTTTCCAATTATGCTCACCCTATGCTATAAATATTTATAATCTGCGAAACTACAAATATACAATTTTTGTAAATAGCAATCCCAACCTCTTATTGCTATACCGGTAAATTGCAACCACATAAATTACTGTGGTGATGCCATCACGTAAGCTAACGATAAACATAATTAGAATTACACTAAAGCAAAAAAATCTGGCGTTAGCTGCTCCAAGTTTTAAAGCTTGTTGAGAAGTTTTCTCAAATATTTGGATCATTGTTTTATGTCGAAGTGAAATCTTTACAGTTACCCACGGAACAATTTCTGCTTAAGCGTAGTTTTGAGTTACCATTACTGCTGTCTCAACCACTTGCACCGCAAACTGGCTGAGATCATGACTGTCGTTGAGAACCTTTATGTATAGCACAATCACATCGTTGTTTATTGTTATTGTGATATTGCTTGCCTACAAAGTAGCATTAGCTTTTTCAATACATATTTGATTGAACAAAAAAAATCACAGGAAGTGCATCAGCATACCAAGAACAAGAGAGGAAAAAGATTAAGACATAAATCCAATTTATTTCGCTGATGAGTCAAATGAGTCTCGAAGTTACTGCCAAGGCATTTATTGTGGAGAACACCCAGCTCAAATAAAGCTGTACAGCATTTGTTTCCGTTTTCCTAACCATATTTCTGAATAAGCTTTTGGTCTGCGAATATATTATGCAAGAGTTCGAAAACGCTATTCATCTTCCCCGGTTCGCATTTAGGTGGGTTGAGGCCGCGAGGAAAATTTATGTGTGGGGGCATTTTGCTAGGTCATCGATCCTGTAACAAACGTGTCCATCAAAATTGATTTCTATCAGTTTTTTCATAAGCTTGACCTGTGTTTATTCTGCTCTTTGACAGCCTGACTAGGTCTACTGAAGCTATAGTTCAATTTTATGAAGCTAGTGTGAGCCTACTTTAATGAGTTGAGTTCAGAACTGATTACTGAAGAAGCTCACCAGATAGACTCAGGCGTTGAAATCTCCGACCTCATAAACCAATTGCTCACACATCGAGCGCCTTGGTTCAATCGGCCATCGGCACAAACAACAGATGTTAATCAATTTCAAGCTATATCAACGCACGCTTACATCAACAAGCTCGATGCGAGGAGACATGCTAGCAGGCCCAGCTAAGTAGCCTAAGTGCCTTTATGACATTATAAGTCAATGATAGGAAACTGGTGTAAACCTACTTTTATAAGTTAATTCAATGAATGTAGATAAGCACTTAAAAGACTATCGCAATCTGTTAAAAATACCCCTTCCATGACCGTTACCAAGCAGTTGAAAAATACCGGTCTCTAGCAATCTGTTGGAAAATGGCCGGTACCAGTCATGGAAGCGGTATTTTTCAACAGATTGCGTTAGCCTTTAAAGTGCCTAACTGCATCCATTATATTAAATTACTGAAGTTACAGCCTGTCAAGTTGAGCTTTTTTCACTACTACTCGCCTGGACTAACTCTATCTAATTGCAAATTTATGATGAAAAAATTTTAATATTTTTGAATTAAAGTTACTGACAGAAGCATAAGTCATTGTCTACTGAGGTAATGATTCGTTGTATTGCACAGTACTTAAAAAAGCATCAACAACGTTACAGCCAGTGACAAGAGGGTTTATGATGGCTGGAACGTTGGAGGGTAAATTTTACACAACAAAAAGAGAGATAACCTTAACTGTAATTGTGAAAAAAATCCTACAAAAATCGTAAATTACACGGGCAATTTTAGCTTACGCATAGTTACAAAAAAACATAGAAAATCACGTTGACAACACGTTAAAAAAAGATTAGGATTTTCTAGATTTTTTTGTAGCAAAATCTCAAAATACATCACTAAACTCGAGTGTCTAAAGTTAACCGTTCTTAAGAGACATCAAGAGCGTTGTCCACCAACATTTGTCAAATAGAGTTAGATAAATCCTCTACGCGATGGTCACAATAGGAAACACAATATCTTAGTTTTGTTCTCTAATGCACTCCTTCTTCTTCTTCTTTTCTTGTTTTCAGTCGGGGTGGAAGCTGGAACAAATTATTTCTTTCCACCCAGTTCTATCCATTGCGTCTTCTTTTATCGCATCCTTTCACCTCAGTCTACCTCCTTTTCTCCTTCCTAAAACCATCTTCGTAACCTTGCTTCTAACGTAATCTTTGCTATTCTTGATATGTGGTCAAATCATCGCAATCTTTCTTCACTGAATTGCTTTGACAGTTGCTCAACTCCAAAACTTTTTGAATTTTTTCATTCCGAATTTTGTCCCATCTTGTCACACCTTTCATAAATCGCAACATTCTCATTTCCGCTGTATTAATTTTTCCTTCTAATACTTTGGTCAGAAGAATAGTTTTTATACCATACAATACAGCCAGTCTAACTACAGATTTGTACAGTTTTTCTTTTATTTTTGTTTCTATTTTCTTGTAGCAAATTATGCCAGTCAATTTTTTCCAATTTTGTCAACCAATTTTTATTCTTTCATTAATTTCCGCAACAGCGAGTCCATCATCCGGAGCCACAGGGCCCAAGTATTTGAGAGCCTTCACCTTTTTAATCTCCACTCCTGCCACTTCCTTTCTATCGTCCTGTGCTCCTATGCTCATGCACTCTGCTCTCAAATGCACTTATAATGCTGATATGGTGATGACATAGGCATACCATTTGCAAATTTTTGAAATTGGATAATCTCTTCAAAAAATCTTGCTCCAAATCGGCAAAATATTTGTTTTGTAGATTCAAAGCGTTACAACGCAACTCATATGCAGTTGAAATCTGCATATTAGTCAATACACCAAACAAACCATGCAAACCCGTATAAGATTCAAATCTGTCATGGAGTTCAGAATGTAATCGATCAAAAACAACAAAACATACTTGCGTTGAAATCGATCTCTAGATGACAACGTAGCAGTAGACGAGTTGGATTCATCCGCAAATGTTTTAGCTTTTGCTTTTTGTATGTCGATGATACGATTGGTGACACTGACTTCGCTTGGATCTCGAACATATCAAACTAACTTTTTTAGCTGGATATGCAATCTTTCAGTGATCTCACTAAATCCACTGCTTTGCACAAGCCTTAACTTACGCTTGAAGCGCAACGCTTACACTGTTTACGTGTTTGAGAAAACAATTTCACATTACTATCAAGAAAGCATTTTCAAACCTGTCCATCTTTTTGCAAAAAGATAAGGCTTCGCTTATGGTAGTCACATTTTGATATTCATCATTTGCAATGCCATTAAAACAGCGAATTTTTTGTAGTTATTGGCCAAAAAGTGGGTGGCTTCTGCATGTGTAGCCCATCTAGTGCTAGAGAGTGACTTTAATATCTCCACCCTACCATTCGTGTGAGGTTGAAATCCATCTGTCGCTACTTTCCGTTATGCAGAATATCTGCTGCAGAAATTAAATTGGTTTCCTTGCAAGATTTGACAGAAATTATTCAAACAAGATTTGGTGCATTGGCAGCACAAGGAATCGACACCGAAAGTGAATTAATCTGCTTGATTTAAGACAGTACGCATTTGTACGCCCCAGACATCTTTCCAGCAATATTGTAACGTTGCCCTCCATTAGTTACGAATATCAATATTAAACTCACTTAATAACCCTTTAAGGATCAAAGTAACACATTTTTTACATCGTTGTCAATTGTCAAGTTATTATGACGTAATAATCACTTTTCTAAAATTTGTGGTAATCCAGCTCTTACCAAACAATTATGGAATTTCTTTAAATTTTATGCTTTAGAATTTTATAATGCTTATCTGTAAGCCATTCGGTGCAGCTTCTGATAAATTGTCCCCTGTATCATTAGCAGTCAATAGAATTTCCAAAAACGCCCTTGGTTCTGTTCATGACAATCGATATACTGCAGAATGAGTGTAAACTGATCGACATGAGACTCATCCGCTGTCAAATCAATGCTCCAACTGTTTGAATTTCAGAAACTATCTTCTAAAATTTTACATAATTTGTATTACCTGTAATTCCTCGCATGTGTTTAGAAAATGATAGGTAGAAGTACGAGAACCTGCATTGCCAAATTTTTCCGTGTGCGCTTTTGAAAACGATTCAAAATTACTGATTAACTCGCGGATTCCCATAAAATTTTCGCTTTCAGTACTTTCAAGTATGTTGCCAATGCCTCAAAAAGCCAAACCTCTTGCAGCCAAAAATCTTACAACGGCAACGTCTCGTAGTTATACATTGATCCAATATGCGGCTTCTGCCTCAGCTTAGTTTTCTGGTTCGATATCAACTTGTCCTTTTTCCGATACAAAAGAAGGATAAATTAAAATAGAGTTTCTTTGATGATCATTGTCTTCACGTGCCACTATCCCTTCAGCAGCGTGATTTCAATCTCTAAAACCAGTTTTGAAAACGTATATTGATAGGTATCAACGCTAAAGATACGGCATGCAAAACAACATGCACAGCCTACAGAGGGGAATACAATACCCACTGTCTTAAAATACTTTCTCCAATGATGAGCTTCCGCTTAAAATATGACTTTGAAAAGCAGCGACTGCGATTACAGTAAGAGCGCTTGGAAGCTGGCATATCTACGTTGTTGTTTTGGCATTGCCCTGATGCTGCATTAGCCCAGCACTTTTGGAGTGCATAATTAAAAATTGCATTTCTCCATAGGGCAGAATCTGTAGAGCAAGGGCTATTGTGACTCTCAGTTGCAAAAGAAACGCTAGCCGATTTCTGAGAAGTGTCTGCAGGGGGAGAGCTGTCGCTCTCGACAATCTCTTTGCCTGTTGCCGGTTTTTCTTTAGCTGCATGCTTGGCAGTGCTAGTAGAAATCTCTGAAGAATCTGTTGCTTTTTCAAAGAGAGCAGGCAGTTGCTGGTTAAAAATGCTAAGTCAGTTTAGTGTTTTTTAGCTGCACTATTTCACGAGTTCCTTTTTCTCGCTTTCACTTTTTGTTTTGCTCTCCAGAGTCATATAAATTACCATCTGACTTCTATATTTTTAAGCGCATTTCTGCGTGTGCGTGTGTGCGCGTGCCTTTCTGTTTTAACTCCTCCAAAACTACTGGGCGTGCAAACATCAAACGTTGCACGACTAATCACCACTTTTGGGCGGGTGTCTAAGGAAGTCTTTGGCGTCATGATGATGTCATAATCAAATACAATTTTTTCAAGTTGTATATCTTAACAGAGGAAAACAGATTTTGCTCAAATGAAATCAAGTACCCAACTTACCAACTTATAAAAAATGGCGTTCCTTTTGGGTCTAATATTCGTCACAGCCAACGCTTGATTGGGCAATTTATTTTCTGTATTTTCTCAAGAAGTACTTAACGTAGAAAAACGGTTGAGAGCTTTTAGGAAGATATTAACAAGGTGCTTTTGATGAAAAGAATATCACAACAAAATAAGCCAATTGAAGATGCAACAGCAAACTTTTTCTGCAAGCATTCTAAAACATGCTTTTTCCTCTTTTTCTTGCACGCTTCAAACTCGCTTCCTGATATCAAAATGTGTTTGGTACGATTAAAGTAAAAAAAGGTAAAAAAATTGCAGCAGGTAGCAAACTGTGCGTAACAGGGTCGACAGATTAGGCTATCTTTTATTAATTTGGTAAATATCCATTGGCTTTTATATTTCTTAATCAAGTACTGGATTTCATTTCAAAGTATAATGCTGTTTGAGGTTTCATCATTTATTCGAAAAAATTTGATGAGAAAGATTAGTGGTAAATATGTAAATGCAATCAGGCATTTTTTTGGTCCAGCTCTTTGTTTAGTAATTGGCGATAAAGGTTTCGATAAGCAAATTTTGTTGACCAGTCTACATGTATCTTGATGACATTATTACAAGGTCACCTTAGTTTTGTCAGTATCAAAATAGATTGTTATTTGTTGATAATTTGCATTCTTTGAAGTAAAAGTGGCTGCCTTAATGAGAAAGAAATTCATGCCATTTTGCATCTTTAACACTTATAAATAACTCCGCAATACGCAGAAAAATGAATTTATCGTCGACATATGCAAATGTCAGGAAGCAGAGTAAAACCACTACTTTCTCGCGTCAAGATGGTTTCTAATTTCGGCAGTTTGCAGAAAACTAATCACCGAATAGTTTATAACCCGTCTATAGCTCCATGCATTGTGCTTTTTTGCTGGTGTTTTGAGCGAGCGGGCAAAGCATAGAATAATTGCAAATGTCTTTGCGAGCGCTGAAAAATATGGTTGATAAAAAACACTTTGGTAGCCGCATTTGCAAGACCACAAAATTTTGAAATGCTTTACCGCAACCAGTTGCAAGAAAAATTCTTGTGAACACAAAAAATTGGGAAAAAAAATTCTTTAAAAGCTAAATACTCTAAATGAGAAAGTTTGGCCAAAATTACGTTACAGAGAGGTAAGATAATCAATTGAATGCAAGTTTATGCTAGTTGATGCATTTTCTTCATAAATTCTAGCAAAGTCAACAGAATTCAAAATTTAGGAGAAAATGTCAAAAATCATTCTTACGTTCTTACCTCATTACAGCACTGTTCATTCTAAACATCTTTACCCCCAAAATAGCTCAATAAGGGAATTGAATAAAAGACATTTGTTAGGTGTAGGCATTGCCTTCTGTCCCTTGGTTAGGTGGGAAGGATAAAAGGTGGTATCGTTCTGCGCCTGGCCTCAACCAGTATTTGCAATTGTTTCTTAGATAGTCTGAATTGATGCAGTTGTTCAGTAATTTTATGACAAAAGCTATCAATAATTTGTTTGCATTCATCATTTTTTCTTTGCGAAAACACTAAAATTAAAATTTTTTTATTGAATTATGGAATTACTAAATTATGGAACTACGAAAATTTTTATTTAACGGGAAACTATAGAAGTGCATTCTAAAATAGGAAAATACTAACTTCCGCAAATACGAAAAAACCTTTAACCAAAGAAGTATAGAAATTGTAGAGTATGGAAATTTACTGTCGTTGACGAAAACTAAAATTATAATCACCCAATTGGTTAAAATTAGGTAATTGAGACAATTTTATCTGAGCATTTCCATATATCTGCATATTCCATAATTTAATTGGTGTTTTTTCCATGGCTCCATTGTTCCGTAAATTTCCATATTTTGGTGTTGTCCCTTCTTTGTAGGTTCTAAATCAGTTATGTAAAAAAGTACTTTACTTTCTCTAATCCAACATTTATCGTTGGGCACATTTTTGGACTACAAAAATCATTTTAGGGCGCTTATATTTTTGCCCGCAAATTTACCCTTGATTTGGGCGCTTTTGAAAATTTTTGTCTGGCAACCCAAACGTGTATTGTTTTTTACTGTTATTTCAAAAGCAAACAGATTGTACTCTGCATATGAAAGAAGAATGATACACTACAGCACAATCACAGCTGTTTGGTACAAAAACCTGGTTTTTAGTATTGCTATAGATCGTTATACAGTGGAATTCGGTTAATAAATCCACGGTTAATAAATCCAGCCGCTTATTACATCCAATTTGCTTCGAACGAAATCGTCCCAATCCTTTCCCGTTATAAAAACTTCGGTTAATAAATCCAAGCGCCGCTTAATACATCCAGTTTACGTGCTTTATGCAGTCAAATTTTTCTTCATTATGTACTAATAAGTACAATATTGCAAAGTGACGAAACAATATTGGATTATCAGTTTCGTATGGACAAGTACGTACATGTCCTTGTGTACTGGTAGGCCTAATCAAGCAGACTAATTGAACACCAGTCATAGGAGTTGAGCAGTTATTGTTGCAACTGAAGCGGTTTTATGAGATTTAACTTAAAGAAAAGTTTTCTGGATCCATTGCAGAATGAATAGATCAAGAAGACATGATAAAACAGCAGCAGAAAAGCTAGAGTTGCTCAATCGCTACAAAACGTTTACCTTCATGAGTCAGCGTGAAGCAGCTGATCGACTCGGAATTAGTACAGGATGCTTACAAGGCTTAATAAAAAACGAAGCCCTTATACGTTCTTCAGACACTGCGAGTGGGATGAAACGTAAAAGATCGGGGAAAGATGAGGATGTAGAAAAAGCTCTATTTGATTGGTTTAAGTTTACTCGCCAAAGAAATTCCCCAGTTAATGGTCTAATCCTAATGGAGAAAGCAAACAATATTGCTGATGCCGCTGGACATGCAAATTTCAAGGCCACAGATGGATGGTTTAATCGATGGAAGAAGCGATTCTCTGTGACATTTACCACCCTAAAAGGTTAGTTATCTCATTTTCTTTTTAGCTACGTCCTTGTTTTCCGAAAACATTTTCATACCTTTTTACATTTTATATGTGAAGCAGCTGAAGCAGACATCGCCGGGGCAGAGGAATTTCGTTCTACAACAATGAAACGTATTCTTGAATCATTCTCACCAGAAAATATTTACAACGCTGACGAAACCGCTATCTACTTCCGTGCTCTACCAGCAAGTATCTACGTAGAAGCAGAGAAAAAGAGAACGCAGCGAGGATTCAAAACAGCAAAAGACCGCGTAACCCTGCTAGTCACTTGCAACATGAACGGTGACAAAGAGAAATTGCTGTTGGTTGGAAAATTTAGGTCTCCTCGCTGCTTCAATAACGTTAGCTCTCTTCCCATTTTATACAACTTCTCCAAAAATGCATGGATGACAAGGAGCATCTTCGAAGACTGGCTTAAATCGTGGGATGAACGGCTGCAGAAGGAAGAAAGAAACATAGTTCTATTGGTGGATAACTGCTCAGCTCATAAACCTGCCACCACTCTGAAGAACATTTCACTGTTTTTTCTTCCACCAAACACAACCTCGATTTTGCAGCCCTGTGACATGGGCATCATCCGGTCAATGAAGGGTTATTTCAGACATGAAATGCGCCAGAAGCTGATTGATATCCTAGATGATTCTCCTGAGACGGGACTTGAAGCTCAGACTGTGGTGAAACGTATTAACTTGCTGGAGGCAATTCATATGATCAAAGGAGCATGGGGCAAAGTTAAAACCGAGACGATCAAGAACTGTTGGAAAAAGGGTGGCTTCACCAACGACGAATTGACAAATGTGATCATTCCTTTGCCACCATCTCCGGTTGGGCAAAGTGAGGAGGAGTTTAGAAACTGGGTGAGCATTGATGATGATGTTGAGACTGTGCAAAATCAGACTGAGGAAGAATTCACTGAGAATCTTGTTTCAATGATACAAAACCAGGATGGAGTTGTTGAAATTTCTGATGACGAAGATGATGATAATGATGGTTCAGAGCAAGAAACGCCATCAGCAGCAGAGATGCGGAAATGTTTTCGTCGCTTGGCCCTGGGGCTAGAGCGTACTGGGTTTAAGAAGATGGACATGCTTTGTGATATGAAAGAAGAAGTGGATGGCCATCTGAGGAAAACATTTCCACCAAAGCAAACTTCATTGCGCAGATTTTTCTGTGTCGAATAAATACTGAAAAAATACTACATTTTGTGCATTTTAGAAAGCGCCGTTTATTAAAGCCGCCGCGTATTAAATCCAAAACCGGCTGTCCCGAGGTGGATTTATCAACCGAATTCCACTGTAATACTTTTTACAGTTGTGTCGCAAACCTGAATGATCTTAACCTTTAACGCATAATAATCAAATGCAGCAAACTTGAACAAAGTCACAATTTTTCATGTTAAATCTTCCTGTACAGGAATCACAAAAACTATTTGCATCTTTAGATCGAAAACCTGATCCATGGTTTATTTTCTTGCTCGATAACCTACTGCAATGACTTATCTGCAAGTGTTTGACTTGGATTAGTTTGCATTTCCGCAGATGCAATTACACCAGGATCTAGCAATATACGGCCAGCCAGAGATTTTAGGTCATGCAAGCCGGCATACATTTACAAAAAGTCGTGAGTAGTATGCCACATATTTAACAGCTTATTTCGTAAAATACACAGCAATCACGTTTGCACTCCCTTTCCCCCTCTGCGTTACATTTATGCTTCCATGCAAGGGGCGAAATAAATGCATAAATGTGTGTGAAATTCTTGACTGTTTGCTTTGTGAGCAAGTCCACTCCCTCAGTAAATGTTGGAAACAGGACAAACAAATTGTTGCAAGAGACTTCAAAAACTTTGGCCAAGATATAGCGACTGTGAACAACCCCCTAATATTTTTCTGCTTAATTTCTATTTAGAGCACTGCATTTTTCATTTTGAAACAACAATTGACTATGTCTAAAACAACTTTACTGTTTTATGTGTACTCACAACTACGTGTTGAGTAAAGCCGGCTTAACCGATATTCTTAACCTCGACCTTACTGATAATGGCTCTGTAATGGTAATAACTAGGGCCCGCTTAAGTCAATATTTTTTCAGAACCTTGTTGCATGATCAAACGTCTATTAACGTTCGTTTCAGGTCTTCAGGAGTCTGTTTTGCTAGATTTTATAAGTCAAAATAAAGTCAAAATTTTGCATAAAGGCAAAACTTGTCAAAATTCTCTTCATCAAAAATTTCCTTACAAAAACGAACAAATTTATACTTTTTTAAGATTTTTTTTCAATTTTTCAGCTGCTATTAAAATTTTATGCGCAGTTTGATTTGATTTTAAACTTCTCAAATAGTTGCAATGGTAAAAATGCCTGCGTTAATTGACAAGGAAATAGCACTTATTATGCATCAAATCGTCATTGTTCATGCATAAACACATAATTGTTAGACAATTTATCTATTCCTACACAACCTTTGCGCTCTTTACACGTGGTCTTTTTAAGTCGTAGCTTGCAAAGCAAAGAATGCCTAAACAAGCCAAATCTTCTACAGCAAAAGTTAGGCATATCTGCCAGGAATATCCGGATGAGTTTTCGGCAACTCCTGCCCGCGACTTGCGATGCAACCTTTGCGACGTGTTAGTCAAATGCGACAAAAAGTTTTTTGTGGAAAGCCACCGAAAAAGTAAGCAACAACAAAGAAAATTGGAGACGAAGAGCAAATATCAAAGTAAGCAAACCGTTTTGCAACTCGATCAAGTAAACTTCAAGGAACAGGTTGCAGATATCCCACTTCATAAACTCAACCATCCTTCTTTAAAGTCTCTGTTTGCTACAATGGGAAAAGTATTGCCTTCGGAGACTGCAGCCCGGGCATGTGTTGCTAAATTAGCATGCCAAAAAGAAGAACAAATTCAAGAATTATTTCGTGACAAAACCATTTTTTAAATTGTGGATGAAGCAGAGAATGCTAAACAAAAGTATATTGGTGTGCTTGTGGGCAGCTTAGATGCCCCAAATCAGACATTCCTCGTTGATTGCCATCCACTTGACAGCGGTAGCAATGTTAATAGCAGTATTATTCTGCACACTGTGGATGACATATTGCGACAACTTGAAATAAAACGCGAGAATTTTTCATTGTTCTTGACTGATGCTGCTCAGTACATGTCTTTGGCTGGAAAGACATTAAAGGAATTATACCTTTCTTTGATGCATATCACCTGCGTTGCGCACTTACTACATAACTGCGCTATGCGTGTGCGTGCTCATTTTTAAAATATTAATGAAATAATAGCAACGATCAAGGCAACAACAATCAAAAACAAAGATCGCAAGAAAGATTTTCATGATGCTGGTCTGCCATCTCCTCCTGACCCTTTAATTACAAGATGGGCAGCTTGGCTTAAAGCCGCCTTATATTGCAGTGAGAACCTTCCAGCTGTTCGTACCATTGTCGACAATTGGACAAGTGCAGGCCTCTTAGTCAGCAGAGCAAAAGACGCTATCAATGTGGAAGATTTGGTGCCGGGCTGGGTTAAAATAAATCAATACCGGACTCTAGCAGCCAACGTAGAGTTCTTAGAAGGAAGTGCCTGCACGATAACCGAAGCATACGAACTGCTCAAGAATATGCAATTTGATGATGATCAGTGCGCAATTAAAAATTACATTAAAAAACGACTATCCAACTCTGATTTAGTAACAATAATAAACTGTACCAACTTGACAATTGACCCAAGAAGCTACACACTATTGCAAAAAGCCCAGCCAACCTCTGCTGCTGTTGAGAGGTCGTTTTCTATGCTCAGTAAATTACTGAGAAAAGACAGAAATTTTGATGTTAAGAACGTAAAAAAATATATGATACTGTGTTACAATAAAAAGTCCTGGTAATTATACTGTGTGGCTTTCATTAAAAACATCATAGACAGACTGTTAATGTACAGTACAGTTGCGATAACAACGCATTTTTTGTATTACACACTAATTGATACCGGTACACACAATGGCTCGTTATCCTAGGTTTAGACGTCATGCGTCGTTTTGTTGCATTAGCTTGAAGACTGAGTGATTGAGAAAATGTTTAAAGTAGGCTACCTTTTTCTTTAAAAACTTATGTAAATTGCGGATTATAAAAGATTTTTAATCAAAAAAGTACAAGAAGACATAAATAATAGGCGAAAGCGGTTAGATCAAATTAAAGTCAAAATTTTGCTAAAATAAAGTCAAAAATATATTTTTTTAGGTCAAACAAAATGGCCCTAATCATGACCTAACAGTGCGTTTTAAAAGAATTCAAGAAAAAAGAAGCTTAAAAACACCTAAATAAATAATTGCTTACTGCTCCTAGATAGACCGTAAGATGTTATAGAACTACTTTTGGCAAAAATTAACGTTTCTTGAAGCTCAATCGATTAAAAACATTATGGGGGGTTTGCAAAGCCACCACATTTCTTCCACGTTTATCGCTGACAACGTCTTATTTGCCCTGTTTTCACTATAGGCGTTCTCAAAATAAAGAGACTTTTGTCCGCTAAATTTAGCAAGTGCTTGAAATTATATCAAAGTTGTGGAAGGTGGTCTAGGTAATTCATGTCTATTTTCAGGATAAAGTCATTAAATATTAAGAGCGCTACTTACAATGTTATCGTTATTGCAGGCGAATTAGTATAAGCTAACGCCTCTGACTGCGCGCATGTAGCTTGGTCCAGGCATAAACGCAGCCATACAAAGAGTAAACTAACCGGAAATGAAGTGCTCGCAGTTAAGTTATTACAATAGCAGAAGCCCCATTAATGATGTCGAGGTTAAGAATATCAAATCAGCTGGGTGCACCAGCTTCACCCAAATGCAAAAAAAAACTTCTTCAACATGTCCAGCTACTTACATTTACATGATAAGTAGCTCGACACTAATATTTTGTTGCAAAGATTCAACAGGACCACCTTTATTCCCTTCATCTTTTTCTTCTCATCTTTTATGCTTGGAGTTGACTTTCTATTAAAATTTTTGGAGATTTCATTTTTGGATGAATGTTTTTGACTATTTTGATGAAAAATGTCACACAGATCCATGCAATCGAGAAAAAATAGACAAATGTAGCGAAGGAGTCGATTTTTGTAGAAATTGCAATTTTGGAAAGTGCAGGCACCAAAGTTTTGTCTGGTTTTAACCAGTAAGCTACATTTCATAAACGTTTGAAATTTTCATTTTTTGACGAATGCTTTTGGAAACGTTGAGAGATAATGCTAAAGAACCATGCTTGTGAGGAAAAGTAATCAAGTTGTATCAAAAAACTAACTTTTTCCAATAATTGCAAGTTTGTTAAGTGTAGTAGAACAATTGTTCAACCAAAAATGAAACATGATGTGTGGAAACTAATTTCTGATCAGCCATTATAAACTAATTCTTCCCCTTAACTAATTGGAGTCACATATTTCCGGAAAGCAAATTTTCTAAGATTTGAAAACACAGTAATTTTTAGTACTTTATTATAACTTTATGTATCGAACTTACCTGTTTTTACTCAGCTTACCACATTTTGGGATGGGTAAAAAGCTACATCACAAGTTCTATAGTTCAGTTTTTTTAGTATAAAAACAAATGTCAAAGGTACATATTATACACTATATTGGAATTGGCTTGAAATAATCTTTAATTTCCTGAAGAAATTTTGAAAATCGATTGAGAAATGAGGTCACAAATCAGTTTTTAAGTAAACTGGTTTTGCAAAATGGGTACAATTTTTGAAAAACTGATCATATTATGATCTTTGGTAGCGAAAGATTGTGTTAAAATAGTACCAGACACATCACGACATGATAGAGCGGGTTGTATGTTTGCCAGCAAAAAAGACAAAGAGCATGCTGAGAAGACTTAATAAAGAATTGCTCGTTGCATAGTCAAATGAGTTTTAATAGTTTTGAAGTTGTTTTCATCGAAAGCAGCTTACAAAAATATTTCCTGAAAAGGCATTTAATCGCGTTTCTGCGATCAGTAGTTTTTGAGAAAGCGCAAAGAATAAATTACACATTTATGTGTTAATTGTGATGTCATTTTAGAGCCCAAAAAAATGAAATTTTTTGTAATGTGGTAAGTCGGAAGTTGGCTTTCGTTTGAGCAAAAAGTGGTTGTCCTCTGTTGAGAAATAAAAATTTCAAAAATTATTATCTTAGATTATGACGTCATGATGACGTCACGAATCCCCTTATAACACTCTCCCCAGGGTGGTCATCAATCGTGCCAAGTTTGATTTTTGTACATCTAGTAGTTTCGGAGGAGTTAAAGCGTACGTAAATAGAGAAAGAATCGCGCTGTATATATAGGCCTACATAAATATATATATAAACAAACAACATTTACGAACTTCAAATTGGTGAGTTTCACGGTTTAAAGTCGAGAATGAGATACAACACGTAGGCTATCATCACTAGTATTGACATTCGACCATGAGAATAACATGCATGCATACAAAAAACACCACAATATACACGCATAAATACAAAAACACTTGTTTGTTCAAAATGCAGACTAAATAGATCTTACAGTCAAAATGAAAACTTAAGCCGTCGTGTTGACGTTGCTGCAAATTTGCCTATAACATTTAAATAACAAAACAATGCTTTCGATATACTTGCAAAATCACTTAAGACTATCTCCTGTCATAGTAGATCGAATAGCCGTCAATTTTTTTTCTACCTTAGAAAGCACTCTTCGGTTTGTGCTGTTGTGACAGTAGGAGTGGCTGGTATATACAAAAGTTTTGAAATGTTTGGACATAGATCGCCACAATGATCGAATGCCGAAATAGCCGACTTGATCCGATTCCTTTTCGTTTTCCCACTTTGTTTTCCGAAGGGAAAATTTGGACTGTATCAGGGCTTCAGGATCACAAAGAGAGTTTTGATGTAATTGGACAACGGGCAAAATTTTCTTCCCACGAGATGGAATTGTCAGATGCCAAATGACTTGGAACAACTTTTACCAAGCAAGCAATACGTTGCTGATGTGGTCCAAATCTGAGTTTTAAATCTTGCACCACAGCATCAATTGCTGAATGATAAAAATTAATGTTGTAATAACTTTTTGGGTCTCCTTTTTTTTCTTGGGCCGCTGGTCTGTTTCGAAAAAATCCTGATGGAGTGCGGGGTAGGAGCATGGGCATGGCCTCCTGCCTCCTCCCCTCCGCCAGTTGTGTCCCTGCAAAAAATATAATTGATATTGTCAATATTGAGGCTATATAGCTTTCTGTAAATAATAATTGAATATAAACTTATTTTCTTTTTACAAATATCACTTTGGCAAGATTAAATTCAATTTAAATCATCCAAAAAACTAATGTGAGTTAAGTAACATGACTAAGCTGCCCGGTATGGTTATATTAAACAAAACGCAAAACAGTTTCGCTGGCAAAACTTGGGTTTTCTTTCTTGTGAGTAAAGTTTTAATTACGTAGGCTACTTTGATTTCTCAGAGCTCGTGTCATTCAAATAGACAGTTTAAAATTTACGGCTGGAATTGCAGTCTTAGTAAATATAATCGACTGATAATGATGGGATTTTACTTCATCAGATCTACTATAAATCAAACAAAAGCATTCATGGCATTACTATGCTGGACAAGAAGGCAAATTGGCAAAGAAAGAGTGCAGTAAGAATATGACACAATCCTAAAAAATTATTTATCTCTAGTCAAGTATAAGATTAAAATTTTCTCCTGAAATTTTAAAATTGCTCTTTAGGGAGAAATTTCTCCTACATGAGGAACCACTGCTTTGATATAATGTGAGTCAAGCTTCAGCGACTGGTCTTCGCCTACGAACTTTTTTTCTGTGAAAGCGATTGCAGTAGCTGAAATGAAACTTGTTCACGTAAAAATGGAACGCTGACACACTGTCCATAATTTACTATAGTACTCTTGGCAAGTCAGCACCATTACTATGTATCGTTAATGGTTCTTTTAGTTTTACAAGTTATGTTTTGAAGTTAAGCTCTTTGCTTGCTAACTGTTGTAGATATGGCTGGATTGCGAAAATTGATTAAAAAAGCGCTTACAAGCACCCTACTTCTCTGCACTCATTAATTTGAGAGTGGCATAGATATAGCCTGCGAGTTAATAAAACCAGTTTACAGAAACTGCAGGTGTACAAAACAATACAAATGAAGACTGACAATGACAATTATCGAGTTAGTATTTCTAACGCGGTTGACTAAAATAGTTTACTAAAGTTCTTTTGGGGTCCGTTTTTACTGGAGTCTCTGAGCAAGTGCCCCAGTTGGCTCTTTGGTAAATGCGGCCATGCACGTTCCGCACTAAATTGAATCCAACAAAACGCGATGAAAGCGAAAACTTGTGCCACACATACAACACAAAATAAACGAAGAGTTTAAAAACTCCGAAATTTGAGTCAGAAGTCACTTTTTCATTCCGTTGCGGTCGGTACTTTAATTGAAAGCTACGGTATGAAATCGAACAGCATGTCTGTCGCATAAAACAAAACGCTCTGATTGTCGCTGCGAGTTTCAACTATAAGCTTGAGACTTATTCCGCTGCTCCCAGTTAGCGATAAAATTTACACCGCACTTTTATTTTCCAAACGCTCAGAGCAGTGACCGTAGTGTCAGCTTTACAGGGCGATCGCCCGAATCTGTTTCGAGGTTTCCGTTTTCATCATTTTGCTTGAATTGCTTGATATCACTTTCAATAAATCTGCTACTTGCTAGAATTTCTCAAGCACTGGAAATTATGGTAAGTCCAATGCTATGTCTATTGTGCGATTCCATGGCAGTGCATAACGTCGAGCTTATAAACAAAAAAACAAAGCCAACCAATCACCTGCTCACCCAATTACTTGAAATGTCTAATTCCACAGCACTCTTCAGAAAATGAAGAGAATCAAGAAGAGGAAAGATGAAGAGAAAACGCTTCAGCCGACGATCATTCACATCATCTCGACGGAATATTGGGTAAAGTTTTCGAGAACCAGCAATAATCGCCTTTCGAATAAACCTCGCTGACTACGAAATCGCATCTGCGCAAAGTTGACGAGTTTATGATCAAAACAGGTTATGACAAAATAAATCTTTTTATTTACACTTCTTTTAACCATTATTTTAAACATGCTATCTTTTACATCTCATCGCTAGATGTCAGTACTGTGCGAGTCACTGTGTCAGGCACAATGAATCGAGAAACTTAAAACATGGTTTGCATCTCAGTTGATCTTTTCAAATCAAGCAGTGAGTTCGATTATCCTCTCTTGGAATAGACTTTGGTTCTCTCCAAAAAATCTTGAATTGAAAATAATTTATTTTTTAATAAAGACTTGAAATGGGGACAAAGTTTGAGTGTTTGCTTATCATCAAAACATAATACTGTGGGCAATGGGGTATTTAGATTTTTTTACGGAGATAAACTTTTTAAAGCTGAGAACGTTGTCCAGTTTTATCTCCAAGCAAATATAAAGATCTTTTCTTTTTCAACGTGAGAATTTTGCCAATTTTGATCTCCAAACACATATGATGATGCCTTTTTTCTTTTCCCATTTTTTGCAACTGTCATACTGTTTGGGGACCATCACCAACTTTTATTTTGCCAAAATACGCCTTCGGCCGTGGCGTTTACCAAATTATGTTTCATGTGGCGAACAGTGCCTGTCGCTTCTTCACCCGCCTAGTCAAATGTAACAATTAAGCATAATTAACATTTCACTTCATTTCAATAATAAATATTTTGCTTTAGTTGCATATTTCGAATAATTTTTGATAAATGCAGTCAGCATGGGAGCGGAAACGTCCAATTAAATACTTCTGCACTACGTACCGTGAGCAATTTGCACAAAGTACATTACTAGACAGCCGACTGAAACTCCGGTCATTGCTCAAAAATTTAAGGTTGGTTGAACGAATATCAACCGGATTAGCCAGCAGTTATTGCTTTAGGCTTTGTTTTTTTTGAAGCTTACAACAAACTAAAGAGTGTAGTTAAATAAACGCAGCACGTTTTATATGTTTAGAGAAGATATCAAAATAGTTTTTGCTTAAAAACAGAAACATTTCCATCTATTACGAGAAATTTTTTAAATTGGGCAAAACTTTTTAGAGAATCTTTTCAAAGCTACAAGAAAAATAAGTAAAATAGCGTTCTAGAAGGAGAGTAACCAGGTTTTCAAAAGTTGGGGGGACGTTTGCCCCCTTAGCCTTTCTGATTACGCCCATAAAGTACTAGCAATGTCAGAAAGGTACAGCTGACCATAAAATGTATTCGCAGATCTCTTTTTGCGGCACTCAGCAATAGATGTGCTGTCGAAAATAAAATGCAAGATGAACTCGGTCATTACTTGCGGTTGTACCGGTAGCTGAAGCTCATTTAAAAGCTGGAGTTAAAACACCATGCAGTTAGAAAGCGGCACACAGCGGTATCAGGTGTATAGGAATTTTCCCCACAATGTCTGGAATGAAGAGAAGAAATTTTTGGGGTAAAGTATTCATGGCGACCACCACTAGATAGTATAGCTACAGTGCTTACGCCAAAATGATTTTGAATTGCGAGTTGCCACCAGTTGTATATACACAGAAAAAAAGAAACTTACAAATTTTTAAGTTCTACTGCAGCCACGTCTCTGACATCCTAATAGGCTACTGCATTCAAAACGATTAAGGTATTGTAGCTATTTATCTCCAGAATCGCGGGACATTAACAGTACCACCAAATACATTTATAGGGCAAGTTTTCCAAACCCTAATGTAATTATGAATTAATTCAGCCTATTAACTTAGTTTTTGTTCCCAGTATCGCATTTTTTTGGCGGAGTGCAACAAGTTTTTCACAAAAATGTGTTACATTTTTTGTTACCCCCCTTCCCCTCTATGCAATAATCCTGTTGCGCGCCTGCCCAATTCTTGTGTTTGTTCTTGATTATTTTATGTCTCAGTTTTAACCAGCGTGTGCTCCTGTTTGTTACGTTGCGATACAAAACAAAAGACTGATTACAAGCGTCATGCTTGGCTTAGCCAGGTTTGGCGTAGATTAAAGTGATCTTGCATAAATTATGCAGCTGACGTAAGGCATTTGAAAAATTAAAATGATTGATCGACTGGCGTCAATTTCTTTTGTAAAATTTATTGCTAAAGCATTTCAAATAATCAAAAGTCGTGAAATATCAAGAGAAACGTCAACAAGCGTAAGATATACAATTATCTGCTATTTGAAGGAAAACGAGTACATGCATTAGATTTTCGAAGTGGTGATCAGTAAATTATGCCTAGTCATAAAGTTGGAAAATAGTTAGCCTATAAGTTTTTAACCTCTGATCACCGAATAGCATTACGGATGTACAACAGAGCATCTTATTCAGGTCCGCTTTCGAGCTATCAGTTTAACAGTCCAGCGTGTTTTTACCGAAAGAATCGCAGCAAACAAAATCGACGGAATTCGCTTCCCAAGTGCGCAACGAAACTGAAGCGATGTAGTCATTGTACATCACGTTTGCAAGTCAGCGTATTTTCCGCCAAGCTACGTTGTGGAGATTAGATAGACCACCGCATTCACTTCGAAGCTAGACCTTGCATTTGAAGTGGTTGAAGAACAAGTGGTATCAAGCGAAGAGTGGGCAGCGGTCGGGCGGATTACACAGCCGCATCTAGCGACAATGATCGCGCCTGCCAACTTCACGATGCCTTGATCCGTCTCTGTTGTGCAGTTGGTAACATGAAAAAGCCACTTCATGGCAGTTTTTCCCGCGTGGTTGTGATGCTTGTAGTAGAAATGAAAAGTATCGTTGACTGCAAAGCAGATATAAGCACAAAGGTGTTTTAATGTAAACGGCAAAAGGTTTTTTCAGCTACCAGAAAACAAATGCATGTCACAAAAATTTGTTTGACTTAATACATAGATATTAACCAACGAAGGTTAATTAGGATACAATTTAGAGAAAGAGATATTTCTAGTATTTTTTGGCACAGAAAATTGATAACTCTTTAGCACTAATTTCACCGCTTTAAAAATTCGATCTAATGGTCTGAAAATTAGGAAAACGGAAAAGATTTTAACCATAAACAATTCAAATCTCTAAACACAGATTTTGGAGGAGATCTCACTAAATCTTCCGACATAAAAAGCTTGTTTGAGAAGAGAAGCAATTCATTTAATCAATTCAGCGATTTAATTACAACTTTTTTCATAAAAAGAAAAATCGCTTTTTTAGACATAAAGTGATTTTGGAGAGACACCCTTTTTGCTTCGTGGAGAACAGCTTTACTTTGCCTGTAGCGTACCAACATACAACCTCCTGGGCTGGATGTGCTTTGAAACGCTAGCAAATGCTTTACAAAGCGGTTAGATTCTTGGAAAGAGGTGGAGGAAGAAAAACAAAGAGCGTCAGTATCACATGACCCTTGAAGAGGAGGTGAAACTTTTTTAAAGAACACCTGACAGAATGGAATGCAAAATTAGAGCTCACTGCAACAGTTTACTTTTAGGGCTCTTTTAATGAACTCGCACTCAAACCTCCATCAGACTTTGCTGTTATTGTGTCGTCAGCAGGTGCCCAAACTATGTAGAGGTGCATTGTCATCTTTTTAATCATGACTGTGCAAAGTCAGTTTGATATTTCCCTTTTTGCTTCTATTGCTGAGCGACAAACAGAAGATCTGTGATCATCATGTTTAGTGTCTATGATTCGACTAGGGAATTGAAGTCAGGTCAAGGTCTATCAGTTGCGAAGCGAGCATTCTGACAAACATTACGCAATTGAGCCAATTTCGTTGAGATTGAATCGACTGTAACGACAACAACCATGTTACAAAAATATTGAAAACAATGAACCGGATAAACTAGATATATCAAATGGAAACAAAACGGGCTCATCTGGCTCATAATTGATAAACGCAAATAAACAAACAAGAATCAATATAACAATTTGACTTATTTCGATTAATTAGTCGCGCTATGTATGAAATAATTGAATTATAAATGGCGTTCAAGTTAACAAATAATGACATGATTGTGCGCCACGTGATGTAACACATAGTTCAATTTTGCACGCCTCTGCTGGTTGTGGCGTTAACGTAAACAAATGACGTCATGTGAACCGCGTGACGCCGGATGTCTAATGCAAAATTGAAACTACGATGTGATTTCAGGGTGCATTTGCGCTGTTTGTAGTTTTGCGGTCGCATATGGCACGAAGGATTGATTTTTTTCATGAACTCGGCAGGCGGTAGCCAGTACAGTTCGAGTTAGCAAGCAACAGGTGAAAGAGAAACCATGGCCAGGGATAGCTCTCGACTACGTTGAAACTTGGAATTTGAGTAAACATGACCGTTGCATTAGCTTTTTGAAGACTTTTCTAACCAATCTAAATTTTTTAGCAACTTCCTTTTTGCCTCTCCTTAAAAAAGTGATCAGGGTTGTATGTAAGCCTAGTTTAACGATATACCATTGCGTTGATATTGAAATGGATATATGTAGCTATAGAAAATAAATTGGTCTATAGAAATGTCCTGCTTCGACAAAATTTGCTACAATCAGGCCGCAGGGTCGTTTTGCTCAAGTAGATTTTGCCATAGCATGATACAAAGGGTGAAGTGCCTGGTGGATTGCTTGACGGATAGTACCAGCTGAGATTGAATACGCGCAAGGGGAAGAAGGCCATTGTCAAAGGCGCAGTGACGTTTTTCTGCGGCCAGTATTTACTGAAAAGATAATTAATATTTTAACAGCGAATGCATTATTTATAGAGAGCAAGCTTTGTTTCGAAATAAGACAAAAGACCGACCATGCACTCTTTGATGACCTTATTATTACGTCATAAGAAAGATAAATTATACTAGGATTTATCAAAAATCAACTTAAAAAAGACTTTCATTTTCGGCAAGCAACTCAACTCCTAAACGAACTTATTGATCACAGAAAAGCGGGGTAACTTTTAGTTTGTGCAAAAACAACTTTTTCAGATCCGTTAGCAGTGCTGGAACCATAGGCCAAAATTTTCTATGCTTTCACAGTGCATTTCTAGCATGAGCTATGGCGTCACTAGTTAGTCTTCCGCTTGGACAACACTTATTTTTTACCGGCGCTATGGTGTAGTGGTTAGATCGTCCGCTTGGCGGTCGGTAGACCAGGAGTTCATTTCCCAAGTTGAGTCATACCAAAAAACTTTAAGAAATGATATTCACGGCTTCCCTGCTTGGCGCTTAGCACAAAAGGGATGGTGTGGAGAACAAGCCGGTAAGCTTGCTTGTTGTGTCCTTGGGCAAGGCACTCAACGGGACGCCTCCATCTTTATGTGGCAGACAGGTGGCCTACCCGTACTTCACCGGGTTACAATTGTGAAGTTGCTCACCCAGCATGTCGTAAAAGGCGACTCTTGGGTATCCGCTAGTGGCAGTCCGCCTTGTTGGTGGTGGGGCTACCAGTCACTCACGAATGGTACAAAATAGGCTACTATCTTTCCCCTAACCTAATTTCAATTAGGTTGACGGCATGAACCTAAATTGCCATTTGTGCCGTACCTCCATCCCAAGGAAGAAGAGGGGTAATCACAACAACAACACTATTTCAGGAGGTTATACTCTAACAATTCGCCCCCTAAAAACTAGTTTCTTCTTTGGTCAACGGTTGCTGAGAAGCAATTGGTAAAAATTTTGGGATGTTTCGTTTTAATGGCGCCTCAATTGACAGGGCAAACTGAGGCAATTCAATCAAGCAGAAGATCAAACTCAAGGTTCAATAATTGCCAGTCAGTACCTTTAATAAGATACTTTGCCAATGTTTACGAACTTTTTTGTGAGATTAAAGTTCGCTAGTAACGATTAACGCTTTTAGAATCGTTGATAAAGGCGGCCAATTAACTTTTAACGATTTCTTTATTTACCAGTTGCCACTGTTTTTCTGCATGTAAGTAAAGTAACGAAATTGTATAAAGATTTGTTAATATGCCCTTCAAATCATGGCTCTGAAAGTAGGTGCTATTGCTGGAATTGCAGTGGCTAGTACATTGATTGCCTTGGCTATAATATGGATCGGTTACGTTATAATAAAAAAGAGAAGACGAACTGCTGAATATGTGGAAAGATGTGGACAACTTTGGCAAAAATACTCCAGCCGAAGTCGGCAAGGCTCCGACGTAGTGGCGAAATTCCCTTTCGCAGATCCAACCTACGTCAAAACGCCTCTTTCAGGACAACAGTTCACCAGCAGAGAGCTGAACCAAGGGAGCACAGAAGAATTTGTGCTTTTGCGAAAACAAAGCGGAACCTCAAACGAAGGTAAAGTTGGTACAGGTAGGGATGCAATAATGAATTGCGCAGAAAGAAAATTAGTCAAATTCAGAAAGTAAATATTTAACTTTTCTTTATGTATAGAAGAGTCACTAAGTTTCACCGTGCTTAACAGCAAACTTGCGGGAGCCGCAATATTCCTATTTGTACAACCACAGAATAAACATTAAAACCACAACAGTCTGTTTCGCCTTGAGGCTCTGATTCACTGTGAATGAGACGCACCACCTAATGAGCCTCAAGGCGAAACTGACTGTTGCGGTTTTTATGTTTATTCTGTAGCTGTACAAATAGAAATAACTTTTTTTATGTAAATTTAAGCTTGTTTTCAAAAGCGTATTTGGATAATTGTTTGGGAGAAAAAAGGGAGGAAAAGTCCATTCTGATGAAACTTGACCAATTCTATGAAGGTGTCAAAAGCAGTGGCGGATCCATACGGAATGTTGGGAGATGCATTCCCTATCTCCACTAGCCTTTCCAAATCGTGCTTTCGTATACTTAAAAAATTTGTTTTTATCAGTTCTTAGTGGTTCAGCTCATAGGCTTTCAGTTCTTAGTGGTTCAGCTCATAGGCTTTACAATTAACATCAGTCCAGAGCGGATCTAACCTGGATGGAAGTGAAGCCCTCTAACCAGCTATTTCAATTTACGTTAAGATTTAACTTAAAACTACATGGAACTCCGACAAACGAATTGCCTACGGGACCTCAGTCAAGTGGTCATGTTAGCGGGGCTGTCGCATTATCCATCAGTATTTACTTAGATTTGTGGTTAATGTATGCTTTCAACAGTCCACGGCCCATTTAATGACTAATTTCCTTTGTTGCTGTTCTTTCACTGTGTAAGACATACAAGGCAATATGCAGTAGTAATTTAACAGTTTCATCACTGCACTTCGTTGAACAACGTGTCAACGTGTCTGTTGAATCAATTAAGCTCTGGCATGGTTTGACAAAAGCTAAAAGCAAAATAATGTTTTACGAAAATTGATTTTTGATGCAAGAACGAAAATGCTGTATGATAAAACGGTCGATTTCGTGAGAGTCTATTGGGTTTTCAAACCCATTGAAAGGTGATCGCGGTCTGGAAAGAAGGGTGGTCTCATAATGAAAATAGAATTATGTTACTGAATGCTATGCTTTACTGATGCAAAGTACTCGGAAACTTGATAAATTGGTCGTAATGACGGAGTGGTTTCGTTATCAAGGTAGCTTTCGACCGAGGTTGTACTACATTTCATGAGTTAAAATGTTATCCGATTGCACGTATTCCTCTTAAAACACATCGAAAGTTTGCATAAATCGCTTTCCCTAGAACCGCTTTTGAATATATGATTTTGTTTTTATTTAGAAGCTACAAATGACTGCCGACATCCCCTCCAACGTTTCTTTTTAGTTATATTTACTTTTTAAATAAAATATGTTTGCGAGTATTGTGGTGTGCATGTATTCTCCAATCTACGTAATCAGCCCTTCGAATAAGTTATATGTTTTCATTAACTCAATTAGTTTGCAAATAGTAACGTTCAGATGTTTGTGTACACTCCCTTCGTCTGGACCTTTAACAGACCGTATTCTTTCCATGCATTTCCTTGCCAACAGACCGCAACTTCATTTGCATCTACCCCCCCCCCCCCTAAAAAGTAACCGGTATATTGGGTAATGAGCAACAAAACTAGTCATATTTTGACGTTATTGGTCACAGCCCTCCTTTTTTTTTTTGGTGCTATGCTCAACCCCTTCGCAACATTATTGATGTAGCGCTCATCCCTCCAACAACATACTGACTTTGTTATCGTAGCTCAAAACAATTTTTTTCTAACTTCCAATTGATGCAATTACGTATAACACGAGAATTCAAAAGCATGCGGAAGACAGTTTTATTGCACGCAAAGCAAAAAACACAAACAGCCGTAATAGAGATTAGTTGTTCGGCTGGTTCGCTATTGCGAAAACACATCTTGTATTTATCCAAATGAAATAAATTTACGATCTGTTTTGTAATTTCGAAATTGTTGCGTAACGAAACACACAAGTTATAGTAGCTGTAATAAACACTGAGTGAAATTCATGAAAAAGAATCGTACTACCTTGTTCATTACGAAATACTCAATGCATACATAGTAAAATCTGCGACTTACTAGTTTCACCAATAAGGGGCTTATTAAACGATAAACATTCAAGTTAAGGCTTGTAAAATAATCCAATATAAAACACAAAATGCAATGCAATACCAACATCAAAGAGGTCTCATTTAGGGACACAATACAAATGATGGGATTAAATCACAATGGCATTTGCAAAACAGGCAAGACTTCTTCTTTATCATATCACAAAGGATTATCAATCGCCACGATTGTACCAGTTATGGCGATCTCTTGTTTAAGAATCAACAGGCTCATGGGCTTACCTATCGACCAATCCAAACATCAGAAACATTTATGAGAACAATCAAAACCAAATACATAATTTTGTAACGTATGATACATTTTGCAATGAATGATATGGTTTGATTCTTTTTCATAAATTTTTCTCATGGTTGGATATGTCGATAGGTGGGTCAATAAGTTTATAAATCCCTGAAATAATAGATTTCCTTAACTATTGCCGTTGTGGCGATTGGCTGACATTAGTCCAATAAACATTGTTTTAATTTTATTAATGCAATAAAGAGCAAAAATATAAAAATAAGGAGTGCAGTTTAAATCTACAGGGTTTAAATTAGTTCTTTAAATTCTACAACTTAGAATAGTAAAAAAAAAAATAAAAGATATTTGGTTAGTTTATGCATGCATTCAAGATTTTTGTGTTGGAGGTGGGCATAGGTCAAATTTCACATCAAAATGAAAACAAAAATTTGCTGCAGTGCCAAAGAATTTTTAAATTTATAGGATCTAACAGTTGAAATCCGTTCGGAATTACTTAGAATTACATGAATGAGACCAAGATTTCACCATACAATAGGTGTGACCCCCAAAAATCTCTGTAAACTAGGCCGCATTTAAGTAGGACAATTTGCTTCCGTGAGTTTGAGCCCACAAGAAAGGCAAGCCCCAAAAAATTATATATGCAGATGTGAGAAATCACCCAAAAACTCTCAGTATAAAATTAAGCGCAATGCCACGCGAAGTTTTGCACAACGGCCCAGGCCAATTTCTCAAACAATTTACCCTACATAAAATCCCATCTCTAAAACAAGCAGATTTTGCATATTTGTTGAAGTGATGCCCTAAATACGGTTTTGATTTGTGATTTTTTTGAGAGTTGGTAAAATTTCCTGCCCCTTAATCGCGATTTAATCCTTTGATCGGTAGCAAAATGAGACTACAATCATTTGGATTACAGATGATGAAAGACGCCCGTTCGTGTCAATGCAGACTCCCATAGATCCTGAGGATCTGGATCCTCGTCATTACTCTTATGGAACGGATCAACAGGTTGGTGCTGTGCAAAGAGAGATTTAGTGGCGGCTGGTTTGCTGTGGTTTTGGTGTTTCGCTTTTTCGTTCTATTGGCAATGTTCAAAATGGCATAGTGTATTTTTTTGACGGCATGTAGTCATAACGTTTTTGGTATATCGTGCAACCTTTCTTCTCGTGTTTGCAATAGGCTACAAGAAGTTAGGTGCTCTCATAAAGTCTAATGCAACCCTAGTTTTTGCCCAGTCTATGCATGGGGTACAAACACATAGAGTGGCATCACATCCTTCACACCTATTCTTATTGGCGTCCAGATTTACATGCACAATGACTTATGAATTGTTACTGAATGCCTGCATTCTACTCCAGTAGCCTACCTACTAATCTTCGTGGGCACACAGTCTGCCGAGCTCCTTCGCAATTTAGCAACACTTCGATTACGTTGGATAGCAAAGAATCCTGACCACTTGCTCTACTCAAAGCTCTACTCGTCGCTTTAAGAGATGTTCCGTTGACTGAAGTCAAGGCGTCTTTAAGTGCTAGCCTTTTTAATTGGTCATGGGGTTCGTAAGCAATTGACATATTACGCTAACCAACAACAAGAACAGATTTAAATTTTGTGCTTCATCGGGTTAGATTAGAGCAGCAGCCCACCCAGCATTTTGCGAGAGGCGACTTTTAGCTTCCATCTATGGCCATCAGGACAGTCGCTTTTCCTTTGCCTGATCTATATTAGGTTTAAGGTCTAGACTGAGATATACAACTGTTTCATGCCATGCTCCATCCCAAGAAAAAAGAGTAAATACTGCGACATTGCTCATTGTACTCGGCCTCTGTAGCTTTATTTTACTCATCTTTAATGTTTTTTCCTTGTCGATGGCAACTTGATCTTTGGTCTAAATTGCTGCGCTTGTGCGAAACCGAGTGTAAAAGGTTTGTTTGTGCAAGCTATTCAACAAGAATATAATGAAACGGATTTTTCCGATACATATTTTTGTCTCCGACTGCGCAAGTACCAGGCGAAACCGTGTTTGTTTGTTAAAAAACAAGAACAACGAAATATTTAATTGTGTTGTTTTTTTTGTAGCGGTACGTCGCGGGGATTGATCCCAGCCCAGACAGCGTCCACCCAGCTCAAGTTTATTTTTCTGTCGAGTACGATGACGTCACGAGCTCTCTGTTAGTTTTTGTCGAACAAGCAAAACATCTTCGACCAAACAGCTATGCAAGTGAGTTGCAACGCTCTGTCGAACTATCTGTTGTTCTATCGGTGGTCTTAGAGTCAGCCAAGGTGAGAAGGTTAAGCTAAACACAAGAGTTAAGCTACAAAGGAGATCATTATATTACATTGTTTTTTCTTTAACTCACTGGAAAACCTTTGCAACGACCTAGAGCAGGAATGGGCGGAAAGAAGACCTCAGCTCAATTACGGACTTCTCGGCATTTTTCGGCCGGTAGCTTACAATTGCGGGTGGCATGAGATGTAGGAGTCAGAATCTTGCTCCTGCAGTCGAGCACAAGCATAGACCAACCTGCTGCAGTACTGCGCCAACTACGTAGCATCGGTGTCACGAGGTAAAGGCATTTTTATGTCATCATTATACAATTTACAGCGTTAACATTTGTATGCTTCATAGTTTTCCCTCTTTTCGGTTTAAAAAAACAAGCATCTTACTTGTGATGGAATTTCGGGCGCTGATTACAAATTTGACATCATTTTTTTTTATTATGGCGTCATGTTTGTGCTCCAAGTCGCGCGTTTGCGTATCTTTTAACGATTTTTTAATACCGCATATAAAAAACTGCTTGTGATAGAAGCATGAAATTTGACATTTAAACATGAAGTTTATAAAAGCATCAAAGCAATGAAGAATATGTAATTTTCTATACGTGTTCAAAAGGCAGTGAAATCGCATCTACTACCAAAAAAGGCCATTCAAAATAAATACTATTTAAGGACTTGGAACGAGTTTGCTTCAAATCACCAAACCTCTTTACATATTGTAAAAAATCAAGCATTTTAAAGTTTTATAGTCTACTTTCATTAGCTATTGGTCAGACGCTCATACTGATATTGATAAATGCTTCAACTGTATTTGCAGAAATATTGCTGTTTTAAAGACTTCATTTCTTGTTTCAGTCGGTATCTTTTTATCACATATTACTGCAGTTGCATTTTCTCATCCACACCATCTTGCCCAAACCCTCTTTTTATCTCACTTTTGCAATCACCAGCTTATTGGCCTACATTTGCAAAAATGCTTGAGCTCAATGTCACATTTTTGAAAAAAGAAGAGTTTTACAATATTTGCACAAGTGCTCAAATTTTGATGCAGTTCCTTTAGATGCCAATATAAAATGCAGTTCAAAATTACATTTTTCTTTAGCTACATGAAAATACAAATCCAAAACAAGAATGAGAGGACATTTATTTTACCCTGATCTGAAGACTAATCTTTAAAACTATGTTTTCCCTTGCTTCTTGCTGCCTTTAGAAAATTTGTATCATCTTTGATGTTCTTAACGAATTCCATCCAGCTATCTTTTATATTAAAATATATGAGAAGTTTGTTCTTAATTAATTCTTTAGAGCATCGGTGCCTTTCATCTCGTTATTTAGACATTAAACTAAACACTCCCTCAAAACAAAGATGTTCCAGGAATTGATAGCAAAAAAGAAACTATTTTGCAAACACTAATATTGATACATTCAAAGTCCACAGATTTTGAAATAAAATATCACTTTCTGCTTGTTTCTTTAGAGCTTGTGAAGAGTTCAGAGCGTTCGATAGTGTCAAAGTTTTATTCAATTAATGCTACTTTATCAAAAAGTTTATCCACCTTCAATGTAATTTTTTCTTCTAACTTCAATTGTTCTACTACTCTACAACTTTTTGAAACTTTGCGAATGAATGACGTACGAAACGTAGATTTGATAAACTGACGAATGGTGAATTTTCATGAAAATCCATTCTGTTTTCAAAGTATAAGATGGCAGAAGTAAGAAAAAGTCTTCAACTATCTTTCGAGCCTCATCGATACCCAAAGTTTTCAATTGTTGTTGAACTTGTCAGTCGAAAAATTTTTCCGCATATCAAGATCTTAAATTGTTTTTTAAACTTGTCATAATAATGAAAATATCTACTGCTTTACTGTCAGTCTTTTCAAGTTTTTTAACTGATTGTTTGAATGCGCTTTTTAATTTCATCTTGAGAAAGAAAATTGAACTACTTGTCAAAATGATTTCAAAATAAAGAAAAAATGATGTTATTTTCAATCTTGGTAAAGGACAATGACAAATAGAGCTTAATACAAAACTGTCCTTTGAAACAAAAAGGATGGTTGGCAATACTACCATATTTTCTTGCCAATCATTCTTGAGGTACTTGAATTATTATTCTCGATGGTTCTTCAAAAGGATGCTTCAACGTAAGAACACTTGATATATGGCGAAATTGTACTAAGAGCATTGAAAAACTTCTGAAAGTAGTGGTACTGTCTTTTAGCAAGCTTCGAGCAACAGCAGAATCCGGAAACGGTTCTCCTCTATTCGCAGAACTGAGTGTGCAACTACTTTCGCAAATACAGTCAAAGTTACATTTATCGGAGTAAGTCATTTCATTGTGTGATCGTAAAAATGCCGGGAGGCGATTTCTGAATCCACTTTCTGATAAGCAAACGAAAGGTTTTGTTGAAGAAAGATAAAACCTGGTCGCTCAACTTCCCCTAATTTAAATCAATGAATAAACAAAGGGACACCGAGAACTTGTTGGAAGCAAGCTTAACTATTATCAATCTTTGATGATCCGGTTGACATCCACCAAGTATCAGCGAGCAGAAGCATGCGCGTGCTGTGATAAGCCATCTTGCAAGGCGTGTCAGTTTTTGCTCATAAATGAAAAATTGTCAACAGAAAACTCCAACGCTAAATAATGAGACAAACCGAGTAAATACGTGGGGCCATTTCTTAAAGAACTATGCTTGTTTCTTTTCTCTTTCTGATTAGAGAATCATTCAGCTATATTTTGAAAGCGTAAGGCTATTATTTTAAAGAAAAAAATTGTCATTTTTATCTGGCGAAGAGATCTGACTTTTAGTACCCTTAAAAGCAAATAGTCTTGAAGGTACTTCTTCCTTACCTCCAGGATCTTTCTTTTTTCTTGAATTTAGGCAATAGCATGAAACATTAAATTTTATCTATATGGAATAAACATTATATTGTACAAATAGTTAAAACAAAACAGTTCATCGCAATTAAAAAAGACTGAAATGTGTATTCGTGCATATTTGTAAACGTCGTTTCCATTCATCATGACTTTTGGAGACCCGGTGTTTATCCTTGCTAGCTGGTGTCAAGCGGATTTTGCAGCAATTTTGTCATTGCCTCTGTTTTTGGAGTCAACTCTGATCAATTCCCTTTTTCTCATTTTATTTGTTATCAGTTTAATTAGTTTTTTTTGACCTACCAATCTTTTTGCCGCGAACCAAAATATTTTTCCGTGGCTGAAATTTTTATTTTACTCATTCTTTTCACAAGCCCATACATTCGCAGTGGTTGATTTTAGCTAGCAGTAGTTGTAATTTTAAGCATTTTTTTGTGTTTTGTGTAATTGATCTTACAATCGACAAACAACTACTATTTTGGAACAAAACTTGCTACCCGTTTGTGCCAGTGGTTGTTAACCTTTTTTGTCATTACCCACTTCCAGCTCTGATTAAACCCCTATTTTCCACAACCCAAATCGATTTTGATCAATTTTACTACATCAGCCACGTTTTCAACCTTTGTATGAAAACAAAACGACGAATGGCATAAGTTGATTTCCGAAAATTAATAAAGATCTTCGAGTCAAAAATAAGGAAAACATAGTTTTCTACATAAATTGATCTCCAAAAAAATTTTTTTCGCTGACAAAAACGAAACAGCTCAACAAGTCAACAAGCTGATTTCCAAAAATGGGGCATCCAGGAAAAGCTTGCGACATCTTTGCAGCCTCAAAAAGATGATTTATTTGAGAATCTCTCCTTCAAATGATGCATAAATAGCCACCTCCAATTCCTGTTTTTCTCCACGGATAGGGAATCCCCTCTGGCTAATCAAAATGAAAAGTTTTATCTTGTCAAGGACTCAACAAAAACACAAAACAATCTTATGGCGAATGATGGTCTATGGTTAACGCGGCCTTACTTTGAAAACGAGTTGGACGTTCCTAAGAATAGACCTAACTTTTTTACAAGTCTAAAAATGGTGGAAAAACTAAAAGCAAAAAAGTAACACTGCTCTACACCATGAGAAAACTAAATAAAAGAACTGCAGAAATTTGATGCAATCATCAAGAACTAGCCATTACATTTGCCAAGGGGGTACATCCATCGCGCAATAGTACGTCACATGTACATCTCTTTATCAAACGCAGAAAAAGCAATACACAAATCAAAAAGACAGCACTGATATTCCTGCTCATTTTCATGGGCGAAACGGTGACCGTCAACCGAGCACAAAGGAAAAACTTCTTCAAACTGAAACGTAATAAATTTGGTCAAAAATGGGTTCAATATTTTGGATGAAATCGATGTGATGTGATAGGATGAAATGTGATGGTGCGTTATCACACGAGCAAAAGTGCAACAAACTGGCCAATGGCCGTATTCTTCAATATCTTAGACCAGGGGTGGGCACACTTTTTGAATAAGAGGCCAAAATTATTTCATTCTTAGACTGGCGGGCCAAGTGATCGAGATGCCACTCACATATAGTTTGTTACACGAATAACAAAGGGACAAAAACAACGGAAGATTAAATTAACAACTAACTGAAAAATACAACCGAAAAACAAAATCTAATTTAAATACGTCTGACAGGATTGTTAAGCTTTACTTCTTGCCAAAGCATCGAAATTTGGCATCATTTTGGTTGTGGCGATAGTCAGGAGAGATTTGAGGTGGGCATCACGCAACTGAGACCTGTGGTTAGATTTGTTGAAATTCATCAGGCTGAACGTCTGTTCACAAATATATGTGGAGCCAAACAATACCAGCATTTTCTGCGCTACTTTCGAATTTCTGGAAATCTGGTGTGGCTTAGCGATGCATAAAACTCATTCAGCTTCAGGGTTTTAAATTTCTCCTTTAAAACGCAGTCACTCTGAAGATCGATCGATTCCAACTGCATTTCTTGTGGTGCTGTTACAGCGACTTGTGAAAGTGGAGCCGAAATAATCTGAAATGATTTTTGTAGTTTTTCGAAATCAAGGAATCTACGGCAAAATTCGTGGTGCAGATCATTTAGTGATTTGCTGTATTTATTCGCATGTTTAGGCGCTTCTTTCATCGTCAGTAGTGTGGGGAAATGCACAAAAGAATTGTTGGACATTTGTGCTGAGAATAAAGCCAATTTTAATTTGAAAGCCGTAACGCTTGTGTACATATCCTGAGCGAAGAGTTCTTTCCCTTGCTGCTTTGCATTCAGCTCATTCATATGTGTCAATATATCCACAGAAAAAGCAAAATCACAGAGCCAATCTCTGTCCTCTAGCTCAGAAAAGTCATCAGCTTTCCCGATTGACTTTAAAAATGAGGTAATGGCCTCTTCAGGTACCCAGACGCGTTTACATGCTTTACCCTAGCTTAACCAGCGCACAGGAGAATGGTAAAGCAAGTCCTGGTAATCGGAATCAATTTCCTCAAGAAACTTGATAAATTGGCGATGGTGAAGTCCTCTCCCTTTTATGTAGTTGATCAGTTTTACCACTGCTTTCACTACATGATTGAGCTGCAGTACAGACTTACACAGGGCTTTCTCATGGATAATGCAGTGCAAAAAAGTTATATCCACTCCAGCATTTTTTCTCATTTATCTTGTCTTGAAGTCTTTTTAGCAGTCCGACCAGAGGCGGCTCGTTGCTAAAATTAATGGGGGAGCTGCTTTAGAAAATCACCGTATAGGCCTAATTTTTGTCACTATCTATCAGATTTACACACACACACACACAGCTCGCCAGTTGTCCGTCAAAAAGAAACCCTTATTACACCAGCACACCAGGGTCGGTACTGCATGAGCGACAGTTATCTTTCTACAGCTACATTGCAATCTGCTGCTAATTTCAAACACCAGGAGCTTTGACGTAAAAAGATTTATATATTTTTTTCATAAACTTAGGATCGTTGTTGAGATTTTACCGTACGTATTACATAATGCAACCACAAGTATAAGAAAAATAAAGAAAAAAAGATTATTTATATCGAATGTCATCGATAAGATGGAGTGGGGACTGGGAGTGCTGCAGTTCCACAGTACCATACACGAGCCGCCCCTGAGTCCGACGTTTTCTCCTGTCAAGTTTGGTGATCCATCAGTGGTGACATTTGTAAGTTTGTTCCATGGTAATTTAAACCTGTCGATCACATCAGAGACTTTAAGAAAAAGGTACTCTCCTCAAGTTGTCCCTTGTAGCGACTCCATTGCTAAAAGTTCTTTTATTATCTCAAAATTGTCATTAATCCCTCTTACAAAAATTAAAAGCTGTGCCGTGTCTCTTACGTCATTACTTTTGTCCAGCGCTAACAAATAAAATATGAAAGAATCTGCTTTTCCTTTCAATTCGTTAGCTAATTGCTCATCAATTTGTTCTATACAGCAAGTTACTGTTCTGCGTGATAAACTGATTTGTTCATATTTGCTTTTTGTATCTGGACACAAGAGACCTGCTGTCTCAACCATGCACTGCTTGATAAATTCTCCATCGGAAAATGGTTTGCTTGCTTGTGCTATTTTGAAAGCCAGTAAAAAACTTGCCTTGGTGATTGACTCATAAACCGCACTCTGCTGAAAAAGAGTGTTTTGCTGAATCCGAAAATTGGCCACTAATCTCTGAGAAGTGACCTCTCGTTGCTGAGTTGACAGGCTGCTACGATAGTTAGCATGATTGGTGTCAAAATGACGGTGGATGTTGTATTCTTTCACAACAGCAACGTTTTTTTGGCAAATAAGGCATACCGCAGTTGATCCCACTTTGGTAAAAAAGTATTTCGTTGTCCACTCCTTTTTGAACACTCTGCGCTCACTATCGACTTTTCGCTTCTTCGCTGCTCTGATTTTAACAACATAATTTATCAACAACTTGGCAATAAGTCTATTTTGCTTAGCATTCCGCACTGACGAAACTGTTGATAAAAAAACACTAAACTAAGAAATATGGTACATTACTGGTTAAAACCAGAAAGCACTGTTGCGTCAAGCGACGCACAAATGTAGCTGTGACATCACAATTTAGCATGTGTGGCTATTTAGAGGCAAGAGTTGTCTGATCTTCCTATTGAACCTTCACAGTAATAAGTTTTGAAACATGTCGATAACACCCGGCGGGCCGGATTTGGCCCGCGGGCGGTAGTTTGCCTATGTCTGTCATAGACTGTGGGGTCTACGCGACTTAATGCATACAACTTTCATTTTCAAATGACGAACCAGTTTGCTTGAACCGTTTTGTGATGTTCATCTAACAAAGTTTCATAAATTTGCGAAAATTTCACAATCTAGGCCTACAAGATACTGTGTCTCTTCTTTTAAAGTTGTTTAAGCCAAAGCAAATACACGGTCAAAATTGACCACTGCCGTCTTTCTAAATAGAAAGAATTTACCGTTTTTGTAGTGTTGAGACTGAGAGAAACTTTGGCCAATCATAACAAAAGATTGCCGAGCGCTGGTTCAGTTCATACATCTTGATGCGTTGAACTACTTTTCTTAAGGTTTATAGTGGAGTTGCCAATACTGCTGGCGATGCTATTGTACCACATACAGAGGAACAAAACGGGCGGAGTTGCTGTAAATGTTTTTCCGAATGGCATAATCAGGCGAAAACGTGGGGCATTGAATTCGCTTCGATTGCCGGCCAGTTTTTAATTGCGCTGAGATCTATTGCCAACATAAGTAGAAGAAGATTTCTTTGCTGAGAACGAAGGTCGTATTAGGATGTTGGTTTCGGGAGGATTGGGATGAATATAACTAGGCTATTAGAAAGATACAAATCTTTTACCGGAAGAGTCTTTATTCATTTTTGCAGAAGGGGTAGTACTTTCCTGAAAATACTGCCTTGGCAAGAATAGCCTACTAGTAGATAAGACTGGTAGCCTACATAACAAAAAGGGTCAATACCAAAAAAAATGAAATTTTTACTGATTTTTTGTATGAAAGAAAAATTTTAATTATTTTTCGTTTGAAAAAAGGGAGTGACAAAGCTTTGTCTCTACTTCTCACACTTGACTCAGCTTAGGTCAGAATGCTAATGGGTAAAACTATTTAGCCACCGTCACGTTTTTCAGGTGTTTGCGATCCCTATTGTGTAGTTTCTTTAATACCCAGTGAACAATATCAAAAGCGAAGTCAAGTTCAACGGAATACAGTCGATCCGCTCTTTCACGAAACGTTCCGTTTTGTTATTTCTCGAAATGACCTCAAAGATCTATCATTGGAGGTTAGTTGAAAAATAGTTTTAATGTTATTTACACTAACACTGGTATTCACAAACAACTTAGTGGTTGTTGTGTTTTTTTTCCATTTCGAGGAGACCGGGGCTCAACGTTATTCAAATATGCAGTCCACACTGCAAACCGAATCAACATCGGTCTACTTCATCGCCAACGAGGTCAAATCGGTTTAAATTTATGGCAAGAAAGATCAAAGTTTTGGGTTCAAACCTCCCGACTGCTCTGTTGGTTTTTGGAAAGGCCCGTGATGATTTCCGCTACTGAGTGGTGTAGCAAGAGGTACGGACCATCTGGGTGGCCACTTGAAGAGGGCAACCGTTTTTCACTGAAAGAAACAAAGCTTTAGTTGTATCTGAACATCGGAGTCAAACACCGGTATTTGTAGCTTGACTGATCGGAAATGGGGCGGCATTTTTCTTGGGCAAAGAATGGCCAAAATTCACACCACCCCACTGCTTCTTAGCTTACTTGCCGATTTCTGGCAAGCAGTAAATTATCGAAGTAACACCAAGCTATTCAAGCGAAGTGCTGAAAATTTGAAGCAGGTCATGACAAGTGTCATATGCTTACCGATGCGTTGTCACTCCTCAGTATTGTGAAAGATGAAATTATAATGCATTACAATGCGTTTGCAGATGCATTTCAAAGTTGTTTGGTATAGCTAGCGCATTACGTTTCTTTTACAACTGCACAGCCAGCGTTTATCATTAATAGGTTATCTTAGAGTAGCCTTCTACTGCGTAGAATATAGCATTTAAATACAAAAACCTTTTAGGCAATCGCGGGCGACAAAGCGTGATAAATTATGCAGTAAAAGACTAATAACAGTCGATTTTTAACTGATCAATTAACTAAATGTCAGATAATGCCGGTCACGATATACCGGCACATTTTAAAGATCACATTTTGAAAGTCTACGGTGATAAGATCACAAAAGCTACAGTATTGCGGTTAAACAATAACATGTACAACTGGCGATCTACCGCACCGGATAGCTAAGCAGTGTTAACATTGCGCAGTTTGTATTTAAACTGGTAACTGATTTCTAAATTTCTAAGAGTGGTTCGCAGCCGATGCTACAATCAGTGCTCTATTTCGGGGGAGATGGGGAGAATAAAGGTCGATGGCTCCCTTAAACGATGTGAGTAAAGCAAAAAATGTAAAAAAGATCTTCATGTGCGAGGTTGAGGCTGCAACGTTGCATTCGGTATGGCCAAGAATTGGCGGTTGCGTTTAAGCTCACATTTCGGGACTAAAATGACGTCTATGGGCGACTGCTGAGTCAAAAACCCCTAAGTCATTTCGTAGTCCGTCCTTGTATTGAATGAGTTAAGTATATTTGCATTGGCGAAAATATGACAGAGTGGCTTGGAATGTACGTCAGCAAAATCCAGTGTAAAAATCTCACGATGGCTGCAGAGGTAGGCTTTCGTAAGAGGCACTTCGGGGCATTTTCAAGTTTGGTTGTAATACTTGTAATGAAAATGAGCTGGGCCTGGAGTATTGTTACTCTGAAGCTGGTCGGAACACATTAATGTTCTGACTCAATTGCAAAACCGATCAAAAGTTTTTCCTATAAGAAGAATATAAATATTTAACTTGATTTGTTTTAAACTAGGATTGTTTAAAGCAAAGTAGCCTATTTCTGACATCAAGCAGCGTTTTCATCTATTGAATTTCAAGGTACATTTGTCTGTTTTCATAAACGGCCCGCAAGCGGACTTGTTTCTGTAGAGAAACGTTGTTGCCAAGGCAGAAATGCGTCTTGATGCAACCCAGTGCGAAGCAAAAGCTGTCACCACTGGCGAAAAAGGCTACACTTACGACATGAACAGGATTCGACAACAAAAAATGCATTTATGGCTCAGTGATAATGCGTAAACAATAACAAGATTGAATACAACGTTAGTGGATAATCAGGAAGAAATAAGGGGCAAGATTTGGATACATTCAAGGCCCATCTGTTATCTCCTTGTTGGATTTTGGCGCAATTACGTAAATCGTGCTCTGCTGCGTTGTCCGAGCGTTCGTGTTAAAGTTCGTGTCAGTGTGCCGATATACCTCTCAGAAGTAATCGGAACGATTGATGTTAAGCGATTTCACTTTTTACTTCGTGCTTTATAACAAAGGTTACGCCTAAAAATTTGCGGTGATATTCTAAAATCGTGAAAGACCAATTTAAACGATGCAATACAGCCTATACGCCACTCTAAGCTTACATGTAGTTATTGAATCAATCGGTTTAGCGACACGACAAATCATTTGAAAGTGATCACAGTCTGTTCAAATCGCATATTTCTGGATTATGAAAACTGATCTACTTGCAGAGCTAATAACTCTTTACCTGTCAAGACAGAGCTGAACGAGAGATTCAAACACGCAATCAGCCCTTTTACAGTTCCGCCGATTATTATCTTTTCTCCTTTGCGATGGGAAAACCTTTTCAAGCTCTCAGAAAAAGGCTACATAGGAAGACGCTGTTGCTATATGCACAGCGTATTTCTATCAAAAACAAAAACCGATCCGGGAAATTTGCATTGCGAGCCTTTCCCTTAGGGTGCAACAACGCAGTAGGCAAGGATTGAACCCACAGCCTTCTGATCATCACAGAGAATGCTCGGTTGGGCGTGAAAGTAAAAAGAAGGTGCTTTCTACAATTTTAACTCTTTATTTTGTTTTTTCTGCATTGCCCTGTTACATTTTCGTAGATCAAGTTTTACGCCTATGATCAATATTCCCGTGATGACTGCATCGGTGTAGTAGAACAAAGATTAGATGAAACAAAACTCGACAAAAAAATTGAGTTTTGGAGAAGAATTTATCCAATTCTAGATGAAAAGGTGAGGGCTAACACATTTCAAATACCAAGCAGAGATAACTAAATATTGTTGTTGTGTTGTCCAGAAAATCTACCAATTTAGCCAGGAAAAAGCGGCAGTCTATTCTTATTTTATTGATTGATTGTTTTACATATCGGTCAGAGTAGATATTACACACTGGTATCCCCATCACCACAAGATAGAGTATCATGAGTGAACGGCAAAAAGTTGCCGTGCTTGACATTCTAAGTGAACAGCCTTTTTGTTCTAAGACGGTGAAGCAAGAAAAAAACAAAGATTTTGATACTTCTCTCTTTAGTATCTCGGGGAATATAGAGAAGCTCACAGAACAAAGACCTTTACACAGCCATTGATTACGGTGCTGTCTTCACCTTCATGTTCTCTTTGTACTCTTAAGGGGGATTATGGGGAATTTGCAAAAGAGACGCGTTTAGCATACTAAGATCGATGTTATGTGACAGGCTGAATACTCGCGCAAAAATAAATCTGTCATAATTTTTTCTTTTTTTTTTGTTGCCATGGTAACCAAGATGTTTCCTTTGCCATAGCAACAGACGAGGAAACTTTGGCATGCATATCTCGGCCCCTGCACGATGGAATTGAAGGGTTTTGGTGCAACTTGATCGTCGAACACTACTCTACGCAATCACGTAGCAACTTGTACATAAATTTAAGCTGCCATAATATACTAGGGTTTGTCAAAAATACCATTTTTTTCAGTGAAATTTTCACATATTTTCCAACAAAAATATTTATAGCAAAAAAAGTACAATAGTTAGCCCATTTTCACTTCGTCATTGCATTCATAAGTTTATTAGCTAGCTCTATGCGAAATTTCATAAAGATTGACCGTACGAATTCAGAATTACAAATGCCAGAAAGTTTATAGTCATCATAAAATCGCGATTTTGAGAAAATCCATCTAAAAGTGAACATACACCGATTTACACTTCTAACCTGAAGAATTATTCATTTTTTAGCACTGTTTCACGTTGAAATGCGACTTTTTATGGCAACAATCTTAAAGATGAAGAATTAAAGATACAATTTTTGTTAAAAAAATATTATGGCCAAAATTTTCGAAAAATGATAAAACGAACCCCATATTCCCCCTTAAAGTTTAAATTCATTGACACATTATCCAATGAAATTTCCCATTTAACTTATGGCAAAAGGCGACAACTTCCCATTAAACTCTGCTCTCCGCTATTTGGTAAGGCGCTAAAAGTCTATATTTATAACTGTAATTTTTTGTAGTGATACGCATTTTTTTTTTGCTGAAAAGATTGTATGGCAGTAGAATTGATACCAAGTCACACAGAATTTATCATTTTACGTTTAATCACTTACCCATCATGCCTCAAATTAAAGAGCTCGTTATCAGTTAGAAATCAATGCCATGTAGTCCGTTTTGCTAGTGATGAGACTGTCGATTTGCATTAGACTAGCAGCAGTGGCGCGACCAGAGAGAAAAACATGTTTGAAAAACTCTTCTCTTCCCCCTCCCCAACTTTGATTTTAACCGCTTTTGTAATTTATGTAGATACCTTGACTTTTTGTTTGAAGAGTTAGAGGTGATCCTACGTTGCTTTTACAAACAATGCGTGAATTCCAGTGAGCTGAGAATTCGTTGGCATTGCCACATATAACGGCTGCATTTTTTGTAGCTTTTTACAGTGAGCAGTATTATGATTTTGCCTCGCCTTTTTTTGTTTATTGTATTGCGGCTAAAACTCCATATTTAATACCGTCATAATATGTCACTGATATTTCACCAAATCATGTCGTCATTTCCCCCTTATTTTTTCTGACCTCACCACTAATTGCGTGAAATAACTGCGGTTTCTCCCAAACTTGATTAGCATGTTTTTAAACAAATGGAAGCATCGCTTCACGCTATATCTCCGGCAATAAGTTCGGAAATCTTTCGGATACCTGCATTGGCACCATAACTCGTATGAAGAGTACCAATCTCGCTGTCAAAATCTACGAGTTGAGCCTTTAAAGCGATACGACACATAAGCAAGGCCAAGAAAAGTTTCTTTTGTTTATAATTTATGCTTTGGTCTCAAAATAGGCTTGTACCGAACACAACATGTATTGGTGGTTGCTAGCTTGTTTCAGTCGACCTTACAAGGCATGGCTAAGCAAATTAAAGCAAATGCAACTGTTTTTGAAGGTGTATGAAAAAGCGGGGGAGCTCCTAATGCGACTGGGGTACCTTGCAAAAGCCGAAAAACTTACGGTGGTTTTATTGAAAGCAAGAAATTTGAAGAAAGTGGGAAAGGAGGATACAAAGTTGTCACCAGGTGAGGTTTATTTTCAGGCAGGGTGGTATGATGGACTTAGTGTCAGACTTGTGATCGAAAGTCTTCAGATTGAGCGCTCTAGGAATTACGTTGCATGTGGCGTTGCCGAGCGAATCGGAGTTTGCATTAAAACTCACGTTTTGAATTCAAACTCACTGCTACGACATGTAGCCTATGGGTGAGTGTTGACTGACCGTAAAATCACCTTGCAATTTCCCAAACTATTCTTTCCCTTTATGTTCGATGAGTTGAGAAAATTATTATTATTATTTGAACATAACTCTCACCTACCAACGTCACGCCAATTACTTACGCATAAACCGAATTTTTATCATGAGATGAAGCAATATTGTTTTTTTTTTCGATGTGAAACATGCATGGGTTGCAATTTGTTAAAACTTTGCTTTTAATGTGATTTGACCCTTTTTAAATAGCTAATATCATTTTTGAAGAACTTATTATCAATAGTTTTGGCAGCCCCGCCCCGCTTCTCTTTCTATAAAAATATTTCTATAATCTGTTATCCTAAAAATATTTAGTCTGTAATAATACAGTTGCATTACAAATCCGTGATCCTTATATAGTCCTAATCAATAGAGGAATTAAAAAAGATTATTAAAGTCTCTTGAGAGAACGCTGCAGCTCACTGTCCAGGTGAAGTTGAGCTTTGTATTCGGCATACGGTAAAAAATAAATTTGTAACGACAAAATACGTTAATAATTTAGAAGCTTTCAACGCAAGCTTATCCTGAGCTGCTGCTTATTCAATCTTTACTTCATGTTCTTCGCCTGTTGTTGCTCTTATCTGTCTCTTTTCTGGGTAAGGGTCATGGTGGAAGACCATGGAGACTCAGGAGTCAGGTCACTTCTTACGGCCAGAACCAGAGGTCACACAAAGAGAAAAAGTTGCCAAACAAAATGCGGCTCAAAGAGTCAGTAGCGACACATTACAGCATGAGATGAGAAGTGTACTGAGTCGGATGACCGATTACGCCGACTTCTCAGTTTTGCCGATTCTGGTAGATAAACATTCACAGTAGGGCTGTGTCCGTTGCAGCAAAGACAAAAGAAAACACAGTGAGAATGGAAAACAAGCACAAGTTTTTCCTGGAGACTGGAGAACTTGTGTGCCAAAAACTTTTGATGAGACAGTATGTCTCCAGTACAGAAGAAGAGATCGAGGATACAAGAGTGAGAGGAGAGAGACAACATGGACCTGGAGATGAAATGAAGCAGCGCATCTCATCTGGCCAGCTCATCGGCTCAGCTGTCACCTGAAGAAAACGAATGACCGGTAACCTATTGCACCCCGGGAATAGAGCCAACAGAGAGGGTGAAAATCTTCTGCCATGCGTACCAGAGAGCGTGAAAAAGAAGGGAAAGCGGAAAAGAGGAAAGCACAGCGACCACAGTTTAAGAGTCTTGAGAGTAGAGAAGCAACAGATTTGTTAATGCTGCCGGGACAAGTAGAAAGCTTGCAGTATGGCGCAGGTTTCAGCAAAATACTTGAATGTAGTATAATCCAAAACAGGGTATTTTCCTTTTGAAAGATTTCAAGTCGCTGTGGAGTAGTGATAATTGTTCCCGCTTTCAGAACAAAAAATCTGGTGTTCAAACCTCCTCTAAAACACCATCATTTTTTGTCAGAAAAGTCATCTGGAATTTAAAGCGTTGCATTGCTCTAGTAAAAAGTCTGATTTAAAAGGTAGTAAATGTGGAGCAGTAAACACACCCTATAACAGCAAGTTAAAGCTCTATAAGGCGAAGAAAAGTGAAAAGGTGAAACTTAGCTCAGTTCCCTCGCATTGCTTCTAGGTTGTGGTGCCCTGAAAAAGGCATTTTACGGTAATGTTTCCTGCTTGGTTCTACTGCTTGTGGAACAAATTTACTGAGCCAGCAGTACCGATGACTCGAAAGTGGGTCTGATTAACAGTTGTTTTGTGTATGCAGTAAATGCTTTATTATAACTAGGGCCATTTTTTTGACCTAAAAATATATTTTTGACTTTATTTTAGCAAAATTTTGACTTTATTTTGACCTCACCGCTTTCGCCTATTATTTATGTCTTGTTGTACTTTTTTGATTAAAAATCTTTTATAATCCGCAATTTACATAAGTTTTTAAAGAAAAAGGTAGCCTACTTTAAACATTTTCTCAATCAATCAGTCTTGAAGCTAATGCAACAAAACGACGCATGACGTCTAAACCTAGGATAACGAGCCATTGTGTGTGCCGGTATCAATTAGTGTGTAATACAAAAAATGCGTTGTTATCGCAACTGTACTGTACATTAACAGTCTGTCTATGATGTTTTTAATGAAAGCCACACAGTATAATTACCAGGACTTTTTATTGTAATACAGCATCATAAATTTTTTTACGTTCTTAACATCAGAATTTCTGTCTTTTCTCAGTAATTTACTGAGCATAGAAAACGACCTCTCAACAGCAGCAGAGGTTGGCTGGGCTTTTTGCAATAGTGTGTAGTTTGTTGGGTCAATTGTCAAGTTGGTACAGTTTATTATTGTTTCTAAATCAGAGTTGGATAGTCGTTTTTTAATGTAATTTTTAATTGTGCACGGATCATCATCGAATTGGATATTCTTCAGCAGTCCGTATGCTTCGGTTATCGTGCAGGCACTTCCTTCTAAGAACTCTGCGTTGGCTGCTAGAGTCCGGTATTGATTTATTTTACCCAAGTTCGGCACCAAATCTTCCACATTGATATCGTCTTTTGGTCTGCTGACTAAGAGGCCTGCACTTGTCCAATTGTTGACAATGGTACGAACAGCTGGAAGGTTCTCACTGTAATATAAGGCAGCTGTAAGCCAAGTTGCCCATCTTGTAATTACAGGGTCAGGAGGAGATGGCAGACCAGCATCATGACAATCTTTCTTGCGATCTTTGTTTTTGATTGTTGCTGCCTTAATCATTGCTATTACTTCATTCAATATTTTTAAAATGAGCACGCACACGCATAGCGCAGTTATGTAGTAAGTGCGCAACGCAGGTGACATGCATCAAAGAAGGGTATAATTCCTTTAATGTCTTTCCAGCCAAAGACATTTACTGAGCAGCATCAGTCAAGAACAATGAAAAATTCTCGCGTTTTATTTCAAGTTGTCGCAATATGTCATCCACAGTGTGCAGAATAATACTGCTATTAACATTGCTACCGCTGTCAAGTGGATGGCAATCGACGAGGAATGTCTGATTTGGGGCATCTAAGCTGCCCACAGGCACACTAATATACTTTTGTTTAGCAATCTCTGCTTCATCCACAATTAAAAAATGTTCTTGTCACGAAGTAATTCTTGAATTTGTTCTTCTTTTTGGGATGCTAATTTAGCAACACATGCCAGGGCTGCAGTCTCCGAAGGCAATACTTTTCCCATTGTAGCAAACAGAGACTTTAAAGAAGCATGGTTGAGTTTATGAAGTGGGATATCTGCAGCTACGAATGAAGAGACAACCTGTTCCTTGAAGTTTACTTGATCGAGTTGTAAAACGGTTTGCTTACTTTGGGATTTGCTCTTCGTCTCCAATTTTCTTTGGTGTTGCTTACTTTTTCGTTGGCTTTCCACAAAAAACTTTTTGTCGCATTTGACTAACACGTCGCAAAGATTGCATCGCAAGTCGCGGGCAGGAGTTGCTGAAAACTCATCCGGATATTCCTGGCAAATATGCCTAACTTTCGCTGTAGAAGATTTGGCTTGTTTAGGCATTCTTTGCTTTGCAAGCTACGACTTAAAAAGACCACGTGTAAAGAGCGCAAAGGTTGTATAGGAATAGATAAATTGTCTAACAATTATGTGTTTATGCATGAACAATGACGATTTGATGCATAATAAGTGCTATTTCCTTGTCAATTACCGCAGGCATTTTTACCATTGCAACTATTTGAGAAGTTTAAAATGAAATAAAACTGCTTATAAAATTTTAATAGCAGCTGAAAAATTGAAAAAAATATAAAAAAAGTATAAATTTGTTCGTTTTTGTACGAAAATATTTGATGAAGAGAATTTTGAGAAGTTTTGACTTCATGCAAAATTCTGGCTTTATTTTGATTTATAAAATCTAGCAGAACAGACTCCTGAAGACCTGAAACGAACGTTAGTAAACGTTTGATCATGTAACAAGGTCCAGAAAAAATTTTGACTTTATTGACTTTAGCTGGCCCTAATTATAACTGAAACTAGGTAATCACACACAGTAACTTAAGTTGATGACGCTGAACAAGCCAACTGTATACCAAGAGCATGTGTAACGCATGGGATGTTTTCCTTTCAAACATTTTTATCAGGCTTTTGTGCAATCTGAAACTACTATTATCTCGAAATTATAGAGTCATGCTTTTCATTCCTAATACACTCGTATTACACACCACCGCAAAAATCAATGCAAAGTAACTCCTGATCCAAGCGTTGAACATACTGTTTGTCAACCAATACAATCAATTAATGACAGTCGACTAACGGTACAGTTTGCTGTTGCCTAAAGTATAAGCAGTTATTGGATCAGCCTGCCTAGCGACATGTCTTGTATATGTAAGTTATACTCTACACATGTAATCCATCAACATTTTTTGGCAGTAGGCGTAGATGTGGGCTTGAATCCCACTGCCAGTAACGTTTTGACACGCTGAGAGCTAAAAGACCGAGTGGTATATCCAATTACTCATTCTCCTCATACATTAAAAATGACTGTTGACAAAAACTACTTTCCAGTTCTACACTCTACAAGAGAAAGCTGGAGCAGTCTTTTTTTACGCTATACACAATAAATTTCTGGCTGTAAAACTGGACTTTTGCTTTGATAAAACTGCTCCTGTGGCTGATCGCTCCGGCGTAGGTTTGTGGAGCACTCAAGCGTGCGCTTATAATAATTCAAAATACTCTAGTGCACGCTTGTAGAGATCCAAAATGCTCGAGCATAGTTCGTAGGCTAGTTTCTTCTAGGCAAGCGTACGCTTGTAGAGTGTTGTAGCGTACACTTGTGAAGTATTTCTAGCATACGGCTCCAAAATAATCTTGCGTACTCTTCTGGAATATTCTAGCGCATTTGTAAAATATTGTAGAGTACGCTTGTGAAGTATTCAAACGTAAGACTCCAGAGTATTCTAGAGTATATTTCTAGAATGTTCTAGTGCGCGCTTATTGTTGCGTATGGTTGTAGAGAGTTCTAGCTTACGTTTATAGAGATTCAAATGTTGTAGCGTACGCTTGTGAAGTAAGCGAGTAACAGGTGATTTTACGTTTAAACCATGGTTTTCCAACAGACCCCTATGTTCGCGTGACGCTGGTTCATGATGGAGGTTTATTAAAAAAGAAAAAGTCTTCGACAAAAAAGAATACTTCGGATCCGACTTACAACCAAGTCATCAACTTTTCGGTCCCATTACACCTCCTTCCACAAATTGAAATACAATTCGACGTTGTGCACGAATCGCAGTGAGAATAATATTATATAGATTTTTTTCCTCAAAAGTCGTAGAATAGCGACAATGGCATTAACCATGGAACAATTATCCAGATCTGCTTCGGATATTCAAATTTCACCCGTCCGCTTGAATTTGTTAATATTACGAGATGAGGGCAGGGTGTGGTCAGAATTTCAATACGGTTAAAGGGGGAGCAAAATAATTATAAACTAAAACCAAGAAAGAACTTAATTTGCCGCATTTCAAAGATGATCTTTATAAAAATAAAGCCTTTTTAGTTTTCAAATACTCAAACAGTTACCACAATCAGTTCTGGGGACAGGCTCCTATTTCTCCCATTCCCCATTTCCTACACCCATGGATGAGAAATTCGCGTTTTGCAATCTGCATTATCATATCTGCTTATTTAACATGCTGCATTTTCAGGCTTGGGTACACTCGTATGTCTATACCTCGTTTTGGCATTATAGGGTTTTGGTATAATCTTTTGATTTTGATTTGATTATTATACTACACCCACCTTGTAATTTTGTTGGGTTATTTATTGGCTTTCAATATTCAGCAAAAGACCGAACCGTTCTGAGCGAAAGGAAATCATTGGCTCTCTCGAAATTAGTCCTCATTCAGTGGGAGATGAGAGGGAGCACTGGAAAGACTTGATGAGCAGTAAATCACAAGCTCGTTGGCACCAACTTGTGGTTAGGCAATTACCGGAAGAAATATCCACCGATGGGCAATCTACATCAAAGCAAGTAACCCACGTTGAAGACGTTGAACTAGCAAAACAATAGAGGCGAAGTCCACCTAATGAAAGGATCTCAATAAGAATGAAATAAGACTACCTAAAGAGTGAACGTGAACGAAATATTAATGAAAAAAAGATTTGTAGTAGATTAGGTGTAAATATTTACCAAGAAAGCCATTTTTTAACAACAATCTAATCAAGAATGAAACCTGAACTAGTCGAAGACTTTTCCGCTATCCATGAAAGGACGCCGTGTCTAGACCAGCTTCGGATTAACAAGTACTTCCAAAAGACTGCGTTTCTATATCACACATGTAATCAAGTACAAAAATTTCTGCCACGTGCCTTCCCGCGAGGCATAACAACGCCAAACCCGCAGACATTGAACTTCTGAGCGGCCTATTTTGCCGAGTTGACTCATCGCAAATGCACTCAAATCAAAACCTACTTACTCCAACTACAGTATATGTTAAGCTTTTTATTTCAATCATTTGTCTTCACAAAGAGTGTACTGATGTTGTGATTGATTGTCATCTTGCCAACTATTGCTATTTATGTGGTATAGCTTGTATAGGCACTTATTTTATTGAAGCGCAATTCATTTATTTTTGTTCATATCAACGTTTTGTGGGTCTTTCTTGTTTTTTCTCATGTTTAAACACTTACCGACATTAATGAAACATTCCAAGATATTTTTTATCCCAAATACACTGCGCCCCAAAATTAGTAAATTCCTCCCAAAAGCTTGGAGCTGTTTTATTTGATTTTACTAATAACCGTTTCCAGAGGTCTGCTGGGCAGGTCAAAGAAACCTGTAGAATGTCTGGCAAAATACCCTCCACCTAATATAAACAAAAAATTGTGGCCTTGGACCTGATATGATTACTTGGGCAAAAAAAAATAGCTTATTGCATTGTGAAGAAATTGGCAAGCTACGGCTCACGGGTCAGATGAAATCCGTTCCGCCGTTTGATCCGGTCCGTAAGACTATTCTGCGAAAAATGTAAACGTTGATCCTGCATTTTCAGTTTTCTTACTGCATGTCGGCAGTTGAAACCACACTGTCTTTCAAAAGTTAAGTTTATTCTAAATTAGACGCATTGTTTTACTTGCCACTACGGCCTTGGTAATCCAGCTTGTCTTATGCAGCCTGACACAAAATTCTGAAAGAGTTCTGCACAACTGGTTCCGGAGCTGATCAAGAATGTAGTAGTGTGGAAATGACGTTTCCGTCTGCTTCAAACTGACCCCTCTGGAAGATTTATATTTCTACCCTGCGCGTCCCCTCACTTCTTGTTTTTAGCGCTACATCCTTGCAGCTGATTGATTTTCAATGAGATTCCGCTTCAAAGAAAAAATGATAGTTAATTGAGCTACATATAATTTCTGCTTTACTAAATGAAACCAAAGTCAAACATTGCAAAAGATGGTATAGAAAATGCTGATGTCATTTGATTCCACCAAGAATTTGGGCAGGCCTTCTGTGAGATAGAAATAAATAAGGCTTGTTAGAGTTTAAAAAAGCTTACCAATTACAATTTTTACATTTAGATACAAACAAATTTCAATTTCATAAATCAGTTTGTTTTATTCACGTATGCAATGCATCGGGATCTCATTGCCATCAGCGCTGAAGAATCCCAAATTTAAGGTTTTCGCGTTTCGAGATAATTTTTCTGGAGCCCCATTAATCAATTTTTGAACAAAAAACAACTCTTGTTTTATGGTTTCGATGAGGAGGGAGCCTTGATATTGTGATGCTGTAGCTACATCGTTGTTTGAGGCATATACATAAACTATATTTAGTGCGCACCAAACAATTGTTTTTTTTAGTTGTTCAACTTTACTTTTTGTTTCGCTTGTGCAGAACTGGATTTATGCCACGGTGCGTCTGGGATACTTTTGGTTAAGAGCCTTTCACGAAACTTGTGTAGCGCTTACTCCTCCCCACTTAAAAAAGAAATTCCATGGCCTGGAGCAATTTTTTCTGGTTTTTGAATTAATCAAACGAAGAAGTTTTTACAAAATCGTAGGGGGTCGGGCGCCTGTGGCATATCCCATCATAATTCCGTAACTATTGAGTGGAGATTTCGTTTGTTATAGCAATCAACTTTTCCACCAATTCCCTTTTGTTGTCACAGTAACCAATCGCCCGGGCTGTAGAAAAAGCCTTGTATATTTCCGCTAACTCTTTAACTGTGATATCGCACACCAAATGCAAGTAAACAACGAAGGATTTCATATGGAGTAATGTTGGCAATGTGCTGGTACAGACCTGGAAGTTGGAAGGAGGATTTTGGCAGGAAAGGAAACTTTGAGCTGGATTTCGAGAATTAAAACATGTACAGCAGTTTACAGATCTAATGTACACTTAGTGTATCTCTCTAATAACAATCACAAATTTTTACGCAACAAAGGCCTACTTCTTTGAAGGCGTTCAATCAAGTGACATTTACACCTTTTTAACCTGTGCCTCGCTAACATGCAAACATAGTCTATTATGCACTAGCGCTGACCGATCCAGAATTTTAATCATGAAGTTAAAACAAAATAAAGATCCATCACCCCCATTACAAGAAACAAACCTTTCGTGTCGTACCTCCATTTTACTGAGGAGAATGGCTAAGCACAATGGAGCAGATTAAAATGTATAACAAAACATAACCCGCAGTGGCACAGGATACTATGGTAAAGTAATAGACATATCTCGAATACACTACCCACTGAGATTATGAAACAATAGTATTACAAACATGGTGAAGCCTTAGCATAAAGGTGTGCAACCTTCGGCCTGTGAGGCAAAATCGAGCAATTTGCGTAACAATGTGCCGTTTAGCCCTCACCCACAGATCATCACCCGTTTGTGGTTGATCTTAAAATTATCTTCCTTATAGGAAGGCTCAATACTGTACACTCTGGGCTGATGTTTCATCCAGGTGAGTAATATTTAATAAATTATTAATAAATTTGTAATATTTAGTGAATTATTATTAAATTTAGTAAATTATAATTGACCAATTTTCCCAAACTTTTTACTTCTTTGCCATAACATATTGTAATGAATAGTAGTGTTATCAACCGAGACGCGTGCGCGGTCGTTTCCACTTTTTGTCGGGTACTGGCTGCCGCGTAAACTTCATTTCCTTTTAAAATTATGTTTTTGCAAAGGGAAGATGAAAATATATTCTTTGGTTTTACATTTTGGCTTGCGAACATTAGCTGAAAGGCTTTTCTTGAGCTTGTTTTGAGTCACAGGCTCTGGTAACTTTGCGTTGAGGGAAGGGGCTGCTATACAGTTCGTGAAAAGCATTGCCGATTTAGTGTCAACTGTATGATCTACTACTGGTACCAACACTGTAAACTGAAAGAACTGGGGTTTCTCGAGGCTGGATCACCAAATTTTGTCGCTGGCAACTCGCAATAATACTGAAATTTAGGAAAGGAGAGAGCTTGTCCGCTGTACACCGTGAGTACAAAAATATTTTGTGCCGTGCAATCTGCAAAGAACAATGCTATCGATATCATCAATGTGTGAGTCTTTTTGTAAACATACTGGAACACAGAGAACACTCAATGTGCAAATTGAGACAAACAACACGGAGTTATAAATGTTTGTAATTGCTTTTAAATGTCAAACGCCGGACAACAAAGCTATCAAACTCAAATTTTTATTTCGTTGGTCTGGCTTGCGTTGACCTTTAAGGCTGTCGACTGCACGGCAACCGCTTAAGCCAAACCACTATTACACAACTATGCTCACGTAAGCTCTGCTGTGAAAAAGATCTTTTTCAAGCTTTTGCGTGTTCCTTCCGATCTAGGGCATTTTAGTCTTCAGCGTGAAAGTGATTGTGAAAGTGCAAGCCTACATTTTGATTGCTAGACTCAACACAGTTTGCATTTTGGATTGGTGTGTATGGCCAGTCAAGCAACTCTGTGCCGGCAATGGAATTTCGTTTAACTCAGGGTTTTCCAGTCGGAGGCATTCGCATTCGGAAAGTACGAGATTATGTGTCAAAAAAATCAGGGTTCACTTTATTTACTTGCTTGCATTAGCAAAGATTTCATTAATTACAGCACAAAGAGTACAAAGAATGCTTCGAAGAAACAAAAGAATTACTATCGGGAAAAAAGTTTGGCAGGTAATGGTTTTATAGAATAGAGTTTTATGCTTTGCTGGTCGATAGAAAACGTTGATGTTCGCAATATAACGGCTGCTCAAGACCGAAGTTATCAGTTGTTTTAGTTCAACGTATTTCTAACGTAAGCAGCTGCAAAACCGAGCTGAGGAAATTACAGCAAAGTGCATTTTGTAGAACACAACAACTGGGAAATCACAGTGAGCGTTACAACTCTTTACCCGGCAATACCAGCTTGTTTAAGATAGAGATATTGAGCCTCGCTGTTTTGGCATAGACTAGAAAACGAAAAATCAGCTTAATTCAACTTTTGTTAGCGACTATCAAATAGCAAAAAACTTGGCCAAATGTTTGTCTTCAAACAGCTTATTTTTTGGAAAACGTTTAAGTGTTGACCTTTACAAAATATCTTTTCACGAGTTGTTATGAAGCAATAATGGTTGTATATCAAGCTCGAAAGCAAATCTTAAGCACTTAACACGTCAAGCACCAAGATGAATTCAAACACTCAAGATGCGTTTTGGTCATGAAATAGCATTATTGTCTCAAGAACTCATTTCAATTGTAATTGCTTTAACTTATCATGGGAATGCAGATATGTGTTTACTTTTAAGGACAATTTTAAAGCTAGTAAGAACGTTACTATCATAACCCAAAATGCAGGGCTGGGCACCGCAAATTTAAACTCAATTCCGCAACCGCCAATCCGCAAGTTTGCGATAGGTTTGAGGTAACTTTTCGTACCTCCGCAACCGCAAATGCACATTGCACTTCCGCAATCTTATACTGTAATATTTGCTGTTATCTTGTCTTCCCGTGACGATCTTTTTATTTTGGAGGTCAAATTTTGCCTTCGATCAGACGTTGACCTCCAAAAAAAAGAAAAAAAAGTCATCAACGCCCGGACGTTAACCTCCAATTTAGGAAATAAGGTCGTCCACTTCCCAAACGGATTTTACAGCGGAACATGCAACACTGCCAATTGCTTTGCGGATTTGCGGTAAATTTCAGTTTTTTCACCGCAAATCCGCAAATATTTGCAGTAGGAAATTAGGTTCGCAAATCCGCAAATAGAAACGATAGTCCGCAATTTGCGGAAGTGCCCACCTCTGCCAAAATGTCTATATCTATCAGGCTGAGATTTACATTAGCCCCGATATTCACGAGCCCTCAAGCTATATCAGTGATGTCGATGAAATCTACTTACTACAGAACACTACTGCTTCTTTATAAGGATCGTCAGAGTGACTTCTTGATATAATATAAAGGAAAAATACATCAGGCCATTTTTTGGTTAGTTTATAAACAATTGATAAAATGTATTTACTCGGCGCCGTTAGATGACGCTATCGCACGTACTGCATTTATCCAAATTTAAGAAGTTGTAACTTTACCAGTTCCCGGTGTGCAGCCAGAAAAAAAAGTAGAAGAAAGGGCTACATTTGATCCTCCCTTGCATTATGACATGATTGACGTTCAATGTTGTTGACAGTTTAAAATTGGCGAGGGCCGTCAATACTTTTGTTCGCACTTACAACACATTTTGTTACGCCTGGTTTACCGTTGCAAACTCAACCACCGCAACTCAGGCTATTTTGGTTCAATATAATTTGAATATAAACTTTAAAAATTTGACATTGTTTTGCAATCCAATAATTTTAAGCAGTTCCAATTTTAATACCTTTAAATTTACACAGCATGTGCAGAAATAGGCCAAAATTTTGTGTTTAATATTTGATATGTTTATCTTTTCAGATGTAGAAATTTTTAATTGATAAATTGTTCGCACTGCGTTCAAACCTGTGTGTTTAAATGGTATTCACTAGCAGAGAAAAGGCATTTGTGTATTGGAGTATGCTCGAACAAACTCAAACAAGATTGTGCAGCGTGCGTTTATAAGAGAGTTCTCTAAGAAGTCACCAACAGCAAAGCAGATTTGGAGCTGGAAAAAGAAATTCGAAGGCGAAGGCTGCCTGTGCAGAGCAAAAGGACCTGGACAACCCGCAACAGCAGAAGGGAAGGTCGAGCGGATTCGCCAAACACTCATGCGAAGCCCCAAAAAGTTTACAAGAAGAACAAGTATGGAAACCCTGATACCTCCAACGACAATTTGGCGGGTAGTAAGGAAACGTTTGGTAACGAAACCTTACAAACTGCAGGTTGTTCAAGCCATAACTGCAGCTGACAAGCGAAAGCGCAAACAATTTTATGTTGATATGCAAGAGAAACTTGAAGAAGACGAGTTCAATGAGCCTCTTGTGTTCAGTGATGAGGCCGCATTTCATACGAATGGCAAAGTCAATAGGCATAATGTTCGCATTTGGGGCGAAGAAAATCCCCATGCCACTATTGAGCATGAGAGGGACTCACCAAAAGTGAATTAGTTTTATACCATCTCGAAAAACGATGTTCATGGCCCATTTTTCTTTCAGGGAAATGTGACTGGCGATGTTTATCTGCAGATGCTTCAAAACTGGCTAATGGATGAGCTTATTGCAAATGAACATGAAGTATTCATTTATCAACATGACGGTGCTCCAACTCACTGGAAGCTCACAGTGTGGACTTATCTCAATGACAATTTGCCAAAGAAATAAATCGGACGTGCTAGTGGTGAAGACAATGTGATGTTAAAATGGCCTCCACGTTCACCTACCTGACCTCCTGCGATTTTTTCTCTGGGGATATGTGAGAACCTTGGTTTATGGCCCCCCCTCTTCCTGCAAATGTAAACGAGCTCAAACAAAGAATCACTATCGCACTGGAGACATTTACCCAAGACATGCTGCATCGTGTTTGGGAGGAGCTAGACTACCGACTTGACGTGTGCCGGGTAACAGGCGGTGAGCCCATAAACATTTGAACATTTGTGTAATCTTTTATGGAATTCATGTGCCTTTAAATTTCTTATTCAAATTTACAGGAATAAATCTTGTTTTGGTCAAAATTAAAACCTGTTGAATTTCATTTGATTCGAGTATTAAGTTTCGGTAATATTTGCATGTCAAATGATGTCAAATTTTTTGAAACACCCTGTTTTTGTGACATTAAGATTTCTGCCTGCGCTGTTTTGCTTTAATTCGGCCACAGCGTGAAAAGGTGCCATGACTTTACTCTAAGTCAGTGGTTCTTAACCTGTGGGTAATTACCCCAAAGGGGTAATTTGGCATTTTAAAAGGGGTAACATAAATTTTCAAAATAAAAAAGTAACTTCGATAGCAAACGTTATCGTGCGCTTCTACTCTAAAAGTTTCAATATGATTCATTCATAACCATGCTATCTGTGGAGCCATAGTGTAATATTAGAACTAGAGTCTCTTATAAATATCTGTTTCGCAGACAATTGACGGTATAGTCCACATCATATGCATGAGATAGCATTTGTTACTTTGCAGTAGCAAAGCTAATTTAGCCACAAAAATTATTAAAATGCCTCCACAGAAACAAAGTTACAAAAAAGCTTTCTTAACTTTGGTTTTACGAGTTTTATTAAAAATTCTAATGAAATGCCACAGTGTGTGATTTGTTCTAAAGTTGTAACTCAGGAAAGTATGAAACCAAGCAAATTGAAGCAGCATTTGGAGTCTCGCCATGGTGAATTAGTAGGAAAATCAGCTGACTACTTTAGGCGAAAATCAGAGCTTTTAAAAAATTGTCGCCTCGATTCTGGGGAAATGTGGGCGAAACAAAACAAAGCAGTATTGGAGGCGTCATATCGCATCGCCTTCCACATTGCTCAGGCAAAAAAGCCTCACACAATTGGCGAGGAACTCATAAAGCCCTGCCTCATTGAAGCAACTACTCTAGTACTGGGAAGGGAAAAAGCCAATAAGTTAAAAGAAATCTCGCTCTCCAACGACACTGTCAAAAAACGCATTTCTGAAATGAGTCAAGACATTTTGCTACAAGTGGTGGAAGAGGTAAGGTCCAGCCCACTATTTTCCTTGCAATCGGACGAGTCTACTGATATTTCGTCCTGTGCCCAGTTGCTGGTCTATGCTCGCTACATCTCTGAAAACAACGTAAAAGTACAATATTTATTTTCTGAACTACTTTCAACGACATGTAGAGGAGAAGAGGTGTTCAAAATTGTAAAAGATTTTTTTGAAAAGCACGCACTTGATTGGAAACAATTTGTTGGCATCTGTACAGATGGTGCTCTTTCTATGACTGGTTTCGAAGGATTAATCACCAGTGTTGCTCCTCATGTATCATTTACTCATTGTGTTTCATTGCTTTGCTTTAGCCATGAAAACTCTCCCTTCTGGACTTCAAGAAGTGTTACAAGATGTAGTGAAAATTGTAAACCATATTTCTGCAAATGCAACAACATCAAAGCTATTTGCAGCGTTTTGTAAAGAAGTTGGGTCTGATTTTAAAGTTCTTTTGCTGTATACGGAGGTAAGGTAGTTATCTCGCGGTGACATCCTGAACCGTTTGCTCCAGCTGTGAGAAGAAGCTGCTATTTTTCTTGAAAACGAACGATCTGCAAAAGGAGTAGATATGCACAACCAAATGAAAAGCAATGAGTTTTTGCTGAAGGTAGCTGACTTGGGTTTTTTTTCTCAGAAGTGAATTCCCTTAATTTAACTCTGCAAGGAGATCGTCAAAGATTGCATACGACACGACAAAGTTGCAGCTTTCAAACGCAAAGTGGAACTGTTGAAAGATTGACAGAAAAAGGCGACACAAGTATGTTTCCTAATTTGACAATGCTCTTGCAATCTAAATCAAATATGAAATGCGACTTCACTAAAGCCACCACCGGCGCGATGGTGCAGTGGTTAGAGCGTCCACATTGTAGTCGGTAGACCAGGAGTTCATTCCCCAAGTTGAGTCATACCAAAAGACTTTAAGAAATGGTATTCACAGCTTCCCTGCTTGGCGCTCAGCATATAAAAGGGATAGTGTGGAGAACAAGCCGGCAAGCTTGCTTGTTGTGTCCTTGGGCAAGGCACTTAACGGGACGCCTCCACCTTTATGTGGCAAACAGGTGGCCCCACCCGTACTTCACCGAATTATAATTGTGAAGTTGCTAACCCAGCATGTCAGACGACTCTTGGGTACCCACCAGTGGCAGTCCGCCTTGTTGGTGGTGGGGCTACCAGTCACTCAAGACTGGTTCGAAATGGGCTGCCATCTTCCCCTAGCCTAATATCAATTAGATTGACGGCATGAACCTGAATTACCGTTCATGCCGTACCTCCATCCCAAGGAAGAGGAGGGGCAAACACACACACACACACAAAGCCACCTGAATGCAATAAATATCGCGATTGATCGGTATTTTCCTGGAATTAAAGAGTGACATAACTTTTTGTGGATTAGCAACCCATTTTCTGTTGAAAAAAGCTCTATCTGCGATGATGATATGCCAGCAAAAATAGAGTTTCTTCGACTGCGTGAAGATTCAAGTCTTAAGACTGACTTTGCTGGGGTGGATATAGGAAATTTTTGGGCTGGCCTTCAAAATGAATATCCCATCCTTTCGAAAAGAGCTCTGAACTTTTTGATTCAATTTCCTTCAACTTATTACTGTGAAGTGGGATTTCCACAATGGTGTCTGTAAAGACAAAATGTCGAAACATGCTTGAGACTGATGATGATATGGATGTTGTCTATCCTGCACTCAGCCTAGATTTGCAAGCGTAGTAGCTAAAAAGCAGTATCAACCTTCTCATTAACTGCATTTGAAATGAACCTTTAAATGTACAATAAATAATGACTTTGTTTTTCTGTGGGTTTATTTTGGATTGCAAGCTATATTAGTTGATGTTTTTCTAAAAAAGGGTAATTGATATCCATCGAAATATTTTGGGGGTAACAAGAAAAAAAAGGTTAAGAACCACTGCTCTAAGTCATATAACCTATCGCAACAGACGCCTACAAATCCCTTTTCATTCAAAAGCATCCCCTCTTAATCCAGTGTCACAAATTGATGCAATTATTGTTCAATTTTTGATCTTTTCTTAAATTTGGGATTTTATTACATTTAACATTTGCCCATAATCCAGACCTCCCTACTTCTAAATGAAGATTAGTGCTTTGTACCGATATCGTTGCAATTACAAATATTAATAATGAGCTTTACCATTTATGTTTGCCATCAAAATGATGGTGGATAATTTTGATGCCTGCTGCTGTTTTTACAAAATAGTGGCAAGCATTGAGATGTCATTTAACATTATGACCTCACAATGCGTTTTGATCCAATAAATTTTAGGATCGCTACTTACCACTTTTTTGTTATGTAGGCAAATTAATATGAACTAACGTCTCTAAACTAACGGCCATGTTGCTTGGCCAAGGCATAAACGCTGCCATGCAAAGAGCAAACTAACTCAAAATGAAGCACTCACAGTTGAGTTATAGCAATAACGGGACGACTATTAATTATGTGGAGGTTAAGAATATCAAACCAGCTGGCTGCTGCGGCAGCCTCGCCCAATTTCAAAGAAAATTGCTTCAACATTAAGATCATATGTAGCTCGACACTTACATTTTGTTGCAAACTATAAGAAAGGACAATTCATACCTCCTTGTCTTTTTCTTGAGTGATTACCACGTGTGTTGCTTTACAAATTAAAATTTGTAGACTTCATTTTTCGATGAATCTTTTTGAATATTTTGATGGATAAAGTCAAAGATCCATGTTATCGACAAAGAATACCCAAAATGTACCAAAGGACTTAATCTTTCTAGAAATTGTAATTTTGTGAAATGTGAGCACTACAATTTTGTGTGTTTTTAACCGGTAGAATGCATTTTGTAAACATTTGGAGACTTCAGTTTTTGATGGATCTTTTTGAAAACATCGACAGATAATGCAAAAGAGCCATGCTTGTGAGGAAAAGTAGTCAAAATGTACCAAAGAATCAACTTGGTCTAACAATTGCAAGTTTGTTAGCACTAGTAGGATAATTGTTTAACTAGAAATGAAACATGATGTATGGCAAACAAATTTTGATCAGCCATTATAAATTATTCCTTAGCCCTAAGTAATTAGAGTTACATATTACTTTTTGTATTACAGTTACCTTTTCCTACTGAGCTTACCGTTTTTTGGGAGGGCTAAAAAGTTACACCACAGGTCTTAAAAGTTCATTTATTTGACTTTAAAAACAGATATTAATTGTACACTATCAAATTGCCTTGAAACAACCTTTAATTTGATGAAAAATGTTTGAAAATTAGTTTAGAAATGAAGTCACAAATCAGTTTTTTAGTAAAGTAATTTCGCAAAAAGGTTGCAATTTTTATGAACATCTTCATATTATGCTCTACAATAGCGAAGATTTGTGTAAATTGTACGAGATATATTATGACATCAAAAGCCAGTTTTATGCTTGCAAGCGAAATAGAAAAGAAAAATGCTGATGGAACTTAAAGTGGTTAAATAAAGAATTGCTCGTAGCATTGTCAAATAAGCTTTGATTGTTGTGAGTTTGTATTTATCGAAAGCAGCTTTTTAATATCTTCTGAAAAAACGTTTGATCAAATTTCTGCGATTAGTACTTTTTGAGAAAGAACAAAACACAGATTGCACAACAAAGCATTGATTGTGATGTCATTTTAGACCCCAAACAAATGAGAGTTTTTGTAATTTAGTAAGTCGAAAGCTCATTTTCATTTGAGCAAAAAGCGGTTGTCCTTTGTCAAGTAATGCAATTTCTAAAAAAATTATTTTTGATTATGACGTCATCATGACTTCACTAATATCGTTGTGACACTCACCACGAAGTGGTGATCAATCGTGGCAAGTTTGATGTTTGTACCTTCAGCAGTTTCAGAGGAGTTAAAACAGACACACAGACAGAATTGCGCTTTATATATTAGAATTAGATGAACGTAAATCTGGATTTTCTTGTTTTGTTCTGTCCAAGACACGTGTGCAACACGTGATCGACCTACATTCATAAACCTTGTCTCCCCGTTTATTTTTCTCCAAGCGCTGTCTGAACAAAGAAAATCAAGTAGAACCTGAAACTTTCTAGCGGTGGTGGTTTCAAGTGAAAATGTGATAGCATTTACTGCCCTTAAATTAAAATGCTTAAATAATCTCTACATGCCTTTTGAGAAGATAACATGATCGATTAGACCAGCTGCTAAATGCTTAGTGCATTGTAGCTTACTTTTTCATATTCCTTTGGGTTTTGGTATTTCTATGTCAATCAGTCAATATCTATGTCAAAATGAATGATGATTAGCTCCACTGTTGTATGGCTGATACTTCTTCTAGCACTTCTTCTCAAAATACGGGAGGCAACGTTTTTCCTATCTTTTTATTTTGTCGCTGTACCTATTTCTTTCCTAACATCTGACAATTAAAATAACGCAAGCTAATAGATTACTTGTAAGTCACATCGGTGATAAACGATACAATTGTTGAACTGTAAATGGAGCTATTGTGACTTTTGAGGACACATTCTAATTGTAATCCAAAAATAACAGCCAAGCAACATGCTAAAAACATACTGCGAACGTTTCGGCCCACAACTGGTGCCATTTTCAACGCAAATAATGTACCTCAAACTGGTTGGCTAACAACTACGCCATACTGACACAAAAATGAACACACAAGAAGCGATGGTCACGTGTTAAATAAACGGAGAGGAAAGGATTTGGAGTCTAAGTTTAAACTAAGTTTCAATTGCTGAATGTAAAGAGATTTTAGAATGAGAAGTTTGGATTTGTCAGGAGAGCTGGTGAGAATTTGTTGGTTGTTGAGGTCAACTCTGTGATTTGGATTCGATTGTAAATGGTTACACACTTCCGAGTTGAGACTAGTCTGGTGCTCATCCAGGCGTTTTACTAAATTCCGGCGAGTTTGGCCAATATAGAAAGAACCACAAGAACAGTTTAACCGGTATACTACGTTGCTCCTTAATAATTGGGGTTGGGGATCTTTGAAGTGTAGTTGTTGCTTGAGGTTTTTGGTAACATGGACGAATCTAAACATGGTATCTGGTAAATGCTTGTCAATGAATTCTTTTGATTCTTTCTCAACGTGATGGGAGATATTTCCTAGGTAGGGTAACTTCAATAAAAAATATTTGGAGGGATTCTTTTGAATGAAAGGAGTTCGAGGAGCAAACTTTTTGTTAAGAAATTGCCTGATGCATTTAAATTGTGATATTGCAAGCGAAGCAGGAGAAACAAAGAGAACAAGTCTTGTCTCTTTTTATCTCCAAAGGCAGCAACAGCAAAGCGATAGATTTTACTCAATGTTTGTAGGTACGCCAAACCACGCATTAAAAGAAGGCCATCATTAAAATGTCCTGCTTCCGAAAGGAATTTACCGAAATACTTGATTGAGTTGACGAGTTTGATGCAGTGTTTGGAGATTGTGAGGTACCCGCGCCGCGCAGTAAGAAACAATTGATTTCTGAGCTGTAGTTTAAACGCGTATGTACACGGTATGGTTTATGATCTCTAGTAGATAAGTGCTGAACCAGTAGTATTGGTAAACCCGGAACAAGGATGATATGTAGAATTGTTTTGCATTGGCAATTTTACCACTTGGCTGTGTATGCATGAGTGGTCTAGTCATTGCTTGGAAGTTATTACATCTAATACTTTCTTAGTTTTTGCGTTTATCATTATTTTTAAGGGCCCATATCACTTTTATTTTATTGTGAAATGTCTACAATTATTTGGTGTCAATGATTTGGTATGATGTTGGTGTCGCTTCTTTTTTCTTGTCAACCAGTTTATTTTCCTTTTCTTATTTTGAACGTATATTTATAGTTAATAGTTAGGGTCATCCACTTTGGAGCTGTGCGAAAGGTAAAACGATTACGGTAGGATTTGAACAGAAGGCCTCCTTATTAAATTTACTTTTTACATTTGAATATATTCTTTTAACACCTATAGTAAATATCTACTTTTTATTTGCTTATACTTGTGGATTTTTTTGAGTTTGTCTTTTTTGTCTATGGTAAGTGATGACCTTACGATGTTATAGTGGGCTTTATGAATAAAAAAAACAAAAACGCTTCAGCGTCAGACTATTGTGTTGCACCTACTTTAAGCCATGAACATCGCAGGCAATCGTATGAGGTAACACTTGCAAGTCATCAATTCGGCAATGAAAACCCGTTAAAGTTTATGAACTGTAAAAGTCATTTGGCTACAAACAAATAAAAAGTTAAACTTACTATCGCAAAACAGCTTGCTATGTAGCATGCTAAAAAAATACAAAAAGCCGATAAGAAATACAATGGTAATAATTTTTCTTTAGGGCATTTTTGTAGCAAGGTATTCATTCTGATTGTATTTTTATAAGACACACAGTTAAACACATAAGCATTAAAAATACAAAAGTTTTTAAACATGCAATCATTATCATTAAAGATTATTTCCAAGTAGGCCTAGATTATATTTAGGACGTTTATTGCAGTTTCTCCTGATTTTGCTTTTTCAAATTTTGGCAGCTATTTAAATTACAAGTCGGAAAACTCTCGATACCAGTAAGTCAGGGTTACGCTAACAAAATCTGGCTAGCAGTACCTTGACATAACTGGTACGGGGAAGCTAAGCACAACCGTGATGGTCTCACCCGACACAAGTGTGTAATAATTAGTTAATTATGTCGTTCTCCTCATGCAACGAATACATCTTTTATATTATTCACAAAACCACTTTGTTCATGGTGCAGAGAGGGTCTAGTGAAGGGTAATATCTTTGATGCTCGGCAGCTGCTCTCCGGGTTTAACCTGGGGTGAACGTGCGCACTGGTCCCCACTCAATCCTCAACTCTCACATGCTGGATCCAAGCGCCACACCCTGGTAAACCACTTCAGCTAGCGGGCTGAAGCATGTGAAGACGCATGTGCTTCCACTGCGCTACTGGACAGAGGAGTCGCGACGATCAGCGGCCAGGGTGGAAGTGTCCCAGATGGACTCAAAGGCCAAGCAGACAGGCTGAGAGCGATCTGCAATTCTTGCGGTGTTCAGCTGTCAGCAACAAGCTTGAAGAGTATATGGGCACCGCTAAGCTCTCATAAGTCCTTTGCAAGGATATGAGAAAGAGGAAGAATGCATCCATGCAGGATCGGTCGTGTCTCTGATAAGCAACAACCATGCACCTCATTGGATCACTACAGGATGGGCGTGACAAGTGTGCTACTGGAGTGAAATCAATCAATGAACTGCAATCTCAGGCTCTTATCATCGGGACCTGGAATGTCTGCATATTTTATGCCTGAGAAAGACTACACGAGCTCACCCTCGAATTGCATTGCTATCACTTGGACATAGTAGGGCTGTCTGAGAACAGATGCACAAGTCTCGGCGAGATCTTAATTGACGAAGGTCACGGGATTTGGTTCTCGGGAGATGAAAAGAAGCACCAATACATTGTGGCATTCGCAGTGAAGAAAGAATCCTCCAACTGCGTTATCGGTGGCAATCCCATCTCTAGCAGAAGCGTTAAATCAAAATCTGATAACAATCTGTTTAGAGCAACAAAAGAAATATGCAATCGATTTGTCAATTCATGAAACAAATAAATAATGATAAAGATTGATGAAAAAAATAATTCCTGAAAATTGCAATAAAAGATAATCACTATCGCGTTTTTAGTCAAAATTTTATGATTTTGCTTTTATCTGAAACAACCCTTCTGTCACTCAAGTTACACTCTGAAAATACAGCAAAAATTCGACATCACCATTGTTATGCGTTAGCCATACAGTTAAAAATAAAAACGCAGTAGCAGTAAAAAGTTATCATTTCCATGTTCATGACAATAATTTTTGAGAAAATTTGCACGAAAAAAGCTGTTCATTCAACCACATCAATCGCAGAGTACAAATAAAACAGCGAAAAATAATTTCAGTGCAGAACAAAGCGCAATGTCAAATTTAATTGTTTGCATTATAATTTTGGCCACCATTTGTCATATTCAAGTGGTGATGACATGTAGAACAAATGATAATCGTCAAATCAAATTGCTCCAAATCGAAGTCAATTACCTCTCTCAGGAAGTGGAAGGTATAAAAAACCAAAGCAGAGAAAACCAGCAAAAAGAACAAATTTCTTCTCTCTTTCAGGAAGTGAAAGCTCTAAAAAACCAAATTAGAGATAATCAGCAAAAAGAACAAATATCTTCTCTCTCTCAGGAAGTGGAGGCTTTAAAAAACCAAAGCAGAAAAAATGAGCAATTTTTTGAGGCATTCAGCAAAAGATTATATGTTGCTCCTAATTTTTACACTTATCAACTCACCCCTGATCGTCAGTCGTGGCAAAGAAGTCAACAGTATTGCCAAAATTCGGGAGGAAATTTGGCAATATATGGTGTTCAATCTCAGGAAAATAGAAAGAAACTGATTAAAAATCTGCTAATTGACAACTTGTTTTGGATCGGTATGAGTGATATCGCGGCAGAAGGAAACTGGACCTGGGTAAATGGTCAACCTGCAAAGAGTTCTACGATGATCTGGCTTCACGGAAAACCGGATAATCATGGTGGCAACGAAGATTGCGTTGTTTTACATGGACGTTCTACATTTTCTTTAATAGGAGTTGCTGGTGATGTTTCATGTTTGTCAGCGCGTCAAGGACTTTGTGAGATAAGAATCTAAATTTACAGAGCCGTGCTTAGAGGATAAGGGGTTCAACTTCCCAAAGAGTATAAAAATCTTATTTAAAGAATTTTTTCCGGAATTCTATAAGTTAGTTTGAACAACTTTTTATCATTTTGTGAGTTGGATAGAATGGCATTTGTTTTGAAAAAGTTGTTTTGATGTATATTTTAGCTGAGGTGTTTGTCTCAATTATATTTTTGCGTTTCGTGATTTTTGAATCTTGTTTGAAATTATAGCGAAGCCTACTTATAGTATGACTTACCCGTAACAATTTGTCAAATTAGTATCCAGATAAGCAACTTTAGGCATGATGAAAGTTAATAACAACAAAATTTTTGTATTGGAATGTTATTTGTGTAAGAACAAAACATTCAAATGGATAAATATATATTTATTAGCAAAAATACAGGGTGGCCCAAAAGTAGGTATACAGTTATTAAACTATTTTTTATGTGCTTTGAAGTTACCAGCAGTGCACTTTATGTGGCCCAAAAGTAGGCATACAGTTAATGGAGAGAACTATTTGGAAATTCTTTGTGAAGTGGTAGTGCCACAACTTCAAACTAAACCTAACTTTGATGAACTCTTCTTTCAGCAAGATGGAACTTCTCCACATTATGCGTTAAGAGTAAGAAATTACCTTAACAAAGTCTTTACACAGCGTTGGTTCGGAAGAACAGGTAGCATTGAATGGCCACCATGCTCACCTGACCTGACACTAATGGATTTCTTTTTTTGGGGTGTTGTAAAGAACAAAGAGTATGTAAAGAACAAGGAGAAGAATCCCAAAACAGTAAATGAATTAAAAGATTGCATTTATGACGCATTCAGAGAAATTGATGCAAATTGAAATTTGTGCTGCACGGTATGTCAGAGTGTTTTGAACAGATGTAAAGAAGGACATTTTGAGCACTAAAAAGATTAAACAGTTTCCATTTAAGATATAACTATCATTCTAGAGGTTTAAAAGTGCCTACATAAGAACTACAAATCTACTTTTGGACCCAAACCCTACTTTTAATAACTGTATGCCTACTTTTGGGCCACCCTGTATTGCAGCCTGTTTTGCCGTTGAGGCTCTTCTGACATTTCTGCAAAAATAACGGAAATTGAACCCATAATAACAAACCAAAAAATGCAGTATTATTTACAGTTGTTGAAGGGGAATAAGCAGAAGTAGCAGAGTAGCCAACGAAAACCTATCTACCTAAGGAAAAAAACTAATGTTTAAAAATACTAAAAAATAAATAACCTTTTCTACTGGTTCTCCCGCGGACACCAATCTCATCTGGGCAACTGAAAATGACACAGGTTGGTACGAAAGTCATAATGACGTAATAATGGAACAGGTATGTGCTTTATATTAGCTCAAGGCAAACGATGAGTTATGAAAGTGAAGAAGACGGAAAAACACGGCAAAATTAATGGAACGAAACACAAAAACCTGCATCGAACCGTCCAATCTGATACTTTTTAATTTAAATTTCTTCGTGTGGTGGCATTTACTCACTATTTTAAATCGTTTATTGAGCATCAATTTTCTGTCTCCACTTAAAATAGCAAGCTTCTCAGTCAGGCACAAGTTGCATCTACTGCCTCCGCAATGATAGGATGGTGCTGCAGTAACTATGGACCATTTTATGAATGGCTCAACATCTTTATCCTTCGCTAGTCAAACTTCTTTTGATCGCTAGGTTGCATGTCTTTTATTTCGGTGGTTAAATGGTTGCTTGTGAATTCTACATCTCAAATTAAAATCTGTAGAACAGGATCCACAATACAATATGATAGAATTGCCAGAGGATATTTCTGCTTTATACACAATGGACTTTTGTTAGCATGCGCCCTTAAGAGATCAAGAGGTTTTGATTCAGCAATTGCACTGTGAACGGGCACTGGGGGGGGGGGGGGACAATCGGCATTCGCAGCAAGGTGGAAAGAAGCTTTTTGCTGTGATTCGAGATGACTTCAGACATATTTGGAAGACAGCTATAGCAAATTTTAATAATGTTTTTATTGCATATCTTATGGAGCCGATGATGATTGAGGAAATGCTTCATAAGTAGGTGTAGGAATTCATGGCCAATATTCATTTTAATGTTTTCATTGTGTGGAGGTTTCATTTTCATTAACCGCACTGTGTTTCTTCAAATGAATAAATACGTATCGGCACGGTATTGATAAACATAGTTATAAGTATGGTAAAATATACGCATATCTTTCGCGACAAGCTTATTAAACCTCATTTTTGTCCCCTGGCAAACATAACTTTATCCTCTATTGCTGAAACACAAAACTTTATCTTCTTTAACCAGCGAATAATTGTTCTTCAAAAGTGTTTGCAACCTTGTTCATTCTCAAAATTGAATTTGACTTTATCCTGTAAATATCTTAATTAAAGCAATTACGGATAAATGTTTCAAAAAACAGAACAATACAACTTCACCGGCAAGAATAATTTTTCAAAAATAAAATTTACCGATAATCGATCTGATAAAAACAAAGAGTCATTGGTGAAAGCATCGGTGAACTTTGATTTAGCTGTGTTTTTTATTTCTCATTCAAAAGCTTTGTCCTCCCTCCAACACAATCAAAGCGGATACAAGTTTATTTTTTGTCACAAGCAAATGCAAATTTAACCTAACAGAAGCGGTAGTGTAGTGGTTGGAGCGCTCTCTTTGCAGTTGGCAGACCTGTATTTAGTTCTCTCGCCAAGTATACTAAAAACTTTAATTTAAAAAATTGATATTTACAGCTTTCCTGCTTGACGCTTCGTACTAAAAAGATAACTGAAAAAAATGCAAGCAAGTCACTTGTTTTTTCCTTGAAAAAGGCACTTGTTGGGATTGCTCTACATTTACGTAACTGACAGATGGTGGTGCCAAGCCGTATATCCGCAGTGATGGCCCAGTCTAATCAATTTTGTTACTGATACGCCCTCCCACATATCTTTCTCTTTCTGACATAGATTCCTCGAGCTTTTGACAAAATTCTGATGGAAATAGACAATGTTTGCAGTTGCTGTTTAGGTGGCCAAATATTCCCAAATTACTAGAACATGAAAATGGGGAAATCCGCTTTCTTGGAGTGACATCTATTATTAAAAATCACACAAATAGCAGAGTCTCAATTACACGTACAAAATAGAACGGCTTTCTTCCAAAACGCTATTGAGTGATTTAACATCCCCTACAACAGGCCATCCCAACCTTTTAAGTGTCTCGGGCCACAAACGTTGTTCACTAAAGCTAACTGCCAATTAAGTTTAGGTACAATGTTTTTAAGTGTATTTTTATGCATAATGAGTTTACGTAATACATAAAAAGCAAGTTTATTTACAAAAAAGTTAATATCAATGAATCACGTGACTTAGTTTTTCTCGTACTAAAAAATTAATGTCAGCTTCTAAAGATGTAGTAGCCAAGCGCAAGCAATGGTCCAGATGACCATCAGAGATAGATCAAATCTTGCTTTTTATGTTTCATTCTAGAAAACATCGGTTTGCTAACATACGCGCTTCCCAATAGAGAAATTATCCGCGCAGCACTTTCTCTCAGCTTGGAAAACTTTTCAGAAGACACATAATTGCGATAGAATTTTTCCACCGGAATTTCATAAAACTTCTTTTTGATAAATTCGTCGTATTGTCAGTCGATTAGTTCCGTTTGAAGCTCTGTAGGTGCATATTCAGCATCAACAGTACGCTCGTAAAAGACTGAGCAAAATATTATCATGAAAACGCTCATTAAATGTATTTTGAAGTTCAGCAATGCACTTCACAAAATTTGGTGCGTTCGTTTTGCAATTCTTGTCAGCCATTACTGGGAAATGACTCAGATCTTTGTTATCAAGCTGCTGTTTGAAAAGTTTCAGTTTAGCTTGAAATGTTTTTACATGGCTAAAACGAGCATGGATTAGTTGCCCCCTTTGTTGCAGTTAGAGGTTGAGAGTAGCTAGATATGAAGATATATCAGTGAGAAATTCAAAATCTGTCAGAAATTGAAGATCATCAGATTCGAAGATTGGCTCATTTTTCATGATCATGAATTCTTTGATTGCGTTTTTTTAATTAGCAGTTCTTTTGAGTGCCTTCACACGATTCAGCCAGCGTACACCGCAATAATAAATCACATCGCCATGATCTGCTTCACATTTGGCCGTTAGAAAATTTTGAAACTGACCGTGGTTCAACTCGTTTGCTTGAATAAATGTTACATCATTTGCCACCTTCATGACGGCATCAAATCGTAAGGTTGTTGCACACAAATGTTCTTGGTGAAAAATGGTGTTCTTGGTGTTCTTGGTGTTCTCGATGTATTGTGTAAAGACCAAAACAACTACTTCAGTCAATTAATGTGCACTGAACTCCATATAAAAATGAAATAATTTATTAAGAAAGCCCGAAAAGAAATAGCAAACGTTGAAAATACAGATTGTTTTGAAAAAAAAGCAAAAGGTACTCGCGTTGTATTTGGAAGACCTTCGCGTATCACTAGCATACATCTGGTGGTATGCGTACCACAGGTTGGGAACCACGGAGACAGCAATTGTAGCTGCGAAGATGGTGAGGTTTATAAAAGGGTTCTGGGATTGTTGCTGCTTCAGTTATCTTTCAGTGAGGTAAGGTTTATAAGAAAGTTCTCGGATATGTTGACGACACGTTTGCCATCTTCGATCACGAAGCTGAAGCAGATCAATTCTTCACCAAACTCAACTGCCTTCGTTCATCTTTCAAATTCACCTTTGTAAAAGAGATAGAAAAATGTCTACCATTTCTTATGTTTACGTCGAAAGAACAGGTGTGGGCTTTGAGACCAGTGTATACCGGAAACCCATTTCCACCGGCCAGTATTTACGTTGGGAGTCCTTTAGTCCTCTTAAACGTAAAATAAGTCTAATATCTAGATTAGTGCATCGAGCCCTAATGATTTGCACAAAGCGTTGACTCAATGGAGAAATAGAACGGATCAAAAAAATATTACCGGCAATGGCTATTCTAAAAACGTCATCAACACTCAGATCTCCAAGAAAATCGCTCAGTTTTCCACCCTTAACCGATTCGGCCCAGAAAAGTGCCCGGTGTACTTGAGGGTCCCTTGGATTGGTAAGCCTTCTACAAACTTGGAAAAAGAAGTCAAAACCGCCGTTGAAGGCTGCTATGATTCCGTTAGCACCCCCTTGGTCTTTACGTCTAAGCGCATGTTGCCTGTGGCCCGCAAGGATGTTCTATTTACCACTCAGAAAAGTCCAGTCATATATGAATACAAGTGCCACTGTGATAGTCGGTACGTAGGGCGCACATCTCAACGACTACAGGATAGCATCAAGCAACATGTTCCCCAATGGTTAAGACAGCAATTGACCCGTCCACGCCGATCTTAACCACACAGATCGTGCAAATGAAACGACACCAAACCGGATTGTGACTCTGCGATTGGTCAGCATCTTTTAGAAAATGGTCAACGTGCATTAAACTATGATAACAAGCGGTTTTCAATCCTCGCCACAGCAAGCAGCTCTTTCCACCTTAATCTCTTAGAGGCTGCTTATATCAAGACCCAGCGCCCGGTTTTATGCAGACAGAAAGAGTTTGTTTACGCTCTCAAACTCTTTCGAAAATCGCGGCATTTGGCTTCCTGCTGCGCTTTTTCTAGCTTTCGCTATCGCGAAATCTTTCTTTGTCGCCCTTAACAATACTAGCGCTATCATTAGCTCGTCTTTATTGCCTAACGTCCAAATTAACCACATAAAACACTTACTCACTCTAGAGCAGTGGTTTGTAAACTGGGTTCGATGAGTCAGTATCAGGGGCTCAGCGGAGATTGGGATAAGTATACACACGTTATTTGTGTAGCAAACACAATGTCCTCAAATTAACACTAAAACCACCAAGCGAGTCAGTTGACGCACACAGCTGAAAGTTTCACAATGAGTGCGATTACCGTCTTCAGAATCATTACAACGTGAAAACATACGGCAAGTGATAATCAGCATTGTTTTAGTCAGAACTGTAATTGAGCATTGTGAGATTATAGCAGGATTGGGATAATTTCTCTCCAGCGTCCTAATTCTGTAAATTGAGACTAGCACGTGCTTGCGAGCAGTTAGACATTTAGAAGGAAAGGCAGAGACTGCTGTTTTACACTGACTTTACTGTTATCCCCAATAAAAGTGTTATTTCCATGAATATATGAGTGTTTTCCTAATACATTTCAGGCGTTGAATCATATACCTGTGTTCTTAGCTTCAGAAACTTGTTCTGCTAGTCACAGTGTAGGGTCGAATATGGTAAAACCTGTCACTGCGCAGCAGGCTTTGTTGCGGTTGCAAGACATTTCAGCAGACTGTTCAATTACATTATTTTGTTTTTGACATTATTTCGTAGGGTTAGGGTTAGTTTTAATTTCATTTAAATTTAATTTAGTAGACATTAATCTTTTTTGTAGTATTTTAATCTCTTCATTCTAACTATGTCGAAGAAAACAAGGAAGTGGTGAGATGAATATGTACAATATGGATTAACGTATATCACAGAACCTGATGGGAGTCAGCGTCCTCAGTGCACTATTTGCGACGCCAAGTTGAGCAATTCTAGCTTAGCACCGCAAAACTAAAGGAACACTTTCTAAAGATGAATGGCGATGGAAAATACAAGAACAAAACGCTCGCTGAATTTAAAATAAAAAGAGCCAGATAAGATGAAAAGGTTATTCTGCCTGTTTTCGGCTTTATTCCCATCAACAAACCGATCCTCACAGTATCGTACGAAGTTGCATACCTGATTGCCAAACAGAGCAAACCACACACCATTGAGGAAAAACTCGTGAAACCAGCTGCGTTGAAGATGGCAAATATCATGCTTGGAAAAGCAGCCGAAAATAAATTATCTCAAATTCCTCTTTCGAATGACAACATCAGCAACAGAATTGATAAGAAGAGCGATGACATTTTGGCTCAAATAGTTTCAGACTTGATTTCGAGTCCGGCAAAATTTAGTCTCCAACTTGACGAGACCATCGATGATACCAGTCTAAGCCAGCTTGCTGTATTCGTACGCTATGTGAAAGAAGACGTGATAAAGGAAGATTTTTTATTTTGTCAGCCTCTAACAACATTAACTAAGGCTATTGACGTTAAGAAACTTGTGGATAATTTCTTCAGAGACAACGATCTTTCGTAAGATATGGTTTGTGCAATTTGTTCGGACTGAGTCCCAGCCACGTTAGGGCGAAAATCTGGTTTTGGTGCGCTAGTGAAAGCCGATGCACCACACATAACTGTAACGCATTATGTTCTGCACAGGCATGCGCAGAGACGTAGCAGCCGCCCCCCAAACCCCCCAATTGGGGGGGGCCCAGGCCAACTTTGGGGGCCCAAGTTAGTCTGAAATTGCTTTTTGGCTACGTGGCTATTTTCAGTTCAGCAGACTTGTTTACAACCGATTTAAACTGTAGGAAGAAATTGGCTTGTGACATCATAAGTGAATGCGACGTCATTTTATCTCGCAGAATCTAGAATATTTCGATTGATTTTCTGGTAGAATCTTGAATATTCGATTGACGTAACAATGCCGTTGTTACGCAACAATCATAGAATGGTCTGGAATTCTGTTTGGCTAGAAATACCGGGACAATATATATACACTGCAGAGTGCAGATAAAGTATTTTATTGACATTGTATAGAATGAAACGTTCAAAAAGTGGTGCTCAAAAGAGAAAAGAAGCAGCCACTGCTCGAGATGCTGTAGCGAAATTGCCCAAGATGACAGATTTTTTCAAGATTACTGAGCAGAGTAGACCTGGCACTAGTACCGAGAGGGATGAAGAAAACTATAGTGTACAAGAAAAAGAAGACTATGACGATTGTTATCGCACCAATGCCCATTTTTTAACTCACCGATAATCGAACTGCAGCCCTGAGAACAAGAGTCTTATTGCACGTATTGTTTTGTCGCACTTTGCTTTGTTACAATTATCTATTTCTACACTCGGACCTAAGCACACAAAACGCGTGGCTTCAGGCTCTTACTAATTATGTATATAAAGAAAAAGAAGTTACTTCAAATTCTATTTTTGGTTCTTGAATGTTGCTGGTTCAATCGTTGTGGATAAAAGTCTAGTCAATTTTCTCGCGCTGGCCTATTCGAAGTTTTATTGTTATTCTGTCAATAAACCCATTGATTTACTATTTGATTTTAAACTGGTGCTTGGATAGAGAACAGTGCGAGGAAGGTCCTGGCCGTCCGCCTGTGACAACTATAATAGAAGATTCATCCCCTTCGAGTGGTGAATCCTTAACATAAAGAAATTGACTAGACTAAGAAATCTTCCGAAAGGTGATTCAGGCTTAAAGATTCGCTTTGGATTCTTTGAACTGGTGGAAAAGTTTTCGCGATTTGGGAAATCTTCGGCCTATCAACATCTTCAGTTGGAAATTCACGATTTGAAGGAACATCTTTACTTCAAGTTCAGTTGGAGCGTTGCAAGGTGCCGTCTGTCAGTCATTTTTATTTTGAAACTGACGTCAAGGACTCAGCTATTTTACTTGGGAGACTGGCAGACATCTTATCTTGGCTCTTCTGCAAAACTGATTCTGCAGGAAGTTGAAGTCACTGTGTAATTCCACCTTTTTTTTGCGAAGAATTCTCGAAGATCCTTGGTGCAATTGCGCGAGATCAGCGACATCGGATCTTCAGCGCGACAGTTCTTTACCGAAGACCTGGATCATCCTTTCCTTACGAACGGTTGGAATTTGTTTATATTATTTATTTAATTGATTTTTATATTTAACCTACATACTAAAGTACAGTATGTCTTTCATTTCTAACATTAATAATTGCGAAAATAACGTAATTCAAGCGACATGTAATGGAGCGCCTTCCGCAGGGCATGTGGAGGGTGACCAAACTGCTACAGTTGGGGAACTAGGCAACGACCTTGCATCCCAAGCCTGCCCGATCATATCAGAGGTAAATACTCGTAAACTTTTAACGACAAAGCGACAACTTTCCATGCGTTTAAAGCGATCGCGTGATGCCCTTGCAAAATGTTCATCGCACGAACATTTTGCCAAAGCCCTCGAACAATTTGATAAAATTAAAATTGACTACGCTAAATATAAAACGGCTTTAAGCGACATCTTAGACCCTGAAGTTTCAAACGAGCTTCTAGAAAGTGTAGCTGATCTGTTTAATCAATGCCTTGATCTTTATGAAAATGCTAAATGGGGTATGTTGACCTCACCCAGGAAATTTTCAGTCCATCATGAGGACAATGGTACCATTGATGTCGAGCCTGAGGATAGTGTATCGCAGGTTGCTGAAAGTGTCAGCGCGACATCAAGTAGCACCTTTATAGCCCGGCAAGTTAAATTAGATAAGAAACGGGCTGAACTTGAAGCTAGACATGCTTTTGTAAAAGCGGAAGCGAAAGCCAAATAACAACATGCTCTCGAAATCGCAAAAGCGGAGGCGAAAGCCAAACAAAAACATGCTCTCGAAATCGCAAAAGCAGAAGAGCAACTTAAAATCGCTGCTGCTGAATTAGATGCGGAAGAGAGGCTGATTGCGCTTTCAGAAAGGGGTTCTTCAGTGGCTGTCTTGAGCAGGGCAGGCCCCAATAATTCCTTAATTAACTTATTTGGAGGGCGCTCAAACTTTCGTGAGGCGTTTCGCGCAGACCTAAAACCGCTCTTAAAGAAAACGCAGTTAGCCAATTGTGCTGGAGAAACGAGTTCTTCTTTGTTAGAAGGATCGGTAAAAAGAAATATAGTTAGAGTTAAAAATAATACAGGCTTCTCGCGGGAAAATTCTGAATTTCCCAAACGAGAGAAAACTGTTTATAAATCGGCTGTTCCTAATTTTCAATCGGCGTTAGATCGCGTTGTGACTGATCGAAATGATTTTCCTATAAATGGTAGCAATTCGCAAACTCTAGTGAAGTCGCTTGTGGGCCCTGCTGTTGGAGATGGCGAGTCCTTGAGGCGGCCTTCTGTTGCTCATGGTGAACCGGCATTACGCGCCTATATCGAACGCCAAGACAGAAATGAATTTATAAATCTTGCCTCACAGATAGGCTATGACGGTAGAAACATAGACTTCGTTTTTTATGAAAACCAAATTCGGAGGCTTATGCACGAGAGTCCCTATGATGAACGTCGGCTCGAAGTTTTGAGAGCCTCGTGCATTGGCCAGCCTCGGGAAATGGTCAATTTGTTTTTTGCGCCTATGAGAAATATGAATGCCTCTAGGCGCATTGAAAGAGCTTTGGACCGTTTGCGTCAGCGATATGGCGTTTCTGGTGGGCTTACTTCGGAACCTAAAATAGCGAAAATCCGTACCGGACGTAGGGTGGCAATGAGCGTCGCTTCATCGAAAGCGTTCAATGAAGATCTAAACACCCTTGAAGTGTATGCACATGCCCATGACGAGCTGGACAAGCTATCTGGGCAATTAATGTTAGATACTGCAAATCGGTTACCTGGGGTACTTAAACGAAGGTACCTTGATTACCTTAAAAAAGAGGGTTTTAGTTTAAATCAGCCTGGATTTGAATCTTTGCGTGAGTTTGTAGTTTATGAACTAAACATAATGACCTCCGATTATGCGCAGTCGTTTTTTAAGTCAGATGATAAAGATAAAGCAAGTGGGTCTGGCAACGGACATATGGCTGTTCGCGTCAGACAAGTCACTGTAAACGGAGAACGTCCTGGCGCTCGCTCAGTAGAGACCGTTGGCGAAAGCTCGCGTAGCTGTAATAAAACTCAACATTCTACTAAACCTCTCCCGGTGTGTTTTGTATGCAACGACCCGCATTTAAAACATTTTTTAACTGATTGTGAACAATTTAAAAGCAAAACTCCAGAGAAAAAGCGCAAAACTGTTATTGATGCTGCCTTTCTTTGGGACATTTCTCTAGAGAATGTACTTCTTCGTCGAAATGTCGCTTATGCGGGCCACATTTTGGCCCTAAGCATTCTACCGCCTTGCATGACCTATATGTTAGGTCAGACTCGGTAAACCTTGGGGCCGCCAGCGCTGGGCATTGCCAGACTTCGGTGATGGCCGACGCTGGGAAAAAACAGACAGACGCTGAACAAACAGTTGTGAGAAAACTGACCTTTAATAACGATTTGGTGATGCTTCGTACGAGTGCCGTAAGGGTTATAAACCCAGTGACGGGCAAGTCTACTTTGGCATATGCACAGCATGATACTGCTTCTCAGGCTACATTGATCTCAAAGAGCTTGAGGGACGAGCTTGGGCTCGCTACTAAAACGGATCATGCAATAACCATTCGCACCTTAGCTGAACAAACTATGCGCAGTGGTGGTCTTACAAACTTTGAAATTGAATAACTTTCAAATAAAGAAACTTTTGCTATAAAAAACGCTTTGGTTGTCCCGGACTTTATTGATGATGAGAACGTTCTGCCTCATGCCGTAAATACGCAAAAACTTGGGCATTTCGAAGGGGTTAAAATTCCCACTATTCCTCAACGGCAAAGGATTGACATTTTGATAGGACAAACTAATAAAGAGTTGCTCACTGTTTTGGAGGAAAGAGAGGGTGTAAATGCGAGTGAACCTAACTACGTTCTGACTCGACTGGGTCCTATAGCCAGCGGTGGTCGCGTTGGGGTGAGATCGGATTCGCACCAGGTCTTGAAAGCAAGAGTAAACGTTGATTGTGACACAAACGAATGTGAACAACTTAGACAAGAAATTACTGAGCTAAAGGCGGCTTTGCGACAAGTTGAATTGAAGAACGAGGAGACTCAACCCTCTAGGAGTGAGGAGCTTGCGTGTTCGTTGGTGGAACCTAACGTCAAAGTAAAAGATGGTCGTTACGAGATTCCGGTTCCTTTGAGATCGGATATTGTTAAAAAGATTCCCAATAACTTTTTAAATGCCTTAGAGCGTACTATGTCTTTGCGTCGGAAAGCTCTAGGCGATCCTACTTTAAACCGAACCCTTACAGACACATTTCAAGAGTTGCTTGCTGAGGGTTGGTTGACGCATGTGCAGAAGATAAAAGTTGATGGGCTTACTTGGTATTTGCCTTTTTTGTGACGAAACAAGAAAAATCTCGTGTTGTATATGATGGTGCAGCCACATTTAAGGGAGTGTGTCTTAACCATGCTGTTTTGCCCGGCGCAAATCTTTTGAATAGGTTGACTGACGTTTTGACTCGTTTTCGTTTGGGTAGATTTGCGTGTATGGCCGACTTGAGCAAATGTTTCTTTCAAATTTCTATTCCAGAAGACCGGCGGGATCTCTTTCGCTTGGTCTGGTTTAAGGATAACGACATAAAACTTGGTGAAACCGAAATATTTCGGTTTTGTAGACATGTCTGGGGGATAAACTCCAGTCCTTACATTGCTCTTCATGCAATACAACGTTTGATTGATGAAAATCCTACCAAAGCAAGTCGACTGACTTTGGAAGCTATCGAAAACAATCGGTATATGGATGACTTGCTCATTACTGCTGAATCCCTGGCTGATATTAAGGTTATTTCTCGAGAGTCGAAGTCACTGTTCGAAAGCAGAGGCTTTAGACTGTGTAAGTGGTCGGCAAATCACCTGGCTAAGCCGGTTTTGCTGAGTATTCCCAAATGCGATCTCGGCTCTTATATCCGAGAAATTGACCTTGGTTCAAACTCTATGCCTGACTCTAAAGCATTGGGCCTAATATGGGACGTGGAAAAGGACTGTCTCAAGGTTCATTGTAATAAAAATTTGACTATGCCAGCTAGACTCAGTCGTCGCGAAATGCTGCGCTTTCTTGCTGGCCATTTTGATCCACTGGGTTTTGTCGCTCCTTATCTCTTGGGAGGCAAGTTAATTCTTCACCGAGCTACCTGTGCTGGTATTGGCTGGGATGACGAGCTTCCGAAAGACATGATGATCGATTGGAGTGCGTGGCTTTGTCTTGTACGGCCTATTTCAGAGGTTTCGATCCCCCGCTACTGCTTTTGGGAGGCCGAAACCGAGACCGGCGATGATGAAAGCGTTAGCTATCAGCTTCATGGGTTTAGTGATGCTTCGAATGATGCCTTGTCCTGTGTGGTCTATCTGAGGCGCTTAATTGGGCGACAATCGAACGTCGCCTTCGTGCATGGCAAGTCGAAACTGGTTTTGTTGTCTCAGACGAATTGGACGATCTCTCGAAAATAATTGGAAGCGGCTAGGCTTTGTTCTGAACTGGTGTTCGCCGTGTCTAAACCGTTACAGCATTTGTCTTGCAGCTTTCACTTGTGGACAGATTCACAAGTTGCTCTTAAATGGATTGTAAACCCGGATCTTCATCTTCCGCGATTTGTAAAACGCCGTGTAGATAAAATACACCTTATGACTTCGGCTTGTGACTGGAATTATATTCAAGGATCTTTAAATCCCGCTGATGTGGGTACACGCGAAGGCAGCGTAAGGAACTCTGATTCCTTTGCATTGTGGCTAAGAGGACCTCCATTTCTTTTACAGGGATCTTTGGAACCCAAGCCCGTGAACCCCGCAGTGGTTGTTCGTAGTGCCAGCATTAATTTAGATCTTTTGTCTCTTAAAAGCGATGCGTGCCTGGATCGGATAATTGAAAGCGCTCCCGATCTATACACATTAAAAAAGCGTGTAGCTTATCTTATTGCTTTCAAACAGTATATTGTCGCCAAATCACAAAAGCGTAACCTTTGTAAACCGAAACTTGATGCAGACTACTTGGATAACGCCTTCATGGAAGTTGTAAAATTTGTTCAGAAAACCCATTTTGGGACCGCAATTAAGCTTCTCCAGGAGAAGTCATCAGATGCTTATGATTTGATTTTAAAAAAATTAGGTAATAGCTTGTCAGATTTAGAACACGTCCGTCGTGTCTCTGAATTAAAAACTCGTTGCATACACGTGGAAATCGTCACTAGTCTTGACTTGAATGAATTTTTGCTCGCATTTTCTAGATTTACAAATCTTCGGGGAGCAGTTGACACTGTTTATTCGGATAATGGCTCGACGTTTCGGGCTGCTGCTAATCGGCTTTCCTCGTTGCTTGGTTCGACAGAATTCTGTAATTCTTTTAGGAGGCGTAACATCAATTGGGTTAAAATCCCTCCATACTCTCCTAGTCAAGGAGGTAGTTGGGAAAGTATGGTGAAGTTATTTGAAGAAGCCTTTAATCGCGTTTTGGATCAATCTCGACGTAAGCCTTCACTTATTGAAATACAGACTTTTCACTTCAGACGCGATGCGCATTGTAAACGATCGCCAGCTCACTTCGCTTAGCGATAAACCTAATGATTTGGCTGTAATCACTCCTTCGTCTTTCTTGGGGCAAGGTCTTGCCCCCAATACACCTCTAAGTGCATTTCATGATCGGGGGGACTTGCGTCGTGACTTTCTTTATAATACAACTTTGGCTCATAAATTTTGGCTCTGTTGGATGCAAGGTTACCTCCCTACTTTACAAGGTAGAAACAAGTGGAGGGTAACTCGGAATAATATCTGCACAGGCCAATTGGTCCTGGTTGGAGATGCTGAAGACATCTCAAGGCGCGGGGCTTATCGCTTGGGCCGTGTACACCGGGTGCACCCGCAGTGGCGCAACGGAAAAGAGTTAGTCCGTAGAGCAACTGTTGCTGTGTTGAAAGATTGCGGGGATGGTACAAATAAAATCGAATACATCCTTCGTGATATTTCAAAAATTGCTCCTGTATAATATTTTATTGTATTTTATCTTGTGTTTTTATATTCGTATTTCCCCGAGCATTATAGACATTTTTATGCTTCAAAATCTGTAATTTTATATCAGAAAATTCGGACTTGGCCTTTAGCATACGTGTTTAGTCACCTTTTCCTTTATTTATTGCACCGTCTATATGAATGTTAATGATGATGGTGGACTACCATCAAAAAGAACTTCGTATACCTGATCACTGTATCGTTGTTCTTTAAATATGTTAAGTTAATCCTATTATTGTAGCGCCTTGGTGCTCTATATGTATTATGTTTTTGTTTGAAACTTCACCCTGTGTTCTTGTTTCAAAGGGGCCGCAATGTTATCGCGCCAATGCCCATTTTTTAACTCACCGATAATCGAACTGCAGCCCTGAGAACAAGAGTCTTATTGCATGTATTGTTTTGTCGCACTTTGCTTTGTTACAATTATCTATTTCTACACTCGGACCTAAGCACACAAAACGCGTGGCTTCAGGCTCTTACTAATTATGTATATAAAGAAAAAGAAGTTACTTCAAATTCTATTTTTGGTTCTTGAATGTTGCTGGTTCAATCGTTGTGGATAAAAGTCTAGTCAATTTTCTCGCGCTGGCCTATTCGAAGTTTTATTGTTATTCTGTCAATAAACCCATTGATTTACTATTTGATTTTAAACTGGTGCTTGGATAGAGAACAGTGCGAGGAAGGTCCTGGCCGTCCGCCTGTGACAACTATAATAGAAGATTCATCCCCTTCGAGTGGTGAATCCTTAACAACGATCAGCATCAAAGTGATTGTGAATTTCCAGAAAATGTAAGTTGTGATTTACCTGCCAATACGCAACCTTCAATATCAAAAATAACTGAATCTCAATTTACCCCTATCCCTGATGACCCATGTAAATGGCCTGAAAGTATTTCTGATGCTCAACGATGTGATATAGTAAAGCGTGGACCACATCAACTAATAATGAATTTTCCATATAATAACACAACTCCAAGGCGACGTTTTTCCTCCAACCATTATAAACGTGTGTTACCTAATGGTGAAAGTGTTTCACGGTCGTGGCTAGTTTATTCTGGGGAATCAGATCAAGTTTTTTGCTTTTGTTGTAAGCTATTTGGAAAAACACTAAGTCCCTTTTGTAGTGGTATAAATACATGGGAGGGTTTTTCGAAAAAACTGAAAGACCATGAAAACGGCATTTCCCACCAAGAATGCTGCAGTCAATGGATGTTGCTAGCTGAAGGGATAAGAAATTCATCCACTATCGACAAACGCGAGATGAATATTTTTTTCAATGAAAGACGTTTTTGGAGAAATGTTTTAGAGAGACTTATCGACATTGCCTTGTTTCTATCGGAAAGGAATCTTGCTTTTAGAGGATCTGAAGAAGTCTTAGGATCTCCTCACAATGGAAATTTTCTGGGTATATTTGAGCTTTTGGCAAGAAGAGATCCGATCCTAAAAGAGCTTCAAGACAGAATCAAGAATAAAAACACTAAAGATCACTATTTGAGTCCTACCATACAAAATGAACTAATTGAATTGCTAGCGACAGAAGTTGAAAAAGAAAATTTACAGCAATTGAAATTGGCAAAATATTTTTCTATAATTTTGGACTGCACTCCAGATATGTCACATCATGAACAAATGTCTGTCATTCTCCGTTATGTACTATGTAATGAAGAAGCTGCTGTTGTTAAAGAAACATTTTTTGGCTACTTGAGAATAAGTGACAGTACTGGGAAAGGCTTGTTGGACGCTTTCTTAGAAAAAGCGACCGAACTGCAACTCGAATTGTCTGATTGTCGAGGTCAGTCATATGATAATGGTGCTAACATGAAAGGAAAACATTCTGGGGTCCAAGCAAGAATGCTAGACATCAATCCCAAAGCTGTTTACGTGCCCTGTGCAAACCATACCCTTAACTTAGTTGTTATTGACAGTGCTAATTCATCGACGGAAGCATTGACATTTTTTGGAGTACTTACAAGGTTGTATGTGCTGTTTTCTTCCTCTGCTCAGCGTTGGGAAATTTTGAAGAAACATGTGGAGCTGTCCATAAAGTCACAATCTGATACTCGTTGGGAAAGCAGAATTAAATGCATCAAACCTCTTCGATACAATTTAAAAGAGGTGTTGCTGGCACTGAAAGACTTGGAAGCCATTTCCATAGAAAGAAAAGATGGAAGAGCTGCCTCAGAAACAAAATCGTTGATAGCTCATTTATCAAAATGGAGTTTTCTTTTGCCGGTGTTTATTTGGTATGATATCCTATTCCAAGTCAATAAAGCAAGCAAGATTCTTCAATCGTATGGAGTCTCCCTTCATACAATGGAAACGGAAATCCAGGCAACTGAAAAGTTTTTGCAAAACTATCGCACAACGGGTTATGACAGTGCCGCAACATCTGCTGTTGAAATGGCACAGGAATTGGATATTGATCCTTCTTTTCCTCCGTCAAGAAGTGGAAAGAAAAGAAGATTGTTTGATTACCAAGGTGAAGAGGAACAACGAGCTACTCCTGAACTGAAATTTAAAAGCAACTTTTTCTATCCATTAGTAGACCAGGCTATTATGTCAATAAAGGAGCGCTTTAATTTGTTACGTGAGGTTTCTTCCGCCTTTTCGTTTTTGTACACACGAGACAAACTTTTGCTTGTGCAACAAGAAAATGCTCTTCTTACTTGCTGTAAAGAGTTCCAAAAAAAGTTCGGTGACATTGATTCTGATGAAATGAGCGCTGAGCTACAGCGGTTTGTTTTAATTTTACAAAAAAAACGCAATCTCAATACGGCTCAAGACTTTCTGAACGCACTTCGAATCTTACTAACTTGCCCCGTGACTGTTGCCAGCGCTGAAAGAAGCTTGAGCAAATTGAAACTGATCAAAACTTTTAATAGAACGTCTATGACAGACAGTAGACTATCTTCATTAGCCATGTTGTCAATCAAAAATGACTGCGCCCGATCTCTTGATTATGACAATGTCATAACAGCATTTGCGAACAAAAAGGTTCGCTCCAGACTATTTAAATGATACTGTGTTTTTATAACTTTTTCATGTTTTTCAGTGTCATTGCTTTCGTTTCGCAGTGTCTGCATAAATGTCCTACTGAACTCTGGCATCGGTGCCGAATTTTTTATGACTTGCACCTTCGGTATCGGCATGCTTTATTCTGACATTAGCCTGTTTACTTATGTACAAATTGTGGTGTATTTTCTTAATGCAGCTTTTCAATTTTACACCTCTAAAGTGATCTGACCTGTGCACAGGGGCTCTTGCGCTTACTTTGGGGGGCCCGAAGTTGGAGTGCTACGGGACTGGGCATGCGTTAGCAACAAAAACCTTCCTTCCAAAATTGGCAGAAGTATAAACAATTGTGGTGGAATGTGTGAACTATGTGCGAAACAATGCTTTGAAGCATCGCATATTCAAGGAGCTGTGCAATGAAATGGGCTCTGAATTCGAGGTACTTCTGTACTATTCTAACGTTCGGTGGTTGTCCCGGGGAAAAGTGCTGAACCGTGCTTTGGCCTTGCGTGTTGGAATTAGCCGTGTTTTTGCGAGAACACCAACACTGTTATGCAGATTGTTTTGAAAATTCTGAGTTCATTCTCGTTTTGGCATACACGACCGATATCTTTGGAACTCTCAACCATCTCAACCAACAGATGCAGGGTGGTGGAGTCAACATTATTGAAGCGGAAGAACATCTGAAGGCTTTTGAAAAAAAAAATCGAACTATGGAAACGACCAACAGAGAATGATAACTTCGCTAATTTTTCTCTGTTGGATGACTGTATAAGTGAGATCGAAGATGTGTCCGGAAATGGGAACATTTCCGTACCCACAGAACTGAAACAAGCAATTTCCTTGCACTTGGATGAGCTCACAAAGTCTCTCGACGGATACTTCCCAAACAGAGAGTCATGTCCAGTATGGGTAAGAAAGCCGTTTACGTTTAGTGTTGATAAAGCAGATGTCAATGATAAGTACCTTGATGAAATCATTGAACTTCAGCAGAGCCAGATTCAACAGCAACTCTTCAGAACAACAACGCTCTTTACGTTTTGATGTCACCAAATTGTAGCTTACCCTCTTCTTCCTAAGAAAGCCCTTGACATACTTATACCGTTTGTTACAACGTATCTTTGCGAGAAGTCCTTTTCTACGATGGTAAACAAAAATAAAAAAAGGAACAGACTTTGTTGCGAAAATGATATGAGAGTGGCACTTTCCAAGGTCAAGCCACGCATATGTAGAATTGTTTCTGAAATGCAACAGCATAAAACGCATTGATTTGTAGTAAATATTTATTGAGTTGTGTTTTTCTGTGGAATTTATGTTTTGTTCGTTTTCTTTTTTTGAATGATAAGATCTTTTGTGCAACAGATGCATAGTTCACTTTAGGCTCAAGTTTGTTAACAGATATATTTTGAATTTCAACGAAGGGTTCGGTGAATGCCCGCATAAAACTTGCGGGGTTTGGTATCTCCAACAAGTTTAAGAACCACTGCTCTAGAGTCTAGATCTTCCCTTTTAACGCGTTATTGCCACTGATGAGAGCGTCACGAAAAGCTTATGGCTCAAACAGCTTTTTTTAAAACTATATTAAAATTATCTTTGAGAAAAAACGAGTCAAAATAATGAATGTAAATTGGCTACACAACTAATTTTTTGTTTTTATTTACACATTTTTGTAAGTACATAAAAACAGCAGGCATTTTTATGACACACAAGTCTTTGGGTAAGTTTTTGCTCATAAAGTTTGTGTTTTAGGTTAGAAGGGAGCACTTTAAACATTGACGATAACCACCACTTTGGTAAACACATGTTTGGTGCATAAACAAAATAAAGAGTTGATACGTTGATAACAATTTTGTATGTTGATACTTTAGCAACGTGAAATTATTAAGGAGTTTAAATCTTTAAAACTAGACTACTCAAGATTACAGCTTTTGTTGTTGTTTGAGTTGCAGTCACAAATTGCCTTCGATAGTCAAGCTACGGCGATTTTGCAAAAATTTCCGATCGACATTATAATCAAAGCAAGTCGCTACTTCATTAAAGCTATCTGAAAGTAACGAAGAAGGAAAACTGCTGAGACCATTCCGATTATAAAAGAATTTAATATCTGCGTAAGCCAAAAAAAAATATTGGCATTTTCCTAACGTACCCTCTATTCCAACTCATCTGACTCTCCCCCGTAGGGTTGCCGCCGGCATGATACTAAGTTCTCTTCATGCTAAACTCTTTCGTGTTACTCACGTTGATCATTTGTTGCATAATTGCGCCCTGGAGGCGAAATCTCACTTTCATGATGTTGATCACGTAATTAAAAGTCAAAGAAACTATTATTATCAACTAAAGCCGAATCTGCTGTTATTGGTTACACACCCTAGCCGTGTGTAATTCAAAGGGAAGCTGGTTGCGAATGCCTTTACAGGCTTTTCATGTCATCGAAGAACTTAAGTTTGAAAAAGATTCTTGTTATATTAATCCTCCACCTAACACCAGAAACTGAAGTTGAGAACCTCTGAGTTCTATTAGACCCAATGTAGGTTTGCTGAGATTTTTGAGGTCTGTGCTTGCATTTAATGCAGGATAGCTAAATCGCGCGTTCAACTAACATTTTGTGTAACTTTTGGCATAAGCTTTTGTAAACATAATGCACGCTTCTTTAGTTGATATCATTTAATCTTTGCGTTACTTTTAACCAACTAAGATCTTTGTGAAGTTGATTTACTCCTTTAGCAATCATAATCACACTTAACTAAAGAAACAATGCTCAACCATGATAAACAGCAACCACAGCAATGAATAAATCAACGAATCACCAACAAAAGTATCAAATTGCACTTGCAATCATCACTGTTCAATGCAGCAGCACCATAATCATTGCTGGAAAAATGACTTGGAGTGTCCCTCGCTAACGAACGTCTTGCACACATAGCAAACGAAACGAGTCTTTCTGTCCTCGTTTCTGTTACCAAAGATAAATCGCTTTTTTCTGTCTGTAGCCGAAGATAAAATTTTCCTGTTTTCAAGTCAGTAAAAACTTGCCTTGTATACTCATAAGTGCTCCAAAAGCTTTGGTCTAACAAAAAAATAAATTTCATAAATGCAATCACATATTATTAAATCGACTTTCAAATATGGTCTTTATAGATTTATCGAATCATTTGAAGAATTATCACTCCAGGCCAATCTGGGGTGACGATTCTTCAGGTGGTATAATTTGAGATGACGATTCTTTTTTGTTTTTAGATACTCTTTTTTAATAACACATTTATAAAGTGTATCAATTCTTTTAACCCTTTGAGCGCGGCTGTCGCAATTTTGCGACAAGGCTGCTCTCCAAATATCAATAGATACTTGAAATTTTATGACAGTCATAGCAGAAATTATAAATAGTTTGTCAAATTTTATAACAGGCAGACAGGAAAGTTTGTCAAATTTTATAACATTTTTTCATAGTTCTACTTATGTGCTACAAATGTTATATACATTGTTTGGGTATACAATAAAAGATTAAGCTTACAGAATTGTTTAAAAATAGGTTGTAAAAAATTATTTTCTGTAAAAAAAATTCAGCGCTCAGAGGGTTAATTTTGTAATTCTTTTGTTCATTATCTATTGCAAAAAATATCTTAAACCGTCGTACTCTTTTTTAGTTACACATTTATAGTGTATTAATTCGTTTAATTTTCTTACAATTCTGGGGTGACGATTCTTCAGGTGAAAAAGTTTGGGGTGACGATTCTTCAGGTGGAAACTCAAGGGTGATAATTCTTCAAGTGATGCGATTTATCTTCCGTTCCCAATCATTACACCACCTTATACCGATTGGCAATGTTTGCTAAAAGCAAAGAGGAATTTTACTTGCTAATTGCTAAATCTCAAGACAAAAACTGGCCCATGATGATTTTGCACGAGCAACGTGACATCATTACGCAGGGAACTCGGAAATCATTCAGCCAATTACGCAGGTTTATCAAGGTTGTATGTCAAAGTTGTATTTGTTTCCAGAGAAGGAAATGTTGAATAGATTGATTGCACATTGCGTATGTATTACTCGTGCTGCTCTGCACTGTGCTTATTTTAAGATTGTTTACTGATTTACAGTGATGATCTTTTTTTAACAGAAAGCTAGAATGTCACTAGAGTTTGAATTAAATGAAGTGTTGAGGGAGTCGATATGCTCTTGTAGTAGCTGCTTACCTCTTGCGACGTTTCTCCCTCATGGGTATTGAGTTACAATATTTATTTCATATGTGCAATAATTGCCGCTTTTGACTCGAATCGTAACTTTGTCGTCATTTCTTGAATTCGTCGTAATAGATCATGTGCGCAGTTGGCAATTTATGGCAACACGATCTGTTTAATACGAGGTAGCCCTCGTAATCAGACGTGAAACTAGTTAAATTTTTGAGAAGTTTAATGATTAATTACAAAAAAAGATTGACATTGAGTCCTTTTTGTATTTTTAGTCAATTAATTTGCAGTTTCGGCAATGATTAATCATTAAGTTGAAGAAACGAAACCGATGTCTTGCACGTAAACAAGATTTTCAATGCGCTAAGAGCAAATACACGACCCACGTCAAACAGCTGGTAAAAGTAATCAAATGCAGCCCTTGCGTAACCTAAATTTTGCTTTAGTTGTTATTTCATTACGTGTTCTTCTTGCTGCGGATAAAACAGTATTTGATCGAAAACTTTTTTTAGAACGAAGTTGTCCGCGGTGACAAAACTGGACTCTCAAGTGGTCTGCGTTCAAAAAACTTCGGCAACACAACGCCAACTCGAACAGTTTTATTTCAAGGTAAGTTGCTTTTGTACCACAACATATCTTCTTTGCTCTTGGTCGGCCAAGCGGTATAAAGTCAATTTTGTTCTGATAGGTCTACGATAGCATCGGTAGCTTAAAGACTAGGCTGTGAAAAAAAAATAAAAATAAAAAATTGGAATTAATAGGCAATACAAAATTATCCTAAAATAAATAATTATGTTCAAAAAAGTCATCAGAGCTAAATGCCGATGCAATTTTAAATGACTCTACACTGTAATATACGAGCAGCAAACAGTGATTAAAAATTGACAATGGGTCCAATTTTGAACACAAAGCAAGCCTCAACGCAAAGTTGTCCAAGAATAACTGATAAAAGATTTCTCTGTAACTCGATGTAAAAAAACTAACACAAAATGTTGCCAAGTTGTTTTCCCAGTACGACGACTGGCACTTTTTTGGTAAAGCAGGCAGCACGGCATCTGAAACGATCAGGCATGAGATATTTTGACACAATTGCCCGCAAAGCTTTTGCTATTGAAGTCTTACCATGATGAGCAAATTAAGTGATGTAATAGAACGTATAGGTATTGAGTTATAGCACTAAATGCATTTGCAAATGTTTCCATTAATCATACGGGCATCATGGCTGGCATAAATACTTGGCGGCTAAATATATCAGTCCAACATAGCCATGCAAATAAGAGCAAAAGCTGCGAATTATTGCGTGGGTACCAGCCACTTTATAAGAAAAGCGATTAAAGAACCAGAGATTTTAATTTTTTGCAAATGATAAATCTTTTTGGTATGCCTGTGAATCCCCATTTCTTCAATACTCTGATTTTTTCAAAATAATATAGTTAGGTGCATCTTTGATGAAGCAAGCGAATGTAAAGTTTACTAAAATCCTGTTGGAAAGCGAAACAATCAAAATATACTGCAGAGGAAAGCTTATAAGCAACACCTTTTGATAGGTTAGTAAATAACAAAAAAGGAACTAAAATTTGAACTCACTTGTGACTCTAAGATAAAATATGTCATTGAAGATTTGCTGGAAAAATTATCTGAATGGAACAAAAAATTATTCTACAACAAATTGCAATAGAAAACGAACTTAACGAAAAACGTGGCAAAGGTGGCAAGAAAAAAAACCAACATAGTGAAGTCAATAAATTAGTAAACTATGTCGGTTGATCTGCCAGATTAATCACAAACAAGTAGCAGAAGACATCACAAAGATGATGTAGGATTAATTACTCGCGTACTACGATTGGTTAGTAGTTTCGTACATTGTGTTTTTATCAAAATGTTGGTTTACACATCAGGTTGCTAGTGCCAGCAAACTGTTCAACTCCCACTTAAAGCAGATTTCTCCAATACTGATATTTGGTAATCATTGCGACTAAAATAATTACCATTAGCAGATCCGTATACCAACAGGTGAAAATTTTTGGCCTCCACTTTTTGGTGAGTCACTAAAAGTGTGGACCAAAAACCCGCAGTGTTGCACTTCTTTTCGGCCCAGTCAAATAGGTGGTCGAGAAATCTGGGCTGTAAAGTTCCATTTCAAAATATCAATCAGTTTAATTTAGGTTAGGTTGTTCGCGCTAGATTTTTTCACATGCCTCATTTTCTTTTAGCATATATTAGTGTTTGGCCTAAGCTCATTGTAGTTTGATGCCTAAGCCGCTAAGCTGTTTTTTCATAACAATTGATCACTAGACCTACACCATTAGTCAACGGTCGGGTACACAAGACTTATCATAAGTTGGTTGCTCTTTTATCTACTGCCTGTTTCTATTGACTTCTGATAATGGTCCGTAGCTTTAAATCAAGATAGAAAGGACGGATTTTGTTGATAACGATATAAACATAGAAAATTTTTTTATTATTATTTGATCCTAGAGTAACAATATAAGCCTTGAACTTCTCGAAACTTAAGTAGAATTTAAAGCTGTTGTTGGGAATTTCTGAATCTAAAAAACTCTTTGTAAGAACCAAAATAACGACTTAGCAATGCAATATTAAATATGCGTTAAAAAATTTATTTGCTGTCAATAAACCTGGCCAAAGCAAGGGAGCGAAACAAAGTTTCTAAGTTTCTAATCAAAATAAATAAAAATGTGGAAAAACACAAGCGAAAAATAATAATTTTGTAATTTTGAGACGTTTTCTTTGGGATTTCAGCCACTTCGTCTAAATAGGGTCAAACTTGGTCTCTCCATCTGAACGGAACCTGGGTTGATTTTGAGTGAGTCATCTTTGAGATGTGCAAGCCTCCATACGGCAAGAACGTGTTGTGCCAGGCGGTAGAAGATTTTTGTTTTCCCACTTTTTCAATAATTATATGCCTCACTTGACTGTGGGTAGGTTGTTCTGAAATTAACTATGACATAAATAAGTTCATCTTGTACTAATTTTGAAATGCATTTTAAGTAATGAAGGTGATGTAATGGTACTTGTAAAACAGAATGTTAAAGATTTATATCTGAAGTTTTTCAACAGATAACCGCAGTACCTCGAGTTCGAATCCCAGCTGACACATAATTTCAATAAATTTTATCTTAAAATAAGCACGGTGCAGAGCAGCACGAGTAATACATACGCAATGTGCAATCAATCTATTCAACATTTCCTTCTCTTGAAACAAATACAACCTTGATAAACCTGCGTGATTGGCTGAATGATTTCCGAGTTCCCTGCGTAATGATGTCACGTTGCTCGTGCAAAATCAGTATGGGCCAGTTTTTGTCTTGAGATTTAGCAATCAGCAAGTAAAATTCCTCCTTGTTTTTAGCAAACATTGCCAATCGGTATAAGGTGGTGTAATGATTGGGAACGGAAGATAAATCGCATCACTTGAAGAATTATCACCCTTGAGTTTCCACCTGAAGAATCGTCACCCCAAACTTTTTCACCTGAAGAATCATCACCCCAGAATTGTAAGAAAATTAAACGAATTAATACACTATAAATGTGTAACTAAAACAGAGTACAACAGTATAAAATATTTTTTGCAATAGATAATGAACAAAAGAATTACAAAATTAAAAGAATTGATACACTTTATAAATGTGTTATTAAAAAAGAGTATCTAAAAACAAAAAAGAATCGTCATCTCAAATTATCCCACCTGAAGAATCGTCACCCCAGATTGGCTTGGGGTGATAATTCTTCAAATGATTCGATAAATCTATAAAGACCATATTTGAAAGTCGATTTAATAATATGTGATTGCATTTATGAAATTTATTTTTTTGTTAGACCAAAGCTTTTGGGGCACTTATGAGTATACAAGGCAAGTTTTTGCTGACTTGAAAACAGGAAAAATTTAACCAAAAGTTTATGAAAATCGTTTTCATTGACCTTACTATTTGAGCTCTTTTAGCAAAAGTATCAACAAAACTCAACAAAACCAAAAAAATGCAGCTAGCTTCTACAGGCGTTCTGAGTTTTTTCCAACTCCGTTATTTTATCCACGAGATGAAGTAGCATGGTCAAGCACGTAATGTTTATCAATAAACTTCCTGTCTTTAACAAGAAGATTTGGTAAGATTGAAAAATTTCTTTCCCCGAAGCAGTCGTGGGTTGGCAGTGCAGTGGCAAACAGTATTTAGCTGGTAAAATGTCTGATTTCGTCACGTCATTTTTTTGAATATATCACTTTTTTGGGTTTTTGAAGCATGGGTTCCAACTTGTTGAAACTTTGCTATTATTCAGATTTGACCCTTTTAGAATTGCTAATATCATTTTTGAAAAACTTATTATCAATAGTTGTAAGCCACACCACCCCGATTTTTTCAAAAAATACTTCTATAAAATGTAGGGGAGACCGGGAACAAATGTAACGCGGATCAATTGTAACAGTTCAGATTTCCCGTGCTTTGTGCATTACAGAAAGTCTATAAATTGATCACAGATCTGCTTAATGCGTGGGATATATCAAGCAAAGCAGTAAAGCTGTTGTTTCATCCAGACGGAAAATATCTTCAAAAAGCTGTTTTCGACCTGCATATAAGTAACTTTTAGAAAATGCTGAATAATTTGGTATGCATCATAGTACAGGAATATTTAAATCGCACTAATGAGGAAACATAGGTTTTGAACTACATTAGATCAGTGTCTTTAGGAGTGAGTGATTGATGGACAGATGACAAGCTTGGTCACAAAATGAATGACTACTGTCAGGATCAATCGTAACAGTTGTTACAATTGACTCCAGCATCTACTAAATAACTGGGCATGATTTTTGCACGGAAATATGTAGAGTTTCATGATATCGTGTCAGAATTTTTCGTTTGTATATCATTAGCCTAGCCATCAATTAAAACATCTTAGTCAGTTAGGCTTTGATAATCACTACACCTGAAATAATCAGTGGTTATCACTACACCTGAATCATTTTCACCAGAAGAAGCAAGGCAATTCCCCAAGGCACAGCCAAGAAAAACACGGAAAGGTGGAAGAAAAAGAAAGAATGCTAATCTAACTGATACACCAGCAAAAACAGCATTGGAAGAAGAAGCAAATAGACCAAAAACAAGAAAAGCTATCGAAGTTTGTAAGAAGCTGATCTCAAATAAGGAGCCAGTATCAACTCTCAGTTCAAAAGTAGAATCTGCAAAAAAGGGACTGAAGAAAGGAAAGGATACAAACGGAAAAATATGCTGAGGACGAGAAGTTTAAGATATGCTTAGTATGCTGTAAACACTTCAGTGGCAGTCGGGCTAGTGATGGTTGGGTTCCGTCCTTTACATGTGTAGCGCAACGGCAGGCATCCGACTGTACTTCAAGATAAAATGAGTGCACTTCATACGGCGACTAGTCACTTCTATCATGATAGCTACTTTTCGTAGACTCCGTTTGGTTTATAACTTAACATTGCTGTGGGTGACTTTCTGTTTGTGGTTTGTAGTAGTTGAGGTTGCTACACATGCAAGCACTGGGCACATGAACTTTGCACAACTAGAGAGAATATATTTATTTGTTGGAGCTGTGACTCTGACAATGACTTGGATTGAAATCCATTGATTTCCTATCAAATATCAACATTGACAGTTGTGTTACAACTGACCCAAAGGTTTGTTACAATTGACCCGCTACATTGCACCAAAGGTAACACGTGGCATAGCGTGTTTAGATGACCATTATACACAAACCAACAACTGAATAAATTAAAAATGTTTTGGAATATGTGGACGGAGTGTTGTTTCATTTTTTAGAAATATTTCTTTAGGCTAGTCTCAGGGGCGGCTTGTAGCTAAAATCAATGGGGGAGCTGCTTCAGAAAATTTTAGCCATAGTTTTAATAAACAACTAAAAAAAAGGAAAGTTATACATAAACTTGAAAAACTCTAAGCAAAACAAAATAAAAAAAATTTACTTACGAATAGCCTAAACTGTTGCATTAATTTAAAACAGAAATTTATAAAAGTATTTTTTTAAATTTTAGCCCGTGCTTTAATATCGTGGAAAAAAGCATAATAAAAAAAATGAAATTTATACATAAAATTGAAAAATCCAGAGCAAAACAAAATATAAAGAAAAATAAACCGACGCGATGGCGTAGTGGTTAGAGCGTCCGCTTCGAAGTCGGTAGCCTGGGGTTCATTCCCTTGTCGAGTCATACCAAAAGACTTTAAAAAATGGCATCCGCAGCTTCCCTGCTTGGCGCTCGGCATTTAGGGGAGGTTGTGGAGAACAAGCCGGCAAGTTCGCTTGTTGTGTCCTTGGGCAAGGCACTTAACGGGACGCCCCACCTTTATGTGGAAAACGGGTGGCCCAGAAACCTCGAAAAAGGCAACTCCCAAGCGAGTGCGGACTTACCGTCCAAAGTATAGCGATACAATTCGCTTTCTCGTGAATGGAGGATAAATATGACAAATAAAACAAACAAAACAAACAAATAACTAATAGCCTAAATTGTTAGGTCTACATTTCTTTAAAAATGAAATCCATTCTTCTTGTCGTATTTTGTGCAAAAAGATCAATAATTTTTTATATTTTTTTCATAAACTTAGGATGGTTGTTGAGATTAACCTTATGTATTATATAATGTAACTACAAATATGTGAAAAATAAAGAAAAAAAGATTAATTATTTATATCGAATGTCATCAAAAGATGGAGTGGGGACTGGGGGTGCTGCAGTTCCACAGTACCATACACGAGTCGCCCCTGGCTAGTCTCATTAGTTTTTGAGTTACAAAGGAACTAGTAAATTTTGTTACAATTGTCCCCGGTCTCCCCTATATCCTAAAAATATTAAGCTGGTGATAATACAGTTGCATTGCAAATCTGTGATCCTTATATAGTCCTAATCAATAGAGGAATTAAAAAAGATTATTAAAGTCTCTTGAGAGATAACGCTGCAGCTCACTGTCCAGGTGAAGTTGAGCTTTGTATTCGGCATACGGTAAAAAATAAATTTGTAACGACAAAATAGCGTTAATAATTTAGAAGCTTTCATCGCGAACTTACCCTGAGCTGCTGCTTATTCAATTTCTACAATATGTTCTTCGCCTGTTGTTGCTCTTATCTGTCTCTTTTCTGGGACAGGGCCCTGATGGAAGACCATGGACACCCAGGAGTCGGGTCACTTCTTACGGCCAGAACCAGAGGTCACACAAAGAGAAAAAGTTGCCAAACAAAATGCGGCTCAAAGAGTCAGTAGCGACACATTACAGCATGAGATGAGAAGTGCCCTGAGTCGGATGACCGATTACGCCGACTTCTCAATTTTGCCGATTCTGGTAGATAAACATTCACAGTAGGGCTGTGTCCGTTGCAGCAAAGACAAAAGAAAACACAGTGAGAATGGAAAACAAGCACAAGTTTTTCCTGGAGACTGGAGAACTTGTGTGCCAAAAACTTTTGATGAGACAGTACGTCTCCAGTACCGAAGAAGAGATCGAGGATACGAGAGTGAGAGGAGAGAGACAACATGGACCTGGAGATGAAATGAAGCAGCGCATCTCGTCTGGCCAGCTCATCGGCTCAGCTGTCACCTAAAGAAAACGAATGACCGGTAACCTATTGCACCCCGGGAATAGAGCCAACAGAGAGGGTGAAAATCTTCTGCCATGCGTACCAGAGAGCGTGAAAAAGAAGGGAAAGCGGAAAAGAGGAAAGCACAGCGACCACAGTTTAAGAGTCTTGAGAGTAGAGAAGCAACAGATTTGTTAATGCTGCCGGGACAAGTGGAAAGCTTGCAGAATGGTGCAGGTTTCAGCAAAATACTTGAATGTAGTATAATCCAAAACAGGGTATTTTCCTTTTGAAAGATTTCAAGTCGCTGTGGAGTAGTGATAATTGTTCCCGCTTTCAGAACAAAAAATCTGGTGTTCAAACCTCCTCTAAAACACCATCATTTTTTGTCAGAAAAGTCATCTGGAATTTAAAGTGTTGCATTGCTCTAGTAAAAAGTCTGATTTAAAAGGTAGTAAATGTGGAGCAGTAAACACACCCCACAACAGCAAGTTAAAGCTCTATAAGGCGAAGAAAAGTGAAAAGGTGAAACTTAGCTCAGTTCCCTCGCATTGCTTCTAGGTTGTGGTGCCCTGAAAAAGGCATTTTACGGTAATGTTTCCTGCTTGGTTCTACTGCTTGTGGAACAAATTTACTGAACCAACAGTACCGATGACTCGAAAGTGGGTCTGATAAACAGTTGTTTTGTGTATGCAGTAAATGCTTTATTACAACTGAAACTAGGTGATTGCACACACAGTAACTTAAGTTGATGGCACTGAACAAGCCAAGAGCATGTGTAACGCATGGGATGTTTTCCTTTTAAACATTTTTATCAGACTTTTGTCCAATCTGAAACTACTATTATCTCGAAATTATAGAATCATGCTTTTCATTCCTAATACACTCAAACTACACACCACCGCAAAAATCAATGCAAAGTAACACCTGATCCAAGCGTTGAACATACTGTTTGTCAGCCACTACGATCAATTAGTGGCAGTCGACTAACGGTACAGTTTGCTGTTGCCTCAAGTGTAAGCAGTTATCGGATCAGCCTGCCTAGCGACATGTTTTGTACATGTAAGTTATACTCTACACATGTAATCTATCAACATTTTTCGGCAGTAGGCGTAGATGTGGGCTTGAATCCCACTGCCAGTAACGTTTTGACACGCTGAGAGCTAAAAGACCGAGAGGTATATCCAATTTCTTATTCTCCTGATACATTAAAAATGACTGTTGACTAAAACTGCTTTCCAGTTCTACACTCTACAAGAGAAAGCTGGAGCAGTCTTTTTTTACGCTATACACAATAAATTTCTGGCTGTAAAACTGGACTTTTGCTTTGATAAAACTGCTCCTGTGGCTGACCGCTCTGGCGTAGGTTTGTAGAGCACTCAAGCGTCCGCTTATAATAATTCAAAATACCCTAGTGCACGCTTGTAGAGATCCAAAATGCTCGAGCATACATTTGTAGGCTAGTCTATTCTAGGCAAGCGTACGCTTGTAGAGTGTTGTAGCGTACACTTGTGAGGTATTCTAGCATACGGCTTCAAAATAATCTTGCGTACGCTTCTGGAATATTCTAGCGCGCTTGTAGAATATTGTAGCGTACGCTTGTGAAGTATTCGAACGTAAGACTCCAGAGTATTCTAGAGTATGTTTCTAGAACGTTCTAGTGCGCGCTTGTAGAGTATTGTAGCGTATGGTTGTAGAGAGTTCTAGCTTACGCTTATAGAGATTTAAATGTTGTAGCGTACGCTTGTGAAGTAAGCAAGCAACAGGTGATTTTACGTTTAAACCATGGTTTTCCAACAGACCCCTGTGTTCACGTGACGCTGGTTCATGATGGAGCTTTATCAAAAAAAAAAAGTCTTCGACAAAAAAGAATACTTTGGATCCGACTTACAACCAAGTCATCAACTTTTCACTTAATTCACCCGTATGTCTGTACCTGGCTCTGCTTTTATGGGATTTTGGAATAATCTTTTGCAGCAAAGATGGCTTTGGTTGTTATACTACACCCACCTTGTAATATTGTTGTGTTATTTATTGGTTTTCAATCTTCAGCAAAAGACCGAACCGTTCTGAGCGAAAGGAAATCATTGGCTCTCTCGAAATTAGTCCTCATTCAATGGGAGATGAGACGGAGCACTGGAAAGACTTGATGAGCAGTAAATCACAAACTCGTTGGCACCAACTTGTGGTTAGACAATTCCCGAAAGAAGTAACCACTGAAAGGCAATCTACATCAAAGCAAGTAACCCCTGTTGAACACGGTGAACTAACAGAACAATAAAGGCGATGTCCACCTAATGAAAGAAACCCAATGACGATAAAATAAGACCATCTGGAGAGTGAACGTAAACGAATGAAAATTTATGAAAAAAAAAATTGTAGTTGGTTACATATAAATATTTAAAAATCTTGTTGGTGGTGCAGAATTTTGATACAGCTTTGAAAAAAGCTGTTTGAGCCATAAGCTTATCGTGACGCTCTCATCAGTGGCGGTATCGCGTCAGAAGGGAAGATCTAGAGTGAATAAGTGTTTTATATGAATAATTTGGACGTTAGGCAATCAAGACAAGCCAATGATAACGCTAGTACTGTAAAGCGCGCCAAAGAAAGATTTCGCAATTACGAAATGCTGAAGAAAGCGCAACAAGAGGCCAAATAAGAACGCTGCGATTATCGAAAGAGTTTGAGAGCGTAAACAAAGTCTTTCTGTCTTTCGACAGAAAGAATTTGTTTCTGTCAGTAGACCGAAAAAGTTTATTTACTTTTGACAGAAAGACTTTGTTTTTGTCTTTCGACAAAATGAGTTTGTTTATACTCTCAAACTCTTTGGATAATCGCAGCGTTCTTATTTGGCCTCTTGTTGCGCTTTCTTTAGAATTTCGTAATTGCGAAATCTTTCTTTGGTGCGCTTTACAATACTAGCGTTATCATTGGCTTGTCTTGATTGCCTAACGTCCAAATTCACTCTAAATCTTCCCTTTTGACGCGATACCGCCACTGATGAGAGCGTCACGAAAAGCTTATGGCTCAAACAAACAGTTGCCAAAAGAAAGCCATTTTTTAACAATAGTGCAATTAAGAATGAAACCTGAACTAGTCGAAGACTTTTCCGCTATCCATGAAAGAACGCCGTGTCCAGACCAGCTTCGGAGTAACAAGTACTTCCAAAAGACTGCGTTTCTATACCACACATGTAATCAAGTACAGAAATTTCTGCCACGTGCCTTCCCGCGAGGCATAACAACGCCAAACCCGCAGACATTGAACTTCTGAGCGGCCTATTTTGCCGAGTTGACTCATCGCAAATGCACTCAAATCAAAACCTACCCACTCCAACTACAGTATATGTTAAGCTTTTTATTTCAATCATTTGTCTTCACAAAGAGTGTACTGATGTTGTGATTGATTGTCATCTTGCCAACTATTGCTATTTATGTGGTATAGCTTGTATAGGCACTTATTTTATTGAAGCGCAATTCATTTATTTTTGTTCATATCAACGTTTTGTGGGTCTTTCTTGTTTTTTCTCATGTTTAAACACTTACCGACATTAATGAAACATTCCAAGATATTTTTTATCCCAAATACACTGCGCCCCAAAATTAGTAAATTCCTCCCTAAAGCTTGGAGCTGTTTTATTTGATTTTACTAATAACCGTTTCCAGAGGTCTGCTGGGCAGGTCAAAGAAACCTGTAGAATGTCTGGCAAAATACCCTCCACCTAATATAAACAAAAATTTGTGGCCTTGGACCTGATATGATTACTTGGGCAAAAAAAAAAATAGCTTATTGCATTGTGAAGAAATTGGCAAGCTACGGCTCACGGATCAGATGAAATCCGTTCCGCCGTTTGATCCGGTCCGTAAGACTATTCTGCGAAAAATGTAAACGTTGATCCTGCATTTTCAGTTTTCTTACTGCATGTCGGCAGTTGAAACCACACTGTCTTTCAAAAGTTAAGTTTATTCTAAATTAGACGCATTGTTTTACTTGCCACTACGGCCTTGGTAATCCAGCTTGTCTTATGCAGCCTGACACAAAATTCTGAAAGAGTTCTGCACAACTGGTTCCGGAGCTGATCAAGAATGTAGTATTGTGGAAATGACGTTTCCGCACTGCTTCAAACTAATCCCTCTGGAAGATTTATATTTCTACCCTGTGCGTCCCCTCACTTCTTGTTTTTAGCGCTACATCCTTGCAGCTGATTGATTTTCAATGAGATTCCGCTTCAAAGAAAAAATGATAGTTAATTGAGCTACATATAATTTCTGCTTTACTAAATGAAACCAAAGTCAAACATTGTGAAAGAAGATATAGAAAATGCTGGTGCTATTTGATTCCACCAAGAATTTGGGCAGACCATTAGTGAGAGAGATACAGTTTAAGAAAGCTTACCAATTACAATTTTTACATTTAGATACAAACAAATTTCAATTTCAAGTATTAGTTTGTTTTATTCACGTACGCAATGCAACGGGATCTCATTACCATCAGCGCTGAAGAATCCCGAATTTTAGGGTTTTCGCGTTTCGAGATCATTTTTCTGGAGCCCCATTAATCAATTTTTGAAAAAGAAACGACTATTGTTTTGTGGTTTCGATGCGGAGGGAGCCTTGATGTTGTGATGCTGTAGCTACATCGTTGTTCGAGGCATATACATAAACTATATTTAGTGCGCACCAAGCAATTGTTTGTTTTAGTTGTTCAACTTTTACTTTTTGTTTCGTTTGTGCAGAACTGGATTTATGCCACGGTGCGTCTGGGATACTTTCGGTTAAGAGCCGTTCACGAAACTTGTGTAGCGCTTACTCCTCCCCACTTAAAAAAGAAATGCCAAGGCCAGGAGCAATTTTTTCTGGTTTTTGAATTAATCAAACGAAGAAGTTTTTACAAAATCGTAGGGGTCGGGCGCCTGTGGCATATCCCATCATAATTCCGTAACTGCATCGAGTGGAGATTTCGTTTGTTATAGCAATCAACTTTTCCACCAATTCCCTTTTGTTGTCACAGTAACCAATCGCCCGGGCTGTAGAAAAAGCCTTGTATATTTCCGCTAACTCTTTAACTGTGATATCGCACACCAAATGCAAGTAAACAACGAAGGATTTCATATGGAGTAATGTTGGCAATGTGCTGGTACAGATCTGGAAGTTGGAAGGGGGATTTTGGCAGGAAAAGAAACTTTGAGCTGAATTTCGAGAATTAAAACATGTACAGCAGTTTATAGACCTGATATACGCTTAGCCTATATCTCAAGTAGCAATCACAAAGTTTTACGCAACAAAGGCCTACTTCTTTGTAGGCGTTTAATCCAGTGACATCTACACCTTTTTAACCTGTGCCTCGCTAACATGCAAACATAGCCTATTATGCGCTAATTTTAAGCATGAAGTCAAAACAAAATAAAGATCCATCACCCCTATTACAAGAAACAAAGCCCTTCGTGTCGTACCTCCATTTTACTGAGGAGAATGGCTAAGCACAATGGAGCAGATTAAAATGTGTATCAAAAACATAACCCGCAGTGGCACAGGATACTATGGTAAAGTAATAGACATTTCTCGACTACACTACCCACTGAGATTATGAAACAATGGTATTACAACCACAATGAAGCCTGAGCATAAAGGTGTGCAACCTTCGGCCTGTGAGGCAAAATCGAGCAATTCGCGTAACAATGTGCCGTTTAGCCCTCACCCATAGGTCATTACCCGTTTGTGGTTGATCTTAAAATTATCTTCCTTATAGGAAGGCTCAATACTGTACACTCCGGGCTAAAATTTCATCCAGGTGAGTAATATTTAGTAATTTTGACACGTTTCCCACAAAATTTTCACTTCTTTTCCATAACATATTGTAATGAATAGTAGTGTTATCAACCGAGACGCGTGCGCGGTCGTTTCCACTTTTTGTCGGGTACTGGCTGCCGCGTAAACTTCATTTTCTTTTAAAATTATGTTTTTGCAAAGGGAAGATGAAAATAAATTCTTTGGTTTTACATTTTGGCTTGCGAACATTAGCTGAAAGGCTTTTCTTGAGCTTGCTTTGAGTTACAGGCTCTAGTAACTTTGCGTTGAGGGAGGGAGCTGCTATACAGTTCGTGAAAAGCATTGCCGGTTTAGTGTCAACTGTATGATCTACTACTGGTACCAACACTGTAAACTGAAAGAACTGGGTTTCTCGAGGCTGGATCACCAAATTTTGTCGCTGGCAACTCGCAATAATACTGAAATTTAGGAAAGGAGAGAGCTTGTCCGCTGTACACCGCGAGGACAAAAATATTTTGTGCCGTGCAATCTGCAAAGAACAATGCTATCGATATCATCAATGTGTGAGTCTTTTTGTAAACATACTGGAACACAGAGAACACTCAATGTGCAAATTGAGACAAACAACACGGAGTTATAAATGTTTGTAATTGCTTTTAAATGTCAAACGCCGGACAACAAAGCTATCAAACTCAAATTTTTATTTCGTTGGTCTGGCTTGCGTTGACCTTTAAGGCTGTCGACTGCACGGCAACCGCTTAAGCCAAACCACTATTACACAACTATGCTCACGTAAGCTCTGCTGTGAAAAAGATCTTTTTCAAGCTTTTGCGTGTTCCTTCCGATCTAGGGCATTTTAGTCTTCAGCGTGAAAGGGATTGTGAAAGTGCAAGCCTACATTTTGATTGCTAGACTCAACACAGTTTGCATTTTGGATTGGTGTGTATGGCCAGTCAAGCAACTCTGTGCCGGCAATGGAATTTCGTTTAACTCAGGGTTTTCCAGTCGGAGGCATTCGCATTCGGAAAGTACGAGATTATGTGTCAAAAAAATCAGGGTTCACTTTATTTACTTGCTTGCATTAGCAAAGATTTCATTAATTACAGCACAAAGAGTACAAAGAATGCTTCGAAGAAACAATAGAATTACTATCGGGAAAAAAGTTTGGCAGGTAATGGTTTTATAGAATGGAGTTTTATGCTTTGCTGGTCGATAGAAAACGTTGATGTTCGCAATATAACGGCTGCTCAAGACCGAAATTATCAGTTGTTTTAGTGCAACGTATTTCTAACGTAAGCAGCAGCAAAACCGAGCTAAGGAAATTACAGCAAAGTGCATTTTGTAGAACACAACAACTGGGAAATCACAGTGAGCGTTACAACTCTTTACCCGGCAATACCAGCTTGTTTAAGATAGAGATATTGAGCCTCGCTGTTTTGGCATAGACTAGAAAACGAAAAATCAGCTTAATTCAATTTTTGTTAGCGACTATCAAATAGCAAAAAACTTGGCCAAATGTTTGTCTTCAAACAGCTTATTTTTTGGAAAACGTTTGAGTGTTGACCTTTACAAAATATCTTTTCACGAGTCGTTATGAAGCAATAATGGTTGTATATCAAGCTCGAAAGCAAATCTTCTTAAGCACTTAACACGTCAAGCACCAAGATGATTTCAATCTTTCAAGATGCGTTTCGGTCATGAAATAGCATTATTGTCTCAAGAACTCATTTCAATTGTAATTGCTTTAACTTATCATGGGAAGCAGGTATGTGTTTACTTTTAAGGACAATTTTAAAGCTAGTAAGAACGTTACTATCATAACTCAAAATGTATATATCTATCAGGCTGAGATTTGCATTAGCGCCAATACTCACGAGCCCTCAAGCTATATCAATCATGTCGATGAAATCTACTTACTACAGAATACTATTGCCTCTTTATAAGACTCGTCAGAGTGACTTCTTGGTATAATGTAAAGGAAAAATACATCAGGCGATTTTTTGGTTAGTTTATAAACAATTGATAAAATGTATTTACTCGGCGCCGTTAGATGACGCTATCGCACGTGCTGCATTTACCCAACCAAATTTAAGAAGCTGTAACTTTATCAGTTCCCGGTGTGCAGCCAAAAAAGAAAATAGAAGAAAGAGCTACATTTGATCCTCCCTTGCATTATGACATGATTGACGTTCAATGTTGTTGAAAGTTTAAAACTGGCGGGGGCAGTCAGTACTTTCTTTCGCACTTACAACACATTTTGTTACGCCTGGTTTACCGTTGCGAACTCAACCACCGCAACTAAGGCTATTTGGGTTCAATATAATTTGAACGTAAACTTAAGCTTAAAGACACAGATTTCCAAAAAAAAAACAGAAAATCCCAAGATTAAGCTTGTAGAGTACGCTCAAGTGGGAGCCGAAATGTAACATTAAGAATTTTTTGTTTTTTTAACTGCAACGCTTTTTTAGCCTCAAGAAACTTACAGTGCTGTCACAAATTATGAGACCACTTGAATTTTTATTCCAAATATGGTTTCCACAAGTAATATTTTTTATTTGGTAACTTACAACCCCTACGTGTTATACAGGGGTGGCCATAAGTCGCTTTACCTAGTTTTAATAACAATAAACACAAAATTCCAAATGATACAACTTTTATTTAGTCATCGTACAATAATGATTTCAATACAAAAACATGAAAACAATTACATATTATCTTCAAAGTGTTGTCCTTCAGAATCAATACATAACTTAATTCTTCTCTGAATAGGGTGACAGATTCGTTGACACAAGTCCTTGTCATTGTTCAGGGCTGCAAATTCTGCAGTAATTCTTTCCTTCAACTCAGGTACGGTTCGAGCATTTGGTGAGTAAACGTGTTCCTTCAGGATACCCCACATACCCCAAACAAAAGCCGTATCATTTGGAATTTTGTGTTTGTTATTATTAAAACCAGATAAAGCGGCTTATTGCCACTCGGTAAAGCGACTTATAGCCACCCCTGTATATCAATAAACGCAGAATGGTAAGCAGAATCTGTGGATCTATCTTTTAAAGTATTTAATTGAGTTGATCATAAACTAAACAATAGTAAAGATGGCCGCCCCATTTTGTCCAAAATAATCTTTAACATGTAGGATATAGCTCCTGTTGCAAACCTTTTTCAATCGTCAGAAAGGATAAAGACACTTTAAGTTCAACCCTTTTTAATTTTGGTGGCCCTGAAAAGGACTGTTATTTAGAATCTTATGAATCAATGCTTTGTGGGGTAGCCTTCATATTGAATTACTGCTCTGCAACGTCTTGGCATCCTATGCGACGCTCTTCGGGGGTCACAAGGTGATGCCACGTTCTGATAATCTTCTCAAGTAATTCTCTTTTATTGGTTGGCTTTTCTTGGCTGGGGTGATGTCTATTCCATGCCAAAAATTTTCGATGGGTTTAGATCTGGAGACCGTGCTGGCCAGTCAATCTGATGTACTCTATGGGCTTGCAACCAATTTTGCTCGATGACAGGGAGCATTATGATCCTAAAATGTTCGGTTACCTTCCCCAAACAAACTGGGGGCACTTGAGAGCAATTTTGTTTCCAATACATCTGCATATTTTGCGGCATTCATCACACCCTCAGAAATGAGCAATCTTCCAAAACCATGTGATGTCATACAGCCTCAGATCATCTCACTGGTTGGATGCTTTATGCAGGCAATATACACTGAGGACTGAAGGCTTTGTGAGGTCTTCTCCGTACATAATTTTTTCCAGTGTGATTTGTATCGTAAACGTGCCTTCATCACTGAAAATCACTCTGTCCCAATCTTTAGAACTCCTACTTAAATGTTCTTTTGCCCAAGCAGTCCTGGCCTTTTGTTGCATTTCAATCACTTTTGGTTTTTTTCTTTGCTTTACATTCCCTTAATCCATTTTCCACCAATTTTATTTGAATAATTGAAGGTGCAAACTTTATACCTGTGCTCTGATGCCGTTCTCTACAGAGTTCAGAGCTTGTACGACGGTTAGCTAAAGAAAGCCTTACAAAGCTTCGATCTTAGCGTTTGGTAGATTTCCTTTTTGTTCCTCTATTTGCTCTCTCAGAAAACTTTCCAGTTTCCTTCCATCGCTTTATCGTTACATTAATCCCGGTTTTAGTGCAACGCACCTTTAAATGCAATTTTTCGCTTTGATATTTCTTTTTGGTTCAAATGTTATGGCATTCTGATTTCTTGAAAGACAGCTGATGTTAATCTTCACTTTTGCCTTATATTCTACTTGTCTATTCGTGTTTTCCCGCTACGACATACAGATACAAAACAAAGAGGATACGCTTATGAAATCATAAAACTTTGTCAAGCGGTAATTGAAAACTTCAAAATTTGATATTACCACATTTTGTATCTTATAAATCTGTTGAAGTAACGTGTGCACTCACAGGATCCCTCAAATGAGGCCAAATTAGAAGAAATGAAATCAGTACAAGATTTTGCACTTAGCAATATATATGATACGTGATGGTTTACAAGAATTATTATGCTCCAAAAACACAAAATTGCAAAAATACTGAAAGCGTGATAGATGGTCTCATAACTTTTGAGAGCACTGTAAATTGTGACTAGATAACTTTGAATTCAGGTTTTGTTCTCCGTATCGCTTTATGAAACCCATTCTTAAAAGTTTCTGGTAGGATTACATCTGATGAAACATAATCCCAGACACATTTTAAAATTGTTATCTTTTGCTTGCAAGTTTGAAACTTGTTACTTTTGTCACGACGCTACCAAAAGTTGTGAGTATTTCGCTTGGTTAATAACATGTGTTTTGGGAGTAATTTTGTTCTGAAGTGACGGCTAGTAATGTTGGAGCTTGTGTTGTGTTACCACAAATAGAAGTGTTTCCCAAAAAAAATGTCTTCACATGTCCCGCTGTCTCCAATCGTGCTTCGTGCAATAACTTGGAACTGAACGCAAGAAGTTATTGCCAAAAACACTACAATTTCTGAAAACACTAAAATTCTTGACATTTAAGCAATTTTTTGGCATTTCACCTTGACGCAGATTATAACACTAAAATTCTGGACATGACCGGGAAAATTTTGACATATGGCAACCCTACTCTATGGTAGCCTCGACAAGGCAAACCTATTCAAGGTTTACCGCTGCGTGGCGAACCCTACTCCAAACACCGGAACACCTTTTGGCGCTTGTGCTGCAGTTTTAAAGTCTAATTTTAAATAAATTGTTTTTATAAAGCAATATGAAGAAGCAAATAAAACATGTTTTTGCCTATGATACAACTCGATAGTGGATAGATCTTAGTTCAATCTGAGATTGAAAAGACACCATTGACAAATTTTCTGTTTCTTTTTCATCTTGCCTGTAGTCAAATGGTGTTCACACAGATATTCACACATTTTTGGGTTGATTGTTTGAAGTAGCCAGGTGTTTAGCAGTAATTTTCCCAGATATCAAATAGGATAAAAAGCGATCCATCACCTGGGTTTTTGCGGAGACGCCTTTAATCTCGATGTTGCTTGAGAAGCCCCATTTGGCCTGATTCCATTTGCATCGGCCCACACCAGCTCAATGTCTATTCAGTGTCTTCGATTCAGGCTACTCTGCATCATATCCTGGAGGCAGCTTTACTCTCGGTGCAATGTACAAGCTCAGGGAAAAAGTTGCTTTCTGTAATTGTAGTTCTTTGCTTGGTGCTTAGGTATATAAAAGCAATATGAAAAATCTGTTATAAAACGGAATTAACTCAATCATAAACAAAAAAATATTTTACCACTAAAAAGCCTTGCGGTAAAATAGCGTCCTAAAAACTTCATGTTTTACTTTTTGAAATCAATGGTTATAAATGAAAGCTCAGAGCTGGCGTGAGTTTACCATGTTTACATTGAAAAAGCACTTTACTCAGCAAGTTCTGCTTGGTTTGTGACACATGTTAGAGACGGTGCGGGCAAAAAACTAGCCGCTGGCCGCACTGCACCGCCAATTTTCATTGTACATTAGTTTATAAGTCGCCCGCATCAAAAATTTTGAGTATGCGTCACAAAATCCTACTTGATGATAAATTTTAATGTTTTGTTTATAACTGATGTTATACTTTAATTAACATGTTTTAACAGAGAACAATACATTGAATTTGAAAAATCATGGCAACACAAAATTACGGAATTAGGAAAATCATTTGGAAAGCAAGAAAAAAACACCAACTAAATTACAAAATCGCACAAATATCAAAAGTTAAGGAAATGTATAGTTTAACTGAATTCAATTATTTTATTTTGCCCAATCAGGTGGTTATTTTTAGTTTCATCAGACTTTAGTAAATTTCCGTTTTTCTGCAATTTGCGCACTTCCATTGTGGAAAGCTTTTCCCTTAATTCAGTAATTCATTATTTTTAAATAAATTCCCTTATTTCCATAATTTAGTAGGAATTTCCGTGATTTAGTAACTAATTATTTCAATATGAATGTATGTCTGGATTTTTGTGTTTTGTGCTGTCTAGGACACGCATACAACACATGATCGGCTTACATTCATAAATCTTGTTTCCCGTTAATTTTTCTTGTTTCCTCGTTACTTCTATGAGGTCACGCTTGCAAGCGATCAATTTGGCAATGAAAACCCGTTAAATTTTATAAACTGTAAAAGTCATTTGGCTACAAACGAATAAAAAGTTAAACTTACTATCGCAAAACTGCATGCTACGTAGCATGCTAAAAAATACAAAAAGCCGATAAGAAATACAAAAGTAGTAATTTTCCTTTAGGGCATTTTTGTAGCAAGGTATTCATTCCGATTGTATTTTTATAAGAAACACAGTTAAATATATAAACATTACAACTATAAAAGTTTTTAAACACGCAATCACTGTCATTAAAGATTATTTCCAAGTAGGCCTAGATTATATTTAGGACATTTATTGCAATTTCTCCTGATTTTAGTTTTTCAAATTTTGGCAGCTATTTAGATTACAAGTCGGAAAACTCTCGATACCAGTAAGTCAGGGTTACGCTAACAAAAACTGGCTAGCAGTATCTTGACATAACTGGTACGGGGAAGCTAAGCACAACCGTGATGATCTCACCCGACACAAGTGTGTAATAATTAGTTAATTATGTCGTTCTCCTAATGCAACGAATACATCTTTTATATTATTCACAAAACTACTTTGTTTATGGTGCAGGGAGGGTCTAGTGAAGGGTAGTTTTGTTGATGCTCGGCAGCTGCTTTCCAGGTTTAACCTGGAACGAACGTGCGCACTGGTCCCCACTCAATCCTCAACTCTCACATGCTGGATCCAAGCGCCACACCATAGTAAACCGTTTCAGCTAGCGGGCTGAAGCATGTGAAGACGCATGTGCTTCCACTGCGCTACTGGACAGAGGAGTCGCGACGATCAGCGGCCAGGGTGGAAGTGTCCCAGATGGACTCAAAGGCCAAGCAGACAGGCTGAGAGCGATCTGCAATTCTTGCGGTGTTTGGCTGTCAGCAACAAGCTTGAAGAGTACATGGGCACCGCTAAGCTCTCATAAGTCCTTTACAAGGATATGAGAAAGAGGAAGAATGCATCTATGCAGGATCGGTCGTGTCCCTGACAAACAACGACGGTGCACCTCATTGGATCACTACAGGATGGGCGTGACAAGTGTGCTACTGGAGTGAAATCAATCAATGAACTGCAATCTCAGACCCATACCATCGGGACCTGGAATGTCCGCACATTATATGTCTGCGACTACACGAGCTCACCCTCGAACTGCATTGCTACCGCTTGGACATAGCAGGGCTGTCTGAGATCAGATGGACGGGCTTCGACGAGACTTACAAGATTTGGTTCTCGGGAGATGAAAAGAAGCATCAACACGGTGTAGCGTTTTTTGTGAGGAAAGAACTCTCCGACTGCGTTATCAGTTGCAACCCCTTCTCTAGCAGACTAATCCCTATCCGCGTTGCATCAAAACTCTACAATCTCACCATCATTCGGTGGTATGCGCCATCCGTGGACCCTGATGAGAAAGAAATTAAAGAGTTCTGTGAACGCCTTAAACCAGCAATTGCTAAAGTCCCCCCAAAAACATCATAATTGTCCAGGAAGACTGAAACGCCAAGGATAGCCTAGATGCTCACACTCATTGGCTAGACACCACCGGGCGACTTAGCATCGGAGAGACTAACGATCGAGGTCTCAGACTACGGAAATTCACTAGAAGCCACCCCCTCACTTTAGCCAACACTCTCCACCTGCACAAACCATCTCAGACTACAACGTGGCACTTGCCCAACAGTCATATCCACTATCATATTAACTATATCTTGGCTTCCCAACGCTTAAAATCCGGTATCAACAAGGCAAAGACAAGAACATTTCCTGGCGCTGACATAAGCATTAGTCATTGACACGACCTTGTGATAACTAATATTAAAGTGAAGCTACTTGCCACGACAGTCTTTGCAAGACCATCTCGCAGGAAACCGTGGAAGGTGGACGCAAGCGTGGCCGCCCACGCAAGTCTTGGCATGACAACAGGAAGATCTGGACAAATCTGACGACCACAGAACTTCTGACGATCGCTACTGACAGACAAGGCTGGAGAAAACTAGCTGCTGCCTCGGCTCTCAAATCCCCCAAAAACCCACCAGTCATGAAATAACTTGACTTGTGTTCAGATCTGCTTCGGAGTTACCAGTACTGCCGAAACAGTGCACTGATACGAAAAGTAGTGCATTGCTACGACAAGCAGTGCGACCAACCAGACCAACAAAGCACAACAACGTAAAACCAAAGTGAGAGTAAAATACTTGTTTTCTTGTCCTTACCTCATTGAGCAATCTTTGCCCCAGCAATTAAACGGGAAGTGTATTAAAATATAATGCAAGTTTTAAAGACCGAAAAAAATTACTTAAATTATCTCTTTGCTGAAAGTTTTGCTTATTACCCAAATATTCACGCGTTAAAAACAAGTCGTGGGTAAAACTTTGCCTTTTGAGTGAAGAATAGAGTAATAAAAATAGTTCAACCACATTTTGGTCGATCTGCAAACAACTTCTACATATAGTACCTTGTCGTCGTAACCTACAGCGTCCTTTTCGCAGTATGTAGACGGGATTAAATCCCCTAAATGAGTCAAATCAAAACTTTTATACAGTATTTACATTCATACAGCTTCAATTGGTGGCCCGCAATAAAAGTCAAATGTAAAACATTGAAACTGAGCCTACTCGGTCATGATTTTAAAAAAAGTGAAATTGGCCTCATTGACCTGCGCGCATAGATACAGTACTGTTGACGCCGCCACAACAACCCTATTTATTTCGATAAGGTTCCCACGCTTAACCATTTTAGACAGGAGGAGCTGCTAAGCCAGCATGTCCTAAGACCAACGGTTGTCCACATCGATAGTGCTGGGGGCAACCGGTCTGCAATTTGTGTCTATGTCTGGTACTGGTTTAATTGCCACTTTCATCCAGCATCGCCTGTGTGAACCTTGACGTTTATATCGGGCCTTTTTCCCAAGTTATCTGACAGGTAAACAGCACCACCCAGCAATAACAACAAGATCTAGGCCGTTGGCAAATACAAAAATATTACAAAGTGTCGTGATGCAAAATTGTAATAAATAGGAAGTTGGCAATACAAAGGTTTAATGGTTTTGTGAGCAAAAGCAGTCGTCAGGATTTCCGGAAGAATTTTTAAAAATAAACATATCAATTTGTGATTGAGATATAAATCATTCAAAGTATTAATTACCCAAAAATAGAATCAACTGAAGAAATTTTGGATGATTTATAGTTGTCAATAAAATTGCTTGGAAGTTACTTTATGCATTTGGTGAGCTATGCGTTGCATTCAAAGAACTGTCAGCAAGAATCTGCCAAAAGAGCTATTTTAATTTGACTTAATTGTCATTGCAACAATTGCTTTGCTCTCAAGCATTCGTAATGAAACTTGAAGTTAATAGGAGAAAATTTTCATTACGTTTTGATCAAAGTTTTGACCCAGCTAGGGGAAGCAATGGCTGGCTCGATTACATGTATTATAACGGCTATTCTGGGCACTGGACATAGAAAATGACATTTAACGATTAAGTCTGTAATAATTCTTTTTATTGCGCGTAAAAGCATGACTCATTTCACAAAGAAACTTTCTATGTTCTGGAAAGCTACTCATGACATACTGTATCATTTGTGGCATCATCATTTCAATTCCCCAACTCTTCCGTCTATGGTTTGTAAATCATAAACATAAAGGTGTTTCAATATAAATGACAAATAGAATTTCCCGTAGTTGGGGATAAAACTGTGCGATGTAATTCACTGACATCAGAAATCGGCAATCCCGGCTTCAAAGATTTCTGTGCTCTGCATAGCGCCTTCGGCTAACAAGACGGCAGTTTATCTAAATAATATAAACGGCGAGTTTGTTTATATAAAAAAAACAATAACGAGAGACGGCAACAATAGTAATCATAATTTGCAAAAAATCGGATTAATGTTGTCTGTATCTGTTAGTTGGCTGGCTTCCACTTTGATGTAAAGCTTGCACTTTTTAAAAGTGACACCTTTTTCTCAAGCAAAAACTAAATCTGCTTTTCAATTTTTTTTCCAAACTGGAACTCTTTATGTAGAACACAAACGTTCTGATGTACATCATATTCTTATAACATTCTTTTGAAAATTAAATAAAATCGTGATTTATCATCCTATGGCAAGCCGTAAGTAAATCACATGAAAGCCATGATAAAAATCAGGCTTCTATTAACTTTTCACGTTTATAGACAAAAAGATTTTATGCAAAGCACTATTGGCATGTAATTTTGTAAAACTGCAAAAATCATGCCAAAAAGATCTGAAAAGTTCTAACACCGTCATGCTGGGGATTTTACAGCCTTTAAAACTATTTTGTAACAGGGGTGCTTAGAGGTCAATCTGGGCTCGGTAGCGAAGTGTTTAAGAGTCAAAACGACAATGTTTTTTTAAAAAATCAGGTTTTTATCAAGAAGTGTTGATTTTTGTGAAAGATTAAAAAGTTTTCAAAACATCAAAAATACAATACCGGTAAATAATCCATACATTCCACAGCAAACCGAATCCAGCTGCTTCCGAAAAACCCAGAACTGTTTAAACGTGTTTTACTCAGAGCACTATTTTACAAGTTGCAACATTTTACAAGCAGCACTGTTTTACAAACGATATTCAAGGGTCTTTGCGTTGTAGCATGATAAGCCTTGGCGAAATAATGTTTTTGTTGCTGAACGAGCTCTACAACAATTTCCTTTTCCGTTTACTTTGTAGCTCATATAAATATTTTAAGCTAGCTAGCTCTACCGGCGTCTCCCGCATAGACTCATCAGTAACGTCTAACTTAAGAATATCGGTTTAGCCAGTACCCCTGGCTTCACCCAAAAGGTAGTTGTGATAACAGTAATAGAAAGTAAATGCTTTTCTGATGTAGACAATGCTTGCTTCAAAATCAAAAGTATCATTTTTCGAGGGAAAATTGGATCAAAAGCATTGTGGTTGTAGAGGATTACGCACAGCCACTATATTTTACTCGTTGTAATCATTTTATTGCTCCTTAAAAAGGAAATTAGTGCTCAAATTTTAAATAGGAGAGTAGTGACAAAGTTATCTCAGGAGCAAAAATAAAATTAAGCAGTGGCCCTGTTTTATAATAGTATAATTGATACGGCACCCTCCCTTTCGTATTATTATTGGTGATCTCAAGTTTCTGGCAATGCTTTACGTGCTCTGTTTTCCGCGAAAGCGTAGCGAAGGACGCTAGTGGGAACCATGCCTTATTCCAAATGTTAACCCTTCAGTTCGGTAGGTCTTTTAGGTGTTTTTAGGCAAGATAGCAAAAATCTTTATCTTGATGCGGTTCATTTTCATACTGGAGTATTGTTTTGTTTCGATTTTTCCCAAAGTTTTTGAAGTTCCCGTCTACGTCTTATTTGCCTTGTTTCCAGCGTAGGCGCATGGGGGTTCTGGACCTGCTTACAAATGACAGCCTATAATTTCACAAAATTCTATCCATTTATTTCATTAAGTTCACTTTCTCACTACTTGGAATTATGAATTCAATGCAGTGGGAAGGAGCCAACGCAAATGATATGTACAGTGTATGTACAAGGATAACCTATTAAATAATTTGTCCACTACTTACGACTCTTTTTGTAACTGTAGGCGTATTTGCGCGAGATAAAATGTCTGGCTGTGGGTATGATCCTTGGTCCTGCCATAAACGCTACCAGATGAGAAATTACCTAAAATCAGGCCTATATAGTTGAGTTATTACAATATGTTGGGTTACAGCTTGAAAGTACAATCCATTGACCACATTTTTAAACTAAACAAGAGAATAAATTTTTGTAATTTCTGCAAAATTTCACCTTGAAAATTGTCATTTTGCTCGACTAATTTTCACTTGATTAATACCGTGTCTCTAAGAGATTAAAAAAAAAGTCAGATCTGAGGCACAACTGTGCAAAAGTATCTCAAACAGAATTTTTTGCCTACAGGTATGTTTTTACGCTTAGCGTAATACATCTTTCTACTATAATAGGCAGCAGAAGGGTAACAAACTTTGCTATTTATGTTTGAATTCAAAATGACTAGGATGATAATGGCCGCTGTTGCTTGCTGTTGTTTTCACTATTATGGTATCAGACAGCTTAACGACAAAATAGAGCTTTTTTAAAGCGTTTAAGAAAAAAGAAAAGAGCATTCTGAGAATGCTTAAAAAATCATATCTTGTTACGTTGATGACTCAGCTCCAATTGTTGTAGAATTTTTTCATCGAAAGCATCTCGTTAATGTCTCTCTAAAAAGCTTTAAATCGCGTTTCTACCGTCAGTATTGTTTGAGAAAATCAAGCTTTGGTTTTCACGCCATCTTACATATCAAAGACGTAAAATTTTTGCCAGTTAATAAGTTTGGGTCTAGCTTTCGTTTGAACAAAAAACATTTTTTTCCTTGAAGAAAAGTAATTTATAAAAAATTATTTTGGCTTATGATGTCAACAACCTTCTTATGACACTTATTGCGAGACAGCGATTAATCGCGCTGAGTTTCGTGTTTGTACGTCCAGTAATTTTGAAGAAGTTAAATCTCTTCTTTTCCGTTAAAAGGCTTAATTTTAATTAAGTCTGTTCTCATTATTACGTCACATTAAAACCCACGCGCAACTACGCAAATAAACTTGAAGTGAATGATTTTTTTACGTCATGGAGCATGAAGCAAGCTATTAGGCCGTTTTTACGCTTTTTGTTAATTAAAGCGGTTATTAGCGCCAGAACTTGTTTTGATGATGAGTTAGTAAATTCTGTTTTCCACATTTCTTGTAGCTATGTGCGAGCACTATTTTTCGATATCTTTTGCAAGGGACATCGGACAAAGAAGCTCGACAAGGGAATTGAACCAGTACAGCAGGATTGGATGAAAGCTCTAACACAATCAATTTTTGGCATGGACCTAAACCTGTAGTTCTGAGAGACTGAAAGTGAATTTGACCCGTTGGAAGGAAAATGAGTCATTATCAAAGGCTACAAAGATTTGCTGTGAAAAATGTAAGACTCTATAGCATGTGACAGTTTTGTACTTAGCGATAGCATTTATCACAAGATGCAAATGTGCTATTATAAATTTTTCATCAGCCATTTTGCTCCATCAAGGAAGACCACGACCAGAAAAATATGAAATTATTTAATTGCTAGAAAGGGGTGGGTCATATGAACGTGACAATCTTGTTTTCTTCATGCAATAAATACAGCGTTGCGGCAACAAAAATCTCATTTATATAAAAGATTTTGGCGGGAAAAATGTTTGTGTGGCCAAATTACAAAACTATTAAAAATACCATCCAAAATAAACTAAAAATAAAAGCCTTAGTGGATTATTTTTCACTAGCCGGCTTTGCCGGCGTCGCCCGGAAGAGACCCTCCATCAGCAACGTCGGAAACGGGAGTGTTGGTTCAGGCGGCCAAGCCGGCTTCACACATCAGGGTTTTGTATAAAGAGTCACCAAAAGTTTATGTGTTTTCTGCAAATAAGATGTTCATGAATTTTTGTGCTCCTTTTCCTAATTGAATATCTCATTTCAAGATCCTGACTATGCCTTTGGTCTATGTGCTCTGTTCATTGCTGACACGAACCCAAGGGAGCCTTGCGTTTCCCTTGGAAGTAGGAGACATATTTCTGATAGTAAGCTATTCTAACGCAAAAAGGAAAAAAGTCTTTCGTGTGGTGCGAGTTGACACAGTGACGCTGTTTTCTTTTGATTTCCCCTTAAACTTTCTCAAGTCTTCGCTGGCTACGCATTATGTAGCATGTTCTTTTCTCCCAGCTTGACGTGCCCTGGGGAGTTTAAAGTGTCCTTGCTTTTCTTCAAATGTTTATTTTGACCCCGGTAGCTCTATAAACAGGGTTGCCATCGACTCGGACTCAAAAATAAGGACAAACAAAAAACAACAAATTCAGCACATTTTTTTTATTTAAAATGCTCATAACACCTTACTTATTTAGTGACATACTTTGCCCCCGAAACAATTTGTTTCATCAATTTCTCGTTCTTTGATATCACTGAGTACATTTGACGGCAATTATAATCCAAATTTACTTTAATTTGTAGGAGAGATTTGACCGTTTTTTCATAAAGCCTGTTTCTTTCATCAGTCCATTGAGTTGATATAAGAGAAAACACCCGTTCGACGAATGCATTATTAACTGGAAGAGAAAAAACAATGCTGACCAACTTGTACAGGAGCGAAAAGGAATCATTTCCATCAAAAATTTTCATCCATTTGGTTTCGGCTTCATTTTTGCAGAATTCATCGTCCGGAATGTTTTTGAGGAGATCATTGAGAGCCAAAATCTCATCAAATAGCTCATCTTTGGTTGCCATTGGTGGATCAACTTGCTTTGCTAACTCTCTAACTTCCTCATACTCAATTGTCTTAACTCTTAGCAGGGTCCATTTAATGTACTTTGGATGCTTCTCTAATCGATACCACTTACTGATGTATTCCAACGTGATGGTGTAAAATTCTAGAAAGCTTGATTTAAGAAGATTAGCTCTCTCTTCATCCAACTCTCTTTAACAGATCAGCTGTGGATGCACCGAAAAATTCAGAAGACTGGCGTTGCAAAATTTTGCATCTAAACGAGTCAATTATCTCAGCCAGCTCAGGAAAAAGCGCATCTGCCTTCTGCAGAAGTAATATTGGTTTCTTGAAAAGTTTGAGGGTACTGTGGAGAAATGTCACGATGACCAATGACGTTTCACTTTTGAAAAAATCCTCTAAAATACAGGTGGTCGTTTTAGCGAAAGGAAATACGCTTGGAGTGGTTCCCAGAGTTCGATCATACGCTCAAGCACAGTATCCAAAGTGAGCCATCGAGTAGGCGTATGGGTTGGTAGAGTTGAATAGTTTGTATTCACTTGTTCACAAAATTGTTTGAGACTATTTCGTCCTACCAGTTTGACTTTTGAAGTGGCTGCCAATCTTCAACACAATTGTTTCTATTTCAACTGTGAGACGTTCTGCTCCCTTTTCTGCAGCGTTATGCAAAATATGGACAGGGCAACCAACTGGAATCAGACAAGTTTTTCTCTCTGAAAGATGATAAAACACATTGTTTTTTCCTCCCTGATTAGAGCCTCCAAAGTTCACTGGTGCATTATCAGCACAAAATGATGTCAGTTGCTGCAAGTCTAGGTCATTCTCTTCCACCTTGAAATGATAAAGTTCACGATTTGTTCCGAGGTCTCACCTCGCATCGATCGTAAATCAAGAAGACGTACGTTAATTCCAACTTTGGCACTGAAGAACCTAATAACCAGCGGAAATAATTTCATTTTCGTTGTGATTGGAGGCATCAACCGAGATCGAAAAGGGTTGGGTACCAAGGTCAGACAAAACCTTTTGTTGAGCAAAGGGAGCAAGAACGCCGGTATTAATGCTCGTTATCTTTGTTCTAGCAGAAGTAAACTTTTTAGCAACGTCTGAATCGGGAAAAATTTCTTGGAACAATTGGGACGTGCAGTCATTTGAATTAAATGATTGATTGTGTTTGACAGTGTGGTATGCCCATGTACCCTCAGCAGCAGCTGCCTTATTATCTGTGGTCGTTGGCTGCGATGGCCTTGTGCAAAACTTTTCCATGGATTGATTCGAATTTGTCATTTGAGCACATTTTTTATGCTTTTGGGTATCATTGTGAACAGAAATAGCTGTCTTTCCTATCGCCTCCAAATTAATTTCACAGTCACACACGTTGCAGTGCGCGAAGTGAACGCCTTTAAAACTTCGTTTTATGTTTTTAAATTCTTTCTTGAACTCATCACGAAAACTGTTTTTGCGCTTGCTCATTTTCTTGTTCTACAAGTAGGTGAAAATCTAAATATTTTAAGACTAAAATCTAAAAATATGGCATCAGGCAAATGACAGCCTATAATAAAATCTGTGATGTTTTTTTTAAGTTTAGCTAACTATTTCTTTTAAAACTGACAAATTACTGAACTATCATTCCCTAATCTTAACTCTGCTTGTCTATACTGTAAAATGTATTGCTACAGATAGTAGCTAGGCTAGCCATTCGCTTGGCACACAATTCTGACGTAACAGTAACGCAACAATTTTGGAAGACAATAATTATTGTTGCTATAATTTTAGACATTTTTGCTAAAAATAAGACAAAATAAAGACAGATGTCCAAATTAAGTACATTCCTTAGAAATAAGTACAACACATTTTTCTAAGACACATGATTCCAAAATAAGGACAAATTTTATAAATAAGGACGGAATGGCAACCCTGTCTATAAAGCTGTTATAAAGCAAAATATCAATAGTGTGTTCCATGTGGTGCGATTTCAACACAGTAACGTTAATTTTGATTTTGCCTCAAACTTTCTTAAGTCCCTGCTGGCTACGCCTTATGATTCATATTTGTTTTTCCTTGCTTAGGTATGCTCATAGAAGTTAAATAAGTTCTTGCTTTTCTCAAATTTTCAGGTTTGATTCCGGTAGCTCTTACCAAGCTATTATCAAGCAAAATAGAAAAAACGTTTCTCCTAAGTATGGTACGATTTTGCCCCTCCCCCCGGCAGGCCATACTATCACCCATGCCGATATAAAACATATCAATTAGTGCAGCTGCGCCAGCTTAACCGTACAAACATTTGTTAGAGCCACAACGAAATGTTGTAGTAAATATAAGCCATAGCTCCTGTACATGTAATGGTGATCATGTTGGTTTATTAATCAAGACTGGAAGTATTCAAAAAGAAAGAACGATGACACAAACTACCAGTCGTAATTTTTAAAAGAGTAAGAGGGAGGGAGATGAAACATAGTCAAAATTGATGGCGTCGCCCAAATGGTGGTCGTTTTGACTCATAAAGAAATGAGCTGTTTGGTGGTAGCCATGTTCGACGATTTGGTGGGCCCGCTTCCGTATTGATATTGGTAACATTAAGATTTTTGCCAGCGCTGTTTGCTTTAATTGGACCTTAGCATGAAAAGGGGCGCTGCCTTTCTTCAAGTCATACAACCTATTGCAATAGGTGCCTATTAAGCTCTTTTCAAACAAAAGCCTTTCCTCTTAATCCAGTGTTACAGACTGATGCTATTGTTGTTTAATTGATCTTTTTTTAAATTTGGAATTTTATCACATTTAACTTTGCCTCTAATCCAGGCTTGCCTACTTTTAAATGAAAATTAGTGTTTTGTACCGATAGGCCTATCCTTGCAATTACAAATATCAGCAACGGGCTTTACCATTTATGTTTGCTATCAAAATGATAGTGGATAATTTTGCTGTCTGCTGCTGTTTTCACTACATAGTGGCAAGCATTGCGATAGCATTTATCATTGTGACCTCACAATGCGATTTGAGCCATTATTATTAGGATTGCTACTTACCACCTCTTCGTCACTCTAGGCGAATTAATATGAACTAACGTCTCTGGCTGCGAGCATGTTGCTTGGCCCTGGCATTAACGTCGCCATGCAAAGAGTAAACTAGCCCGAAATGAAGCACTCACAGTTCAGTTATAGCAGTAGCGGAAGCCCCCATCAATAATGTCGAGTTTAAGAACATCAGATCAGCTGGCTGCTGCGGCAGCCTCGCCCAATTTCAAAGAAATTGCTTCAGCATTTAGATCATATGTAGCTCGGCACTTACATTTTGTTGCAAACGATAAAAAAGGACCATCTTTACCCCATCGTCTTTTTCTTGGGTGATCATCAAGTGTTTTGCTTGGAGTAGGCTACGTGTTAAAATTTGTTGACTTTGAGTCTTTTGAATATTTTGATTGATAATGCCAAAGATCCATGCTATCGAGAAACAATAGACAAAATGCACCAAAGGACTTAGTTTTTCTAGAAATTGTAATTTTGTGAACTGCAGGCACTACAATTTTGTGTGTTTTTAACCGGTAGAATACATTTCATAAGCATTTGGAGACTTCAGTTTTTGATGGATCTTTGTGAAAACGTCGACAGACAATGCAAAAAACCATGCTTGTGAGGAAAAGTAGTCAAAATGTACCAAAGAACTAACTTTGTCTAACAATTGCCAGTTTGTTAGCTGTAATAGGATAATTGTACAACTATAAATGAAACATGATGTATGGCAACCAAGTTTTGATCAGCCATTATAAACTATTCCTTAGCCTCAAGTAATTGGAGTGACATATTCCTAGAAAGGAAATTTCCTAAGCTTTCAAAGGATAGTAATTGTTAGTACTTTATTATAATGTTTTTGTATTAAAGTCACCTGTTTTCACTGAGCTCACCACTTTTGGAAAGAGTAAAAGGTTATATCCCAGGTGTTAAAGTTCAGTTTTTTTCAGTACAAAAACTGATATTAATTGTACATATTAAACACTCTCGGAATCGCCTTGAAGTAACCTTTAATTTGTTGAATAAAGATTCAAAATCGGTTGAGAAATGAGGTCACAAATCAGTTTTTTAGTAAACTGATTTTGCAAAAAGGTTGCAATTTTTTGAAAAAGGTTGCAGTTCGAGGCAGCATCGTGATATTATGATCTGCAGTAGCAAACATTTATGTTAATCGTACGAGACATATTATGACGTCATAGACCCAGTTTAAACGTGCAAGCGAAATAGAGAAAAAAATGCTTAGAAGGCCTTAAGTCAGTGGTTCTTAACCTTTTTTCTGTTGTTACCCCCAAAATGTTTTGATGGATATCAATTACCCCTTTTTAGAAAAACATCACCTAATATAGCTTGCAATCCAAAATAAACCCACAAAAAAACAAAGTCATTATTTATTGCACATTTAAAGGTTCATTTCGAATGCAGTTAATGGGAAGGTTGATACTGCTTTTTAGCTACTAAGCGTGCAAATCTAGGCTGAGTGCAGGAGAGACAACATCCCATATCATCATCAATCTGAAGTATGTTTCGATATTTTGTCTTTATAGACACCATTGCGGAAAATCCCACTTCACAGTAATAAGTTGAAGGAAATTGAATCAAAAAGTTCAGAGCTCTTTTCGAAAGGATGGGATATTCATTTTGAAGGCCAGCCCAAAAATTTCCTATATCCACACCAGCAAAGTCAGTCTTAAGACTTGAATCTTCACGCAGTCGAAGAAACTCTATTTTTGCCGCCATATCATCATCACAGATAGAGCTTTCTTCAACAGAGAATGGCTTGCTAATCCACAAAAAATTATGTCGTTCTTCAATTCCAGGAAAATACCGATCAATCGCGATATTTATTGCATTCAGGTGGCTAGATATATCTTGAATGAAGTTGCATTTTACATTTGGGTGAGATTGCAATAGCATTGTTAAATTAGGAAACATACTTGTGTCGCCTTTTTCTGTCAATCTTTCAAACAGTTCCACTTTGCGTTTGAAAGCTGCAACTTTGTCGTGTGTCGTATGCAACCATTGACGACCTCCTTGCAGAGTTAAATTAAGGGAATTCACTTCGGAGAAAAAATCACCCGGGTAAGCCACCTTCAGCAAAAAGTCATTACTTCTCATTTGGTTGTGCATATTTACTCCTTGTGCAGATCGTTCGTTTTCAAGAAAAATAGCAGCTTCTTCTCGCAGCTGGAGCAAACGGTTCAGCACTTTACCGCGAGATAACTACCTTATCTCCGTATGCAGCAAAAGAACTTTAAAATCAGACCCAACTTCTTCACAAAACGCTGCAAATAGCTTTGATGTTGTTGCATTTGCAGAAATATGGTTTACAATTTTCACTACATCTTGTAACACTTCTTCAAGTCCAGAAGGGAGAGTTTTCATGGCTAAAGCAAAGCGATGAATCACACAATGAGTAAATAACACATGAGGAGCAACACTAGTTACTAATCCTTTGAAACCAGACCTGCAACCAATCATAGAAGGAGCACCATCTGTACAGATACCAACAAGTTGTTTCCAATCAAGTGCGTGCTTTTCAAAAAAATCTTTTACAATTTTGAACACCTCTTCTCCTCTACATGTCGTTGAAAGTGGTTCAGAAAATAAATATTGTACTTTTACGTTGTTTTCAAACATGTAGCGAGCGTAGACCAGCAACTGGGCACAGGACGAAATATCAGTGGACTCGTCCAATTGCAAGGAAAATAGTGGGCTGGACCTTACCTCTTCCACCACTTGTAACAAAATGTCTTGACTCATTTCAGAAATGCGTTTTTTGACAGTGTCGTTGGAGAGCGAGATTTCTTTTAACTTATTGGCTTTTTCCCCTCTCAGTACTAGAGTAGTTGCTTCAATGAGGCAGGGCTTTATGAGTTCCTCGCCAATTGTGTGAGGCTTTTTTGCCTGAGCAATGCGGAAGGCGATGCGATATGACGCCTCCAATACTGCTTTGTTTTGTTTCGCCCACGTTCCCTCAGAATCGAGGCGACAATTTTTCAAAAGCTCAGATTTTCGCCTAAAGTAGTCAACTGATTTTCCTACTAATTCACCATGGCGAGACTCCAAATGCTGCTTCAATTTGCTTGGTTTCATACTTTCCTGAGTTAGAACTTTAGAACAAATCACACACTGTGGCTTTTCAATAGAATTTTCAATAACACTCGTAAAACCAAAGTTCAGAAAAGCTTCTTTGTAACTTCGTTTCTTTGGAGGCATTTTAATAATTTTTGGGGCTAAATTAGCCTTACTACTACAAAAGAAACAAATGCTACCTCACGCCTATGATGCCTATTACTAACTGGACTATACGGTCAATTGTCTACAAAACAGATATTTACGAGAGACTCTAGTTCTAGTTTTATGACATCACAAATAGCATGGTTATGAGTGAAACATATTGAGACTTTTAGAGTAGAAGCGCATGACGACGTTTGCCATCGAAGTTACTTTTTTTATTTTGAAAATTTATGTTACCCCTTTTAAAATGCCAAATTACCCCTTTGGGGGTAATTACCCACAGGTTAAGAACCACTGCTTTAAGTCAATATTTCTTAACCTGGGGTGCTAGCACCCCCAGGGGATGCTGAAATTAATTTTAGGAGGTGCTGGAAAAGGTGACATACAAGTGAGGCGGTCAAAGGTAAAAGGCATACGTTTGGACAAATGTATTTTTACCGATACGAGTAGAAATATGATAAACGTGGCAAAGTTGTTTTGAAAAATAAACCAACAAATAATCAAGATGTACTGCACTTATCTTTACTTTATCCTTATAAGTAACCAGATGTTAGCCAATGATAGGGGGTGCTGGACTGCTTAGGCTTGACCAAAGGGGGTGCTGAGGAAGAAAATGGTTAAGAAACACTGCCTTAGGTGCTTTGATAAAGAATTGCTGGTAGCATAATCAAATAAACATTAATTGTTGCAAAGTAGTTTTTGTCAAAATCAGCTTTTTTATATCTCCTGAAAGAACGTTTAATCGCGTTTCTGCGATGAGTACTTTTTGAGATAGAACAAAAAATAGATTGTTCAATGAATCATTGATTGTGACGTCATTTTAGATCCTAAACAAATTATAGTTTTTGTAATGTGGTAAGTCGGAAGCTGGTTTTCGTTTGAGCAAAATGCGTTTGTCCTCCGTCAAGCAATGCAAATTCTAAAAAAATTATTTTTGGTTATGACGTCATCATGACGTCACGAATACCCTTATGACACTCATCGCGGGGTGGTGGTCAATTGTGCCAAGTCTGGTGCTTGTACCTCAAGCAGTTTCAGAGGAGTTAAAACAGACACACACACAGACAGAATTGCGCTTTATATATTAGATAAACCGGCTGCTAGAGTTGGACCAAAAACCTGGAAGCAGTCTGAATTCTTTCATGTTTAGCGACACAAATACCTTTAAAACTTGTAATTTGAGATTTCACTGCATTGTTGCAAGTGCAAGTGCAATTCTTGTTGTGTCGTACTGGGTGCGCACTTTAAAAAGGTAACCTGCTTTGATCACCTCTCGTAGGTCTAAGTGCAACAAGAGAATATAGTTTCTAAGTGAGATCTATTTAGTTAATGTAATGTTGTCCTCAGGCTACCGTAAAATCTCAAAGATATTCGTTTTCAAAAGGCAGCCACTTTTGCTGGTCCCAATTCCCAGGGGTGCAAGAAGAAATTTTTGCAAGGGATATAAAGTGCGCCAGTAGTGTGAACTTGAACGTTAAAATCCCTTCGATATTTGAAAAATCTTACCTTTTCTGTTTTTGCAGATAACCCTTTAAAGTGAAAATTGCTTCTCAAGAGCACAGGATTTCTATGTAAGCGAGTTACTGTAGTGAATTGAAAATTTTCATGGGACAAAAAGAGTTTCGTGGGGGGCTTTAGTTCCTCCTGTTTCATGTTTCGATGCCCATATTTGGTTTGCTTTATTTGCGACTTATTTTCTCAAGTCTGATTGGCCAAGAACGCTTTGTTTTGGCAGTCAATCGTATTTACAGTATTTGGTGATTGTTTTGGCGATATATGGTCAAGTTGTTGCTTCCTGATATGTTTGTGACAGTTGTGAGTTATGGAGAAGCTTTCAATGTTTTTGCAATAATCATTAACGTTTGCAACGCGATTTAATGAGCAAAAATTTGCAAAGAATTTGTCGGCATTGAATAGCCAACTTGCAGATCGTAAGCTTTTCCGGAACTGCGCTGGAGTGAAATGTCCAATACCTGCTGAAAAACTGGAGCTAATAACATGTCATTCAGTTTTTGGCACGTTTTAATTGCAACGACAGGACATATTGAAGTCATGACTGTGTAAATTTAGCACGGTTTTACATCTCATTTTCGCTATTGCTCTATTAATTGCTGAACACCAAGCTCAAGATCTTCGACACCTTTTTAATTTAAGTCTTTGGCATAACTCAACAGAGAAATTGAACTCAAGTCAGTTGCCACTATTACCACTGCACCAGTAACTAGACGTCTGACAAAAGTAAAATATTCTGTTTTCGGTGGCTTTAATTGCAACGGCTGTTCAGGGTCAAGACATATTCTAATCAGAACTGAGTGAATTTTGCACGGTCTACTCTTAGTTCCCGACATTAAACACAATGCTTAGTGCCAAGCAGAAGATCTGTGAATAACTTTTTTAAAATCTTCGGTATGACTCAAGGAGGGAAATGAACCCAAGTCTGTGGACTGCGAAGCGGACACTCTTAACCAGGGTTTTTTTAACAAGGGGCAATAAGGTTCACAAGGGGGCGACGGGCCACGATGCCACAGCACTCACCAGTGGTCCAAGTCGCACGAAAGTTTGTCAAAATCAGTCGTTTGAAGAAGTGATCTCCAGACACATATAAAAAGGTATTTATGTTGTATTGTAAATCAACAGTTGGAAATTGATCGCTTCAAAGAAATGATCTTGAAGAAAGTTCTTCTCGTGTTAAAGCGAACACGGTTTTTTTCTGGCATTGTCTAAGGGGGGCACGTCTCAAAAAATTTAAGAACCTCTGGCCTAAGCACTACACGGCGTCTGACTGAAAGAAATGTAGTGAAAGCGATTATATTTATACCTTGAGAATCCAGAAGGAAGCAAAGCGTCGCAAAGTTGTGTACCACCAACAAATTGAAAAAATACTTTATTTTGAATTCTTTGGTCTTCATCTTCACAAATCGAAGCTGTATTGGTTAGGCTGTGTAAGCAACCTATCTTAAGAAAGATGATCACTTGCTATACTTTTTTGCCTCTCCAACTAAAAAAAGACCACCTGGCCGCCCAATTAAGAACCAGGAGGATGTGTTATAACAGTGGCATTGGATTGTACCACTTGAATTAGCTGATGTTTTTGAAGTCGTGAGATTTTCTAGATCTAGAATTAAGTAAAAAGAACAGAGGTTTTACAAAAAAAGTAAATACGAGTGATTTATATGCATTTTTTGTAAATTGCAAGCGAAGAAAATTATAGAAGAGTTGAAGCTTAAAAATCCGCTTTTATCACGCTTTGAGGTCATAATGATAATTTTGCCAACTCGCCGTAATGCCGACTTTTAAACCTTGCCAAGGATTAAATCGAAAAATTTGCATAGGTATTCTTCAAGAAATTAGTGATAGAATTAGACCAGAATCCGAGCTTTCCGAACGGAGAAATAGAGAGAGCGCCAACAAAGTTTTCGAATTTAATTCTGTAAAATTTTATCCATCTATCAGTAAAAATTTACCGGACATTGCATTTGATTACTCAAATGGACCCAAAACAAATAAGTATGATTGGGCACAACCAAAATTCCTTTACTTTGTGAAGGAGGTAATTGATGGATTAATAAAAAGAAGGATGCTGCTTTTGATGATACGATAGGGATATATCACGGAGAGGAAGAGTGGGGGGTTAGTAGGTGTTTTGTTTTTAGACAGGTAAACAAAATCGGAACGAACTTGGTTGACTTATACAGAGATGATGGTTTGGCAATTATGAAAATCAATCAGGCCTCGCCTTTGACAAGCTTCGGGAGGAAAAGATCAAAATCTTTAATAAGTATTGATTACAGATTACTGCAGAAGCAAATTTCATTCAAACCAATTTCTTAGGCATATCGTTGAATTTAAAATCCGGAATATATCGGCCATACAGGAAACCAAACGATTAATTGTTACTTTTTTACTCGCAACTAAACAACCCAATCAACATTATGAAGCAGATTTCAAAATCATTAGAGTGAGTTTCCGGTCTTTCCTGCAAGAAAGAAGCACATGTTAATGAACAATTTGGCTGAGAGGCAGCACTACACAGAAGCGATTTTAAATGTGGCTTGCACTGTGTGAAAAAATATAAAAACCTCGAAAAGCCGACCAAGAACCACACTTGGTTTAACTCATGCTTCATCAAGCATATAATAACAATTAAATGTCGGGAAACAATTCATTAGACTCCTCAACAAATATTTTTGATCCGGCAACCACAAACTGAAAAAGATTTGCAACAACATCAAGTACAGTTACAGTTGTATGCCAAACATAAAAGTGTAGAAAAAGTCTGCTTGCAATAAATTGTAATAAAGTCAAATTAGGCATTCATTTATTACCAGAAAATTGATTTTGCCAAAACATCCTCAGTTTTTACAAAACCACCAAAATCTCACAAACAGTTTCTTCAAAGCAATAGTAATGCCCTAGTAATAGTTAAAATAATTAATATTAAAGAATACCATACAATACCTGTAGACCCTGAAAGAATTTATAAAACAGAAAACCAGAATAAGAAAGTAGAAAGCAACAAGAAAAAAATCAAGGGGGACCTAAAGCGTACCGCACGTATAACAAATGATAGGAATAACGTATGGTAGAGTAATGGTAATAGTGATAGCAACAATCAAGAGTGGAAAAAGTTTTCCATTAAACTGAAAGTACCCAAAATTTTTAGACCTAATCAAGATTTAAGGGGTTGATAAAGTACACTGTGGATTAGTCACGTCTAAACTTAGAAATTTGGTGTCATTAGTTCATCATTTTTTTAAACATCAAAACAGTATGTGCAAATACCTAGGAAGCAGTCGTAAATATCTTTAAGGTTAGAAAGAGAGTTCTTTGTTGTGCAGATAAAGATAGGAAACGTTTGGTCCTTGATTTGAAAGATTATAGCATGATCATTATGGAAAGAGAATTTACGAATCATATTCAAGAATTGACACACATTGATTTGTCTACAGTACATAAGGAGTGAAAACTTATAAAGAATAAATGTGATAATTTTTTGAAAACACGCATGGAGCTGTAGCCATTGATAAAGATATTTATTTCACGTGACTGGCTTGAAAGAACAAGATTACCCATATCAAAAGTGTTTTGGAAATTCATCCCAATATACTACTAATCTAGATACGGTGTACACATCTCTGGTCCTTAAAGCGCACAAATCATATCAGGAAAGTCTGCTATCTGCTAATTTCACAGACACTGCTGTTCGCTAATTAGAATCTGCTGGCCACAGCACGACTTCTCGATCGGTTGCATTTCTTAAGCACTTGTTACAACCCTTTACTTTGAAATGCGCAAAACTTCTATTGAAAACACTACATGCAAGATTAGAGTGACTTGAAAAAAATTATCAAGTCGCAAATATCAAAAACAGCGATCAGCATTATTTGGTTGCCGCTGATGACTGCGCTCTGTATCTAAGTATTCAAAGGATGACTGTAAAATTTGCTTTTGTATCAGATCTTAAAGAACAAAAAACTTTAACTTGTGAAATGAACATATTTTGGTGAATCTTACAATGCATTGTTCAAACAATATTATAATACTATATACTAACCAATTTTACGTACAAAAGCAGAACACCATCACCGGGGCAGTAATTTGGTATTTTAAGCAAATATTTTAGCATACTATTTCAAGGCATTTCATTGTGCTAAAAATTAGCAATATTCCAAATCAAGCACAACTCTTCAAAAGGTTGACGACATTATTATATTGTCATATGGTCATGAAAAAGCTAAAAAATCGAGCAAGCTTTGACGAAGACATGACTGAGACATAGACTTTATTACAAAACAAAATTTGTCAACGCATGGACTGCATAAAACTGGAGCATGGACTGAAACTTACTTTTAGAAAAGTAAGTACTAATGAAACAAAGAAACCCTGAAGTTTCTAGATGTTCTTCACCTAAATTAACAAATCCTACAAATTCGGGTTCTTTACTTCTAATTGTACTAAATAATCAGCACCAACATATTGTTTTTCCAAGACAAATCATATCATTCACCATACACTTTTAAACCAATTGTTTTCGTTAAATCCATAAGACTCCGATTATTTAATGAAACAAATGAGTCGCACCTCAAAGATTTAGAAATGCATTAACTCTCATATCAACAAAAAAAAGGGGGGAAATGATCAATTTGGGCTGGTCGTTTTGGACAGAAATCATTGATAAAAGAATAGTAATGCCCTACGCTGATTTGGGCGTCTGCTTTATCCAATTTTCTCTAACTTACCGCCAAAAAGAGACAAATATAGTACGAGCTACAATTGTGTATAAAAGTCCAGCTATTCTTGCCAATTTGCTTACCAACAGTAAAAGGATAGTTCATTGAACCACTAAAAATCCTGATGATGCTGGCAGTTCTCAACATCAAACCTGTACCATCATAGCCACAAACACAGTAACCTTTAACTTGAACCAAACTTTAAGTTGTTTTAACTATGGCATTTACATGGCTACATGCCGTTTACGTCACAAAAATTTGAAGGCTAAACTATATCATATACTCAAAGCGCTGGTGCAAGCATAGACATATTTAGGATCAATTTTAATACGACAAAATTGATGAAAAAGCTGTCTTGTTACACCAATATCACAATATGAATTTTTGTGGAACCACCTGAAACACCTCTTATTATTTTCCGAAAACATTGCGTCAGACTGATCAATACTACAATTACTAAAATTATTAATAAAATGCTCTTGCCCACTGTTCAGTAAATTCATAATTAACTACTTGTAATTATACTGTATAATTTTTGTTTTTTTATGATTATGGTTGTCATCACTATTATATTTTTCATATGCTTTTCTTTTTTTGATATTAATCTGCGTTATTTCACCGCTTTGGTCTTGGATTTCATTAATTACTGGCCAGCTCTGCCGGCGTCGCCCAAAAAGCCTCGATGACTAATGTCGAGTTTAAGAGTATCAGCCAAGCCGGCTTTATCCAGTGAATAGTTATCAAAACAGTACTCAAAATTTTATGTTTTTTGACATTGCCATTTTAAAATCTCGTTTTGAAGCAAACTATCGTTTATGGAAACGCTATTGATTAAAAAAGCCTTATTGGGGGTTGGGCATATTGCCACTACATGTCTACAAAGTTTATCGAATCCCACGAAACAATTTATTTGCCCTGCTTTCACCATATCAAAGAAAAAACAAATTTTATTTTAGTTAAAAACACAGCCAGTTACAATCGAAGCAGGAAGAATAATATAGCATTGAAAAGTTTGTGAATAACTGGGTAGACTGCGAATGAACCTTTATGCCGTCTAATCAAGCAGCCAGCCTCTTACTGATAACTATCGTTGTTTACTTGTTTGAGAAGTGATGAAAAGTTCCTTTTTAATTTGATAGAAAGCATGTAAGGTAAAGGTCAATGTCAAGTGATGTATTTTTAAAGAAATTTCTTTTTTATTTAAATGTGAATTACTTCTCAGATGAAGTGCTTTTAATTTCATAACCAATAGAGTTCCAAATTTTTACTCCACAATATTTGATTGATTTTTGACTACGCAATGACTTAAAACAAAGATATAAAGCAATTTGAAGATGATCTTGTACTTTTGGAGTCTATGCTGGAAGTTAAGGAAAAACAATCAAGAAATAAACTAGCGGCTAATTTGTTACTGTATTTATTTGTTTATGAATATAGCAATTTGCAGTTGATAAATGTCTTCAAGTTTTAAAATGTTGAATTTTTGATCAAAAAGGTAAAGCAGAATCACCCACTTAGCCCCAGCTACAATTTTGATGATTCTGTTTTGGAGAAGTGCCAGTTGTTTCAAGTCAGATTTAAAGGTTGAGAATCATATAAGAATTCCGTTTTCAATGTGGCAATGATAAATCGGGGGATACAGTTTCAGCAGGCAGCTAGTGTTATGGAAGAGTTTAAGCTGGCATAGAATACCAACAGCTCTAGAAAGCTTAGCTTTAAGTTGATCAAGGTATAGTTGAAACGAAAGTTAATTATGTAAAATAGCTCCCAAGAAACCTTTATATAAAGATCATTAGTGGTAAAGCACACTTTCATCTTGATGGGATTGTTGATAACCACAACAATTTGTTTTGGGGAGAAGAGAAGCTAGAAGAAATCCGTGAGAAACTCATAAAAGATCAGAAGGTCTCTCCATTTTTGGCGTTCAATGCAAAGCACGGTCTGCTGAGACCTTGCTGGTTCGAGGAAAATGGGCACACCTTCAGCATCAACGGTGAGCGTTATATCGCCATTCTTAACCAGTTTCACGGTGACCAGACTCAGAAGCTAACCCAATGACAATTGAGGCTTGCTAGGGTCATGCAGAATGGCGCCACACCTCAAACAGCCCACTTACTGTATCATGGGTTCATATCACGGGACTCTTTCGGAATCGTCTCATTAGCATCAGCACAGATCATGAGTAAGGCCCATCAGCCCTGACTTAAATCCACTTGATTTCTGGTTCTGGAGGGCAGCAAAGAGTAAGGTCTATGCCCACAGATCTCAAACCCTGGCTGATCTGAAGCACAATGTGGCAGCTTAAGCAGTTGAAGTCACCCCTGAGGCATGGACATTTCTGCGTTCGCGTGAAAGCATGTTTCAACAGAAACGAGGCTCATATCGAGCATGTGAAGTAAAAAGAAGTTTGTTTGACAAACTGCCGACACTGACACTGTTTTGACTTATCAGGTCTCTTCAGTGCAATTGGTGACCGACAAGAAGCTAGAGGCTATTAATAACGCATAGCTTAGACCGCGACACTTGTGGGACCTATACTAGGTCTACTTGGTGGAAGGTCGGTCAGTACTCTTTGTTTGATCTTCAGACACAATCCAACCTTTTTAATTTATGTATCTCGCGTATTAAGCTTCTTATTAAAAGTCTGTCCAAATAAAGGCCAATCAAAGTAGTTAAATCTTTTTTTGGAGCGCCCTGCACCAAATGACTTACTTTTCCTAGAAATTTCAATTTTGCAAAATGCAGGCACCAAAATTTTGAGTGGTTTTGACCTGTAGGCTAAATTTTAATATCATTATAAACTTCAGTTTTTGATAACTCTTTTTGAAAATGCAGATAGATAATGCCAAAGAACTATGTAATTGAGGAAATATAGTCAAAATATATCAAAAAAAATAACTTTTACTTAAAATTTCTAATTTCTTAGGTCTAGCCTCAATGTTTTTCAAGTGCAAATGGAAAATGATGTATGGCAACCAATTTTTGATCGGCAATTACAAACTATTATCCAGCTCTGCCGGCGTTTCCCGCAGAGCCTATGCGAGTAATGTCGAGGTTTAAAAATAACGGTTCAGCCGGCTGTGCCGGCTTCAACCAATGAGCAGTTGTGAGAGCATTAACAAGTTGTTTTTTTTTGACAACCAAATCTCTCAAAAATAAAGCCCCAGCTCCTAAAAAATGCCCTGCTTTCTGGCTTCGTCTTCATCTCAGTATAATAGAGCGCCAGCTCGTAAAAAAATGCTCTACTTCTTGGCGGCGACTTTGTCTGAATAAAAAATAAAGCGCCAGCTTTTAAAAAAATCCCTGCTTCTTGTCTCCGGTTTCGCAGCCCTAATTACATGTGGCTTTGCACGTTTTTCATCAAAACTAGTAACTGGGAAATGCGCTTCCTGCACTTGAATGAAATACATCGTTGGTCCGAAACTCAAAGCACAGCTTTCAACAAAATCCTACCATTTAAACATTGAGGAGTCAGAATGCTGTTGGTAGCTTTGAAGCAAGACAGCAGATAGGAGGTTGCTTCTAATTGTTAATTATTGTGACGTCACAGAGGAGTGAAACGTTTCATAAAAATGATTAGAAAAAGTTGCTTGCATTTAAATATTCTTAAAAAGTAATCGCTTATGAGCGTGTTTAACAACGGTGTTTGTTCACAATTAAAATGCCAATAATTTTACCAAGTTTTGTCCGTTAATTTGATTGCTTCCTTGGACTGTCAAATAAAAATTTGTGGAAAGGCGCCAAATTGATTGACATGCATTTACAAAAGGAGGTAGTAAATAATATGCCTTTTACTTATGACTTTAACGTAGCATTTGCATTGTAGGGGGTTTAGCGTATTGGTTTAGGTGGCTTTGCCAGCTTAGCCCAATCGTAAGCTGTTACAAAAGTAAAGCAAAGTTATGTGGACATAGCATTAGTCTTCTACGCCAATTACTTCAAAATGTAAAAAGCGGTATTAGTTCAAAACACTTTCCTTCACTTGGAATTGAGTGCACAGAGTTTGGGCGCCATAATTGTTTTTATAATTCCATAAGTAAATAATTTGGCGATACGCTTTTTCGACAACTTGTTACAACATCCTCAAAATGATACTTGCGACTCCGAGTTTCTTGCCTGCTTGTAAGTTCTTTGGTCCCGAAGTACAATAAAAGGAGCTATACATCAGTGGCGGTGGCACAGAGGATGTGGGGAATACATCTTTCTATTAGCTTTGTTGGTGTTGGGTTCGTGAACTTATTTGCTTGGACATCAAAAAGTCGGTTTTTATAACCATTCGGATATTATGACCAAAATGGTCTGGTCCCAAGATGGTCATATTAAGCGGCGTCTACTGTATTTAAAATGAAAATCAAAAATTGAGAAAATGATTGACTAGCCAACGTCTAAAATGGTGCATACTTCACCGGAAATCATATTTTTAGTATTTGCTGATGGGGGAAATATTCAACTAAGGTTCCAGAGGAATTCCCCTACGATTTGTAGGTGAAAGATTACCACATCGTAATTGTGTTTCTGCGTTGATAAAGAAATTTAAGGAAACTGGAACAGTTCACGACAAAATTCGCTGTGGTAGATCAAAAAAGGGTAACAGAATCTGTCTAGAGGGATGTAACAAACAAAATAGACAGAAGTTCGCAAAATCTTTTAGACGCTTATTGCAGGAAACAAGACTTAGGTCAGGCTTAATTCACAGTGCAGCGCACAAAATAAAATTCCACCCATGCAAAGTTCATGATACAGAGTGCCATGTTAATATTTGTGAATAGTTCACTGCCTTTATTGGTGACAAAGTAGAGAACATACTGGATAAAACGTTTTTCATCAATGAAGCCTGACCTCACTGATCAGGATAAGTCGATAGCAAAAATTCTAGAATTTGGTTTACAGAGAATCCACGCATGCTCCACGAAAAACCTCTTCATGATCAAAAAGTTGGCGTTTGGTGTGCTACAGCACGAAGTCGCATAATGGGTTCAATCTTTTTTGAGAACACCTTAAATTCTTAACGGCGTATCAGAGATATTTTTGAGCCATTCTTTGCACTATTAACACAAGAAGAGTGAGATCTTGGCTGGTTTTAGCAAGACGGGGCAACCGCGCACACTTCTCGAGTCAGCTTGCAAGCAGATCAAAGTGCGTTTGGTGACCGCATTATTTCTGGTGGTCTATGGCATTCTCACTTACAGGATTTGACGCCTCTGGATTTTTATCCATGGGAAAACTGAAGAGTTCTGTGCGTGGCAACGATCTCCAATCGCAATTGATCTGCGAAGAAACATATCACATGGTGTTCGTGACGTTCAACCTGATGAACTTTTCCGTGTTTTCTCAAATATGCAACGTCGTCCCAATTTTTGTCTTCAAGTGTATGTAGAACACTTTTAAAAACTGCTATAGCCAATGAGCTGAACATTTCTAGTGTGACTTCAATCTACTGAAATATTTTTCGTGATGAATTTAACGTTATTTAATGAATACTTTATTGGAAAACAAATCTATTTTTTGCTGTTACTAGTTATCAATACCCTTGCACTGTTACTTTTTGAACACCCGGAACAAAATATTCAAATGTGAAGTTTACCTACACTTTAGTTATAATAATTTTCATATACTTACCATTACATTGTAAAAAAAACAGATTGAAACCGGTATGAAAGTACTATACTGCAATATGTGACTATAGCTTAACAAGCGGCATAGCAGCAATGGGCGTAACTATTTAACTTTGCTATCAAAATGACAGTGCATAATTTTGCTGCCTGCTGCTTTTCTCACTATATATTGGTAAGCATTGTGATCTAATTTAAGATAAAGATGTAACTGTGCTGTTTAAAAAGATTCATGACAGAAAAAAAAAGCATGCTTGAAAAACACTTAAATGAATAATTGCTTGCATCATGTTAATTCACTGTAAGATGTGAAAGAAATACTTTTAGCAAAAGCATCTTGTTAATATGCTCCGCAAATGCTTTCAACCCCGTTTCTTCGGTCAGTATTGTTTGAAAAATAAAAAAAACAATTTTTAAAATCAATGTTTAATCATGACGTGATCTTAGTTCCTGAACACATGAAACTTTTTGAACTGACTTATTTCTAAGCCAAAAATCGCTTTTGCTCCATCAACAATTGCAATTTTTAAACAATCTATTTCTAATTTTGTCATCATCGTGACGTCTTCATTCTCTTTATAAGCTTCAGCTTGGTCTGGTAATAAATGATGCCAAGTTTAGAGTTTGTATGCTCAGTAGTTTTGGAATAGTTAAGCTAGAAAAAGGGTTCAACCACAAAATTGCTTGTTTCGTCGCCAATAATCCTTAAATTTAAAAAAAACTCTATTTTAAAAATAGTGTTTTGCTGATATCTCCCAAAAGAGCCGTTAGCCGCATTTCTACCGTCAGTATTTTTTAAGAAATTAAGGAAAACCATTTTTACAACTAATTGTTGATCATAGATCGTAAAAGAAGTGAAAATTCTTCAAGATGTGAAGTCGCTGCTGGCTCTAATTTAAACCCAAAACAGCATTACTCCGTCAAAAATACTAATTTTGAAAAAAATTATCTTTGATTGTGACGTTATCATGACGTCACAAAACCTCTTGTGGCACTTACTCCAGGATGGTAATCGATCGCACCAAGTACCAAGTTTTATGTTTGTAACCCCAGTACTTTCGGAGGAGTTAAAGCGTACGTACATATGTACGCACATCTATATGTCTGTCTTTTAATTGGGATGTGAGATCGTTCTGAGCTCACCTTTTTGTAACGAGCAATTGTACCCAGTTTGATGTTTGTACGCTCGGCAGTTTTTGATTAATCATCAAAATAATTAACGAAAAGAAAAATTCTTTTATGTGCATATATCACCAGTTCAATTACCATCTTAATAATTTGTGTCATAATATGTGAAGACGAAAGGTTTTAAATTTTGAGTTGCCTATGTCTATTTATCGTGTTTTATTGTTTTATTTTGTTGGGGAGTACATGTTTGTAACCGTCACGTTGTGTTTTGATCCTACTGATAAGCGTATTTATACCAGAAACAGTCTGTATAGGGATAGATTTTTTAAAACCATTGAATGTTAATAACCATTTACTACACTGGCCTGATGAAACCAAATGAGGTCAAAACCACTCACGGATTACCGACAAGTTGTAATAGATTGTTGTACGGTATAGTATAATGTTGGTGATTACTTCTGAGCAATTTTTATCTGTTGCCTTAGCCATTGAGTATTAATAATTTTACGTTCTGCTGCTCTCGTTTGGCTCGCTATTGTTATTCACTAGTTTGTGCTACAAAAAACGTTTTTTTTCACTTCATTGGCTAGCTCTTCGCAAAATAATTGTGTTAGAGCAGGTGTTATGGACCAGTGGTTCTTAGCCTTTTTTTACCCCACGTCCCTTAAATATTGATCCTGTTTTTAAGCCTCTCCTCAGAATTGAAGTAAGCACTAAACCCAATTTTGTTTTTGGTCTATTTATTGACTAGACATTAGTGGGATATTTGGCTCTTGGTTTTTAGCCATTGAATTTTTAATGCGTGATTTTGATACCAGAGAGTGCACAACGTAAGTCTCCTACAACTCTCAGTATGTGGCTGTACTTTGGCTTGATAACAAAACGTATCAACAATGCAGCCCAACGAAAATATGTGGATTCGAAGGTAGTTGCAATTTGAAGAACCTGATTTCAAACAAGAAGGTAAGCAGGAAGGTAACTGCACCAGAACGCCTGAAAAACCAATTCTTTGTAGTTTTGTTCGCTGTAGAGTAGAACTTCATCTCAAGAAGTTTCTCAAGACCTTCCAGAAAAATATTAACTTTCGCTCTAAAATAGGTTTTTGATGAACTTTTTGTCGCTGCTTATTTACATCTGAAATGCATCTGTTAAATCCTATTTTCAGGTCAGTTAGATGAGTTCTTGTTTGTTTCTTTTACTCAGTTTCAATGTTACTGTCTATCAGAACAGAATCAGAGCTATTGAATCTTGCTTGATTTACTCATTCAATTAGACTCTTCAAAAAGTCGAGTTTAACAATGGGTGTTTGAATGATGTCATGATACTCATTGATATCAACATTTTTTCCGAGAAGTTTGAGGTCGAGACTATTTCAACGCTCTGAAAATGTCCGTAAGGTAAGGTAGTGATAGTTGGAAACTTTACTCTGATTGAAAGTTATAGTAAAAATTAGCCTTCTCTTAGCGAATTTAGAAACTGGCCTAATGTGACCCCTTCCCATACTTCATAGAGCCGTTTAATCATGCTCCCTTCAGAAAACTATCTCACATTCATGTTAAAACGCTAGGTTACATATACAGATTGCGTGTCATTATACAAAAGGTGGATCAAGTGCATAAATTTCCCCATGTGGGGAAATTTATGCACTTGGGCAGTGGCTATTATACACTCCCTTCCAGTGTACACTGCCCCGTACATTTACATACCAGGCCTGCCCCTTCAGTGTACACTGCCTTTCTTTTAATGCCCTGCCAGCTGAGATTCGAACCCGCAACCATGGATTTGATGCTGTTCTAATGTTCTTAAGAATAAACTTGATTACTAACTGGGGAAAATTTTGCACTTGTTGTTGTCTTGGGGAAAATTTTGCACTTGTTCCCAAAAGGTAAAATACGACTGTTGAGGGCTCTCGCTATTATATATTTAACTACCTCAATAGCTAAATTCAAGGTATTCTTTATTTCAAGCAGCAAATTTTTGAATACTGATGTCATACGATAAAGCATGCAGCGCGCACCTAAAACAGAGAAAGGGAGAGATCCACTTTTTAAAATCCGCTTTTGTCTGCGTTAACGCAGGTGGCCGGATTCACCTAATGTTTCTTGAAAGTTTGTAAACACCATCACGCCACTTTGTTCTGTCAAAGGCATGCTCCTTTTTCAGCCCAATCTGATCGGTATGTTCTTTTATTTGTCTTTTCCTCGTCATTTTCGGTCGCCCACTCTCTCTTCTTCCCGTCACTTCAAAATCCAGCTCTCTTCTCAAGACATCACCATTATCTCTTCTCAAAACATGTCCATACCACCGTAGTACACTCGCCCTAGCTAATCCATCCAAAGTATCCTTTAATGCCAGAAAACTCCTAAGATTTTGGTTCCTTCCTTTCTCAATTAACTTAACTCCACACATTGCTCTCATCATTGCTTTTTTAGTTCTTCTCAAAACTGCCATCTCATTTTCCCTCAGACATCATATCTCGCTCCCATGTAGCATTGATCATCTTACGCAACTCTGATAAATCCTTCCTTTTATTTTTAACGAAACCTGCCTCCTCACATTCCTTAAATTTTAATTAAACAGATTCTCTACATTAAAACATGGATTTATTTCTTACGCCTTTTTTAATGAAGCCAGACCACAAACAAAACAGCTGCATTAGTGCACACTGCGCACCTCTGCTAGCGATTCACAAAAGTTGGGACACTACATTAAAAATATCTGCTGCCGTTGTATGACTTTCCACAGGGTGGCGGAATAGCGTTTCCGACATGAAACAAGCATACAACAATAGTTGCAAACAATCGCCAAAGTCAGTCGTTTCAGCTGGATAGCAAACAAGACTTTGTAATCAAGCATTTATCTCTGATCTCCTGAGACAGTTCATCACTCTTTCGGTTGACTGTATTGCTTGAGAGTGAAATTTAGGAAAGCATGATAGCATTATCTTTGCCCAAAACTGATCACTATATAGCTCTGTCGCTAAAAGCAGAGTTGGGTGTGTGAAAGCTTATCCCACGCTACGGTTCTACTTGCTGTTTACAACTAGCATGGTAACTCGTAAGAAGTCTCGACAGCCTTTGAAAATGGCAGACAAAATGCTGCGGAACAGACAAAAGAACAAATACAAAAGCACTGTGTGTTGCTGCTGTGATTGCATTCAACGAAAACTCACCTCTAAAATCCTCGTCAAACAACCAATTACATATAGCCACTTTCTGGCAAAAAAATGTATGAAGCGCAAAAAGGGCTGAGGTAATTTCGGTTAAAAAAATACATTTTACAGTTTGATGCTTGGCTCGCATCTTTCTTGGAAATCAAAGATGCCCCCTGGGGAGGCGGACTCCCAGGTCAAGAACCATTGTTTCGACCCTCACAACATAACATGATACAACTGTGACAAATTAGCAGCTTTTAGCAAAAGCCAAGTCAAAACGACGGTAATCGAAAGACAGCATTTGAAAAAGTTTAAGCTCTCGGTTTAGGCCTCTGCCTAATAAGCTATGCTGGACAAATTATACAGTCACGCTGTTTGATTGATGAGTCTATGATGTAATAATGTGACCATTAACTTTTTGTTTACGTATTTTGAATCAAGTTTCATGTTCTCAGACAATTTTCCAAAAAAATTTTTCCTAAAGAGACAGCAACTTGTCTGCCACGACTAAAAATTGCCAGTTATAATAGTTAGCATTTAAGTCCAGCCTATAGGGTAGCAAAAGGCAAAATTGGTTCGGGCAATGCTAATCAGCCTAATTCTTCAAAGCTTTGTCCTAGCACCATGAGTGGCAAATAGAGCGTCCTCTTCATAGACGGAAGGCCTGAATTCAACTTCCTTATCGAATTAAAACTTCAAATATTTCCCTATTTTTTGTTTGGCTATTAATAACAAAATTAATGTGAAGAATGAACGTGAAATCCTGCAAAATTTTTATGTCGCAGGCGAATTGAAAGTGTTCGGAGCGGAAAGGTCTTTGAAGTCTCGTCTTCGCTTAAGTTTTGCTGCATGTAAGTTCATGCTCTGCTTGCTGGTCTTTATCTAGACTGAGCCTCCATGACGGGTAGAGTAATCAATCATGCCGCCTGTCTGCCACATAAAGATGGAGGTTTCCGTAAAGTAAATACCCAAAAACCGCACAAAGAAACTCATCAATATCCTTCGTGCCAAGCGCCAGGCAGGCAGCTGTAAATATCGTTTTTGAAATCTTTGGTTCGAATCGACGAGGGAATTGAACCCAAGTCTAATCCGAAGCGGATGATTTAACCACTATACCACAGAGCCAGTACCCATTGAAGTAAAAATCCAGACGTTAGCAGCTTTTGAAATGTGGTTAAAATATGTCAAAACTGACCAATAAAGCGAGAGGAAAGTTTTGCAAATAAAGAAGGTTAGTACACTTGTTATCACGAGAACAAACCAAATTTTGATTTTCTCTCAGCAGCTACGTTGTGCTGTAAATATTTATCGGATGAAAAGTGATATGTCTTATGAGGTTAAAAAAGTTTATTATGATAAAAGTCTGTAAATAAAAGTGCCAAATTATTGCAGCTTAAGATCTTCACATGAATAATGACAACCGTTAAAGGACAATTGCTTTGTGCAATGTGGGAAGCACTTACAGAGAAGTGTGCAGACTCATGTAGAGTAGGTTATCGATAACTTACGATAGTTGCCGTATGCATGCAAAGTAGGCAGTGGTATGACTAAATGGGCAAAAAGGGAAGCGTAAAGCACTACCTTAAAAGGCCTAAATTTTGAATTTGCAAAAGTATTAGTTATTGCTGAAGTCATGACAAGGAAGAAATACCACCGTGCTATTGTTGAGGTCAAGTTTCACTCTCCTCCAGAATCTCCTGCTTAGTTCCTGGCTGCTCGCATGCAACTGGCCATTTCTATGTGCTTGCTTTGGGCTCAAGACGACAGTTCGATTCCAGGAAAAGTCCCATTAAAAGTAGATAAAGTTGAATTTTTAAAACGCAAAAAAAAAGATTAGAAGCTGCTGCTCAAGTTGCCACTCAAGGCATTTTTAACTAATGTTTTAAGGGATTGAGCAAATACAGAAAGACATAAAGACAAGTATGTTTTTCAAATCTAAAATTTATCTGTTGGAGAAAGGTGATTTTTATGGACCAGGAGAAATCGAGCTTACAATATCTGGTAATGTATTAGCAAAATAATTGCTAAAACAAAACATTGATAGGAAAAGTGTTGCTTATTACGATTATTGGGGCCATGGTTTACAAAAATTACTTTTTACTTGGAAAGATGAAAATGTGGAAATTTGTAAATATAAAATATTGTTATTTGAATATACATTTGGAAAAATGTATCATTCTTAAATCTTAAAACTTTAAACTTTAATATCACGCTTTGCTGCAAATAATATGCTGCTTTCGTAGCCATCAAGACTTTGTTATGAAAACTCGGTGACGTAATCTTAAATTATGCAAGTCATGACGAAAGCAATGAGGTGTTCGTGCAAGGCAAAGCCACGAAAAATTTTTTAAAAGCGAAATGAGCCATTGCTCGTATGTTTTAAAGCATATATTTTAAAGTGAATGATTTTATTGTTTTAAAAGACCATTCCAAGGGAGACACTTAAAATGATAACGTATATTCTTTGAAATACTTTTAAAATGGCATATTTTACGTCAGGGTATATTTGTGTATCGTGATCATGTATCGATGTCGTCTCAAGAAAATATTTCAACATTTAGCAAACTGCAGACAGTGACACTGTTTCGACCTATCAGGTCTCTTCAGTGCAGTTGGTGACCAATAAGAAGCTAGAGGCTTTTAATAAAGCATAGCTTAGACCGTCATACTTGTGGGACCAAATACTAGGTCCACCGTAGTGGATGGTCTGTCAACCTCTGCGAAGCCGTATCACTCGTGAATGAGTGGCGGTTGTTGCAGGTGCACTACGTCTAACAACTGCTAGAACAATAGTGCTGTCACAGCCGAGTGGTCACAAGGTCTTACATGTATAGTAATGCAAGAGGCCAGGGATGCACTTAGCAAACTGCAGACAGTGACACTGTTTCGACCTATCAGGTCTCTTCAGTGCAGTTGGTGACCAATAAGAAGCTAGGGGCTTTTAATAAAGCATAGCTTAGACCGTCACACTTGTGGGACCAAATACTAGGTCCACTGTAGTGGATGGTCTGTCAACCTCTGCGAAGCCGTAATAGGTCGAAACAGTGTCACTGTCTGCAGTTTGCTAAGTGCATCCCTGGCCTCTTGCATTACTATACATGTAAGACCTTGTGACCACTCGGCTGTGACAGCACTATTGTTCTAGCAGTTGTTAGACTTAGTGCACCTGCGACAACCGCCACTCATTCACGAGTGATACGGCTTCGCAGAGGTTGACAGACCATCCACTACAGTGGACCTAGTATTTGGTCCCACAAGTGTGACGGTCTAAGCTATGCTTTATTAAAAGCCTCTAGCTTCTTATTGGTCACCAACTGCACTGAAGAGACCTGATAGGTCGAAACAGTGTCACTGTCTGCAGTTTGCTAAGTGCATCCCTGGCCTCTTGCATTACTATACATGTATTTCAACATTCTTGTTTAACAACCAACGAAAGTAATTGCCGACCCTCGATTACGCTCTGTTTTTACTCTCACATTCAGCTAAGATGGTTTGTTTTTGTTGCTAATATTGGTGAAAAACGTGAGCTTCTTTTTTTTGAAGATGTGATCACGGGATCAAATATTTGACGATACCCCAGTGCAGTAACTTGCTTGTTCCATCGCCCAAAACCGAAACGCGAACCACTTTAGATTGCGAAAAGATGGAACATGCATGAGAGTAAATGCTATCACAAATCTCTTGCTTGGCGCTCAGGAATAGTAGCAAGGAGACGAATAAAATATGAAATTGAATTTGTGAGGCACAAGTAAAAAAAAATTGCAGTTAAACAGTGCAAAAATTCTCCTCGATCTTTTACTTTAGAAGGTGATTTACGGCATGTTTTTCTGCATCATACTTGCAGGTTGCAGAGAGCCCCCACTTGGACATTAGAGTTCCAAATTGTTCAATACCCTTGTAGAGAGAGCTAAACAACACTATAAGAACGCCTGCTGATAATGCCTCCTATTTGTATCTGTATCGCGATTCGTGGCTAACTTTTGTAAGTCGGACGGTTTTCCCAGTACGAAGTAATAACGCTTGTTAAATATCTTTACTTTCAAAATAAAATGCAGATATATTATTAGTGCTAATGCTTCTCGTATTGCTGCTTTCTTTCCATTGCATCAACAACAACTCTGCAATCTATTGGCAAGCCGTATTCACGAAACTTTTTGCACAAGCTCAGTTAGGTGAAAGGTTCAGTCAACTTTAATCAGTTAGGTTAAAGGTTCAGTACATAAACTCAACGTGCAAAAAGATGGCCGTAGTATTGTGAGCAAAAAGGGATCAAAAAATGTTTAATATGTTAGGAAACAAGAGCGTATTCAGAAAAAAATTTAAGGGGAGGAGTTATTTTTGTATATCTCTTGATAGCTGTAACAACTACTTCCACAGATGCTTATTAAAAAGAGACCTCAGTCATGTATTAGCTAATCTCATCCAGAAAAAATTCTTTACTCTCCCTGTATGCAAATTGAGAGTATGGTCCCTTTCGACCCCCTGATTACGCCTATGTTTGGGAATCAACTGTCGAGCATAGCGGGTTTCAAACTGAAGCTAGTAGGGCAATCCATGGGGACCGCAAACCAGACACATTTTAAAGTGGCATTGCATAATAGACCTGATGATTACTATTTATAATAATGCTTCGCTTGATTAAGCAAAATTTTGTTCGTTGTTGCCGTGACGTGTAGCTTACTCAGCTTTTCATTCAAAGTTTTAGGTACCAAAAAGTCATAGTGAACCAATCATTATAGGTTTTTGGGTGCTTTTAAGTCTTGATTTTATAACTGACTTCAAATCATCGAGAAATTAAACAAAAGAGGTTGAAAACTACTGGGTAGATATTTTTGCATAGTGTACAATTTGAGACCATATTTTGAATATGTACTTTAACCTTGTTGATGAACCTAATGTGAAACAATATTTCGTGGTCATAGCTCTAGTTTATTCCACACCAGGAGTGACAGCCATGCTATTGTCATTTTTTTCCTTTTTTAAGTTTAATACGCATGCCTTAGCGCAGTGGTTCTCAAACTTTTTACAGTCTGGGCGCACTTACGATACTACAAATAATTCTGGGCACACTTTATATAAAAATGCACCAGAATGTCATAATTAAGTCAAATACATACCACTTAAAAATAACGAAAATATCTTTTTGTTAATGGGAAACATGTGCTTGATGAGCCTGTACGATTTTCTCAATGTTCGGTCTTATGTTTGAAAGGCAAACTCTCATTTCCTCATCGATGCATTGCAGAGTTCCTCTCTTTTTACACTTAATTGTGGCGAGGGTAGAAAAGCCAAGTTCACATAAATATGACGTTGAAAATTGCAATAAAACAGTCAGTGCTTTTTTAGATATCGCGACATGTTCTTTTCTGATAGAAATCCAAAAAGCTTCAAGAGACAACTCTTTGTATTTCATCATCAATCCACGATCTGTGGACACAGCTGCAAGTTCTTCTTCTTCTGTCAGTGTTAAACTATATTCAGAGGTACTTTCTAAAAAAGGATTTCTTATCCAGTCATATTGCGCAGTATTAAGTGATGGAAAGTAAAAATTCTTTTTTTTTTCTAAAGTTGATAAATGTTCAACTACAAGTGGAAGGATTTCAGTTTTGCAAGTATTAGTTACCAATGGGAACATTTCTAAACTACCTTTAATCGCTGTACTTTTCCAAATGTGTAATTTTTTCTGCAACGCTTTTATCTTGTCAGTGGATGTAAGAACGTTTTCCCCTTTCCCTTGCATACTGGTGTTCAAAATATTGAGATGCTGAAAAATATCTGCCAAATATTGTAATTTAGCAATCCAAAATTGACACTGCAGGAGGTCACAAAAATGTGATTGCTTCATTGCTTCAAAAAATGCAAGAAGTTCTTGTCGTAACTCGTGTACACGAGTAAGCTCTTTGCCTCTTGATAGCCACCTCACATCGGTATGTAAAAGTAATCGTTTGTGTTGACAATCCATATTGGTACAGATTTTTTCAAATAGCCGCGATTTTGCAGGTCTTACTTTTATAAAGTTTACCATCTCAACAACTTCATCTAAGACCTCTCTTAAATTCCCTCCTAAGGTTTTTGACATCAAGGCCTCTCTATGCAGAAAGCAGTGAGTTACAATAACATTCTCGTTTTTCTTCTTTATAAAAGATACAAGTCCCTTGATACATTCTTTCATAGAAGGTGCTCCATCTGTGCAAATGCCTACACACGATTTCCACGATAACTGCCACTTATCAAGGTAGTCATTCAGAATGTCAAAAACGTCCTCACCTTTAGTAGTCACACTTAATTCTTTGCAAAAAAGAAACTGGTTTGCTATTTCGTTTTCGTTAATAAAACGAACGAATGCTATGAGTTGTGCCTGGTTGGTAATGTCCGTAGACTCATCAACTTGCAGAGCAAAATCTGAAGACTGGAGTTTATTGCCACTTACATTTTTCTCAATATCAGAAGACATTTCCAGAATACGCCTGCGAACAGTGTCGTCGAACAGAGGTATCTTGCTTATTTTTAATGCTGCTTCGTTTCCTAACATCGTACTGACAATCTTTTTGCAAGCAGGCAAAATAATTGACTCACCTAAAGTATGAGCTTTCATATTTTGAGCAATCAGTTCAGAGACTTGGTAAGAAGCAATTTGAGCTTTATCAGAAACAGTCACTATACTCTTAAAGGAACTTGCTGTTTTTTGTTGTTGCTCAGACATTCTCTGAAAATAGCTTGTGGGTTTATCTTGTAGATTAGAGTGTTTATTTTTAAAATGTTTAGCAAGTTTACTAGGGACCATTGATTCATTGGCCATCTTCATTCCGCAAACTAAACATACAGGCAAAGGATTATCATGACTTCCGATCCAGGAAAACCCAAAACTTAGATATCTATCATCGTATTTACGAGTCGGTCGTGGTTTTGCTTTCTTACTAGTACATTTTTTTACGCTTAAATTTTGGTCACTTTTGGCGTCAACTTCATCAATGTCACGTTTTCTCTTAAGAAACTTATCTATATGTAAGAGTAAATTTTTCTAAAAAAAAAAGATATTTACATCAACGAAAATTATTCTTAACTGATAAAATCCACATTACGTTTATTTACAACAATACTTCATTAATGACTGCCTACAGTGCACTACTATTAACACCTCTACCACCTTTTCTATGAACACTAAATCAGCAACTAGCAATTTCTTTCTGCTTTACAATTACATTTTGAATCCACTCCAACAGTAAAAAACACACATAGACAATTGCTATTGTGAGCAACAATAGAAATACAAGTTTTACCGAATGTCTGCGACAGTGCCTGAAATTATCGTAATAATGCTGTTAAACGGAAGGAGCAGATAAGAAAATTGATCTAATATGGTAACTATTCTTTTTGTTTTACATATTAGGATACTTTTTTAGGAATGCTGCTGGGCACACCTAGACAACCTCTGGGGCGCACCAGTGCGCCCGGGCACACCGTTTGAGAACCACTGCCTTAGCGTATAACAACTTTACCATCGTTTCCTTTTTTTGTCTGCTCTGTTTTATTGTTTTTTGGTTTTGTGCTGTTAAGAGCAAAAATAAAATACACAGGCTAGAGTACATTGATTCAAGTTCAAACCTCTGCCAAGCAAAAGTAAAGCTTTTATTAAAATACGGTAGAGTAGATTTGGCAGATGTAGCTTGACGTAATGAGGTGTGCAGTAAGGTGGAGAGAAAAATATAAAATTTCTAAAATCAACTTACTGTTTTCGTTTTCGGCTGCCTAATTATGCACAAAGATATTTCAAAAAAGGTTAGATGCATGTGCCTTCGTTAAGATAGAGGCACACTCCCAAACATTTTTGGAGGGGTTTAAATAAACCAAAATGCTATATATCCTAATCCAAAGCAGATAGAAAGTCAGTTAATAGCTCAAAGGATTCGCAAAAACCAAGTTTATGTAGGTTCTAAGAGGAAAGTTGGCATTGATTTCAATAAAAACAAATAAAAACAACAAAATGTCATTTTTGATTATCTTAACTCACCTCGGTTCACCTCTTGTAGGCAATAATTACCACTGCTATTACAAATTAACTGCTAAACTAATCAAAAACATACTTTACATTTTGTACTGTGAAGTCTACCATCTCAAGCTAAAGTAGTAACTCCAATTACATACTTTACCATTGTTTGTTGTTATATATATTGATCACGAAATTTCAAAATATTGCAAAAATAACTTTATCCACAAATACTGCTTTTTGTTCAACATCATTGCTAAACCTGAAAATTGATTTCAACTGTTTAATTGCAATGCTTAAGCTACAAGTACAATTTACAAATCAAATTCATAGTTAAACATCTATAGAAAAGAGTCACAGCCTTTTGGTGGGGAACGTAATTTCAAGTCATGAAAATGTACTTGAAATGTATAGTACGGTTTTACCTCCTATGGAACCATTACTGCTTATCTCTCTTTTCTAAATATACCTTGCCACAACAAATATATAATAATGGCAAAAATGTCTGCATTAGCATAAAAATTGGTTCTTTCTAACAAACTTTTTCATAAATTTTGATCACCCCATCTCTTCTTTCAAATCCAATCGCGCTTGCACTTGCTTCTGCAACTAATTTCACATGGCGCTCCACTGCTTGATTGTGGGATGGATAGTTTAGTTTAAGTTTAATTTCTTTGATGTTTTCAATTTCAATATCAGACATATTTTTAGCTAGTGGTGGTTCCGGTTATGATGTGGCATTGAGGTCGACACCATTTCATTTTAAGTCTTGACAACTGTAATCAATCGCTGGCACTTTAAATTCAATTAATCTTAAATTTATGTGGCAAGCTCTTTGAATGGTGATCCTTTGAATCAACTTAAACAAGTTTTGGGAACCATGTACAACTGTATTGTTAAGTTTTAAATCGAACCAAGTGGGAAAATATACCTTGATTGTAAACTCGGCCAATAATGATAATGCATGTGGTGGACTTGTGAAACTGACATATAACCTTAAAATTCTACATGCTCGAGTAAGCCAGCGATAATGACAAAGGGAACCAACTTTGAAAAGTTTCAAATTATTGCTCGCAATACCTTGCATTATGGGTGCACAAACTTTGTATGCGTACTACTGGTCAGAGCTAAGCTCTTCAACAGTACATGGAGCAAATGTTAAAAAATAAAATTTGGATTTGAACCGGGCTCCACCCCATTCTGACACAGTACCATTCATCTGTTTACCAATGCTTCCACTAAAAGTATCTGGTCCACTTATATGGCCATCCAACATCTGAAAGACATGCTGTAAGAGTATCTCGTTGAGATGAAGCAGGCATATAGGCCTAACCAATTGTGGTGGTCGTCCAAATGTTGTTACACATCCTTTTTTTATTGCCTATCTTCACTGTTGTTTCATCTGACCCAAAAACCTTTGGTTTATATTCTAATAGAGTGAATCTGATAATTTCAAATATTTTCCCAGCAATAATCATTCCTGTTCCATCTTGCGGTATGATATGGAAAAGATAAAACTCACCAACAACCACCTAATGATTTTCAATTACTGTTTGCCTATAATATGTTTCATATTCTTTGACGTTTTTCTTTTCTCAGGGTTGCATGTTTTCTTCCATCTATCGAAATACCTTGAACAAATTCAAGCACATCTCTTTTTTTGTTTCTAAGTTCTTCTCTACACTTTTGCACGTCTGAGTTTACATTTTCAATGTTTGATCCACTCACAATTTTACACGATTATAGAGCAGCAGTGGCAACAGCAGTACCTGCACGATCAGATGAACTGCAGGCCTGCCTGCCGTGTACCGAATCAGCTCGATTTTACCAATCAATTCAATTTTGAACTTCAAATTTCTATAGTGGGGGACGTTCTCGTTCATAATCTGAAGAAGCGGATGCCAACGTTGTCACTGATTCAGTGTCTGATAAAATGCGATCAAAGAAACTTACAGCAATACCAGTGGAGCTTGATGGCGCATTGCTAATTTTTTCTTTACATGAAACTTTTTCAAAAATTCAATGCCAGGTTGTTCAAACTTTTCTACTGTATCCAAACATTTTCCAACTGCAGGTCCTTTTCGATCTTCATAAAATTGGTAATCCAATTGCTGCTTTCTTACTTTTACTTTTCCTCTAATTCTCTTCTTCCAGCCGCGTCTTTACAAAAAATGCCAAACAGCTGATCTATCTCTTCTAAGAAACTTTCTGGTATATTTTTAAATGCAGCCATAGTTCTTTTTTCCTTGGACAACTTTCCATTTTCATACCATGTTTAATCAACTTCTTCATTTTCTTTTTATTGAACTTTTGCGTGTCAAAATTTTCCAACTTTTTTCATTAAACTTTGTCAATAAAGCAACTCCTGCAACAAAAACATAGTCAAATGTACAGTATTATAAATCCAGCATTTAATGCGATCATGACTATTATTTGATTCATTGCGTCAAGCTGAGTGAATACAGGCTATATAACGTAAAAGCAATAGATAAAAATAGTATAAACAAGAGACATTTATTTATTTCTCATGTTTTTCGGCATGTTATATTTAATATTTGCCTTGTAAAAAAACGTAAACTTACATTTTGTTGTTTTTGTTAGTTTATCGTTGACATTAGCCCTAACTTTCTTCTTAAAACCTGCATAAACTTGGTTGTTGTAAATCCTTTGAGCAATCAACCGACTTTCTATCAGCTTCGGATCAGGATATGTTGCATTTTGGCCTATTTTAACCCCTCCAAAAATATTGGGAGAGTGTGCCTTTCCCGTAATAAAGGAACATACATCCAATCTTTTTCAAATTGTCATTGTGCATAATTATGCAGCCGAAAACGAAAGCAGTGCCTAAGTTGATTTTAGAATTTTATATTTTTCTCTCCACGCTAGTATGAAGTACCAGCAACTCTTCGCCCCATACAGTGGTGTATGTATAACGGCGTTTTTTAATGCTTAGAAGCTGCGACGTCTTTTTGCCAACACATTTTTAATCATGACTGAGGGTGGTGTAGTGCTTGAGAATCCACTTTGTAGTCAGCAGACATTGATTCAGTTCCCTAGTGGACTTGTACAAAAAATGTCAAAACGGTATTTACAGATTCATTGCTTATCGCGTAGCACGAAAAGGATGACATGGAAAAAGCCAACAAATTCGCGGCTCTTGCCATTGGGTAAGGTGCACTTAACGAGATACCTCCATCTTTATGGGACAGACAGATTATGGGGCTAAGCAGTCTACTCATTGCAGCGATTTTGTCCGACTAAAGACAAGCAAACAGAGCATGAGCTCATTGCTTGAACAAAAAAGATCTTAGCAAGACAAGCATTGACAAAACCGCATATTCAAACAGCAAAGTATATTTTTCACCCCCATATATTAATAAATAATGTCGCTGATGAAAATTTTTGTACGAAATGCATCAAAGTAAAAAGTACAAAAAAAAAACGGACCAAACTATATCAAAATATATCCATCCATGTTTACGACACCGTTGTGTTTAAAGATTAAATGACTGCGTCATCATAATCGCCATGACACGTTCCTAGCGACGCCAGGCTTACGAACAAAATAGTATTACGTCTATTTATCAATCAAACGTTAGTAATCAGTTTGGACATAGTAATTTAAAAAAAAGCAAGTTACGCTGGCCTATTTGAGCCTACCTACTTGCTCGTGTGTGTGCAATCGTAAATATTAAGTTCCTGGGAAACTGCTTTGTACTCATATACAATATTATGAATTAATACTAAGGGTAACTATTGCGTGTCAATGACACAGCGACAATTTAAGTCCAATCTAGAACTTTTTGCGTCAGTCAAGCAAAAGTTTGACCAAACAATAGCTTTTGTTTTGAACTGTTATGCGACCAATTACAGACAAAGCAATCTTCAAAAAGTTTACAAAAACATGATGATTAATTTTTGCTCATCAGCAATCCTACAAGAAATGAGTCGTTCAAACGTAATTCGCATTTTGTTCTTTTTAGCGCGATCGTTGCAGTAATTGCATGCTGTTTCCGCCGGGTCTTTTGCAAGATGATGTCATAAACTATCGGCATCTTTTTTTGCGTGAAAATAATCACAAAAAGAAGACGTACACATTAGTATCATGTTTTTCACACTTTTAGTAGTATAGGAATGTAATTCCCAGTCACGTTTAAAAGCTGTGAAATATTTTTAAAAGCTAGAGAAAGGATTGTCGTCTTTTCTAATCTGAAATAGAAAACCAGCAGCACTTGTAGAAGAGGATAATCTCTTTGAGTGGAGCTATGCTTCTTCTCCGGCAAAGAAAGATCGAAAATTCACCGAGAAACACTTTATGTTTGAACCAGCCGGCTTACTATAGTCCGTATCAAACATGGATGTTTCAAAGAGAATTCTTTCACAGACGCTGTATCCTTCATCAGCCAGTAACAAAAAACATTCACTGAAAAAAAGCGAAACCTCTTCTTATAGACGGTCGCAAGGCCGTCACGTACAACCGCCTGTCCACTCCCAGAAAACACTATGGGTTTTGGACCCGCCAGGATTGCAGAAACAATTTTTCATTCATAAGCACTGCGACCAAGCAGAAAAAGTAAACTACCTTTGCTAAGAGCAAGAACATATAGTGTAGGTGTTAAATTCGTATCCTCTTGATTGAGGGAAGTTTCTTGACTCGCTAAGCAAGCAATAAGTCCTCTCATTTCTAGGCCCTCGGTATAATTCAGCACAAGGCTTGAATTTCTTCATTATAAAAAAACTAATGTTTGGACCTATGTGGTAGGTAAACAGCCCATCGTTGCCAAGGAGTCGGCAGTCTGGCGCAACGAACTGAAACAAACTCAAGATGAAAATCTGCAGTCGATACGGCGACATGACTGACCTATCGTTGACCTTAAGCTTGAACTTCGCAACCGACTAACCCTAGCGCCGCATGCATGACAAGCATAGACGAATTCAGATTAAAAGACAACTTGGTCATTTCGCATTCTCCCAAACTTTGTGATACCCGTTCGCTTGGTAGGATCCCAAAATACATTTTAAGCCAGATTGCTTGATTCATTGCGTGTCAGTAATGATCAGGAGTTTAGCTGTTTTATAAAATTTTTTGAAGCAAAAGTGAAAACTTGAAGAATACCAGTCCAAGATAACAGCAAAAACAATATGAAATGCTGAAAAAAGAGAACAACAATTTTCATAACCTGTCACTCAAAAACAAAAATAACAAACGATCGACATCATTGGGAGGAAGAATTCTGAAAAATATTTTGTTTGACGACAAATACCAAAATAGCTATTTGGAAACGTGTAGCAAAATAACCATAATTACAGTTTTAAAAGCAAGAAAAAAGGCCTTTTTTGTGACACAAATCCTAATAACTGGAGCGGTTTTAGTCATTTATCAAAAGCAATTGCGCCGGTTCGTCAGACGTGGGAAAAATTGCAAGAAAATAAAGCCAGAAAAAATGATGATTTTACGGTTTTCATCAAAGACTTTAAGCATTCAAAATTAATTTCAAACATAATAGCAGCAGAGCTAATAACAATTTTTACAAATTAGCATACTAGAAGCAAGTATATTAAATTTGTTGGGAAGCGTTTAGATTTTCAGCAGTTTGGATTTCAAGTGTCTGATTAAATTCATTACTTATCAATTTAAGCATAAACAATGCAATCCAATTATTTGAGCTAAGTCTAAGAAAAATTAAAAATAAATTTGCAAGCTTTTTATGCAGCTGAATACGAGTAAACCGGTACAGAATAGCAATTTCTTATAAAATAAAGCTTTTTTTGTAATCATTATGAACTGTTACTCAACAAACAAAGTTGAAAATGAATTGTTATCAGCATTATCACCAGATTGTTACCTGCGATTGGCTTTTTATAAGAACAGTTTTTTAGTTACAGTAGGGCCGAGTTCAGTTTAATTCCAATAACATAGGCGCATGATCATAATCTGTAATTCACACGTTGCTACGCGTTTCAGAAAGGCAATTTCTTTTGCTTGGTTACAGTGTATGTGGTAGAAATGTGCTGGTAGTTCTGGCAACCTCGAAGCCGATCTGTACAGAAGCTGTCCGTCATTTTTAAGGTTTTTCACCCGGCGAAGAACAAAACATAGTTGAATTTAACTTGTGTAATACATAGATTTGTGATGAGAGCTAAACGAAAACGCTCAAGTTTTATGGTTTTTAAAAATGCAATGAATTCGTCGCTATTTGAGGCAATTTTGTTTCACCAAAAAAATGGTCAAATAAAAATGGAAATGATATAAATGCACTTGTTAAACAAACGCGAAAACATTTCTCGGATGGGCTACCCGCCAACAAAAAGTTATTCCCCTAACATGAAAGGTATGCACCTTTTAACAACATTTATTTCTCTAAATTTGTCATGATAGGAAATGTGACAAGTGGTCTGTAGTTAATAGGCACGAACACCTAATATAACGTACCTATTCACGCTTTCTCAAGTGTCTAGCCCGAAAATAGACCGTCAGTAAGAAAAAGTTATCAGCATTAATAGCGTGACCTCCGGTTTGTCATCTGTTGATCTGGGTTCAGTTCCCTTGTCGAGTCCAGTGAAAATTACAGGTATGTTAGAGCGTGATGTCTTGCTTGACTCTCAACAAGAGTAATGCGGGAACAAACTGGAGAGCTGATTAAAACTTAGCAAATTGAAGACCGTGACACTGTTTCGACCTATCAAGTTTCTTCAGTGCAGTTGGTGACCAATAAGAAGCTAGAGGCTTTTAATTATGCACAGCTTAAACCGTCACACTTGTGGAACCTATACTAGATCCACTGAAGTGGAAGGTCTGTCAGTACTTGCAAGCCGTAGACTATCGCTCGTGAGTGAGTGGCGGTTGATTTTGCCATAAAAATCTTAAATGTCCTGGCGCAAAATCATTTGTAGCGATACATTATGTAGCTTAAAAAGTGCATTGTATTTAGTTTGTAAGCAACCAGACGTGGTTTTAATGATGTTGCATCACATTTATTATACATTCACTTACTGGATCAAAACTTTGGTTGAAAAAAAGCTGCTTATGCCATTAATGCAGAACAAGTGCGTCGTGTTGGCAAGGATGAGATAAAATGGATGTAGAAAGTGGTAAAAGCGACAGAAAGCAGATGGAGAGACAAAAACAAGGTTTTAAACCAAAAAGGAAATGCCTTCAACATCTCCGTTAGCTTAGCTCAGCCAACCAAAATCCTCGGCGTCTCCATTTGCGGAAGAACGATAAAATCTAAACGGAATGAAAGGATTTAAATATTGTGAGGCGCTGAAGTTAAGAGGAGGAAAGAACGCCCACTCTTTTTTTATGTGATCTAATTGTGACAGATTTAACATGGCTATGATGTCATATCAAAAGCAGTGAACTTTTCCGATTTTCAAAGCTCATAAGAGGTTTGATCTTTACTTTGATTAATAATAAAATTTTTATGGAAAACACCTTTTTGATTTAAAATGACACCTTAACTCCACCTTCAAGCTGTATGCCAAATGAAAAAATGCAAAAAAAAAAACAGTAGTTCTAAAACGTGACAAAACGCACCAAACTGTTGAAATACAGATCACTAGGTAGGGGTACCAAATAGGCCACAGCAGCATTCCAATTCAAAAAAATTCTTTTGGCAGGTTAGCAGTCTGATGAAAATGTTGTCGCCAAATAATCATAATTAATTGATTTTAAATGAAGTTATTTTATTACGTCACAGTCACTTTTAATAACAGCGCAAAAGTTTTGAAAAAAGATCATTTTGATGCTATTTTTCCAACACTAAATGACTTTGATTTTACAACATGGACAAATTAAATTTTGAAAAAATGATTTTTAAAAAAATAGTCACGTTTTTGAAATAATTAGTGCGTAGTAGAGCAAATTTAAAGCAATAAAGTACTCTTATTTGCATAGAACTTCCAAAGGCCACCTAATATCTGAAATATGATTAAACGTTTATTTTTTGGTTACCGGAACCCTTGGATTTATGCCAAGCACATAGTCTTTACGTTTATGTAAATAACTTTCAGACATGTTACCAATGCATCTACTGCAGTGAGTCTCTCTCTACAACATAAGAAAAGAATGCCGTAACATGTTTTTTCCAACGACACAAATGCAGTAATTGTTAGTCAGCTCTTTTTATCTGCAATGGCTTTTTGACCACAGGACATATTCTAATCATAACAGTGTGAATTTCGATCAGTGTATATTTCATTCTTCACGTTATTCTTACTACTGAGCACCACCTAAGATTTCTCGAAATGCCATTCTTAAAGTCTAGGGCAGTGCTCGATTAGGGAAATGAACCCTAGTGTGATGACCAGCAGCCTTCTTTCACAACAAGCAAAGATGCGTCGGACCAGCATATACAGCTTGAGCTTTAGTTGGCCACTGCTAAAATTTTTTAATGTTAAAAATCAAATTATGAAAATAAAGTCAGGCTGCAATTTGTAACCATAGGTTATGGCTGATGTAATTGCTTGCCTTAAGGATGTAATTGGTTGGCGATACTAAATACCTCAACACGCCCACTGAAAAAGGTTGGATTCGTGAGGCGAAGAATAAATCACTTGCGCTGACAAATCAAGTATCAATTAAACAAATTATGTTGTTTTAGGAGTTTTTAACATTGTTGGCATTGTGTAAAAATCTTCAAAGGAAACTTATTTGGGAAAAGCTTTAACTGAAGAAATTACAAATAAAGTTTCCAGAAAAAATTTTCTCCGTGTGAAGAAATCCGCCCAACCGCAAAGATCTTTTTATACTCATGTCGCAAGCCTAAAGTGGATTAAAGCTACGAACACAATACTGTTGAATTATGAACAATAAAATCGCGTTCTGCTTGCTCTTATGCATTACGAGCATTTACTCGCAACAGCGGAATGACAGATGTAAGTGCATTATGATATTAACACAGCTTTATTGTGTCACTTGAATGCGACGTTTTTTAATTTTCTGGTAGACTGATGAGAAAATAGAATTGCCAAAAATGCATATAAATCAAAAAAGGATCGAAATTTCACAAAATCAAGCGGATTGCGTTTCACGTTCTATCTTTGCTTACACCACACATGAAACCTTTAGTTGAGATAGACGTTAAATATGCATCGCAAGAAATAATCGCATGTAAAGACTAAACTTTAAGCCGACAAGGAGCAACACTATTGACCCACAAAGTCATTATTTTATTTTATTAGTAATTTAGTGCTAGATTCAAGGCGAAGCAAACCAGTTTGCATATTGTGGTGTGCCGTCAACCAGAGGAAAAAGCATGGATTTACAACAAACACTTTTTAAAAACAAATCAAACTGTTTATAAACTAAGTTCCAAACCTGCTATGCCAAAAGCACAGGAAAGCCGTTTTGAATGTTGAAAGCTAACCGTGAGGGTTAAATTAAGGTCTAACAACTCGTGGCTGAAAGCATTAACAAAACGAAAATAGAAAGCCAAAATGCCATAACCCTAAATAAGGGTATTCAACTTTAAATTTGTCGGTGGTAGAATACATATGTCACTAGTTCATAGATGTTAACGTTTTAAAACGATAATTGAAATATCAACAACTAAATTATTGACAAATCTGTCATTATGCCAGTTTTTTCATAGCCAAATTTTGGGCTGAGCTTTTGCTTCACAGTGACGTCACGCAGGTTATTTATGTCTAATAGCGTGACATGGCGTGGCAACAGCTATAAAGAGGGCAACGAACATTAGAAACACTGTAGGTCTATATGAAAAATAAAGTAAGATGAAATGCAAATAGTCAGTGATTGCCAAGGACACCAAGAATTGCTGCCTGTGTCCTCTGCCAGTTATTTAATGACACTGCTACCGATACTAGGTAGCTCGTCACTTGCAAAAGCTATTCATGCAATGCATGGGCTGGAAGGGAGAGCTGTCAAAAGAAAGTTTATTCGCAAAATGGTTATGAATATAGCCAAGATAAAAGTGCACATATCATAATGTTCACAAATTAAAAGAATTGGTTCTTTCTTCCTCTTGTTCAATGTCGATTCTGGGGGATCTATAGAGGTAAGGGGCCCTCAGAAACGCCCTTTTGTCGAAATAATTCCTGTTTAAGTTTATTGCACTTTTGTTTTGCGTTTGCACTCTCAGCCCATTGCACTCTTTTTAATCAAGACTGAGTGAACTCATTTGTATGTTTCTCCCTCCACATTACTTCTGCTGCTGATCGCCAAGCAGGAGACTGGTGAACATAATTTTTAATGTCTTTGGAATGATTCGACTAGGAAACTAAACCCAGGTCAGTCGACTACAAACCGGGCACTCTAACCACGACACTACCGCTCGAGTTGATGGTACTTGAAAAGCACAACAAAATTTGCAACACCATTGGCAACATCGTATAAGTTTAAAACGTGATAAAGGCCAGGGGTCAAGGTTCGGGAATGCTTGGTTTTTAAAGAACCATATGCTTTTCTTTCTACTAAATTAAAATACACTCGTAGTAATAAATGCCATTTGACTACTAAGTTTTATAGATGATAGAAATACATTGAATTCAGTAGCCACTGATCATTTAGCTTAACATTCTTCAAATCAGTTTTACAATTTACCATATTAGGATTGTATTTGTCGAAGGAGCGTCTGGATTGATTGATAAAAACACGATGACACAACATATTTCAAAAATAAGTTCTTAGTGTCCTTGAGCAAGAATGATTGCCCTCCATTAAACTATGACAAAGGTTTATATTAATTTATTACGTTCACGAAAGTTTTCAATTTTTGTAAAATCTCAGCATGACCATCTCAGCACTTGTCATTTCTTTTGACATGACTTTATGCAGCTTTCCAAAATTTAATACTGACATTATTTCATGAATAGCTTGATGGTTTTGAAGAAACGTGAAAAGTTCGCGAAACCAGATTTCTTTCAAAGTTTACAAGTGATTTGATTCATTTGCGTAAGAATGTTAATAAGCATATGGCATACATGAGAACTGCAACATAATTAGTCACCGATTTGAGCTTAAGCACGTGAACAAACGTTGCCGTTTACTACTGCTTTTCTTGCCAAGATAAGCATCACATCAAAGTCGAAAGCTGTCATAGATAACAAATGCGGAATTCATTGATCCTCTTTACGACAATTCGACTGACAAAATTGCCATATTGCTTCAAATTATTGTCTCTTTGCATGCAAGTTTGTCGTCTATATTTTCTAAATAAGCCGTCGTTTTTGTAAGGCACCGCTGGGACCATAGTAGGTAAGTGAAAGAGCCGTGAGTCGTCTGCTGTTGGCCTACATGGAAAAACAAACTAAAAGCGAGAAGCAAGGCAAACAAACAGAGTGTGATCGCAAAATATCAGAATTGGGACTTACGGTCTCATCGCAATTAAATTGGACTGGCCCTATAAGCATTGTATGCACGGCTATTTGGAGACTGACTTTTGAGTTGAGAGAACCAACTAAAGCAAGAATTTTTCGCAGCCGGCCATCATGTGTATTACCGCATCACTTTTCTACAAATGAGAAAGTTTTTATAGTCAGTAGGGATGTTGCCTTTTTTGAATTCGGTCTTGACTCGCCATCAACCTCAATACAAAAACTGTCTAGGTAACGACTTTGGAGACCAATTTCTTCCAAGCTTTATCGTAAATTATAAACAATTCAAAATCTGCAATAGCATTGACATTACACGCAGCAACACGAAAATTCATCGTCGTAATCGATTTTAAATCCGAGTTGATAATCGCTGATTTATGATGTTTCAGAGATCTGATAGATCATAAAAATGCCAGTCCGGAAATTTTCTTTAAGAGCACAAGTCATATTCGGAAAATTCATCATTATTTATACGAAAATAATTTTTTTGAGTAAAGCAAGCGTTGCAATAGCTGACATAAGATTACACGCGTGACCATAGCGCTTTTGTTATGGGAACTCCAAACAACCTTATCTGGAAAATACCTTTCTCTCGGTGTAACTAGGCTCGCAACTGAAAAAGCTGCAAGAGGCAGCAGGCAACCATAATTGCAAAGTTTGTTTTGAAGCAAAGTTGTTGGCTGTCTCATAAAATGGTCGCATCCATATGGCTAAAAGGGATGCTCATCCCTGGCTTGCATATGTCACCTAGTGTTCATGATTAATGTTACTAAAACTAACCAAGCAAATTAACAAATATTTAAAAGTAGGTTTGGTACTTAAAATTTTTGCCAATTTCAGCAGTTGGTATTGCTGGCACCGGAACTGCAGAAACTAGCAATCAAAATCATCAAGTCACTAGACGCACTATTTGTTACATGCAGATATTTCGATATTAAAAAAATAACTGTTCTATTTTATTTTCAGCTAAAGCTTGCTTAAACTCCTTTTTCGACTTCTATTTTTTAACCGATGTCTCAAGTCGAGTTAAAACAACTGATTTAAATTTTGTCAAGGATTTTATGAAAACGATAGCTGGTGGGTTAAACTTGGGACGAAGAAAAGCAAGGGTATCAATAACCAGGTAAATACTAAACATTATGCTAGGTTCTTTATAAGATTTGGAACTTGTTGTAAAAATTTAGTTTAATTACTTGTCTGCAACATGAAATTTGTCACTCTATCCTTTGTCAGGCTAAATAAGACAGACGGTATCGAAGGTTGATCATGATAATTTAACCTAGATCGGTCTTTAGCTTTACAGCAAATGTAGTTTGCGAAACAGATAGAAACATAAAAATAAAGTGCAATTTTACCCAAAGATGTCTCCTACAAATACAACCTAGATTCTCCTGGTGCTAATTTTTTCGATTTCGGTCGACATAAGTAATGACAGTTTATAATTGAAACATTAAAGAAATCAATAATCAAATCTACTTTTAGATGTATTTACTCCCAACCTGTTTGACAAGGTTAAGAGAGGTTCAAACCTACATTCGTACAAACCAGTCGAATAGTGATCATCTTCACTATTGGTCCCCAACGATCCCCCGTAAAGACCGTACGAGTCGCTCGCCGGCCTGTTCTAAAAATTGGTCTCACAAAACAAAAGATCTTAACTTTCGATTTGGAAAAAAATTAATAATGATAACATAGAGTTGAAAGTTATGGATCAAACTGGTAGCTTTTTACTTTAATCATTGCCAATGAAGTTGCTTACGGTTTCAAAAGGTTGGTGACCCCTGATCTATGCTATAGAACAGTGATTCTCAACCACTGTGCCGCGGCACTTTTGTGTGCCGCGAAATTATAAAAGTGTGCCGCCAAATTTTAGATATACTGTGCTGTATAATTTAAAATTATTATCATAAACTATTTTACGCAGTGTGTTATAGGTAAGTAAATAATTTTTAAACCTATCTTTTTCTATGTGTGCCGCCGAATTTTGAAATCGTTGTAAGTGTGCAGCCAAATTTTGAAATCTTTAGTGTGCCGCAACAAAAAAAAGGTTGAGAATCACTGCAATAAACGCGCAATTGTATCTGTGTTCTTTTCTATTTTACTCTTTCCAAACCTTTGGATGTACTATACGAAACTAGCATAAAATTTCTTTGAGATAATTAAACATAGGCAATCACTCAGCTTTATCTTTTATTTATGGAAAATATATTTCGAGTATATATCTATTTGTCATCATCAGTTCCTGTTAACAACATAAAAAAACGTTAAGTCAAAACTCTGCAGGTTCAATATTTCCACAACACGAACAGCATAATCTACAAGTAGCAGCAAATCGAGTAATTGTAATAATATTAATGAATAGAGAATGGGTGTAAATATATCTATGGATAAAGTACAAAATAAAAAATCTACCTTCGCCTATAAATATCAAGAGCAGTTAACATCACAACAGCAGCAGAATGTCAGACTAAAAAGTTAATATGACGTCATAAACCAATTAATAAAAGTAAAAGGGACTGAAAACTGATTGTAGTAAAAACTAGTGGATTAAGTAAACACAATGGAGTAGCTTGAAAATGAGTACCAAGTAGTAAAATTCATCGGATTGTCGGCGTAATCATTGGCTGAATGTTAATTGAAGGTTTGATTCTGTGCCTCCAAAAATCTTCATAAAAGTCTAATAGAAGTGCTGCTTCCGGTTGTTGTAAAAAAAATTACTCTATATTTAAACAAAAACATATTATTCTGATTCAAGTCATTTAACTGGTAGTTCAAATAATGCTTCAAAAGTGCGCTTTGGTCATTGTCAAATTTTGAGTTTTGTTTGTTCCAATTGGTCCTATGAGCTCTCCACCTGGTTGAGAATTTGGTTTTAGTTTGCCCAATATATTTGGCATTGTAAATAGTGCATTCAGCAGCATATATACCGTAGTTTCAACAGGTTAAGTTTTGTTTTAGTTTGATGGTTTCATTGCCCGTTCTGATGATGGTAGTGGGCATGACCATTGAATTTCGATGTTGGCCGTGATTACCGCAAAGGGCACAAAGGCCGAATGGTCCAGAGGAACCTCCTTTGTTAGGCTTGTCAATGTTTACCAACAAGGATCTAAAATTTAACAGAAGCGATAATAAACAAAGGGGTTTTGTATAAGTGACCATGCTGTGCGGTTGTAGTTCTTTCTCCTTTTTTGAGAGTTTGATAAGGTTTTTGAATGATGTTGTCCAAACAATTGGTACTGGATTTTGTGATTTATTGGTTGTAGGTGATATAAATCCATTTGTCCAAGTTTTAGTTGTAGCTATCATATCTTCGACCATTGGTTTGGGATACTGCACCTGTGCAGTATCTGCAGTATCCTAAAGCAATAATCGAAGATATGAGTCACTTCGGTCCCTTTTCACTGCTTTGAATTTGTGTCCCTATGCACTTAGGAAAATGAACACATGACAGTTTGTTCATTTATTTTCTGTTTGTAGGCAAGCACAATCTCATTTTATTAGCATGGAGATCGTTATCATGGTTTGGAATAGTTGATGAAATCCTATGTTTAAGGGGAAATCACAACAAAAATTAAGTCAGTAGACATACACCACTCTGTGAAGTCATAGTCACCGATTATACAGTCGTATCTCTGAAGTGGAAAATTTTTTTTTTAAATCGGTTATTAAGTCCATCTGGTGATCGTACGCAAGACATTTGGGGGAAGTATAGCACCTTTTCCTCTATGAAGGAATCAAGGCAAATAAGTGCTGCCAAGAAACTGGTGTCGTAAACAACCTTAAAAGAGGAGTTGAACGTTAAATAAACTTTTCCAAAAATAACTTATTTCTATAATCGTTAAAACAAAAATCTTTATCTTGCCAACCCCCAATTTTGATCTTGTGCCGCTATACTGATTGAAGGTAACGGAAAAAATTTTTGAAATAATAGTGAGTTTGTAAGACTAGTTTTAATTTAAAGAACTATGATCATAATTAGGGGCATAAGGGCAATGCCGTAATGTATACCAACTTTTCGCTACTGCTTTCAGACATGTCATGTGAGCGCAGACGGAACCTAGATTTCTAACCAGATATAACAGACTCCTGGCCCTGCCAGGCGACGCCGACAAAACCTGATAGTTGGTTTTTATTAATTGTCATTACTTATAAGTAATTAACCATATCTTTAGCACTAGCGTACCGCGAGTTCTAAAAGAAAGAAAAAGGGGGAGGCATAACAAAAATTTGGCTGATATTTTAAGTAAACGCACAATAAACTGATCTTTTGCTAGGTTTTTCATGCCAAAATTGGGGACAGGACGCGATGTTTTCACCTAAATGTGCTATTGATTTCCAAATGGGCTGATTCAGCTATTGCTAGTTGTAGCACAGCTACAGCAAATTCTACTCTTATTGAAGACCTACTAGGTATGAACGGAGAAAGCCTGGTAAGGACCCTCTAAACCGGGTCGAATTGTCGGTAGCGTGGTCAAGTAGGCGAAAACGCTTCTTTGAGGAGAAATTATTGCGTGGTTGATTAATAGTGAGTTCCGATTGAACTTGCTATGATTGCGTTGTTGTGAAAGAAACTTCACGCTCGATTGCGCTGCTTGTAGTAGAGTGCCGACAGTGCTGGCAACTCCAAAGCAAGTTTGAACACAGTTCTGTTATGTATAGCTGCAAACTTTTTCGTGACCGGAAAATTAAAACACATGAATTCAACTCAAATCTTGACACGAACACTAAAATTTTATAGATTAAAATTTCCGATTATTTTGCCATGTAACAGCAACAGCTTTCCCGTGATCAAAAGATAAAAATATATGATTTAACTAAACCCGATTGGTCAAAACAACAACCATCATTTTATTATTAAATTCTAAATCTTCTCGCTGCCATGACAGCTAATCGGTCAGGCTTGCAAAATAATGGAAAAGTAATACATGTCATAACAGTTTCTGCAAGAGCAGCATATATTTAGCAATTTTCACTGCTATTTCGTATTCAAATTGTAAATTGTACATTGATATGCACATGCGAATAACGTTTTGCGAAGACTATTTTTGCACTTTTATTTTATGCAACTGAGTAGCTTGGTAGGATGAGAGATATTGGAGCAATATACCCGATATCAATTTAATAGCAATTTAATTGATATCTAAAAAAATATTGCTGCAGATTTAATGTCAATTTGATAAATAGGCTTGATTCTTACCCTAAAATCTTGTGGAAGCTCTGTAGCAAAGATTATAATATTACCAAAAATTTAACAATCTTTAAATTTTTTCTGGCTTTTTTACTGTGAAATGTTGGAATTCGTAAATGATTTGAGTCGTAAGAAGATATTGCTTCATAGACGTGAGGTTGTCAGTTCGATACCACTACCTTTTTTGCGTTGTCGCGAAATTTCTTCCCTATCTGGTTACAGAGCTTGTGGTAAAAAATGCAAGGTTCCTGCAGCAAGCCCTATTCTACCGGGAACTCCAAAGATATCCTAAATACAAGGTTATTCTATGTAAAACTGAACAACTGTTGTAACGGAATAGCCAGCCGGTCAGTTTTGCGGTGACATTACCCCGTTTTGTTTTGTGCTCGTGCGACCGTCTCACCATACAAGTATAATTAAGATGGTTTAACGGTACGAAGAATACTTTGTTTTATAGCTTCGGGACCACCGTTACTAATCTTGGAACACTAAATGAGTTAATTAGTATAAGAGAGATCGAAAATGCAATCGATTCATTGGAGACAGAATCAGGAAGCGCCAGCATTCGTCCAATTGCAGCAATTAACTACACGATTGATAACCTCTTCACTGAAGAACACGGTAAGTTCTAATTTTTCGGAAGATCTAATTTGAAAATAAGTTTTGGCCCAATGGAAGGAAAATGTTTCAAAAACAATCATTAGATTAACAAAATTTTCATATATATTGGACGTTGTTTGAACCACCGATATTAAATCAATACAGCTGTGTTTGCTAAGGGGGATAATAATCTCCCTTTAAAAGCGATGTACTCAAGTTTTAATAAAGGGACGGCGCACATTCCGGATATTGATAAATTTTACTTCTCCACCTCGTTCAGCGCCCACCCTTCGTCAAAACTTGATTGAATGCCTGATTAAATTTTGGTTTTAGGCAAAGTCAGATCTTCTATGGCCACATCGTAGAATGCTCATTTTTAATTAGAAATTAGTAGGAGAGGAAATCTATAGAACACCATTTTCAACTAGCAACGTATCTTGTTTTCAGGGTACCGGTCAAGAAATGATACCGTTTGTGTGCTGATATTGGGCTCCAGATTTGTTGGAAATTCAACAGCTGCTGGTCTAAGACTCTCACAATACTGCAGAATAATAGCGGTTGGAATTAACTGTAAGTCAAAAATTGTTTTGCATTTACCCTTCCCTACACAAAGATCAGATCTTGTTTGTAGCCTATAACTAGGCCCACATCTCTTTGTTTTGAGGGCTTGGTATGAGCTTTGCTTTGCACTGAATTATATATCGGTTTTATCCAGCTTGTATAACTTAGCAACTTAAATTTTAGCTATCCCGATCAATAATAAATTATTGTAAGATGTAGTTCACTATTTTTGTCAAACAATTATTCTAATCAGGCAAAATTTTTCACAGAACTGCCTCATATTTCAAACAAGACAGGCTTTTGATTGCATGTGCAGCATGTATATGTGCACTAGGACCCCACCTGACGAAGTTACGGCCTTGATGTGCAGACAAGATGTCCTTCTTATTTCGTTTGATTAACAATAATTTTTTTATAAGTGCGCAAAAATACAATTAAATAATTGTCGTCCATCGGTAGTAGATATCGTATCTTACCTGATTTTAACAATTTGAGTCCCTCTAAAAACAAGGAGGAGTACGTTGCACTCAAAGTAGAACTGGTAATTGCTGCCAAAAATCTATCCATTATTAGAAATATATCATTTAGTGATCAGTAATTAATATTCTATTCGTTCGCACCAATACCGCAAACCGTGCGAGTGTAGGAGCCAATTTCTGCTCGACGTGTATCTAAATTGTAAAACACGTTTGAAGTCCACCTCATAACTTGCAGCTTGGGAATAGCTTTTTTAAATTACTGTTTTTGAGTAACTAAAAGAACAAATAGCCGGCAAAGAATCTGATTATTTCTCAAAGTTCAATTATTTTGTCGGAGTTTCTTCCTCGGTTGTATGGTATTGAATATCTTCACAAAATGCTGTTTGCAGATGAGATTAGAAAAATCCAATTGAAATCGATACGTTTTTACAAAATTTTATACTTTATAGAGTTAAATTCAAGGCTAAGTTTTTTTGTCTCTGTAGACTATTTCTATCTCCATTAAAACTTACGTTTATATTTAACCACCCTACAACAATTAGCACAGTGGCAATAGTAATGTCATAAAAACTGTGAAATTTTAAAGTAGTGGTATTGAGATTTTTCTGTAGCTTCAGTGTCTTTGTTTTGTCACAGAGAAATTTTAATAATCACCCTTGAAAAAACGTTTATCTTTTGACCCAACGAATTTCATCTGAACCACTTGTCTGCCAGCAAATTATCACTTTGACAATTGCGTCGAAAAATGATATATTTTAATTCTGACATTTGTTTGTTGCTTATATGACATAACTGTTACGTCGCAAATGTAATAGTTGGCATTAATTAACGATGTAATAATGAGCGAAAAGCACCAATTACCTTCCTGTATCCTACGTAAATTTGCAGAAGCATTGCACAATACGGAATTTAGTTGTAGTACAATTAGTTTAAAATTAGAAGAAAGCAAATGGCTTGATATATATATTTCTTTATAGTTTGACCTCTTTTGATCCGGTTCAGCAATTATTGCAAAGAGTTAACTCCTGTAACTACAACCCACAATTCGAGCGTACATTTTCCTATTATAATAAATATTTAAAATGATGGAAAGTTTATCATGTTTTAAAATTACATCAACCATGGCCATTGCATCAAAAGATATGGTTAAACACCATAGCTAAGAGATGCAAAAAACGAGAAACACGAATTTAATACTAAAAAGATAATTAATTGCTAAGCAATTTCATATTTTTATTGATGTGTTTTACTATTGTGGTCCATTTTAACAGCAGCGTCGACCTGTTTTGCAAAAGGTTGCCTAAGTTAGGTCTAACAAACGAAATGGAGACTGTGTAGCTTGCACAAACAAATGCAGCCACGTTTTTTTGAGCCAAATCCAAGTCCCAAGTCCAGACCTACTCTTGTAACCCGAACTCCGACTCCGGTATAACTCCTATAATATTTCATAAATTTTAATCTGATTCGTAGGTTAGCTCATTATGCAAAACACTGATAAAAACATGGTAAGGTAATCTTGAAGCTGTTATGCCGGTAGTAGTCGTGGGGGCAGTTGAAGTTAGGAATTGAATTGTATCACAACGCTAGGCAGGCGGAGGACGCTAGGCAGGAGGAGGACAGTTTCCATCTCCTCTTCCTTCTATTCTTAAAAATCAGAACCCTGGCACCAATCCAATTTCAGCAGTGTTACTCTACTCAACAGCAACAAGTAATTTACTCAGCTTGCTTTAGCTAAAACACATTTCCTTCTCTTACCTATGAACTCCGACCTATTTCTTGCGAACGAAATCTTCCATCTCACAAAGATCAAACTAGAGCAACATACTGCGATTCACGATTGACAATATCACATCATAGAATTCGGGAGTTTGAAACGGTTTCTATAAAAATAACAACAGACACGGTCTTTGGGGGATGTGAGCGTAATGCAACTTTACATCGGCTTCCATTACTCCAAAATAACTTGAACAAAACAATTAAGTAATTACCACGCTATTGGACACGAGCTTTCAAATATTGTTACAAGATCGATACTCAGCACTGCAGGACTGGGCAATTCAAAACTACAAATTAAATAAAACTCAGCTGTATCACAAGTGCAATATTTACATAAATAAATTACTGAACTGTAATGAACTCCATACAGATTTGACTAGTTAATGTCATATGAAAGTGATAACAATTACCGACTAACGTACTTTAACTTGAGATAGTGCTGTGCGCGGAAAACAATATGTTGATTGTTGAACAAAACAAGCAAGTAAAATTTATGTCAGGCTTCACACTGAAAAACAAACTGATATCAAAACTGATCTCTTTTAACAAATTCACATTTTGGTATTGAGTGCACTACATAGGCCAACCGCAAATCCGCAAGTTTTTGATTACAATTAATTTGGAAATTGAATTAAAATGTAGATCACTACGTCACGTGTCAGTGCGAAATTGCCCACAAGAGCAATAAAGGCTCAAATTTACATTGATCTGATTGGCAATCACATAAAACGACATAAACATTTTAGGCCCTTCAACTATCTGCCAGTCTTAAGATGCAGGTTCAAAAGACGCAAAGAACGGCCGAAAGAGTAAAGTAATAGAGTCGGGTCTTCTTTTGGCAACAGCGTTGCAAGATGCTGTTGTTTACAACTTCAAATCTAAATTGTAAGTTTTGCCAGCAATGCCGCTACATTTTTTTCTTCAAAAAAAGAATTCATGACTAAATCCGTAAAATTTTGCTTTTGAAAAGAAACCCCGACTCTAGTGCGATTCTGACCGATTTTACCCATTTTTGGTAGCTTGCATTTGGGCGGGGTATTTTTTTCCGTTTTTCAGCGGAAAGTACAATTTGCTGATACGACTAACTAGCATACGTGATATCATCATGTTCACAAAACGTCACTTGCAATTAAAAATTTCGAGTTCTCTATTAACATTGGTTCTACTGTACTGCGTTCTTGAGGAAAAAGTTTTACAGCGATTTCCACTTTTTGCTTACAAAGCTTGTGGTAGTAATACACTGTACCAACCAGGTCTATTGGTGACTCCGAAGCTGGTTGAAACACAAATTATTTTGTAAATAACTGTAAAGGTGCTTCGTACATAACGCTAAGGAACTCTAGCTAGAAAAGCAAAGAAACCTTTACAGGACTCATACAATGGGTATGTGGTATGAGGCATCATAGTTAGTCCACCGTTGGCGCCAAACAATAAGGTGTCAGCTTCAATCTCTAATGATTTTATCTTAGATATGTTTTTGCAGTTGCTGCCTACAGAAGGAATTACCTCAGCCGTATCACAGCAGCAAGCGGACAAACCATTTCCAGCCGTCGGTACCAAGATCTTTCAAACAGAGTGACCTCTACACAGCGCATAATGTGCCAAATCAGTAAGAACTATTCATTTTGTGACACGCAAAATCATGAAGCGTTCCGTATTTTTTAAAGAAGAAAAAGAAAAAAATTCATATGTCTTGGTACTGACAGCATTTAACGATCTCTTCTTCATAGTGGACAAGAACTTGACAGTGTTTAGCGATTGATTACGAATAGAAAAGATGAAAAGCGTTTTTCCAAACAATTCTAATGTTCTGCAAAATGTGAATCTCTGAAATATGTGGATTTGAAAACTATCTATCGGGATGGCGTTGTCCCTTTCCCTATATCACCTCCTAAATACTGCTTTGAAACTCTTAAACCAACTTTCACACTTCTATGCAATAAATAATCATTAGAAGCGATTTTGCAAAACTCTCAATCTGTTTTGCCATATCAGGTTTCAGCACTTATATTTCCGGTTATTTTGTTTGTTCATGCATAAGACCAGCCTTACAAAACATGACAGCGTCAAGATTGCATTCTCAGTGCTACTGTTGAATGTAGTCATAGAAGCAGTGGTTATGATGACATCTTTTTCAGCTCTAAGTGCTCCTAGAACGCAACTGGTTCGAACCACTAGAAGCTCTGCTACTGTTCGTTGGGAAAAGCTTGATTTTGCTGTCAGATACTCTGCTTCAGTAAGTCTCATACTCAACAACCCACTGTTTGTGACTTATAAGTAAAGTAAACATTAGGCACAATAAAGGGTACGGCCAGGGAGGCTAAAATCGCGTCTGTTGTGCATGACCTTATTACCCATGACAGTTTGCATCAAAAGAAACCATTGGTTGATTCTGGTTTACCCCAACGCTCCTTACAAAAATCTTGGTTGCGACCCTGCAGGTAGTTGTGATTGTTTATGAAATTTAACAAAACAAATGACTTTTCAAAGGCTGTTTTTGCAAAGGATTATGATGACATCCTTATTACTGTCAAGTAAGAAAAGTTTGTGTTTGACACGAAATCGCTAAAGAGAACTACGTCACAAGAAGCTCTACAAATAAATCTTTTCTGCTAGGAGCATTGTCAAGCAAAATTTTCGGCATAGGGGTTAAAGTTTCATAGGGCTAGATCCAGATATATTTTTGGTGCTAAGGATTTTGAGATTTTAAAAACAAGAAAAATTTCTCCAATATTTGAGGCTTTGATAAATATTCGGGAAGATGGAGGGGCGATTGCCCCCTTGCCTGCCTTCTACCTTGTGTGTTGCATGTAAACTGTTTTTGTCATTTAGATTCGGGAACCGGGACGCAGTACGCTTCAAAGCTTCAGAAATATCAAACCGAGTCAGCGTCAAGTGACATTCACTAGGTTAAGGGGGGCGACATCGTACACTGTTTCAGTCTCCGCTTTTAATGACGAAGGAAGAGAAAGCCCAAAAGCTTCAATCATTGTCACTACGGGTGAGTTACCTTGTGGTATAGATTTAAAGATTTGTAGAGTTTAAAGCTTGTGCAAAGTGCTCTACAGCACTGTAATGCAATCTTCGGACTGCTACTGTTTTTACCATCACGGTGTCATGACTGGCCATCACAACTGCAACTGCGCCTTCTCTAACGGTACCAACTACAACTGAATTTTTTTGGCACTATCTTCACGAAAAAAATTATCTTCATACTTGTAAAATTTTGGTAAAGATGTACACTAAAATGTAAAGTACTCCACGAGACGTTCTGGAAAAATTTTTGTCTGCTGATTCTAGCAAGGGGCTGTTCACAAATCATTTGATCCTTTTTTGCGTAATTTTTTTATTCGCCTGCTGCCGTGCGACGCATTATGACGTTTTTGTAATCCCCCTCCACTTCTGTGACGTGTCATACAAAAAGGTACTCAAGCAAACTTTAATTATTTAGATTTAACGCAAAAATCTAAAATTTAACGATTGAAAACTTTAATTTATGCATATAATTATAAGTTTGTCATATAGCTATATCTCTTATCGCCCCCAACAGAGGAGTCATATAAGATTCAAACTGCCCCCACCTTAGTGGCTTATTACTTGCAACTCGATGTTTCCCTCTATTTTTAATTCCCCAAAAACCATTTTTTATGCAACCAGCTTTTACTTGTTCACGTATGACGTAGGTAACGTTCTTGTGCTATGCACTAGGCAATCCTTATACCCGTTAAATTCATCGCTCAGCGTAACAAAATAAATTTCGCATAGGTATCACAAGCTGAGATTAGAAGAATGATACTTTGGCTTCTAATTCAAACTGGTTGAAGCCTAATTACAAGTAATTGCTGCGACAACCTTCACAAAAATCGACGGGCCAAACTAAAATAAGCAGTACTGCTAGCAAAGTAATTACTATCGGTAGCATTGCTGAGATGATTCATTTTCTATTACAAACGCAGCAAACAGTTGGGACTAACTACAAGTAAAATTCGCACAGCACAGCACAAAGCGTTTTTTCCGAGAGCACTGCAAGGCTAAAGGCATGTTTTTCTTGCAATGAAACTATTTTCATCATCTTCCCCTTTTGCCAGCGCAATTTGCTTTAAACTATCATACAAGCAGTAATTTAATTCGTCTTTCAATGCGCCTAGCCTTGTTAAATAGCACTAATGACAATTAATCAGTTACACATATTGCTGCATCAAAACATTGATGGATGGATCTATCTTTAAATTCTAAAACTTTCAACTTATTAAAAACAAGGCTGGGATTAGGATTTAAATTTACGTTTATGCCAAACTGTCATTTTGGCTTACGACTTAACCTACACGTGCTGGGAGTTATAAAATGAAGAAGTTGATTCCATTATTAATTTTTCTGATAGACTATGAATGACCCAAAAATTTTTTCCAGGATTACCGATTCCTGAACCACGCCTTGCAGAAAATTCCGTGACCACTACCTCCGCTCTCATAACATGGAGGCCGATATCAGGTTCCAATGTTGCCGGTTATTTCATCAAAGTCAGAGGTTCATCAAGCAAAGGAAATGTGAGTTAGATTTTTGATCTTAATGTTCAGCTATAGACCGATCGCTTGATTCTATTTTAGGACACACGAAATACTCCTATTGAATCACCTAGGATCAATCTGAGACGACTCCTTCCTGGTACCTTGTACAAAGTTACGGTTGCTACCATCAGTGGGCCAGTAATTGGCGACGAGAGTACACCTGTGCAATTTCATACTAGTAAGTGATTTGTAGAAGCAAGAATGCATGTACAGGAATTTTGAAAAGGTGCTCACGCAGCAGTGAGCAGGATTGCATTAAGCTACCCGTGAAAAAACGCAAAATTACTTGTGTATTTTAATCTTGCAGTTACGGAATAATATTATGGCAATAGTTTAACTACTAGTTTTCAAATCCTCTTCATAGTTGTTAATGCTGCTGACACACAGCGTTTTTACCACTAGTACTGCCACCAAACATGGGAGATGGTATTTCCTCGGGTACAACCCACGACTGTCAAACCACCACTGTTAATGATAAACTTTAGTAATAATTCTCTTAACGAACCTGCTTTTTGTTGGTCGCGAGGTTCGCACTTTATTACGGTGATACATGTTCTGTTTCTCTTCAACTTTCTTGCGGTGGAAGAACAATGTAGAAGGGAACACTCACGTTTAAGCTCCAACCTTAATCAAGGTCGGATGAATAGGGCTCACATTTCAGTGTGGCACTTCCACTGCCAACAAGGCGGACTGCCATAGGTAGGCGTTGAAAGTCCAAAGGTTATCTTTTTTGTCGTGCTGAGCCAACAGCTTTATTTTCCTGACTTCGTGAAGCTAACTTGTTTTTTTTCTAACCATTATTCATTCTCAATCCAAGCTAAGTGAAACTTTGTAATACTTTTTTCAGTTTCTTCGCCACCGAAACTAAAAGTTGTGCGTGTCCGTCACATTGCTATTTATTTGGAATGGGAAGCTGAATCAGGTTGGTGTGATGTTTATGTTTGGAACTGATGACACGAATAATATCACAGCTTTCTTTTTTTCAAAATATTGGCGATTTACCAACTAGATGAATAGTGCTCTATCAAAAACATCAAGTTACAAAAAATTTGTTGGTGGTACGGAATATTGCATTGGAAAAGCTTTTGCACCACAATCGTTTTGTGATGCACTAATCAATGGTGGTTTGGCAACAAATGGAAATTAATATCGAAAGTGAATATGCTTTTAGGTCGTGAAACTTTCTACGATAGCCATTGACAACTCTTGACGTAGAAAATCACGTGGTTGATAAAGCGAATCAATGAAAAGCTATCCAGCTTGATGATCGCGTCACAAAAGCTTTTCAACAAAACAGTATTTCTCAAAACCATATCATAAATAAGCAATTCATACCGGTAGTTGTGACAAGGAAGCTCGGTGACACATGAGCCTGAGCTAATTAACTAGTGTACTGCAAAACCTAAGAAAAAAACTTTTATATGAATAAAACTTCATGCACGCCTGATCAGCCTTCGGGCAAAACAGCTTTTGCGTAAAAAATTGAAAATGTGCAATTTTTCTTGATATTAGTGAAGAAATGAACAGTTACTGGCAACTGCAAATTGACCAAAATTATCTGTAAAACATAGTTATTTTTTAATGAATAACTATTATTATGCTGTTTTGGATATTTCTATCAACCAAGATTTTGTAGCGTCTGGGTTTTTCAATTATAGGCTTAATCTGCTTTCTATATGATTAAATTAATTTTTTTATAATGTTTAAGTGGCAAAAGATTGAGTTTCAATTATGCCTCAAAATAAACTTTGATTGGCGTTTTTTAAGAAGTTGCAATTTGACTCGGCCATTACTTAGACAAGTTTTAAAAGCTCACACGACATACAGCTTTACACTCAGCAATAACGATGATGTGCTTGAGAGAGAAATGGTAATATACTTTATCCTCCGGTCACATGAGCAGCCTTTGTGGGTTATACTACACCACCTTTGCGTTCACACCTTCTACCTGAAGCGCTGCGACCAAGCACGGGGTATTGAAGTATAGCGCCTTTCTAAGGGCACAGCGATCCAACATCGTAGAACGCACGATCATGATGCACAACGCCTCAACCTACTCTACCTACTACGTTGTCGACGGTTCTAGGAAAATTTGCCGTAAACAAGTTTGCCGTAGGAAAACTCGCCTCAGGAAATTTCGCAGCAGTCAACTTTTGCACCCCCAGTACCTACTTCTCACCCTGTACACTCCCTTCTACTGTACACTGCCCCGTACATTTACATGCCGGGCCTGCCCCTTCGTTGTACACTGCCTTTCGCCTATTAGGCGAAATTTCCTGAGGCGAGTTTTCCTGCGGCAAATTTGTTTACGGCGAATTTTACGGACACGGTTGTCGACAATGTGGAGAATAAACTAAAAACCGCGCAAAATTTACTTATAATTTTTCTGAAGCGACAAATCACTGTGGTCGTAAAAACCACCAAAAACTATTTATTTTACTCGTGCTTGTTTGATTTGCGGTAACTTAATGTCAACTTAAAAAGTTCTTCTGGAGCTTTTTTAAGCATAGGGCAGCGGCAATTTCCGTTTTATAGTCTTTGACCTCGTTGCTTCTTAAGCAAGGAATAGCACAGTAGGGAGCTGACCTTCTGGAGACACTGCGTGCGTACCAGGAGGAGTAGAAAATGATGGGCTCAAATCTGTTTATTAAATTTTAAAAATTAATGTGTTGGGTTATCATCAGTAAAAACTACCTTAGTTTTGATTTCTTTAATTAATTGGGGCGTGATTGAGAGGGTGACTTTAATGTCAGTGAGTTGCAGATTTAATTCCAATCCAGGTCATGCATTCTTATAAAAAAACAAATATCATCATCTTCTCATCTGTCCTTGCTTAGAGAATCATTGAAAAATGCAGCTGTCTGTGCGGCACTGTCAGAGGCTTGCCGCTTTTGCTCCAATCTTTACTAAAGTAGCCAACCGTATGGCTCAAGTATCAAGTGCAGGTACAAACGTCGAATGCCTTTAGCATCACTTAGTTGCAAAGCTAACTTACAGAATGTTTAGTTTTTGTCAATATTTGTGAAAACAGTATTTGTGCTGCTTGTAAGCTGACAGTTTTTTGTTGCCTATTTTAACAATATTTCTCCGCTATTTCGTGCGCTCACTGCAAATCGTTGACAAAAAAATACAAAATATTTTTTTCAGGGGCAAAAAGCTATGACGTCTTCATGAAAGATCTCGAAACGAATAGGGAACGAAAATTTATGGGGCTGACAACGAGAACATTGACTGTTGAAAATCTAACGCCCTCGAGGACATACGAATTCAAAGCTACAACCAAAGGGTTTGGTGATATTGTCAGCGGAGTCAGCGTGCCATTGAGAGTGGTTACTGGTAAGCTTTGATTTTGATCTTGACATTGAGCAGTTGAGTTAGCAGGTATGGATGAGGAACAGTGAGATCCACAGAGACTCCGAAGTTTGCTGCCCAAGCGGTTTTTTCTAAAAAATTGGATTTAGAAGACGCAAATTAGAGGCTAAAATCATAGATGCTTTATAAAAAAAAACAAGCAACATCACAACCTCAGTAACTGCGAGTTTACTTTGTCTTTTGATATAACAAACTTGGGCCTACTTCCCACTTTTCAAATATCTTTAGAACTGTTTTTATTTTTGCTGATATTTCAAACTCAACGACGTTTAAAAAATCAGTTTCTCTTTTTTGGATTTCTTAATAGATCTCTATCTAAAAGCTGCATATGCATACATACAGCTGCTTATCATACAGTTTATCACTCATTTCTTGTTTGTAGCTCCCAGCAACCCTGATGACGTCAACACTACAGAAGTAACCGCTCATATAATTTCATTCACATGGTCCCCTCAACCAGGTAAAAATTCTTTTTCTTATTTTGACCACCAGCTTATGTAAGTTTACGATTTTTGTAAAAGCAAGTTTTTTTACAACTTAAAAAGCACTTAGATTAGTCGCTCCTCTCAAGCTCACACTTCGTCTTCTGACCGGTTTGCACCGACGCTAACAACAAGTCAGCGAATTTCCGGTTCAAAAACCAAAAGATCGCCATGAAGTTTCCGAAACTCTATCTTGTATTCAATTAGTTGAAAAAGTTCCCATTGTCATTTTCACCTTTTAAATTAGGCTTTGGAAATTTAGAAACTGCTGCATAAACACAGTCAGGAGAGTTGGAGAAATAGGGGATTTAGAACGTAATTTCTCCCGGCCCTTTTTCTGCCACCGCCAAAATCCTCATACTTCAGATTTTATCACTCAGAATTATGAAAAAAACACTACAGCTTGAGCATTTTGTTTTTCGTGAAATATCCTTTAGTGATATCTTGCATATTTTTGGTATCACCTTCTTTCTTCCCCCCTGAATGAAACTTCTGCAACGCCCCCAAATACAGCCTTTCGTTTAAAGAGAGAAAAATCTTATGCTGACTCTGAAAGTAACGCGCTGTCTGTTCACGGCTTTATGCTCGATTGCGATCCTTGAGGTAGAAAAGCATTAAGTAGGAGTACTGGCAACTCTGAAGCTAGTCTGATTTCAACTTGTTTTGTTCATGACTGCAAGGACTAAGGTGATAGGGGTAAAAATATAAAACAAAGATTTAGTTTTGTACAGGCTTTCCTTTCACTATTTTATTTTTCAGCTGCCTTGGCCTACAAGGTCTTCGTAACAACGAAAGATGATTCGAGATATAATATCCAAACAACGACGAGACAGACAATTTTCCGGGCGACTAGAATGCGACCTGGATTCATCTATCGAATTCTCGTGTTATCTGTAGGTCGCAATGATGTCACAGACGCAAACGTCATTTTCCCCCTGATGGCACAAACCAGTAAGTGGTGGTTGTGTTTGTGAGCGGGATTACTTTGAAATCCTTTAGTTATGATGCTCACAGAAAGGTAATTGTACAACAGCTTTCTGTCTGTGAGTAACATACCAGCAGTATTTGCAATTCTCAAAGTAGGTTTGATAACAGGTTGCTTACATATTTCTTTATAGCTTTTCCCATGATTGGAGAATATCTAAGAAATCGTTTGCCGATTCCTTATTATCCGAGTTTAAAAGCACTGATCCGCCTTCGTTTGTTTAGTTCCACTTCCGCCAGCACAGATAGACACTGGCAGAGTGACGGATAGCTCCGTTGAAGTTACTTGGGGCCGGACAATAAACGCAGGACAATATGAGATTTTTACCAAAATGGATGGCGAAGACCAGGAAGTCATTAGTACCGCCGACGGATCCAGAACTTCCGCTATTGTGGAAAATCTTGAACCTGGAAAGCAATACGAGTTCAGGGTCAGGGCGATAGGATCAGTCGGGGCAGCCCCTCCTAGAAGTGGTTTCAGTGAGAAAGTACGAGACTCAACTTGTAAGTAAACTACTATTTAAGGTTGCATAAATTATTTAAGAGAAGACGGGGATATATATTTTATTCCTCAATCTCGATCTGTGTAAAAACCCTTATACTAGACATCTGAGCTCCATTATCTCGATAAAATTTCTAAGTATGGCCATGTTTTGTTGATGTTTTGCTCTATTTTATAGAGGAAAGGCCAAGAGTGGAAAAGATGTATTTTTTATAATAATATTGTTTATGGCTATTCTTCCTTAGAAGGATGCACAATGAAGTAGAAAATTTGGCTGTACAGCTGTACACAGCAAACCGATTGAACAAATTTCATCGTGCTAATTAAGTTTGGAAAAGCATCATTAGACCACTTTGAACCAGTCATAACTGCAGTGAACAATCTTTTGACTAATACTTTTGAAGCCATCCCGGCGTCATCAAAAAATGTCTACTAGCCCCCATTCCTCGATTTATGAGTACTTTCCAAAATAGAATTCTTCAACCGCGATTTTGTCGAAAATATTCTTCACGAACAAAAAGCTGAAAGTGATTTTAAAAAGGTGATCTGGGAAGCCGCCTTCGTTCCCTTAGTAGCGCCCCTGACGGTGTATGGGCGCTACTAAGGGGACCAATAACAGCATGCTAGTGTGCTGACTAGTACACTGTTATTGGTGAATGACTAAAAACTGCTTCCAACATCAGGCCGCATGCACAACTTCACTGTTCTTGATTGTTGAAGAACAGGAGATGAAGTTGTTGAGTATAGCACGATAATACAACTTCTCGTTTAGACGCTGCTGTGACTACGGAACCTGTTCTTACTCAAGTAAACTCCACTATAATGTCAGTCAATATTGAACCAGCAGAAGGTAATGTAAAGTTTACAATAACGTGAATCAATCAGATGTATTTCCATGATAGACGTAACCGAAAATACAAATTTTAACTCAATGTTCAGAATATTTTTTAAAATATTAATGGCATCCAAACAGAATGCGATTAATGGGCTACCGGTTAGTCGATAACTCATAAACGATTGTCGTTAATAAACATTTTTGAACACTAATATTTACTATCTCGAATGTCAATTTTCAAACATTTAAACTTGGAAAAATAAATCGCATATAATAATAGAAGTTTGGATAAGAATCTTTGAATCAGAAAAAAATCAGTTTGTAGTTAAATAAAAAAAGATCAATATCGAAAGCTAAATTTTGCAATAAAATCTAGATTTAGACAAATCTACATTTAGGCAAGAACCACTCACAATAAAACCTACTTAAGATTTTCTCTTCCTTCATGCATACAGCTAATCATACTATTAGAAAGAAGCTATTCATTATTACAGAGTTTGAAAACAATTAATAGTTTTTTGAGTTAATTGCTTTAAATCTTTCTAGGAGCTGAATCCTACATAGTGTTCATCGATCTCCAGCAACGAAGTCGCTCCAGATTTTCTCGCTCTACCAGGAGAGAGCTGGATATTCGTGACATTTCTTCTCCTATTACAATCACGCGATTAATTCCTGGAAAATGGTATAACATCAGTGTGGCTTCGGTGAACAAATTTGATAAAGAGAATCCAATTAAAAGCAAACCATTGCACGAACAAACTGGTAAGACTTTTTAGTAGTTTAGTAGTCGAAGTCCAAATAGAGCTAATTCTAAGCTTGCTAAGCACGGCAAACCAAAATTCTATATTGACAGTATAATTGGTAATGCAACCTGATCGCGATTACTCACCTCTTGAACAATTGTTCATTCAATGGCGCGATGAAATTTCGTACATAGCAATAGATTACTGTAGTTCATAATTTATATAAAGCGCATGTCTTCTCTTCTAGAGCAGTGTAGAGATTTTTTCTAGTACTTTGAATCACATATAGATATAATTTTACAGCAAAAACGGCTTTGTGCTTTTCCAGAAGGATAGAAAATTCAATGCTCTTCTGTAGAAAGATTTTTAATTAGATCTGAAATTTTGAGGTACGTCAAGATAGTTTGCCAAAAAGTACTCTAGGTTTTCAAAAAACTAAACAACCCAGTCCACATTTGTAAATTTGTCAAGCTTATATTTTTCTTGTCGCTGACGTTGTATAATAGGACAACCAAAGCGTATTGATCTGCGCTACGTAAACCTTTGTGGTAAAAAGAAACGCTTTACTTAACATCGATAACTGACAAGTTTCTATTTTATTTTCCAGTCCCAAACTCTCCAAAATCCGGAGTTACATTTCCAACCGTTACTACGTCTTCTATCGCAATAGAATGGCCTAAAATGGAAGGTAACAACATTACCTTTATGGAATTCCCACCGCCATTTTTTTGGCTTAAAATTAGCTTAAAGTAGTTGTGAGGTAACACGAGTCATATCATGAAGACGCTAATGACGTGTGAGACGTCTCAATCGTTTCAAGCAAAAGCTACGTCATGAAGTTGGCAATGAAAGCGTAATTTTTGTTGATAAAGAACAATTAGTAATCTGTGTTTAAGCAACATTTAGTAATTGATGCTGCATAATGGTGGTCACGTATGCGACTTTCTTGTCAAGGTTAATCTCTTTTCAACAGTGATTAATCTCTGTCAATAACCAGCATGTACCTTTACGCCTTCTCCATACAAAATTGTTGGTAAAGAGACTATGATCATCCTTATAAGACTCAGCTTCAGGCGCTAAGCCAGAAAAAATTGGGTATGTTCAAAATTTGGTTCTTCGTTCACGCGATGACACCAACCTGCATTATCACAGTAAGTTCAAAAGTTACCACAGTGATACCATTTTTCTTTTCTCCACCTAGAATGCATTTATAGTTGCAACAATTTGTGATCCCGAATTAGTAATTTTGGATTTAAATTTACAGCACTTACTATACTTAAACTTACCGATTTAGTAAATCAGTGCGCATCTTTAAAGATTCACCTCGGTAGTAGTCCTAGTGGTAGTGGTAGTAGTAGTAGTGACAGTTGTAGTAATAATGGCAGTAATGGAAGTAGTAGTAATAATAGTGATAGTGGTAGTGGAAGTGGTGGTCGTAGTATTATTAGTTGTAGTGGCAGTAGTAGTAGTAGTAGTGGTCGTAGTGGTAGTGGTAATGGTAGTGGTAGTAGTAGTAGTGATAGTGGTAGTGGTAGTGATGGTAGTGGTAGTAATGGTAGTGACAGTAGTAGTGGTAGTGGTGGTAGTAGTGGTAATGGCATTCGTAGTGGCAGCAGTGGTAGTAGTAATAGTAGTGGTAGTGGTAATAGTGGTAATAGTGGTAGTGGTAGTAGTGGTGGTAGTGGTAGTAGTGGTAGTGGTAGTGGTAGTGGTAGTAGTAGTAGTAGTAGCAGTAGTAGTAATAGTAGTAGTAGTAGTAGTGGTAGTAGTAGTAGTAGTAGTAGTAGTAGTAGTAGTAGTAGTAGTAGTAGTAGTAGTAGTAGTAGTAGTAGTAGTAGTAGTAGTAGTGGCAGTAGTAGTAGTGGTAATGGTAGTGGTAGTAGCAATTGATATTTTTTATCAGTAATAATATTGAGTTTTTGTAGCAATCACTAACACGAGTATAAATTAGCATTGATACTGCAATTAGTTGCGACTGTAGTAGCCGTGGTATGGTGGCTTTGACAATCATTTTTAAGCTGAACAATACTTTTCAGGTGCATATTCTTACGTTTTATACGCAACAAGTGAGGACTTTGATGATCAGTTTACGGAGGAATACAACAGAGAATTCGTAACAAGTAACAGCACTTATCTTGTGGATGGCTTGAAACCGGGAACAGTTTACCAGTTTAATGTTCAAAGTGTTGGATTTCGGGAGAGAAAAAGCGCCATTGGAGTTTCTTCTTTCACACAGACAAGTGAGCATTGGTTTACACTGGCGGCTTTACCGAAGAGTCTAAGCCGAATAAGCGTATTTCAAGCAAAATACAGCAAGAATACTTTACAACACGCTTGCAGTGTTGGCTATGCAATTGAAAGCAGAATTTCCAATGAACACTGAATACGGTGCAACTTACTACAAGAGAAATAAACAGGTTGTTCCCATGTTGAGCAACTTAGGTTTTCCAAAACCGATTTGTGCTCAGAACAGCTTGATGATAGGACACCCAACCTTTTCATAGGCATGGGGTCACAATGAGGGCTGCGAAGCGCTAAGAGTGGGGAAGCACACAGGGCATGCATGAGACGCTCTGAAAGTACAGCGACCACTTGAGCTCAACGTCTGGGTTCAGGATGCTGTAACCACGTTAAGTGAACCGTTGGTTGGTATTGCTGTAAAACCTTGGTTTTAGAGGCAAAGCGAAATTTTTTACACTACCTGGTACCACCACGCATTGTTTGTGACTTTTTATATTCGTTTTGTCACAAACAAGATCCGCTAATTTTCTTCTGGTTTCAATTTGTATGGAAGGCCGGAAGAATTTTGCTTCCGGCCTGAAGCAAACTGTAACAGTTGTTAATGAAATCATATGGCTATTACTCTCAATAGTTACTGTTTTTTTTAAACAATTTTGTTTGTTCGATTTACAAGAATAAAACTGGCTATAGTTTGCTTTAGCCTGATGCTAGTTTTATGGATGTTTTGGAGTTATGAGTTACTTATCATATGTTTTTTCACAGCTGTTGGTGTTAATCAACTTCTACACAATGCAATTCGTTATATATTCTAATCCCCTTTGTAAAATGCAACTACGCAAGAGCTATAGTTCACAACACTCGTAATAGCACTTTTAAAGCTCGATGAATTGCAGGAAAACCGGGCCTGATTTTAACTTCCGAACTGCTAGGGGACAAATAGAAAAACAAAGCATTGATTGCGAGCCATGCCGGTTTTCATCCCGACATTTTATGGTATCCTTATTAAAGCTTTAAAGCTGGTCTAAACTGAGGTCAAGGGTGGCATAACTCTTTGTTTATTTTGAGTCAGTTTCAAGCTGTGCGCTTCAGTATAAAGTAGACCAGCCTTTGCTCCGCATCAGCTCAAACTTCGCTTGGTTTTTGTGGTAGTATCTTTGAGGAAAACCTTTTACGACAATTTTCTTTGCATTGTTGCAGCGCTTGTGATAGAAATGCGCCGTGTTGGTAGAACCGATAACTCCAAAGCAGATCTGGACGTCATCTGTTCAATTGTTTGACCATAAAGGTTTGATCGTGGTCAAAGAATGAAACCAACTCCAACATAGTTTTGAAAAGCCGTTTTACCTACAGGTTTTTGAGACCCCTCATCCCTGATACCACCAGTGATAAAAAGGTCAAAAAAATTTCAGGCAAAACAGCAACAAAACCTTTTACACTTTTCCACTACCAATTAAATATCGTTCACTTTACTTTTTTTTAAAGCGATCCGTAACAGGCTCATTTATTTTGGAACTCCAAATTCTCAACCTTTGTCATTAAAAACAGAACCTTTCATAACTGCTATTTGTTGCAGTTCCTGCTCCTCCCCAGAATCCCCGTCAAGTTCGTGTGACAAAGTCAACTATACGGTTGGAATGGGACACGGCCAAAGGTGAGCAAATAGTCACCAGGTCACGTGATTAGAATAAAAATATTGTAAAATCCTCTCAGGTGCGTCCGGTTACCGGGTACGGGCCATCTCAAATACAACTGACCAGACGAAAGAAATTAGCTATATTAGGGTGCCACCAGCTTTGTTCCGCGACTTAATACCTGGAATCTGGTACGGGATTTCTGTTTACTCAAGAAGTGGATTACGGAGAGAAAATCCCATTGGAAGTGACGCCATTTTTGTGCAAACAGGTAGCTGTTGTGTTGACATTAAATCAATTGCGCTTGAAGATGCAGCTGAAGGACGCTGTATGTATAAAAAAAGATTTAGTATTAGAATGATGAAGCTAGGAGACTGATAGATAAATGCTAGTTTTGAGAGCATGCAACCTCACAACGCAGTCGGTGAAGTATACATGGAACCCTTGCGCCTAGTTAACGATAAGCTTCGCTGCATCAGTGGTTGTTTGTTTGTGCCCCAAGAATTGTAGCATAGTGTGTGTATCTAATTAAAAATAGAAACTTTTGATTTCAAATTCTTGTAACTAATAGAGTATGGTCGTGATTAATTTGTTTAAGGTTTTTTTTATCTATTTAGTGCAGTCATCGCAATCTTCGTTTGGTAATGGTGCAAAATCTAACATGTTTGACCAAAACAAATTACTTGGGCAAGCTTTAACAGCCTTGTGCTTCTTCACGACCCAAAGGATGTGGCCATCTTTCATTCTGGCCGCTGGAACACTGGCACTAACCCTGATCTGACATTTGTCAGTGTTGGTCCAGACAAACGTGTACCTGACAAACGCATTTTAGAGAAGTTCCCTAGATCACAACATCGACCCTCGCTTATTGTTTCACCAAGACTTGCTCTGCCTGTTCCGAGAAAACCTGTTAAGCGATAGAACTTCCGCAAGGCCAACTAGAGCCAGTACAATGCATTGACCAACCAACTTGTCAAGAGTTTGTTGCCACCAGATTCACCAGATGTGGATCTGGCCTACCATGACTTCTGCAATGTCATGAAAAAAGCAGCCAAAAATTTTACTTCACATGGTCATCGAAATAACCACATACCGTGTTGGGATGCTGAGTGGGAAAACCTCAACAGGACATTTCTGCAGTCGCCTGAAGGTAGCGACTTTAACGGGGCTGCCACTGCCCTGCTCCTCAGGCTCGACAAGAAACGCAGACATTGATGGTCCGAGGCAGTTCAGACTATTGACTTTTCGCACTCTAGCCGAAAAGCATGGAGTATATTGAACAAACTAACTGGTAGATCACAGCGCTCCCCTCGTCACTGTGCCGTATCAGCTAATGCTATTGCATCCCAGCTGACTAGAAACAATAGATACGAAGGTGTTGACCACAAGTCATCTCGACTCATCTTGCAAGAAATGTCAGATCTTTGAAGGGCCACTCCAACAAGTCCAATGAATATCTCTGAAAGTTTTACCTCTCAGGAGTTCGCTGCTGCCCTCAAACACCTGAAATCAGGAAAAGCTCCAGGCCCAGATTCTATTTTCCCTGAGCTAATAACCCATGCTGGAGCTGCACTGAAGTCCTGGTTGTCTGACTTCCTTTCTTCCTGCCTGCGCCACTTCAAAATTCCAAAAGTCTGAAGAAGATCACTGGTAGTGGCAATCCCCTAACCCAAGAAGCCTATCGTCTTATCTCTTTGCTTTGCGTCCCCTACAAGATTCTCGAGAGGCTCACACACGCTCGTGTTGAGCGGATTGTTGACCCACTTCTCCCTAGGAAGCAGGCTGGGTTCCGACGAAAAGGTCAACGGTGGATCAGACTGTTTTGCTTACTAAGAATATCGAGGATTCGTTTGAGGCCAAGAAGAAGGCTGGTGCCGTGTTTGTCGATCTGACAGCTGCTCACGACACTCTCTGGCACCGTGGTCTCACCTGCAAGTTGCTTAGGCTTCTACCAGATAAGCACAAGATCCAGATGATTATGGAACTTGTTCGGAATAGAAGCTTCACGCTCACTATTGGTGACAGCAAGCAAAGCAGTTTAGGACGTTTGGGAAACGGCCTCCCACACTGATCGGCCTTGGCCCCCTCCTTTTCAACATCTACACATACGATTTGCCTCCCATGACTTCCCAAAAGTATGCCTATGCTGACGACTTAACATTGCTGTATGCTTCTCGAGATTGGAAGGCTGTGGAAGACACCCTAAACCAGGACATCACTACATTTTCAGCTTATCTCCAAACTTGGAGGCTGAAACTCAGCAATACGAAAACGGTGACGACAGCCATTCACCTTAACAACAGAGAGGCCAAACGTGAGCTTGATGTTTACAACAAAGGCAGCCTATTTTCATCCTGTCCAGTCCCAACGTATCTTGGGGTAAACCTGGACTGGTCGCTCACTTTCCGTCACCACCTCGAGACTTTGCGCAAAAAACTCTCCACCCGAATCGCGCTGTTGAGGCGACTTGAGGGATTCGGATGGGATGCAGGTGCCAAGACGTTGCGCATGCCTGCTCTTTCCTTGGTCTATTTCACAGCTGAATACTGCGCACCATTTTGATGTTGTAGTACGCATACTCGCCTTATTGACAGCATTCTTAATGATGCTTTGCGCATTGTCACTGGATGCTTGCGTCCCACACCAATGGAGGAGTTGCCTGTCCTCGCAAGCATCCAGCCAGCTGAGCTCCGCCGATTAGGAGCAACATTCTCCTTGGCGAATCGTGCTATCCATGACCCCGACTATGTAATGCACGGGCAGTTGGTTGGGCAGCAGGATACGCATCAGTAGAGACTTAGATCAAGACGCTTATTTGTACCTGCTGCGTGGAGACTATTAGATAGTTTATCTGAACTGGATATCCGTGTGAAGCAGGGACGAAGCACAAATGAAACGCGGACTACTTGGAGAGTACTTCAAGGGTCCATGCTTTCATTCCCAGGGTCAGTTCAAGGCCACTTGGAATGAGTCTGCCCAGAACATCTTGGGTAAGGCTCAATCGCCTGCGAACTGGTGTAGAACGTTTTCACTCGTCCATGTACAAATGGGGTCTCGCTCCATCACCGAATTGCGAATGTGGCGCCACTAAGCAAACTGCAGATCACGTTATATCTTCATGTCTCATACATCATGTACCAAGAGGAACACGAGGTCTGCAGGTTTTGGATGATGCAACTCGATGTTGACTAAACACCACCACTGCCAGCATCTAATCTGGGCAGCACAGCAGCCCGGGATGGTAAAAGGATAGACCTTTGGCCCTGGTTTTCATTTGTGCTGGCCCGAATTGAGTTTGGGTGCCTGATCAAACGACGACGATGACCAAAACAAAGATATAGAGTTTGCAATAGAAACACTGTGAGAGAATACCTATAACAACAACAAGATTTTTGTAAGCGCTAAATTTGTACTCGTAGCAAGGTTTTTAATTCTTTCTTTACTTTAAGAAACCTTGCTGAATCAGTACACCACGTGCGATTTAAATGTGAGTTTCGTTTTTTAGCTGAGCCTGACTTTCTACTTGTTTTTATATTCAGTGCCATCTCCGCCCGACAATGTGAAAGTATCACAACCACAAGTTAACAGTTTGATGGTTTCTTGGGATGAAAGTGTTGGTAGGTTGTTGTTGTTGTTGTTGTTTACCGCCTTCTTTTTCAGGAAGTAAGAATGTAATTAAACAAATATCTAAGTTGTAAGTTTACGCAGCAAACACGTTGGTCCATTTTGAACTAGTTACAAATGCAAATTGCAGACTGGAGCCCCACCATCAAACACGCGGATTGCCATTGGTGCGTGTGGATTGATAGCTCGACCTCCAAGTTGATAAAGGTTCACTGCCATTGCTTAGTTTTTTCGGATTTGTAAACTAGCTCTTGAGCTTAATTACTGTATAGTCTATTAAAAACGAATAACAACTTGATAGGTGCATTTGGATACATCGTTCGTGCTTTTTCACCGGACAATAACATCGAAACCAAACAAACCACTGTCCGAATTAACGAAGCTACACAGGTCACAGTCACTGGCCTGGACGCCGGAACACGTTATCGATTTTTCGTTAGAGCGGTTGGTTTCCAACAGCAACAAAGTGAAGAAGGTGACGACGCATCTGAAGTCACACGTAAGTAACGAGAAAATATTTGCAGCATGGGCTGCTTGATTGTACTGGGCCATCAGTGGTGTTAACCCCTTGGCGCGTCCAAGCACAAGCTGTTCTATACATACATATAATGGTTTCTTACGATGGATAGACAAGAATATGCGACTCTTTGTTTTCAATGCTTTATCAATGTAGCAAAAAGAGATGTGCTAATTGACTCGCCTACCTCTGATTTTGTGACAAAAAGTCAAATTAATGAAGGAATGGGTTGAAAAGAAACATCCACATTTCAATGTCATTCAAGCAAGTTGCAAAGTGCAGGTTGGGTTCAAGGACAACGGCAGCCCCATTATACCGGTGGTAAAGATTAACTGCTAGCCCTTCACCCACAAGGTGAGCAGCCATTAATGGGTAGTCAATAGTCGGCTCTGAGGACGTGCTTCACTTTGGCTTTTTCCGTTTGATGAGATATTGATGAGCGCGGCAGAAGAGCTTAAGACACTGTTTTCAAAAACATTAAGAATCGCTTAAACTGAAAATGCTTCTTTTTAGTTCCTGCCACGCCAGATCAGCTTTTAGTAGATCGAGTGTCTTCTAACGCCATTTCAATATCGTGGGATCGTGTCAAAGGTAAGAGAGATCTAAAATCTTGAAAGATGCAAATTTTTTTGAACGGCAATGCGTATTTAACTGATTTGATTTTCAACGATTGCAAAGGATGCCGGATAAAACCGGAGCATGTGTGGTTTTGTAAGTGTCAGTTGATTGCTAAACGTATATTGAGGAAATGGAAAGTGCCTGCCTTCGTTGAAAAAAAAAACGATATAAACTTTTTGCGACTTGCTCGAATAATTTTTAAGCTTTTGTATTACTGAAGATATTTCTTTTTAAATTCAATTTAACGCAATCAAATGAGTCAACGCAAACGACAGAAGCAGGTTTTCGGTTGTTGCGGCGCCGGCATTTGGTACGTGTTCGAGTCATTGAAGACCTTTCTTAACCAAGGCTCGCTAAATTCGATTTCATATTTCAACCTCCACATTATTCTTATCGCCGAGCGCCCACCAGGAGGAAATCTGTGAGTAACATTTTTAAAGTCTTCGGTTGTGGCTTGGCAAGGAAATTGATTACACGTGTACCAACTGAACACTTTACCCTTCAACTATTACCCCGCCGCTGCGATTAGTTTTTGGCTGACTGATGGTTATTTGAATTAAAGTCATAGCAATAAATATTACATTACTTCGGTAAGATCGCACAGTTTATTCTGTACTGTGAAAATTTCTTGCAACACAATTCCCTACGTGATTGCATTTCTTTGGTTAAAATTCAATCAAAGAGATTCAATTCAATCACAGAGATTCAATTCAAAATTCAGTTAGAAATGTTCTTAAATCAGAGAGAAGCCAAAGTATTTTTCGTTTGGAAAATTTTCTTCGAGCGAAATTACAAACAAAAAGTATCGGAAATATGATAGCTGGTTCAATCTTTAAATTGTGTACCACACTAACTTTTTAAAGCTTTATATAACGTCAGAATAAACACCGCCATATAAAAAATCTTTCATGTAGATTATCTCTACCAACGCTACTGCTTTACAATTCCTATGAATTTCGAACAGCAAGAATGTTTGCAATGTTAGTAAAAACAGCAGCAGATTATTTGCCCGTTTTGACCTCAACCAAACATGAAGTCCTTTTTTTGAAGAACCAATGATTCCAAAACTTAGTTGTAAAATTGACATTCCAAATTGAAGTTAAATTTTTTTCGGCAAACCAATTTTGAAGCATCAATGTAATGAATTTCTTTAAACCCTCTCGCGGGTCGCACTCAGCCCGCGGGCCTTTAATGTTGTGCCGGCCTGTTATATGATGTAGCCTATAGCAATATTGATTATCCAAGAACCATTTTTTTTATCCCTGTTACATAGGATTGTTAATCGCAAGTATTCTGATATGATACACAACTGTGCTTTTTTATCATTTCTTATGTTTTATATCACATAAAAATCAAAGGTTAAAAGCGTTTTTATGCAGCTAATGTCATTACCAGAAGGTCAACCGAATCTTGAATTCGCTTCGAATTATAGTAGCAGTGTCTCGAGTTAGTGATGTCTAGTCCGGAGTCAAATCTAATCATTTTGTGCCATAACTTGAGTCAAAACGAGTTTATTTTTACCGCGACTGGTGTCAAGTCACTTGATTCAAGTCTCCCTAACTACAAAGCGGGTTTAAGTACAAGTTGTTTTACTGTATGTATAACCGTAAATGGTAACATAATGTAGGAGCTTTATGTAACTTATGGCACTGTAATGCGATGTGTTATAACTTATATTGTTGCAGTTTAATGTAACTCTATCTAACTCTAGCTTTGTGGCCAAATTCTCTCGCTGGCTGATTTGTCAAATATTACTTCAGTATATTTACTGCATATCCTGTTTGAAGTCAATTTTGAGGTATCTCGATCCAGTATAAAATGTCACTATTTTCAATTCAACCTATAAATGTCGTACAATTTAAAGAAAGTTTTTCAAAAATTTCTTGCAGGAGCAATACGATACGCAGTGCACGTTGTTCAAGAGCTAGATGGAAAATTTTCTTCATGGGAGGTTCTAGCGAGCAGTAGTAACATCCGCCTCAGTGATCTAGCTGCCGGAGCATGGTACAATTTATCAGTTTCGTCGGTTGGTATTCGGAATAGAAGGAATACCGAAAAAAGCCAGCCACTTAGAGTACAAACAGGTAGAATAGCATTTCATTTCAAGCTATATGCATATAGGTTACAACGAAAAAAGTGATCTTAGTAGGCCTTTTAATTGATGCTGACATTTAGATATACATTGTTCTTCTTTGCTTGAGACAATGCATTCTTTCAAAGGTTCATTATTGGAAAGAGAATAGCTGGTTAAAAACTATACGTATTGTTTTCTTAATTAACTTTATCAACAAATATCTTTGTAGGAACACTAAAAAATACTGCTTTGTTTTTTCATTAATTATTTCCGAATAAAAAAATTTAAATAGAAATATTGTACGATGTATCTTATGCCCTTTTCGTTTAGTCTAGAACAGGGGTGGGCAAACTATTTGGTCGGAGGCCGGCATTGACCATTCAAGAGTTGGCCAAAGGCCGCATTGACCAATCAAGAGTGCCCGAGGGCCAGTGTTTAAAATCTTGCATGTTTGATACGACACAAGAGCTTGCATTGGCTTAAAATCTTGCGATAATTTCTTGCAATGTCGTATTACATGGCTTTGAAAATGATGGTGTCCAAAAAAATAGATTATCACCCTCTATTTGGACGGAAATCGCGTCAATTTAAACTGAGAAATGCGTGGCAGCTCTTTCAATGATGGCTTCTAACGTTTTGGGCTCTTAAGTACGGCAAGTGTGGCTTCCCCTGTCATATCAAATTAGATGTATGGAAGTTTCTACAAGTGTTGGCGGGCTGCATGCGGCCCCCGGGCCGTAGTTTGCCCACCCCTGGTCTAGAACAATTTTCGACAACAGGTTGTGGACATATTTGTGTAAACAAAAATTGAGAGAGTAAGGCTGTATACCGATGAAAACTTAGGTTCAACTACTAGTCATAAATGGAAAAATTGTGGAAGTTTTGGTCGCCAAATACACCTCATTAGTAACTTAACAGGTTCAATATTAAGCCTTCACTTTTTTCTTTCTTTAGTGCCGTTGGCTCCAAACACCCTTGGCTTTGACCAATTTACAACCTCATCAATACGACTTCAGTGGAACCGAGTGATAGGTAGATACCGTGTTTTTGTTTTAAATCATAGTAACGATAACATAGCTCGATCATGAGATTTGCAGTTCGATTCTCCCACTGGCTCAGCGTAGTTTTACTAGTAGAAAAGGGTTTTTGTAGGACACAACAAAAGCCCATTATAATATATCCAGCGCTTGTAGTAGGCTATGCTGTGTACGAGATCATATGTTTGTTATACAGTGATGTCTACAACCAACTCCTTTTTCATTTTCAACTGACTTTACCCAAGCGAAGAATGTTCCTTTCTAGGCCACGAAGACTATCTGGCTCCTTGGTAGCCGTAGCTTTCCACCGTGGTTCCACCCAGAAGAACTAGTCGAGTAACAACAACAGCAATAATGCTGTTGTTTACGAAAAACTCTGAACAATACTCTTAAACCTCAGAGCCATTTATTGATTAAGAGCAATATCTTTTTGGCAGAGAATTATATTCATCATGATGTAGTGAGAATGACTAAAACAATATTTTTGAGGATCTTAAGGTGGATGTGCGTACCCGCTATACGTTTTTGTACGTTTGTTGCTCGTAAGCATTTTTGCAGAGAAGTTTTCACCCGTTTGGATATTGATATGGTATAACACTGTGTGCATTGTGGTGTAAACATTCGATTCGGTGTAAACATAAAATATGCATCAAAATATTTTTGTACGTTTTTGTCCGCAAAAACGTATACGTGTTACTTTTGTGACAAAACTGAATGATAGGACGACAAAACATACTGTATAGCATCGTATAAATGTTCAAACGGATAAAAATTTTTGTAAAAAAATGCATTAGAAAAAAAACCCTGACAATAACGTGCTTAGACATCTACTGCGAACAGCAACCTTAAGTCTTCTGCATTGCTCTATCGTAAATATGTGTGCCACCTCCCCTAAACGTGGAAAAACCGTAAACTTTCAAACTAGTTTACCTCTTGCCGCATGCCACTTTTTGTAGTTATCAACAATTGTTAACAAGATTAACAACAAACTGCTAACTAGGTGCGGGTGGTTATTACGTCACGGCGCGTGAGGTCAATGGTGACGTCATAAGAAGTGAAACTGAAACTGAAGAAACAAACGTGGTGTTGGCTGGACTTGAACCCGGCACTGCTTACACGTTTGAAGTGGCTACGATTGGCGAAGGCAATGTCAGAAGTAAAGCCACACTGTCCGACAAAGAGGAGACAAGTGAGTACCCTAGGAGGTTTATTAAGGCGGGTATTGTACATAACTGTCTATTTCTGGCCCTGACATTTTTTCATTTTTATAGCATTTGTCTTTCATTCCTTCACTATTTTCCTCGAATTCGCTCTGAAATACGGCTTTGTGCGGAACGGCTTTCCTTTTCTGTGGAAGCGCACTAATCAGTTAAAGAAGCTACGGACACTTGCGAATTTGATATAAAAATTATAGGAAATGTTCAATTTGTAGACTACAAAATGAACGGAGATTTTGCAAGACTAAAAAATCACGCTCTTCGATTCATCAGCCTCCCATGAATGCTACTGCCGTTGAGCTAGAGTCACAGTGAAAACCCAAAGAATAAGCTTGAAAACAGACAACAAAGCACTAATAATAATCGAAAGGGCGGAAGATAGATATTACAGGGTGACAGTAAAGACAGTGGCGTAGATGTATCGTGATCTGCTACTCCTCTTTCGATTATATATCTGGGGGCTTCTCGTATTGAAGCAATTAAACAATTTGTTGAGTAACAAGATTGTGGTTGTCGCTCTGACTGCTGAGCTCATTCTTCCCTCGCACTGTGGGTATAGCAAAAAGATCCTACGCCCCCAATTTAATCACACGTTCTTTTAGCTATTCGTAGCCGCTTTCACTCCAATTCTTGTGCCTTGTGTAACTTGCAGACAATTAATTAGCAAGCTTGGCAATTTTTTTCTAGACCCAGCCACTCCAAACACTCCAACTGTATTGGAAGTTTCAGATGAACATATCCGAATAGAATGGAACAAAGTAAAAGGTAAGCGCTTGCACAAATTTGCAATATTACGAAAGATGATATTGAGGAGAAATGGAGCAATATGTTTTCCCACTTGATTGTCTCAACACTTTCCTTTTGCACTAAATAAGCAAAAAATGAAACTAGTTTAGAAATACTGCGTGCCCCAATTAAGTCATGCATTGCTCACTGGTTACGAGGTATGATCTCTCTGTCACTTGATGTGGAGATTTTATTATATATTACGAGTAGAAAGTACGATTTTTTCATTTACCTCTAGCTTTTTAACCTTTGAGATGGAACCTCTTGTACTCTGGTCTGCTTCTACTGCACCTAAAGTTAGAAATCTCTACCGTTAGGTTACTAATTACTACTTGACTTAATGAGCCTGTGACTAAATACCGCTTGACTTAATGAGCAAAACTATGGCAAAAATAGGGTGCGTAGGAAAAGTCCCTTTTTTGAAAAAGATTAATACATGTCGTTGGCGTATTTTGTATTGCTAGGATGCCCTTAAACCTTTCTGTTTATCTTAGGAGCGCGCAGATATATTGTCCAGGTGTCTAGTCCGGTCCTGGACGAAGTCGAGAGCTTTGAAGTTTCCGAAACCAGTACAATTATACACAGCCTTGAATCTGGAACCTCTTACTCCTTTAGCGTGTTTTCAGTAGGAGCCAGAAATCGATTAAATCCAGACGCAAGCGAAACGATAACTGCTTACACAGGTGAGATGTTGTTACTTTTTACGAACGTGTGAAAAAGACGTTTCCCAAATCCAATTACGGTAGTCACCTAGCTACATGTTTTTGTACTTCCAACTAGTGAAGATTACTGTTAATTGCTGCTGCATCTGTTTCGCACAGCCTGTTTTGCCTGATTCTATTTGAATGAAATCTTATGCACGCCTGACGATCCTTTGGACGAAACAGCAGTTACGAAAATAAAAATTTGCTATTTAATGTAACTATGACCTTTAGTAGTTTGTTGTTTAGCTCTGAAGTTTGAGTTATCGAGCACTCCCGCTACCACTACTAAGATTGTTCCTTGGCAACTAAAAAAGTTGTTCATAGGCCAACTTCTCTTCAAGCTCGCCTCCAAATCACAATTACTGTCGGCAAAGTGAGCACAATGAACAAACGAAAATTGCTTGGTTGTACCGTTTACTAAAGTTGTAGCTATGCAGAATCTAAGCAAGGGTTGAACTGGCAATCTCTTGACCTTGAAACAATCGATCTCTTGTTGGACTACTACCTATCAAGGCCATTTTTATCACTATAAAGTTCAATTGACGTAAAACTTTTAAACAAGACTTCATAAAATGTTTCAGCCCCGTCGTCACCAACTGGTGTAAAGACCAGAAACGTGTCAACTAACAGCTTGATTCTGATGTGGAATGCTGTGCAAGGTAATGGGTTGAGTTACGTATTCTTTTCTACCGATCACGGGAACACCTTTACTTTTACACGTAGTGTAACTTGTGCTCAGACCGATTTTCAAGATGCCAGCCTGTGATGGTAACGAGCATCGAAAATAACAAACCCCCTATCAATCCTTCACTGTCTCCTTAAAACGGCGCTCCTTCCCTTGCGAACACGCTGTCGACTTTGCAAGCTTTGTCCCGAATCGCAGCTATTTCTGTCATGATAACAGCACCAGAAACGCAAAGTTTTGTGAGAACTGCACCAACGTATGAGCTTAAAATTAATGCTAACTGATAATTAAATGTTTGACACAAACACTGGTAGTTAAATGTAGATAGCATTCCATCTAGCTGTGCTCTATCTGGCAAGAGAGGAGAAATTGCTTCTCTGGCACGCTTACTTTTGAGAGCACTCATCAATGGCTGTGGGTTTTCGTGTTGGGGCTACTTGCCTGCAATTTGCATTCGCGAATAATTCGAAATCTTTTCCCTAATTTAACCTAGATCGAGCGCGAGCTGTGATTCCAAAACTCATTTCGTGCCGCGCTTTTATCCCAAGGAAGAGGAGTAGCGATTACAACAGTAAAATGCATTGAACCACTCTTCACCGCCATCATACGAAAGAAACTGTCTTAAACAATATTTATTTACATTTCAGGCGCTTTGTCATACAGTGTTACTGTAAAAATTCAAGGTAATTTGGAAGGTTCGGCTTCTGAACAGGTCTTGAACTCAATAACTGAGACTGAACTTCAAGTTGATAACTTGGAGCCTGGCACGGAATACCAGCTCAATGTCCAAGCTATTGGAAATGAAGAAAGAATCAGCGTACCTCACCCCGAATTCACTGAGGCAACACGTGAGTGTGCAATTATTTTGAAAACTCATTTTTGATAATGACGCCACTAAAAGTTTTTTTGACCAACTCAATATTTTTTTCGTTCTTCCAGTGCCAGAAGTACCGCAAACTCCATCTGTAAATCAGGTATCGTCAACAACAATACGATTCTCGTGGCCTCAAACTCCAGGTTAGATATTATTATTGTGTTTTCTTTTAGTTTAAGCCTCTGAGTGCTTACAGTAAGATTAGATGTTAGGCAATTGCAACAATGTGACTGTCCATCTAGAGTGTTGTCATTCAAGTTTCAAATTCGATCAGGATATTTACAAAACATTTGCCAATTATGCGAATGGTGGTTTTCTTTCCTGGATATACCGGGCTTGTTTATTCAACCAACTGGAAATAATCAGTCTGGTGTTTCCATGATGATAGTAGCAACATTTTAGCATCTTTTCAAAACCAAATGTACGTGAATATTCTGTTTTATTCTAATGCACAACTGACTTGAATCAAACTGAGAGTAATGGATAAATTGTGATTTTCAAACCACTATTTTGCTTCATCTTCTTATGGATTGGTTTCAAATATCCACTTTTCGTTTATGTACATGATGCACATCTTTGCTTTGCTTACGATTTTAAATTTGAAAATTTAAGCGAAAACCAACGCATCTTATTTTTTCAAAACAAGCAAAAATTGTTGAAATCAATCGAGCATTAACGAAGTTAAAGGTTACCGTTTAGAAAATACATGTGGTCTTAGCGGCAAAAATGGCGCCAAGTGATGACGTCAGGCTATTGTACTCAATTACAGTGACAAAATCATTTCAGGTGCGCATCGCTACAACGTGTTCGTCACTAAAGAAGGAGAAGAAGAAGAGGAATTTTCTTCTGCCGATCCCAACTACTTTTTGACGGATCTGGAATCCGGTATCCGCTATACTTTCAGTATTGAATCCGTAGGAGCATTGGATCGTTTAAGTGCTCGTCGCACTGAGTCCGTAACCCAGCAAACGATAACAGAACCGGCTCAGAGATTTAGAGTTACGTCAACGAAAGCTGATCTTATCAGCCTTGAGTGGGATCCAGTAGTAGGTGAGTTGGAAAAATTTCTGAGCTCTAGTACCGAGATGAGAGTCTCCTTTTTTTGTGCAAGGTATGTGCTGCTATAGATGGAATTCCCAGGTCCTACTTTGCCAGCTCAACCAAGCTATAGGTTCAGGTGCATTGGTTAGAAAAATCTGGAGTCTAGTTCAAACCTGTCTTATCCGCTGACTGATAGCTTGCCAAAGATATTGACAAGACTTCATGCAGTAGATAGCAACTGGACGCTTTTCACAAGCAGGGAAAACACCTTCATTGTTCTTGACAGGTTGAGCATAAGCTATTCAATTTTTCACGTGATGAATCTATCAGCATATTCTTTTCTTCCAAAAAAACAAGGTGGGAGTGAAATAAAAACTCACGTTTCTTTCAACAACAGTTTTAGTCAGGGGATACTGCTAGTTGTTTTGGTCCTAACTATACTGTATTTCGATTTCCAAATTAATATTTCTGAAACTTTCGATCTGTCATTTTTAGGAGCTGCATCCTACCAGCTGATTGTGAAGAGCTCGGGAAGCGGAGACGGAACTCGAAATATTGTCGAAACATCCATCGAATTAACTCAACTATCATCTGGAACGGAGTATGAGTTTATTTTGCATTCTGTGGGCGACAATGAAACGCTAAGTAGTGACGCTGCCGAGTTGGACGAAACAACTTGTAAGTAAAAACTTTTTTGCTTTATCAGTATTTTTGAAACCCGTTTCTAGTCCTATGCTCATGTAATGGAGGTAAGCAGCAGAGCATTTTTATATGGGGGCTAAATAAGAGTATTGGGTCACTCAGAGAGCTGGCAACCTCCACTGTTCGTTCTTTTCTACCGTTGTGATGACTCGTGTTTAGTCTTGCTTTGGAATTTTCAACACTGGCGGTACCATGAACTTTTGCAGCAAACACTCCAACCAAGACTGAAAATTTCCTTAAAATGTTTGGTAGAACGCAACAGCGCAAGAAGCACGCTAGCCTTGGCCTCACTACCCCTTATTTGTGAGACTTTTGGCTTGCGGAGCTGGGCCATGACATTCGGGTCATTTACTTTCTTTTACTGTGATTATGGCTTTGAGGGTCTGAATGGGAAATTGAGTAGGACAGTCTGTAGCAATTCTTATCTTGTTGTTTAGTGCCCGTACAACCTACTTCAGTAACCGCTGACAATGTGACGTCATCGCACATAGAGCTAAGATGGTCAAACGTCGTAGGTGAGTGGAAGACTGTAAAGCTGTAACGTCTCTGAGCAATAGAATCAATTTCTCTGAAAGTGTCATTAGGAACCATATAAGAAATTTCCAATATACTAGCGGCCATCATGGGATTATAAAGATTCAGAACACACCATCTTTTAGGCAATGTAATGCAGCGAGAACATAACAAGTATTGAACTTCTTCTTTTTCCAGTCTGGTCCCTGTCGTGGAGAATTTTTGACTCCACGAACTTATTTTCCTTCCATTTCTCCACCCCCTGTAAGAGTCGGAGACTTAAAGGAGATAAAGCTGACTTTTCTCTCCTTTGATGTCAAGTTATTTATGTCTATAATTTGGTCTCAAAAAACTTTCCGGTCGTAAATCAAGTTGTATTCAGACCTGCTCTGGAGGTATCAGTACTTCTGACATAGTGTATTTCTAACTCAAACACACAGCTAATTTATAACTCATACGCGCAACTAAGTTAGAATATTGAAAGGTGCAACAAAACAGAAAGTAAGCGACAGGTTGACCTAACGACCATTACATTGCGCTTGCTTTGCTGCCGATAAAAATGAACGTAATTTTTTTTGTAGCTTTGTTGTTTTGTTTCTGATTTAACTACCGATTCTCCTGAAAATGCTTAAGTGCTAAAGCGAAGCATTTTAATTTAGATGTTTGCTTTTTTTCTGTGGCTTTGTTTTTTGGTTAGGAATTGCGAAGACACCCTATTTTATGCTCTTAACTCAGTACTACTTCTATCAATTCAGGAGCTCTCATGTATGAAATTCGTATCATCAATGACACAATTCTAACCTCGCATTTCCCGCATATTAACCTACAGCGTCTGGAACCTGGTTTGTTTTATCAAGTTCAAGTTTTCTCCATCGGAGTTGAAAATCGTTACAGCGAAGAAGGAAGTGAAGTCATCAATATTCAAACCAGTAAGTATGCTTTATAATACCGGCGCAGGATTGTTTCGCTTAGAGTAGATTGGTTTGCTTTTATGTCTCATAATTTTACTCACGCCAAAGATTTCGACCAATCAAAACCCCTTTTTGAAATCTTCTCTTGTGTGGCATGGAGAGTCATTGAAAAAGTAAAGGCTCTTTACCAACAGATGAAACGACTCACTGAAAAAAGTTAAAAGTAGAGCTTACTCAGATGCCGTAAAAGCGGTTTTTAGAGAATGTTTATTTTTTCTACGTGTACGAGTATTGGAACTTTGGCTTTACTATGATCGTGGTGTCTCTATAAGCACACCCAGTTCTTCATAAACATGGTCAATCTTCTTGGGTAATCAAGGCTTGCTTTAAAAAAATTTTAATTTTTTCAGATCCCCTTTCCCCTACTTTAGTAATTGATTCGGTGAGCACTTCATCGTTTGTCTTATCTTGGGATGCTGTTGAAGGTTTGTGATGAATTTTGGTGTTTTCTAATGTTTCTATCATACGTTCATAATCATCAATCCATCGATAGAATTAATAAACGGTAAAAAGAAGTATATTTTTTTCAGGCTTAAACGTGCTCATTCAGTCTGTGTCTACCACTACACACTCGCTTTCAAACCAGACTTTTTTTGGGAGTAGCACAGCTTCTTATATTCCGGATGCTCTTCCTGCAGCTCCAGATCATTTATTCCAAAGCTCGAAACAATTGTCACTATACCACTGCGGTTGCTAGAACAAAATTGCATTGATATATTTTTCTAGGTGCATCTTCATACGCGTTTGAAGTGCATGATTTGACTAGCGACATATCGGAGGAAATCATTGAAGAAACTACTGAAGGAACACAAATTACCTTGTCTGGGTTAGAACCCGGAGTAGAGTATTCAATAGCTGCCCGTACAATCAGCATACAGCGAGGACGAAATAGCAAACAGTATACGATTGATGACTTCACATGTAAGGATACATCTAATATTGAATTTCCGTATAGTAGGGGGTCACTCAACGTGTAACAATCGGCCTACAAAATGTAAGCTTTGGAAAGATGAAAAATGAAAAGATGAAATGAAATGAATATTTCACTCATCAAACAGATGATGAACTGAGAGTTTGAAGATTGCGAATTTACCATACGATCTTAGAATCAACAGTCAATGCGATCGGTTCAAGTCATATTTTGAGAGCAAAAACTATTCCAGCTATCTATGCAGCAAGCAATATAGGCCTAACACTCTAAGCGCTGGACTCACAGACTACTAACTGCAAGTTGCCGTGTTGAAACTATACCAGCAACTACCAGAGGTTTCGCCGCGGGCAACTACGATTAAAAATTTGTATCAAAAGTTACCACATCATTAGTTCCCGTTTTATAATCAGGCTGTTTTTTTTTCGGATATAATAAATCAGTTTTTACTGCATTTAGCGGTAACAGCTTTGAAATGTTGAACTGTTCATTCATTCGTATGACAGTCTCACAGTCTCATAGTCTCATCAGAAGTTGCAGTTCATCAGATATCACATGAGCATAGGGTTGTCAACATCTGTTAGGTTGCATGGAGATTCTGTTGATTTGCAGTCATTGATAATGTTGATCTGTTGATTTATATGAAACCATCATTGTGAAAAGACCAAATACTCAATTTCAAGAAAAGTGTAAAAGATTTGTTATGCTATGATGAGTATATTATTCTGCCTGATTTGCCTGAATCAAAAAGGTGCTTCAATCAACCTTAAATCATTTTTCATCTGAAACCAAGTGCACTGCACTTAGCCTTTCTGTATTTAGAATCACTCTAGTGAAATTCAAATGTAGAACCTCAAGACTATCGACGTTAATTATTTCTAAATTTTTCCAGTGCCAAGTCGTCCGGATGATTTGAAGATCGAAGAAGTGACATCGAGTACAATCGAAGTCAGCTGGGAACCACAAAGAGGTGGGAAGCATAATCATTACGTGAATATTTAAGTGGAAATTTTTGCATACACACAGAAATTAGTCGGTTAATGATTGTATTTACATTTTTTGATGCCGGCGACCAGCCATGATTTCTGTAAAAGGAGGGGAGAGGAACCCAACCAAAACAATAGTGTTGTTTTTGTGGAAGAGTTGTTGAGTGAAAAACCCCCTAACCTTTTTTGAGGCCAAGTGAGAGGAGCTCAGTTCTCGTGGTTGTGTCTTTGTTTAACTATTGCATTTACTGTTAAAACCATCTGCTTTTTCATAAAGCCTATGGACTTACCTAGCCTAAATCCAAATTGTAAAAGCAGCACAGCATTAAGAATTTAATTTGTTTTTAAATGGGTGAAATAGCTGAGTTCTTACTTCATGTGAAGAATGAAATGCATTCATTTTTTTACCACTATTTTTATTACACGGATTAGAGTTTGCTGATGTGGTATGCAAAAACCTGTTTTTTATCAAACGATGTTCTTCATTCAGCAATGCTACTGGGTGGTAACCACCTGTTTATAAACAAATTTTGACTGGCAAATAGTCAAATATTGTCAATCAGTTTATAAAAATCTCCTGTACAGGTGCTACTTCATATGTGATTGAGTTCGACGGGTCTGAAGATTTCACTAGTAGCTCGGAACCTGTTTACCATAGAAGCAATTTGTTTCCCGGAACTTTTTACAATGTGGTGGTATATTCTGTTGGAGAAAGTGGCCGGCGTAATCCAGAAGGAAGTGACGCACTGCGGGTTCAAACAGGTATAACATTTTTGCGTTTGTATGTATGTATGTTCAGAAACATATTAATCATGCGTTTCTTTTAGCTTCTGCCGCTGCCACCAACTTCGTTGTAACTGATGAAAACGTTCATTCAATATCTTTGTCGTGGGATGACGTGCCAGGTTGGTGACGTAATAAATGACCTAAAGCAACTTGCGTATAGAATTTGGGCAATAAATATATAGCATGTATACTGCTTTGTAACTGCTCGCGGAAAGCTGAGAATGCTCTTTTAAAAGTTGTTATTACTGGAAATCCAAAACGAACTTGATGCAGCCCTTCTGGAATGTGTAAAATGTTTAAAGCATTTGCATACATTTGACAACTTTCTCTCCTAGGTGGCGCTGTTTATAAGTAACAATGAACTGTGCTAGCGGTTTGAAAAACTTCAAGGCTTTGAAAACAAGTTGTCCGACGCAAAAGCTTAAAAGTTTTCCCTTGATTAAAAAATAAGACAGTAACTGCCACATTGCTTTTTCTCAGGCCGTTCTGAATTCGAGATAGTTGTGCGGCCCAGCAACCCGTTGCTTCTTCCCCTTTCAATCCGAGACAGATTTCCAGAGAGTCATCGAACTGATGCAACTTCAATCACACTATCGCAGCTCCCGTCAAGCGTTGAATTCGAGTTCAGCTTGAAAGCCTTTGGCCAGCAAGGACAAGGAAGCAATGAAGAAACAACAGTGCATGGAATTACTCGTAAGTAAACAAAAAAGCACTCGTGTAGATAAAAACCGACAATGCTTGTAGCATCAAGGAGTCAAGATTATTGTATTGAAAAAGTTTAATGTTGTTAGTTGTAGTGAGGTAGAAAAACTAGCTTGATTTGAACAATGAGATTCAAAATGAAATTGAACGTCGTTTTTCAATATATCTTACTGCAGATTGGGAGACCGTAACCTCACTTTGCTTCGCAAACTCTCATTTCTCTTGAGTTTGATCAGTGGAATATGTTCTCATTTCTTGCACCGGTATGCCATTGTGGGCTCTGCACAATGCTAGGTTTCTTCTCAGCAGAATCAGATGAGCAGTGATTAAAACTGTATGAAGTAAAACTTCAATATAGGTCTGACTCTTTGAGTCATGCGTTGCATCTCTTGCATGGTAATTGGGGGCAGGAAGATTTTTTTAATTGGGCAGAAAAAGATTACGAAAATGGAATTCAACTCTAATTTTTGAGAAAGGGTTTTTAAAGAAAGGGAAAAGGAGCAATAGTATGCCTACAGAATTGCAAATCTCTATTTTTTTTTTTATCTATGAATTTCCTAGTAATGTCTGCTTGAGACAGTGATGGTCATATGTTACTAAGTTTATTTTGGTTAATTACTGCGAGCAGAGAATAACAAAAAAGCAAGAAACAGGAAACGGAAAACTCGTAAGCTTTTTTCCCCCTTATGAACTTCTTTTTCTCGATTTTCAGTACCATTAACTCCGAAATCATTCGAAGAAGTTGAAGCTACCACTACCTCAATTGAGTTTATATGGAATGCTGTAACAAGTATGAAGTTGATAAGTTGGATAGTTGTTTTCTACAAATAGGTCTACATATGATATCTAATAAATCTTTTGGCAATACTAGAAGCATGGCATAGCAGTTTAGCTTATGCTGGCATTGGTGACAACTTTTAATGTTGATGATGATACTTCTAAATTTTTATCAAAGTGTAATATTATTCTAGATTTTACCATTATCTTGGCTGTGTTCTTTTTACGTGAATAATAAAAAAATTTACTTATTAAACTACAAAGCTATTTGCGTTTTAAAAGCTGTTCTTTCTATCAGGAGTTGAATCGTATGAGATTCAAGTCGCATCCGAAGAATTGGAGGACGAATTGATATTTGCCTCACAAGATGCACAATACACGATTGGAGACCTTATTCCTGGGGGACTGTACACCTTCACAGTCTTTTCAATTGGACCAAAAAATCAAAGGAATGAACAGGGCACAAATCCAGTCACCTTGCAAACAGGTTTGTGTAACTTGATCTTCCTGGTACGGGAATTTATGCAGCAGTCAGTGTTTATTGCCACTTCGGAGTTTTCAGAAAGCTAGTGTTGCTAGGCTATAATGACATTACTTTAGTTTTAATGTAGCCAAGAAAAAAAGAAACTATTTTAAATTGAATCTTCTGAAAAACTAACAACGTGATACTTGAATTTGTGTACATACCTACAACCTCAATTTTGCGTGACAAACCATTTTTTCCGAAAAATCCCGGTGTCCCGCTTGGTTTGTTGGAACAATGCTTGTTTAACCCTTTAAGGACCACAAGAATTTAATTCATAAAATTTGAAACAATGCCGCAATTGTTTGGTAACAACAAAAATATAATGGATTTCAGATAATTGGTTATTACGTCATAATGATATAACAATCAACAATCATGGTACATATGTGTACCAAAGGTCCTCAAAGGGTTAAGGAATTGTCTAATTTTCAGATTATGTCAACACGCGACTCTTAAAAAACATTGAAGTTTCACCTTGATAGTTAGATAAAGATAAAAAAATGCCTTTCTCGGGTATCGGAGGTGAATATTTGTTCTTTTCCTGGGATGCGCAGTAGACATGTATAATGTATCGTTTGGTATCGAGTTAATGTTGCTAAAATATGTTAGGCTTATATATTAGATTGACAAGAGAGCTTTTGACCCTGAGACTAGTATCTTCGCCTATGTTATTGAGTTAAGTTACCAAACAGTTAAATGTTGAAGATATCACAGCAAACATAAATTTTAAATACTGTTTTTGGCTAGTGACACAAGCGTAAACTCTTTACAAGAGAGTTACAATATTCTTGTTGTCTTGCAGTCCCACTTCCCCCTGGCGACTTGCGAATCTCTGGTACCACCACAGACGAAATCAGTTTAGCGTGGGAAGAAGTGCTCGGTATGTAGCAATATTGTAGCTTTGTAGGCCTACAGCTAAAGTTGACTTATGAAACTGCCACTGTCAAAATTCAGCAATTTTCAATATCCAACTGATCGCCTTGGGATGATCTAAAACCCTGTAGAACTTCAATGAACTTTTGTTTTTCTAAACATGCGTATTAGCGAGTGAGTGTAAAACATCAGGTAACAACTGCTCACATATGCTTTCGAGTTTTGCTGAGCTTGCTGTTGCTTTTGATAACTTTATTGTTTGTTAGAATCCCCCGAACAGAAGGAATCATCGTAAATGCCTTACCCACAGGAACATACATAGAAACCTCAAAACCGATAACTTCCACCGTATTGAAAGCCAATCGGTAGCAGCTGCCACTTTCGTTGAAGCAAAGAAAGGCAATCTTAATAAAGATGTAGCTTAACATCTCCTTAACCAACCCGTCAGTCAAGCTTCATCATGTTACCGCTGTTCACAGCACGTGTTCGTGCTGTTTTAGCCATAAGTTGTCGCTTCCTTCCTGGGTTAGCTATTTTAATATATACCTCCCATTTAAAAAAAAAACTTGCTTCATTTTAGGTCAGTCTTATTTCAATATCGTTGTGACTGCTTTGGACAAGCTAGACCGAAAACCGAAGCAACTTACCACCAAAGATACGTTTATCACCGTATCGGAACTACTGCCAGGCGTTGAGTACCGATTCAGTATCCAAACTATCGGCCTTCAGAACGACAAAATCAGTCAGTCGGTCTCCATTGATAAAAGTACAGGTTAGTTTTGCAAACAGTAGTGACGAAAAAGTTTTTTGCAATCTTGTCTCTGAGTTTCTTTTACTACATGAAATAGCTTTGATCGATTATGCAAAATACTATACATAATAAAACAGCATAAATTAAGGTATGGTCAACTATAACCAGACCTCAAAGAAACCATTTTATCTTTGATCAATTATAGTAATGCATTTTTTTACTGCAGGTAGTCTTGCATTATCATCTTGTATTTTTTACGTTGCCAGCAGCCAATTTTGCTAAATAATATCCATCAACTTAGCAGTCATTACGGCGAGTGCTTTTAGCAGTGGTTGTAGTAGAAACAGGATTCGAGTCTTACGTCGCATGCTATTGCGGATAAAATTCGTTAAAAATAGTGTATAAAAATTTTTTTTCATTTTAGTGCCAGCGCCACCTCATCAACCAAGTTTTGTTGACGTCACAACCGAAACTGTCACGCTTGAATGGGATCCAGTTGAAGGTAAATGACGTAACAGAAAGGCAACTTGAAGATCATCGATTGCGTTACCATCGCCGACGTCATAGTTTAGATTTTGCTACAAACAGTTTTGCTTGCTACAAATAGTTGTGACGACAAACACCTCATTTGTGTTTTCACAGTATGACGAGTGTAATGTCACAACTGTATCAATCTAAAGCTGAGTCATAAGACTGGCAATGGAAATGCAAGCCTGAACAGTGCCGTCGTCTCTTCTTTTTTCTGTTTAGCATTCGTTTTCTGTAACGATTCGTTTGTGTACAACAAAACGCTAATTTCAGGGTCTGATTGAATTTTTTATGGTAAAAATAACTGTCTCATCAGTATCGACAACTTCGCACCGGGTAATAACTTAAGTTGTTGTGTGTATGCTCTGTGCATCTTTATCATCCAGCCGTTAAATCCCCTTTACGATAAAGAAATCTGGTGGCCGGAGAATAAAAGTAACATTCATTAGCTAAAAACTGAAAAATCTTTTAAGGAGCCATCAGTTACATGGTTGAAGTTCATCGGGTCGATAGTGACAACACTATAGCCAGAGACGATGCCGAAGTCCGGATCACTGTCTCCTCTCCTCACGTTGTAGTTGATAATTTGCTTCCGGGCGCTTCCTATAGCTTCGTAATTTTCTCGGTCGGTGCTGAAAATATAGTGAACGAAATCGGAAGCCCGGTTGTCCGAAAACAAACTGGTAGGTGACGGGATGAGTTGTTTAAAAGTACGATACCTCTCAGATGATGATTATTTTAATGGATTCTTTACTTTTTGGATAAGGGAATCAATGAAGAACCTGCAGGTGTTGGTTTTGGCTGATGGTGAAATTAGGTTAAATGACGGAGGGGGTACGCTATTTAGAAAAATTTCATCTCCTGTGTAGAAATCTAACTCTCCCCTAAATTTGGCTCAACAGAGCTAATCCTTCACAAAATTAATTTTAAGAACTTATAGGAAAACAGATTGGCTATGAAAGATAAACTTATATTGGATATTGACCACAATACCTTCCCACTCAAAAATGACATTGATTAAAGACAGTAAATTTTTGTCTGCATGAGTATTGCAAACAAATTCAATGTATTTCCGGGAGATCACCTCGTAGACTCATTTTTGTTTCAACTAACCGGAATATACTGTTCCACTGACTTTTTTTTAACGCATTTAGTAACGTTGCCACCAACCGGTACTCAAGCTGAGGACATTGGAGTGACGTCGTTTACACTAAAATGGAATGAAGTCTTCGGTAAGTCATTCAGTAATGAAAGTCTTCGTAACACCAGCTTTTTAATTCTACGACGGCAAATCAAAACCGTTATGTTGCAGGCGCTACGTCATATAACATCTACGTGTACGAATCAGGAGCTAAACTGGTAAAAACGCTCACCACCACTGGTACGTCAACGGAAGTGACGTCATTGAATTCCGGAGTTGAGTACGAAATCCGAATATATTCTGTTGGTGATGGAGACGTACAAAGTACTGAAAGTACTAATTTCAATGCAGCAACATGTGAGTACCGTATTTACTATTCTGTGCTCTACGGTATTTTGAGAGCGTTACAGTTTAAGTTCGTAATGCTAACCAATCTATCAACTCCAGCACTACCTTAGCACTCTTTCTATTTTATCCGCTCCTTCTTGAGACGCCACGGCATTGATCATTAATCACTATCGTAGAGCCTGAGTTGCAAAATGTGATGTTTGACACCGTTTTTGAATTTAGTGCCGGCGACACCGAACCAACCAAGTGTTGTAGCGGTTACCACTACAACGATTTCCCTTGAATGGAATTCAGTTATCGGTAAGTTTCAACAAAATATCTTTTAATTGATGAGCTGCTGGTTTAAAGCTTGAATCAAGCTTTCCTTGCAAACCATTTTTAAAGCGCGTTTATAACATTCATTTGTCGGCAATTCTTCCATTCTCAGATAAAAGTAGGGCTCTATTCTTCAAAGAAACTAGTGGGACAAGGTAACAAAAATTGTAGTCGTTTTTTATGTGATGAGATTGTTTGTTGCCTTTTGAAGAAATGAAAAAGATCTTATCCCTTATTGAGACAAAGCAATGTGGTTAATGGGGTTGCACCCCTTTGTTTTCCCTCCGGTTGTGCTCCCCAACTGCCTGCTTTCATAAAAATTTATTCTTTCTTTTAGGTGCCGTACGGTATTTTGTTGGAGTATCTGGAAACGGCCATGAGTGGAGAAAAACCGTTATATCGTCACAGGCTTTGATTGAAGATTTGCGACCTGGAGCTACTTACGACTTTGTCATATTTTCTTTTGGTGTAAATGAGGGGTTCAACGCAGTTGGAAGCCCTACAGTGAGCCAGCAAACAGGTGATTATAGAAAAATTCCAAGTTATTTTTGCGTATACATACATGTATATCAACAAATCTACATTGAATAGACAATCTTTACAGAAGTGCTTTGAACATATCAGACGAAACAATTAGAAACTTTTATTAAAAAAATGATTGTCCAATCCACATACATTAAATGTTTGAGATGTTTTGATGTAATACTCATACCAATTTCAATCTTATTTAAAAAAATTGCCAATGATTTGATTTTTCCAGGGGTATATAAACTTTTTTGCTGGCGGGCTGCTTTCACTTTTCCGGCTAATAACGAGAGCCAAGTACAGACCCTTTCCAATAAAACTTTTTTGGAGAGTAATCTCAAAACAACAGATTTTTAACTAAACATTCTTTTTTGCTTTGGGTAATCAATCTTTGGACGCGAACCCCAAGTTACGTTTTTATGCAGATTGCAAGATTTCATCTTGCGGGCCAGTATTTGCTCCCCCGTAATTTATACCGAAACGCCTCGCACGTTTATCGTAATATGAGTTCTGAGTCTTTTTGAAAAACAAATGTGAGTTTAGTACTGCATTTAATTAGCTCATTATCTTCTTTGTAACCACCCACCTTTTTGCTACTGAATTTCACCCCCCTGATATCAAAAACTTTTTTTGTTAAACCTCCTTCGTCAGCGATAAATTTTCAAATAAGATTTAACAAGAATATTTTTATTTTCTTACCACAATTTTTGCTTTAAGTGACATTGCCTCCTGCAAGTGCAAATCACGATAAAGTGATGGTGGAGTCTTTTTTTGTGCGTTGGGAAGCAGCTTTTGGTAAGTGCACTTTTATTGTAGATGCTATTTTTGAGGTCTGTAACCATTGACTTTGTATCAGAGTCCATAAGATGGTTTGTTGGTTTCAAGCTTTGATAAGTAGCTCAATTTGACAATCTTGTTGTTTTCTGCGCACGGCGTAGCGTTTACTGATTGAAACATTTTTGTGTTTCCAGCTGAAGATGATGTTGTCTTTCCTATGCGAGAGCAGGTGCTACTAAGCTTTGTTAAGTGCATAGCGATAAAAGATCCGATAAGACACGCACATTGCAGTCTACTAGGCATAAGATAGCTGCTGTTAGTTAGAGTTATTTTCACCGCTAATAGCAAAAAGTGGGTGGCACATACACCGTTTTTGCTGGTTGAAATGATTGACATTGAAAATGGGCTGAAAGATGGCAGCCATATGCTTGCTTATCTTTCTTTTTGTTGTGAGATCACAATAGGTTACAGGCTAATGTACGTGTCATACTTCAATAGTAACTGACACCGCGTACCATTGAAAAGATAATGGAGAAGGTTGTTTTGCATCTTTCTATAACTCTTCAGATCTCTTCGTTGTTACTGTAATATAGTTCCAACCTAATCACGGAAAAACTTCATAGTTATGCATAGAGCTACAGTTACTTGTTTTAACATTCACTTAGAGCAGGGGTGGCCAAACGTGGCGCATTGCAGGTTTAAGATTTTTCGGGCAATTTGAGTAAGTGTCCTTTGAAGTCAAAACGGTGGTATATTTATACTTTGTAGTCAAAACAACGCCATTTTAAGGGGTGATCTTCAAAAAAAAAAAAAAAAAAAAAAAAGGTCCTCACTTGGTTGGCGTCACGTTTGGTGGCATATTTAGGCCAAAAGTGACGGTAAAGGTGCAGCAAAACAGGCGATGACTTTTTTTTTTTTTTTTTTTTTTTTTGGAGATCACCCCTTAATATGGCGTTGTTTTGACTTCAAAGTGTAAATCTACCACTTCACGTTTGTAAGCAATGTAAAGAAATGAATGTTTGTGTGGCGCATCTTGAAGTGAATGTTTATGTGGCGAAAAATTTTGGCGCATGGACTGAAAGATTGGCCACCCCTGCCCTACATTTATGGCGCATCCGACACGGGTTGGTAGAAGAGTTGGCGCTTTGCATAAAAAGCTTGGCCACCCCTGACTTAGGGGTTACCAGTACCATAAGAAAGGTACGTAAAAACAACAAGTATTACACTCAGAAGTGGAAATAGGCGTAAATCGCTTTTCCGAAGAACTCCTCAATTCACATATTACACAGGATCTTTGCCTTCTGACCCAATTTGTCGGCTTTTCTGTCCTGCAGCACCTAAAAATTTTTTCTGTCAATTAATTTTGCGTCGCTGATGTTGCTCTAATTACGTAGGTGCGTTGTCATACAACGTGTACGTGAACGAAGCCAATTCGGAAGAGTTGCTCGATTTGATCACGACTAACAAAACGTCGACGGCAGTGAGGTCACTAAAATCCGGAACGGAATACGAAATTCGTATATTTTCCGTTGGTGCAGGAAATGTGGAAAGTACTGACAGTACTGGCTTCAAAGTAGCAACATGTGGGTATTTATTATATTTGTTTCTTATTGCAGATGCATCCATAAGGCTATCTGAGACCGAAGACTGTGGGTAAAACTTACGCAGGAATGAAATTAACATGCAACCTAATACTGAAAGAATAGCTCGCACGTGACCTGTATGAGAAAAAATTAAAATGAGAATAATTTTTCCTCTTCGTTTTTTCATGCTTATGAGCTCAATTTTTGTTTTCGAGTGTTTCGTCAAACTCGGCCTCTGAGACGGAAAAACTGCTTAAACCCACCACCAAGTCTGTCACGTAAAAACGGAGAAATCCCTTTAAGTGTCTTGCCCAAATCAACAACATGCGAACTTTCCGGCTTTTTGTTCACACTGCCACTTTGTGCTTAGCTTCCAGCAGGAAAGCTGTGAATACTTTGAAAAGTTTTTAGTATGACGTGACTAGGAAATTAACTTGTATACCCACAGAAAAGTAGATACTCCGATAATCCTCTAACGACCGCACATCAAGTTATTTTCTTAGATTTTTAAACTAGTAAGTTTTTAGTGCCGGATACCTTGGAATTACCTACTGTTCGTGACGTCACTACTACGTCAATTACAATTGAATGGAATGCAGTAGTCGGTAAGTTTCCTAAGTTAATTGTTTTCATTGCAGAGTTATTAAACAAGCCTACAAATAATTTTTTTTGAATGAAATTGTTATATTTAAATACATTTTGTCGCATATAAAAACTGTATACAAATAATTCAATTTCACAAAATTATTTCATTTAAATAAATTTTTTCGAATAATGTCATTTGATACAAATAACTTTTGTTTTAAAAAGACTACTTAATGCAAATCAATTTTCTTATTGCATACAAACAGATATTAAAAAAACTGATGCGTATTGATGATTAGTTTTTGAAATTGAAAAAAAATTATATTATAGAAATAAATTTTTTTAAAAAAAAAACCTTGTAAAAGCAAATTTTAATTTGAAAACTATTCAATAATAATTTTTTTGAATGGCGTTATTCTATTTTCTTTGAATGAAAATGTACTGTGCAAATTTTTGCTGCTGCAAAGCGAATATTGTATTAACAGTACTCATGAATATGATCATAAATTACAACGATTTTGAAAGCCACGCTCACTACTTAAGATCGATTGTTTATCAAACAAGTTTCCTGAAGCAAATCTCTTATGGAGATGTGATTTCAGCGCTTTTTTAATGTTTGTCGCCGGGTTGCCCAAACCGCAGCTAGCGTGCCCCATTTAGCTCTTTGGACCTTTGAAAGTGGCTCTTTAGAACTCATGTTATTTGCATTGATCGTGATGTAGGACCAGTGGAGCCCACTGCACATTGAGCAGAAATCTTTTCCTTTGTGTGCTATTATGTGTTTTTGTGACCAGCTAAGAATATGTCAGCTTTCAATTAAAGGGAATTGAAGGGCAATACCGCCCAGCCGCAAACTATATGAAAGAAGCAAAAAATGTTCAAATACCTCTTTTGAAAGTTATATCAATAATGTTTTGAGATCAAAATGAGCAAAGCAATTGTTTTCAACAAAGTGATTTTCAAAAAAAAGATCTTAAACTCGAGAAAGTGCAAAAAAATTGATTTGAAATCGCCGATCTGCAGAAAAATTTTTGTGATGCCTCTTTCCAATTTGAATTTTACCATAAGTGCTTGTGGCGTGAAGCAAGTTTGGCCAATTGTGATTTATTGTCTCTCGTACGCTAATGATACTTTTTTCGCTTTGGCTGTGGTGAGAGTCATGCCGTCGATATGGCCATGGGCTGTATCCGTCTTTTTTGCTGCAGCAAAATAAATAACTTAGCCCAGCTACAACTTTTTCAAAATCACACAAAAGGCCAGCAATGCACATTGAGCGAACTCCAGACATTGAGACTATTTCGACCTTTTTTATCGCTTTAGGAGCTGTACATTATGTCATACAAACAACACGAACTGATGTGGATGCAAGCGAAACAAATGATGATGACGTCATGCGCGAAATAACCACCAACTTGTTTTACGAAGCAGACGACTTGACCCCAGGAGGGCAATACAGTATTGTTGTCTTTTCAGTCGGTGTTGGAAACAGTATAAACGATGACGGAAGCCCACCTGTCAGACAACAAACAGGTACTGTGGCGGCATTTATGACGAGGCTGCCAGTATTTATTTCAACATACCTCAAAAGTTAAAAATGCTTTTAAAGGCTAACCTTGTGGTGTAGCAGGAAATATTTTATTGTCACCGTTTAAAGATAAAACTCAATCACATTAAAAAAATAAGATTAAATCAAACGTTTACACAACAAAATGATACAACCTATGGTAGCCGATGTGCTATAACCAGAAGTTGCTGAATCAGCCTATCTTGCGATAAGCCTATTGCATAAATAGGAATTTTTAAGTGGTCACAATTTTTTATATCAGAAACTTCACGAAGAAAATTAGTATTTGAGTCTTCCTCTATATATGTTAAATTTCCCAATGTTTTACAAGCAATGGTGAGAGCTGAATTCGCACTTTCATCCATATCAACCAGTCGAGCAGGATCATTGGCTTCATGCTTCATACCAGTGCTTCTCAAACTTTTTTCTTTAAAAGCGTACTAATTAGCTAGCGGCTTATCAACAAAAATTTTAAAAAGTGTGCTTTTTAATCCTAAACCACAGCAACGTTGATTCATCGAAATTCGATCTTCAGTTTTTGGCTAATTAAGCCGAATAGCTTAACAAATCGTGCTTGCTGCAAACTTAATCTACATTGCAGTTTGTTTATCTTTTACACAAAATCGGCTCATTTAAAAAATAAATTTTGTATTGTTAGAAATTTCAATTCCTAAATCACAAACACACTCCAGAATTGGATGCTGAAATAGATAGGCTTTGGTTTTCTTGCGGGAGGGATTAAGAGTAGATGAGGCTCTGGCTCCGATTGCAAAGCACTTTTTAACGCTATAGAAATAGATTAACCTGGGAAAAAAACAAACTTGTTCTCGATGTCACAGTATGGTGTGCTTTGAAATTTCCACTTCCGCAGATAGATGGGCAATGATAACTTTAAGAACTGTGCTCTCTGCACGATCTTGTGAGCAATATATGCTACTATTGTGGGCTGCAGTGTTTATACACCACCAATGACTAATGCACTCCTAACCGTAAACTTATTTCGACTAGTTGCCCCAATCTTATGCAACCACCTTTAATTTGTTCCCGTATCATTAAAATTGAGAACAAATTTAATGAGTAGCTTATTGGTTGCTCTTGAGTTCCTTTTGGTAGCAAGATTAAAAATGCGCTATTATGACATCACTATTTAAAAATGTTTCATCAAAATATCAACGTTGTAAAGTACTAGACAAAATAATTTGGCAAGATTCTCCCTTTTTTTCATCAAATCAAATGCTGTCCTTCTTATGCCAAGAAGAGCAATAACAATGTGAATTTTTCGGAACCCTGGATCTCTGCCCAGTGGGCCTTCTTCTTCAGTTTTCGATTGGCAACTTTCTCATTGTGCACTAAGGCTAGTGAAAAGCTCACTAAAGCCAAGTATGCTAATACAAAAAAACAGCAATTCAGTTTAACCAACATGAAAACCGTAGTCTTGCTCTTCGTGTTCTTTGATATTTACTTCTATAACATTAGAAAAACAGTTTGGTCATTTTTTGCGATGTAATTTTTTCTCACAGCGCCCCCCAATTTCCCACTTTAGTGCTACCGCCCCCAAAGAAGTGGTGGTACTCACTTTAAGGCCAACAAGCCAAAGATCATAGTTCGATTGGTTGATATACATATGAATTTGACACTCATTTTCAGCCTTGCTTTCAGCAGATTGACAGGGTCAAGTTCTATTGTTAGATCCATTATTAATTTTCTTGATGCAGCAATAATCAGCTTCTTATGGTTTTTTTCTGTTTTAACAACTTGTGTTATCTGCTAATCACATTTATTGTTCCGGCATTTCGCTTTTACTTTTTCAAAGTTTTTTCAAAATTAAACCTTGATGAAAGATCATTGTTCTTTGCTTTCTTATCCTTTCGCGTTGCAGAAAGACACAGTGACGCTAATTATGGTACGATTGTTCAGATCTGGTTTGAAGTTTCTAAGTTTTTGCATTTCGCTTGAAACACTGTAAATTTTTTCGATGAATTTAACTTTTCTTAAAATCCTTGAAGCAGAGAACGCTGATGCTTTTCAACACCACAAACACTGCAACCATGAGATTTGAGCTCATGATCACTTGATAATTGTTGTCATAACACGGCGCTCTCTCCCAGTGCACAACAAAGCCGATAAGTTATTGTCCATCTGTGTTTTCACCAATGTTTTTTGTTTAGTAACTCTGCCACCAGCACATGTTGCTGTCCATAATACAACAGTTGATTCATTCTCGTTGGAGTGGGGTGATGCGTACGGTAAGTTACTTTTTTTTCTGTTTGAGTTTTTGCCCAGATCAGTTGATCTTATATGCCAACAGTAGCCTCTATGCAAACTTTTCTTTGCATCCCTTTTGCAGTTTTGGGGTGACGTCCGAATTAATTCAGCTGAATTGCTGTTTGTAAACGCGTTACACTCCCAGTAGGTAGTGATGAAAACATGCCCTTGGGATTGTGCCTTTGGCGTACCTTTCTATCAGAGAAAAAAGCTAAACCAACACCTGCTTAATTTTTCAGGAGCATCTTTCTACAGCATTTATATCTACAAGGTTAGTGATGACAATGAGCTCCAGTTAAGTTCAGTCGAATCATCCGCTCTTACATCCTATGTTGTGACGTCATTGCAACCCGGCACGGAATATCGAATCCACGTTAAAAGCGTAGGAGATGAGGAAGTGGAAAGCGGACAAAGCATGACTGTAGCAACCGCAACCGGTATGTACGGACTCCTATCTTTACCTTCCGGTCACGAAAAAATTTAAATTATTTTAAACCTAGTAACTTGTATTTAGATTAGAGTTGCCATACGTCCGGAAAATTCTGGACATGTCCGGAATTCAGGTGTTCTGTCCGTAAAATATAGCTCTGTCCGAAAATTTGCTCAAATGTCCGGCATTTAAGCAACAAAAAAAGCAGTTAACAAAAATTGCAATATTAGAATCTAATTGTCACCATAAGTGGCCTGCCTGTTCGAGGGGGCCTGTTGGATTGAGCCAACATTGCCGCGATTTGCACAAATGACAGCGAGACAGATGATGGCTTTTTGTGGAGAAAACCTTTATTTGGGGTAACATCATACAAGCTCCAACATCTCAGACCGTTATCTCAGAGCATTGTTTACTTAAATTGGGCCCAAAATATTTGTTAATAAACAAGTGAACTAGTCACAACTTTTGGTAGCGTCATAACAAAAGTAACAAATTTCAAACTTTCAAGCAAAAAGTAACAACTTTTTTACCAAAAGTTACAACTCTGCCAATATTTAAAAGAGTGAACGGTTGTATCCGGAATTTTGCCTCATCAGATGTGATAATCCTAATTTAGATTTGCTTCAGAGTTCCTGATACTGCGAGCAGAGAGTATTTCTACCACAAGCTGTGCAATTAGGGAGACAAAAGTACTGCAAAATGTCTTTCCCAAAGACACATTACAGAGTAGAAAGCCGGAATTAAATTTTCGATCATTACCCTGAGCTTTCGCTACACATAGTTCGCTCAAAAAAGGGTTTGCAAAACTGTACATCTTGATTTTTCACAGAGCCGAAACCTGCCACGATGATATCAACATACAACGTGCAGAGTGATTCTATTGATGTGGAATGGAGCGGAGCTGAAGGTATGATCTTCTCTTTGCATTTTGGCTTTTACGTAACCCTGACCCATGGCATAACGGAATCAAAAAAGGAGGGAAAGAAATGCAACCGTTTTATAATTTGAAAAGTTTTGTTTTTAATCTAGCCCTTCGAGCACTTTAGTTCAAAGCCTTTTCTAGTTAAATCTTTTTGCATTAGATTTTCTCGAAAGCTATTTTCAAATAAAGAAAGGACAATTCTGTAAGGAATTACTTTTGCACTCGACCTGAAACTAGAGATTATATGACCATGCAATGCTGGATTGCTAGAAGCGACTAGGCAGACATAGTTTGAGATTGTGAGGTTCAGAAAACAAGTAAAACTGTTACAGTACCTTTGTTATCCTCCATAGCAAAAGTTTCGAAAAAGCGTTTAGTTAAGTGTCCACTGTTTAAACTTCCGGTACTCAATTTTAGGGATATTTTAAAATCGTTTAGGTGTACAGCGTTATCTTTTGATTGTCGTTGATCTGGAAGATGGTACTGAAACTACTCTTGAATCAGAAGCAGAAACTCTGACGGTCTTGGGGCTAATGCCAGGCACATTCTATCAGTTCAGTGTTGTATCAATTGGTGCCCTTGGAGTAACAAATATCAACAGAAGTGTGTTAGCCACAACTCAAACAGGTGACTTTTTTAACCTCATCAAAGAGTTAATTTGTAATCTCATATTTTTTAGTTTGATTACGGCAGTCCATAATAAATCTAGATCAACGTAATTAAATTGATGCTTTTCAATTTCACTTAGTTATTCTCAACTTTACCAAATTCAGAATATCTTGTTCCATTTTTATGTTTTTTTTAACAATAAGCTTTCAACCAATATTATAATGTAATTTGAAGTAAACGCAACCAGCACTTAGGCTGCGGAAAACCTGCAGCCTCGAAGTGACAGTTTTTTCTCTGTATATCATTATGGATAAAGTTAGCCAATAATAAAGATTTGCTACAATTGATTACTTTTTAACTTTTAAATTTTGGAGTAAGTTTTTTTAATCTAGCCATCTAGTTTTGCTCCCAGTCTACTTACTTGTATATCGTAAATTTGCCTTTTTTGTCTTTTGATGTGGCTTTGCTGATGCAATGCGGCATCACAAAATCCTGTTGAAAAAGAAATTTCCAGTGCTATATGGCTTTTGTAATATCGACAAATTATTTTTTTAGTTCCACTGCGACCAAAAGGCCTTCAAGTTGGCAACGTCACTCTGACCTCACTTCGAGTTTCATGGAAACCAGCTCACGGTGAGTGATTAATAACAAGTTTGTTTCCCGAGAAATGATTTTACAATTCTTCTGTAACTTCACGATGGTATGTACACTTTGCACTAACTAACAGGTTGTTTATTGTCCATATCATTTATGCCTCCTCTGCAATATTAAGGTATAAAAGTGCAAAATGTGACGGAATGCTTATCTGTTCGTTTCCTCTTTTCCAACTTGTTAGCAACACGCAGTGACAAAAACTATTTCTAGTTTGACATGTTTTATAAGCATAATGGCATACAGTATGTATTCTGAAACAATTTTTGCTTGTGATGCCTCATGATATTGATCAGTAGAAAGCAATTCGCTGCTTTGAAATTTTCAGGTGCGGCGTCATATATTGTGTTTGTCACGTCAACACTTGACCAGACATCACGTGAGATTGCGGTTGAAGAAACGTCAACGGATGTGCTTGGTCTGTCGCCCGGCACGCAGTACTTCATATCTGTGCTAAGTGTGGGAATGGAGGAACAATTTAGTGAAATCACCGACCCGGAAGAAGAAACAACACGTGAGTAGATGAATCTTCCTCATCAAGCACCCCTTGCAAATGACACGGCAATATGCTTTAAATGCAGTGCTTGTGATAGAAACATCTCAGCACTAATAACTTTTAAGCAGGCTGGGAAGCAAGCGGCACAATAAAAAGTTGTGAAGATTTGCCCTGACAATAAAATAAAGCTTTGTAAGAAACTTATGTGGACTGCAAACATCTTGTTGTTGGTACAGAATTTTAATATAGCTTTAAAAAAGCTATTTCGGCTGTAACCTCTTAGATTAGTTGTTTTAGCCATAAGCTCTTGGAGTAGCTGTTTTAGTTATTAGCTCTTAAACCATGGACTATTGCGAAATCTCTTTCTTTGCCGCGCATTGCTATGCTAGCGCTATCATTGGGCTTGTCTTGATTGCCTACCGTCCAAATTAGTGCGATAAAACAACTTACTCACTCTCGCTCTTTTCTTTTTTACGCGATGCAGCCACTGATGAGAGCGTCACGAAAAGCTTGTGGCTGAAACAACTTTTTTCAAAGCTATGTTAATATGTAGGCTATTGCATATGTTAAAGCATAAATGGTTTCATCAGTCTTGGCTGAGTAAATTTTGCAGTTTGCATTTCTTCGTATTACCTTTCAACGCCAAGCAGGAGATCTGTGAAACATTTTTCTACTTTGATATGTCTCGGAAAGGAAATTAAACCCAGACCTACATACTGTAATAAACATTTTATCCGCTACACCATCGCACATTAGGTAGGTGATGCATATTGCTTGTCGCTGATTTTGTTATCTTTTTTAGGTCCTGAAGCAACTCCTCAAGTCGATTTTATTGACGTCTCAACTACTAATGCTACCTTGTTGTGGCAAGCAGTGAGAGGTGAGCAAAATATTTGACAAAAACTGTCAATTTTTGATCTACTTGTTTAGTTTACAATACAAGCGACTATGTCTGATATTGGATTAGAGTGTGTACGAGTGTAGATCTGCGTTAGATCATTGTAAACACAAATTTAAAAAGATCTAACAATGCTTGATCACAATGCTTCTATGACCTGCGTTTCAACTTGAACAAATGCTTGGTCGTCATTAAGGTTGGAAAAAAGGTTGAAATGCGTTTTTGAATTGATTTTTACGTGAATTTGTGAACGGCCAGTAGGTTGGCTTTACAAAATCCGTACAGAAAGCAAGTACAGATTTTGTAAAGCCAATCTACTGCCTGTTCACAAATTCAGGTATAGAGTTTATGTATTGCGTGTGAGACCAAACGTGGTCAGTGACCGCTTTGTTTAGTCTTAAAACAATATTTTTTTGTTACTCTCTTTTTTGAAATATTTCATTTCAAGCCCTTTAAATTTTCCCCTTTCTTCCTATTCTCAATTTTGAAGCTCTTTCACGCTAAGTGTCTGAACAATACTGATAAAAAAATAATATTCTCTTGTTTATAGGAGCTGTTATGTACGAGGTGTCCTACCGCCGATCAGGCTCCAATTCGGAACCAAATGTTATTCAAGTAGCAAATGCAGAGGCTATGATTGAGGGATTGTCTCCCGGAATCTGGTATGAATTTTCCGTTTTCTCAATCGGTACCAAACAGCGGAAGAACGAACAAGGAAGCAGCTTGCTGCATCTGCAAACAGGTTAATACCGCTAATACTTTTTCGTTTTGCGTGTTTTACGTGCATTACTCTTTCTCTTCCCACTCCCAAATGAGGTAGGTGGGCCAATCGCATTAAAACCGTGTTTTTTCAGAACCACTTCCCCCTCAATCAGTAATGGTTGGAAACATTCGAACTACTTCGGTGGTCGTTACATGGGATGAGGCGATTGGTGAGTAGATAACTTTAAAGTTCTAGCAGATTTTATTAATTATAAAGTAAAAGTCATGTTGAGATTTCAGACAGCTTCTTAACGTTACAAAGGATTTTACAAAACCGAGCAATATTTTTGCGGTTTCATATATTATTCTGCACATTACCTCTTGTGCCGACCGCCGAGAAATAGATCTGTGATTACTGCTTCTACAGTTCAGTTCTTTGCATGACCAGGCAAAAATTGAAAAGCATAGATTTTTGATAAAATGCTTTCATAATTTACCAATATTTCTATTCTAGTTTTTATATTTTTGTTTGTAGCAAATCAACATGTTTTCCTTGTTTTTCTCTGGCTTGGCAAAATATAGCATGCTTCTTTTCAGGCGCTGCCTCTTATCGCTTGTATTATAAACGCTCTGGTGGAGAGGACGACGACGTTGTTATTGAGACAGCTTCAAGCAGGCAAGAAGTGGGCGGCTTGACTGCCGGTACAGGATACAGTTTTGCGGTAAATTCTATCGGTGAAGAAGGACAAATCAGTTCGATGAGCAGGCGCACCTCCGTAAACACATGTAAGTAGAGAAATGATGTGATTAAAAATTTTCACCGAACCATATGTGGCATTACACGATTGAGAGCTGTTTGATTCAGAATAGTCCTTTATACGCCACCGTCAACGTGATCAATAGAGCCTCAGTTTTTAGGCGACCATAAGCAAGTGAATGTGAGGACTACTTTTTAAAAGGCTGTCCTGGAAAGTTTTTGGGAAAGGTACTTCACGGTACTTCCTCTGCTTTGGGAATTCTAACAACCAATCAATTCATTGTAAGTATCACCAAGCAGTAAGCAAATTGTTGAACACCTGGAAACTGTAAACCGTGTTTGAACGTCGTGCTCAACGTTTAGCAAGAAGTCGTTGTTCTTCTAGTTTAATGGATAAAAATGCAAAACAATAATCATAACTAACTGCTCTCTGCTTGATCTATAGTTATTTGCAGCGAAGTTAAGGCAAGTATGCAAAATAATAGTTGAAAAAAGGTTTTATCATTAGCTGCAGTATTGTCTTTGCGGTTGGTTAAAATGTCAAACGCTTCCACAAAAATTTAATTTTTTGCTTATGGTTTGAAGCCAGATAACTTCTTATTTTTAGTGCCCACATCTCCCACTGACGTAGAAGTGATCAGAATCACCACAACGTTGGCTGAAATAAAATGGACGGAACAAAGAGGTGAGTTGCTTTGCAGCTTTCTACATATTGTCTGCTTAACTCTACACAATATGCGTTGATCCTTCAAATTCAACATTGTAAGCTATTGCCCGTGCGAGTTTTGTGCAGTTATGCCTTTGACAAAGGTACTTTCTTTGCGTGGTTGCGATTTTTGCTGTAGAAATTTCCTGCACCAGCAGTGCTGGTATCTTCAAAGCGAATTTGAACACGAGTTGTTCGACGCATAGTGCAACCGCAAAAAAGTTTCTGTGACTTTAGGATAAATATCAAAAAACACTTTGCTTTTAGGTGCACTCAGTTACCGAGTGTCTGCCAGAAATCTCTTGACTAACACAACGCGAATTAGCAGTACAATTTCTCCACCTTACGTTATTCCAAACCTTCAACCTGGTGCCTGGTACGAACTAATAGTGTACTCGGTCGGAAGTAACGATATGATAAACAACGATGGAAGTGAGGTAGTACGAAAGCAAACAGGTAGGAATAGGTAAAGTTTGAACCGCTGGGTAATGTGTTGCCTGTTTTTGCATGCATTCGTGATTAGCGATCAACCACATCGACCACATAAATATTGGTTGCGCAAGTTGCAATGCAGGCGAACTGCTAAAATTTTTGTCAAGACAATACTCCTAAAAAATCCAAACTCCTCTTTCTGGAATCTCTTTGCATTCAGCAGTTGAAGCCTAGTTTAAATTTAGACTCCAAATCTATTCCGCTTATTTAGCTTGTAGTTCTCGCTTTTTGTTATGTGTTCATTTTTTAGTGGTAGTATTGCGTAGTTAATAGTCAACATTTTTGTTGAACAATATTAGCATTGAAAATGGAACCAGTTGAGGGCCAAAATGTTTGCAGTATGTTTTTGACAAGTTGTTTGGCTGTTGTTTTTGGAATAAAAAACTAATCAAAAACGTAAAATTGTTTTTGTGACATTGTTGTTGGATGTCTCTAAAACATTAGGGTCCTGAATCTTTTTGAGATCAAATGTCTCAGCAAAGAGAGGTTAAGTTTTAACCACCTAATCGTTTCTTTGAGTGCATCCTTGACAATATAAATTAGCGGTCGCTTGCATGCTTTTTTGTTTGGGGTTGATTGACGATTCTACTGGTGTAAGTCATTGGAAGAAAGATATCTGGGAAGCCTAAAAATTAATCAATTTTCCATTTCTCCTGAGATCGACAACTCGTTAAAATACTATTAGTAAAGCGTAATGCAATTTTCTTTTTTTTATTACGGGACGTAATCCGAAGCGTTGTGTGTTGTAGTAGTTACCCCTCCTCTTCTTTGGGATGGAGGCACGGCATGAAATGATTTTAAAGATTCCTTTCGAAAACCCAATTAAATTAAGCGAGGGAAATAGTTGCAGCCTATTTCGAACCAGTCATGAATGCAAATTACTGACTGGTAGCCCCACCAACCAACAAGGTGGACTGCCATTGGTGGGTACCCAAAATTGGCCTCTTACAACATGCTGGATGAGCAGCTTCACGATTCTATCCCGGTAAAGCACGGGTTTCATAGCGTGGTCGCAATTGATGTAAGGCAGTAGAATGAAAAAAGCTATTGCTTTTACGCAGAAACACATCTTTAACATACAGAAAGATGAAACGTGGTCGAATTAGTTAGCGCAATGCTTAAACTTTAAGACTCCGAAACAGGTTTGGACAATTGTCCTGTTTTTAATACATCTGCTGTTGTCCTGCGAGACTAAAATGCGATACCACAGCTCAATAATCTCTTTTACTGGACAAGATATTTAGTTCTTTAAATCAATTCATAATTTTCTTACAGTCCCTCGTGCTCCTCAGAGAATCCAAGTGACGGGGGCAGAAACGAACTCGCTATCTGTGACTTGGCGTGCTTCCATAGGTGAGTATAACATACTGGAGTTTAGATTAATTAGATTGTTATTTCTTGTAAAAAAAGCTTGTTTGAGGTAGGTGAGACAGATATGTACTCTCTTTCCTAATAGACAAAAATTTTATTTACCCTTTTCAAACGTCCACCAACACTTCAAGCACTTGTCCTCCCATGTCACTTTTATCTAAATATGGAAGCAAAGCAATTTAAATTCAAGCCGTGACAAGTTTTATTTGTGGTTTGTATTTTCTTTCTTTTAAATGAAAACTGTAGTGAAACAAATGTCTAGATTTGCATTGCGTACAAGCTATCACATCAAGTTGGGAAAAGTGGTAGTCCATTTGAAATACTTACTAGCAACTTCGCTACTAAGATGACAAACTTTTAGTGGTGTCCACTAATTGTCTATAACAGTAAGCAAGTGATTTCTGAGCAATGTCACTAGTTCAATCTCATGACGCTGAGAGAAGATTTGTTTACGCTTTCACGAATGACACTTTGTTTTTGACCATCGTATCTGGTGTCAAACTCTCATCAGGTCATTTATGAAAGTGATGTAACCGGCTTCTTTAGTTTAATTGTTTATCGAAACAGCAAACTGCAATTATGGTTTTACAGGTGCTGCGTCATATCACGTGGTAGTGACATCACCAGATGTTGATGCGTTTGTTCCTTCTTCTGTTGTTACATTACACACGTCGATTACTTTTGATTCTTTAAGTTCGGGAACTGCATACTCGTTTTCAGTAACTGCAATTGGTGAAGAGAACCAAAGAAGTGAACCCGGACAGGCTGTTAGCGAAACTGTTTGTGAGTATTTTATAGACATAGCAGGTTAATTAATTTTGTTTAGAAAGGCAATGACTTTAGGCGGAAAAAATAAAGCGAAAAAGCCATCCAAACTAGCCAAAAAACTTTGTACATACATAAAAACTATAAAATCATAAAATTAAGACTCTTGTATTAAAAATAAAATTTGCAGCACAGTCATGGATCTCGGTTTTACTTGATGCTTTTCAATTGTTCCACATATAGTGCTTTTAAAAATCATCTTTATCATTTTTTGGTTTGAAATACCCACTTTCAAAAGCTTTAGCGGCCTGTACTGTTCTCAGAATGCGCCACTGCATTTAACAGCAGTTATAATGCGTGCTGTAGATTAAATTAAAATTATGTTATAATAAAATCGCTAAATTAAAATAAGAAACTCAAAATTTAGTCAAAAAATTATTTGAAATATTTGCTAACGCATTTGAGCTTTTATAAGTTTTGCAAATGCGTAGTCATGGTGCTATGTTTTTTGTAACCTTTTTGCGACAGTTTGTTCTACTTTGCTGCTGCGTTTGTGAGATGCTGCGTCGGCAGTTGTAATGATCTTAAAGTTGGTTTGAACACAACTTGTTTTATACAAAACCGCAAAAATTTTTTCGGACCATAAAATAACTAAAAGTTTTGTATTAGTGCCTGGAAAACCTGCTGAAGTCCGCACTCAGGTTGTTACAACTTCGTCGATTTCATTGACGTGGAGAGAAGTAAAAGGTAGTGATGTGATATTCTTTAGTACTTTTACTTATATGTCACCACGCCAATTGTTAATCTGCCTTCTAATTTGTCATGGAAACAAACGTGGTTGAAGAATCCATTGGCTAAAATGTCAGTTTGCTATGATATAGCCGTTGCCAAATATCTTTATAACAAAACTTGATTACATTATTAGAAAGTGAATAGCATTTCCAAAACTTTGTTTTTTTGTATTGCAAACTGCATGTTTACTTTGTACAGATGACGTGGTTACAATACGTCAAAACGCAACCAAAATATCATTGATTTGAAAATTGGTCAATCTAGGAGTAGGTTATGACTTTAATCATAAAAAAGCGAAACCACAACAAAATACAGTTGGCATGAAAACTTGACTATGTCAAGTCGAACATTAATTAAATTCGAACTCAAACCAGTAAACCACAATACATTTGAGTATTTTTGCTGTGCAGTTGCATATGGATCCATTGATTTAAGCCAGGGGTTCTCAAACTTTTTGCGATGCGACGCATTTAAAAAAGCTTGCGAGGCTTTGCGACGCACCAGACAGCATCCTACAGTTTAGTTTGTCGTACTGCGATATAAATGTGACCCATAATCTACATAAATAACTGCCCTTATGCAGATGCTCCCGAGATTTTGGATTGGTCTCTCATCTTCAATCGTAAAATTACGCTCTTCTAAGTTTGTAACTCATCTTTCCTGTTTTCGTCCAACATACAACTGAATGCTTTATTCTTTATATATTTTTCTCCAATTAAGTTAAACTTCTGCAATTTGATTCTTGAATAACAAGTCAACCGTTTCAGCAGTGTATTAGAAACACTATTGTGAAAATGTCAGAAGAAAGTAAGAAATGAATCTACGATCAGAGTTCTTTTGACGCAATAAAACCTAGACTTAATGGCATAAATCAAAATATCCCGCGACGCCTTTGGAAAATTGAAACGACGCACCGGGGCGTCGCGACGCACAGTTTGAGAACCACTGATTTAAGCGTTTGCATATTGGCAATCAACGTCGTGCTGGCAGTGATTTTATTTTAACGTTACTGTAGATTTGAATACCATAAGTGTTTATGGCATTGTAAAGCTTCTTTTTAAAACATAAAGTGATAGAAAAACCTACTCTTCCTAATGCACTATTTTTATAATTGTTTCAGGAGCTATCCGCTATCGTATTGTGGCAACGAATCAAGAAAACAATGAAGAACAAGAAATAGAAAGCGAAGAGACATCCGGAGAAATCAACACCTTACTACCTGGCAATCGATACAAGATTGTGGTGTTTTCAATCTCCGCTGATGGAAAAGTCAATCCAGAAGGCAGTGATGCTCTTATTAGGCAGACATGTAAGATGGTGCTTGTTATTGCTATTTTGATTGTCGTCATTGTTTTTGATGTTTTTCTTATTAAGTTTAACTCTTGCGCCTCATCGGAGGCAAGTGACAAATTATTTTTTTTATTTTTTGCTTTTTGAGTCAGTCATAAATACGAATATCTTCTCACCGAGAGCAAACTACTGTAAATTCAAAAATTACTTTTTAAAACAATGTAGCCAGGATCTCAGCAAACAGAATTTAAGTTAGAATTTTACAATACTTAATATATCACCAGAATCGTAACTGATAAGGTCGACTTAAATTGATTAATGTTAGATTGTGGTCAACAGCATAATTTTTGGCTTAATTTGATAAACTTCAATAGTTTATTAATTCACGTCATTTTAATTTTTAGTGACAAACCAACCAATTGGCGTTAGAGCATCAAACTTTTCCACCACTTCAATTTTGATTTCGTGGCAAAGGACCTTTGGTAAGTCCTTGGAGAACTTCTTGATTATGGTTGTTGGTAGAAAAATGTAAACACAGCATGCGTTATTTTTGTAAATGTGTTGAAATAGTTTCAAGTTCAACAAAGCTTCATTCTTATTTTTAACTTTGATTTAGAACCATTTTTCCGTAATTGTGCAGCTAAATAATTTTCATTGATTGTTTTTTGTAACCTGAGAAAAAGCGTACTGCTATAACTCTATTTTATAGCAATTAGGTAATTAGACCAAAGCAAAGTTTATGCTGCTTTCTTGTAGCGTTGTTTCCGCATATATTTGTCACTGTTATGACGTTGTTCTAAATCGTTATTTTGTAGGTGCGAAAGAATATATCGTTAGAGTTGTGACAAACGATTTTGAAGCTGAAGTTCCTGCGGCTATCACTACATCCGAAACTTCCGCCACCATCGACTCCCTCACTTCTGGAGAAACATACACTTTCACAATAACTGCTGTTAATCTTGATGATCAATCGAGTTCACCAAGTGCAGCTGTGGTTGAAAATACATGTAAGTAGGAAAGTTTCATTTCGTTTTAAATCAAATTAGCATTCTATCTTCGCCGCTCCAAGACCATCGCTAAACTATTGTTTTGGGGATGCACACAAAAAAACGATATTGACATAAAGTAACTAGATACAAAATTGTGTTAACATATTTTGTGAAAACGTGAATAATAGCAAAGGAAAGTGTTGCTGCTCATCAGGCGCTTGGTACCTTTTTTGCGTATGAAACAGCGAACTTTACGATGCTATGTCCAGGTGTTGCAGCCATCGGACTGGTTTCATGGGGTACTGTAAGGTCCAAGTTCCCAACGAGGAGTCGGTCTCGGTAACTTGATAGAATGTGAATTCATTACTTCTTGTGGCACTGTCATGTATTTGGAAAATACGTTTAAAATTTTTCCCAAATGGCTTAGCTTACGATAGCGGTTGATTGATCATCTCTGTTCTTAGTGCCAGCCAAACCACAATTAGTTGAAGTTGTGAACGTCCAAACAACATCGATGGTCCTGTCATGGCTACCTGTAAAAGGTGAGTTTTTACTGTTTTATCTACGTAACGCTTGATTTGCATTACAGCAAGTTGCATCCGACAACATCGGATTTCAAATCGGTAAATATGAATATATATTGTTGTAAGCAGGACAAACTAAAGTTTGAATCCAAAAATAACCTTTAATGCAAACGATATTTTGCTTAGAAGTTGTAGAGTTACTTCGCAGTCTCCTAACCACTCTTTTTCTCTTGCGTTCCATGAGTTGTGTAAGCTTTCGTTTCAAGTTTTTTTCTCTTGTATACGGCAAAAAGCACTTAAACTACTTAACCGAAGCTTTCTGAAAGACAAAAAAATTACTTTTAGTTTATGGGCGTTATTTGGAATTTCTCATTTAGGAGCTTTACGGTTCCGAGTCCAGATCAAGAATTCTGAAACAAATGAGGTCCAAAATCAATTCGTAAATCGTGAAGAAATTGTGATTGAGGATTTGGAGGAAGGAACTTTGTATGAAGTTGAAATCTTCTCAGTTGGACAGCGAAGGACAAATGAAGACGGAAGTCAAGTGGTAAACGTCCAAACAGGTAGGTTGCAGATTTGCCCTGTAAATGTAACAAAAACTTGGTTTAGATTCCAGAATCATCTCTAAATATTATAATTTCCAACCTTTAAGTAAAATCTCCTAAATTTCATGAAAGAATGCTACATTTGCTCTAATAAAGAGTTTAGCTGAGAAAGAGAACAAGCTTTTTGTTGAGAAACGTAAAATAAGTCTTGTGCTTCAAGTTGTCCTATGTCTTTCACCTATTACGTAAAGCAACCTAGTAATAGGGTTCAAACCCGCATCCGCAACAACTAAAAGAACAACGGTCGTTTTACATGGAGCTTTCTTTTACCACCGCTTTTAATCTGTTGACAACCATAGTTCTACTTCTCGTGTTGTTTTGTCCAATGAGACCGTGTGTCATTTCTTTGTAGGTAGAACGATTAGATAAAATGTTTGCCTAGCACATAAATAAAAGTTAATTATTTTGAGCAAAAAATACTTACACTGACAGTGATTGTATAAAAAAATCATAGTTGTGCCACTCCAGCGTGTGTACATGTATAAAATTTATCATCGTTGTCATTGCACAGTTCCGTTGCCGCCAATCAATGTTAAAGCTGCTGTGAATGAAGAAAGTCAAACAACTGTGGAATTATCCTGGCAAAGATCAAAAGGTAAATATGTTTGAAATTTTTCCTTCCAAAAGGTGAAAATATTTTACGCTTAGTGTTCAGACACCATTTTGACTTAAAGCTACTGCTTTTTCAAGTACCTCATCTCAGCAAGAAAACTACTGTAAGATGTTTTTACAAGCTAAATTGCCCTTGATATTTTTTTTGCTCTATAATTACCAGAAAACCTTTTGTCGTTCATACCCAGAACAAATTGTGTTAAGATTCGATTTTAAATTGCCATTACTGTCGACACAACGTACGCAAACATAGCAAACAAATGGAAAAGTTTCCGTAAACTGTCTTCCTTACGTACAGGAAAGCAATCATCTTGAGATTCAAACGCAAGACATTGTGATGCTTGCCGCCACAAAACGTTGGTCCAAATCACTCGATCGGTTGCAAATTTCACAACAATTAAAACCAGAATACTGAACTGTTGGTCTCAAGACCGGCCGCTTGTAATGATTTTTTGTGTTGCATTTAACCAGTTCAATATTTGCAGGCGCGTCCAGCTATATTGTTACTGTGACGTCAGATGACAATACTGGAGTCTTTCTACCGGCTCCTATTTCTACCACGGAATTATTCACTGCGATTTCAAAATTATCACACGGAACAAGGTATTCGTTTTCCGTAAGAGCTGTTGGCGTTCAGAAACAAGAAAGCTCGAGAACTCCAAGTATTGTTCGAGTGATAGGTAAGCAAAATCTGATTATTGTTGCTGAGTTTACCCCCACTAGCCTATTTGACCCTGACAACAAAGCAAAAAATTCAGCTTAATTTGAGTTTAAAAGCAATCTTCAAGGAATAAGGTTTTCGCCTAAATTTTGTTACCAAAACATTCTTTTTTGGCAAAATTTCAAGCAAACTCTAAAAAACGGTCTTAACTAAAGTGATAGTTTATGGCACCCCGCTTTTTAAAACCTTTGTAAGCTAGTTTTCATCCCCTTTTTTTCTTGTGATGAAAGCGCATCACAAAAGGAATATCTAAACCATGCTCTGAAAATTCAATCATGCAAGTAGGAATACTTACAAGATTGGAAGAAAGCGGCTGTGATTTTGAACTAGTCGAATGTATAAACTGCTAGTTACGCCGTCAAAGCAACGGACTTGCAGTCATTGGCAGCTGCACAAGTGCAGTTTCTTATGGCTTCCTGGGTGGGCAGTTTTACTGCTTCAACCGAGTTATATTCTGTAAGTGCAATTAGTTGTCTACTAAATTTGTTTCCATTTGTAGTGAAGTGCACGTGGCATTTTTGGAAAGATGGGTCCGCTGATTTTTTAAAATATATCATTTCTTTATGGCACAGAATATGGCTATGTAAAAAACTGTTTTATCACACAATTTTCTTAACTCACTTATCACTAAAGCATTGCATCAAATAGAATGAACTAGAATGGATGAGTGAGAACACCAAACGCTAAAATGAAGTAAAATTCAAAATTTACTCAAAGATAAATTAATCTTTTAGTCACAAATGCAATTTAGCTATTTTCTTCTCAATTGTTTTACCTATCTCCTTAATTTTATTCTTCCATGTTTTCTCAAGTTGAGATACTAAAGCCGCCCATGCTCCCAGCATGCCATTGATGGCGGTGTTTGGCACCCATTAATGGCGGCTCGTCTTGCTGGTTGCTAGGCCATCAGTACACAACTTTTATCAATGTTTCACTTGAAATAGACAGCCGCTTTCCGTGGGCTGATCTCAAATTAAGTTTGCTGTGTGAGCCTAGAGACACATCGCGTGCCGTACTTCCCTTCCAAAGATAAACAAGGGTAAGCAACAAATTAGCAATAATTGTTTTCTAAATTTTACCTTACTTGTACTCGTAAATAAAAAATGCTTTAAACTCTCTTCTCACTGTCAGCGGCATTATTGGTGTTTCACAAGAATAAACAGTAATCTCCAATCATATATTTACAGCTCCAGCAACAGTCGGCAGCCTTTCAGTCACTGATGCAAGGGAGAGAGAAATTCATTTGGATTGGGATTCTGTAAAAGGTAGAGTTGATTGCAATTTTAATTATTTCATTTGCAATTTCAATCGTATTTTGAGGCAAAGCGGAGATTGCAGCTTTTGTAAATTTATGCGTGCCAGTTGCCGATTGGGTTGAGGAAGAATGATTTTAAAACCTATTAGAAAAGGAAAATCTCTCTACAATGCTTTTTGAGTACATTTTTTTACAGGCCATTGGAGCAGGCAAAATTATGCTCTAGCTCCTAAACCAGTGGTTCTCAACCGGTGGGTCATGGCCCATTAGTGGGCCCCAGCATGTTAGTCGGGTGGGCCACAACTTGGTATTATAATGCATAAGTGGGCCACAGCACATAAGTCAGGTGGGCAACGGATATCTGTGTACTTTGAAAATAGGTTTGCATGCCGAATAAGGTTGAGAATTATTGGTCCATACGAACAGCCATACGGACCAGCACCTGTGAACTAGAGACGCAATGACTTTTTTTTTTTATTTGGAGATCAACTTCACTTCCGTGTTGTGGACTAGCCATCCTCGGCACTGGAGAGGCAATTACCTTTTTTTGTGGAGATCAACTCCATTGCCATGATATCTTTCGCTTATCCCAGTGACATTATAATCAACACATCAAAGTTTTTATGAAAGTGAGCCACGAAAATTTGTGGCCCTTTGGAGTGGGCCACGGCACGAAAAAGGTTGAGAACCACTGTCCCAAACCAAATGAACTTCAAACTTTGGATCCATTAGAGTTGTAAATTCAGCTACGGCTCTAGCTCCAGCCATATGGTAGAGCTTCGAGATCCTAGTTCCGCCTTTCCAGCCCTGATCATTAGAATAAGAAAAATTATTGGTTTAATTGATTGTTTGAGTTATTTCCATCAGTCAAAATGAAAAAATAAAAAAATCGAACAATAATTCAAATTAGTAAAAGTTAACAAAATTATGAAAAACCACTACAGCCTGTTATTGTAGTAACTTCGAGCTTCAATGATCCACAGAAGCTCCGACTCCAGCTTCAACTCTGCCAGAGTTCCAGAATCAGCTTTGATTCCCCACCCCCGGATTTCTAAATATAATATCGTTGAAGAAAAACAAAACGAACCACGCATTGCTTTAAGTTAGGAAACTTTATGAAGTAGCCGTTGCCTATTTAAGAAGGAAACTTCTGATTTTTTTCTCTCTAGTCCTTATGCGACTGTATATAGTTTGAAAATTGCAATTATTGTTTGTCAACTCCTAGTGTTTTGTTCACAGGAGCGATTGCCTACGTCATAAGAGTAAGAAACACTGAGACAGGATTGGAAAGAGAAGTACGGTCGGATGTATCACAGGTGGAAATTACCTTTCTAGAACCAGGCACTTTTTATGATCTGTCCGTACAGTCAGTTGGAGAAGAACAAACGAATTTGGTAGCCAGCGAAAAGATCACCCCGCAAACACGTAAGAAATTGATAGTTTTTTAACTACTGCACAAAAAAATCTATTTTTGTAGTAACTTTTGTACAAATAACTCCAATATTTAGGTCCGGAAGCTCCTACTGATGTTGCTATTCAAGAAAGAACAACAACAACTTCAATATCGTTGCAATGGAAACCAGCTAAAGGTAAAACTGGCAAAGTAGAAGTACGTTTCCATTGCTTGAGAGCAGTGTTTGTTGTAGAAGCGTGTTTTGCCTGCAATGGTGTACCTCCGAAGCGGGTACGAACGCAAGTTGTTTCACAACCGTAAAAAATAATGATAGGAGGATAAAGATATCAAATGGCATTGGTTGGTTTACTGTTGGCCGAGAACTTGACAACAAACATTGAAAAAATCTCACAATAAGCGTTTCTATGGTCTGGGAAAAGACTATAAAATGATTCCCTGCTCGCCGAACTCGAACAAGTAGAATACTTAACGAAGGGGATACCAAGCAATCCCAGGAGAATATTGAAACTTGTAAATTTCAAAGCAGGTCTGAGTAATTGTTTTATGATTAGCGCTAGTATCACTGCGTTGCAATCAAGAGAATGAAAATGCACTTCACAATAATCAACTCTTCATGTGCCTTCAGGTGCTGTTTCGTACGAAGTAGTCTATAGCAGTCTTGGCATTGAACGATCAGTTGAAGTCTCAGTGTCCAACGCTGAAATAACTGGACTACAGCCAGGCACAGCTCATCGCTTCCAAGTGATTGCAGTTGGTGATAGAACTCAAAAGAGCAAGAGAAGCGCTGAAGTCGAAGCTGCCACAAGTAAGTCTCCTAAGTTTTGGAGTAAATCAATATGGATTGAATATTGACCTAAAGTGTCTTATTGCAGAACACTCAGTTCTAAATCAAAACTTTGTAGAATCATTTTAACCCGTGTTATGTTTCTCGATTGCCAGCTGCATGACTTTCTTAAAGCAGTTTTGTCGTAACACACGTCATATTATAAAGCGCAAATCACAACACAGTCGTTTTAAGCAAAAGCTTTCTCTTGCCAAGCAAATAGAAAACAGAGATCCTTATTCTCAATTTTTTAAGATAATTCTTTTTTAAAGACTATCCTTATTCTCAATGTTCTCAAACACAGTGATTGTTATTCTCAATTGACAAAGCCAACTTAAAGTTTAATCTTTAGAGCCTGAAGCCATTTCAAGTCTATCTATTCCTATGGTTTCCACCACTGGCGTCACAGTACAATGGTCACAGGCACCAGGTAAGCAATCATTACCTTAACTTTTTGTTAATTTCATATTTTTTTCCTGGAGTTTTTCGATCTAGTGTTTCATCTAACAGATAAAGTTCGATCTCAACACATGAGCTCAGTATTCATTCTTACTTTCATTTTTTGTTTGAAGTCTGTGACAAACTCGACAAGTAATTCGAGATTTTGGAAACCTAATACTTGAAATTAGTCGTAGAGTTCCGGCAGTTAGAGAGAGGAAGATCTATTTTTCAAAATCCCCTCATTTTTCTATAAACAGAGGTGGCCAGTTTCAACTGATCTTCTTTGCAATTTTACAACAATCGTTGCAACGCTTCGCTGGGATGATGGCATTCTTCTACTTTCCTTCAATCTTTTCATCGTCTTCTTTATGCTACATTTTTACGTGATTCTCGGTCTCTCTCAGCCTCTTCTTCCAACCACTTTAAGATCTAACGCTCTTTGTTACAAAAATATTAATCCGACTAAACGTTTCCCTAAAAAAAGTTTATTACTGCTTTTATTTCACCAGGGTCGAAGCAATACCGAATTATTGTTGAGAACTTGGATGACAACGTTACTGTTCTTCGTACAACAAGAGAATTATCTGCAACAGTGCCTAACCTACCAGCCGGCACCCGCTTTGGCATTAATGTTGTATCGATTGGCGACCTCGGACAAGAAAACATTAACAACACCATTGCTATTACAACTCAAACTGGTAAGTGATGTCCAATACAGCTTCAGCAGGGTGTATTCCAAGGAAGAAGAAAGGTGAACAACAACAGCAGGGTATTAACGAAATATATTTGCAAACTTGAAGAATTAGAAATGGATCTTTGAAATGGTTTTAAGACAAAACTGTGGACCAACAAGAAAATATGTATAAGTTCTTGGAAATATTTTGATTTTAAGTAAAATTATCATCAATCCATGTTGGGTATAGTTTCAGATACAGGCAAAAAGAGAAGAGAACTGCCAAAAAGAAGAAATTGAAATATTTCATTACAGTGTTATACCTAATTACCAAACTTTTGCGTGTCTTTTACTTCAATTTTTTTGCATGTCACATGATGCAGCATTTGAATAATTGATAATTATCTTTTATGATATAACAGTTCCCAATCCACCCCGTACATTTGAAGCTACAGAAGTTGCAACTGATACAATTTCTTTGATATGGAGTCCAGTAAGAGGTTGGTATAATATCTTCAATCGGTAGTAAACTATCGGTATCTTATTGGAGCGATCGTTACTATTTGAAATGCAAGAGCAACAAAACCTTTTTGAAATCATAATAGCTTAGGAAAAAGCTAAGGGAAAATCGATGCAAAAAATAGAAATTGGGAAAACTGTTGGAGAATATGCTCTTAAAGTATAACTTTAGAAAAAGACCTTTAAAGCAAAGCCTTAGACACTAACAGGTCTTTTAGTCTTCCATAAGTGACCTTAGGTGGTCATCTTAGTTAAGCTAGGTTCTTTATTCTCTTTATAAAACCATACTATAACACTGTTTGTTAACAGTTACGTTACGTATCCAGGTGCATCCTCCTATATTATTGACTTGTCGTGGAACGTTTCTGGACAAGTTTTTCAGCGCAATCTGACCGCCCCTACCACAATTGCAACAGTTACAGATCTAATTGCTGGCACATCGTATAAACTGACTGCCCGCAGTCAAACTGGTGGAGGACTGATCAGCGCGAGAAGCAAACCAATAGTAGAAATTACAAGTAAGCAACTTAGTTTTGCTGCAGTTTGGTTCTTTAATACATAGTCTGTTACATGGTAGACTAGTTTCAAAAAAATGACAACTCATTCCACTCATTGAACACAAGACGAACGAAGAGTTTAGCGGCGAACGAAGACAAAGTCGCTTGACGGTCTTCGATTTGGCAGCCAGCAAGACATATGGTTGCGGTTGATAAAGCCATAGTTTGAACCCGAAAGGTGATCTTCTTGCAAGCAAAGGTTACTCTCGGCCATGCTGCATGCAATAAAATGCTCTTAGCGTTTTACTTGCTGCTTTTAACGACAAGTCGGACGCTCAGTTGTCAGTGCCACGCTGGCTTTGAATTTTGCTAAATGCGGATTTAAGAACATTTTCTTGTTCTTTAAAATACCGAACAGCGCAAACTGTGGTTAGCATGTTTCCTAGCAAACAAATACTCCAATGTACAAGTTACTTGGGCTATATGAAAAAGGAATTGATGAATTAAAATTTAATTAATCTCAGGTTTTTATATCTATCTTTTGACCCAACCACCAGACTGCCGTGGTAATTATACCTTGTTTTAGGACCTGATGTGACTACTCGCATCCAAGTGGTCGACATCACCCCAACAACAGTGAATTTGAGATGGGGAAGTGTCAAAGGTGAGAATTGTGATGACAAACTTGTTTCATTAAGCATTTTGCTTCATAATATGATTCAAAATCATAATTTTAAAAAGCGTATTTTCATAAAGCTTTTTGAAATCATGATTTGAATAAAATCATTTTTAATTCTTTTGACAAATATCCGTTTTTCTAAACGCTCTTTTTCCGTTGCACTGACCATTGTTAGTATCATATGGAAAAGACAACAAAAACAGCAGCACGATGTCATAATGTATTCACTCTTGTTCTTCCCATTTATGATGATACAGTTGCTGACGAGAGCATCACGAAGAATTTCCAAAAACAACTGTTTCGAAGATGTATTTTTGTCCCGGATTACCAGTAGATTTTTTGTACTGTATTGTAACTGGTAGTTGGAATATTGCCCACAACACACACATATAGATGAACGTTCCAAACATGAATAACCCAGTTATGAGCATGATCAAACAATTAATTGTACAGGTGCTCGTCGCTATGAGGTTAATTACAAACTGCGACATTCTGATGAGAATTTAGCGATAGCTGAGTCCCAAGATACAGAAATAACAATCAACTCACTGAGACCGGGCATGTGGTACGAGTTTGTCGTCTATTCAATCGGCTTTAAAGGAAGAAGGAACGAGGAAGGCAGCCCTGAATTGCATTTGCAAACAGGTGAAAGTTTATTCTCAATAACAAACCGCATGTGCTTCTATTTGTAAATTTATCGTAATCAGCGGAGTAAGCCGTAAATCTTATTGATAAAAATGGATTGCAGCGACCAATTTTTCGTTTATTTCTATCTACTTAATTATTACAAAATACTGTAGTACATGAAAGAAAAACAGAATGTAATAAGACATGTTCAACCAGTATGCAACCCTGAAAAAATGTTTATCTTGATGAAGACCAGTCTAATACCTTACCATAAGCAGGATCAGTAAACTGACCTCGGTTGGTACCAGAACCCGCAATCTGCTCTAGTTTTTGCAAACGAACAAAAAATGCTGTGGGTGGAGAATCATGATTCTACAACTTTTATTTTTCATCAGTAATGACAAAGTTTTTTTGTCCGCTTAGTTATTTGTGCCTTGCCTTCATTTTCCCATCATTTTATTGTAAGATTCAATGCCACATTTCACCTTATCAAAAACTATGTTTTTTAGTACCTCTTCCTCCGAGCTCAATATCGTTGGATGACGTCACAACTACGTCGCTGCTTTTTTCATGGAATAACGTCACTGGTAAGATTAAAATATTAACTTAACATTAGGTTTGTGCTTTGGCGATATTTTGATGTCAAACGTTAAAACTTGAAAAAATGTCTAACAAAGAGGTCATTAAGTCTGCAGGTTTCCGTTTTAATTATTATTTTAAAATCTGTTATGACTATCAGACACGACTTAAAGTAGGTCTACATTCGTGCATATGTTTTTGAAATCCGCTTTCTTTTTACAAAGTTATTGGGGTTGTATCCTCAGATCCAAGATTCCTAATCTCTTTGATGCCTTTAACCCTTTGAAATGGTTGTGTGATATTACAGATTCCCTATTAAACAATCTGCCATTGTTGTTTGAGTGTGTTCTTCTAATCCAAAAAACGCTTCCATTGCACTACTCGCATTTGTTGTGTGGTTTGAACGTACGACCATGCGATTGTTACTACTGATAGTTGACATCTGAATTCACTCGACCACGTTGCTGATGTAATAACTGTATCTTATATCAAGGTGCCGATTCGTACAGTGTCAGGGTTGTTGAGAAAGATAACTTGGAAGAAGACACAGAGACATTGCTCTCTGTCGAAGAACCAAAGATACTTGTTCAAAACCTTGCTTCGGGAACATCTTACGACATCTACGTGAGAACAATCGGAGAGGAAAATCAGCAAAGCGACGAAAGTGATGTGATAAGCACAACAACCCGTAAGTTGTTTTTCAGCAGTTAGTCAGAGTGATTTCCTTTGTTTCATGGTTGTAAAGATGGAATAGGAACTTTTTTATCTGCTTACTTCTCAAGCGTATGCTTACTTTTCAAGGAATACGCTCAAACACGCCTAAAACAGCTTGGGCGTTTGTAGTAATTATATTGTTCACTTTTTGTTCTTTTTATTTGCAAGGTTATTAGGACCAGGACATAGTTTAGTCGTGACATGGGAAATTTTTTCGTTTTTATATTTCATTCTACACATTGTTGTGGTAGAGCATCAAGCTGCTAAAGCTGTAAGGGCGGTTTGTGAAATTTTTGGTATGATCCGACTAGGATATGAAGCCCAGGCCCACAATATGCGAAGCAAACGCTTCAACTATCACACGATGGTGCTGTACCAGAAATTATGTACTGCTAGTACTTTATTGATATGATACGAAAAAGATTGTTTTTTGGTGACGACAAGATCAAAATTTTAGCTCTCTTTTACTGATATTCTACTTCTTAGTGCCGGACACACCAAGTGAGTTGCAAATTTTACGCAAAACTACTACAACCTTGGAGCTGAAGTGGAGACCCGTAAAAGGAGCAGTGCGATTTGAAGTTTCAATAGAAATTGAAACCGAAAATTCCCAAAATCAGTTACACCAAACGGAAAGAAATGGTATCATAATAGAAGACCTCACACCTGGTGCTCGATATTCTCTAAGCGTCAAGTCTGTCGGAGCTGAAAATCGAGTCAATCCCACACCAAGTGAAAAACTGAGCGTCCAAACAGGTGTGTGGGTTTTTTATGCTATGAAAATAAATCGGTTAATGAAAAAGTTACATTGCTTTATTTTTCATTGTATAGTTACAGCAAAACTTTTGCTGTCATTTGTACAATAACCTGTGTTCATACTCGCTTTGAAGTTACTGTGCTGTCGATCTTGTGTGCACAAAGTTATTTTGCTATAAGTAGTGCCCACCGAGCAAGAAATATTGTCGCACATAGCTTTGAGGCGTAACATCACACATTTGTAGTCGCAAAGAGCTTTGAGGCACAACATCACCCATTTATTGTCGCAAAGAGCTTTCAGGCGAAACATCACTCATTTTGAACATTAAACACAATGCGCTTGCTAATGTTGCATCTCCTTGCAACACTGTCGTATTTTTAAATAACATTAAAATAATGCGTGAGCACTACTTGAGATGTTATTTTTTTATTATTAAAGTTACTCTACCACCTGATAACATTCAAGCTACTAATGTTTTGGTCGATCAAATTGATCTACAGTGGAATAGTGTATTAGGTAAGTGCTGCTGATATATCGTGTTTTACTAGGTCTGCTTTTTAAATTGTATTTACAATATGTGTGGAAAGAGATAATACATCCGAGCAGATACACATCCAAAGCCTTGTCCTTTAAAAAATCTTATAAAACACTTAAGTTTTACTATTACTGAGATTTAATACATTATGATTAATATTTTCGATCCAGGAGCTCAATCTTACGTTGTCCGGGTTGTCGATTTTGACGTCAGTGGTGACGTCACGATTACCACAACGTCATCGAACACTCAAGTCAAAGATTTAGCTTCCGGAACCAGATACCAGTTTTACGTCATCACTGTCGGAGACGAGGATGAAAGAAGCTCTGAAAGCGCAGCTTTTGTAGAAACCACAAGTAAAACTTTTTTGTCATGTTAATCCGAAGATATATTCAACAATTAAATGTTGTTTCAACTAACAAATATTTGCTTAGTCAGCCGTACCGATTATTTACATTGCTTCGGCGCTAGAAACCTTCAGGGAAAAAAATTTTCTACTCATTATTGGTATACTTTAGTAAACCTGGAATAATGAAAAACGTTAATTCTTGCTCAGCACAATTTCGGTGTCATTTTGTTTGTATTCTGATAGGGTAAATTTGCAAGTTGCTGCTGTAATCGCATTTTCATGCGTCAAACTTCACGATGATTGCATCGCTGTGTCGATAGGAGAGCCACATTCTCCTTTTTAGTTGCATTGCTTGTGACAGCAATGCATTGTGCCAGCAGCGACTGCACTTCTGAAGCGGATGGGCTGGTTTGAACACTGGTTGTATGAATGACCGACAAAAAACTTCTCGTGACTGGAGGTTAAAAAGTTTACTGTCGCCGAAAAAATTTTTGTGATTTTTTTAGTTCCAAGTATGCCTCAGAATGTTCAACTTGCAAGTCGAGGCGTAAGAAGAGCAAATATCAGCTGGGATTTCGTGAAAGGTAGGTTTGCCTGTTTGATTGTAGAGCTGCTAAACACAATAAATAGGAATAGTTTGTAAGGGATAGGCTACTCGTAATATACTTTACGATAAATGATATGATATTGCTCTTTTTCAAAAACTTTTTGTGACATACGGATTGGTACTAGGATTAACCGGTATTGGCAAGAGTTTGGGTGAATTCTGGGATCAAGTCCCTAGTTGGGACATGCCAAATGTTTAATTTATTTTATATTCATCATTTTTAATTTAGTGCTTAGAGCTTTGCCATTTGACTTTGTTGAGAGTTTTGGTGTTAAAAAGAAGTGTAAAAGCATTTATGTTATATGTTGTTTGTTGATTTGCCCCAGCTTGCACAGTGGCTATTCTTTGTGTTGCCATTGACTTTTAAAAGTTCTACAAAATGTGTCATTACTCCATTGGCACAACATTACTGCTATTCTAATCAAACCTTGCCTACCATTACATTCGTCCTAAAGTTATATTTCTTTGTTTTTGATTTCTATTGAATGTCTCCAGTCGAGACTCATAAAAATGTTCAGCATTGTTTGCAAATTTTCGTTGGTAAATAAACCGGCTAACATCACGTTATAATTGTTCTGGACTCCACAACACAATACCTGAAATTCGAAAACCCATCCAAACACTACAGGTATTCGTCAAGAAGGCATCCGTATTTTATTGTGGTGTGTTGTCCCAGTAAAACGTTTTGTTTGAAAACGAGTGGTTAGCAATATTCATTTATTCATGCGTATGAGCTCACGCTCTGTTTGCAAGTCTTTTGTCAGATTGGGCTACCACGACGGGTAGACTGCTTGGCCCAACCACCTGTTCGCCAGATAAAGATGGAGGCATCCCGTTAAGTGCCTTGCTCAAGGACGCAACAAGCAAGCTTACCGGCATGTTCTTCACACATTCCTTTTTCTGATGAGCGCCAAGCAGGGAAGCTGTGAATACCATTTTTAAAAGTCTTTTGGTATGGCTCGACAAAGGGATTAAATCCCATGTCTACCGACTGCAAAGCGGACCCTCTAACCACTACGCCATCGTGCCATTGCGCTCACACGCATGAATAAAAATGTTAGCAACAGACACACACTGAACCAGCTCGCCTTTGCCTGCCAAATGGGGAAAAGAAACAAGCAGTAAATTTTAGGTTTTTACGTGTTTGAATACAGTAAAAAAGAAACGAAAACTTATTTTTTGTCTGCAGGAGCTATTCTGTTTACAATGAACGTTCAAAGCAACAACACTGATCAAGAGTTGACTCTTCAGTCGCCTACCAATCACTTTGTTATTGACAATCTACTCCCTGGGGGGTGGTATGATGTCGCGGTAACGTCTTTTGGAGTGAATAATCGAAGAAATCCAACTCCAAGCAAAACACTTTCTTTTCAAACCGGTAAAATGCTTTGAATAGGGCTCGCCTTGCTTTTTGCCTTGAGCTTCTTTGCGTCTGATCTACGCGGCTAGGTGCAGAGGTGACGAACTCCTGAAGGCATCGTATTGAGCTTCGCGGCTACCAATGCAGTGATTGCTCTAGATGTAGTGCACTCCTAACAGTCCCTTGCTGAGCTATGATGCTACTGTAGTGAGCGACCGCTGCAGAGATGGCGAGCTCCTGGCGTTATCTTGCTCAACGTTGAATGGCTTGCTTCGTTATTGAGAAATTTTGTAATTCCAAAAAGCCATAGGTTTTGATCTGTTTTTCATCGGATTTTTCAAATAAACTTTTCTTTTTTACAGTTCCCCTTCCTCCTAGAAACATCATCATCTCACAAGTATTAACCAATCAAATCGAGCTGCGGTGGGACAGAACGCTGGGTATGTTGTCATAGGCTGAAGCAGGCATGACTGAAAGAAAATTTCTTCAGCCGCAATCTGAATCGATCCATTGCACATTGTACCAGTTTACGCCAAAATTTTATGTTTTTTCTTGCGTTCATTAAGGTTCCTATCTTTTGGTCACTACAAAATGCAAGAGTACTGTAGAGTAAATTCACAGAGCCTGCAAGTGTTTTTACGTCAAGCACGTTATTTGTGTGTTCGCAGTAGTACAGATGTGATAACACAAGTGTTTCAAGCAAAAGCAAAACAATACACTTGACAATAGGAACACAATATAGGTAATTCTTGTCGAAATAGAAATACAAGTTGCCAGAATGTATGCTATTTTTTATATCTATAATCCCATGACTATTGTTTGATTGCTTGGTGAATTTGAGCCCACTTTCAATCTTGTTTTTTGAAAGTTTAACATTATCGCAACAGACGCAGATTGAATTATTAATTTTCTGATGCAGCTGATTATAAAATAATGCTTCGTACAACCGTTACATTTCACAGGAGCAAGGTCCTATTTGATTCGATATACAAGCCTTCACGGACTCCGACAAGTAAGGAGCTCGTCCGGTTCTATTATTTTACGAAATCTTACTCCGGGAACGCAATATGACGTCACCATTACAACCATTGCGCAAGAAGAAGGATTGGAAAGTGAATCCAGTGACGTTATAACCGAAGTAACAAGTAAGTTAAACGCTTGCATGAAAGATGGTGTTTGAAGAAACAACTATATTTCTGTCTACAAAGACCACGAGTAAAACTCCGGCTTCAGCTTGCGAAACTATTCCTTTGAAAGATTTTCTATAGATATTGAAAAAAGTCCTGCAGCAATTTCCCCTGTTTGATTGCTGTGGTATAGTAAAACATGCGGTGTGGAGAGGTCGATAGCTTTAAAATGGGTCTGAGCACTTTTCTATATGTAAGCAACCGCAACGGTTTTCTGTGACCATGAAGCAAAAACCATATGAATCTATGTATTAACAGCAAGCGTGAAAATAAAGCACGATGTTTTACTTAATTTGAATATATTTGCAGCGATTGACGCTCCCGAAATTGTTGAGTTCCAAAATGAGACGGCAACTTCTGTGACTTTACTATGGGAACCTGTGCAAGGTACGATACGCTGTTTTGTGTCATCATAACAAAGGTTAATTGCTATACTTGAAGCAAGGTGCTGTCCTTTATTACCTAAAGCTTAGCAATAAATTTTTATGCTTTAATACACCTGGAAGCCACTTGTATGGCTTATGTAATCTATCTCAGAGCTGCGGTGTTGACCAGCAGACATCTTAAGCATGTCACTTCCCTCTCTCTCTCTCCCTAAAATTGCTGGTAACTTTTGAATAGGGGCTGCTATGAGCTTTTTAGAAAGTTTGAAGTGACAGCTTTTTGGCTGCTGTTGCTTTGTGGTTGTCACGTAATTGACTGTATATGACAAAAATTAATGTCGCTTATATTTAAGGTTAGATTTTGGCGATGCATGTGTCTCTATTCTTTCTCGTTCTACTTAACGTTTCCAAGAAATCAAACTCACTTTAGGTGCAACTTCCTACACCATCTCCGGTTCTTCTACTGAAGGTCGTGAAACTTACAATTCGGACGACAACCGCGTCACCATCACCAGTTTAGCACCCGGCGTTACTTACTCATTCACTGCGGCAACCATTGACAGAAAAGGACGACAGAGTGTAACCAGAAGTCAACCAGTAGAAGTGGTCACCAGTAAGTGGAGTTAACACAGATTACGTGTCGTCAGAGAGGTATTTGAAAATCCTTCAAGAGGGGGCAATATTCAAATGATAATTTTTCGAAAATATTGATTACTTATTCAGATTTTCAAGCATAAGATAAATGGAGACAGTGTAAAGTGACCATGTCTTCCAGTCAGCATTCATCCATACCTGTCTTCGTCGTTGACGTCAGCAATAGTTTGGACCGGTGTAAGCTTCCACTCTACGCGTTCAGCGTGCATTCCTTTGATGGCAAATTTGACATTCAGTACACCGCGTCAGGCTGACCACAAAAGTTTTTAGATGTGTCCAGAAAGCTGGCTTCCCAAAAATTAATGTTGCCACAAATTTCTGAACATTACTTGTTTCCTTCCTTGCAAATGTGTAACCTTTATTTGCATACCGTCAACTCTTATTGTGATTGCACTGTTATATGTTCAATATTTATGATGATATTTTTTGAATATGGTCAGAGCTTTAGAATTTCATTGTTTTTTTTGTCGAGAAAAATAACTTAGAATTTTTGAATTTTTGGAAAATCTAGCGAGCGAACATGCAAAATGTCGATAGTAAATCATCGTGATTGAAGATGAATAAGTGGTGGAAGTCAAAAATGAGGGCTATGGCCCAGAAATTATCAATTTTACCAGTTAAGTTTGGCAAATTTGTTGTACATATTAACTCCTTTTTTAGTAACCTTTCCTCCGGATAACCTCCAAACTCAGGATCTCAGCTCTCGATCATTTTCCATAACATGGGAAGCTCCAAGAGGTGAGTTGGTGTTAAATCGCTTCTATTCTTATGCCTTAACACTTGACGAAAAAGCAGATATCACGTCATTTGTATTTTTATAATATAGTCTATATGACGTCACAATCAAAATCAAGCTACAAAACTGGTGACAAAATGCAGCAAATATATTTTGAAGCTTTTAAAATGGCTTCATTTCAAAGATTTTTGGGCTTCAATGAATCATAAATCTAACACTTGTAATTTATCTAATTTATTAAAATATGACGCATAGAAAAATAAATCCCATTTCCAGCAGGATTGTTTAATACTGAGTACATTCATCTTCCTGACCAAACCAAATAAAGGGCTTTTAATCTTAGCAGATCCCGGGAGATGAAAACTGTAAGGATTTCTTGAAAATCTCTTGAGTTCTGATACATCTGCTTGCTCATCTCCTGGCCTTGACTAAGTCAGGTCGCTTATATAAACTCATTCGCACCGTTCATGAACGGCCAAAGGTTTTTCTAGTTTATCTAACATTTAGTGTACAAAGTTTAGCACTGCCCCTAGGGGCTGAAACTGCTCCTGTCAGCATCCAAGTTTTTACAATGAGATCGTTTGATGTTAACATTTAGAAAATGACTTTAAAAAAAACTATGATGGCAACATTTTACATGACTCTCTCGTTGTGGTTTCTAACAGGTGCTCGGTCTTACGAGATCGTTTTGTTGCACAATAATGTCGCATTGACCATTCAAACCGTGCAAGCAACCAGATTCACATTTTCCAGTCTCAATCCAGGAACCCTTTATGACGTCAGAGTAACCGCATTGAATGCGAACGACAAGAAGAGCTCATCAGTTTCACATCAACAACGAACTGGTAAAATAATAGTATAGGGCAATCAAAGTTGTTTATGAGGTAATAATTATTGGTCCCGTGAAAAGAGAGTTACTTCCTTTGCACTTGGAAGAGAAACAACAAAATAGCCAGAAGCTGAAATCTCAGCTGCCATCACAAATTCACGGCAGCCGCAGCAGTGACGTCATTGGGGTCCGACTCGAGTGACGCTTTTCTCGGCCACCAAGGTGTTATGATTTTTAGTAGCACCACTGAGTGGTAGCCAAAGCACTGGTACCCGGCACTCAATCCAAAATGTCAAGCTGCTTATTTTGAACAGTATATTTTTACCCTGTTTTATATGAATAGTGCCACTACCACCAGCATCACTCCGAGTACAGGTTGTAAGGCCAACACACATCAACATCGCGTGGACAGAAGCAACTGGTAAGTCAAATTGAAATCATTAAATAAAATGTGTATAGATCCACTTCGGAATCGCCGGTACTTTAAACACATTTCTGGCACAACTAGAGAAAATTAACGTAAAGTGTTTTCAAAGCACAAAAATGCAGATTACAGAATTTATGTAAGCAGTGAATCTCTAATCATCCGACTTCGTAACCAATCTCGGATTGCCCTGAGGTTTCACTACACTACTATCGATATTCAACCGTTGAAGTAGCGAACGTTGGCAATTTTTAGGTGGAAGCTTCTATGTCGTGTTTGTGACAAATAGTGAAAACCGCGATGACAGTCAAATGTTGAGGTTCGAAGGAAGTTCAGGGCAGGTGGAGAATTTACTACCTGGTACTTTATATGAAATCGCAATTGCTACTACCAGTGAAGAAAACATCAGAAGTGCAAGAAATACAACAATAACTCAGCAAACAAGTAAGCAGTTGCCGCGTTTTCATTGCAATTTTTAGTTTATAGCTTTGTTTAAAGCAGTTGTGACGTCACATACGTATTATGAACACCCAAGTGACGTCTATGGCATCAGAGCTATTTTAATCAGTATCTAAGCTTTACAGTAGGTAATGGGCACACATACACACACACACACACACACACACACACAATAACAACCTTCTACACATTTGCCATTCAGTTTTGCCAAACCGATATGAAGGAACTTTGTTTATTCGTTGAGGATGATTTACGCTCGCTTACCCTTCGGGCATACGCCAGAGGGTTTTTATATCTCTATCGAAATGCAGAAGCTGATGTGAGCTGATTTTTTACTGAAGGAAGCAAAGCAAAACGTCGAAGTAAAGGCTTGTAAAGTAGCAGACCGAAATGGCTTTTGACTTTACTAGTAACTACCATGTTATGCAGAAAGCGTTTCCTCTGCTAAAGTTGTTTGTTCAGTGAGTGTATACAAGTCAATACTTTAGTAATTGCCAATTTAAGGCTTTACTTCTCAATTTCGTATACACTGTTCACTCCACCCCCCTTCTGTCTTTCTGCTTTATGTTTTTAGCCGAAAGGACTTAAATGGCTGCCAGCAACAAGCTTTTTCTAAATCTTGCTGCTGTTGAACATTTGTGTTTTCAAGAATCCAAACAAAATTCATTTTTTCCCAATAATACTCTTTGTTTATATTTTCCAGTGTCAAGCCCGCCCGACAATTTGTCTGGTGTACCAGTCAACGAATCTGCAATTAGTTTGGACTGGAATGACGTGAAAGGTTTGTATATGCTACAGTGAGTAGGACAATGATCAATCAATCAATATTGGGTGCTACTATAGCGTAAGGTTTACCACACTATAACGTGAGATCTACCTCCGGTTACTACTATAGCGTAAAGTCTACCACTGAATTATATATTCCTCACCCCTCTATAGCTACACTATAGCTACACACTTACTACTATAGCTATAATAATTTCAAACACCACACATACATTCCACACACAAAGGTAAAGTTATTCTAACAATACACACTTCGCACATCTTCTAAGAATGACACAAATAAATCATTAGTTAGGGTTAGGGTTAGGTTCAAGGTTAAGGTTAAGGGTTAGGGTTAGGGTTAAGGTTAGGGCAGTGGTTCCAACCCTAACCCTGACCCTAACCCTAATCCAAACCTCACGCGGCCAAATCTCACGCAGTTTGCACGAGGTTTGCACCTCGATAGGTGCGAGTCAAGCGGTAGACCTCACCCTGCATCTCGGTAGGTTACTTATGTTGGTAGACCTCACGCTATAGTAGCACCCAATATTGTCTTATAGGAAATAGAGAAACTAGATAATGACCTAATTCCAAGAAATTTATGACGATCTTAAAATTCTAACTGATGAGGGTTTTGTAGACTGTTGTAAAATATATCTGTATTTTCTACCTACAAGAACACTAATGTGGTTATTCCTTGAACAATTTGTCCTTTGAACTACTTTCCAGTTGCCAATGCTGCCGGCACAACATTTCTATCATGATCGCAGCAGCCGAATTGAGGAAAATTATATTGCCAAGTCTTTTCCAAACATGCAATGCGCAAAATCTGCGCAATCACTGCAGCTTCAACTTCTCGCTCGCAATCATCACGTTTTGCAACGTCGCCGACAACATTTGTCTTCAGCTTTACGTCTTTGCCAGGTGCAAGTTTCTACAACGTGTACTTGTCTGAATTTGAAGACTTTAAGAAGATGACCGAATTAGATCCGACGGTTGAGAGGATCACCGAATCACAATTGGTTATAGCTGGTCTTCAGCCTCAAGTCAATTATACTTTCGCTGTTACTGCCATAAACGAAGAGGGACTTGAAAGCGACCCGAGCTCAAAAATTACCTTGGAAACATGTGAGAGGATGTCTATGTTTATCCTTGTTGCTTGCAGCGCTTTTCTATCCTACTGACCTGCAGAACAGCAACAGCAGCGTTAAATATAGAACAAGTTACTCAGACCTGTTTAAGAGTTTTATGTGTTGCATGATATTGCTTTTCGCAAATTTATTGCTTGATTGATTCTGCCAAACAGATAATAGAAACGAAAATTGCTTTTTAAGGGCACAACCACTCAGTCATAACGTAAGTTAAACGTGCACTATCATACATGCGCTGTTATGTTGACAACACCGCAAATTTGTCCTTGATTCATAATAAGCAGCTTTACAAACGAAAAACAACTTGTGTTTTGATCTTGTTTAGAATTTGAAGTAACGTTAGTATTGCCAATTTTGTTTACACCGATCAACAGTTTCAGCCATAACCCGATATCCCATTTTCCAGATGCTTTGTCTCCTGAATTGCCTGAGAGCGACGAACCATTGATCACGATTACCAACGTTACGCAAACCAGTTTCATTGCAACGTGGGACCCAATACCGAACGCTGTCGGTTATCAAATTATTGTCCGAAGTGCTATTCGTGTGGATGAAAACCCTGTCAGGTAACACATCGTTAAAAGTCTTGCCGGATCCAATGTGCGTAGTGGCAGTTATAACACCACATTTGCTAATTATTCGATTTTTATATCGGCATTATTATCTATATTTTCTCTTGACCATCTTTTTTTCCACCACAAACGGATTGGTGTTTTGTTATTGTAGCTACGGCAAAGAAAAATTTTATATTCTTCTCGCTTATGAGTCATTGATGAGATGTCAAAGAGTGTTTGTTATCCGTGACGAGAATTGCTCGTAACTGGCCCTCAAATAACTGTGTAAAACTTATGTTTTTTGTGATGTCTGTGAGCGGTATTACCTTAAAATGTAATTGGTTTAGCAAAAAAATCTTTCTCAAAGCACACCCAAATCCAATCAAGCAACAGTAAGATGCTGACCAGTACTGGTCGTGGGCAAATCGTAACTCTCGATACCCTCACCATCAAATAATACTTGCAATGTCGTTGGTGGCCAAGCTATACTTTTAGTATACGGTGTTGGAAACTTTGTCCCTATCGCAGGTATCCTTTTCGCTTTGGTTATTTGTATTTATATTTCAGGGGTAGAGGTACTTCCAGCATTGTGCTGAACGGACAAATAGCTGATACAGACTACAACGTCACTTTACGGGCTGTCGGATTGATTGGAGAGCTGACCGATGAAAGCTTTCCGCCAGCTCAAGTTCGCACTAGTATGTACTTCTGTTATGCTTTTGTGTGTCTCTTGTGATACCATGTTTACAAAATAGTTTCTTGTTGTAACTGCGTTGTTTTGATATTGGGCTTAATATTTTTGAATTCTATTTCAACAGTTTTGTGTTTTGTTTGTTGTACTACACGTCATGATATTGTTTGTGTTTTTGTGAAACGCCAGAATGGGCGAAATCGGCGTTACACGCTTTACGAATCTAATGTAGCTGGAGATCATCAGATGTACAAATAAATCCTAGCTTCTTTCTCCAACACCTTCCGAAGAATGGCTTGTAGCGTGGGTGACTGGCTAAAACACGGTTTTTGGTGGCAATGATCGTGCGATCAAACGTTATCATGGCTTCGTTGTTGTTCTCTTACGACAATTCATCAAAATGTTTCTTGCTTGTTCGCACTGATGATGGGAGCAATGCAATGTGTGAATTATTTGTAAATAGCAGCGGGTTTGACCTTACATTATTGTAGTGGAATCGATAAAGGTTGTCTCGTGACTGGAGCAGAAAAACATACATATATAGCAGAAAAAATAGAAGCGGATAAGGAAAAATGTACATGTTGTTTCAGTGCCATTTGCTCCACTTCGGCCGTTTGGAGTTCGAGTGACTAAAGTTCGTGCCACGTTCTTTGAGTTAGCTTGGGAAGATATGCCGCGGGCTATGAGCTATGACGTGCTGATATATGACGAAGCATTAAAGAGCACTCGCACTATCAGGTAAGTTTTTGCTGCACTGTAGGTTTGCGAAAAGAAGTAATTTTTGCTGCTCACGACTTGGCGACTGCGGCTGCTTGATTTTACAAAGAGCGCTCCGTAGATTTAAATTTTTGATCAGATTTGGGATTTTTTTACTCAATATTTGCGGACTTAAACTCTCTTTTTTCAATGCGTCATTTGGAAATCAACTCAGTAATTACTCACAATCAGTTTTGTGAAATGTTCTGTTAGTTTTTCCGCATTTAAATAATTGATGAATAATATTAAAATAATAAATCAGTCTTACCCAGCTTCCTTTTTGTTTTGTCTTTTTGCGTCTAATATTTAATACACTGCGTAGACATTTCAGATTGGAAAAATAACTAACAAACTGCAATTATTTCACTCTAGCGGAATCCGCGGAACGTCAGCAAATATTACTGGTTTGATTGTGCTCGATTACTACAACGTGACAGTGATATCGGTTGGAAAATATGAAAAATCTGAGCCAAGCAGCCCTGTGAGGGTGCAAACGAGTAAGTGATCGTGATTTAATGCAAGGACTCGTCTCTGGGCATTTACGTCTATTGCTAAAAAAACGACTGATTTGGATTTTAAAATTAAATTTTTGAACAAACAACACATTTTTTAACATACAAAATTTGTAACAGTTTGTAAAAATATGAATTTTGTATAATATTACATCTGTTGTTGTTGTTGTTTTTGTTTGCATGAAGATTTTTTTAGGATATCCCATTCCTGTAATACCACGCAATAGTGAAGATCGTATGATTCATGTCAGCAATATTACCTTCAGTTCCTTCACAATATCAGTAGAACCAGTTGATTATGCTGTTAACTACATCATTATTGTCAGACGCAACAGAAGAACAAAAGAAAGAATAGAGTAAGTTGACTTTTGTGTGTTAAAAATTTTTCAACTGATGAAAACTCACTATTGCCAATGATAATTTATAACTCTTCCCCACCTTTCTGGAATGGAGCAAAAACCCTATCATCCATTTTCGCTGCAAACTCAATCCCTCCAGCAGGAACAGGCTGATCTGGTCAGGGGAGAAGGGCAGTTGTTTGAAATCAATCATAGATACAAAAACAAGCTGGAAGGCCCAACCACAAACAAGGCAGACTATCGTAGATAGGTACCCAATTGTAGCCTCTTGTTACAAGCCAGCCAATCAGTTTCTCTATTCTAATCTGGTGAAGCACTAGCAAAAATAGAAACAGCCCATCCCTCATTCTTCCAACCCCATTTTTTCTTCATAAATGAATTTAAATTTGGTAACAAATAACGTTGACTTGTAATCGTGAGATTATGGGATTATTGCTGGTGAAGTTTATGCTCCAATGTGATCTTGGAAAAAATGCCTCACTACGTTTTCACCTCCTTGTTTGTAGTACTTGTGGAAGAATACATCATACTGGCAGTATCGGCAATTCTGAAGCAGTTGTATATATAAGTGTTATGGGTATCAGAGTAAAGATTATTTGACCAAAGAACTTTGGATTTCACATTCCCCGAGTTTTTCTTTTAGCTCTTATAGGAACTAAATATCAAGTACTAAGAGATTGTAGAAAAATGTTTCATTGCCGTTTTAAAACGATGTTGCAATTGAAGATACTATCTCGAAAATCACTTCAAGCAACTAAAACAATTAATTCCCCGCCTGCCCACCGCAGACGTACATTTATTTGTGTGCAACTCCAAAATTATTCAAAGCGTATCTTTTCAGCGACGCCCAACCTTTATCTCCTGAACTGGTGAACGATTTGGAACAGAACACCCTATATGACATCTCATACATAGCGGTAGGACGCGGGGGAGAGCGATCGGAAGAGAGTGATGCGCGCACAATCCGAACAAGTAGGTTTCAGAGAATCAAAAGTGAATTTGTTTGAACGATTTAAATGCAAAACTAAAAACCAACAAAATTTGTTGTTATAGACGTTCCGATCTCAACTAAAATCATTATCAATTAAACTAAGATCACACCAACTACGGATCGATATTGATTTTATCTGCAGTAAAATTGTCTGAAAAAAGTTGTTGTTGGCTCTTAGCTTGGCAATAAAGCAGGCTTTATTGCGATAGTAATGACATAGAAATATTGTTAACGGCTCACATTGCCAGATTCTAGATCCACTTATCAGGAAGCTAATCTTCATTATTTGCCACATCGAAAGATGTGATAAAAGTGTTTACAGAAAAATAGTACTTCAGGAAATCTTCGCTGAGTATTTCGACAGAAAGTGGTTTGAATATTTCAGCCACATCAATTTTTTGTTTTGATTTTTAGCTATATCAACAAACATTGTTTTTATAAAAGCTGATTCAGAGTTCTTAACTACAGCAAATAACCCCCGCAATAGCATGAAGAAACTAATGCAGCGGCGATTATTTTTGACCTAAGCGAAGCGTTTAGGTTTACACTGGGTACATAAAGCAGTAGAAACATACTGATAGAACAGGAGATTAGCGCCAGGCCGTTTCAAAGCACTTATGTAGACCGGCAACCCCACCGCAAGAAAGTAGTACTATAACAGTTGTTAGCGATCTTTTTTTAGGTACTCGGTCAGCAGCTTTTATACTTTTACATGTAAATTATTCTACTGCAAAGGCTTTTATTTTGCAGTTGACGGCAATTTCAATGCAGTTTTTCATAGAGTGATACAACTAACCGTTTTGCAGGTGTAAAGATTTCTCAGAAAGAGCCAAATGAAGGTGAAATTTCAGGCTCAAACAATTTAAATCATTCCATTTTACTTCAAAAAGTCATATTCTTATATTTAATTTATACTTGGTCATGATCAATCTTCCTTGTCAAACTTCATACTATTTTATTGTTAATACCTTGCTTATTCAGCAAATCTCATGTTTATGACCGAACCTCTTGAAGGACGAGACTGGTTTTTCCTCAAGGCAACCACGGTAATCATAAATCCTGTTGGCGATTTTTATAGCAAGCATTACACTTCCTTTATTGGGGTATTCACTGGCTGTTATAGGCCGTTTGGTTGTCTTGGAAAAAAAGAAAATCAAAATACCTTTAGGCTAAAACGCTCTTGTCATGACGAAAACAAAAATTAGGCATAATAACAAAAAAGAAGAGTGCTCGGATTTCCTGCGTCGATTTCTGGTTCAAAACGTGGACCTTTTGGGTTTTATGGTCTCGCGCTGTGCCTCCATCCACAGCTAGAGGTCGGGTTTCAACAACGTAATAGAAAAAGATTAAAAAGCGTTGTGAGATTCAAACTGACATTCACAAAACTGCTCTGATACCAATTTTTCGACCCTGTTTTACAGAAATGGAGCTTGACGAGTTTGGTAGGTAGCAGACGCAACCCCTTAAAAAGCTTTCGTTGAAAACTTTTTTACTCTCCAATTTGGTGATACTAAAATCAATACTAAAAGATATTTACTGCTGAAAAATATGTGTTTTGTCGTTTTATCGTTTTGTCAGCAAAGCAAATAAAGTTGTAAGATCGATTCCCACCTGGCCATTATACAAGAGTACGCTGAAGCATTTCTTTTTGCTTTATCAGCAGCGTGCCGTGAAGGACAGAACATCAGACTTGTGATCGAACAAGTGTGAGTTTAGCGCTCGGAGCATTACGTGGCATGCGATATGATCAAGCGGCAAGGCCGTTCGCTTTCAAGCTAACGTTCCTGGTTTCAACTTGCACCGACCGTAGCGACAAGAATGGGCGGCTACTGACTTAAAGACCGTAAGGTCCTTTGCAGTTTCCACAACCCTCTATTCAATAAGTGAAACAAGTTCTCACGGCGTTGCAATTATGCAGCTCAAGCTGCTTGGCGTGATAAGAAAACAAGACTTGCTCCACCCTATTCTTGTATAGTGAAACAGTTTTTCTGTACTTCTTGTGTTATGCTGCTTGTCTGAGTTAATTTTCTTCTTCTTTGCATGCAGCTTCTTATTACATTTCTTCTAGTTTAACCAAAATGTGCAATTACAGCTTCTCATAATTGTTTTTGGTTAATTTGGTCAGATAGGCTATACGATATTTTGACTTACCAGATTAGACATACACGTAAATGAGTACTAATGGTAACTCAATTGGTGAGATGTATTTGTTTTTGAATTAGTACATCTTATTGTACAAGCTAATGACCGTTTATGGGTGCTCGATCCTTTTTGTACGTAAATTAACTTGACAACAAAAAAGTGGTTCCTGGTACAAACTTCCTCATGACTCCTTTTTTTGCAGAGCTCTCTCAACGGGCTAGAGACCGAAATCTACTCACAATTTTCGGAAAACGAAAATTAAGTAGATTGAGCAGTACAAAAACGAGTCCCCTTAAAAAGTCTGACATCTAATATTTTCCATCTAATCGGTTGCTAAACCTCTGCATCTACTTCCTCTGTTCGCTTAATTTACATATTTTTGCATTTGGTGCTGAAATGTTGAATAACATGTTATTTTACAAAGCTACATAGAGAAAACTTTGTTTTGGATAAAGTGTTTTAGTGACGTGTTCACAAATATCAACTTGAAGATCAAGAATACTATTACCATTCCTGACAAGCATTGTTCGTTATGAAATGCCTTTAGCAAAGCAGCTTGTTTCAGAGTTACTTCAAAATTTGCTAGAATGCCTAGATACTTTGTTAAAACCGATTTGTAATATTATTTTTCTGTAACCCACACTGCTACTAAAATGCTTTCAGGACTTTAGCATTCTTTTTATTACGTTGTGCTTGACACTTTGCAAGTTACTTTATTTTTTTTCTTTCACTTCTGTTAGCTGTACAAATAAAGTACTGAAATGTGTACCAGTACTTTACTACAACTGTAAGAGTGTGAAATAGAAAGATGTGTAATTTGTGCGTAATTAAAGTTGGGTTTAGATCAGTGGTTTTCACTCCTTTTTAATTCACAACCTCCTTTTTGATGACTTTTTCATCTTGCAAACCAGGGTTTTTATAAAGAGGAAGACGAGGGAGCTAGTTAAAACTAAAATGGCCTTTTTTTGCTGTTGGGCGTCTCAAAAAATACCATTGTTTTTGTGAGGGACAAATGTACATGGAAAAGAAAAAGAAGCCTCAACCCCTTGGCTGCACGTTATCTATGACCCTTTTTTTTTAAGTTAACCATCAAAGCACATAAGAAATAACCTTTAAAATTTAGATAACCAGGATATTGGCCCCTCCAGAGTGGCAGTCGGTGGTTAAGACTTCAAAAGTTTGTCGAAAAATTGCTTCGTTTGTTTGACATATGACGTAGCTTCCTCGGACAAACAATTAGCTCATTATGACGTTGTTGACAGGGAGATTGGTTCCGGAACAGCCTGGAGACTTTCAAGTAATTAGTTTGACAAGTGGCGAAGCGACAGTACAATGGTCACCTGCTCGATTTGCAATCGCGTACAGAGTATCAGCACAAGATGTCAACACTGGCCTCACCAGGTTTTTTAAGTAAGAGTGAAATTTTTAATTGCATACCGTGTTGTCATTAGCAACCACTACTACATGTAAAGAAGTTAATTTAATTTTATTTCCGATTTTTATACCCGGAACTACTTTAGGGTAATACTTGGAGCACTACGTTCAGACGTGCTTCGGGGATCCCAGCACTTGTGCAGTGCATTTCTACCGGAAGCACTCCAAAAAAGCAAAATAATTCATGCCTAGTGCTCATTTCACAAACGCCTCGACTTTGAATTTCGGTGCCAATTCGCTTCTGTGTTTGACTATTAATGTCTTGATGTTCGCATGAATTTTTTGATGAAAATTAGAAACTGATGGTTGCTGTACTTCTGCTACACCAGGCAAAAAGCTTGTGAGAAGCTGAGCTGTCAGCAAGAAACTGTTAGGAACTCGCCACCTGTGCTGCCCTCGCTGCAGTGCTAGCAGATCTTTGAATCAATTCCGGCTCCATACGATTACTTTTGACTTCCGAAAGACTAACTTAGCTAGTTTTCTCGTTCCTTTTAGCAATGTGTCGTCACCCTTCGTCATTCGAAATTTGGCCTTCCGCGAAACGTACAACCTGTCAGTCATGGCAATTGGACAGTTCTTCGATTCACAGTTTGTGACACCTATTAAAATTGAGATACGTAAGTCCAGTTGGTAATGCTTAAATTACGTTCAACGTTGCTAGTATTTCGATTAACTCAGAATCTTATTTTATTTATTTCTGGCTTCAAAGCTCGACTAAGCGTATTAATGAAAATGGTCAACAAGCTAACAATGTCGAAAAATTATCGGCCTCAATATTTTATTTGAAGAAAGTTCTGGAACTCTATGGTCTCCGTCATTTCCCTAAAGTGATCATCATTTTTGGTAAATAACAATCTTGCGTTTAATTGATTGGTCGATGACTGATGCTCCTCGTGGATGACGCAACAAACAAAGGAAAGGATCCACGTAATAAACTGAACTAAGCAGAATTGGAACGGATTTCAACTGATTACTCTTGGCGTGCCTAAGGAATGTCAACAAATTTAATTGATACGCATAATGCTTCAAGCAAAGTCAGAAAATTATAAGCAAAATGCCTAAATATCTAATCAGCGCAAAACAAAGAAATCAAATAACTTACACAAAAGATATGCGCTTTTGGGGTGATTAAAGATAACTACGATCAGAAAACATTGCAACATGAAAACTAGCTTCGAAACCGCTACACCACCATCTCGAGGAAAGGTTATAGTACAACACTGCGTTTGGAAACTTTGGGTCGACCCTCCAAATAATTTTACAAGCATTTACTATCCTTTTCGCCTCTAAAAATAAAATACTGTTTCAAAAACAAACGAGAGGTAAGGTTGTTAGATGCGTCTGGAATAGATAAAAAGAGTGCCTATGTTTTACACAAGAGATAGAATTCAATGCCTTAGTTAAAGAAGTGGATACTTGCTGAATTTTCTTTTTGTGCATTGGGGTTCTGGGGTGAAGAAAACGCCTCTCAAATTTGGTCTCCTTAGATAAGACGTATTGCTTGGAAACAAATCTTTAGCAGTGTGAAATTCTTTTATAAGGGTCTTTAACTTTTTTAACTAGAGTGTAACTGTAAATAGTACACACTACTTCGATCTATCAGGTCTTACCAGTAGTGCAGTTGCTTACTGACGTTTGGCGAGAGGCTTTTAAAACAGAGCACAGTTTGTAACAAATATTTCCAATCGGGAGTAATCTTACTCTTGGGGGTGCGAGATTATATTTCAAGAAAAAAAAGTACACTTTTTGACTTGATTTCAAAAGCAAAAACTTTACTGAATATGATTGGGGTACAAAGAATGTGTTAACAAAGCAAAAAGTTGCGGTGGGCAAAAAAAGTTGGAATTCCTTTGCACAGAACTTCACACTTATGGGATCAAAATCAAGCCCGCTGTAGTGGGAGTTCTGTCAACACTCTGTAAAGCGCAATTACTCTCGAATAAATGAAGGACGTCGTTGAGTATCTGCCTTGTACTCTGAAGCAAATTGCTGGCCCCTTTTAGTGATGCCATGATTTACTTCATACACAATTTACACTTATTGCGAGCCGCTATTCTGAGCAATGAGAAGTCTTACTACCCCACTGTTCAACTGGTAAAACATCTGATCGGTGGGCCCTGGGTTCTGATCCCACTGGAATTGTTTTCTACCTTTTGGACTGTTCCATCCTAAGTGTAAGCGCCCTCGAATGCGGTTTTTTTAAGTCACTATAGGCCTTGAATATCGATTTTTATTCGTTTTCATTTGAACTTGACGCACATTTATTTTTGCAGCTTACCCTGGAGCGGGAATAGTGAACGGAATAAGACCAACTCAAGTCTCAACTACGAGTTTTAACCTTAGATGGAGTCCCACTCCCTTCGCAATCAGCTACACTGTGGTTGTTACCAATCTTAAAACTAAAAAAATTACAGAAATTAGATTCATTCGACGAAGTGAGGTATGTTCACATTAACTTTGTGTCGCTTTGTTTTTGATATAATTACATTGCAGCAATTTCCTTTGCTTGGTTACAATATTTCTGAAAGAAATGCGTTACGGAAGAAAAACAGCAATTAGTTTCATCATCACAAGTTTCTGCTTTACCTTTTTCGCATTTTTGCTTTGAGGTACTGCTATGATTGCTGCAGAAATGGAAAAGTCCACACAACACTGTAGTAATTTGCCCGTTTACTGCTGCATTGATTGCTACAGAGCTTGCTACCTCCTGACAGCACTGTTTATCTACTTTTGTCAGTTGCCTTTGGTTGCAGAAACAACGTATCTAAATGCAAGTCGAACCCAACGTAATCATGTCTGTTTTGCAGTACCGAGTTCGTAACTTGGAACCAGTGACCTCTTACAACGTCACAGTTAATGCTGTGAGTCATAATTCGGCCACCGTTCAATCAGGAAACTACATCACTGTTAGAACAGGTGCGAATGAATTGTACATTAGTGGTGATTTCAGGTCTGCAATCAGGATTTTGGTAAAGAGGAGGGGGGTAAATCAGGGCTGATATAGACAACATCTATGATGGAATTGTTTCCGTTTTCTTTCGTGTGAGCTATATCTCTGTTAAAACTGTGAGAACTTGCATAAATTGGTAATTAAGGAGAGCGGAGCTTCAATTACCTTAACACTCATGCAAGTTGGCTTCCATTCACGTGTTCGAATCTCAGTCAGTTCACATTAAAGATTGAATACAAGTAGCGTGGACGGGTAAACTGAGTGTCTGATTTGAGCCAGAAATTTGAAGATTTAGCACTTGGAGTGTTTCGCTCCATGTGGCATGGGCAGCGAAATCGTAATTTGCTTTAAGTTTGCACTTTGGCTTCAAACCGTGGCTTCCACCGACAGCAACGACTTGTGTAAGTGGCTGCTACAAACCTAAAAGTCACTTTGCAGTCTTGTAAACTCTACTACATTAAGCAGTGAAGTTAAACTTATAGCTTTTATTGTATTGATTCTATGGTGCCTCCGTCAACAATGATAAAGCAGCGAAGTATAGCTCTGTTACCACAATCGAGATACTTTGAGCTCAAAGCACGATCCATTGTTTTGATCTTGGCAAGGACGTTTTAGGTTAATTTTCTCCCTTCTTGTCTGCACTGTTTCTGGTAGCAATGCACTGTGGCATCAGTGATGGCTACTCCTAAGCTCTGATTATATATCGTTCTGTTTATAACCGTAAAATTTTTTAATTGCTCGAAGATTAACTACAGGCTAGCGCCGCTACTACATTTACCATTATGAATTAAACCAACCGAAAAAGAAATTTTAGATAGCTTGGAGGGTAATCTCCGTTTTTCGCCAGTAGAGGCAGCATTTACCTACATTTTGTTTTATTTCAGCTCGTGGAATATTTAGTACTGTCGTAACCACCACCCCTCGAGAAGAGGATGTATTGGCAAAAGTTGTGCAAGCAATTGTTTCACAACTTGTGGATGTGCCAAAGTAAGTTTAGTTCATTTTCTTTATACATTTTTCGGGTAAAACTGAATCCTCTATAAAAGCTCAATGGCAATCAATAATATATCTGCGGCCTAAATATCAAAAACATAGCGAGATGACCTAAGCAGTCCAATAAACTTACAGTCGGAAATCTTCAGCTTAGCGCTGGGAGCGTCACCTTGCATCCGGCATGACCGGAGTTCCGCTCGCATGCTCACGTTTCAAGCTCAACTTATAGTTTATGCCAAACGCAATGACATGTGCGGGTTGAAGATCTCAAAGTCACTTCGTAGTCTTTCAAAAATCTTATTTTTCAACTCGTGTTCGATTAGTCTCGTCACTAAAGTTTTTTTCTTAGCTCCATCGTAGAAAACGGATTAGGAGCAAACGAAATCGAATCGCCTGAAGAAATAGCTTTCCGTTCTAGTCTTGAACTAAGTGTATTACAATTAACCACCGAAGTATCAAAGATTTTAAGCGAGGAAGCAAGATTATTTGGTAAGTTATTCTGAATAAATACCGTTTTGGAACCTCATGGTCTTATCACATCATTAACTTTGTTGTTGATTTTCTCAGTCTCTGAGTCGCTGCTGTTTTGACCTGTGGGGCGCTTTTTCATAATTAAAGGAACTTTATTGTTTTTCTAGTTTGAATATTTTTTGTAGTTATTTTAATGCACGGGCCCGACCAAGTTGAAGCTTGTCGATAATTTGCAACTAGCTATTTTGATTTGTTTTTTTTATATTGTCCAATGTTTTTACAGAATGCTTTCACTTGTATGCATTAGATGCTGTTCCGTGTGATACTTCTTTATCTTCGTTTTCAAACAGATGTTTTGAGATTTGTTTTTTAGGTGTATGTCTTGCAATGGTATTGTGTTTTTTTCCCCATGGTATTATTAACTGTTCTATTTCACAATCTTGGTATTGCATATTTTTGACATTAATTCTTTTTTTATTGATGATTAATCTGCTTGTCTCAAACTTTACTCAACACAGATATTGCAGTTTGCGTTTAGTAATGACATGGTCTCAGGTTAAATAGTTTTTTGTGATCACTTTTTCTAACGCGTTCTTACTCTTTGAACATGCGGCATTACTTAAGTGATCTAAAGTTACAAATGAAGAGAATTAATTTATTGGGTCAACGTCTAGAATTCTAGAATCTAGATGCTATAACTCCTTGCTTGATTAAATCAAAACATTTATTGATGGATCCAGTTTCTTCTGATAGATGTTAATGAATTGATAAACGCGTTTTTTTTGTCATCAAAGAGTGAAATTGCTACAAATGGCAATATTGGACCCTGGACCGTTCATAGAGAAACGGCTGCCAAGAATAGTGCGGTGCGAAGACTTAGTTGCTAAAATAATTCAGTAACTGTATTCTCTTTTGATGCAATTTAGTCACACATTGGCCTACCACAAAAAGATCTAAGAAGAACAGTTATTTTGAAACTTGAATTTGAACAAATTTACCACGAATGAATTTTTGTTTTTTCAGTTATTCGCAGCCAAGCCCAACAGCCACGGCTGTCCGACATGGGATCACGACTTGCTGTTGACAACCTTTTGAGCATCTCGCGTGAATTAAAACTTCTCGTCATGTCGAACTCCACTATGACTGAAGCGGCCGCCGACAGCATCGCAGAGCGCTTGACTCAAGCCCTTATTGTTCTCGTCACGTCCTCCCCCACATTTGGACGCCCGGCGACACGCGATGAGATACGCAACATCCTCTTTCCAGTCGTACATCACGAGGTCAATGACATCTTTCTCACACGACAAATTGAAGTGATAGAAGCTGGACCAAAACCAGACGGAAACGAACGCCTCACGATTTTCATAAAGAAAGAGTCGATTTCCTCGTCCGGATTTTCAGTCGCTTGGGGGCGCTATAGAAACATCCACAGGTCAGAAATTAAAATTTGATGTAAAGCTGTTTTAGTTAAGAATAATCTCGGTCATATTTTTTGCGCTGTGGTGTTGTGGTTTGAGTGTCCGCTTCGCATTCCTTGGACCCGCGTTCAATTTCTTTGTAGACTCATACCAAAGTTATTGAAAGTGGTATTCATAAAATGAAATTTATTCCAGTTAAAAATACCTCAACAGTCTGTTTCGCCTACGGCGGCCTTAGACGAAACAGACTGTTGAGGTGTTTTTAACTGGAATAAATTTCATTTTATTTTATTGCTCTGATTCTATCATTGAGCTCCCTACTGCCAAGTCGACCGACTACGAAAGTGGTATTCACATATTTTGCTGTTGCGCAGTACCGTTGAGAATAAAGTAATATAGAAAGTAATAGAAGTAATGTGGAGATGAAGCATGATATTGAGTCATGATTAAAGTATGGCTTGGAGCTAAATCTGTTGCTCTTCAAAAAATGGCGAGATATTTTGTTTTGAGACATATTTACAATGCGAATCAATCTTAAAGTTCAGAAAATTCTTCTGGTAAAGTCATCATTTGTACAAGAAATCAGCAATTCACTTTGAGCGTAATTCACTTTGCGCAGAGTGCATGCTACTAGATCTATCTGGTCTCATCAGGGCGGTTTGCAACCAACTTTTCACCAGAGGCTTCTAAAGAATGCGTAGCCTAAAAGTTAGCACTTGTGTCACCTAAACTAGATCCATTGTAATGAATGTTTAAAACATTCTGGAAACAGGTGACACTCAAAATTGGCGGCAATCGTTGGCGCGCGAGGCGTGACATGCTGTCAAGTGCCGGAACAATAGTGCTGTCACAGCCCAAAGGTCATAGTCTCGTAAATTTACTCACGAGATCGTCGGTGCACTTTGAGTGTAACTGCACTATTTTACTATTGTTTGGAAAAGGCAGTGCTTGGATCATGGAAATTTTAAAAGACATTCCCTCTCGATAAATGCGTCTCTGTTGAAAGATGTGGCCAATTTTTTCTGTGTTTAAAACTCAGCCAATCACAATTTGCATTGTGCTCTTGGCAAAAAGTTTCTGGTCGGACTGAAGTTCCAAATTAAATATTTCTAATATTGGTGTATATCGAACTGACCCAAGGTAGTATATTGAAGGAAAAGGAAAAGATGAAGCTCACCTTCTTGGCTACTGTTGACTTTTTGATTCAGTTGACTATTCCTTTTTAGGCCTCGTTGCCCTTTTGTTGTTGAGTTGGCGAAAAAACTTGACAAGTGAGCTTGGCCTGAAATGTTTTGTCTTTGTGGCCAAATCAGTTAAACTGGGACTTCTCAATACGAGAAAGCAGATAAATTTTGTGGCAAAATATAACTTAAGCTTTTTTGTTCAGGTACAAAGTGAAGGTGGAATATGGACGATCAGGGAGTAAACGTCAAGTATTTGAAGGGGTCACGTCTCGACAATCCATCACGCTTACGCGACTAAACGCGTCCACCACGTATGACGTCACCATTTTTCCCATCACTTCGGCCAATGAGATCATAGAAGGCGTCATTGGAGAGGCGACAGCAACCACATGTGAGTTGAAGAAAGGCCCCGAGTTCGATTTTTAAGCAGTCAACGTCAAAAATTACTTTGCACTTTCTTTCTGCATGTAGCGTTGTACAGAACAGAGAACGCTTGCAAAAATGGGTGTTGGGCCAGAATCAGAGAGTGGACGACTTTTATTTCATTGAAAGCCGTGTTTTGCAATTAGAATCAGATGGGACCAAGGGAAGGAAAAAAATTTTTTACAAAACCAAAGATTCTACTGATTTTGTTGGTTTAATGTATCCTTTTCTTTCCCAAGTTCAAAGCGCTATAGAAGTAGCTTGCTTGCAGTACTTTGCGAATATAAATTTGTTTGATAAAAAATGAATTAAAAATATATATGGAAACGTTTTTCTTCTGTTTAGTGGAAAAAGGAAGTTCTAATTTCACAGTCACGTCAACAGTGAGCTACAATGACGTCATTCTGTCTTGGAATAAATTCCCTCCTGGCATCAAAAATCTTCGATTCCGAATAGTGTTGGCCGATCGATTATCGGTTAGTGGCTGCTCGGTTGCTACGTTATTACGTCACAACAAGCATTTTTAAGCAAAAGTCATCTCCGGCGTTTATTTTATGGGCAGAGGGGTATCATCCCGTCTTTTTTGGATTTATAACCCTTCTCGCTTCTGGGACAAACCCCGATGTAAAAATGCGAGCATTTGCGAAAATGTTTTTGTTACCACTTGTGTGAGATGCAGACTTGAGAAAGTTAAATAAGTCATTACGAAATTCCAAAAAACTTCGCAGTTCTATTAATGAAAATGAATTGTGTTTTTAAAAATTTCTAAAGCCTCTGACTGCACTATGTTTTCTTCTAATGATATTTATGCTCAATTACTCAGAAATACACTGGGAGCAAAATTAGGTGCAAGAAAAAGAAATAGCAACAAAATTCTTAATGCTGCAAAGCAAGATTTGATGCAACTGTTTATGTGACGTTTACTTAGCAGAACATATGGGCTTGGTGCTTGCACTTGTTCTTTAAAGTCAACTGGTGATATTTTTTGCAGCCCGATCCTCATCAGGAATTCACTGTAAATGGGGGTCACTCAAGTGTTCGTTTTACATCACTGCTTCCGGGAACAAATTACGTAATTACAGCTACTGCCAACAGGCAAACATTCTATTCGTCACGAATCACCACTATGAAAGGGAGGAGCACAAGTCGACCGGAAATAAGTAAGATGGTGTCAGTAAAATAACCGGTAGACTTTTTTTCACTATAGGCTATGTCATGGAGCTAAAGATTAAATTCGAAAAATTGGCCTTTAGCTACAGCCGATACGCGGTACATAATTATCAGTGCATGAGTAAAAGAAAGGAAATATGCAATCAGCAAAACTTTACCCTTTATGATTGAAAAGCTTCCTGACACTGCAAAGCATTGCAGAGCAAAAAAAGCGCCAAAAACTGCAAGGAACGGTTCTTGTTTGTACCATACGCATCTGCATTGTCAGACCTAATATTCGTCTGCCGAACTTTCCGCCACTGGGATATGCAATATAACCAATCGACTCGATCTCCGAAAAACTTCATGATGTGATGTTGGTTTGAAACGATGATAACAAATTGCGTTTGATGCAGCTACAGCTTTTTTAAAACGTTCAGTTTTCTTTGCGATGTCTATGGGATAAGGATTGCACCGCTAATGCATCATGCAATCTTTGCAACCGTTATAAACTTGCTGTTTTCATGCTATGTGGGATAACGAATACACTTAATGTTTTATGTTTTCAGCTACACCCGCTTCGAAGACGTTAGTGCCCCCTACAGGTCTGCACCTCGAAAGGGCTTCCCGTGGTAGTTTTAGTATTGCGTGGGACCTTGCCCGAATTGTGGGGGTTCCACCAGTTGCGATACGTTACAACGTTAGAGTCTATAGTCCGGACAGCAATGTGGTGAGACGGTTATTGCGTTTCCAACGAGGATCATTAGCGTAAGTTTTTTTTACTTCATGTGACTGATTTGTTGTTATTGTTGTGCAATTGTAATTTAATTTAACTAAGCAAATCTAACTGAACTTGGGCCAGAGAAAAGCTGCAGTTCAATTCAAACAAAGATAAGTTGTTGAGTAGAAAATCCACTAACAGCAAGGCAAACTGCCACTGCTAGCTGCCCAAAAGTTGTCTCGAAAGACATGCTGGACAATTCCAACTTGGAAAACCACCGGCAGGTGGCTTCGTATAATTTCTCTAGATGTAGCTCAGATTGATATATGGTGCTGTGGTTGAAGTGTTCGCTTCGCAGTCGACAGACCTGGGTTCAATTTTTTTGTCGAATTATACTGAAGACCTAAAAAACGGTATTCACAGCTTCCCTGCATGGCGCTCAGAACGAACATAAAAGTGTGAAAAAAAACCTGAAAGTTCTCTTGTAGCGTCTTTGGGTAAAACAGGTGAATCTTTCATCGTTAGGCGGCAAATAGGTGGTTGGGTCAAGCGGTGTACTGGTTGCTTTACCCAGCCTGACAAAAGACTTGCAGCAAAGAGTAATCTTACTCGAAAGAACAAATGACTGAGCTTGATATGACGGTGGCTTGCAACACCTGCATCTTATCTGCGTTGTTGTGCCCTTGAAAAGACACCTTACGACTATTTACTTTTCTTTGTGCTGCTGCTTGCTGTGGAAATACTCTGTGTTAGCAGCACTGGCAACTCCATGCGGGTCTGCACACAGATCGCTGTGTATGTAATTGCAAGTTGCACTGTGAGGGAAGAGATAATGCACAAGTGATTTTTTGAATGCGCGGAAACGTTTTGTGAAATTTGTAGTTCTTGTTTACTAAACTACAATTGACAAGGAGAAGCTACAGTAGAGCTAAAAAAGAAGCCTTTTGTAATAGCGTTTGGTAAGGCGTTTATAATCATGACGATGATTACGTCATTTTCGCTATGAGAACAAGGCCGGCCTTCCTCCTTGTGTGAAGCGAAACATCGAGACCTCACATCTCAAGCAAGTAGCCACATGCTGGTCGAGTTAGGAAAAAACCAGAGAAATTTCGCAGCTGCGAGCAAGTTATAAATGTAGACTGGTAGCTGCTTCACCAACTAGATGAACCCCATTGGTCTAAAATCTACAATCTGCATTGCCATAGATCTACAGTAGATTTAATTAATTTATTTATAGATGCAGTGATATTTGATATGGATAAATTTTGATCATTTCTATGTAACTAAACATTTCGTAATAATGATGATGTCCTTTATATTCCGCGGGATAAAGACACGGCATTGAAAAACATCCACACACTAACCAGCAAACTCAATTAACCAAGCAGCGACGTGCGGCCCGGGTTATGAAAAAATGGAAACCATTTCATACCAATTATAAATATAAAATGGTAGTTTCACCACCAACAAGATGGATTGCCGTTAGTTGGCGCCTAGAAGTAGCTTCTTGTGATATGATGGTTGAGCAGCTTCGTTGTTTTTAACCGGTAAAACACGGGGAGTAAATACTTAGAACGTTGACTTTATTGCAGAACTTTCTCTCGCCGTATCCTACCACGACATAGATATGACATCACAGTATCTAGCTACAACATACTTGAGCGAGAGGAATCAGCAGAAAGTCCTCGTTTGCGGATCGATTTAGGAAACAGACGATGACAGTCCAACGAAACTCCAACTAGAGTCGCACAAAACTGATTGAAATTCAATGCATTTCTTTGTAAGATGTTTTGTTTATAGGTTTGTGACGCATTTAGCGTCTTTTGGTGACGTCATAGTTTAAAAGATAAGTGTGTCATAAGATTTTACATTTTGACGACGCAAAAAAGTTTCAAGACCTACTATGTAATGTCTTTGCAACGATTGAAACGATGTTTTATTTTAAACTTGCGTTTATTTTGTATGATGTGACGTCATTATTGTACAATGAAAATCTTTATTATGTTCAATAAAAGTTGTTTAAAGTTCTTATTAAATTATAACTTTGTGTTTTTCGACGAGGGATTCTTAGGGTCTGTCTTAATAGCTTGAAAAAAAGTCAGATTAACAAAGTTCTAGGACTATAGCAAACTTAGTTCTAGGACTATAGCAAACTTGAAGTGAAGTGTTAGAAGACTTACTTTCAGATTTTGAAGTCCCCTTCAAAAAGATTTTTGATCTACAACAGAGAAAAATTTGCAGTGGATTATTTTAAGGGTCTACAATTCTTTATCGCAAGCTGTACGCAAAGTGCAGGACAGAGGAAAAGCAAAGAGTTAGATCTTGCTTTACTTCGGCTTAGACTAAGCTGAAAGCGGCGTTTGCAGCGTTGGGATCAATAAAGCTGGAGGCACCCGGCGCTGCTTTTGAAAATTTCATTCTAAAATTAAAGTAAATTTCGAAGAGGCGAGAATAAACGTGTTTTGAAAAGATATTGAATCAGGATACGGCGATTTCCGAAGCGTTTTCAAAGAAAACGTCGTCCTCTAAAATCATCAGAATCAGGATTGACCTCGGTTATGGAACTGGTTTGTGGCATTTGCCTCTTTGTAGTGGCGTCGCTTAGACGCCACTAGTCTATTTTTGGTGACACTATAGCGGCAAGAGCAAGACTAATGACGAGACGACATATGAAATTAAATTTACAACGATTAAAAAATATTCTGACGATGAAAAGCATCACAGCGAAAACACGCCAAAAAACTTTACGACAGTTTATATTCATGATCATAATTATTGTATTTTGATTGCAAATCACATACGTCCTTACACCAATTCGGAATTACGTGCTGCAACGCACAGTAATGTGAGAGCAAATTTATACAGTTAACAAGAGCTTCAGTTCGTTTTATTAAAATTGGTTAGATGTAGTTCACAAGTGTCGCCATACAATAACAAAAAGAGAGAGATCAAATTTTGAATCGCATCATCCAGGAACTAAAACAATGGGATCCTAAAGAGCAGACCTCGTTTTTAATTTCTCCTGCATCTCCTTTCCCAGTTTAGCAATTTCGCTCATAAACTCAGAAAATGTTACAGACCCATCTTGGTCAGCGTCGAATTGTTCAAACGAGCCATTCTGTAAACAAAATGATCCAACTGGAAAAATTTACTGCGAAGTTGCCAAGAACAATTTGCGTTTGAGGCCGCTTTAACGTGCTATTCGTGTCGGCATAACCCTCTGCTATCATTTTCAGTACAACTAAGCAGAAAAACTGCCGCAACTTTCCTTATTCGAGTACACATCAATATGAGACGATGAGGGTCGTGAACCAGCAACCTCACGGTCAGCGGTGTAATGTTGCGATACGCTGAATTGTTGTGCAACGCAGAGGCGTTTTTTATCCTAGTACCTTTCAGGTTGAAAATTCTGCGAGACACCACCAAGTAAAGGCCTTAGCGCTCAATGGCAAAGTAAAAAAACGGGGCATAATCAAGTTGTTCATGCCGCTTTAGATAGCTTGCTTTGGGGTCAATCTCTATGAAAACAAAGGCCTGTCGGCCACAAAACATTTTACGTAAAAATGGCTTTTACTTTGGGTTGGCAAAGAAAATTGAAAAAAAAGATGATACCTTTTGCTCTACTTCACATAGCCAAGCCTATGCTAGATTGGTCTATTGTAAAATTTACTAGCATTAAAATTCATTAAATTTTGGTAAATAATATATTTGGGAAGCACCTGACCAGCACCGGAACGTCAGCATTTTTCTGAATCCCGGTAGACATTACAATGTTACCGTATGTAGGCCTACAATAAAGGATAGCTGCTGTACTGTTGTAGAACATGTGACTGACTTGTATCAGATGGACTAGTTCCTTCTTTAGCAACAAATTCATCTCCGCCAGATCAAGCACATCATCGTTCCCTTTTTTGTTTCTTGAAGCATAACTGCAACATTAAAACTTTGAAAAGGTTGCATGTTAACAGAGCGTAGTGAGCGTCAGTAAAAGGCATTTCAAGATTCCCTACTTGATAGAGCATGATGCACTTAATGCAGTTGAGAACTTTACCATCGAGTCAGTCAACCTCTTACACCTAAAAATGATCAAAACTCATTTTATCGAGCACCACATAGTGCACACCTGTGAGGTAAACAAGCCATAGAAAAGGCAGTTACATCAACCCAACAAAATTGATGAATATTTACTCTCAAAAAATCCAAGCAAAATGATCACATGAAATCTTAGGAAAAAGTAGGATTTTTCAAGAATCTCTCTTCTCCCTTCAATCAATCCAGTTACGGCTTTGTACGTAATTATGCGAGCCCATGTAGCATAGACCAATTTAAAAATTTTAATTCACTAAATCTTACTCAAAAAATACTTGAGACAAGGTGATTAGTGCGTTTTCTGTTTGGGTGAATTGTTCCATATTTAACACAAACAAATTCCGGCCAATAAACCTTTAAAAACACTTGAAAAGTTCCTACAAAATCAATGTTATATCGGTACCAAAATGACAAGCGGAGAAAGTTACAAAAGTGAAAGTAACATAATTTGATCACGAAAAAATTCAAGATAAGTTTATGAAAAATTTAAAGCCAACACATTAACCCAGATGCATATCAAATCAACTCAGAGAAAAAGTAAGAGACCGAGTGAGGTAGTGGCAAAGATAAAGATAAACAGAAAGACAGGAAGAGACAGAGTTGGAGATACTTCTCCTACCAATGTGCTTACTCGGCAAGTAGAAGCATATGCAAACTATGCATTCTTACCTCTAAAAACCAGAAACAAGAGGTTTCGAGTTCAATGCTCGCGTTGAACTTGTGTTGCTGTGACTTTGAAAAAGGCACTTTGTGACCACAGGTCCTTCTTACCGTGCTTGAAATAGCAACACACTGAGCCGGCCAAGGGCGTCGGTAAAGAAGCAATGGGTCGTTACCTCTTTTGGGAATTTAAAAAATCAAAATAGTCTATATTAAACACGCTTATATAAAAAGTAACTTGATAAAACGGAAAAGAAAATGCAGTAGCTTTTGTTCTCTAATTCACTTTCAAATTTCAGGAAGGTGGAGATGGAAGCTTTCCCTGTCAACCGGTTTAAAATAACCTGATTTAGATAAAAGTTTTTACAACTGACGTCGTATCTAATAAGTAGCAATTTTGCGATTACATGCAATTGTCTGATGGAGGGAATCAATCATTTTTTAAGCACTGCTGCTATAACCTGATGATAACCTCAACTGACCTACTTTTTTCAAGTCGAGATGTTTTTAACGCGCCTCGTCATTTCTTGATAAACTAAATACTGAGATGGCATTAATATAAGATCAATTTTTGGGCGATGGGCGTTCTGAAGTTTTTTTTATAAAAACAAAGAGACCGAAGGCTGGTAAATAACGAAGAGGTGCAAGTTTCAAAAGCAGCTGGGAAAGGATATGACGAGGCAGATAATTTCAACCTAAATATCGAATCTGTTTCTCAAAATGCTTGTATTAAGCCTAGCACTACTGACAACAATCCTAACAATGTGATTTTAAATCAAATTTCTGAACATTGAAACGAAGTTGGCCTATATTTAAGTAGAAAGATCTGTGCTAAAATTTATCAAACAAAAACGGTTCAAATTTCAACAAAACCATGAAAACCACAGCAAAATCACATCTTCAAAGCTGATATAACAGAAAAAGAAAAAGCCTTTGTATAATCTTAGCTTGATAAGTATTTTTCATGGTTGGCCTACTCTGAGTGTAAGAGAGGAGCATTTTGTTTGTGTTGTATTATGCTTCCCCAACCAGTTTGACGTGGCAGTCGGTGAGCGTTTTTTTGATGGGCCCTTTGATATTTTCATATGATAGCTGATGCTTATCTGCATGCTGGAGGACATAAAAACGCTGCTAAAGATACAAGCACTTTCGTACATCTTGGCAACTAATCAAAGCAAAATATTTGCAGCCAAATCAACACTAACTGTAGAATTACGACTGAATGTAAGCGTGAGAAAGTATGCTAATTTTTAAAGGAACTTTATTCTGCGACATGCCCCATATTGTTTTAAGGGTAAAGAGGCATACTCCGGAAATCTCGTTGATCTTTACTCATTTAGAAGCTGGTGACAAAGTTTTACCATAAGGCCAAGAAAGTGCCTCTAAAAATGCTGGCTACTCGTCTGCCCAAACTCAAAACAAACTTATAGTGCTCGATGCCGACGTTTAAAGTAAAAAAATAACAAGCCAAGGCATCAGTCGCTGGATTTTCCTCAATTGCCGATGAGATTGCAGATATAAATGGAGTTGAACAGTTGTCGATTGGGATCCGCTACATGGTGATTTCGAAGAGTATTGCCAATAGTGAAGAATTTCTTGGACTTGCTGCATTAAGCGCAATAAATAGAGAAGCTATGAGCAAACATATTTTGAAAAAAAATGAGGAATTTAAGTTAGATATCGAAAAGCTGGTAGACCAAGGTTTTAATGGTTGTTCTACGTTGGCGGAAGAAATCAGAAACGTACGAAAACGAATCAGCAAGCAATTAAAGGCGACGTATACGTTGAACCAAAGCAAATCAATGCTTTAACTTGAATCATCAGCATGCACCAAGAAAATGCTAAAGAGTTTTTCCAGATAGACAACATTCGAGCAGAAAAGAGCGGGTAGAGGAAATTAAAGGTTGAAGTACGAAATTATTTTAAAAGTTTGGTGGCTATTTTTATATCAGTATCCAGTGTGTCACGAAACACTACAGCAACACGTTTGCCAAATTTAATAGATGGGATATCAATGTAAGGAAGAACTAAGCAAGGATTTAAGTTAGGAGTACTGTTGGGGGAGTTGGTAAGCGACTGTTGTTTTTGGTAGTTAAATTTAATCTTGAACCTGTCTATTACATTTAAGGTGAAAGATATTGGGAATCCGCTCCGTTTAAGTAAAGTAATAATAAAGTAAATTTTGGTTTTCAGTAAGAAGTTGTAGCAACTTCAGAACTTCAACTACAAACCACAAGTAGAAAGTCGCCAACAACACCTGGCATTGTATATGGATGGCCATCTACGTTCAGCAGCTATCATGATAGAAGTGACTAGTCGCCGTATGGAGTGCACCCATTTTAACTTGAGATACAGTCGGACGCCTGCCGTTGCGCTACAAAGTCATTTCATGAAAATAAATACGCACGATGCAACAACCCAGTGATGACACCTGTTGTTGTTGTTGTTGTTTACCCGACCCCTTCCGAGGGATGGGGGCATGGTGGAAGACCATGGAGCCCCAGAAGCCGGGCAACTCCCCAGGGTCTGGACCAGAGGTCGTAAAGAGACAGAGAGTCGCCAAAGAGTGAGCGGCGCAAAGAGTCCGTAGCTTGACAGTGCAGAATGAGATGAGAGGTGTCCTGGGACGAGTGTCCACAGGCGCTGCAGGAAGGATTCTCAATTCTTCCAATTCTAGAGAGATAAGAACCTAAAAGAAGGCTGTGTCCGTTGCAGCGAAGACGAGAGAGAGTACACAGCGAGCATGACGAGGGAGCACAAGTTCCTCGGTGGAAATCGAGGGAACCTGTGTGTCAAAGAATTTCGATGAGACAGTACGCATCCATTCCGAGATAAGACGAGAGTGGATACAAGAGATAAGAGAAGAGAGACTACAAGGGATAGCGGAGGGCGCAAGTAGCGCTCCCCGTCTGGCTAGCTCATCAGCCGCGTCGTTTCTCGGTAGAAATGAGTGTCCAGGAACCCATTGTAGCCTGATCGAACAGAAGAGAGAGGACAGTTCCTGCCAAATCTTCCACAGAGTTTGAGATAAGAGGAAAGATGGAGGAGAGGACAGGGTGGCAAGGACAGAACGAGAGTCAGATAATAGGAAAAGAGAAGAGAAATAGCAGACTTGTTGGTGCTGCCGAGACCAGCAAAGAGCTTGCAGAATGGCGCAGGCTTCAGCGGAAAAACTTGAGCATACTGGGCCTGCCGAAAAGGAAAGACTGGCCTCAGTGCCACAGAGAGAGCAGTTGGCAAGAACGCCGGAGCCGCCCTTACCAAAAGGAAAAGGAACAGAGCCGTCTGTCCAAAGCACCAGATCATGAGGAAGAGAGAGTCAAGGTGGGCGAGAGCCGCACCTTGGCGAGAGAGGGGGGATCAGAGTGAGAGCATGGAGTGGAAAGAGTAGACTCCACAGTGAAGGAAGGCAGATTCCAAGGAGGACAGGGAGGGCAGGCAACAAGAGCCTTCCTAGAAGAGGTAGAAGGAAGCATGAGCGGGTGGGTGGACGCAAAAGCTCTCCAGGACGATCTGCAGAGTCTTGGTTTTACTCCTAGTCTGGCCAAACCTGAAATAGGAAAAGAGGTAAGGAGACGAAGAGCCCGCTCATAAGAAAAAAGGGTGAAATGAGTTAGGGTGACTCGTAGGGGAGGTAGAAAAGCCTTGGAGAGAAGAAGTGGGATAGGGGAGAACGAGAGGCAGCCGGTGATGGCGCGACTGGCCGCTCCGTGGAGGCGTTCCAATTTGGTAAGATTGGTAGCGCTTAGGAAAGGAAACCCTCCGGGTGAAGCGTAAGTGAGAAGGGACCGAAGAAAAGATTTATGCAGAAGAGAGAGGGACTCCTTAGAGGGGCCCCATGAGGAAGCAGAGATACTGCGTAATGCCTTGAGACGTGGGAAGAACTTGGTCTTCAGCGAAGATACATGCTTATAAAAGGAACGAGTGCGGTCGAAGGTGACCCCAAGAAAAGTTGGAGTTGGATCGAAACGGAGGCGAGAGCCGAGTAGGAGAAGGTTGGGTTGGAGGTTAGCTTGGTGAGGATCCACTGAGAAGAAGGAGGCCTCACATTTGCTCGAATTGAGAAGAAGACACCAGTGCTCAGACCAGCGCTCCAATCGAAACAGAGCTCCTTGTGTGACCTCCACCGCAGTAGGGACTGAGGGGGACGAGGGCCAAATGGCCAGATTGTCAGCGTAAAGAGAGCAGCTGACGGAAGAAGGCAGAGAAGCCGGAAGATTACTAATGAAGAGAGAGAAAAGTACAGGGCCAAGAATGGATCCTTGCGGAACAACCTAGACGAACTCAAACGGAACGACTTTTGTGATTTTGAAAAACCACACAAGCGCGCCTATCAGAAAGGAAAGATTGAGCCCAACGAGCAAAGCAAGGAGGGAGGCCAGCCAAAATAAGTTTGTGGAAAAGGGCGGGATGCCAGACAGAGTCAAAAACTTTGGAGAAATCGATATTAGACAGGATCGTCCGAGAACCCGGCCTGGGTTTGTTAAACCTATCGGAAATGGACTGAGAAAGGTACAGAATTTGATCAAGTGTAGACCGTCCAGGGCGGAAACCGGCCTGGCGGGGGAAGAGAATGGAATTAGATTCCAGAAAGAAGAATAGACTGGATAAAATGATGCGTTCAAACAGCTTTGATACGCAGGAGGTGAGAGAGATAGGCCTGAAGGGAGCAGGAGAGTCGAGAGGCTTTCCCATCTTGTATATGGGAATAATGGAAGATGTCTTCCAGATGGAAGGAAAGGAATGCGAAAATCAGGAAAGATTAAAGATGTAAAGAAGAAAATCCATGCCAGAGCGAGGAAGGTGCTTTAGCATGGGATAGGCAAATTTGTCTGGGCCAGTGGCGGTGGACGAAGAGAGGTTGTAGGTAGCCGCAAGAAATTCAGCATGTGAGAAAGGAGAGCAAAAGGACGAGTGAGACTCTTCCGAGCACGTAGCTCGGCGGAGCTCAGAGAGGTAGCCTCTGGCTCTGCTGCGCAGAGCCTTTGGCTGAGAAACGGAAAATTGAAATCTCAGGTAAGCGGCATAGACCGAAGCCGATTCCCTGGGAGAAGAACAGTTAGGAAAGTTAGGAGAGGAGGAAGTCGAGGAAGGAGAGCCAGCAATAGAGCGAAGAAGAGAGTGTACAGATTTAGGGTTAGACTTAGGTGAGAGAGAAGAGCAAGTCGTCTGCCATGCCTCAGCCTTGGCCTTGGCAATGACTGATGAGGCGCGTCGAGAGGCGGAGATGTAAGCCTGGCGATCTTCATCACTTCTGTGAGCGGCAGCGAAAGCCTTGCGTCTTTCACTAACCGCTTCTTCCACCTCAGCAGACCACCAGGCTTTAGGAGGGCGTTTGATGCGGCCGAAAGGAATGGAAGATTTGGCCGCATTCAAAGTCAAAGAGGTAAAGAGAGCAGCAGCAGAGAAAAGAGAAAGAGACGAGTATTCCTCTGCTGAAGGACAGTGAGAGTCAAAATAAGAGGCAAAGCCATCCCAACGAGCTTTCTGAAAATTGATGGAAGGGGGACGCTCGTTGGGGCAATAGGCCGGAGAGAGAGGGATAGATAGAAGAATTGGTAGATGGTCAGAACTCAGGTCCTGAAGCACCTCCCAGAAGCACGAAAGGGCAAGAGAGGAGGGCGCAAAGGAAATGTCAGGAGAAGAGCGACTGCCAGAGGAGCGATGGAGAAGAGTGGGCTTGTCAGGGTCATTGAGGAGGAGGAGGTCAGAAGAAATGACCCAGTCGAATACTTCCTCCCCGCTGGGGTCGGAGGTACCTCTTGAGTCCCAGATGGGGTGATGGCAATTGAAGTCCCCAAGAATGAAGAGATTTCTGGAGGAAGAGAGAATGGAGGGAGAAAAGGAGTCGGTTCTGCCATCCGTTGGGGAGGAGCTAATAGGGGGGCATACACATTGAGAAAAGAGAGCGAGGAGGAGTTGTTAAGAGAGATGTTGATCCCTACATAATTAGAGTAAGAATAAAGCGAAGAAAGAGAGGAGGTAGAAAGTTCAGAAAAAGATAGGCCCTGCCTGACGAAAATGACAACGCCGCCGCTAGCGTGCGTGGTATCGGAGGAGAGAATGCCAGACCGGGAGTGGGTGCGATCAGAGCGCAGAGCAGAGAACCCAGGAATCCGGAAAAAGGAAGTGGAGTTATGATTGGATTCCTGAATGCAGATAAGGTCGACAGGATGGGAGAAAGAAAGTGAAGTAGTTCAGTGTTCCTAGCTCGAAGACCTCCAGCATTCCATTGAAGAACCCCGAAAGAGTCTGGGGGGAGAGGAGGCAGGAGGTGCAGAAGGACAACCAGGAGCGAGGGACGGTGGTGGGAGGGCAAAGGGAGGAGATATATAATGGGCAGAAGGGGGATAAGAGGTTTGGAGACGAGGGTTGGGCGAGAGGACAGCATTAGCAGAGGGGGGCCGGATTCCACAGTGGAGGTGTACGTGTCGGAGGAGTCCGAGGAGGGGGAGTCACAGTGTTACGGCAGAGGGGGCAGCTACAAGAGTGAGAGCTGCCAAGAGCTCTAAATTTGGATAAAGAAAGTTGTGAGCACCTTAGATGGACCCATTTGGAGCAAGCGCAGCATTGCACTGACTTGCCCCGCCAGGTCACATTTCCAGCGCACACAGAGCAAGGAAAGATGGGGCCAGGGTTGGGATGAACGTTGCCGCTCATCAAGAGAAGGAGGAGAATGAGGAGACAAAGAAGGGCAAGAAAGGGGAAGGAGAAAAGAAAAAGAAAAAGAGAAAACAGGCGACCGATTTTAGAAAGCTGTGTGCTGCCCTTCTGCGGTCGTTCAGGGGGCAACATAGCGAAAAAATATAGGGGGTGTCCGGGGTAACTGGGACCCTCGGCAGGCCAACAGCCATTTCGACCCAACCCAAACGGGGCTGGGACCACGTTGAGGCGGCTGTTGAATTGGTGCAGGTGATGAGACCTCGTTTCCAAGACAAAGGCGCTATGCTGTTGAAATGTAAGAGTACACCAGTAAAAGCTGGCTTGCGGCACACAATGATACCGAGTCTCCATTGCAAACTTAATTACCAAAAAAGCAATCCCTTTCCGACTCCCCTAACAGTACTCCTAACTTAAATCCTTGCTTAACACAACCATACATTGATACCCCGTCTATTAAATTCGGTAAACGTGTTGCTGTAGTCTTTTGTGACACACTAGATACTGATAGAAAAATAGCGTACCAAACTTTTAAAATAATTTTGCGTTTCAACCTTAAATTTCCTCTACCCGCTCTTTTCTGCTCGAATGTTATCTATCAGTATAGGTCTACATGTTCTTGTAAAAAGAACGTGTCATATGTCGGTATGACTATTAGACAACTGTTTGTAAGAATTGAAAAGCATCTTTCCAACAACCAAAGTTATCTAACTTTGCCATCAAATCAAATCGTGATCAGTGCAAAGCCTGCAGAGAAGCAATGCCAGCAAAGCAAAACTTTACATTATCAAAAAAAGTATCGTTTTGCCACTGAAACCGAGCTAATGGAGGCGCTGCTAATTAAACACCTTAAGCCATGTTCAAACATAAAACAAGGTCACTCACAAAGAGCAAATTCGCTTCTGCACGTGTTTCATTGAGAGGAGCGTTGTTAAAGCGATACTACTCTCGTCAATAGTGTCCAGTACTGAAACATTAATTTTATCTTTGAATTTACAGATTCATTTTTCCCTAATGAAGTCCCCGAAAGGGGATGAAAAGCTTCGGCGGTTTTTGTTTATGTTAGTTTTGTTACAATAACTTCAACATGCTCAATAAAGTATTGTTTTGAATATTCGTTTGACTTATTAAATAATGAAAGAAAAATTTCCCCCATATGAAATCTCTAAAAACTGCTAACTCAAACTCGATAAACTCCGGTCTTTTTTGCCGAATTCAAACTTGAACTCGAAAAATACAAAATCCTGAACTCGAACTTGAATTCGAACTCAAAAAAGCATGGAGCGAGTTCGAGTTCATTAATTAAGTTTGAAAGGAAAAAAGTAATTAATATTTTACATTGATGTAGGTTTTAAGACCGTTTTTTCTATGTCTTGGCCTTGGTTATGATAGTCTTGGTCTTAACCAGGACCGCGTACTCGAACTCGAAGACGAACTGGAACTCAAACTTGATGCGGAAAAATTGAAAATGAAGGACTCGAAGTCGAGCTTGAAGTCGAATAAAAATCCATTCGAGTTCGCGGCTCTGCCCACTATGCTACCGCAATTGCTATGCTGCTACCCTCTTTCAAAACGTTTTTTCGACATCTTTGGTGCCAACAGTAAGCTACTGGTAGCCATGAAGAGAGTTTGAACACAAAATGCTCTATGTATTAAACGTAAAGTTTCCTCCTTCAAAACAATAGATATTAATAACTTCCAAAAAATGCTCTACGATAACGTTACAAAACTGTTAAAATGCCTAGTAGACCACCTAGTGGATGCAGCCATTCATGCATTAAAACGCTAAACGTGTCTCGTCGTAAAATCTTATAGCCACATACTTTTTTTCTGTAAGACGCGATTTTAGAGTATAGCTCGTTCTTTTATACCCTGAGGAATAGTCATTTAGCAAATGGTCCACTTGATATTTAATTCATCTTCTAAAAAATTGTTAAAAATGTAAAACCTTAAACAAAAAGAACTTTCTTTTAATTGAAATCAATATTTTTAATTAAAAACAGTTCTTAAAACGTTTTAGCGCGACATTGCCTTTTCAGCTGTGTGACCTTAATCAATTTTTGATCTTATTTCTCAAAAGAGCAAGATCATTAAACTTTTTTTCTGTTTTTACGAGGGAAGCATTTCTGCATGCTGTCAAAATACACTCACAATTGTTTTCTTGTTTTAGCTCAGCCTGTCGAAGAGAAACCTATAATGCTGGAACATAATGCAAGTTATGGTAGTTACTGGAGGTTCTTGTGCTAGATAGACGCTATCTCAGCAGTTTTGATGAGCTGGTCTAAACACAAGTTTTAAAGCTTCTGGCTTATTGTGTGTCACCGACTGTACTGATGAGACCTTTTAGTCGAAACACAGCGAACTCTTTACTGTTGCACTCTATAAAGTGAATCGCTGGTCCATTGCATCAATTTATAGGACTGAAACAGCTCTATTGTTTTAATCTAATCAACATGTTAGACGTTGTTTGTAATATCCGCTGCTCACTTACAATTGAATCAGCTTATGACGGTGAAGACAGAACTTTCGCCTTGCTGAACCTTGTTTAGATCCCACAAATCTCAAGTTCTAGGTTATGCTTTATCCTAAAGCCCCTGGCCTATGAGCGAGCAACAAAAACACTGATGAAACCTCACAATTCGAAACAGTGCTGAGAGTCTGCAGTTAACCTGTAAAGAAATCACAAATTGTTCTGTGTGTGTGTGTGTGTGTGTGTGTGTGTGTGTGTGTGTGGCCGACAAAAAGTTTTTTTCGTGACTGGAAGAAAAAAATAGCTCAATTTAATAATACTAGCACAATTGAAGTATTATGATTATAATTTATTGAACACTACAACGGTTGATTTTCGAACAAAAATGTCCAAAATTAAATAAATTATAAACAGCATTAAAAAATCTGATTCAAAATATACAAAAATTATACTTAATTGCAAACAAAAAAATTAAACTGGTGCAATTGACGGCATGGCGAGAAATATTTTCAGATTAGGAATGCAACTTCACACAAATTTTTACTCCCTTATAAATCTTCAAAAACAATAACTATCTCTCCGAAAATACCAACCCTAGCATTTTGGTCCCTTTAAAAAAATATGTGACTCTAAGAGGATCTTTAGCGAATTTTCGCACTTTATGACATACATCTTAAATTCAGTTTTGTTAAACACAATAAAATAAAAAAATTGGCAACACTGTATGTAGGTATTGTGTGCAATAGAGCGTAGCAGTTCTAACATATCTTATAAGTATACTCTGCAACGACGTCCAGCGAGTGAGTTCAACTGAGAGTCACATTGGTTGTGATGAGCTTGTAATAAGCGCCCTCTAACGACATCAAATAATCGTGAGTACCTTGCTCTATTACTTGTCCTGAAAAACAAATTTTTGTTTCTAAAAATTAAGTTCTAAAATTTTGGCTCAGTGGTTTAATCTTGTCACCTCCGAAATAGGAAATTTAACTGTTACACTGTAGGACACCCTGTGTTGGACTTGCTTTGGAGTTGCTATAATCGCCGGCGAAGTGCATTTCTACCTCGAGCAACACAATAACGCAGGAAAAATTGCCTTGAAGTGCCCTCTGTTGTCTTTCCAAGGACACAAAAACTCATGCAAGCGTTGCAAGTTTGACCTTCATTGTGCTTAATTAGTGTTGCCAATGACTTTTTAAGCGCCTTTGTCCTTTAGACTCGCTGAACAGTGATAGCAGCGCTGACGATAAATCGATTCAGTCTTGCCGTACATTTAGTATTTTCACATGGCCATTATTAGAATTAAAATAAATTATAAAGCATACCTTGGGACACCACTGCGATTTTGTCGGCGTTTCTGATGGTGGACAACCTGTGTGCAATCACAACACATGTTCGACCCTCTCTGGCCCTGTCCAAAGCGTCTTGAACAATTTTTTCACTCTCTGCGAAATATAAGAAACTTGAAAAAAATCATCCTGATCGAGGCAGGTAAGAACCACTAGAGACAAATCAAGAACAGCGAAAGGTTCTGTGAATCAAAATCAAAGGAGGTGTAATTACGGGCTTGTAGATGCCTTCTTTTCCTGGGACCTTTGTTGGTTTTACGTCTCAATGGCATCGCATATTCTAACATCCAAATTACAAATCATTTTTACCGGTATCAAGCGCTGATGTCGCTTCGTCTAAGAGAAGGATTCGCGGGTTACGAACCAGTGCCCTTGCGATTGCCACTCGTTGCTTCTGGCCACGCGACAACTGGTCACCCTTGTCACCAACGGAAGTGTCGTAACCCTGAAAAGAGGTGATTATTATACCGCAATCCGTTCAATAACTTGGTCAAGCAGAAAGGTATGAGGGCAATGATTTTAATACCGGTTTGGGTGAGGAAACACTCAATCGCTACATAACTACAGGAAATACTAGGTCTTGTTCAACATGCTGAGTAAATATGCAAACAAATCGAGGTGTGTAACATGCTTGTCAGCTGGAAACTGCTTGTACGCGATTGACAGCTTTAAAGAAATGCCTTTTAAAATGGTTGGTCAACGCTTTCCGAAAAAATTCTTAAAACTTAGTAAATTGTACCGTTTTGCCAATAATCACTTACTTTTACTGCAAATGGCCTATTTGCGCCATCTTACGGAAAAATAAACTTACGTCTTTCAGAGCCAGAATGAACTCGTGCATGTTTGCTAGCTTGGCCGCTTTTTCAACATCTTCCCTGGGCACAACTCTGCTGTTGTCACCGTAAATGATGTTGTCGAACACTGTCCCGCCAAAAAGAACGGGCTCCTGCGAAACTATTCCAATTTTGCTCCGAAGAAATCCGACGTTTGTTTTCGCTGTTTCATGGCCATCGATGTACTAAACAGGTCAAGCAATCTTAAAATGTTCTGATCTTTTAAACAGTGTTTCTAGCAGGAAAAAGATGTAATCACTTCAAATGGGATGGAAAAATTATTTTGAAAGTTTTGGGAAAATCCTGTCACACAAAGTTCAGTTTTTGTCTTTTCTGGGAAAAAAAAAAGGAGGTCGGACGATTAGTGAAGTTTAGAATGTTCAATACATGAATAAAATCTTGAAAATTATAAAATTGAAACTTTTGAAGGATATCAAAATAGTTTTTTTTAGTTCCTCTCTTTTGTTTTAAACAAAAGAGAGACAGTTTGACTAATTCTATCAAATGTTTGGTGGTACAATATTTCAAAAATGCCCTAAATAAAGAAAGATTTTTCTCCTATTTTAACCCTATTAGGATCCATATTGTTGTTGATTGTTATATTATTATGACGTGTAACCACCTTTCTGAAATCCAATGTTACCAAGCAATTGCGAAAATATTTAAAATTTTTGAACAAAAATTTTATAATCGCAAAGGGGTTGAAAGAGTACAGAAACACATTTTGGAATTTTTTAAGAACTAAAGATTTTGTTAGCTTTCACACACAACAACTCTACGGTGACACATTCATTTCTTTCTCTGCTGCACATCAGAGCGTAATCATGATGTAATCAGTTTTTCACTTCACAGTATTTCGGTTACTTTTGTTTTTAGTCGATCAGAACGGAGCCTTGATCTCACAAATCATAGAAGTAGAACAGGAAAGTCAATTTATTTAAATCATTTCAAATTCTCACCACAACTCCCTCGTCTGGGTCGTAAAATCGCTCCAAAAGTTGAACACTTGTGCTCTTGCCGCATCCGCTTTGTCCTACCAACGCCAAAGTTTGACCTCTTTTAATGCTGACGTTGAGCCCCCTCAGAACTGTAATGTCTTTTCGAGTGGGGTAAGTAAATCGGCAATCTTTGAATTCGATGTCTCCTTTGAAGTTATCCTGAAAAAATTGACATATATCCACCACCAAATATAAAAACAACCTTCATTATCAAAAAAGACATCATTCTAAGGAATTTTTGGTCTTTTCATCCTTCAGATTAGCAGAACAGCAAAACTCTAAACACAGGACAACTCAACCGTGATGTGGTAAAACGGGATGTCATAATCAATCTTGACATTTTTCATTTCACGCAAAGCCATTGATCAGCAAATGCAAAGGAATACAATCAATGCGCTTACAGTTAACAGGTTAAAGGCAAGACTGAAAGAAAATACTGAGTGATTTCCTTGTAGCACAATAATAAATGACAAAAAGTTAATTTTCTCAAAAACATGGTTTTGATACTGAAAGGGTTTTACAAGATTACGCCAAAACAGTCCAATTCAGACCTTCAGAGCTTCAGACCAGTTCAGACCTCCATCTTGTCAACAACACTTTTAATAACTATAGTCTGCTGCTCGTTACAATTCACCAAGCAGCGAAGGTCATCGTAAATGATATTTTCTAGAGTAAACAAGCTTTTTCACTTTAAGATTTGAACCCATGATCATTTGATTATTACACTCATATCACGGCACCTAAGCAGGCTTCTTGCCCACGTTGCTGAAGACGAAAACAGAACAAATAATTACAGATTTTATTGCATGTTTAAACATTGACCAAAGCAAAAGATTTTTGTATTTGTTTCCTGCTAGAAGTAGCCAGTAATCTGCAGGTTATATTTTTCAAAACCTGAGCTACACAGCTGCAGCAGTAATCGCTGGAAAAGTGGCTGGCTTTGGCAGTACCACATCAAAAACTCAGCTTCTCAAAATAATTCCCAACCATTTTTTTTCCACCTGAGCACTATATTTTTAAATAATATTCAGTACATAGGAACCACTCTTACCCATTTTTCTCCCTCTGTGCTGTAGGAGTCAATTTTGGGCTGTCGGTCGAAAAGCTCAAAAATTCTAGCAGCTGAGGTCCGAGCCTTGGCGTAATCTGGTGCATAGTTGGATGCACGGCCCAACGCCGTGCCTCCAAAAACAATGGATGAAAATACCCTGAAAAATTTATCACACTTATTATAATCTTTTTCTCACAACAGCAGCAAAAACAACAACTATGAGATTAAACTAATCATGATCCCCGCCCAGCAGGTCGATGAAAATGGCTTATAGCAGCGTTTCCCAAACTATGGGTCGCGACCCACTGGTGGGTCGTGAACGCAATTTCAATGGGTCGCGAAAGTCCTTCAAAATTTAGATTAATGCACGCTTGGTCTGAAATAATTTAAATGAAAATTATCATCTTAATTATATGTTTTATTTTCACTGTACTTTTTTCCAAGTACTTCGAAGTACAAGTAGAATTATGTGGGACTCGAAAATTTATGTTTTGAAAAGTGGGTCGTGACTTGAAAAAGTTTGGGAACCACTGGCTTATAGGGATCCACCAATGGCAGTCTAATTTGTTTTTGGAAAGGTTAACTGCCTGTGATTATTACTGATTCAATATGCACTCCCTCTTTTTTCCAGCAGAGCTGTTTTTTGTTTGTTTCATTGGTTCAAGGCGTGAACTCCAATGTCCATGTAACACCATATTTCATTCAGAAGGAGAGGTTTATTGTCGCCGTTACGACAACAAAACTTATTTAGAGACACAGTTGATCCGTCGTGTGCACGTGAATACAGCGAAGGCAAATTTTCGATTCTTCTTTTACCAATCACGATGGAGCCTTTTTTCTTTTTCGTTAACTGCGTCTCTATACAAGTGACTCGCTTCATCTTTTCAACTCTATTTCTGACGAATTCTCTTAAAAAGTGTCAGACAAGAGAAAAGCTTCAAGAATATAAATATTTCACTTTTGACAACAAAAAGGTGTGCACAAATAGAAATATTCTTTACCCCATTCTTCCTCTAATATAAAATCACAGGCCTATATGATGCTTTACCTGAACACATATTGAAACTCCATTTCACCTATAGCTACTAAATAACCACCGAAACGGAAAGAAGCGGCATAAGCGAAAAAAATAATCGAATTTGCGATTCCAAATGTGATTCCGTAAACTTGTGAATTAAATATTCCTTCCCTAAAATCACGTTGGCAATAATTAGATAATATTTCTTTCTTCTCAACAGATACAAACGTTCCTTTGACAATTTTATTTTTCTGCTTCTTCTGTTGTACTTTCTGCCGTATTTTGCTGATGCTTCGTTGTTACTAAATATGCGAAACTCAAATTTTATTCATAAAATTGCCGAAGAAATGTTTGTATCTGCTAATATCAATAGACTTGATTAACAACAGATGCCTGCAATACTCAATATTTCTTTTCCCATCTATGACGGGAAAAATACAATGATTACATGGTTTAGGTGGAAATGCACTGCATCGCCAGTGCACACAGCTCCAAAATTGATCTGAACACAATGTCTAAGTCACCAATACTGCCGCCGCGCTGCATCTCTATCACAAGTAGTACAAACTAGAGCAGGAAATAGATAAAACTTTCTTTGCTTTTACGAAGACAAAACATTGTTTATTTAACGTGAGTTTTGAACTCTCACTTCTCGTTTGCAAGAACAGATTTTCGAGACAAAATAATTTTAGTCGGTTTCTTGATCTGATTGTAGTTTAAGAAGGCTTGTCATTACTTTTATGCTTGAATAACTCTGGTGATATAGTTCTTAGTTTTTCTAAAAATATCGCTAGCTTTCAACCAGGTTTGTTTATTGTAAATATTTACTTGTAAGGGTTTTTCAAAATTTCGTTGAATTTTTCTGTAAAATAGAGTTCTTTGTTTAGAGAAACCACTGTGCGAATCGACTCGATTGCTTCTGAAACAACCTGCAAACAGAAATTGTTTTAATATATAAAATTTTAAAATGAGGCTAAAATGGGAACCGCAGCTTACCCCTGCTCCTTCCTCCATTGATTCTTTATCTTTCCTTGCACTCCCAGTCATGAGGCGTGCTTGGATGGCACCAGAAAGCACAATCAAGGGGAGGAAGGCGACTACGACGAACGCCAATTTCCAACCAAAGTAAAACGCAATGATGAGAGCGCTACCAACACTTGAAATCGCTGAAACGATTACTCCTAGCTGGGCTCCAGTAGCCTGAAAGTAATAGACGTTAAAATAAGCTTGCGGTGTTGCAGTTTTATCATGCATCTTGTGCTTAAACGGAAATCCCGGTTTTTATAATACGCCTCGGTGTTCCAGCCTCATCATCAAATAAATGTTGCGGATCATTTTGTTTTAGGCAATGACTATTAGGAATGTGGTCAAATGGGAGAGAGTGCCGTTGATGGGGATAGTAATTGTCAGTTCGAAACTCACGATGGTTAGGCAGTTGTGTTCTGAGAAAAGACACTTTACGGCGGTTTCCCCTGCTTGGTTGCAGGCTCGTGGTAGAAATGTTGTGCGCCGGGAATTCCTCCAACTCCGAAGCCCCATTAAACACAAATTGTTCTACTTGCAGTTGCAAAAATTGTGTAAATAGATGTGCAACAACTGGAAAATAGATGTGCAACTACTTTTACAAACCGATCCGATTTTTTCACTTACTCCTTTCACATAGGCGGCATCTGTTGCCAGTCTTGCAGACAGCGTTCCAGGATTGTTCTTGTGGTCATCGTACCATCCGATTTCCTGACGGAGCATGCATTCAAATCCTGTTTTCCGAACTCTACGCGTCAGGATCTCTCCTGATTTAGCAAACATATAATTCTGCAATAAATCACAGAAACTTGATCATATCAAAGCGACTTCTTTAGTTTTATTCAATGGCGTCATTGCAAAAACAGTGTAATTTAGGTCACATAATTAGATTAACAAAGCAATCCAAGTATTCTTTATTATCAGAGTCCAAGTTTGCAATTTCCGTGTTTCGATTCTGCAACAGTAGCCTATGAGTAATGGTTGGTTGATGATGACGATGATGATTAGCCTTCTTTTCAGACATGGAAGCACGTCGTAAAATACTCATGCCTCAAACACAATCAAGCAAGTGAAAGCATGTTGATTGGGACAAGGGCAGCAGCAGCAGTAACCTACCTTAAAAAATTTTAAATGCTAAACTGATAACCGAAGAGTAAGCTAATTAGGGATTTCAAAGTTATTAAAAAAACCTTCCATAACTGTCCTCTTTGTAAGAACTTGTTCGCAATGGCAAGATTGGCCTTAATTACAAATGCTTCAGCAACGAAGAGGTAGCAATGTGGACTCACTTGAAGGAAATAAGTAATAAATGAAACGACGGCAATGCCAACGAATAGCAAAGCATAAATATTGACCCCTCTTTTCTGTTGTTCAACGTCAGGCAGCGCAAATATCTGCAACACATTTTTGTTTTGATAAATACCCCATGTCACTCAAAAATATCAAGTTGTGTAATACATGTGTGTAAAACAAACTATGTTCATAAAAACGATGTAGGTCTCAGCGCGCGGCAGCTGGCTGTATGCCTTTCTTCTTCAAACATTACAACTAAGCAGGAAATATACTAAAAATGATTTTTGTAAGGTGAAGCAATTTACATTGTGAACAATAACGACTTGCCTTCAAACTTGTACCGAAGTTACCAGCACTGAAAGTAGAGAGCATTGCCAACAAGCAGGGGAAACCGCCGCAAACAATTTTTTCCGAAGACTCAACAAAGCGAAATCTATGCTTAAATCAAACTGTCAACAGCCATACCTCTGCCTTGTCGTACGCTGAGCGAGCAAAAATTAGAATCTGAGTATTGTCTTCGGTAAAAATGTCTAATCATTTGTCTGATTATTAGTGTTGAAAAAGGGTCTGCTATTAACAAACTGTAATAAAGTCAGCTTAGACTTTTATTTGCCATAAGAAAAATTAATTTCGCTAACGCATCCTCAGTTTCTTATTCAAATAAAATCATATATTCATAGATTCTATTTGAATAAGAAACTGAGGATGCGTTAGCGAAATTAATTTTTCTTATGGCAAATACAAGTCTAAGCTGACTTTATTACAGTTTGTTAATAGCAGACCCTTTTTCAACATTTACTGATATGGAGTAAAGTGGCTTGGATAGACTATCGTGCTAGGGTTTGATCACCATTTTCCAATTTTAATTGTTAATATCTGATTATCAGCAAATAGAATATTCTTTAATTGCGATATCGGAGTCAAACTTGTACCTATTGGCTTATAAACTAAAACATGTTTGCGCGCAAAGTTTACTGTAATCAGCATCAACCTACCCCAAGAAGTCCCGAAAACAAGATGGCAAAGCATGGCTGGATGGCGCCATTAACAGCAGACCCAATCGTGCCCCATAATATGTACGGCCACTCAGTCACGTTTAGCTTGATTATCCTCTTGAGAGGTGCTGGTTCAATATCATCTTCCTCTTCGCTCTCATCTTCGGATTCACTCGAGGAGTCTGAACTCTGAAGCAAGCAGAATTAAGACGGTAATTTTTAGCACAGCAGATTGGGTTTCGGGCAAGGAGGAGAGGCTTTGTAGCAGTTTCTGTTTGCCGCAATCTCTTAATTAGGGAACAATCATGTTGATGGATACAAGCTATTATTTGTTTTTCTAAAGGCCTAAAATTCAGCAGTTTGACTAAAAAACAAAAACTGGCTACATTCAAAAGTCGCGAGGTCGTTTTCTCGGTAAGTTTTACGATTGATTGTTTAATTTCAAACCTGTGGGCTTGCAACTGTGTTGAACCACAAAAAAAAGTCAACTTAAAATACTGGACTAAAACCTTTATTGTTCAGACAATTTCCCAAATTTTCAAGCCTGAGGTCAATCCTAAAAGCATACATCTGGTTAAGTTTAATCTTTCCAGCAAAGTTACTAAATAGTAAACATCCTTCACCACTGTTGCCAATTGTTTTTTTATAGTTACGTGATCGTTTTTATGTTTCCTCTTTTAATGACGGAAAGCAGCCAAGACAGAGATAACTTACTTACAATCAAGTGATTTTTATTGGGGAAAGAAATAGCTACCTCTTGATTCAATCTAGGAATTCAAGGTTAAAACTCTTGATCGCCAGCTGTGCGTATTTTACTATTAGAATTGAAATTGCAAATAACACTGTCTTATGCCACTTGCGGCAGTGAGAAAATGCTTACATCTGAGTCGTCCGGTCTTGAAGTCTTCGAAATTTTATATCTTTTCACGTCAGGGGCATTCGTAATTGCCATTGGTGCTCCTTGACAAATTTCATTTCCATCCAGATCATTGGCACCACCTGATGTTGCTTGATTGCGCCTGAAAAAAATTGAAAATTTATCCAACGTTTACACCATGCAACTCTCAAATTAAATAAAATTAAATCAAGGAGAAAAGTGTGAACGCTCTCCTGACAGTCTAGGCTTATACATACATACATAAGTTGGCTTGCCGTAATAGCTTGTTTAAATACTCAAACACAAACATCAAATTGAGCTTATTTGGTATAGACTTTGTATTTTTAGCAAAGTACCAAACAAAAAATGTCATTTTATATGGAACCTTAGATAACGTACTCCAAGTTAAAGGTTAAATTAAATAGTGGTTTTATTCATAAATTGCAAATAGTTTATTTTGCTTCCTACGTTTGCTTTGATGACTCTGAACTTAATAAGAAACTCCTAAGTCATACCGGAAACTACGTCGATGAATGCCAGTCACATGTTCAAGAGGAACTTCCGGGCTGCCTTCCAAAATTTCATCTACATTAAAAAATTAGTATTTTTTAGTAAATTAAGTACAGGTAAGTGTAGCTTCAGGCTTTCAGACTTTTCATTGTGGTTTGTTTTTGTCATAAATATGTAAGCGGTGGAAAATGGACATAATGCCTACATAAATTAGATCTCTTTTTCAATCACAAAAAATTTAATCAAATTTAGTTTGGCATATTACAAGAAATTTAATTTAAAGATGATATTGATAGTTGCGTCATAAACTAAAACCCAACCGATGGGAATAAGAAAGACATTTAGCTATCCACTCTTCCCCACTCCACCCACTTATTCTTACGTCCATCAGCTTTGTAAAAAAATATGGTAAAACCCATTTAAGTAATTCAAAATATACTTCTAATTGTCATAATTCTAGAGGATCCCAATGAAATAAAGTTCTAAATTGTCGCGAATTTAAGTTTTAGGGATTTAGAAAAGTTTCTGGAATGTACCCTGACAAAAAGTTTAGCAACATCCTTAGCCTGAAAAGATTTATAAAGTTTTCATGTGTCCACTGTAATTCAACTGGCAAATCTGAAACAAGTTTGAATAAAGCTGTTCACTGTAAAAGGTGAAGGATTTCTCTTGGCCAGAATATAAACATAACTAAAAGGTTTGTATACAACAACAGCAAAACAAAACCAATTTACCTTCCTTTTCTAGTTCAACATCTGACGCCTCTTCGCCGCTAGCATCGGAGTCACTGCTCTCAGCCACGCTCACCTTCTTTATTTTATTCGACTGAAAATATTTAAAAGGTGTTAGTACGCGGAAGTTTGATTTCTATAGAGAGGGTATTTATCGGGTACACGAGCAAACAAAACTTGCCCCCAATGGGACCCGAAAAAAACAACTTTTTTGCCAGTGACAAAATTCGAAGCAGGAACTTAGAAGCCTGTTTTAGGAATGCTCTCTAAAAAAAGTTTTGGTAAAACAAAATGGTAAAGTTTAAAAGGTTGAGTTGGTGGCGTTTATCTTTCGGGCAACCGCAGTCTTTTATTTTTGCGTATTTATAATTAGTTGTAACTTCTCCCTCCCTCCTCATAAATCGGTCCTGCTTCTCACTCATGTCCACTCGCAACGACAATTTAACATGGTGAAAGCTTTTCGAGACTCGCTCTTCAGCAATGGCATGAGTCTAATAAAAAAAAATCTAAGCGAAGGCAACCAATGTGTTTTGAATTCAAGAGTATTTGATTCGCTTTTTTTTTGATTTTGTGACGATGCAAGATGGAGTTTACTAAACACTTTCTCCATTGGCATAATAGCCCCACTAGTGACTGCATCGAGCGACGCTTTTTCAAAAATTTTTCGTCCAAGTTTATTTGACTTTAATAGTTTCTTCTACAACCTGAAGCGTGACGAGGGTGAAGTAGACTCCGTGACCCTGCATCAGCTCTTCATGAGTCCCGCGCTCCACCGCTCTTCCATGTTCGATTCCTACTATGACGTCCGCTTTGCTAATTGTCGACAATCGATGCGCAACAATAACAGTGGTTCGTCCTTTCCGGTGCTGCAGCATTAAAACACAAATTACTGTTACATGTACCACATACTAATTCTATTAATAGGCTACTGATGCAGTCAATCAGCTTAAATGCAGTTTAAATTCTTTTACTTTTGTTTTTTTCAACAACTTGAAAAGAGCGCGTCAATAGAAGTTGACCATGATGATTAACTTTTTTTTTAACGAGATAAGATACGAAGTGTAGTGGAGCAAGTATGACTTTGCATTACTTTTAGCTACCAATGAAAAGGATGTGATGAGGGGTGGTGAAGCAATACAACAACATTTAACAAACCAAGCTTGCACCAACCTTATTTAGCTCTGATAGAAAGATGGCTTCGCTTTGAGTGTCCAAGGCTGAAGTGGCTTGGTCAAGAAGAAGGATTTTTGGATTCCGAACCAGAGCACGGGCGATAGCTATTCTCTGCTTCTGCCCTCCGCTCATGTGTCCCCCACCAGTCCCAACTTGAGTGTCGAATTTCTAAAATGAATTGAAATAATTCAAAGATTGATCAAACTTTTAAAAGAAATTATGTTAAGATTTACATTTCCTTATATCCTGTGTAGGTGTTTGCCTGAAAGCAACGAAGATAACACATGCCGCCGCAGGTAGTGAAAATTTTGTAAGCCCCAATGAGTTCCGTCACATCCGGAGCGTATGCGATTGGAGTCACCCCCAGTTTCAAACAAACAGCTTTCATCATCCACCAATTAACGACAATTAGATTTTCGAAAGACAAACTTCAAGACTTTTATCACCTAAAACTGTGACACCCATGGGGCCTCTGCCTCTAATAATTCCGCTATCTTCAACAGTCTTTTGAATCTGATTCGTCAGCTGTTAATTGCGGATTTACGCCCTTGATAAGTAAATCAGTCATAGCACTTACATTTGGCAAGTCCATGATGAAATTGTATGCGTTGGCTGCTTTGGCAGCTGCGACAATTTCCTCATCGGTGACACCATCTCTACCAAAGCGGATATTCTCCTTTATTGTCGTTGCGAAAAGACTCGGCTCTTGCTGCACAATTCCTATCATTCCACGAAGCCATCTGACGTTCAAAGTGCGAAGATCATGACCATCAAGCGTAACCTGAAATGGGCAATGACAGTAGATGTCAAAAAAACTTGTGCTAAAACCCGCTTGTTTGTTTGTTTGTTTGTGTTTACCCCTCCTCTTCCTTGGGATAGAGGCACGGCATGAACGGCAATTCAGGTTCATGCCGTCAACCTAATTGATATTAGGCTAGGGGAATGATAGCAGCCCATTTCGAACCAGTCTTGAGTGACTGGTAGCCCCACCACCAACAAGGGGGACTGCCACTGGTGGGTACCCAAGAGTTGTCTGACATGCTGGGTTAGCAACTTCACAATTGTAATCCGGTGAAGTACGGGAGGGCCACCTGTCTGCCACATAAAGGTGGAGGCATCCCGTTAAATGCCTTGCCCAAGGACACAACAAGCAAGCTTGCCGGCTTGTTCTCCACACTATCCCTTTTATATGCTGAGCGCCAAGCAGGGAAGCTGTGAATACCATTTTTTAAAGTCTTTTGGTATGACTCGACTTAGGAATGAACCCTAGGTCTACCGACTACAATGTGGACGCTCTAACCACTGCACCATCGCGCCGGTATCAAACCCGCTTCGGAGTTACAAGTGATGCAGCGCGTTTCAACCATAAGCACAGCAACAAAGCAAAGGTTGTCGCTATACAAAACGTAAAATGTCTTTCTAAAAGATATGCTGAAATTAACCTTACAAATTTTTGTACTTTTTGTGTCGATAAAGGGCCTTAAACCCCTTGAGACTGTTTTCATTGTATTTGCTTTGAATCAGTTTTAAGAGAAATGTCTTCTACTCATGCAAGACCAACTGAAAAAATGAGGCTTGGCCGCTCAAAACTAGGTGGATGAGTTACGTCACCAATTTGGCTTGACTAAAGCTTAAAATTACTACAGAAATTGGTTGATTCATGATTTGTTTAAAAAAAACTTCTAGAGCTATTGCCACAGACACCCAACGGAGATGAAAAGCAAGTTAAGAAGATATATGTATATGCCCCTCTTCCAACAAATTGACATATAAGAAAAAGGTATTGATTCGCTCAACATCAAAAACGACTTACCACTCCGCGGTCAGGGTCGTAGAACCTCTGCATAAGCTGCAGCACTGTACTCTTCCCCATCCCGCTCGGTCCAACTATCGCTGTTGTCTCCCCTGCTTTACAGGTTATTCTCATGTTGTGTAAGATCTGTCAAAAAATCATTTGGTCTTCCTGAATCGGCAAGATAAAATGCAAATACAAGAATCAAGCCCGGGTGCAAACGTATAAGGAAAACAAAACTGGAATATCCTGTAACTAAGTGATGAAATAAACAGAAAAAAATTGACTGATAACTTAGGTGTTGATGTAACTTATAATATTGTAGAAAAAATTGATTTTACGTTTTAATGAATAAAGTGACAATCGATTTTATTCAGGATAATTTACAATTTTGTTAATTAAATCAGTTGGTTGGTTTCATTTTTACAGAATTCTCCCAGATTTATACATAATACGAGGAAAACTTGTGTCGAGACTTGTTTTGAGCGATAAGAAAATGGCACAGCCCTTGGCCACATCACTTTATTTCCACCAGGATTGCTCAGTGAGAAGAAAGAGTTCTGGGACAATTGGGGTGCATGGCGAGGTGGCACTGGAGCGCCCGTTTTACTGCTGTTGCTGTCGTTTTGAAGTTTCTCCACCACTTGCACACAGAACAACTTACAATAAAGCTCAGGATTTTCAAATTGAAAAGCATTTAATTTACTGCCTCCATGAGTGGGTGTAGTTGGTGAGCTTGAAAGAACACTTGAGGATGATTCCCCTGTCTGTCAGCAAAGCTAAGCAGCGACAATATTAGCAATTCTAATTGATATCAAATTAAATAAATAGTACTTGTTACTGACCTGCTGATCTGGCCTACTGGGATAACTAAAATCACAATCGTGCAATTCCAGGTCTCCCACAATTTTGTCAGGGATGTGCCCGTCTTTCGAAAAAGGATCGATTAGGGATTCCTAAACGAAAATCAAATTATTAATATTCTGAATAGCGTCTCAAAACTCCTACCGTTTGAACAGATGATTAGTAATTTACATAATGTAGTGCATTTAATAACAAACCTAATCCTAATCTGTCTTTGACGCTCCTGAAAGCAAATCGTCAAAAATAGTGTCAGTAAAAAGCTTTGAGGGCAGGCGTTTTTCTGGCAATGACGATGTAAATTTTATTAACTTTTCTCAACCTGCATAGCTTTTTCACGGCCAGGTTGATTTCGGTGTTTGTGGTAAAAATGCTCTCTGCCATCAGCTTTGGCAACACCAAATCAAATCAGAAAGCAACGATGTTGTAGCCACATCAGCAACGATTTTTTTGTGATCGTGGATAAAAGTATACGGCAAAAAAAAAAGAAAAAAAGGACATAAATCAGTTTTTCGTATACGTAAAATTTTTTGACCGATATAGAAATCAAACTTATTTATGACGGAAAATGATTTCATCCGTATCTTCTCTAGTAATGCGCTCTGTCTCCCTGTTTCTTTCCATATAGCAACAAAATTCTTAAAAAGCATTTCAGATCACAAAAAAAACAAAAAAAATCATTTTTTTTATTCTTACGAGTTGCTCGCTTTGCCTGAAATCTTTGTTATCAAAACTTACCCTTTCAATTATTTGGAAAACTAAGGCTGCGGCTGAACGGCCGACGGAGAAGGCCTCCAAATTGGGAGCAGCTTGACCGAGGTTGATCGCTCCAATAAGGACAGCAAAAAACACCTGGAAACAAGTTTATTTTCAAAACTTTATGGATTACAGAACAAACAAGTTTATAACTTAAAGACACAAACGGACCACAACAACAAAATTTTTATTGCTGGTGAACATTTTAGAACAGTTTGTTAGGTCAAGTAGGATAATTGTTCAAGTAAAAATGAAACATGCTGGCAAACCTTTTAGTCACCATGCTATTCCGAATAAAATTGATTGTCCTTCAATTAATGTAATTATCCCATAATTATGCAAATTAATGCATACCAGTCACAAGAAAACCATTATAGCTATACGTAGCAGAATCATTGTTTACATTCGCATCGGTGTCACCATACGGCTAACAGAGTTAATTTCTATTACAGGCAATGCAAACAAATAGGGAAATTCCCGTAGGTCTTTCTAGTTGGGTGCAACAATGTTGTTGCTCTTGCAAAGAGTTTAGATCTCAAGTTTCTTGAGCCTGCAACGAGTTCTCACCGTCATCAGCCTTCCAGGAGTAAATCCCGTATTTTCAAACACTAGCGACGCGCCATACCAGAATGCCAGGGCGTAACTGAGGAAAATCATACACCACATGTATCCAGTGAAGATTCCTTGAATCATTCCTTTTTTTATCCCTTGTTTCTCAGCAGCTCCCAGATTTTTGTTGTACCTAAACAAGGAATAATTATGCATTCCTTGTTTTCTTGCACCTGGTGATGATGCTTCCGGGTTTGTCACAAAATTGAAGATAGGGGAAAACAAAAAAACTTGAGGAGTCATGCGACTCCTCCATATTAGATAGAAATTAACCTATAAGAGAAAATAAAATTACCGTCCCCAAAAATATAATCTCTTTCACATTTTGAAGGTCAAAAACTGTCGTATTCATATTTATTAACTATTCAAGGAATAAAGCGTCACCTTTCCACTTCTTTTTTTTCTCCTCCAAACGCAGCAACTGTTCTAATTGACGACAAAACTTCTTCAGCAACGGATCCAGCCGCAGCGTAAGCCTGCAGTTCCTTGCTCGTCATGCTAGCGAGAAACTAAACACGAAAACTGATTAGTTATGACGCTTTGAGATTAAATTCTGATCTCTTACCTTTGACATTAATGCAGCTCCAACGCCAAGTAGGGGGCTCACGGCCATAATTACGAGAGTTAGTTCCCAGCCTTTTAGAAACCCCACTACGAAGCCCCCAACAAAAGTTGTGAGTCTTTGAATGAAAACACTAAATTTGTCCGCTATTGCGTCGCTGATCTTGTTGACGTCACTGAAAAGAAAAAATCATCCAATAAAGTCAGGTAAAAGCATTGGTTCTCAACCTTTTTTACTGGTGAAACCCTCTTGCTTGTTTTTATTAATGGAGAGCTTCTATTAGTTTATTCCTCTTTTATGAATCTAAAAAATAATTTGTGGTGGAGTCCAATCTGATTTTCTTAATATAACAACAAACTTTTTTGGGAAGATTGGAGTTTGGGCTGTAAAGGTTAGTCCGGAACTAAATGAAACAATAACTCAAAGGGGTACCTTTCGGATTTCTGTTTAAAAACCATTGGGATAAAGTGTAACCTACAGCTAAATCAAAATTAAGCAACATTTTAAAATTTGCATTGAAATCAAAGTTTTTACTTTATGCTACATTTTAAAATACCAAAAAGCCAAAAAAGCCTTTGTTGCCCACCAAACGATGAAACATGTTGCTTATCAGATTCTTTCTGTAGCCAGGTACAATCTGTACATTAGCTCAGATGTCGATCCGCGTTAAGCTGTCAACATGATTCTGAAGAATCATTGCCTGCATAGTGCCTTTCTCACGGGCACAAGGCAGAAATCAAACTCTGACAATCATTTGAACTTACTCGCTCATTCTTGTGTTGAGCTCTCCCATGTGATGAACGTCAAACCAACCGATCTCCTGTCGCATGATGGATTGGAAGAAAAGCTGTCGAATTTTTCGCGTCTGTCGCGTGGACGCCAACACCCAGTTTCCCACCTAAACACAGTATTTTTGCAAGCAAATGCAATAAGCTTTTTCAGTCCGCTGAAAAGAGCAAGTGCCCTCAAAATAGACCCAATGGGCCTTTTTGAGCTACAAAACTTCACAAATTCAGAGATCAATGCGATAGTCTGGTGCCAAGTTATAAATTTTTTATGATAGTGATATTAGAAACTTGTCATCTTAAAAAAAATTTTGATGAAAAATAAAAACTTTGCTATCAAACTTTTACGCATAAAAGTTACAGAATTTTTACATTCCGTTATAAAATTGATCTTACGCAATAAATTACTGAGAACGTGTCTATTGAAAATTAACCTATTCAAGGGTGAATTTTCGATCAAATTACAATCACGGTCCTTTTGCAGTTTGTCTAATGCCTACTGGTATGACTATTGTCAATGTTTTTAGTTTGTAATATTTTGCCTGGTACTTTTCGAGTTTTATACGATAAAAATCAACTGAATGATTTTCAAAGGGCCGACGAGTACAATTACAAAGACTAAATAATATTGGGCAGGTGATGTTGCCAAATGGTTGATGAGCATGAAAACCCCAGTAAAAGGACAGGCTACTAGAATAAAAGTAGGCGTCAAAATATCTTTTAGAAACATTGGTTTTAGGTTTTTGCTAAAAGAATCGAGTGGAGATGGAGGTAGAGGCAGCCTGTACTGAAATTAAATCGCAGCGAAATTAAACACCAAAAAAAAACCTAAGATCAAATTATGCAAATACAACACGCCGTTTTAAATTGCAGGAGTTACTGCTATCGGTACTGGGCCAACTGGGAAATTTATCAACAAAGTGGATTTACTTGATATTGCAGAATATTTTTGTAACCATCAAATGGCCTTTTGACAGGATAGATATGAAATATCATTCTAACTTTGTAAAAAGCACGAATTTGAAAGAGTATGGTCCCCCCTCACCTTTACTTTCTCACAAAACGTTGTGGAGAAAAAGCCTCTTTGAGGAAAAATTTAATCACCGGCACCTACCCATTTTAGTTTAATTAATTATTATGTAGCCTTACCTGAAAATATCCGCAAACAATAACCAAGCTGGCAATGCAAACATAGTAATATGAGAAATTGGTCAGTTCCTTTTCAACATCTATCGGCCTGAAACACAATAGGATATTTTTATTACAAATTTAATTATATCATGGGTTAATTATTTACAAGAGATGCAACAGAGCATTTAAGGAAGAGTTTTAAAACTCCAAAAAATGAGTAAAGCTCTGTTTTTCTAACAAGTTCTTAAAAATTTATTCTTAGGTGACTTTTATCAAAATTTTTTAGCAAAAAGCCTAAGTTTTTAATATCCGCTTCGACAGGAGCTCAAGCGGAAAATCAATACCAACTATGAAAAATTCTCAGGTCCCTTAAAGTGTTTATTGCAAAGCTAATGTATGTTATAAGCGAAAAAAACGCCCTTGTTCCCTTTTAATAAGTTTCGCTATAGCCTATGCTTCTTTCCTGCTGTCGGATGAAGACCAAACACTTGCAGTTATGGGCAGATCAACTGGTGTTTAAACCCACTTCGGAGTTACAAATGTTGTTGGCACAATACATTTCTGTCATAGAACTGCAACCAACAAGACTGCTAAACCGCGCAAATCTCGTAACCTTTCAACCTTGCAACCTTTCGCTTGCAAGCGGAACGCCTTTTTCAATGAGCTAAGCTACCTACATGTACTCGTACTGCAGATCAATTTATTACCACTAGTATCAACTTACTGATGCCACTCTTCCATTGTGATATTCAACTCTTCACTGATGTTCAATCGAAAATAGGAATCGTTAATTTCTTGTAGCGTGCAAGTTCCACCCGTGTCCTGGACACATAAACTGTATCCAATAAACGTGTCAATCATTTGTCCGAACACTAAAAACAGAAAAATCTGGTAACAAAAGCCTGAATTCAGTGCTTGCAAGAGTTTTACAGCAGGTGCTGGAATCAATTATGAAGGGGGAGCTGCGAAAAGTTCATAAAAAGTGGTGTTTTAAGTAGCTATTATTGGAATCGTTTGAAAATTTGCTCCTAAAACAATATTGTCATCTAGTGGACACAATGGATCTTTTTAACCTCGCTTCTGGACATGTAGCAAGCAAAGTTAAAAAACTAAATCCGATTAGGGAGAGAGAAACATTGAAAAAAGCCTGTATGTAATGAGAGTTTCATAAAAGTGGTATTGTGAGCAATGCTAGTCGTATAGAGTTTGCGAAAGGGATTTCCAAAGCAACTTGATTGAGGGTGGCGTGCACCATGCAAAGCCTAATCTTTACACATGCTCATTGACCTCGATATTTAGCTTTGGTGAAAAGGTGAATTTTAACTTTATTTTAATTGGGCTATTTTTACGCCCGATTATCGATGGGAAAATGTGAATTTCAATTCAACTTTAATTGGGATGAGATAGGTGTTGAAATTTTGCGTAGGCTACGTAGATTCTCAGGTATATTTTTTTAAGAAATCCACCTTCAAAGTGACGCCATTACTCGGTTTGCGTTTTTTGTAGCGTGTGTTTGCATTCTGGTGAATGGTATATTTTTGTGATTATTTGTTTTGGAAATCTTGGTTTTGGTGTTGAACAACGTCAAGAATTAAATGAACCCTTAGTAGTGATGACGTCAACCAGTGACGTCATCACATCATGGTACACCTGTCTTTTCAATTAGCTAAAGATGCTGAACGCAGGGCTGCGAATTAATTCCTTCTCCCCTGGCTGCTTTTATGCCGGGACCAAAGAGCATAGTCACGGCCGGAGGTTTCAAGATTTATAACTAGCCCTAAAGTTAAGAAAAAGTTAAAATTAATGGGTCAATATTCCTTCATGGCTGATTCATGCAACCACATAAATCACTCCAGAACCCTTTCTCAAATTTGAATTTGTGCCCACATTGTATGAAAGTTAAAGGAATGCATGAAAGCTTGTGAAATTATCTGCTTTTTGAAAGTAAACATTGACTTTATTTTTAAGTATGGAGGTTGATATTAGGTGCTCAGTTTATGAAATCAAAGAATGAGGGGAAATCAATAGAAAAAAAATGGATCAGTAGGTCTATACCACTGTGTGAAATTACAATCATCAAATTAACGAAAACAAGACTAGGCTGGTTGGAGGAATTCGTCCCTCACGTACCCCCTGATCCGCCAATAAGGTAGACCATCTTCTGCTCTATTCCGCGATCAAGGCGTCTAGGCACAGCCAAGGAATTTGGTGCCACAAATACCAATACAAGAGGGAAAGCACCAAGTCGAGAAATAAGCGTACAACCAAATAACCTATTTCTGTAATCGTAAAACAAAAACCATTACGATGCCCACCCTCAACTATGACTTTGTTGCCCGCATACTTATTGGTAGGATCAGACAGAATTTGAGAATTGATAACGAGCTTGTGAGCAAGACCAATCTTTATTCAAATTGCCGGTAAGACGATCTGCGCTAGGAGCACAGAGGCGTTGCCCACATTTACACCAACTTATCGTTGCTGCTCTCAGACATGTAAGTTAGATGAACCCGACGCAGCCGGCTGCACCGCTATTTTAACCCGACGTTACTGAACGGTTACCCTGTGGGACCACGTTGTCAGAGCAGACTGGTAGAAAACAAAAACACAATAGCTACACAGTGGCTGGTAGAAAAAACTTATAAATCCACCTGAAAACAAAATAGCGCTGGGATTGTTGCGTGTAAACTCATACGTAGTTCTGATCGAAAGCGAATTCTACGAAGCTTCATAAAAGCGTTCGCAAAATTGATGAGTTGATCCTCGCTGTGCTGTTTAATAAAGTTTCTTCCTCTCCATTAATCAAACCCAAACTGATGGAGATTAATGGGTGTGAAATTATATTGCAAGAAGGTTAAAAAGAAAAATCTTTTACCGTTTATGAGTTATTGCAAAACAACTGGGTTAATAGATAAAAATATACACGTATCTGAAAACAAAACAACGTTGGAATTGTCGTATTTAAATGGTCAAGTGGTTTCAATCAAAAGCGAGTTTTACAAAATTTCAAAAAAACGTTCGAAATCGAAAAGACGTAATCCTCGACACACTGGTTTACGTGATCATTTTCTCTTCATCAATCAAAACCAAAGTTTCAGAGATTAATGAACATTAAAGTGATCATTCTTTTACGGTTTATGAATTACAACAAAATTACTACGAGGAAACAAAAAACTTGCTCTCCTTTCCCAGTTGAAATCGAGTTTAAAGCTAAGTAACTGCTTTCACTAACCTGTCATCATAAATGGAAAAGCGGATCCATGAACTATGGCTCCTAGGGTTCCAACAAACATCAATAACCAATCAGTGCCTTCGGCATAGCGAAACTAGATGAAATATACGTGTATAATTTAAATTAAAAAGTCTTGTAGGGTTCTGATAAAGAAAAATATTGAACAAGGGTCTACGACGATGGTTTTCAAACTCTGTTCGATGCGACGCTTTTGAAATACCTTGTTCTACTTAACGACGCAATAGACATGACAACGAATGGAGGTTTCACGCGCCGTTCTTTTAGGTTCGACCTATTTGCCAAGTGTAAGAATCTTTTTTGAAGATCAACTTTTCCTGAGCAATTTTCTGTAAATATTTTCTCGCCGTACCCTTTTCCGAAGCAAAACTTTTGGTTGTCACTGGTTGAAATCGCTGTTTTTGTACTTTTACACGAGTTAGACTTTTCCTTTACCCAGTTAAATTTTATGTCCTTTATTTTCACGGGAAAGAACATCGATTTATCCGAGCTCTCCGTGGCGCCCTTGGAAAATTAAAGCGATTCCCCGAGGCGTTATGACACGCGGTTAAGATCCAGTAAGCTAGGCACTATTATCACAACCAAGATATCACCAGAATGCCTGAAGTGTTGTGGAAATGATGAGCTCTTTAAAAAGTCAATTTACGGCAATTTCTTCTGTTACATCGCAGAGATAAGGGTAGACAAAAGGAGGTGACAATGGGAATAAAGCTACCACATTTTCCTCTTTTTTCTTATGGTACAGTGTTATGACTCAGTACAGGGTGAAATGTTTTTAGATGCGCGCTCATAGACTATGCCACAAAATGATCTTTAAGGTGTTATTTACTCCCTCCCAGAAAAAATTGTGGTTGCTTACCACGTGGTAAAAATTTACAATACGAGTTTATAGCAACTTCGAAGGGATTTGAACACAATCTGTTCTGTATATCAGCAAAGACTTTACGAGATACATTGATGAAGCTAGCCCATAACTAGTCAACGAGAAATAAGCATACATGCTCTGGGCATTGTTTTTTGCTTTTATATCAACTCACCAACTTAAAAAAGGGAACTTGTGGTGGCTTGTCAATCTTCTTTTTGCTTTTCTTTGCCTTTTTCTTCTTTTTGTCTTTTCGTTTTCGCTTTCTACACAATTGAAAGTTATTTAGCAATATAAGCAGGCTTGTGTCACTAAAAAATACAAAAAAAACGACCGGCAAGTAGGCCGTACTTTTCTTGGTTTGAAAAAAAGAAAGCAAACATTCCTCAAACTGTATTTGGATTATGTGATTTGTAAACGTTGCAGCAACAACGAAACTTTTAAACCTCGGAACATAAAATGAGATTTCTGTTCAATTCTAAGTGCACAGAATCAAGTTACCATTCTGGTTAACATGTTTTTAAGTTTCGATTTTATGTAAAAACGCTTTTGTCAAGCACGAACAAGTTAAACCAACGTTGACATCTTGGTTTAACCCATATAGGAAAAAATTTATTTAATTGGAGATGCTTTTATCCATAGAAGCGAAACCTTTTGATTAAAAAGTTTGTTGCCATTAAGACCGTCTCAAGAATTGCAAAACTCTTTTATACATTTACTGGAGCATCTTTTTTGCAGGCTTGATGGTTTACCTACATAGAGCGTTGAAACTTTAACACCACAACAATCAAAATTTTACCTTGATTTCTTTTTCCGTCTTTGCTTGGCAACAGCTTCTTCCAATGATATCGGTCTGAAACATTGTTTGCAACATCATCATAAACCATTAATTGTGAGTTAGAAAACATCCTTACCGAAGGTCCGGAAGGGAATCAAACTCGTTATTAACGCAAATGACAAAATGTGCGAGTAAGTGACGAACAGAAAGACTTATCCCCGACCCCACACACCTCGCTTCTCACCCATAGCCATAAACTTTGTTAAAACCTCACTTTTTGCCATGTTATATTTTCCCGTGCTGAAAAAAACATTTTTGTAAAAAATGTTTTTCCACGATGTCTTCATGCTGTACCCTTCACTCTCCTAGTCCTAAATCAATTCCTTTCTACAGTCTTGCTACAAAGTCATTGAAATGAAAAAATCAGTAGTCTCTTCAGTTTGAAAGTAGAAACACTTATTATGAAAACCTAAATCAAGCAAAAACATCAACTTTGGCAAAAACGGCAGGACCAGCCGATTCTTGGTCAAGTAGCCCAACCAAAGTGATTGAACACCTCTTGTTGACTGTTTTCAATAGATTTGCTATAGACATGACACTAAGATTTTTATAAGGAGAGAAGAGACAAGAATAAAAACATTTTTGAATCTCGAAAATAGTCTTTACAGCGATCTAGGCAGTGGATCTTAACCTTTTCATCCCCGGAAACCTCTATTCGTAATTGCATTGAATTAGAGACCCTTCGTTTGCGTGACGCACAAAGGAAATAGGTGAATGATAAAAAAGTAGTCTACATATTTTCGTCGAGCGTGTGTGATTGATTAAATAGATATTTATGAAAACACAAGATGTGAGCGGGCTATCACAAGAATTTACAGGAAACAACAACACGAATGTATGCTTTTGTCTCGTCAAAAGAACCTCATCAATACAAAAGCGAATATCGCTGAAAGAAGGAGTTTCCAACCTTTCTGCGACTGAAAGCTACCTTAAAGGGTTCTGAGCAAAGCAAAAGGCCACCAATTTAATGCCACTCTGACATGGTAAATCTGTATGGTTTATCTTAAATTTTATATTACCATTATTAATACTCTGTGCTTATTGGTGATTGGTTTTATTTCTAGAACTGGCTAGCGGGCGGCTGATACGATCCCTGCGGGAGCAGTTTTGGTGATCACTGGCTTAGAGCAATTATCACGTCATTTTCAGCTGTCTGTTTACAATTCAACTCAAACCTCTTAATAGGACCACACTTGTTACTCTATACCAGAAGTTGGGAAAGGAGTGTAAATTACCCCAAATGGGACAAAATTGAGTTTGGGGTAAAACGCATATTGGCACAAAATTTAATTCCACAAAGTTGATTCCCTCAAAAAAGAGGGTTCTTTTAGTTGAGAAAGCAGTTCAAAAATGGTCTTCAAAAAATAGGTCCTCGCCTCAAATTTGGATGGAAAATACAAAAACATTGACTTTAAACAAAAAAGACAATCCCCAAAAAATAGAGAAAAGGTTTTCGCCCTTGATTTGAATTGAAAATATGGATTGCTAATAATCTTTTTCGGCGCTTGCATATTTTTTGGGTAATTTCATTTTTCTTAAAATAATTTTGGGTAAGCCATCAAAACAGTTTCTCGGTTACTGCTCTTTGCACACAATATTATCACCAAGCTCGACATCAAAACTTGTTCCAGTAATTCATCTTGAATAACACCACCACTACTCTGCTAGTCCCATTGGTCTTCTGCAATTTTATCACATCACCAAATACATTGTGTGATCAAGCAAAATTTAACAACTACGTTATTTTTGATTTTATTAAGTAAAACTCAAATCAAAACTTACAGCAGTTCTAGGGAATAAGCAAGCTGCTGCAGTTATTATTGCCACAAGAGGGTTAAAAGAAAACATTTTGGAATTCTTTCCAGAAACCTCCAGGTTTTTCCCAAGGAGGCCCCAGAATTTCCGTTCAGAACCACTGATCTAGGGGCTTATTTTATTGAATGTGTCAACAAAGAGCTTGTTGTCACTATTGAGAAGTGCTTGGGTTTCTCTAGAAAAAATGTTTGTCACTCGATTTTCGCGACGAAGTTACTGCACGTATGGCTTTAAGTAAAATGACTGCGAGCATCATTAGCCCTTCTTGGTTGCTCCCGTGCTTGGGTTCGATTCTCAGCAGAGTTAACCGTTTAATCAATACATGTTGAAGTTTCCTTTAGGATCGGAAAAGTTGTTAAAAATTACAGTAGCTGCCTAGTCAATCACATACTACCGCTATTTTACCGATATATTGTTAATGTGGTCAAGCGAGTAAAAGCGGCGCTTATATTTCGACAATGATCGAATGGTCATGCGTTCAAAACTCGCGATGGTTTGTCGTTGAATCTTTGGGAAAACATTCAGCAACGACTTCTTCTGCCGGAGGATTTAAACAAGCAGTAGATATATTGCAAGTATTACCAAGCAATTAAAGCGGATGTTGGATCCTTGAAACTCCGAAGCGGATCTTGACAATTGTGCCATGCTTAGCGAAACCGTCGCTATCCTGCGATTGTGAAGATCAAATGCAATAAAATACTATCTTACTCTTTTTCTATTTCACCACGAAAAGTATATGAGCTTCGTGAACTGCCACCATTTACTATTTTTGTCGAGATGTCGTCCGAAAAATCTGGAAAACATAAAATTTTTTGTCTACACGTCGTCTCTGCACTGGTATAAGCCCTATTCGTTTATAGAAATCACGCGTTTTACATCGGGATTGGTTACAATGTTGGCCTTGCGAAATCATGTTCACTGATCGTCCTCCTGCAAAATGCCGAAAAATTTTTAACTTACGTCAACGTCTACTGCAACAGCTCCTATTCTGGGGGTACTCGGAAGGCAGAGAGGGGTGCGTGAAATGTAAATCGATAGTGGCTGAACTCCGTGGAACATTTCACAACAAAATAAGCACCTAAGATTTTTTCTGTATATTCACATAAAATGTGTTCACGTTGTCATCACTATTTGTCTTACAAATCTTCATATTAGAAATATTTTATTACATAAAATAAATAAATACCTGTGCATATTGCTACTTTTTATTGCATTTAATGAATAGCTTTCGTGTTTAATTCTATAAATTTCTTGTAGTAGTTGATATCAGCTTATTTCGGGAAAGTAGTGGTACTGACCATAAAAAATGTATTCAGGTGTACGGATGAAAAAAGGTTCGAAACCGCTGGTCACTCTCTTGACAACAACTGTTTTTAATAGCACTTCGATTATTTACCGTTTAGCTTTAATGTTATTCCAAGAAATATTAGCCTTTTTTTGGTACATAAAAAATGTTACAGATCTTCAGAAATTTTTTTTCACTCACTTGTTTCATGTACATAACTTTCGTTTTGAAAAGATTGTTTTTCTTCGGCATTTTCCCGGAAATCAGTTCCCACGACTTCGTCACTGACATTATATTTCATTTTGATATTAAATTATAAAATATTAACCTAAAAGCACGTCTGAAAAAAGATCGGAGATATAATTAATCTTGGTCTGAGTAAAAAGTTTGCAATTAAACAGGAACAAGTCGTGTTCAGACTCAATTCGGGTTTAACAGCACGGCTGCAACAGTTTACCCCTTACAACCAAGCACTAAAAATCAACCTAAAGTTCTTTCATCAAGGCATAACGCTGCCTTTCGATTATTACTATTCGTGAGCTCAAAAGATTTCGATTGCGACACAAACAGCTTTTTACTGACGTTACAGATAACGATAACGACCACACTTAGTTTTGTGATTCCAGGACATTTCTTAATTGCTGTCATGATCTGAAACCAAGATTTGGAAAAAGCATTTTTAAAGCTTGAGCACTACTCGACAAGGGAACTAAACTCAGGTCTTCTGTTGGCGCAAACAAGTTCAAACCAAATGCTTTACATTAACGTCATTGAATCATTTTATATCATTCGGCTTGTCGACCTTACAAAGCCTTGCGGGCAAAAATTTGAGTTTGATGTAGTTCCTATGCAGCAAAACAAAAACACCTTATTTTCTCAAAACTCATTTACGCAACTTTCAGACATGACGTAACAATAGATAGTTTTCATGTTTTCCATTGGATGTTTTGTCAAAAAAGTTGCAAAAACAAGGCGTAAATTAAGACGCAAAACAACATAAAGAACAACTGAAACAAGGCGGCGCTCACGTTGGTAGGAAGTTTACTTTCTCCTGTCTGCAGTAAAACTGCAAATTACTGCTCAATTACTTCAAGGCTTATTTAAAGACTAATTCACGACTTTTTCTACTCCCTATTCCTCCCCCAAAAAAATATAACTCACATTTGCATCTTTTACAGTGCTTTTAAATAGTACGTCTGTTTGCAATAGAAATTAGTTAGCCAAATATAATCTACTTCTCTGGCAAAACATGTTATTCATAAGCGTAATTGTTCAGCCATTCTCTCACATCTTCAACTATACCCTTCTCCTTGAAAATGCTCAAGAATAGAGCTGATGTAGAGAATAAAGCTTGAAAACGAACTTACTCCATCATGGTAGAGAAATGTCCCGACCCTAAAGAACCGCCGCAGCCGTTGAAAACCAACACCTTCACTACCATTGAATGAAGTGATCATACGCCACCACTAGTTTTGTTGCTATCATCAATCTACAATTGCACGCCATCTGACAAAGTTGTTGAGCTAAATCTACTTAGATTCAGTCTTTTACATTAATAATAGCCTTTAAGACGTGACATAATTTCCTGCTGCAAGTCCATAGTCCGTACTTCGACCTTGCGACTTCCAACTCGCTTGAGCGTTAAGCATTACAGCGCTGCTGTGATAGCAGGGCCTGATTTTAAATCAGTTTCGAAAACGGTTCGAGAGCAACAGCCAGTTTCAGAGTCATATCCAAACCATCACTTTGTTGTGGCAAAGATAGGTTAAATAATGGGCAAGGGCTGTAGGTAATAATGCAATGATGCTCAACGCATTATTTTAAACCAGTCTCGAATATGGTAAGAGAGATAACACTATGTCTATTTCTTTGTCCCAACCATCACGTTACAGCACAATAGTTCGGCAATAAAATGAGGGGAGACAAAATAAACTTTTTAAAATTTTATGCCACAAGAAGCACTAAAAATTTGTAAATATTATTTGCTAAAGCTTAATTTGATTCTATGATAACAGCCATAAATTTCAAAAAGCTTTGTTAAATAATAAAGTAAATAAGATGGAAAAGTTTTTGTTGCTAGAATCCTAACTTATTTAAAAGAGAATTAACCTTCTCGTATTATGTTATAATGTAGATGGCCTTAACATTAACTAAAAATAAAATTACAGTAAAATAAAAAGCATTTTAAGCAAGTAAAAGGCTTAACAGTATGACAAACTTCCTTTAACGGTCATCAATCAAGAAACAACTTATTGAGCACAAGTTTTTACTAATTTTAAGGAAACTTAAAAGCTTCTTTCTGAGTGTAAATAGGACTTTGTATCCACCAAACGCTGGTAGAAACGTGCTACGACTTGGTGCCGCTCACTAAACGCTTTGAATATCTTAAGTAACGAGCAGAAAGCATCTACTGTGAGGTGGGAGCATAGCCCACTAAATTGTCTTAACACTTTGTATGTGTCATAAAGCGACCTCTTAACGCTGTTTTCACATCTCCCTCAACAAACCACGCTGTTTAGAACTTTGAAAACAAATAGGAGCTAACAAAATACGTCATGAAAGTAAAGTTACTTCTTCTAAGTGTGGCCATTCTGTTGCAATAACTCGGTTATGACTACTGCCATACACTGACATTTGCGAGCTAATCAGCAAATGCTAAAGCTTTACAAGATTACTGGAATAAAGTTCAACGTCCTACCTTTTAATATTTACCAATATTCTCTGTCATAAGCTAATATGTGGATAGCAAACATAGCTTCCATGATGGCTTGGGTGATAAAAAACGATACACGATAGTTATGAAACAGACTGAAAAAACAATATGGAGAAATAGCTTTGCTATAATTTTTGCTTTGAGTCAAACTTATCAACGTTGTTACTCAACACGAAATCGAAAAGTTGTGACTTCGATACCAGCGTGGCGGAAATACGCCTTGTTGGAACCCGAGCCCAGGGACCTATCTTCAGGGAGAACGGAGGGAACATGTCTACCTCAACTTTTTAACATTTTTTATTCACTTTATTTGGTTGGTTGGTTGGTTGGTTGGTTGGTTGGTTGGTTGGCTGTATTCGCAATCTGTAACAACCCCCGCAATCTGTAACAACCAGTAGTATGCACATAGCATAAGTTTGTCTCCAGCAAAGTTTCTTAGTAAACTAGGTCCATGCTTGGGCCCATGTTTATTTAAAAAAGCAATGTCTGTAAGAAAAGAGTGTGTCAAAAAAATCTATCTGAAAAGGGCGTCTCAATCTGAAAAGGGTGGCTAACAGTAATTCATTCTGCCCGGTTGCAGCTTTTGTGGTAGAAAATGCACAACGCCAACGGTACTGATAACTGAGACGCAGGCGTGGGTGGAAATAGGTAGATGTTCTACCGTAAATCTTGTTCTGCTGCCGAAGATCTGACATTTCAGCTGTTAACTTGAGAAAGAATCTTTTGATCCGATGTTGATGGTTTTGAGCAAGAAGAGTTTTGCGGCTTGAAAAGCAAAAGATCTGTGGCCATTTCGAAGTTACTTTTATTAGAACTCGACTAGGACTTGAGCCGAGGTCTATACACTGCAAAGAAAACGCGTTATGCTAGCAGTCGAAATAAACTGAGATAAAAACTTTAAACCGGAAATTAAACCTATCCCGGATTCGTTACCAGTAATTTTGGTTAAGGCACTTTTCTCCCAACACAAATTCGCGACAGAATCGCTGATAATTTTCACTAAAGCTGAACATTTTCGGCTTATTAGATAATTTTTATAAAAAATCAAAATTCGCCCGCTTCAGTTCAGCAAAGTGAATCAGAATTTTATAAAATATTCATTTGGTTTTATTTTGAATGCAAAATCTAATATTTTAATAAAGGCCCGGTGAAGAACCAAAATCTTTAGCACAGAGAAACAATTTCTTCAAAAAGTTACGAATTTTTGCCAAAATCATTGACACGAATAATATTGTTGCAGCTTTAAAATCTGTTGATTAAATAATGCGCTTTTTGAATAGAGCCAAGATGATTTGCTCCAACAACGACGTATCCAAAAGATAAATAAATATCTCAGTAACCTTTTCCAAACGATGGCTATTCTAGTTGGTTATTTGATCAATCTTTGAAAAAAATCGAATGTCATGGATAAATTAGTTACATAGAAACTAAAACTAGATTTTTCCCGCTCAATTGAGGTCTCCTATTACGGCAAATCACCTTACCAATTTGCTAATCGTCTTATTTGTTTCGTTGGGAAAAATTTTGACGTCGATGTATCAATATATTATACCAACTTCAGATTTTCAATTGATTCAATTTGTTGCCTAATGTCGTGCGTAAATTTAGTTGTCTGCGTAATGCAAATTGCTTATACATCGGTATTGACAGCAAACCACTTAGCCACCAGAGTACATGAGCAACTGCATTCGACTGTAACAAACGCAGCCATCACAGAACATCTAAAGATATGTGAAAGCTGTAAAGAAAATAGTAACATAAATTCGTTCGATATCATTGGAAAGTGCAGCACATGATAGGAGGCTAAAATTCATGAAGGTTTACAAATCAAGAAAATCAATCCACAATTTAACCAACAACTGTATGCCAATGGTTTTTCCTTTTTGCTAAATGTGTTTTAGTATTTGTAATTGATCGTACTCTTTTACTGCTGCCTCCATGTATACCTACAATTCTTTTACAATTCGCCCATGTCAGTCTAATGTTGTAACGCTACCTGCATTTCTAAGCAGAAAAGCTACTTTCTAAGCAGAATTTACAGGGGTTTTAATAATGCGATCTCTGGATAGGAAACTCAATTTATTGGCTTCTTATCATTGAGATACACTTACACTATCAATTGATTAAACTTGTAATAATTTTCTACGTTACTGCTACCGCCCGGCACCAAGAAGTCTTCTGTGATTTTGTTCTTGACTAAGTTTTATAACCTCAAGTAACGAAGTTGTACCAAGATGCTTTTTTCTTCTGTTCGCAATATCGTCGATCTTTATTTTGCTCTCTACAAGTGTACTTTGGACAGTTCTTGCGTACTTCACCGGCGTGCGCTCCACAAAAGCATTTTTGGGTACCGTACACACGTGCATTGGAATATTCTTGCGCACTCTGCCAGGATATGCTACAGTATTCTTGCATACTATACAAGCGTGAGTTGGAGTTTTTTGTTTATTTTGGTGCAAATGCCCTCACTTTAGCTTGTGGTATTTGGCATAATAAAAACGAAAAATGTTCTGATGTGCGTGCTCTGGTGGAAACCAAACCTAAATCGAAGGGGTGGCAGAATGTGGTAAAATAGGAGCCGCTGACGTTGAGCGGAACAACTTGTTTTAGAAAACCTTCCTTGATTTAAAAAAAATTAATAAAGAAGCCTGTTCTATTGAAGTGCATTATGGCTTCCATTGGGCTTGATCACACACTGGTCGAAACCAGCGTTAGGTTTCAGCTTCGTTTTCTCGCCACTTGCTCTCTTTCGACTTTGACTCACCTTCAAGCTTTTGATAAGCCTCGTGTCAAGATAAGAGGTTGCTTGTCAGAAATTGATGTCAATGGTCAGAAGACGTAGTGTAGGATAGTTTGTTCTCTGCACGTGTTTCATTAGTGTAAATAGATGGAAAAAATCTCTCTTAGCGAATTCGTGTTACTTTGCTTGAGAACATGCGCAGAAAACTACTTTAAATGTGTTACAAAATGTAACTAAAGCAATTATTGAAGACGTTAGAAACTTTGGACTTAAGCATGCTCAACAGTCAATACTTCGGTTTGACTTTGAAAAAATTTTATAATACTTGTGTTCAAAGCCTTCAGGGTTATTTGTAGCTTAATATGTCTAGCGCTTTTAAAGTTACTCGTACAAATGCGCAAAAACATTTATGAAAGGAAGCAGGGGGTCAAACTAAAAAAGCTGCATTGATCTTTTGTGGCAAATTTTTTAGAGCCTTAAAAATTTTAAAGGCCGACAGGATTACATGAGAAGGGACCTAGGTCCATCCGCTGGGCCATGCCCCATTCAACGTGGCGCTCGGAGAGCTGAACCTGCAAACTTTCGACCGCAAATCAATAGAAAATAGTTTTTCAAAAGAAAAAAGGCTGCAAAGAGCAATCTATAAAAAAATAAAATAAAAAAAGGCCATGTTTTGGGATGTCGGTGGAAGGCGGCTGCTTTCCCCAAATCAACCTTGGTCCGAGGATGATAAATTAACGTAAATTGCCTTGCTACATCACTAGGTTATCAAAAAACACAGCATTAACATCACGTCTTGTTGTATCAACAGTTTTAACATTTCTACTACATGCCGTTGCATTTTTAAATAAGCCGTAATATAGAAGCATAGCCCACGATATACAAACAACCTTAAAAAGTGTATCTTAGTACGCAAAACCCAATTTGGGTAGAATATCTTGCCTCCTCAAAAGCCTTTAAACATGCTTTCAGTGTAAAAAATACTAAAGCTAACAACTTTTTATTTTTTTGAAAAACAAATTTAAAGAAAACAACGTTTTTCAAGTTCAAACTTGTGTTGTAGCCCAACACCTACGAAACACTGTTGTATATGTTTTGGCTGAACCGTCTTTGAACTGGCGTGGCCTGTGCTTCACCTCTCCTTGTTGTTCCATGATGTTTTTACGTATTTAGTTGCTAATTAACGAATTTTCCAGCTCTTAAAATTATAGAGCATTGTCACAGGTCGTTGACCGCAGCGTGAATAACTTTGTAAACAAATATTTTATGTCTAAAAAGAAATAACATCAGAAGTAAATGACTTTGTTCATTGGGTTTAAGCGCGCTTTTTGTGACGGTGATGATATGAAGGTCACGCATTCAAATCTTGCGATGACCAATTTGTGTCCTTGGGAAAGGCACTGCGATCATTTCCAATGCTTCGCGCCTTCTAGAAAGCAATAAATTCGTTTAAAGTGACGCTAAGCAGTTTATGTGAAATGTTGGAATCGGTAAACTCCAAAGCAGATTAGCTCCGCCCTCACTGTTCTGCTAGTTTGGAGTATAAGATGTGACAAAAAAATCAAAACGGATAAATTCACATTCATCTCTTTGTTTTTACATTTTTTAATACTTGTTCAAAAAAATGTGATGACGATTTTCGTTACAGATCACAAACAAAACAAGTTTTTCAAAAACAGAATTGCGTAAAGCTAGTTACATTTACTGCACTACACTTATATCGCAATTTTTGTGGTTTAGCTTTAAATAAAGCAATTGTGATGTCACACACATCATGTTATGAACACACCGATCACTTTAGCAAAAGCCTGGCCAAATTTACGCTTTACTCAAAATTGATTTTGAAAGTCATACGTATGTGATTGGAAAATGTTGTAACAAACAACGAAACAGCGTTGTCCCGCAGTGTTATTTTGTGTTATACAGTAGGCGCCGCTTAATATGACCACCTTGGGACCAGACCATTTTGGTCATATTATCTGAATGGTCATAAAAGCCGAAGTCTCCATAACAGCTCCTGAATCGACGCCGTAAGCCACAAGAAGTCCAAATACCGTCAAATTCATCGTTTACCCGAAGTAACAGTGTGACGTTGGCAGTAAAACAAAGTACAGTACCTTAACACTACAAGTGACGGTAAAATTTAATACAGTGTGTAACAATATGTTAAAAAGGCGAAGTTACAAGTGCGTGGCGGGAAAAAATACTGTACTGTAACAAGAAAGATGGAGAAAATGTTGGTCATATTATCCGAAATTCGGTCATATTAAGCGGAGAACATTAAATGGAGAAATTCCGGACCGTACCAAATTGGTCATAATAAGCGGCTGGTCATATTATCCGTGGTCATATTATCCGTGGTCATAATAAGCGGCGCCTACTGTACTGACGGTAGCATGCTGACATTATACTCATATGCTATCCCTGCATGTTGATTCTAGCGCAATGCAGTTGAGACATGCGAAGTGTCTATGTGATATAGGTCGAAACCGTTGCCCTTATATGAAGTCTAGGCAGTAATGCAGCAATTGATCGATGGCGTGATTTAAAATTGCCCAGAAGGGCATATTTGGATGATATGCGGGAAACACTGTGGATGGACTAGCCTACAATATGCTAGTGCAGATTTGATTTTGTGTAGAAGATCTATGGACGGCTGGCATGTGAGATGCTGGTGTGGATTGAGGGAAGTTGAGAATGCTGGTGAGGCATCACCATATTTAGAAATCAGATATATCTGTTTGATGCGTTTACTTGCTGTCGTCGATGAGGGTTGAACTCATAACCACAGAGTTTCAATTCCAATACCTATCCGACGCTGCGCTAAACAAACCTTGATTTTGACACTTTCACCAAAAAATGTTGGATTTGTCAACATATTAGCGAAGTGTGGTCTATGGAGTCCAATCACTGATGGATTAAGAGGGGGGATTGTAGTGTGCCAGTACACCAAGACCTGAGATCAATAAGAAACGTTGCGTCAGAGCTTTGCCAAAATTAAGCGTTTTGAGAGTAAACCTAAGGTGAAGATTTTTTCCTAAAAGTTGAAATTTTTTAAATTCATTGGTCGTTTTGGGCAATTTTAAGTCTGCACATACACAATGTTCTCTTCATCTGGATTTGCACACCCACTACAACTTTTCCATGGCATTCCGCTATCTGTGAAATTTCGCGAAGCGGGCCGCAAATCGCACAGTCAATGCTTTTGGTTTGGAGTGCCCCCCAAAATTTAAGGAAAGTATGCAACAAGCTTTGCAGTAAATTGAGACCTTTTTCAATAAAAGTGTACCAGGCTCCATTGGACTAAATCCGGTCTTGGGTCCATTCCTTTTTAACTGTTTAAAAATCCTTTTTCCTAAAGCACTCTTTATCAAACTTTTTTCATAGAAAAATAAGCTATCTTTTTTCAAACCACCCAATATCAACTCTTTTCGGTTTCGACTAACTATCGTATAATTAATATAATCGATCGTGGCCAATTATGACTTTTACTAACAGATATTCAAACGCACGGGTTACGCAAAATGAAACGATTGTAATCATGATTCTTTTATGGGGTTTTCACTCTCTCCCCAAAAAACCTTGACGTTCAACTTGACCGTCAAATCTTGACTTGCTGATTTTACTGCTACAACTTGATCCAAAAACGAAATACCATGTGGTTTTTGGTCCCTTTTTATCTACAGCAATTTTTAGTGGTAGCACTGGTATTTTTAATCGTGATTGTGTTGTTGGTTATGACGTTATCTTAGGTGACTCATTGCAACTCAGCTATTGACATCACGCTGTTCGATGAAATCCGCAGTCACTCATTTAACGCAAATAGTTACACGTGGGCAAAAAAGCGTTAAATTTGTGAGCGTAGTTAATATTTTGGTTTTTAAAAATTGCATTTTATTCTATTTCGGTAGACGCGGATTCAATTTCCTTGTCGAGTCATTCTGACAACTTTCCAAGGGATATCCATAGATCCATCCTACTGCATATGAGGAGGAAGTTTTAACCACGACGCCATCGAGACTATAACAAAAAAAAGATTTCATAATCCAGGAAAAACTTGCGCATGCTCACTCAGCTCTTTTAATTAACAACCAATTTATGATAATCAGCTTCGTGTTATTTGCTTTTCGCTTCAGGTCAGATCATTACTTCAGGTCGTTGACACCGACAGCTACTATATAATTAGTGATATTGATGTCAAGAATTCCAAAAAGGTTGAAATTTTATCAAATCCAAGAATTAAAGTGGTAAACTGGGGGCTTGCTTTCAAGACATAAAATTTTCAAGAATAACAAAATTTATAAATTCGTTGAATCCAAGGTAATGTTATCGAAGACAGCACCAATAACAACAAACCTCACTGTTGCACATTACTACATTAGTCCATTCATACCAGAAGCGGCAGAGAAATGCAGAGATGAAATTTTGACGGGCAAACGCTTTTTGCCTTTGCCGTTTGTGCATTTCATCTAAATTTCCATTCTAGTCTTGATGTCACTGTGCATTTCGCTACAGTTAGGTGACGTTTAGTTGCATTTTTTATCTGAAAAACAAGTTCGTGACTGCGCAAAAGCATTTGCGATTAAGGTTTGTGTGAAACTCTGAGTCGCTTACTTGCGGTAAGAATATAATTACTTGATAGCAGCTGTAGGGCAACCAAGAATTAATAAGTTGAGTCCCGAATTTTAAGCAGTTTTACCATTTTTATTTTTTGATTTCAGTTAACTTTTACAATTATGTAAGTTGTAAGATAATTTAGATTTAAAGCCGCTTCGGAGTTAACAGTATTGCTGGCACAATTATTTCTTTACATGAACAGCAAGCAGAAAAGAAGAAATTATCGTAAAGTGTTTTATCAGCACATGCGAGCATCGAACTTGCAGCTTCACCATTTCGATTCAGCTCAAAAGTGCGACCAAAATGGGGCTAAACAAGGAGCGAAAGGTTCCTCTGAGCCATAACAAGTCTTCCCGTAAAATTGCATCAAAACCTGTTTTAGAGAAGCCAAAAATATTTGTGGCTTTAAATTGCAGTGAAGGCTTTTTTCCGAAGAAATTTGACGAATATGCCCCCCTGAATTTTAGTAAAATGGTTTGAACAGTTTCTAGGCTAGCCCTTGTTTACCAAATTGCAGGTTGCTGGGCTGTTCAGCGCTTCTTTGTGCAGTCATTCATGCGTATGATTTCATGCTCTGAATGCGCGTCTTTTGTCAGAATGGGCCTGCACAGCAATGAGTAGACTGCTCGGTTCCGCCACCTGCCTGCCACAAAAGAGAGGGAGTCTTGTTGCAATCCTTGACTAGGAACACAACTAGCAAACTTGTTGGCTGTTTCTCCTTACCATCCCTTTCTTGCTGGGCACCAAGCAGCGAAGCTGTGAATATCGCTTTTTACGTCTTTAGTATCACTCGATAAGGAAATTAAATTCAAATCTACGGACTGAGAAAAGGGCCCTTTCACTCATATGGTCCTAAAATTTTTGAGAGAAACCCCTTTCAACCACTCAACAAAACCCGTAATTTTTCCCCGTAATACGTGAAATTCCTAATTTTTTGAGATCAATTTTATATAGCGGTCATTTTTGATATTAGCTATTCAAAACAATATGAATATCTGTTTTTTCGATTATCAACTTCTTCAGAGAGCTGATTTTGGCAAATTTTCTCAACTTATTTAAGGGAGACCATTGCACCGTGGCTACGCGATCATTTTATCAACTTCACACCCCCCTTAGGTAGGTGCGCCTCCCAGTTTAATATTCCCTGCTCTGACCACTTCATCACAGTAACGGAAGCGGCGCGATGCGCAGGATTCGCGCTTCCGCAACCACCCGAACAAGACATAGAAGCTGACTTGCGTCTAGACAACAAAAATGAAACCACAAACTTTTATAGCAACAACATCTTTATTTGCTGTTCAAGTGGTGTCTGCTGGTTCCCAAAGACACGTGAGATTGTCGTTTCAAACAGCTTGGTACATTAAGAAATGAAATTTCGGTAGAGCATACGCCTCTTTTACCACAAAATTTCGAAAATCAGCCGAGGACATCACATACGTTGAACATTTTATAGTAGAAACTAAACTTTTCGGCTGATCGCTTGGCCCTCACCAAAAAATCGAAATTTACAGATTGTCTCACCAGTGTACTTGAGCTTAAAGACGGCAACATTAAATTTTTGTTTCTCTGATAAGTCGCCTGATGGCCCGAAAATATTCTGCTTCTGTTGATTTTCGGGGCATTGAGACAATGTGTTATCGTCAGTTGAAAAAAATGGCCACAACTTGATAACAGTGCCATTTGTTGAAAGAAAAATTTTGCAGCATAAAAATCTAACAAATAAAAGCGGCGACAAGTAAAGGCGTCATAAACAGTAAAACAGCTAGGTAATGATATTTACTGTCAATGAAAAATATTCTATACAAAACAGGCAACATATGCACAATTGCACAACTTTAATAAGATATAAAAGGTTAATCCTTTCGACTTTATTTTCAATCGTATTAGCCGGTGTTTATGCTTTAAATCGATTGAAGAAGTGATAAAATACTAGAAACAAACAATTTCTCGAACAATGTATCATTAGCACTTTTCATGACTACGTCATCATTAATTTGTTACTTCGCTCTAGTAAATACATCCAAGGCCACTCGAAGTGGTCTTAATTCAACAAAAGACGTACAATACAAACAAAACAAAAAGTTAAAGAGCAGTTTATTTGAGCACTTTATTTAACAATGATAGAAAATATTTTAGTCAACGGGCATCAAAAAGTGCATTTGAAAAACTCTTTGCTCCACATTCAGCTGGTCTGCAACGAGGAGCATCATATCTTTAGAAGTCAAACTGACGTCATTTCCGTTTCGCGCAATGTGCCAGTAATGAAATGACGCAAGCGATGACCAAACAACCTGCTCCTGTCCATCCTAGGTAAAATGAAGTTCCAGGGAGAACCACGCTGGCCAGAACAGCGGAGTTTATGCGGTCCACCAGAAAAGCGGTAAAGCATCCCATTCCAGCGACTCCGCAAGCTCCTAAATAGCGCAAAATTTTTAACAAATGTGGCAAAAATTTTAGCATGGTACAAAAGGTTTGACTTTGATCGGTCTATTTACGGTCTCGGCAAAAATCTGATAAAAACCACAATGCGCTTTGAAGGCTATAAGCATTGCTACCATTGGTTTCCAGCTTTGCAATATTAAGAGATTGGTTATAGAGGAGGAGAGAGGGCAACGAGAGAACAAATCTTTCCAAAAAGATTGTACTGCACCAAATGAATCAAGCAGTTAATTGCTTGATGAGGCAGAAAGAACATCAAATTGCAACAACCGATTTCTACCTTTAGATCATAAGGAATATAAAGGGATGTGGAATGATATGTAGTATGCCTGTGTGCATATTTACTACCAGAAAATATATTTCTAGAATTGACAGGTATTTACACATTTAAGAAAAAGGCTTAAACTTTTCCTTCCATTATTTGACATGGATACAATGCAAAAACATTCGTTTTTATTGAGCAACCCCTCATTTTAAATATACGACCAAGTCATATAAACAAGCTATAAATTTTATTTATTATGTATTTGGAACTATAAAGCCGATCTGCAAATGCCGTGCAAACATATTGGTATGGAAATAATGATGAAGATACTGACGTTGAAAGAAAATACTTCTATAAATTTAATCTTTCAATTACTCTCAAGACAATTTAAAATATGAATTGTTGTTGATGGCCTTGGGCTATAAATCATATCTAATAAATATGTAAGACGTCTAACTGAGGAAAAACCAAAAACACCTGACTTCATCATATTAAGAATTATCCACCTCAGAGAGGACGAGGTATCATTACCAGTGGCGAAGCTTGAAGCAAATTTTGGGGAAACCCAAAGTGGAAAATTCGCTGAATGCCTTTTTTTGAGTGATTGACATTTCAGTTTTTACGTCAAGTTGACCTTTTTTGAGATCGACGTTTTGTACCCGCAACAATTTTAAACACCTTCTTTCCCCAATCGATTTCAAAAAAATTGTAGGGGTAATGGCCACGATTCCCCCTCAGCTACGCCTGTGATTGTTATCTTCCTCTCCAAAATAAAATTAAAAGAAGGTGCTTAAAATATTTCTCGTCTAAATACTCATGACGTCATCATGACAAATAAAAAGTAGGTTATGGTTCCCTCCCTCAAATCTTTTTAAGGGCACGTGCTTGATTACACTATATGTGATTTTTCGTAGCGATAGGCAATCCAACTTTAATTGGGCACTCCTGTTTTAGAGGTTTCAAAAGGGTATCGATTCTAGCCCGCTGACCAACACTGTAGTGAGTTGAGACAACAAAAATAGACATGATAATGGGTCCGAAAATTAGTCGAACAAAGCAAGGTTTGTGTATTTAATTTAGCTACATCCGCAATTCAACAAATCGCTTATTACATAAGTATAATACATTACCTGCTAATCCCAGCAATGCCCCTGAAATAAGAGCCCCCTTTTGTCTTGAGCATCGATTTACCCCTAGAACAGCACACACAACTGCAGCAATCAGAGACAGAGCTGCTGATATTATCACAAGGCCTCGAGTGGTTTGCTGAAGGATGCCGTTTAAGTCTGAAAAAAAATTAATGTATTACCCACAGCTTAGCGGCAATGAGCACTTGTTACTCTTGCAGTCAAGAAACTGCAAATTCAAAACTCTCCTTGAGATTCGTGAGATTTCGCGCTTTTTAAAACTGCTATTTAGAAACATTTCGTATTTGAAATCTTATCGGCTAACTTTCGTAGCATATATTGTTTATTTCACAAGCAGTGCAACCAGACATGGAAATTGCCCTCTAACGCAAAGCTAATTCTTAAGATATACGATGGCAAAAGCGTTAAACAAGCCACCCACCATAGCCAGTCGCTATAATCTCCTCCACTGTCCGGCATTGATCAACTACAGCCCCGGTAGCCATCACGGTTGAATTACATTCACGGAATAGTCCAAGGAAAATAAACTGAAAAACACCATCGAAGTAGTAATTATATGAAGTAAGAATAAGAGAGACAGCGACGTCATAATTTTTCTGTGACGTAACAATTTTTAAAGGTACGATGTGAAAAATTTTGTCGCAACTTACTGGCACAACAATAAAACTAAAACCATATCTTATAAAATGTGCCACTGCAATGATGTATAGATAAGCTAGTCCCATCGGGTACACGTACTGTTGCTTAAAAACCAAGGAATTGAGCCAATGTGGCAGCTACGGGCAAAGCTAGAAAGACTCCGCGAATTTAGATCTTTTTGATGGGGGTGAAAAAAAATGGAGGACACAGCTTAAGTAAAAAGGGCAAATATCATTTCGTCTTTAATAAAAGTACCTGAGCATTATTTCCGAACATAGAGAGCGTAACCGTCCATCTAGTTAAAACAAGTGCTGCAATTAGTAAACCCATTCCTACTAATGTTGGGGGAAGAGCAAGAAAGCCCGGGTTCAAAACTGTCTGCTTCTCCTTTCTGTTGTAACTGTTTCTCAAGGAAGGTCGGTAATAAGGCTGCCCAATGGCTGGTACTGCTGTCCCATAGCCATTGGTGGACAAGGTGTCCTTCGTCATTCTTGTGTTGTAATACGGATTTTTTATCCGTTCAATGCTCTCTTGTTGACCTCGACGAATTGCTCTTTCGATTTCCTCAATGTGATTGTTTGGATCTGATACTTGGCCCGGAACGGACTTTTTCCGGTTTACGTCGCTCCGCCCCCTCATCCGGTCTCCGCTGTCGCGTGAGCTGTATCTCCTGTGCTCCGGCAGGGCATGATAGTTCCTTTCTTTGTCTACTCCCATTACGGTAAACACATTTATAGCAACGAAAATCTATTTACGGCTGTCTACTGCAAAAAGAGAAGCATTTATTCAACTTTTTTATAGACCTTGCTTGTGATAACTCTATTGACACATTATAAGGCAATATTTAGAAAGGAGTGCATCACAATTTCAGAGATAATTTTTAAATCATTTAATCGCTTCATGCCCCCTCAAATTGCCGCTAACTCGTTGCACCTCTCTAACGAAGTTGTGCATTTGAAATATACTTTTTTGACGTGGTAACCTCCCTTGTTTCTCTATTTTGGGCCTTAAAAGTCATCACATTACCATCGTCAACTTTCAGCTTGTAAAAAACTGGTATGTTGTTTTAAAGAATTAACTCTAGCAAGGTCGCATAGCGTGGTTTATGGGACCCCAAGTTCCAACTCCAAACAATAAATAAATCAATGTCAATGGTTTGCAATAATATTTTACAACATAACTCTTGCTTCTTGAGAACTTTAACAATAGACGACAGAAAACTTGAAACGATTTCTCTCTCTCAATGATACCCATATGGCTTCAACCTCTGTCAGTCATCAAAATACCTGGACTAAATTGCCTCGAAGTGTACCATGCTAAAGTTATTTTTGCCTTTTCATGCAGGTCTTTTACAAAGTGTCTATGAAAATATATCGCTTTAGGGTGTAACTGTAGAATAATGTCGCCGAAAAGGAAAGTACTTGAGACCAGCTGTTGCTGCAAAGCGAAATAATTAGAAAGCTCTGACTGCAAACAAAAACTTTAACAAAAAGTAACTTTACGACTTTAAACTAGCCTCTGGCACCAACGACCAATTAAAATTACAAGTTACACTTAGATTTAGTCATAATAATTTCAAACTCCTCAAAACAAAAGAGGTTTTAAGTCATTACTTCGTTCTAGTAAAAATGATATTTACCGTAACCACCTAATAAACAGTACAGTATCTTAAAAATGTTTTAGTGATTGAAAATCTAAGCTAACAAACTAAAATAAAAAGTCATTAGACACATCTAACATCAAATCAAGGACACCTTAAAAATCTTGAAAAAAAGGTTGGGAGTAATACACCTTTTCTAAGGTTTCTAAGATTTTTCAAAGATTAGGCATCCAAGATTTCTAAGGCGCCCCTGATTTGCATTGCAAAAAAACCTAATCCTATTTTTATCACTGCAACTATACAGTAGATTCCGCTTAATTGGGCCGCCGGTTTATCGGGTCAGCCGTTTAATTGGGCCAAATTGTGAAGAACGAAATCCAATCAAAGATAATCCACTACGTTAAATCCGCATAATCGGGCCACTATTCCGCTTAATTGGGCCACAACTATAGTTACACATACACCGGTGTAATTGCAAAACCGCCTTTGTAATGTAATAGAACTCAATATCACAAAGCCAATGGTGCTTATCCCGATGTGACCCAATTAAGCGGAATCTACTGTATATATATATGTCAATCTGAATACATTACGAAATAAAAAGAAAAATTGGAATTGTTGACGCCTTAATAAATGCTTTGAAATTTTGTTTTCTGAAATAGTACTTAAACAATGACGATATTTTACGCGTGCTTGGGAGAGCCTTTTGCAAGAAATTGCTTAGAATAAGATTTAAATTTGTATCTTCATCTTAAAACGTTGAACTTCGTTTTATTGCAGTAACAGCTTTTTTGTAACTACGAGATTAAAGTTTCATCCGATGGCTTCGTTTTTAACAATCAACTATAACAATTACACAGAAACACAATGCAAAAAACAATTTTAAAAACCATAAATTACCCGGAAAGAACATCAGCTACTTTACTTGTCAGTTTTTTATTAGAAATTGACAGAAATTAAAATTCACAACAAATAAACTTTTTGCATGAGGCCGGGCTGTGTGGGCAGGACCGTTTATACTCATTGTTGCCATGGTAGCAATGCTTCGCACCAATAGAATGCCAATTACCATAATTGGGCTGATGCACTACAGTCGCAAGCCCTGGAGCTGTAAATGAGAGAAAGGGGGACAGAGTTGGAGTAACAACAAGTGGTAAATCGGGCAAACGCCCAGAACCATGGGCCTTGTACATGTCGTAGGCCTTGCGTAATTAAACCCTGCACTCAGTTTAGGATTGAGCATCTAATATTATTGTTTATTCCCATCAGGCCCAAACCCAGCCCGGAAAACCCGTAATCACTTTTTACTTAAACTTTTCGCGACAAAATCTTCTCTTTTAAGGCTTCGCTCTCGAGAAATCCAGCCATGAGCTCAACGGAATGCAAGGCGAGGGGCCCTGGGTAATCCTGGGGGAACTTGAGGGGTTCTGCAGGGCGAGGCCCCGCTTAAATTTTCTTAAATTTTGCTTGAATTAAATTTTTTTTACAGTGTAATAAAATGTATGATTTCTAGAACGTGAATCATCAATAAAAATAATTGCAGTTCAAAGGCTAAAATCAGTACAGTTCTAATTTAATATATAAAACAAAGTTCTCTGTGTATGTGCGCACGCTCGTAAGGATGTAAGTACGTGCGCTTTAACTCCTCCAAAGTTACTGGGCGTACCAACAAGAAACTTGGCACGATTGATCACCGTCTTGAGAGAGTGTCATATGGGAGGTGGTGACGTCAAATTGACTTCATCATCGAAGATGATTTTTTTTGAAATTTGCATTTCTTAGCTGAGGAAACGGTTTTTTGCTCAAACAAAAGCCAGTCCTCAAATAACAAACTTGGAAAAATTTAAAACTTTAGAATGTAAAATGACGTCACCGCTTATGCTTGATTGCAGAATTTGTTTTCTTTATTTTCTCAATAAGTAATCACCGTAGAAACGTGGTTAACTGCTTTTTTGGTAAATATCAACTATGTGCTTTCGTTGAAACAAATTCTGCTACGATTTAATTGACTATGCAACAAGCAATTTGTGTTTTTTGCGTTTTTAACATCTTAAGCGTGCTGTTTTTCTTATTTCTCGAACCCTTCAAAACAGCTCTGTAAATGTCATAATGATGTCTGGCAGCATCACAGTGAAAACTGCAGCAGGCAGCAGCTGCGCTTGACGTTGTTATTTATTGTCACTTAAAAAGCGAAAAACTGAGAGGCTGCCTGTTGAAGAAGAATGATGACTTACAGTATTGATATACGGGTAAGCCATATAACTTCTTTTTTAGTAATGCCATGGCTAATTGGAATATATTTGTACAGTGGTGTCGCAAGCCTAAACAGTCTTAATTTGACTGAATTGTTTTTACCTTAACCTGTGATAGATCAGAAAAATAAAGGCTGATTTTTAGCTTAGATGAATTCTAATTCTTGCGTAGATAGGCTGCGTGCCGTGAATCGTTTTAGGCAAACTGCAAATCTATGCGCATGCTTACCTCGCAATTTTTGTGAAAAATTGGATTTGGCAGCAGCCAGTCAAAAACGTAAAGGCTGAGGAAAGAGGCTAATTTGAAAAAAAGCGAGCTCAAAAATTGGACTGAATTTAAAATCGCGTCCAGATTTTGCAAAGTGTGTTTTTAGAATTTGGTTCCTGCGTGAAGAAAAGGATTTCGCACGCCGATGCGTGAGCTTCCTTATTCAAGTCAATCTTAACCAAGATGTTCGAACTTTGCTGATACAACTTGGTTGAAACTTCGCGCCTGTCTTGTCCGATTTCACTGATCTAATGTAGTTTTATCAAGAACGGCTCAAGTAGTTTAACTTCAATTGTTACGTATAACCACTATTTAAGGAATTTCAAGGAAATCATTCCCACTGGTAGGTTGAACGTTCTGATAAAAGAAGCGACGTCTTTGTAGTAGTTTGCATCGCAATAAAACAAGAAAGCGCTCAGCGAGACGCTTATTTCTTGCGATTACCATAACTTGGATTATCAATTAATCACTCGATTGCGACATAGAAGAAAAACTTCGGCGATATTTAGTGTGTAAAACGTACACATCTTGTTTGATAACATTTGAAAGTTTTAAAACTTAAAAAGTCACGCCCGACCTACCCCCTCCCCATCTCCTTGCTAAAAGTCAACAACAAACTCTAATATACCTGCAGAGGCGCAAAAAATTTATGTTTTGATTTTTTTGATACTGTTTTGTAATTTGACTTAAAATTTTAGGGGGGCATGGCCCCTTTGGCCCTCCCCCTGGCTACGCCTATGGATAAAACCCTTAGAAATCTTTTTCCCGAGCAGCCCCATGTTATTGAAATAAAACATAACAAGACCTCTTAACGGAAGTTTCCATATTTTCCGTCGCGTAAATCTAAAATAACCGTGTGCATCTATATTTTCAGTCCAAAATGTTATATGTAAAATATCGCTGCCTAAGCTTTATAAACTACGCACTGCACTCCAAAATACCTCTAACGTGGAAAATGTTAATATTTGATACATCGCTGACCAAGCTTTTTATCCTACGCCCTGTACTTTCCAAATTACTTCTATCGTAAAGTTTCAAGCAGGAGATCGGTAGAAGCTATGGTATAAATAATTACATGTAATTTGTCCGATTTATACAAACTGGATTGCAGATGCTCACGATTTCAATTTTTACACCGGGCTGCGTATTTCCTGCCATACTCACGCCATGACTTTGAACCTTGATATGACTAGCTATCACGTGTTGACCTCCGAAAAAAAGCCATTCACTCAAAAAAAGAGATAAAATTGCTCCTGCCACTAGCTGATCTCAAAAATGATCATAAAATCAAAAACAGAAATAAAAAGGCTCCTGGTACAAGTCGATCTGCAAAAAAGATTCTCATTCCGCAACTTCGGCGCTTCCTCATTTTAAACATTCTCAGTACGTCACTTACTACGCCATGGTGCAGAGAAAAATCTTTTGTTGAACTTGAATGACAAGTGCGCAGTTTGAATCAAATTACGTTAATTTGGTTGACAACTCAACCTTGTAGCGTAGCTCATCCGCAACATTAGTTTCGGCAACAGAAAAATGCTGTTTTGAAAAAGATAATAACACGTTTTAATTGCTTTTAATTAACTTCTAAACAGTTAAAATGCTGACCAATGCAATTACTGTGAAGTAAACTGACTCTTGTCGGGGAAACTGCGAAACTAATTATTGTCATAGTTCAACGCTAAATTAAACACGCCCCTAAGTAATCCTTGAATTCTAAGCCGTAGAAAGCTCTTTTGACTTAATGGCATTTCACCGACCCGAACCAAAAATAGAACTAAGTTTAAGTTCAAATTTAGATGGGATAAAAAGTTTTCACCGCTCTTTCACCAAAGGAATCTTCACTTCCAGCTTTCCTTTCTAGATTTTTCATATTTTTCTCCCCCCTCTCGTTAGCTGAAACTATTTTTGAATAAGGCTTCAGGTTATTTACGCTTACTTCATTCTGTATTGAATAATCTGAAAGAATGGTTGCTGCTTTTTCAACTCGCATCGTCAAGGTTAGACCTGTTTCTTGTCGGTGCGTCTGTCACAAGAGAAAATTACCAATACGCTCTGTTAGCCAAGCGGAATTGTTCCAAAAGAATTTATTGTTAAGCTCATTTCGACCGTAGCCTCAACAAAAGGACAAAAACAGGTTTAGCAAAAGTGTAGATATATCGACCATAATACTGCACACGAGCAACTATTTTTATTTCACAATAGTTTATAATACTGGTAGTTTTATTTTCAAGACTGAAAAACTTTACATTTGTAAGTTAAACAATTTTTATCAAAACCGTTTCGCAAATACCAACACTGCTGGCGTAATGCAATTGCAACACACAAGCAGTAGCATTGCAACTCTGACAGAAAAATATATAGTCAAATACTTTGCGGGTTTTTAGCATATTTTACCAGCATCTTTGTTTAGTACCTCGATATGTTTTAATCACGGTACAGTTAAATTTTACGCAATTTCATATTTCATTCATGTTGTTGAAAGTCAAGTATGCGACCTGTGAATAAATGTTAAAATCTTCGGTGTGACTCAATAAAGAAATTAAATTCGTGTCTACTGATTGCAAAGCGGCTGCTCTAATACTACTACATTCTACCTTGCTCATTTCAAAACACGATGGAGCAATAAGGCTTGCGGTTAACGTTACTAGGCGAGGGACGGCTGGCTTGGCCCTCTGTTAGAGAATGACACTATTTTCATGTAACAGCTGCAGTTCATTTCAACAGCAACAACAAATCATTTTACATCATTTTAAATTGTTCGCTCCACGTAACTTTTAAATTGGGTAACAAAGCTGCATCGCTGCCACCTAGCGATTATATTTTCACCAGTCTTTGAACTTAAACGAAAGTGAAATATATTCCCTTTTGGTGGCGAAAGCGTGTCATTTTCAACTGTGAGAGGCTAGATTTGTTCCATGTTTTACCTGTTGTAATACTGAAGCTGCTCGCCCAATATTTTGTAAAGGACAACATTTGAACATCCACCGATGGTAATCTTCTTGTTACTGGTGAGGCTACCACCCTGCAATTTATATTTATGACTGGTCGACACCGATTGCCACTTTCCCTAGCCTAATTTTGATTGGGTTTGTGATTAGGAACTGGATATTACTTGTTTCGTGCAGTGCTTCTTTCCAAAAGAAGAGGAGGAGTATACACTGCACTCAACGACAGCTGTTCGATTTCGCCATTTTAACGGCAAGCAAACCACTTTGTTAATAAAGTTCTTAAGGCAAAGATTTTGCGTAATTTTGATCACTAGGTCGCGTCTTCAAATCGCAGTCGACGCTACTAACGGTGTCTTGCTAATGCAATCATTGCCGCATTGCTTATTCTGTTTAATATTTGGTCTTGTCCATTCAATGTCAGTCGCTGTCGTCTTCTTTCTCTTCTTTCCTCGACCTTCCCGATCACCATCAATGTATTTAACTCCTTTTCTCCACACAGTATGACTTTCTACATTTTTACTGGCGGTGTCTGAAAATACAGTTCAGTTCGTGAGTTTGATACGCCCACCTTTAACAATAGGTTAAAGTCGGAGAAGTTTGAGGGACCATGTGCTCCATGGCCTTAATCATTCCGCTTTTCGCTATTTTTTGTACTGGCATATACCCTGCTGAAAATGCCTCAACACGAATAACTGGTAAAATCATATCACTTAGTCGTAAATACCGCTTTGGTTTGAGCCATCTTTTACTAAAGCAGTAAAGCCAATAACAAGATTTGACGCGTTATTTTACAGGTGAAACACATATTCATGGCAAATCCAAGGTTTGCCTATTTCAAAAAAAGAGGTGATTTGTATTTTTAAGCAGTTTATTTGTAGAGCTTGTAAAAGCGCTTGTAACAGGTTCTTAAAATAAACCGTTGAGGTTTCCCAACGAAAGTTAAACTTTTGCATCTATGAATTGCATTTTCATCCTTGAGATCAACAAAACACCAATTATGGCGCTAAGCATGGGAAAATACATTAGTTTTGACCTGCTTCGTCATTTTCACATTATAACGTTTTTGCTTGAAATTGGTACTACTATCTTTAGATTTACTGCTTGTTAGAAACACGAAGCAAGGAAATCATCGTAAATCGATTCGGACTCAACAATATGATCGTGAGTTTGAAGGTACGATTAATTGGCCCTGCTGCCAGTATTAAAAGAGAATTTTGAGTAGACGCCTACCTAAAATATTGGAGTTAAACAAACTTTCCAAACTTTTGACGGGGTGTTCTTTATTTTACTGCTGCGGGAAGGATTAAAAAATTAGAAAGACGAAATAAAAAGATGCTCAGTAAAGGCTAGTTTCCATTAGGTGTAACCTGCCTGCGTAGCGTAAATATTTTTCAAGAGAAAGGGAAATGTAAGAAACTGCAATACTTACATAGGAGCAAAGCTGTTAGTTCACGCCATGAAGATCGTTGAAAGAGTGCTATAGAGAAGAATTCGAGAATTAGTAAATGTTGATTCAATGCAGTTTGGTTTTATGCTTGGAAGAGGAACGACAGACGCATTGTTTTTAGTGCGAAGAATGCAAGAGGAATATAGGTATATGAAGAAAAAGTTACACATGTGTTTTGTGGATATTGAGAAAGCATTTGATAGAGTTCCAAGAAAGGTGATGAAGTGGGCGATGAGAAAGAAAGATTTGCTAGAAGTAATCGCAAGAGCGGTGATCAGTCTCTATTATGGGGCAAAAACCAAAGTTCGAGTGGGATCTGAGTTATCTCAAGAATTCTTGGTACAAGTTGGTGTATGTAGATCAAGGATTTGTGTTGTCGCCACTGCCTTTTGCAATTGCAGTGGATGTAATTTCGGAGAATGCAAGAGAAGGATTGATGAATGAAATTTTGTATTCGGGTGACTTAGTTTTAATGAGTGAAAGTATGGAGAATTTGAAGAAGTTTTTAAAGTGGAAAGAGGCTTTGAAAGCAAGGGGCTGAAGGTAAACCTCAAAAAAAACAAAGTAATGGCAAGCGGTTCAAAAGGCGAGGTCCTCAAGAGTAAAGTTGATCCATGTGCCAAGTGGGGCAACAGGGTGATGGCAAATTCCATGATGTGTACAAAGTGTTGTAAGTGGGTACATGGTAGATGCACGAAAATGAAGAGGGTGACTTTAACTTTGGCAAAAGATTTTGTTTGTGAACTATGTGCTTATACAAAGGAAGGAGTTGTGGAACCAGGTGAAGAATTATCATTTTTTGACCGGGTTGACTTTGTGAAAAGCTTTTGTTATTTGGGGGACAGGTTGAACGTCAGCGGTGAAAGTGAAGAAGCGGTAACAGCAAGAACGAGAATTCGATGGATAAAATTTAGAGAATGCGGGAAGTTACTTTATGGGAGAAAATTTTCGTAAAAAATGAAAGGAAGGATTTATCAGAGTTGCATAAAATCAGCAATGCTGTATGGGAGCGAGACGTGGTGTCAAAGGGAGAATGAGATGGCAATTTTGAGAAGAACTGAAAAAGTCATGATGAGAGCAATGTGTGGAGTTAAGATGATTGAGAACAAGGAGCCAAGAACTTATGAGTTTGCTGGGTTTAACGGATACTTTGGATGGACTAGCCAGGGCGAGTGGAGTGCAATGGTATGGGCATGTTTTGAGAAGGGATAATGGTGATGTTTTGAGAAAAGCGTTGGATTTTGAAGTGGCCGAAAGAAGAGGGCGTGGGCGGCCGAATATGACGTGAAAGAGACAAGAGGAGCATATCAATGAGATTGGACCGAAAAGGAAGGATGCCAGTGACAAGGTGATGTGGCGTAGTGGTGTTTACAAACTGTCGAGAAGCACGGGGTGAATTCGGCCTCATGCGACAACGCGGACAAAACCGGATTTAAAAAGCTGGCTCTCTCTCTCTCTCTCTCTCTCTGTTGTCTATTTGAAGCTATATTTGGGCAATAACGTTCCACGCATAGAATTATATATAAAAACAAACAAAGAATTTTTACGCTATTTAGGCGTAATGGAAATCAGCCTTTAGGCTTATCTTGAAAAATTCAACGCCTGACAGCGGGGAAAGCAAAAGACGCCATTGTAGCATCACGTCATAAACTTCATGGCAAAACTATTAACTACCGGTCAAAATAACCGATATTCAAAGAAAAAAGGTCCTCGCTATAAAAATTCGGAAAATTTGGCGTAAATGTTACTTTGAAGGTGTTGATCTCCAAAAAAAAGGTCTTCATTTCCTCATGACATGAGCAGCGCTACCAGTCGCTGTTTCGCAGCTTGATTGTGCGTAGAGAGATCGTTGATTGCGAACTCTGATCAGTCCTTAAAATTTGCAAGAAGTCTAAAAATTGGCTCTCCTGCAAAAAAGGTTTGTACACCTCCAGTGTAGAAAATAATGCGATGTTTTTTGTTGTGGAAGTAAATAATATGTTAGCGCTGTTGAGCTACTTGGTAGTGATGTGAAACGAACTTGAACGAGAACAATGGGACGAAGAAAGCTCTGTCGATGAGCAAAATTACTTCATACCTAGCTTCTTTCCGGAAACCTCAACAAAAGTTTAAAAGCAATTAAAACTGCCAAGTTTGGTACACTATCGCCTTTCCCTTCGCCCAAAAATTTCTAGTAAGAGTGAGACTTTGTGTTAGATCAAAACTTTAAAAACTGGTATTCACTCTCACATTTCCTACCTGCGCTCTGTAATAGAAGTAATGAGGAGGGTGAAATATATAACTGAGTTTACTCAGTCAAGACTACAACGTCAAGGCCTCAATGGTGGAAGCATGTGGGGACTGTTGGCGCCAAAACAGCTAGCCTCGTTTTAGGGGCGGGTAGCAGGTGAATTTTAGAGGTGTTTGCTTGGGCTAAGCTTGTGATGATCTTTTTAAGGGGACCGGACCGGCACTACAATTATTATTTCTGCGTATTCGCTCAGAAATAGAATTATTTTAACAAAGACTAATGTGGTGCACGAAATTATTTGCTTTTGCTTTACCTAGCTTAACGTCAAATGCTAACATTGTTGACGAGTAAGCGGGAGCGGTGCCCCCTCAAAAATTTAAACCGGGAAGCAACGCCTCTCACATTGACTAAAACTATTCGGTTATGAATAGAAAATTGACTTATTTCCTGACGGTAAGAACCTGTAAGCATGACCCTGTATTTTTTACATGTTGCCTACATTTTTTTAAACTTAAAATCTGCGTTTACCATATTGGCAAATATTTGCAACCTCGAATTTTTTTTCTTCAGCCAAATATCTTGTGCTTTCATTTTACAATAACAAAAATTCACCAGCAAAATATTTGTGACTTCTTTTCACGCGTTTGGGATGTGGTTATTTGAAACTTAAACTGTAAAAGCGATCAAAAATATTAAGATTGCGAATCTTTGAAGGTTCAATAAACGTCGCTTTAAGAAACGTCTCAAACCCCTTACCATTATCTTCATTAAAAGCCCTGACTAGGTAATGACGCTCCTCTGTATTCTCTTTGCTGAACTAAACCTCAAAAATTTGACTAAGTCCGTTTGGATCAGAGCTGCAAGCATAGAAAGCTTTCTTGAGGTTTCAAAATTCTGTAGCATTGATTAAGACAAAGAAAATGTATCTAGTTTTATTACGTATAAAGTATTACATTGTCTCACGTACAGGGGATTGTGTGCAGTGCGGAATTACGGTAGGATTAAATTTTGAAAAAAGTACGATGCGAAATTACGTACGTTATTTTCTGGCGCACTAGGGTATTGTACGGAAATACTGCATTATTTTTGCTGTATCCTACTGTACTCTTCCAGTAGGTCTAAGCTGAAGTCTCCAAAAGGCTTGGTTTGTTTTAACCAAAAGTCACACAAACTTCCAACTTCACAGCTGCAACAAAAATTGCCTTGTCAGAGCGCAAAATTCTATTAATTGCTAGAAGTTTGACCTTACTTGAGTTTGTTGACCTGGAACTTTCTTGAACTCTGCGTTTTATGGCGTAACAAACATATTTTGAAGCACGATAAACTCTGTAGAATTTTCTACGACATTGGTTGTGTGATGTAACAATTCTGCTTTGCGGTAGAACAGTAATTATAAAATAGTCTTTGTTTGTTTCATTATAAATTGCTTAGAATTATCTTTTAAACGTTCTAGCTTGGGATGTTTTGCATATATGGAGTGTTCTTACGATCATTAAAATTTCTAGATTTTAGATCGTAGATCCCAGTGAGATTGTGCTACTCCTGCGGGAGTTGCATTATTTTAGATTGTAGATTCTAGTTTGAGTGGGATTACAGTTGGGTACTGGGATAGTGATTAGTAGAGCCCGCCGAAGTCAATAAAGTCAAAATTTTTTCAGAACTTTGTTACATGATCAAACGTGTACTAACGTTCGTTTCAGGTCTTCAGGAGTCTGTTTTGCTAGATTTTATAAGTCAAAATAAAGTCAAAATTTTGCATAAAGTCAAAACTTGTCAAAATTCTCTTCATCAAAAATTTCCTTACAAAAACGAACAAATTTAGATTTTTTTTATATTTTTTGAATTTTTGAGCTGCTACTAAAATTTTATGTGCAGTTTTATTTGATTTTAAACTTCTCAAATAGTTCCAATGGTAAAAATGCCTGCGGTAATTGACAAGGAAATAGCACTTATTATGCATGAAATCGTCATTGTTGATGCATAAACACATAATTGTTAGGCAATTAATCTATTCCTATAAAATCTTTGCGCTCTTTACACGTAGTCTTTTTAAGTCATAGCTTGCAAAGCAAAGAATGCCTAAACAAGCCAATTCTTCTACAGCGAAAGTTAGGCAAATTTGCCAGGAATATCCGGATGAGTTTTCGCCAACTCCTGCCCGCGATTTGCGATGCAACCAACCCTTGCGACGTGTTAGTCAAATGCGACAAAAAGTTTTTTGTGGAAAGCCACCGAAAAAGTAAGCAACAACAAAGAAAATTGGAGACGAAGAGCAAATATCAAAGTAAGCAAACCTTTTTGCAACTCGATCAAGTAAATTTCAAGGAACAGGTTGTCTCTTCATTCTTAGCTGCAGATATCCCACTTCATAAGCTGAACCATGCTTCTTTAAAGTCTCTGTTTGCTACAATGGGAAAAGTATTGCCTTCAGAGACTGCAGCCCGGGCATGTGTTGCTAAATTAGCATCCCAAAAAGAACAAATTCAAGAATTACTTCGTGACAAAAAATTTTTTAATTGTGGATGAAGCAGAGATTGCTAAACAAAAGTATATTAGTGTGCTTGTGGGCAGCTTAGATGCCCCAAATCAGACATTCCTCGTTGATTGCCATCCACTTGACAGCGGTAGCAATGTTAATAGCTGTATTATTCTGCACACTGTGGATGACATATTGCGACAACTTGAAATAAAATATGAGAATTTTTTATTGTTCTTGACTGATGCTGCTCGGTACATGTCTTTGGCTTGAAAGACATTAAAGGAATTATACCCTTCTTTGATGCATGTCACCTGCGTTGCGCACTTACTACATAACTGCGCTATGCGTGTGCGTGCTCATTTTTAAAATATTGATGAAATAATAGCAACGATCAAGGCAGCAGCAATCAAAAACAAAGGTCGCAAGAAAGATTTTCATGGTGCTGGTCTGCCATCTCCTCCTGACCCTGTAATTACAAGATGGGCAACTTGGCTTAGAGCTGCCTTATATTACAGTGAGAACCTTCCAGCTGTTCGTACCATTGTCAACAATTGGACAAGTGCAGGCCTCTTAGTCAGCAGAGCAAAAGACGCTATCAATGTGGAAGATTTGGTACCGCACTTGGTTAAAAGAAATCAATATCGGACTCTAGCAGCCAACGTAGAGTTCTTAGAAGGAAGTGCCTGCACGATAACCGAAGCATACGGACTGCTGAAGAATATGCAATTCGACGATGATCCGTGCGCAATTAAAAATTACATTAAAAAACGACTATCCAACTCTGATTTAGAAACAATAATAAACTGTACCAACTTGACAATTGACCCAATAAGCTACATACTATTGCAAAAAGCCCAGCCAACCTCTGCTGCTGTTGAGAGGTCGGTTTCTATGCTCAGTAAATTACTGAGAAAGGACAGAAATTTTGATGTTAAGAACGTAAAAAATATATGATGCTGTATTACAATAAAAAGTTCTGATGATTATACTGTGTGGCTTTCGTTAAAAACATCATAGACAGACTGCTAATGTACAGTGCAGTTGCGATAACAACGCATTTTTTGTATTACACACTAATTGATAGCGGTACACACAATGGCTCGTTATCCTAGGTTTAGACGTCATGCGCCGCTTTGTTGCATTAGCTTGAAGACTGAGTAATTGAGAAAATGTTTAAAGTAGGCTACCTTCTTCTTTAAAAACTTATGTAAATTGCGGATTATAAAACATTTTTAATCAAAAAAGTGCAATAAGACATAAATAATAGGCGAAAGCGGTTAGGTCAAAATAAAGTCAAAATTTTGCTAAATAAAGTCAAAAATATATTTTTTTAGGTAAAAAAAATGGCCCTAGTGATAAGAGAATAGTTTTATTTGAGGGGATTTAGTTATCCCAAGAGTGAATGATTAGCTATCGTCAGTGCTCAGTGGGGTACTGAGTTTACTTGGAGAATATTTGGGAGTGTGACTTTCATTGGTAAAGTTGAGATTTTAGTCAGCGATTTCGGGAGTTAGTGAGTTTAATTGCGTTACCACTAAATTACTGGAAGTGAATAATATCAGTGGATATTATTGGATTTATTGCTGGGGATTTATCGGCAACGGCAAGTAGTGTATTTGTGGAATATGCTCTTCTGTTTGTGGTTACCCCTCGTCTTCCTCGAGATAGAGGTACGGCATGAATGGTAATTCAGGTTCATGCCGTCAACCTAATTGAAATTAGGCTAGGGGAATGATAGCAGCCCATTTCGAACCAGTCTTGAGTGACTGGTAGCCCCACCACCAACAAGGTGGACTGCCACTGGTGGGTACCCAAGAGTCTTCTGACATGCTGGGTTAGCAACTTTACAATTGTAACCCCGGTGAAGTACGGGAGGGCCACCTGTCTGCCACATAAAGGTGGAGGCGTCCCGTTAAGTGCCTTGCCCAAGGACACAACAGACAAGCTTGCCGGCTTGTTCTCCACACTATCCCTTTTATATGCTGAGCGCTAAGTAGAGAAGCTGTGAATACCATTTTTTAAAGTCTTTTGGTATGACTCGACTTAGAGAATGAACCCCAAGTCTACCGACAACGATGTGGACGCTCTAGCCCTTGGTGTTCTTCTCGTTGAGAAGTGTTTAAAAGCTTTCTAAATACATTTGTGTTATTTTGTTCACCTTTGTGAAGAGTGAACGCCTCTAAAAGTTAACGTACGAGCAAATAAGGTCTACGAGCTATAAATTGAAACCATCATTCCAAGAATTGCAATTTAGCTTTACTTCACGCCAGCTGCGTTTCACATTAGAAATAGAAATTTTATTGTATTTTCTTTCGCAGGTTAATCTAACTTATATTTCAAGTTTATTTAGATCAGAAGTATAATTTTTATTCTTAACTGAAGCTACTGCGGCGATAATTTGTTGTGAAAACTACACTGAAATTTGTTTAAATGGGTCGACTGAGGAAATTTGTCGCAACAAACACTTTCGTTACGGAGTGAACTCGGCTATTTGTACAGTTACAGGGATGTAAATATGAATATAAACCAAAAACCGGCTTCGACGTCCGTGCTACGCCTTTAGTTGGCCACTTGAAGAAAAAAATTCAAACCTCTCGTTCAAAGCCGTCGAAGAAGGAAAGAACAACACAGCCCAAGGCGTCAAATACAACTTCTTATTTTGAATCGTGACAGCAAGGAACATGCAATGCGACTGTTGGCAAAACAACTTGCAACAATAGTTAAATTTCTAATCATAACCCAAAGTATCAAAGACATGGCAGTTGAAACTGACATCCCAAATATTCTTCCGCTTTGCACCTTTAAAAAATCCTGCATCGCAAAGATGCTTGCTCCGATGCGAAATCAACTGAACCTAAAACTTACAGCTTCCAACGTACGAGTATGGACCATCGATACTTATCAGAGAATGATGATGGAATCCAAACATGCAGACATTTGCTAGTAAAATGGTTTCGGTTAAAGTAGACTTTAGTACTCAAAGAAAGGGTTATTTTATTGGAATGAATTTGCAAGCAGTAATGGGCAGTAATTTGCGAGTTATTATCGCAGCTGTTAGCGAGTTACACAAACGAGCGACAGCTGCTGCGATACGCAAAAACATTGCAGACTGTTTGGCCAAACTTGGTATTTTAAAGAAGCAAATTTACAGTCTCACGACAGATTACGGATCCAAAGTTTTAAAAGTTGGTAGCTGATGAAAAGTGATTTTGCTCTAACCTAAAGTTTTGCTGGTCATATTGACAAGGATGAATGTGATACAAATGAAGCTTCCAATGGTGAACTTTGGGAAGACGTCGTAACTGCTGAAGATAAAGTTATCACCGTCAGGTGTGCTGTTCACACGTTACAACTGAGTATGCATGACTTCTTCAAAGCTAATTCCAGCGCCAAAAAAGGGACGTCAAAAGTAAAAAAATGTCGCCAAAAAGACCCCCAAGCAGAATTTCAGAGATTTGTTCAAGCACAACAACAAACCTCTTCCTTTGCTGAATTGTGAGACTCTTTGAAGTTCAACGTTTTAAATGCTTAGAAGTGTGTTGCTTATCAGGGATTTGGCGAATGAACCCCTCCAGCACCAATCAACAGCCGCCTCAGCGTGGTGGTGCGGATCCCGCTTGGTTTGGGTCTAAATGGCTGTTGGCCTTTCATGTTACCCTGGGCACTCCCCTCACACAAAACCATTTTTTTGTCGTGCTGCCCCTTGAACGACCGCATAATAGCAGCATGCAGTCTCTTTGAAATCGGTCGCCTGTCTTCTCTGTTCTCCTGCCTTTCTCTTGCTCGTCCTCGTCTTGTCATTCTTCTCTTTCTCCTAATGAGCGGCAACGTTCATCCTACCCCTGGCCCCGTCTTTACCTGTTCAGTGTGCACTGCAAAGGTGATCTGGCGGGGTACGTCAGTGCTATGCTGCACCTGCTCCAAATGAGTTCATTTCAAGCGCTCACTTCTTTCCTAGATTTAAAACTCTAGGCAGCTCTTACTTCTGGAGCTGCCCTTCCAGCTGCGACCTGCTTCTTCTAGAGATCTCACACCTACCAACACTGTGACTTCCTCTTTGGATTCCTGCAGCTTGTATACCTCTACTGTTTAATCTGGCTCTCTCTGTTAATGAAGCACTCCCGCCCCACCCTCGCTTTCAAACCTCTTATCCCCCTTCTGCCCACTTTGTACCATCTCCCTCTGCACTCTCACCACCGTCTCATGCTCCTGGCTGTTCCTCTACACCTCCTGCTTCTTCTTCCTCTCCCTGAATCCCTCATGGTTCTTCAATGGAATGTCGGAATCTCCAAGCCAGGAGCATTGAAATTCTACACTTTATTTTGTTTCATTCCGTTGGTCCTTATTTGTATCCAGGAATCTCATTAATTCATCTTCCTCTTTCTGGATTCTCTGCTCTGCGATCTCATTGCTTCCACTCCCGGTCTGGCATTCTTCCTCGTGATGCCATGCACGCTAGCGAGGACGTCATCATTTTTGTTAGGCAGGGCTTATCCTTCCCGGAGCTTTCTACCTCCTCTCTTTCTTCTTTTGACCCCTATTCTGATTATGTAGGGGTCAACAACTCTTCCTCGCTCTCATTCCTCAATTTTTATGCTTCCCCTATTCGCACTTCTCCGACGGATAGAAGATCCGACTCCTTTTCTCCCTGCATACTTCCCTTCTCCAGAAATCTCTTCATTCTGGGGGACTTCAATTGCCATCGCCCCCTCTTGGACTCAATAGGCACTTCTGACCCCGGTAGGAAGGAATTATTCGATGGGATCATCTTCTCTGACCTCCTCCCTTTAAATGTCCCTGACATACCTACTCATTTTTCATCGATCCTCCTCTGGGATCTCCTTTGTTCCATCCTCTCTCTCGCTTTTTCTTGCTCCTGGGAGGTGCTTCAGGAACTGGGTTCTAATCACCTAACAATTCAACTAACCATCCCTCTTTCGCCCCAACAAACGCCCCCTTCCTTCAATTTTCAGAAAGTTCGGTGGGATGACTTTACTTTTTACTTTGACTCTCGCTGTCCTTCTGCAGAGGAACACTCGTCTCTTTCTCTTTCCTCTGCTGCTGCTCTCTTTACTTCTCCGACATTGAATGCGGCCAAATCCTCCATTCCTTTCGGCCTCATCAAACGCCATCTTCAAGCCTGGTGGTCCGGTGAAGTGAAAGAAGCGGTTAGTGAAAGACGCAAGGCTTTCGCTGCAGCTCACAGAAGCGATGAAGATTGTAAGGCTTGCATTTCCGCGTCGTGACTTGCTTCGTCTGACATCGCAAAAGCTGAGGCATGGCAGGCGATTTGCTCTTCTCTCTAACCCTAAATCTGTGTACTTTCTTCTTCCTTCTGTGGCTGGCTCTTCCTCCTCTCCTAACTTCCCCAATTGTTTCTCTCCTTGGAACCTGCCTTCCTTCACTGTGGAGTCAACCCTTTTCTCTCCATGCTCCAGCTCTGATTCCCCTCTTTCTCGCCAAGTTGCGGCATTCGCTTACCTTGACTCTCTCCCACCTTGCAATCTGGTTCTTTGGACTGACGGCTCAGTTCCTCTTTCTTTGGCATAGGTGGCTCTGGCGTACTTACCAATTGCTCTCTCTGTGGCACTGAGGCCACTCTTTCCTTTTCAGCAGACCCAGTATGCTCAAGTTTTTCCGTTGAATCCTGCGCCATTCTGCAAGCTATTTGCTGGTCTCGGCAACACCAACAAGTCTACCACTTCCCTTCTCTTCTCCTATCTGACGCTCCCTCTGTTCTCTCCTCCATCTTTCCTTCTACCTCAATCTCTCTGGAAGATCTGGCAGGAACTGTCTTTTCTCTCCTCCTGTTCTATCAGGCTGCATTAAGTCCCCGGACACTCGTTTCACCCGGGGAACGACGCGGCTGATGAGCCGGCCTGACGGGGAACGCTACTTGCGCCCTCTGTAATTCCCTTGTAATCTCTCTCCTCTTATCTCGCGTATCCACTCTTTTTATTTCTCGAACTGGAGGTGTACTGTCTCATCGAAATTCTTCGACATACAGGTTTCCTCGATTTCTACCAAGGAACTTGTGCTCCCTCGTCACGCTCGCTGGGTTCTCTCGTCTTCGCTGCAACGGACACAGCCTACTGTTAAGCTCTTATCTCTTTAGCATTGGCTGAATCGAGAATCCTTCATGCAGCGCCTGCGGACACTCGTCCCAGGACACCTCTCATCTCATTCTGCACTATCCAGTTACAGACTCTTTGCGCTGCTCACTTTTTGGCAACTGTCTGTCTCTTTATGATCTCTGATCCAGGTCCTGGGTAGTTGCCCTACTTCTGGGGCTCCATGGTCTTCCACCAAGCCCCCTTCAAGAATGTCGACAATGTTTCTTCTTTGGCATTGGCTATACTTCATGCCATGGAACGTAGAGAAACAACTTTATTATCTAACGCTGCTTTTTTGGCTGCAATTTATGCTGATCCAAGGTATCAGGTACTTCTGAAATATTCTCACAAAACAGTTACACAAGCCCGCTTGGCAGCATTGTGGAGGCGCTTGCAAATGCTACAGGAGTCAGTTGACACGACTGACGTAGAATGTCTAGAATCATTCTCAGAATCTGAAAGTTGATCTACTCCTGCATCCGAGATTGATATTTTTAATGAGATACTCGCCATTTCGGATGCGAGCAATGCCAGCTCATCACAATCAAACGGGATGAGCATAATGTAACTGAAATTATTAAGTGCTTCGAAAACCAAGCACGTCTCCTCAGGAATACTAACATATTTGATAGTGGGACAAGCAAGAAGAGTTCGATCTTAAACTCGTTGCTAATGTTGCTCTTGCTTTACCAGTTACTAAAGGCAGCTTTAAAAACACTTTTTCGTGTAAAAAGTACATTTTAAATAAATTAAGACTCGGGCTTAAAGAAGTCATAATCGAGGCGATAATGTTTCAGCATTGCAACCCTCAAACCTTTGGTTTGCAGTATAATTGAACTGGTTTTTAAAAACGTTAGAGCGATTCTCTTTCCAATTTGTTTTTTGATGACGATAAATTGATGATATCAATATCGTTACTGTTTTGATCGTTAAGTGTAAATTTCATTAGTATATTATCGAGCTGATGTCCTTCACTATTAAGTAAAGCAGTTGGGTGGAAGTTCATTGAGTTGCCCTGTTTTCTCCAGAGGAAGCAAAATTAGCGTAGCCTCTCTACTTCTGCTGATATTTATCTCAACACACATTTGCTGTGACGAAAGAACAAGAGTTCAGCAAAATAACTGATACGGAAGGGTACAGTATTATAGTATGGAAAAATTTCCGTACCGTATAATTACGTATGGTATGTTAGTAAAGTACGGAATTCTGGAACGATATTTTTGGAAGTACGGAGTACGGAAAACTATTCCGTACCTAATCCCCTGCTCATGTATTACCCACCTGTCAACATTGAAATCTGTCAAATCGGGATGTTTCCTGCAAGCAAAACCGAAATCTGGGGGATTGGCCCCCAGGCCCTCTTTTATATTTAGCGTTTTTTCTCTTCACATGAATTGATGCAGTTATGTATGATCCATGCCCTTGCAATGTAAAATATTGCTCTTAAAATGAGAAGGCCTCGATCGCACAATCTTTGTTCAACTTTCACGTATGCGCCTAAGCAGCGTTTTTTTATCGTTGGATACGGTAACATATTTCAAGCAGCAAATTAAACCAGAGGCCAGAAAAGATAATCGGATAAAATGGACTTTTAAGCGAGTCATGTACGTATCACCTCGCCTACTTTCTTGTAACAGTAAGACAAAGACGAAGAAACAAAACAAAATTGTGAATAACCATCCAAAAATTATCTCCTCAAAAACTCGCTTCACATTTAATTTCTTTTGAACTTAAAGCCGACTTCCCTTACTTTTTATGATTTGTGCAGATTTGGTCGTTCCAGCGCTATACTTCTTAGCCAGTTCACAGTCCGGAGGCATGTGGCCCACCATTTTAGAAAGCATATCTCATGTACTGAATGGGTCGGTGCTTTACGCCACAAACATTAAAAACTTAGTCTCCGCACAAATAACTTTATCTATCTCAAACTAGTATTTTTTCTAAGTCTCACAAGCAGCTGTATCATTCTTCTTCCTATAATTCTTAGTTATATTGTATCATTAGATCGTTTTCTCCACTTTGAGCTACATTTATATTTTATCTCAGAGGAACAACATTTAACGAACTTGTCAACTTTACCACTTCCAGAAATAGATGGGTAGTTTTTTTCCACTCCTGTTTAAATCTGCTGGTGTATTTTTTCTTTTTTACTACAGATACGTGGTTTCCTGATGTTTCATTCAGCTGACCGTTTCTAACCCGCTTTCCTCCGATAGAGGTCATTTTAAAATGCCGCAATGTATTGAACACAGTGGAGCTGGCGCTGAAGCTATAGACTACTGTAGCGTCTCCATTGTTGACCATGGTTGCTCATTAAATGAAAAACGAAATCAGTACCGTATTTTTCGGACCACAAGGCGCACTAATAATTCTTTAATTTTCTCAAGAATGGAACGTGGGCCTTATAGTTCGGTGCGTCTAATGTATGGATCAGGTTGCGCTTTATCACCAAGCTGTGAACAAATTTTATGTGGTAATAAGTGCTACCAACGCAATTGTAACTACCTCAACTCGTTCTTGAGAGCAAACTTGTTTCTTTCTTGCAATCAAATTACTTACTATCATCCCCTTTACAAGTTTGTTTTTTCTCTTCAATTACTCTCTTTCCCTTTACAAGTGTATTTTTCTCTTCACTTTACCTGCGTAAACACGCAAGTGCGTCGCGCATGTATTGCAACATGTACCTAGTAACTAGCTGTACACTTCTCACGGTACGGATAAAATGCGTAGAGTTTTTGTTTCATTAAATGCGCCTTATGTATGAAAATAAAACGCGTTAGAAAACGTTTATTGATACTGCATCTTATAGTCCGGTGCGCTTTATGGTCCAAAAAACAGGGTAGTTTTGACAATACAAAGTGGAAGCCAAAAGGTATATAAAAACTAACCAGGATAATAGCTTACAAATAGCTTAAAACTTGAGAACTTCTATTTTACAAAATTAAAAAATTTGACCCTAATTGGGAGATCTGTGGTTGGAATCGGGAGACTGGGCAGGCCTGTGTAGTATAATCAGAGACGTAGCAGCCGCCCCCCAAACCCCCCAATTGGGGGGCCCAGGCCGACTTTGGGGGCCCAAGTTAGTCTGAAATTGCTTTTTGGCTACGTGACTATTTTCAGTTCAGCAGACTTGTTTACAACCGATTTAAACTGTAGGAAGAAATTGGCTTGTGACATCATAAGTGAATGCAACGTCATTTTATCTCGCAGAATCTAGAATATTTCGATTGATTTTCTGGCAGAATCTTGAATATTCGATTGACGTAACAATGCCGTTGTTACGCAACAATCATACAATGGTCTGGAATTCTGTTTGGCTATAAATACCGCGACAATATATATACACAGCAGAGTGCAGATAAAGTATTTTATTGACATTGTATAGAATGAAACGTTCAAAAAGTGGTGCTCAAAAGAGAAAAGAAGCAGCCACTGCTCGAGATGCTGTAGCGAAATTGCCCAAGATGACAGATTTTTTCAAGATTACTGAGCAGAGTAGACCTGGCACTAGTACCGAGAGGGATGAAGAAAACTATAGTGTACAAGAAAAAGAAGACTATGACGATCAGCATCAAAGTGATTGTGAATTTCCAGAAAATGTAAGTTGTGATTTACCTGCCAATACGCAACCTTCAATATCAAAAATATCTGAATCTCAATTTACCCCTATCCCTGATGACCCATGTAAATGGCCTGAAAGTATTTCTGATGCTCAACGATGTGATATAGTAAAGCGTGGATCACATCAACTAATAATGAATTTTCCATATAATAACACCACTCCAAAGCGACGTTTTTCCTCCAACCATTATAAACGTGTGTTACCTAATGGTAAAAGTGTTTCACGGTCGTGGCTAGTTTATTCTGGGGAATCAGATCAAGTTTTTTGCTTTTGTTGTAAGCTATTTGGAAAAACACTAAGCCCCTTTTGTAGTGGTATAAATACATGGGAGGGTTTTTCGAAAAAACTGAAAGACCATGAAAACGGCATTTCCCACCAACAATGCTGCAGTCAATGGATGTTGCTAGCTGAAGGGATAGGAAATTCATCCACTATCGACAAACGCGAGATGAATATTTTTTTCAATGAAAGACGTTTTTGGAGAAATGTTTTAGAGAGACTTATCGACATTGCCTTGTTTCTATCGGAAAGGAATCTTGCTTTTAGAGGATCTGAAAAAGTCTTAGGATCTCCTCACAATGGAAATTTTCTGGGTATATTTGAGCTTTTGGCAAGAAGAGATCCGATCCTAAAAGAGCTTCAAGACAGAATCAAGAATAAAAACACTAAAGATCACTATTTGAGTCCTACCATACAAAATGAACTAATTGAATTGCTAGCGACAGAAGTTGAAAAAGAAAATTTACAGCAATTGAAATTGGCAAAATATTTTTCTATAATTTTGGACTGCACTCCAGATATGTCACATCATGAACAAATGTCTGTCATTCTCCGTTATGTACTATGTAATGAAGAAGCTGCTGTTGTTAAAGAAACATTTTTTGGCTACTTGAGAATAAGTGACAGTACTGGGAAAGGCTTGTTGGACGCTTTCTTAGAAAAAGCGACCGAACTGCAACTCGAATTGTCTGATTGTCGAGGTCAGTCATATGATAATGGTGCTAACATGAAAGGAAAACATTCTGGGGTCCAAGCAAGAATGCTAGACATCAATCCCAAAGCTGTTTACGTGCCCTGTGCAAACCATACCCTTAACTTAGTTGTTGTTGACAGTGCTAATTCATCGACGGAAGCATTGACATTTTTTGGAGTACTTACAAGGTTGTATGTGCTGTTTTCTTCCTCTGCTCAGCGTTGGGAAATTTTGAAGAAACATGTGGAGCTGTCCATAAAGTGACAATCTGATTCTCGTTGGGAAAGCAGAATTAAATGCATCAAACCTCTTCGATACAATTTAAAAGAGGTGTTGCTGGCACTGAAAGACTTGGAAGCCATTTCCATAGAAAGAAAAGATGGAAGAGCTGCCTCAGAAACAAAATCGTTGATAGCTCATTTATCAAAATGGAGTTTTCTTTTGTCGGTGTTTATTTGGTATGATATCCTATTCCAAGTCAATAAAGCAAGCAAGATTCTTCAATCGTATGGAGTCTCCCTTCATACAATGGAAACGGAAATCCAGGCAACTGAAAAGTTTTTGCAAAACTATCGCACAACGGGTTATGACAGTGCCGCAACATCTGCTGTTGAAATAGCACAGGAATTGGATATTGATCCTTCTTTTCCTCCGTCAAGAAGTGGAAAGAAAAGAAGATTGTTTGATTACCAAGGTGAAGAGGAACAACGAGCTACTCCTGAACTGAAATTTAAAAGCAACTTTTTCTATCCATTAGTAGACCAGGCTATTATGTCGATAAAGGAGCGCTTTAATTTGTTACGTGAGGTTTCTTCCGCCTTTTCGTTTTTGTACACACGAGACAAACTTTTGCTTGTGCAACAAGAAAATGCTCTTCTTACTTGCTGTAAAGAGTTCCAAAAAAAGTTCGGTGACATTGATTCTGATGAAATGAGCGCTGAGCTACAGCGGTTTGTTTTAATTTTACAAAAAAAACGCAATCTCAAAACGGCTCAAGACTTTCTGAACTATCTTCTAAAGACTCATTTATTTGAATTGTATCCGAATGTGTACATCACACTTCGAATCTTACTAACTTGCCCCGTGACTGTTGCCAGCGCTGAAAGAAGCTTCAGCAAATTGAAACTGATCAAAACTTTTAATAGAACGTCTATGACAGACGGTAGACTATCTTCATTAGCCATGTTGTCAATCGAAAATGACTGCGCCCGATCTCTTGATTATGACAATGTCATAACAGCATTTGCAAACAAAAGGTTCGCTCCAGACTATTTAAATGATACTGTGTTTTTATAACTTTTTCATGTTTTTCAGTGTCATTGCTTTCGTTTCGCAGTGTCTGCATAAATGTCCTACTGAACTCTGGCATCGGTGCCGAATTTTTTATGACTTGCACCTTCGGTATCGGCATGCTTTATTCTGACATTAGCCTGTTTACTTATGTACAAATTGTGGTGTATTTTCTTAATGCAGCTTTTCAATTTTACACCTCTAAAGTGATATGACCTGTGCGCAGGGGCTCTTGCGCTTACTTTGGGGGGGGGCCCGAAGTTGGAGTGCTACGGGACTGAGTATAATCTTTGTCCTGCTTCACTTTTGCGTAAAAAATGTAACAATCAAGCTTTCTGTTCAATGATGATTGTTTCCTACAATGAGTTGCTTACTAACATGACTGTTCGTATTACGATTGCAATATTTCAGAAATCTAATCATTTTGTAAAGCGCTTGGCGTCGAGTTTTTACTGGCGATTTTTAATCTTTTTTACCCTATTTAGAATATTGATATTGCACTATCCTGTTTGGCGAATTTAAATACATGATGGGGGAGTACAGATTTTTTTAAAACCGCGACCAGTTGTACCGTTACCCAAAAGGTAAACAAACGTAGAGCATATTAAGACATAAGCATGGCTTTGATAATTTTTTCGAAATTACTCCTCATAGCTACATCCTTGATCCCTTGAAATTTTGGTATTGAAAAGTTACCAGCATGTGATGACTTCAGCATTGTGAGGGAGGAACCGAAGCTGGTTCTCCGATTTTTCTTGCTCAACGTCTGGTGCGCCATCTTCGCATTAACAAGTGTGAAGGTACTGTGGCGGTTCTCATCTTATGATTCCGTGTTAGATAGAAAAACCACAAAAACGGTTCAAACAATTTATTTTTTTAAACTTTTGGACAACAACGAACTTTAAAAAACTCGAGTGTCCAAAATTTCTCCTAGCTCGTAAGACGCAAATCTCAAATTGTTTAAAAAATGCAAAACTGAACTACAACACCTACTAATTTGCCGACGGGTCCACAAAACAACTACAAATGTGATTAAAAAAGGCAACATAACCAACAAAGTAAATTAAAATGAAGTGATGTTACGCAACTTAAAGGTAAAGTACAAAATTAACGCATGAATAAATTTAAACAAAACATCCGATGAATTAACGAACAAACAAATCCAAAGGAAGTAGTTCCGACAGTACCTACGCCAAAATTTGAGTTGCTGGAAAACACGTGGCTTGTTTTTTAAACGCGATGTGTAATCATGTCGTTAATCGCTGCTTCGTTTATTATTGGAGCATTTACACTAACAAGATCTGAGAAAAGATTCCCCCAAACCAGAGGAGATTATTTTTTTCTTTCCTGTTATTTGGTGATATTTTCTTCTTTGATTATTTTTGTGACGTCATAAACGCTGCTTATTAGAGGGGCCTAAGTTTATCACAATCATCACGTTTATGACAAAATAATTTAATGTTTACCCAGAGACAGATATTAAGTAATTAGAAAATGAGATTTAAATTATTAAGTATGATTATAACCACTGTTAATATGTTTTAATTTCTTACACTGTGCTGGCGCTTGGCGTCAGCAAGGTATATAAACTGCTGTAGGTAGATCTACAACAGTACAAACAGTAATCTACTTAACTTGCCAATACAGGACTAAGTGGAATTATGTATCTCGGAAGATTGCTACTGGTCGCTCTATGCGTCTACAGCACAACAGCCACATTTTATTACTTTAGTAAGTACATGATATGCTTTGAAACTTAAGGGACCACACATCTAAGCCTGCAAATGCAAATACAAGCCAGTGGAACAGGATTTATCAAGAATGACTGCAAAACAATCTATTCTGTTTTCTTTAAATGAATAAAAAATTGTGATGTAATAACCATAATATGTCAGTTATTGACTGAATAAGGCAAATGTCATTAAGATTTTCTATAGTTCCATCAAATTTAGATGCTGCACTCCCTATTTCCACCAATTCCAATTTTCGTCTGGTTTGCAGGGACGAGAAGCTCAACTGGTATTAGGCCAGGTGAGCAAAAGTATTCAACAAACATCGAAACATTTCCATTACTTAAACCAGATGTTCACAACCTGAGGCAATACGGCCGCATGCGGTCTTGGGTGATCAGTTGTGCGGCCGTGCACATATCATTAGCGTTGATCCCTCTCCAAAAAAGAGCTTTATTCTTACATGAAGAGAAAAAAATTAATTCAAATCAGAAATGTTTTCATTTAAAATTTTGATCTACAAGAAGAAAACATGGCTGCCACTAAGCTATTTTGTAGCTAGATCAATACAGTTTTTCTCGAGCTAGATAACAAATTTGGTATTCTAGATTATGGATATAAAACTAAATAGTTTTTGATATACTAGATAATTTCTAGCTGACATCGTCATCGCTGAGTTGAAAGGTAAAAACTTAAAATTTGGTAACACTGCAGATGGCTGATACTATGTTTGAAAAGTGTTCAAGCTCTGTACAACCGTTACTTCTTAGCTACATTACCTTACTTTTGGCCCAAGGGGTATTAAAATGTCAGCAATGTGGCCCTTCGTGGAAAAAGTTTGGAAACCTTTTTCCTTGGTTATTTTTTTGATAAATCTAGCCACTTTCAGTCATATTTTAAGGTGAATTAAATATTTTAGATCAGACATAAGTGGCAACCCTGGAAGAGGAAAGCATTCACTTTCACATGAACAGAAAAATTCATTACCGTAAATACCTGCGTATAGGAGGATACCATGTATAGGACGCAGTGGATATTTGACCCTAAAAACGATGGAAAAAATTTTAAAAAAACTTTAAAAAAGTATCCATGGATAAGACGCACCTGGGTTTTTAGGTCAACTTCTTAAGAAAAAAAATGCGTCCTATACGCGGGTATTTACGGTATTTAAATCATTAGCGGTTATAATTTAAAATAGATTGGTAATGCGGCCTCTAATTGTGAAAAGGTTGTGAACCCCTGGTTTAAAGCATTGCCTTAATCAGGAAGCTTTCACAAGAAAGTTTGTAGAGTTATACCCTAATTCTCAGTTGTAGTGTGTGCTCTCACGTAACGTTTTTTTATTCTTTACCAGGGAGCAGGTTCTGCCGCGTTATAAAAATTTCCAATGGATATTACTCTCTGTTCTATTCTGGACGTTATGTCAAATACGGTTGCAACAGAGGATATAAGCTTGTTGGAAGGAGCTATGCTCGATGTTGGTATGGAAGATGGACAACCATTCCTAAATGCGTGAAAGTGGTCGACATCCGTGAGGAAGAGTTAGGCCTATGAATTTTATTCACCCAAAATCTTTACAATTGTAGGTGAAACAAGTGGTATTCATCTTCTCTCGTTGACACCATCCAGGATAACCGATGCTGTGTATATCTACCCCAAGCACTGATTTTAAAAACATGGTAACGCAGAACCCATGCAGACAATAGCAAGGCGGCGTCTACCGGGTCAAAGATATCTGTCATGTCACTTTAAGTTTAAAATTTGGCGTTGCATAGTCTACATCACCCTAAACCTGCTTTCCCAAAACTTATCGCATACAATAATTTTTGTTGGTAATTGGCCTTGCAGAACCTTAGAAAAAACTTTGATAAAAGTCGTTTTGCCATCAACTTTACGTGATGCTCTTGTCTGTGACCATAAAAACTGTCATACGAGGATCAAGAACAGTTGTTGTCACGAACTTAATTTGAAAACAACTAATCAAAAACAAATAGTTTCCTATATCTCGGGCAATTGATGAGCATGTGCTAAAAAGCTTTCTGAAAAGAAGCTTTTTTGAACCCGTAGCCAACCGATTCTTTTCACCCGGTAACTTTGCCGAACTCTAGTTGCTTGCTTAGCCTCCAATGGTGTATGCAACAATGCTTTCACATAAATTTCATTGTTTCTTTTTACTTATTTGCTGACAAATTTTTCGTGACACGTAAACTCCGAACCGAGTGTAAACAAATAAATATTTTAGTATAACCGACAAAGCGTTGATCCGCGACTGGGGGATAAACCATCATCAGCTCTCACTTTTATTTATACTCTTACATTTTAGAAAAACCATGCCTACCTGCAAAAATTGCTAACGGTTATTTCACTCCGAAATACAAATATTTCCGACATGGCCGAGAAATTACTTATACATGCAACAGAGGCTACGAACTTCGCGGAGGAAGCAAACTGAAATGCCTAGACGGAAAATGGAATCCACATATTCTTCCAAAATGCATCCAACGTGTTCAAGGTAGGCAAAGTGCACTCGAGTTAGCAGTAGGAATTTTCCTTGAGGTCAAGCAATGCGTCAAATAATTATTTTAAAATGTGTCACAATGAGCACGCACGACTTTAAGGTGAGTTACCAAACGTCGTTTAAAGTTATATGTCACAGTCAATTTGCAACGTTGCTGGAGCTCATGACGTTTAAAACGAGATCGAATGAAGTTGCCAAAGATCACAGAAATTTATAAACCCACTTTTTGCGACGATTTTAACCTTCAAAGCAGCGTTATGCAATCTGCGGCGGCCTACGTGAAATTTTTTGGCCTCGGATGGCAAAACTATCAATTACATCTTAGAATAATCGTTGTCCAAAGAACAAAGACCAAACTTCTGCCTTGCAAAAATCGGAAAATCTGGCGTAAATGTTGCTTTGAAAATATTGATCAAAAAACATAGATCTTTATTACCTTTTCGTGTAAACAGAGCTACCAGTCGCTGCTTCGCAGCTTAATTGTTCATAGAAATATTATGGATTGCTAACTCTGTTTGACTCTTGAAATTTTCAAAAAGTGTGAAATTGGCCCTTCTGTAAAAATATTCCACACTGTTACCTTGACCAAGGGTTTGCGAAATCCTAAGCTTTTCTCAAAGTCCTCAAAAAACGTCGTATGACCACCGCGCCGGTCAGCCTCAGCTCTGGGGGAGAAGCTACTCGGAAACTTCTCCTCTTACAACTTGCAGCAGACATTGTTAAACAATATGTGCAGAAAGTCGTTGAAAAACAATTCAAATGAAATTCGTAAAAGCTGTCGGGGCTCCCGTTGCCAAATTCAGTATTTAAATTATACGATCATATACATTGTCACAGTGCCATCCAGAAAAGGCGAGATTTAGATCGGACGAGCGCAGAGATTATTGCAAAAAGAGAATTTTTCCTAATACGATGGATGGCAGCAGCCCTTAAAACCACTTTTACTTCACCACAGCTGACTTCGAAAAATAAATAAATAATTTAGGACACCAACAACTTCAAACACATCAAAGGCCGTTGACATTAACTCATAAAAAAGTTTACGGTAATTTTACAAAACAAAGACAAGCATCGTAAAGAAAATGTAAATAACTGACAATAAAATGGTAATTTTTCTATTCAAAAATTGCCTGCAGTTCAAGGGCTTTAAATTAAAAACAAATGATAAGACATTTTCACAATGAAAAAGAGGTAATCGGTCATTTAATGTTGAAGATGTTCAAACAATTAAAATCTTATCTCAAGCAATAAAGTTAATATTCACACCAGTAAAGTAATTGAAATAGTTAGCAGACCGAATTTGGCAAATTTAAATATCTATTTACACGCTCTTGATTAATATGCGTAATTCCAGATTCCGTTGTTGGGGAGACTCAATTCGAGACGACTTGAGTCGATAAGAAAAAGACTCGATATGACTCAAGTCATTTGCACAAAATGTCTCGACCCGACTTGGGACTCGACACCTATGACTTGAGACTAGAATACTATGACTCAAGATTTGAATCAAGACCCCGACCGATCTTCTGATAGTGAAATTACATGCAAGAAAAGAATTCACTGTCCTGAAGGGCTTGATTTCTTCAAAATTTTACCTTGAAAATTTGTGTGTTTAAGAATAGTTTTTTGTAAGTTACAAAGGGATGTTAGCCTAACTTTCAGAATCCATAAAACGATTCTGCATAGCACCATTAAATCACTATTCATCATTGATAATTTAATTACATAATTTGCATACACTCTTAGCTTAACGTTTTCAGCTTACATCAAGCCCTTAGCAAAGCATCTGTAATATCAGAACTTAATTGACATGCACTAGAACTAAAACTTCAAAATAATAATATAGGCTTAGGCCTTACACTATCTCAAGCCTTGCACTTAGGCCACTTGGATTTTAGGTCTTACACTATCTCAGCAAGTCAGATTATAAATAGAAATTTGAAGTCACAGCGTCATATAGATAACCAAATACTGTGGATTGTGACGAATAAGACAAGTGATGACAAAACAACGACTAAATGATCACAAATAGCTTAAGGCAATAGCGACAATTACAATTAGGGTTACCATACGTCCCGCTTTTTGAGGCCTTGTCCCGCTTTTTGCTTCAGTCAAACAGAACGGTTTTTACCAAATTTATGGTCTTTTCAATTACTTTCTTTACAAAAGCGGGACGCTGAGATGCGGCTCTAGATTTGATTAGCGAGGTAAAGGTGTGGATATAAAAGAAATAAAGAAAAACTGGGGTGATCTCCAAAAAAAAAAGAGGTCAACACATGCTTGGCTACCGCAATGAAACACTCAGGGGCTTGAAATTCTCATAAACGGTCTGGCCAAGAAAGTGATGACCTTTTTTTTTGGAGATCACCCCAGTTTTACTTTATTTTACTTTCATGCACACATTGACCTCGCTAATCATATCTAGAGCCGCATCTCAGCGTCCCACTTTTGGTAAAAAATAAATTGAATGGACCATAAATTTCGTCTCGTGAAAATTCGCCGACCAATGTCCCGATTTTTGCTTTGAGAAATATGGTAACCCTAATTACAATAGACTGATAGATTGTAAGGGAACAGGGCAAATAAATCAAAATATATTAGCAAAAAGGAGAAGCCATTCGCATATAGCTGTTTAGTAAGAAGTGGTTTGCTTTGTTTAATTGATAGAGCTTCATGAATTTTTGCGTTATATTCAGATGAACATTTCTTTAAAACGCAAATGACGAGTGCAAATTAATTTCACTCTTAGAACAAGATTTACACTGTTGCAAATGATCCTCAATGGCACTTCTTCTACTGTTATTAAGGTTCAAATGTTCCCTTGCCCTGGTGACCAAATGTTTGAATGACATACCAGTGTAGGTCTTGCTCGTATCGCACTGGCATGTAAATCGATATACGAGATTAGACACCAAAGGTAAAGGAGTGTGAGATTTTAATTTAAAATAAATTTTCAACGTAATGTTCTATCAATGGGCCTAAATTCAACATCTGACACTTTCAAAACCAGCCTAAACATTCATACTAAAAAGCAAAATTCTGTCTGTGTGTTTCACCTCCTCCGAAACTACCGATTGTACGAGCATCAAACTTGGCACGATCGATCACCAACCCGGGGTGAATATCAAAGGGGTCTTCAACGTCATGAGCACCTCATAATCAAAGATTAGTTTTTAAAAATTGCTTTTCTTGACCGAGAAACTCGGTTTTAGGCTTAAACTAGGGGTCTCTATAGTTTTCGCATGGAGGGCCACATTGCTGAATTTTCAAAGCTTGGGGGCCAAGATTCTAACGTATTCATTCTGATTTGGAGTAGAAATAGGTTATTCCAGCTCTTTGATATTGCAGTAATCTCAAAAAAATGGGTCATCATCCCAATGCGGAATAAAGAAAAATTAAATCAAGCCTTCGATGTGGTGAACAATATGATTGGCCTACGCTACTCGATCGAAGGCGCGATTATTGCTAAAACACAATACATTTGTTTCATAATTATGAAGAGAGCTCGATGGGCCCAAGTAAAAGCCTTGGCTGGCCGGATGCGGCCAGCGGGCCCTACTTTGGAGACCCCTGGCTTTAACAAAAGGCAGTACCCGACTAACCAACTTCAACAAATTTCATGTCTTTAGCATCTCACATCACGTCATAATTAACAATTAATTGTAAAATATGTTTTCTTACTTGATTAATAGAAAAGGTAACAAATTTGTAAAATAAAGTTAATATGTTAATATAACTAATAAAAAACATATATTACTTACTTTTTTAAATATTAGAAAGAACGTGCATTTACTTACCTTCTAGCTAGAGTCTAGAAAGTAACGCTCTCACACGCACACCTCACTAGTGACTGGCATATACTGGTTGGCACTGGCAGTGTAAGCACCGTTCGTGGCTGGCCCAAACCAAAGCACGTTTTATGTAAAAACAGAACATGTTCAAACAATTTTAAAATTGCGTCATCTGTAATCGCATTTACTATTATATAAATAATTTTTGCTCGGTAGGCCTATAATTTAAAATTTATCGTTTAACTCTGAGTCATTAAAACTGAAATATATGTTAATAACCGGGTAAAATAGTAACAACTTTTGGTAGCGACGTAATAAAACCAACAAATTTCAAACTTGCAAGCAAAAGGTAACAATTTGTTACCAAACGCAACAACTCTGGCAACCCTGTTTTACAGCAAATCAAAGCTCAATTGAACCAACAAATTCTTTATTTAAACATATTACTCCTTCTAATCACGCTTCTTGCTTTTCCTGGATGCTTCTAAACATTTTAAATAGGAGCCAACTCCAAGCAAACAAATCAGGGATTCTCGTACAAAGCATGGAGGTAAATATGGTCCTGTTTTATCTTTTACAACAAAATATTAGTGTCAAGCTACTTATCATCTAAATGTTGAAACGATTTCTTTTGCAATTGGGTGAGGCTGACGCAGCTAGCTGATTTGATATTCTTATCCTCGACAAATCCCTGCTATTGCAGATTTCGGGTTGGTTAGCTCTTTACATGGCTGCGTTTATGCCAGGACCAAGCATGATGTGGGCAGACAGAAGAGTTAGCTTATGCAAATTCGCCATCAGTAATGAAAAAGTCGTAAGCAGCGGTCCTAATATTTAATAGCCTTTTTTTTTTATTTATTTATTTTTTATTTTTTTATTTATTATTTTTTTTTAATATTTAATAGCTTAATGCTGAAAATACATATCAATTGCCTTGGCGCCCTCCCACGACTTTGATATGCTTTCAAGCACTTGGTGAATTTAACAGATAAAAGTCTGTTCAGTTTAAGGACGCCTATGGTGAAAACACGGCAAATAAGACGTTACCAGGGACTCGATAAACTTAGGAGACATGTAGTGGCTTGCATATCCGCCCATGTTGTTTTTGAGCAATTGCGTTTCAAGAAATGTTAATTGTTGCTAAAAGTAATTCTATAACATCGTACCCTGTATCAAGGTGCAACAAGCGATTATCTATTTAAGTGTTTTTTAAGTATACTTTTTTCTTCTGTCTTGATTCTTTTTACAAAGCAGTGTTAGTTCATAATCTTAAATGACATCGAAGTGCTTGCCACTACATAATGACCAGGCAGCAAAATTGTTTGACAGCAAATATAAATACTAAAGTCCATTACTGATATTTGTAATTGATAGGCTCTTTGTATTGGTACAAAGCACTGATCTTCATTTAATAATCACGCTACAAACCATTTCTTTAATGCTCGACAGTAACTCATAGCAGTTCTTTGTGATTTGCAGCTTTCTTATTTTCAAGAAAATTTTTGATCACTTCAGTTAGACCTTATCAAATTTGAGTTTCTTTGAAAGTCATCGAGGCCACAAAACTTGTATCCTTCATCAACTGTCTGATTTGAGGTCCATTGAAGTTCCGAGCTTTTTGCTTTTTCCCCACTTAGTCAAGGAACAGTATCACAGTTATATACGGTATTTGAAACAATCTCTATGAAAATCTAAAGCCTTAGCAAATTGTTTCGTAAGTCCTAGTTTAATGTGCAAAGAGAGAAAGAATGATTTTTTCTGGTTCAACCAAAGGTTCAATGATGATGTTTTTATCACCAAGTTTTAAGCTGTTGCTTGCAGGCCACACATCTTTGACCCAGTGCTAAGATTTAGCTCTGGAATCCCAATAGCACAGAAAATATGGATGCTTTGTATATCCATCTCTGCTGTCTCAACAGATAGTTCATCATTTTGAAATCCATACAAATTAGCCAGCGATGTTCATAATACAAGTTTTAATTTGTCTAATACAAGTTTCGTATTTTCATACTTTTCATTTAGAGTTACGGAGTGTCCAATTGGAATTGAGCCAAACTTGTTTCCATTGTTAAGTAAAACGCATTTTAGGTTTCGCTTTGAACTGCCAATGAAAAGCCTCTATTCTTCAGGTTTGTACTCACGCAAACCCACATTTAGAAGAGGGTGATGTATATCAATGCAAAATACCAAACCATCCTCAAAAATAAAATACTTCAAAAACTCTTCTTCTTCCAATAAAATGCCACACTGATGCCTGGATAAAGAACATTCTTTTCTTGCAAACTTGATGCCAGCAATTTTGCAGGCTGCTTGGGCAAATACAGATCTCTTATCAGATTATTCAACTGCAGCTGATTAAATGGCGAACGTCTATCCAAACTACAATTGTAGAACCTGACATTTGGAATTTGCTGTCTTCTTGCTGATCTCTGATAAATTTGATGAGGATGCAGAGTCTTCATCATCAATTTGAGGAAGATGCGTAAAAGTAGGAGCAGGAATTTGATCACTATGTAGAATAAGTCGCAGAGCAGAATCCAAATTTGGATATTAGATTGAAGTGCATATTTTTTCGGCTATACCCCGTCACATTAACCAAGCAAAATAGCAATCATCAGCCATGATTTTTTGTTCTCTCCAGATCATTGGTATTCCAAATTGTAAAAGAACTTTTTCCTTGGGTCTAAGACCTCAAAGTCTCAACAGGGGTCTAACAAGCTTTTTCAGGAGCTCAGCTTTAGTCCTGATCTCCAAATTTCACTAGTACGTAACCAAGATAAGCCTTTTGCTCAAAAGAATGTAATATTGTATTTTTGGCTTGCTAACATGAAACAACCACATAAATAGCAGAAAATGTCAGGGTCGTTAGTGCACTTTCTTCTTTCACTGCAAGAAGACATTTTAATAATAGTTGCCTGTATCAGTAAGATGTATCAAGGCGATCTGAAGCGAAAAGTAAAATTTAGGTTACCCACCAATTAGAACTTTAGAATCACTGAGTAATAGACCAGTAACAGTTGCTTTGCTCAACCAGACCAGCAGTTCAGTCTCTCATCATTTTGACTGATACAACATTTCTATCAACAAGGAAATTTCTTATCGGTTTTGCTACAACAAAACATGGTCTAACTAGCCCAGGAACAAAGCATAGTAAGTGTGAAATAACCACAAGGCATATAAAAAAACGAATGTTGGCAAAATTAGATTAAATTTGTTTCAAACCTTGTTATTGGTTAGATCAGTATAAAGGAGTTGCACTAATGAATGAGTTGCATCAGCTCAATCCAATGATCTAGAGCTGTGTGCTTTTGAGATAAAGCAAAACAAAGCACTCAAGATAAAATGGATTCGTAGAACTTGTAAGTATATAGTGGTCTACTTTTGGATGCTGCAAATGCCGATAATAAAGTATTGGTACTTGAGGTGGAAGTACAAGTTTTTGCACTTTCTTTTATTGATTAATATGAAAATTACATAATACAATATGAAGTAAATATGAACATTAAAAGGAATAGCAATTACAACACGCTTACGGTTTATCTCAAAATGCCTTCCTGAAATACAAAAGTTTTTAAAATATAAAGGTGCAAGTAGCTACAAAACCTAATGTGATAGAGAAAATCTAAGCTCAAACTTCGATTCAGCGACCTCAAATTAACAAAAAGGGCTCGTCAGAACCAAGGAAAAAAAATTTTTTTTTAGACCAGTGTTATCAATAATGAAAAATAATTTAGTGTTGCTATGTAATATTTTTTACTCAGTGGCATACAGGGGGGTGGTCCTTTGCAGGCACCTCTCTTAGGAAAAGGTTAAACATTATTTTTAGTCCTCATGCTTGAAACGGTAACAAACAAACAACCTGTTCTACGGTGACAAAGTTAGTCATAATGTCCAAGGCCTTGGAAAGCATTATTTGTTTATGTTTTTCATAATTTTGCTTAACAAATCCCTCGGCGTTTACTGATGAAAATACGAGGGACGTTCAGATAGTACTGCAACTAGGTTTGTTTTTACGAGATTTAGTTTTAAAGGTACACAAATTTTATATAAAAAAGAAAGTATGTACTATCGTCGTTGTTCGTATGAAGATTCAAAACGAAGGGAGTTCTTTCAGCTATCGTGGGGTTAGTTCATCTAATTGCAAGAGGCCCCTTTTGCCACTTGGATCTCGGTTCAAGGGACAGACTATGACGTGGTCCGCGGTTTGATCTATTGTACCATAACTGCAACTAGATGATGATCTTAAACCTCACTTAGATAAACAGTAGTTGAAACGACCAACTCCTATTCGAAGACGATTCAGGGTAGACCACTCCTTGCGGGGGAGGTCTGACCCTGGGGGGAGTTTGTTTGCAGGTGACAGACCAAATTCGACAAGGCGGGAACGCGCAGCGCTCCAGTTGTTCATCCAAGATTCCATGATATTGAATTGTGGTGTACCATGTAATAGCACTGCATGACGAGTGAACGGTCGTCGGGAGAGAAACCGCTGTCGGGGTAAAAAGCTTCCTGGAGTAGAGGAAATGCGGGAGTGCAAAGGATAGTATTCAGAAGCAACAACTTTGTCAACGAACTTGGAGGTAAGCTCCTCTCTACGCAGGCTTGGTGGAAGTATACCTGCCAACACTGGGAGACACTCGGTTGGTGTGGGTTGAAGGCATCCAGTAATGATACGCGTGGTATGACTAAAGGCAACATCCAATTTTCTCGTATGCTTGCTTCGGCATCAAGCAGGAGCTGCGTATTCTGCTGCACTGTATGATATCGCCAAAGCGCTAATGCGGAGTGTCGATGTTTTTGCACCCCACGAGGTTCCTGCCAAGCATCTAATCAGGCTATTTCTAGCAGAAACTTTGGAGCGGAGGCCTTCTAAGTGTTGCCGATAAGTGAGTTGCCTATCAAGTTTAACTCCCAGATATGTGGGATGGCTCCGGTATGGCATCAGTGTTCCCCTGACAAAGATCTTTAGTGGCCTGTTAGCTTCCGTATTGTTGAGATGGAAGGCGGTTGTAGTCTTGGCTGTGCTGAGTTTCAGTCTCCATTTATTCAAGTAGGTAGAGATGTTCATTATATAACTCTAGCGTTTTCTCTATTCACTTCCAGTCTTTATCCACATACAGTAGGACCAGATCATCAGCAAATCCATACTGTTGGGGCCGGGTGTGAGGCAAGTCGGTGATGTAGATGTTAAACCACAGGGGTGAAAGAGTGGAACCCTGTGGAACGCCATTTTGCAAAGAGCGTAGGCGACTCAATCGGCCATCACTTGTCTGGAGTGTAAAGTGTCTGTTGGAGATCAGCTCACACAGGAAACAAACCATATGGTGGTCAGGGATCACATGAATCATCTTTAAAGTGCGTCCACTATGCCATATTGTGTCGTAGGCAGGGGTCAAATCAAGTAATACCAGGCCAGCTTTTTTATGTTCTTCAAACCCATTTTCAATGTCATCAGTCAGATGAACAATTTGATCCACTGTAGAGCGACCGGGTCGAAAACCTTCATGTGTTGCTGGTAGGGCCGGCTCTACGATAGGTTCCAGCCTTGTAAGCAGAAGTCGTTCAAGAACCTTGATAGGATCAACACATAAAAGGGAGATCGGTCTGTAACTTTTTGGATCGTCAATAGGCTTTTTAGGCTGGAGGATTGGAACTACTGAAGCTTTTCTTCAGATTTTAGGAATGACAAGTCGTTGAAGACATAGTGAAAAGAATCTTCTCAGTCAATTCCGGAAGTTACCACCACTATGTTTCAAGAATTCAGGAGGAATTTTTTCTGGGCCCATTGCTTTGCCGCATTGTACTTGGTCAATTGCAGTTTCTAGCTCGCGTGTGGTAAATGGAGAAGATAGCTCCGTATTGCTTGTGGGAGTTGATCAAAGCTGTTTGATTTCTTGTTTTACAGCTCTAGTAGCTTCCTCATCCACGTTCTTGTAGCGGCCATTACAGAGCAATTGGTGGCCAATGGCGTTGGGGTAAACAGGACACTTTTTTGTTCTGTTGGAGTGCCCGGTGAGTCTGTTGAATGTTTGCCTAGCCAAGCGACTGGAGTGGCAGAAATCAATGCTTTCAACAGCCTCTTCCCAACGTTGTCTGCGGTTTTGGTTAAGGTGGTCTCTAAGGTCGCTCGCTTTGTAGTCAGCTTCTGTGGGACTCTGAGTATGTAGTATGAGCATTTCATAGTTACTTCTCAATGAAATCTCCTGCTTTTCGAACTGCATTTTTCTATCTTTTAACAAGTGCATATATTGTATCATTGTAAAATGCTACAGTCTACGATTATAACCAGTTTCTGACAGGTTCAGATTCTTCCTGTTTATCATTGCTTCGCCTGACCCGCTTTGTCACTGTGCTGTAGTCTACCGCATTGCCGCTACACACTTGCTTTGCCTTCTGCTTATGTTAAGAGCTGTTTTTCCCCCCAACAGTAGAAATTCAGTAACAACTCTTTGCTTTTGCTGAGATTGCTTTGCGTCAATTATGCTGGTTTTACCTTTTAACGAAGAAGACACCGCGGGGTTGCGTAACTTTAAAAGGTAGGTTGCAGTAATTCAAACTTAACGTTTTTAAAAAATACCTAAAACTTAGTTACCAATCTATAATCTGTAAAAGAGTCAAATCCTAATTAAATCAATGCTGCAAGAAATTAAATGAGTTGCATCACTTTCTAAACGCCCCTCGTATGTAGAACTTTAACCAACTTTTCCTAAGTAATTTGTTAGCGTACACAATTATCTGAGATACAAGGTAATATGGCAAAAATACAGGGTGGAACAATATAAATTACAAGTAGGATCTTTTTAGGTTATAAAATTTATTTGATGTGGTCTTTGAAAATCTTGTTGTGTAGTTGGAGCGTATCTGTTGTGCGTATAAAAAGACAAGCAGATAATAATTTCTTAGGAGTAGCAGTGGCTAAAGTCAACAAATTTCAAACAAAAATTACCTCAAAAGTGATTTCAGAAAGTACTAAAATCGCGTACATTTGAGTGTAATTTTTCAAAATGTTTTCTGGGGGCATGCCCCAGGACCCCTTTAGGATAATCGTTCCTTCGGCACTCACAATGCAAAAATGTGCTGAAAGAAATTTTTTCGTTTCCCTCAAAAATTTCTCCATACACCCCTGCTGGCAACTCTGATATTGCATCAAAAAGTTTGCAAATTGATTTTGTTATTTTGCACTGCAAGCCTGTAAGATCTTTGTTGTACTAGATTTTGCATCTAGCACGTTGTATATGTAGGCTTATAAGTGCGTTTCCAACTTTTTTGAAATTGATCTTTAAACCAAAAAACCGTAAGCTCGACTTCTTAGCCAGCTGCAGTTAACAAAGCAATAGACTTTTTTTTACCAATATTGGTGTAGTATTGAAAGTGAGTTTCAAACTGTCAAATTGAGAATTTAGGTAAGCTTAACTTAGCAGCCAAAAATTTTAATTTACCAAACAATGTTAAAAGAATCGATTGCGATCATTTAAAAACCTCAGGAAACTAAACACTGGTAATAAAGTGTTGGAAAGACTCGAGTTGTGGTAAAAAAAGGTTCGGCTTAACTCGAGTCATTTGGACGAAACGACTCGTGACTCGACTCGAGACTCGAACTCAACCGATTCGTTCCCAACACTGCTAGACTCTAACACAAAAAAGCAGCAATATTTAAAACATCAGTGCTTGATTTTAACACACAACCCTGCTTTAATATATATTCATGTAAAAAATATTCTCCAAAAATATGTCACTTCCAAAAACGAACTGCCGACTTACACCCCTGCCCAATGTGCTATAACTCATAACTATCGCAATAGTTGTGTTTTGCTGATTCAATGAGTGTAGCAAGTAACTACTACAGGCTGTCTGCGAAAACAGTAAGCTGAAACTGCGTTATGTCTAACGGAGAATAGCTTGGAGAGATGAAACGCTCTCGCCCCCTTGACCAAGTACGGTGAAATCTCTTGACTAGATTTACACCCAGCAACCTAAGTTCAGTTGACCTATTAGACAATGATTCAATGATTCATAGATACACCCTGATAGTTGGATCATATGTCTATTGCATTGTTTGTATTTAGACAATCAGTGCAAAGGACCTGGCGAATTTAAAAATGGAAAAGCTTCGCCGAACAAACCTTACTATTCCGTCAATGAAAAAATCACTTTTGCTTGCGACGATACATATAGATTAGTTGGACCTAACGTAGTCACCTGCACACGTGGAGGACGATGGACCAACGACTTTCCGGTTTGCCAACGTAAGTTCGTTTTTTTTTTCATCTGAAAGCTGTAAATTGTATTTTCTCTCACTTATTTTGACCGGAATGTTAGAGTGCTGAGACTCACCCATCATATCGTAAGAAGCCACTTTTAACCACTCGTAAACGTAAGACCAATTTCTCATGGTTGGGATACCTGTCTCCAATTTACATTCAAGACTGGTTCAAAATGGACTGCCGCTTTCCCCTAGCTTGGTCGTGACTAACCTTGCAGTGTGAATTTAGTTAACCGCAGCATGCCTTGCCCCCATCTCGAAACAGAAGAAAGTAATATCAGCAATTGCATTACAATCGCCAAAGTGAGCTATCTTTTTAGGAGAAGGTTGCTATCCTCCTGAAGATTTTGAAAATGGATCTTTTGAGCCAATTCTGGATGTTTATCCGGAAGATGAACCACTTTGGTTCGAATGTGATGAAAACTTTGTATTGGAAGGAGAAAAGGATATCTTCTGCAAAAACGGAGAGTGGTCGCATCCTCTTCCAACTTGCGAAGGTATCAGTACGCTTTGTAATCAAGAGGGCATCAGACGTGATATGGATTGTTTTAAATTTGTATTGTTACAATTTTGTAACGGCACCGAATGCCGGAGATAAAAGAAGCAAGTGGCTTATGTTTATTATTCACAAGGTCTTGTCGATTTCAATGCAGTATAAAGCTTTTAGAAAAAAATTTTTTTGATCTATACCTACTTTTTATTATGCAAAGTTAAAGCGAAATGGAGGTTTTCGACTTTTCTCTTACTTAATGGATTTTCTTTGAAAACTTGAAGGTTTCATTGGGCGGAAATGCCTCGGACCTTCCAAGCTCGACACCGGCTCTGCCTCGAATAAGTCATTTCAAGTAACTTTCAGATCTAATGCATTCTTGTGTTATTGTGATGGCAGTAGTAAACCCACTGTGCTAAAGTTGTGGTAACTCCAAAATGCTTCTGATCACAGCGTTGTAAAGTGCATCTTAAATCTTTTTGTGACGGCGTGTTAAATAAAAATTGTCTAATTGCGTGAATATTTTCAAGAGCTTCCAACCTGTGGGCCTCTCCGAGTTCCTGACAACGGTAAATTGGATCCTGAGCAGAATAGCTATGTCATTGGGACTCCAGTAATATTTTCTTGCAACGAAGGATACGAACTTATTGGTGAAGAAGCCTTAGTCTGCCTTGTTGAAGGCGGGGAGTTTGATGGGTGGACAGCAGAAGAACCAACTTGCAGAAGTAAGTATAGAAGCAGCTTAGTAATGTAATGCGCAGTAGGCGGGCACATCTGAGGAAGAACAGAGTGGTTAATGTTTTTGTTATATTTATATTTTAAGTGATTACTTATGAGAGTCCCCTCTTTATCTCAAAAATAAAATTTCAAATCGTTGCTTTCGCTACTCAGTTTTTAACATGTTGAGAATAGACAATATCCTGCTTCTGGGTCTTTCGATTTTCCAATATTTTGATCTTCGTTCAGTTTGTCAATCTAAAAAGCAGTGCTACTTGGCTTTGCTAAGGGAAGCAAGTCTTTGTTGGAAACAATGAGAGCACAATTTCTTTCCAAAAATATATAGAAATGATAAGATCTAATTCATCTCATCAAACAGTCTTTTTGTTGAAAATCTTTCACTTGGTTGAATGAACCGGGTGCAGGCTCTTGAGGAGAAGATTGAAGAGAGAGGATCAGGGAGTGGGGTCACTCCCAAATTTGTTGAAGGTTATGATTTACTGGCAGCTTATTGTCCTACAATAATTTTCACATTTGTCATCACTAATTTTGATGCAAAAGCCCACAAAGTAGTTGCTCGTGGACCAAAATGGGCAAAACATTGCATTCAAATAGCTTGTATACTAAAAGTGAAGACTTCAACAAAACTAATTAGATTACGTTAACATCAACAGCAATTTATGCAATCCGAATACCTTTTCAAAATGAAAATTCTAAATATTTTTTTGTCTCCTATGAGCCCGCTACGTACCTAGAGTGCAAACCTCGGTTTGCTCGCTCATGAAAAAGCAACTTAAAGTGTTTTGATTTTATAAACCCACAGTTTTTGACTACAGGTTTGACTTCCAGTTAATCTTGTCACTGTGCACATTGGTGCAAAACCTGTTTTGCCAAAAACACCTCCACATTTTTCTTCCCCCTAAAACTAGTTACTTAAATAAATTGCTATTATTGGTTTCAGAAATTAGACCAGAAGGTTGTCGGAAGCCCAAAGTTCCCGACAACGGAATTCTCGAGCCGCATCAAAACTTGTACAAAATAGGACAAGAAATTTGGTATAAATGCAACCGTCATTACACTCTTAAAGGAGCAGCTGACGTTACCTGCAAGAATGATGGAACCTGGTCCGCACCTCCTCCTACTTGCGTGCCCCCTTCCTGCAAAAACCGTTGTGGTACCTATAACGCGGCCAAGTATTCTTGTCAGTGCGATAGTCCCTGCAAATTGAAGAAAACCTGCTGCCATGATTACGTTGAAGTTTGCCATTAAATTTCTTTCGCTTTCCTGGTGTAGAACAATAAGATAGCACTAGCAAAAGTTATTCGCAGTATAGCATATTTTTTGGCAGCGGTGCTATGTTCGAATCAAAAATAACCAAAACTAGACAAGACGTCTAGTTTTTCCTGTTATATCAGTCGCAATTTCGCTATGATCTTTTCCATGGCACTGCTACTAATATTTGCGTAAATTTTGTTTTCATAGTAGTCTTGCAGTTAGCTTTCCTACACTGTTCTCTTCGCTAACGCAAACTAATACATAGCATCAATAAATTATTTTGAATCATGTTGGTGTTGTGTTTTATCATTAACACATCTCAAGAAACAAAAACTTTGCAACAGCCAGTTGCGTCACCAGAAAAAATGGGCAAATAAGGACATTTTCTTTGACCTGATGACGTAATCATGCTGTAGCTACCTCCTGTTGCGACTACAACATTGGCTCTGGACAGACGGCTCTGTTCCTTTTCCTTTTGGCAAGGGCGGCTCCGGCGTTCTTGCCAACTGCTCTCTCTGTGGCACTGAGGCCACTCTTTCTTTTTCGGCAGGCCCAGTTTGCTCCAGTTTTTCCGCTGAAGCCTGCACGCTCTTTGCTGGTCTCGGCAACACCATAAAGTCTGCCATTTTTCCTCTCTTCTTCTCCTGTCTGACTCTCGTTCTGTCCTCGCCACCCTGTCCTCTCCTCCACCTTTCCTGTTATCTCAAACTCTGTGGCAGATCTGGCAGGAACTGTCCTCTCTCTCCTCCTGTTCTATCAGGATACAATGGGTCCCCGGACACTCGTTTCTCCCGGGGAACGACACAGCTGATGAGCTTGCGCCCTCCGCAATCCCATGTAGTCTCTCTCCTCTTACCTCTCGTATCCACTCTCGTCTTTTCTCGGACTGGAGGCGTACTGTCTATTCAAAGTATTTTGACACACAGGTTCCCTCAATTTCCACTGAGGAACTTGTGCTCCCTCGTCATGCTCGCTGTGTCCTCTCTCGTCTTCGCTGCAATGGACACAGCCTTCTTTTAGGTTCTTATCTCTCTAGGATTGGCAGAATCGAGAATTCTTCTTGCAGCGCCTGTGGACACCCGTCCCAGGACATCTCTCATCTCATTCTGCACTGTCCAGCTACGGACTCTTTGCGCCGCTCACTCTTTGGCGACTCTCTGTCTCTCTATGACCTCTTGTCCAGACCCTGGGGAGTTGCCCGGCTTCTGGGGCTCCATGGTCTTCCGCCATGCCCCCATCCCTCGGAAGGGGTCGGGTAATCAACAACAACAACAACAACACTACAACATTGGCACTGGAACAATGACCACTTCGTTAGGTGACTGCGCCTCTGGCAGTATAGCTTAGAAAGCTCTATAAAAACAACAACAACAATAATATTAAGGCTATGTGCCCAATGCAAAGTAACAGTCTTAGTGCCCAATCAATAAACTCCTTATAATGTTGAACTACAATATCGCAACATATCATAAAAATTTCAACACGTTTAGACATTCCACTGATGTAGATGGCATAGGCCTCACCTGAAACTTGGTTGCTGCGTGTCGTGTCTAATGTCTCAGGTCTGCCTGAATTATTAAGTGATAACACCTGGAAGAAGTTATTTAAAATCAGCGTAATCTTTTGCGGTTGCTAGTGTCGTGATTAAACTACTTGTCAGTCAATAGAGTTAATTTTCAGTTTTTAAAATGCTTAACCGGAGAAATCACCATTGAATGGCAAGACAGTAAATTTAAAAGCTTTTTTATGCTCGGTGACAGCAGCGTAAGGAGCTTTTGGGAGATAACACTAAAATACAGAAATATGGAGAAAACATCAACTAGATAACAGAAATTGCAGCAATACGTAAATTCATATTAAACACAAAGCTACGAAAATATTCTTTCTAAACAAAAGAATTACTCACTTACAGAAATACAACTAACTAAAGAAACATGGAAATCGCAAAAGTACAGAAGTCAAAAAACACCAGAAGTATACCAACCAATCGGGTAAAAATATGTAATTAGGTTGTGTTAGATCAAGCATTTTCTCCAATTTCCGTATTTTTGTGATTTTCTGTTATTTAGTAAGTTTTTTTCCACATTTCCGTAAAATTTCGTATTTTCTTGTTTTGGTGTTGCCTGCTTCTTGGTTGTTGTAATGTTTAAGAGAGCAAAATTTGAGCGAAATGCACACAGTGACACCGTCTCATCAGTTCACAAGAAACCTAATACGCTGCTGTGAGCTAAAGGGTAGAAACAGTGCTACTGCCTGCAGTGCACTCGAAGTGCATTGCTGGCCTTTTGGGCAATTTCAAGCAAACAATGAAATAAATTGACCATCCAAAATTAAAAAAGATCTTGAGTTTCAACATTTTTTTATATTCTGCCGCGATTCAGCAAAACTTGATATCTTCAAAAATTATGTTTTTGATATTATTGACTTTGTTACCAGTTGTTTTTGTTCAACGAGTTAACAATCGTATAATACCGAAAATATCGGTGAATTCATCTACAGCTCTAATAAATGCTTTTTACGACCTTGTGTTTAGCTTTTCGAGAAATTTGGTGCATAATTGGTCATTATCAAAGATTGCGAAAATGTCATCAATATATCTGAGATACAATTTGGGAGATGCTTCCGAGTCATTGCATAAAAGTTGGTTTTCCATATGAGCCATAAAGAAATTTGCAAGTGTTGGTCCTATACAAATATACATATACAAAGAAAATAATCCCAGCCCCCTGCTTTTGAAAAAGATGCTTTTGTTAAGTTGATGCGTCTGGCGACCCAAGGATTGTTTTTGTATAAAGACACCCTGTATGAACAAATTGACGGCGTCACTGTGGGCTGTCCACTAGGACCAACACTTGCAAATTTCTTTATGGCTCATATGGAAAACCAACTTTTATGCAATGACCCGGAAGCATCTCCCAAATTGTATCTCAGATATATTGATGACATTTTCGTAATATTTGATAACGACCAATCATGCACCAAATTTCTCGAAAAGCTTAACACCCAGCACCCCAATATAAAGTTTACTTTAGAACAGGCTACAAATGCAATACCATTTTTGGATGTGGAAATAAAAATTAACTTGGATAAATTTGATACCTGGACATGGAAAAAACCTTCTAACACCGTATTATTGTTAAATTTCAATGCTTTTTGTCCCAAAATTTAGAAAAAAGGTCTTATTTTGTGTCTTCTCAATAGAGCAAAAATTACCCGTTCAAAGGACTATCTCTTCCAAAAAGAAGTTGCTTATTTGAAAAATCTTTTTTACAATAACGGTTATCCAATCCCTTTTTTTAACAAAATTTTATGCCAATTTCAAAACGAAAAAACAGACAGTAAAACCGAAAAAGAATTTATCAATCTTTTTATCATTCCCTACCTCGGAAAAATCTCAAAAGAATTCGGTCTACAAATTCAATCACTAATAAAGGAACGGTTTGACATTAAAATCACAATCGTCTACAAAACAACAAAAGTACAGGAATATTTCTCTTTGAAAAGCAAGACTCCTCTGATCTTGAGCTCAAATGTCGTTTATAAGTTTACCTGTTCACGTGATGTGAACGTCACGTACATCGGTACGTCCGCAAGACATTTGAGTATAAAAGCAGGGGAGCACTTAAATGTTTCAAGGTCAAGTAAGAGTGCCATCAAAGAACATATAAAAAATGCAGCTCGTGCAAAACTCAGCCGAATAACATGAAGCAATTTATAATAATTAGAAAATGCCAAACATCTTACGAAGCCAAAATCCATGAAGCCTTGGTGATCAAAAGAAGTAACCTTGTGCTAAACAAACAACTGTATGCAAACGGAGCGTCATTTTTACTAAACGTGTTTTAATCAAAGATATATATTTAATCATTTAACCAAACAATTTTGCACCGAACTTTACTGTAATTTTCATTCATTTGAAACACTTATTTACAAAACCTTAAATCCGATTAACTCCTAGCAGGCAATTGTTTCTATTATCAGATTCTTTGTTAGCAGTGACCAGACAATTACGAAGACCGTAGAATGAAGCTTTACTGTTTTTTATCAGAATTATTTGAAGTTACTTTATGTTTTTTGTGTTTTCGTTCAACGAAAGTTTTAATGCTGTAAATATTTGTGTATAGATCCTGATGAGGGCGATATGTAGCGCCGAAAACGTTTGAATTTGCTAAATATATTGTAGTATTATGTTCAACAGTGTATTGCTAGTAGCAATAATAGCAACTTGTATAAGTTATTTAGAAGATAATGTAGGTGATTCTGTGCGTCGAAGAATTTGGATGAGTTAGTAGGCCTTTGGTCCGAGAGAAGAAAGACTACGCGGAAATGTAGATGACCGGAGTAGCACACCTCTCCTGCCAACTCGTTTCTTTGCCCGGAGAAATGAATGACCGGGGACCCATTGTAGTCTGATCGTGAAGGAGGATAAAAGAAATGATAGTTCCTGCCAGATGCGCTAGAGAGTGTGAGGTAGGAGAAAAGATGGAAGTCAGCATGGTGTAGCAAGAACACAGCAAAAGTCTTAGAGAAGGAAGAAGAAAAAAAAATGGCAGACTTGTCTGTGCTGCCAAGACAGGCGGAAAGCTGGCAGAATGACTCACGCTTTAGCAGAAAAGCTGGAGCATACTGGGCCTTCTGAATAGGAAAGGGTGGCCTCAACGCCGCAGAGAGAGCAGTTGGCAAGAACGTCGTGGTCTCCTTTGCCAAAAGGAAAAAGAATAAAGCCATCGTGAGAGTCCAAATCACACCGAAACGGACAGTCTAAATCATGAGAGAGTAAAGGTTAGCGAGAACTGCACCTTGGTGAGAAAGAAGAAGACCAATGCAGTAGCGTGCAGTAGAAAGAGTAAGCTCCACACCGAAGAAAAGCGAGTTCTAACAAGACCAGAGAACAAGAGCAAAGAGAGCCTTTCTGGAGAAGGAAGGAGAAAACATTAGCAGGTGAATGCCAAGGGCTTCCCAGAATCTAGAAAGTCCTAATTTTACTTCAAGTCTGGCCAAACGTAGAATGGGAAAGGAGGTTGCAAGACAAAAGCTCTGCTCATAAGATGACGTGGCAAAATAAGTCTAGAGTGGCTCGTAGGGTAGGTAAACAGGCGCAAAAAAGGAGTGCAGGCAGCCGTTGATGGCGCGACTGGTCGCTTCATCTTGGTTACGTTGGTAGCTTTGAGAAAAAAAACATTTGGGTGAAGCGTAAGTGAGAACAGGCCGTTAAAAGCTTTGCAACGAAGTAATAGGGATTTCTTGGAGGGGTCCATTGAGTAAGCAGAGGTACAATAAAACGCCCTGAAACAAGGGGAGAACTTTGCCTTCAAGAAAAATATGTGGGTAAAAAAGGAAAGAGTACAGTCAAAGGTAACCCCAAGAAGAGAGAGGTAGGGTTGAAGCGGAGAGGGAAGTTTAACAGAGAGAGGTAAGGCTGAAATTAGCTTGATGAGAATCAACCGAGGAGGCCTCGCATTTTCTCGGATTGAGAGAAAGATGCCTGTGCTCACACCAGCGCTCCTTGTACAGATCCTGCAGCGGCAGAAACCGAAGGGGAGAAGGACGACATGGCGAGATGGTCAGCATAAAGAGAGCATCTGACGGAAGAAGGTAGAAATGCAGGGAAATTGTTGATGAAACAAGGAAATAGAACTGGACCAAGAATGATTCCTAAAGGAACAGTTTGGCGGACTCGAAAAAAGCGATATTTGCGACTGAAAACCACGCTAGCGCATATACACGTAGGATTGAGTCCACCGAACAAAGCAAGGAGGCAGACCAGCGGAAACAAGCTTGTGAAAGATAGTGGGATACCAGACGGAGTCGAAAGCATTAAAAAGTTCTGTAGTGGCATGGATCTCCCAAGGTTCGCCTTGGGTTTGTTAAGGTGGCAATAGGATTCAAATTGCTTTTTCTGTGTTTCTTTACCTACGGGATTGAGTCTGTTATGGTATAAAGCCCAATGATGATTTTTAAAAAATCGTACTTTTTTTTCTTTTTTTGCCGCCATTTTGGCCTCGATTTCGTACGCCCCCTTGGAAGTTTATCCTATCTTCAAAATGCAATCTCGGGCAAAGTACTACACTAAGAGCCATAATTCTTTTTATTCATAAGTTAGAATCACCTCTGCTAGGGATTAAATGGAACAAATATTTGGCATAGAGATTGTGAATTTAGTGTAAATTTCTGATTAAAAATACTGAAAAATGCACCAAAATTCTCCCAAAATGTCGTTCTTTGCCCAAAAATTATCAGTTTTATGAAAAAAGTGAACAATTCATTCTCTCCGGCATCATGAATTACATATATAGCCGAAATATCATTGTCTAAATCCTACAACTAACGACAGTAGAGCATTTCAAAGTTCAAAAATCGTCATTTCGAGAAAACAGAGTATAAGCCGTTGCTAGGGTAATCAAACACGGACCCTATAATCTAGAGCTCATTTTTGACAACTCAGAGCAATTTTTGACAAAAACAGCCACGCATTATGGAAGAACATAGATTGAAATTGCTTTTTCGGCAAAAAACTCAATTTCGATTAAAACACTGAAAACCCCGGTTTCTGAACCTAATGGCCACCTTAAACCCATCCGAAATGAATTGAGAAAAATAAGGAAGTTGATCAAAAACGTAGACCGATCAGGACTAAAACCGGCCTCCCGGGTAGAGAATGGAGTTAGACTCTAGAAAGAAGAGTGGACGAGATAGGATAATGTGCTCTAACAGCTTTGACATCCAGGGGATGAAATAGGTCGGACGGAGAAGTAGAGACATTTTTTTATTTCAAGGATCAGGAGAGGAAAACTTCCAGATGGAAGTATAGGAATATAGACTAGCAAGGGCTGAAGATCCAGGCCGGAGCGAGGAAGGTGCTTTAGCATGGGGTAGACAACTTTGTTTGAGCCGGGCAGTGGAAGAGATTCGTGGCAGCTTCAAAGAATTCAGAGAAGACAAGAGAGCAGAAAGAAGAATGAGATTTTTCAGAACAGATGGCCCGGTGGAGTCAAACAAGTAGCCTCTCGTTCTGCCACGCAAAGCCTGGTTAAGAAACTGAAAAATGAAATCTCAGGTAATCGGTATAGACCAATACCGACCACACGGAAAAGAAGCAGTTGGGAAAGTTATGGGAAGAAAATGCACAACCAGCGGGAAATTGAGGGATAGAGTAAACCGAATTAGGATCAGATTTAGAACGATAAATGTTTTCATGTCTTAGCCTTGGTGATGACGGACGATGTTTGTCGGGAGGCTGAAATATAAACCTGTCGCTTTTCATCTATTCTGTGAGCGAAAGCAATAGCCTTTTGTCGTGGTCTTCTTGGTTCATCTACTTCAGAAGACCACCAGGTTTGTGTTTGAATTGAAAATTTAGCCGCAGTCAATGCCAAATAGGTAAAAAGCACACCAGCAGAGGAAAAAGAGTAGTATTTCTCTGCAGGATTGTAAGTTGAAATGCAGAGCAAAGTCATCACAAGGAGCTTTCTGAAAATTTAAATTGGGCACGCTCGCTGGGGCAGGAGAGTGGAGAAAGAGATTAAAATAAGAAGAGTTGGGGATGATTAAGGCACAAGTCCTGAAGCACCTCCCAGGAGCAAGAAAAGGCGAGAGATGAGGAAGCGAAGGAGATGCCAGGAGAGAAGCGATTACAGAGAAACGTAGAAGAAGAGTGGGGATGTCAGAGGTAGTGCGGAAAGGAGATACGTAGTCCAATACTTTTTCCCACAAGGATCTAAAGTATCTTTTAAGTCTCTAAGGAGGTGATGACAATTGAAGTCCCCCAGAATAGAGATTTCTGGAGGAAAAACAGACGGAAAAAAATCGGTTCTACTATCCGTTGAAGAAAAGCAAATAGGAGCGTAGTTGTCTAAGAAAAAGTTTTTCAAGACAATATTGACCTCTAAGTTGTCAGAGTACTGGTCAAACGGCAAGAAAGGTTGATACCCAAAAGAACAAGCCCTGTCTGACAAAAATGACGACACCGCCGGTAGCGTGCGAGTCGTCAGGTAAAAGAGAGCCAGACTGGAAGCGAGTGCAATCAGATTGCAGAGCACGGTATCTAGGGATCCTGAGAGATGAAGAGTTGAAGCTGGACTTTTGGGTATAGATGAGCTCAACCAGAAAGAGCAACACAGTGACACGAAAACCTCCGGCATTACGTTAAGAACCCGGAGCGTGTCAGAAGAGGAAGCAGCAGGCGTAGAAGGGAAGAAGTCAAGGAGGGTGTCGAAGAAACAAAGTTAGTGACAGGGCAGAAGGTTGTAGGCGAGGGTGAAGGAAGAGCCGCACTGGCAGAGAGTTGGAGAGTAAAGGAGGACTACCTGCTAGAGAGCCCCTAAAACAATGGCACAGTGTTGGTATTGGGGATCTCCATTGCACTCATTTCTCCCCTCAAATCACATTGCAGGCGCACACAAAACAGGGAAAGATAGAGCAAGGATTAGAATGATCGTTTCTCCTCTTTAAAAGTAGAACAAAAAGGCGAGGGAGAAAGATGTAAGAGCAAAAGAAAGCGTGCGGCTCTCCTGCGGTCGTTCAGAAAGCAACATTACAAAAAATGATTGGTGCGGGGACAGTCCGGGGTATCTGCGAGTCTCGGGGAAGAAAACAGCCATTTCAGCCCAATCCAGCGGGGTCAGGGACTGCACCACGATGAAACGACTGTTGATTGGGCAGGTCTACCGCTTTCGCAGGCTTAAGGTGGCAAATCACCATTTGAAAGCCAGAATTTCGACAAAATCAGTAAAAAAACTGAAAATTAGTTTGGCACATTTTATAGTACTATTTGATCCATAGAATCGGATTCTGGCCACAAAAAACTGAATCGGCCGGTCTAAGTAGGTTAAAATCCCATGTTTTATAAGGGGTACACGTGTTTTCTGCCTAACAACGCCTTTATTGCTTGTTTGAGACCCCTTCTGCCCAGATGGACCTAATACATGGTGCAAGTACAATCTGGACCCAAGTACATACAAACACAGACATGGACTACCACAAGCTGTCGTTGATGTGATAGAACCCATTTTTAGTGAACTGGCAGACAGTGATCTCCTCTGTAAATGCCTGCATGGTCAAACCCAGAATAACAATGAGTTAATCAATAATGTGATCTGGAAATATTGTCCGAAGGAAGTTTTCGTGTCTAGACCAGTTGTATCAGATGCAGCACACTTTGCTGTCGCTGTATACAATGATGGTAATGACGCTTTCGTGAAACTTTTCGAGCAGTTAGGACTGAGTGGAGGATTCACAGTCAAAAGTGCTCATAGTAGTGACACTACGCGTCTGTATCACGCCAAACGAAAATCAAGTGATCGGTATAAAATTACTCGAAAGAGACTTCGAGCCGATAAAAAGGGCTTCATAGACACGAAAAATGAAGAGAAAGGCAACGTTTATGAATCCGGCGCACATTGATCTGTCTTTGAACAGAAATAACGTTTTCAGATGATATTATGCATAGTTCGGTACAACATGAAATATTTAATCGCGATTTTCTCATTTTGAGGATTTTGGTGTGTTCATACTGATTTCAAACACGCATAGTATAGCCAAATGTCATCCGATTTCCAAAATTCTTTTTTTAACATGGGCCTTGGCCATTATGCAGGGATTCTAGTCGGGAAATTCCCCTCCTTAGTGTAGTTCTCTGTTGATAAGGATATTATGTTACTAATTGGTAGCTAATTATGCGCAAAAATTCCAACAGAATTTTTGAATGCTGACTGTATCAAACTGAACAATAATATAGCAAATTCGTGACTACAAACCCTTATTTTGGTTATCATCTGTCACACAAACTTTGAATGAACGAAAAAACCCATGTATGAGACGAGATATCCGTGTTTGAAAATTGGCGGATTTCTGGTGCAATGACGTCATAATTTGTATAATTTATGCAAAACTGTCGAATTTCTTCCTTTTTGCGAACGGGCTTTCTAATGACCAAACCAGTTTATAAAAACTCCCAAAAACGGCTAAAACAGCTCAAAAGGTGATTTGCCACCTTAAAAGCGCTGATTCAGTTTGAATTTGCCACTGTCTACTCGTTTTTGAATCTGCCAGTCCACTTGAGTGACACTGCACCCTAAACTCGGGATGAGTTTCCACACAAATACCAATCATGTCTAGAGATTCGGGCTTAAGTCGGAAACAATCATCACCAAACCATGGCGACTGCAGAGTTTTAAGCAAAAGCTCAGTGTGCAGTCAGCAATGAAAACTTCCAACGTATAGCAATGGCACAAATCGAAAACCAAAGATATCTGTCGAAAACACTAAAGCAACTTTTCTTCATAATTTTATTTCCATAAGCGTAGTAATCGATCGAGTTGAATGCGCCTGTAACCACCAAAAAGCAGAATATATAGGGCAGATGGGGCAAAGCATGGAAAAAGCTAAGCATTATAACTAATTCCTCCCACCAAATCAATCTGTTTACTTTACAGTCACCGTTCACCAGAGGAAAACATCGTGATCAACAGTAAAATATTACGCAGCTTCAGTACTTTTTAACCGCAATCTGTTAACTCTTCATCGTTCTTAGCAGAGGACTTTCATAAAATAATGACAGCAAAATGCTAATTTCATATTCATTTTGAAGATTAATTCTATTGCTGATCTCTGGGGCGTAAAGCAGATTTGTGCACAGTGGCTGATCAGGGGGGGGGGGGAGTACGGGGTATGCGTACTCTCCACCAGCCTTTCGAGGTCTCGCTTTCGTACGGACTTCGAAAAAGTTGACCTCCAAACCAAAAGGAATTTACCTTGATTTAGAAAATGTTGATCCGAAAAAAAGTCTTCGGCTTCAATATGGTTAAAAAATAGACTTCAGAACCATTGCTTTAGAAAAAGCTGGTTGAAAATTTGCTAGCCGTATGTGGCACTACAGACTAAAAGGTGACAAAACTTACAACATCCAGCCCTTGCTGTACCACGGATTGGTAAAAAAATTCAATTTTTCTCCAACTGTCATTAAGGAGTTTCCAATTGAAAACAAAAGAGGGTTTCATGACAATTCTGTGCAACTACCGGTACCAAGGTACGTTTTATAGTTTGGAATTCGCAACACATGGTTTAAAACACAAAAGAAAATAGTCCGTGGAACGATACATAAAGGCGCGCTCAATCAATTCTGAGTAGAAAATTAAAGCGAATTTTCTAAATGTAACACTAACTAGAAAAGAAATAACTTGTACGAGCATATGACGCAAACACGTGTTAGGAATTTTACGGCAATGTCCATCTCAACCACTTTTAAGGCTGGTTTCTATTAGGCGTAGATTGCAGGCGTAGCGTGAAAATTTTTTTGTTTCTCTATTTAGTTTTATGCGCAAAGCGCGCTCGCTCCGCGCATAAAACTAAATAGAGAAACAAAAAAAATTTTCGCGCTACGCCTGCAATCTACGCCTAATGGAAACCAGCCTTTACTATCAAATACAGCTCATGTTACGTCATTCTAGAAGATTACGCAAGAGTGCTCATATTTAGCCGAAAAGCGAGCTGTGAAGTAATCATCAATTAAAAACACCCCAGCAAACACCTGTAAACCTTGCGCGCTGTCGAAAGCAGGTACCACACTAAGCCTAGTTTCCATTGTGGCGCGCTGCTCGAGCGTATTAGGAAGCATGTTTTGTTTGTTGCACGTCGAAAAGCATATGGTTGTGGTTGGTGCTGCAAGAAGCGCATGGATGCGGTTAGTGCTGCGACATAGCAAAACTGAGCGAGCTTACTGCGTCGAATACCTCGCCGGTGTAAAGGGGGCTTAAATACAAATTCCAATAAATTACCTAGGAGCGAGAGATCTATGCCAAGCCTTATTAAATGAAGTCTGGTTCTTTGCCAGACTTTGCAGCCGCTTTTGCAAGTCTGTCTCTATTAGAGAGCATGCGTTAGGCTGGACTCAGTGGCAGATTGATGCCAATCAAAAAAGCCGTCGCTTTAAAATATAGAGAACGGTCGAAAAAAACAAAGCCAAAGCTAAAAAAATGAGGATCTTGTCCGTAAATTCTCTTCGACTGTACTTGGTCAATAAACGGTGTCCGGTATGGATCAGGCCTGACTGATCTTTCAGTTCTTCGTTTGTAACTTTAACAACTTTAGACGACGAAACTAATAAAGTAAAATAGAAAGTTAAATCACTGTGAAGTTACAGAAAAAAAGTTTTGTTGAGACCAACTCGTAGTTTCCAATGCTGCCGGACAGTTTCATCACAAGCACCGGAAGCAAAAAAAAATTGCCTTCACCAACCGCATATCCATGCGTAACCCAGGCGTGGTAACTGATATCGCCATTTCTCGGTAGCCAAAGAAGCAATTACGCTGATCTGTTTACCTTTAGGTTTGTTTTTTCTTGATATTCGAAAATTAGGATGTAGCTGATAAATAAAAGTTATCCAGAAAACACGTCTTTAGAAGCACGACCTTTATTGGAATAGACCGGATCTTTGCTTCTTTATGACCATTACAATGATCACAGACGATATTGATGAATGGGATAAACAGCGGCCCACAAAAGGCCACGATTAAAAAGTTTGAGAGCAGGAAGAGATAACTTACCAAGACTTTGCAACGACTCCGCGCTCTCGCCTACCGTATCATTCATCATTCGCGTTACATTGAGCAGATTCTCTGTGATGTCACTGGCACTTTTAACCATTTGTTCACGATTAGCATTAGCTCGACGACGACGCACCATTTCAGCGCGTGACTCTAAAACGAAAGGTAATTAAATTTTGGGATAGATGGGATGCGACATACATCGCAATCAAGGATCACACCACTAATGCAATCAAAATGAAGCAAGAGGGATAAGTGGTGGTCCATTTTAAACCAACCATGCATACAAATCGCAGACTGGCAGCCGGCTATCAACAAAGGAAACTGCTATTGATGGATGACCAACAGTTGCTTCTCGCAAAAAAACTGGATGGTCAGTCTCTCTGTTCTTATCCCGTAAAGCGCGGCGTCGAACCGAACCCGAAACAAAAACCAGTATCAACCGGTATTTTTCCTAAATTCAAACCGAATCCGAACACAGCTTAGGCGCTGATGAACCCGAACCGAATCTAAACCACAATTTTTAACAATCATTTAACCTGAGCCGGAATTGAACCGGTGAAAATAAATTTTGGTAAACTTAAACAGGAGCGTCATTAGCTAAACGGTTCCGATAAGAAGATGAAAGGTCTTGCCTATATGAAAAAGAACGGTTCCACTAGTTCAACAGGTCCATTCAAAGAACTGGCAACCCTAAGTGCATATGTAGTTTTTCGTGCTGTGGTTCGAACTTTGCCTGATATCCAAAAGTACGATTTCGACTAAAAAAATAACCAACCGAAATTATATTTTAGGTGAATGCAGCAAAGCCGAATGAAATCGAAATATTTCTGTTAAGATTTTCTTTTGCTATTTACCCTCATTTGTTCTTTTAAATCAAACAGCTTACTATGGAAACCGGAGAAGGTCCATTTTTATTACACGAGTCTAACTCTATTTGTTCTCGCATTTCTATGCATGTGATAAGTTTCAAAACTTTTGTAAAAATGGGGAGTTGTGTACAAGTCTATACAATGAACTTCTCATCTGTAAGTCTAATTAATTTCATGTTTACAAATTTTCAGTGCTTTGAATAAAACCAGTAAAATGTACCGCTATATTTTTAAACCACTGCTATCTGAAGCAATAGATTATTTTCTTACTTTTGACGGTCATCAACCCAAACAAACTTCAGTTACGTTTAGTTTCTTGTTATTTCTACCGCCAACTAAATTCTAAGTAAGTTTGTTTATAAATACGAGACACCAAAAAATGAAAAGAAAACAAAAACCGTTGAAACGTGTTAAAAAAACAGGCGAAAGTAATCGACCCAAAAATTAGTTCACATGGTATACTCGTATATTTTTGAACCCGAACCTCCAATATAGTATTTGACACTGGTAAACCCGAACCAAACTTGAATCACAACTTCAGTAAAGTTAGTAAGCCTGCACCGGAGCTAAACCGATAAAAATAAATTGTGCCGCACCAGAATCCGAGCGATATTTTAAAGCACTTCAACGCCCGGGTTAAAGTGAACTGTTTTATCAACAGAAAAGAAAGTCATACATAGAATACCTCTTGAGCCAAGTAGTTCATCTTTCTCTTTGCTGTCGATTGATAATTTACATGACAAGTTAGCTTTGCGTAAGGTGGCTTGCGTACTAAAAATCAAGAAAATAGATTTTATAATAAATGTCTCTTGGAGCACAGGGAGCTCCCAGAGTTGCTGCAACCACGATCTTTCTAAAAGGAAGAACGGATTGAGAAAAACGTCCGCAGTTTAGCTCAGCGCAATCAAGCGCTAGTTCCAAATCATGAAACTACGAGTTCATTGCCTGCATGGCCTCTGCGCTGTTGTGCCCTCAGAAGAGGCACTTTACGGCGATACACCGAGCTGGGTGGCAGGCTTGTGGAGGAACTAGCGGCACTTTCAACTCCGAAGCAAAATGCACACAAGGATGCCCAATGCATAACCGAAAAGGTTTCCCGTAACCGCAGGATAAAAATAGAAGGAAAAAAATGTGTGTAAGCGAACCGAGTAACGTCTTCGCAAAGAAAAAAGACAATGACATAATCATATCAGGAGTAAAAAAAAACTAATTATAGCACATTCAACACTGCAACACCACAGGGGAAGAAACTAAATAAAACAAAAACTTAAACTTTATAAACCTGTCTTTTGATTTGATACTGAAAATACCTAAAGCAGTAGTTTCCTAACAATTTATACTATCGCACTACGAAAACAACATTCAGTACAATCACAATACACTGATATAATATTTTGCTGATATAACATAAAAAAACAATGAAGAGCTCTTCTGCCTATAGGGAAAACTAGCACAAAACATTTCAACAAAAAATAAGTTATTTTTATTTCTTTGGACAAAGCCGCATGACCGTGAAAGTTTGGTAGCTACGCAGTCAGAGAAAGCCATCAATTTCAAAGTCAGTGACGTGGTTGAGTAAGTTGGACTTTCATTTTCACTGATTGTGATCACGCATGTGATTTGCACAACGTCTATGTTGTGAACACTAGAGAAAAGCAATTTAGAGCAATTTTTCCTGCTTGGTGCACTATGCCAGCAGTACTGGCAACTCTGAAGTGGGTCTGGATATAAAGCTGTTTTAACACAATTGACAAAAGGCTTTCCCATGACTGAATAAAAATATGTAATGAAAAGTGACAATTTCAAAACCTACAAACTCCACTAATTTGCATTATACCTTCGATTTTAAGTCTTTTTTTCCGGCTTTTTAGCAGGCTTAAACATGCTGATTTAAAGTAGGTCTATCACTCCACACTAAGTTTTAAGCCAGACTTTTTGATGAAATCATGCAGCTAAAGCATCAAACACTTTGAAAATATCACACACTAGCTTCTCACAAAAAGTGGGAGGAATGATCCAATCGCTTATAGAAAAAAACAACGGTATCGCCTCAGAGTGACAAACCAAAAGTTACTAAGGGATTCTCAGACAACAAATAGTACCGGTACTTACAACTGCAGTTGCCGCGTTTGATTTTCAACTAATTGTTTCAAATCAATTCGAACACGTTCATGGTCTACTTCATTTGCTAGATCTTCCAGCTCATGGATTTTGGCTCGAAGTAAATTAATTTGATCTCGAGCAGATTTATTCAAATCATTTAACACAATCAAAGGACCTTTGCAGTTCCAAATATCCTGTACAAATCATACAAAGCTAGAATGAAACGCAAGATCAATCACACATACTTTTACTAAGATTACTTTTTTAGCCTCAGGTTGAAGTTAAAATGGGATTCAAATCTATATCAATAAAGCAAATCTTAACCTTAATGGTAACACAGTACACATTAAAAACATTTTTTCACAAACGAAATTAAAAGACCATTGAATCCACGCAGCACACAAAGCTTTAATGTAGTAATGAATCACTGGGCAGCGTTTCATGAAAATATTCAACAAATAGATGAGTGTTAAACATCATTTTTTAGCCAACTGACTTTTCCTGAAGTACATGGCAACCTTATATCAGGTTACTTGTATACAAACATCACCAAAATCATTTGTCATTGAATGTTTTTAAGGCAGTTAATATCCGGAGGCAGCCAGCAATGCCTATCATGAAATTCATGTTATAGTTACCTCGTTTTATAGGTCTAATTCAAAAAAGATTAAAATCTATTGTGAAAGCTTTTAACATTTAGTGTAAAGTGTGAAATAAATAACATACCTGTATGATGGCTTTGACAGAACAGTTTAATTTAATAATACTTTCTTTGCATTGTTCAGGAGTAATTTCTGTTGCAGGCTTTAGACCAGCAACACGTGTAGTCCAACTCATTGTGAGAAGTTTTTCAATATGAATCAACAGAATTTGAATTCCTGATCCTCTGGAAGCTGTGCTGAGCGTTGATGGAGTAAAACAACAAAAATATAATTTTTTGACAAAAGTCAACACTAAACTTAAATACTGGTTACAATCAAAATAAGGCTGTGGCTACAGTGCTGGTACTAACTTTTTAGCTTTCAGCCATAAAGTGCCAGTTAACAAATGCTATTGGTTAGTGCAAACATTTAATCTTCAGTAGCCACTATTCACCCCCCAGCTTTGTACACTCCTGTTATACAATTTGTAAAAAATTACTGCAATGCATCCTCCACACAATCCAATCTAAACTCTACAACAACAAAAAAGCCCAGCCAAGAAATAAACCGGTAATCCTGCCATTTCAAAAGCAGCAACACTACCCACTATGCCACTGCAGAAATCATGTCAAATATATATTGTTAAAGATGACCAGTTGACCAACATTTTAAAGGTGAAAGCTAAAAAACCAATGCCACCATTCTAGCCACTACCTTAAAATCATGACACCTAATCCATCTGTTCAAACGTGACTGAAACTATCCAGCAATAATATTCAACAAAAGCAAGATCAGCTAGCAAGAACTACACTTTCCAAGAAAATTTTGTTTATACCAGCATGGCTATTTATTGCTAATTATTTCTTAAATTGTTTTGTCAGTTTGTTGATCATTTTACACTAGGTTAGCTATTCAACTAATTAAATATGGAGGAGCAAAAAGTTTTGCCAGAGTTAAGCACAACAACAGATTCAGGGGAATAATCACTCTCCCTAAAACCTAAAAACCTAACGTTATCCAGCAATATTGAGTTTTTATACAATTTGGAAAACATCTTGTCAAACAATTCTGCTCTTAACCATGATGGAATTAATTGTATAGTTTGTGATATGAGCTATTATTTCATCTATTCACTGGTCACAGCTGAAATGCAGCATATTTATTATTACTTTAACAGTAGGAAGGCTGTTATGAGACTAGGCCTACTGCAGTAGTAATAGCCCACATACAGCAATTTGGCAATGCTGCTGAGAGTGGTAAAATTGCTCAATAGCCAGATTCCTTTATTGAAGAATATTTTTGTGTTCAAGCTTGTAGTTATGCAAATGATCTATAGCTCAGAATGGTACAAAGTTCATAATCTGCTGGTCTAGACTTTTTGCCATTTACAGCATTTCACCTCACAAAACTCAACAGGCAATAGACAAACATAGCCCACATGGTAAAACATAGCAATCCTCCACATAAGCATAATAATGTATTTGTGATGCATAATGAAACAACCTAAATTTTGAATAATGGCGCATCGGTAATTGAGCCAGCCTACCCAATAGGCCTACTATACTCGTACTGTACATGACACTGTAGCTAAAATATTTGATACCTATAAACCCCCTCCTAAACACAAACTGTTTTAGTTTTTGACCTCTTGTTTACTCTGTTGCTGGTGCGTTTAATGTTTGTGATTACAGAAAAGTTCAAATTTTTATAAAAAATAACAGACAGATTGCATATCAACAATGTAGTTTATGTAATGATTCAAATTATAGGAGCTGATGTTAGCCTGTTTAGATATTAATTTAATTAATTGATACCAAGGCTCTCGAAATTTGAATTATAATATTACAAAGGCACTGGCTTGGTTGGGAATTAAAGCATATACCATATAGCATCCAGCTCACAGTACAGCAGTAGTAAGCGTGCATTATATATAAGCTTAAAATTAACAGCATCAGTTGACAAAACCAAGGGCAGAGTGATATAAACCACATGAAGCGATTCATGTGATCGTTGGTTTAATACCTGAGTCCACCTATACAGTTCTAACAGGAACGTAACTGGTTGTGGAAATGGTATTCTAATCAACTGATTGCAGTAAGCCTATAAGATTCCTTAATATCAATTAATTATTATAGTAGTTTATGTAGTTTCTCGGAATATCACATTTTCCAGTGGCTATTTTGCCATCAATGGCATTTTACTCTTGGAGGCTACTTTGTCATGAGATATTCAGATATTTGCGATTGGTCAATTTTAATGACCAATTACAAAAATTTGCACCCTCAGTGTACATTCCCATACACTGTACACTCCCTTTGATTGTGCACTACACCATACATTTGTTCATAACAGGCCCCCCTTTAGGGTACACTGCCTTTCTCCAAGTGCCCTGACAGAGAAGATTCCTACCTGTAACCATTTCATTTCAAGGCAGCTGCACTATCCATGCGCCCCAGCACCACTGTGAGAACTGTAGCAAATATGGCTATACAAACACACATGAATGGTTACGACAAAACAACCTTCAGGGGTAAAATGCTGTCAACAGCAAAATAGCCACATCCTTCATATTTGTTTGTTTTTTTACTTTTGTCATTTGTATCCATTTTCTTTTTGTCCGTTTAGAAAATAAACACAGACTCTCATTTCTCACACTTAACACTGACTAATATAATTTACCCCATAAAGGCATAAACAGCCAATTCTAAATTCATAAATTCGGTTTCTAAATAGGAATACTTGCAACTATAATTGCCAACTCGAAAAGTACAAAAATCCAAAAGCTTCCAAAAGATCCCCCAAATCGTATTTATTTTAATAAAAAATTCCAAGAATTTGAAAAGTTTGAGCAAGTCGTGTGACTGAGTTCTGCCAGGCAAATGGAATCACAAAATTTCAAAAAATACTACTCGTGGTAGTGCTTACCTCCCAATGAAATGTTTTAACTTTTCATTCAACGCAAAATTCCAACTTTGTTGTTGGATCTTTTAAAAAGAAAAAGGTCCTCACCCAAATTTTCCCAAATTCAAAAAATTCCGAGCTTCCACCCCCATTGCCTTCTGCAAAAAAATCCTTAGAGTCTACCAAAATTCCCAAGCTCGGTTTGAAAATTCCCAAGATTTTTTCCAACATATTAAAAAATGATCCCAAGAAAATCCGAAGTGTGTTTGAAAATTCTCAAGATATTGGGGTAAATTTCTAAGGTTGGCAACTACGCTAGAGATGGTTTTTTCATACGCTCATAGGTAGTCGTGTTTGAGTTAAAGTAGGATCTATGGATAACTGATTATTGTTCAAAACAATTATTTTCATATTGCATGCACAGATAATAACTGTCAAAAAAATGAAAGTAAAAATATGACAGCATGGGGAGGTAGGTAAAATGACCAAACAATCTTCTAAAGACAATTACTACCCAAACATACTTCGAAAACCAATTTTAGATAATAACATCAAAGGAAAAATGTCAGAAACCGGAAACCAAAAGTTTCCAGCGAGTTTGTTCCGCAGGTCACTCTGTCGTTTCCAATGTTTATATTGATGATGCTAACTGTGCTGCTTATTGTTTCTGGCTGTTTTTGCCTTTTTGGCAGCATATTTCGTTGCGGCTCCTTGACCAGCTATAAAACTTGCCGTGTAAACTTTTGTTCTTTTTTGCGAACTTCTTGTGACGTGAAATCCAAACGTGTTATTTGTCATTCTTTCTTTGCCTGTGGCATACACAGAAATTTTCCGAGGGGGGCCAAAGTTTCGCCACAATCATGTGACGTCACAAATCAACTTTATGAGGAGTGCCGAAGGCACGACCATTCTAGGGTGGCTCGGCTCTTACAAAAAAATCCCGGTAAAATTCACGTAAATCCAGGTAAAATTTAGGGTATTATGGTCGATTCCTGGTAAAATCCAAGTTTATACCAGTAATTGTATAATTTATACCGAAATGAACTGCGACTACATCCCAATGAAATCCTGGTACTGCCTGATGTATTTCGATTTCGGTCCATCATCGTCGATTTCATCGATGACAGTCCCGATAAAATTCAAGTTTTTACTGATAACTTCAAGTTTGCCCTGATGTTTTATAATTAAATCCCAATAAAATTCTGGTATTTCCCGGTAAATATAAAATTACAGGCATCAATCCTGGTAAAATCCAAGTTTGAACTGGTAATTCAAAGTTACCGGGAAATTTCGGAAATCATACAATTACTGGTATAAACTTAACTTGGATTTTACCCTGAATCGGCCATAATACTCAACATTTTACCTGAATTTTACCGGGATTTTTTTTTGTAAAGGGGGCATTCCCCAGAAAAATTTTGCAAAATTACACCTAAAAATACGCATTTTCGTGCATTCTGGAAGCAAGTTTTATAGTATAATGCTTTTACGAGACTTATCAGAAAAACGAAATCGTAAAATAAAATCAAGCATAAAACAAAGTCAGTTTATTTTAAATTAAGGCGATGGTTCCCTTTCGCAAATTGGTCAATCACGTGTCTATAATCAAGTTTAATGTCATTGTTTATATACAAAAGAGCCAATGCATTGAGCCGATTTTCTCGCATGCTCGTACGTAAGTATGTTTTGATCAGCTTTAGGATGCTAAATGACCGTTCGCCGGTTGTCGTTGTAACTGGAAACGACGCGAAAATTTGCAGCAATGTTTCAATGATCAAATACGTCCCAAGTTGTCTCGCAGTTTTTAGAGTTACTCTATTTCAGCTAAAAATACAACCAAAATATACCTTCAAATCAGAGCGTTTCTTTTGTTTGTTTTAAAAATGCTCATGTATAGTGCCTAGTGATACCGGCAGCTCTCTATTCTCATACAGTTTGTACGACTCTCTTCAAAAACGTGGCTGCCACTAACCACTCTGCAGAAAGCTGATACAGTAGACGCCGCTTAATATGACCACCTTGCGACCAGACCATTTTGGTCATAATATCCGAATGGTTATAAAAACCGAAGCCGCAATAACAGCTCCTCAATCGACGCCGTAAGCCACAAGAAGTCTAAATACAATTTATCGTTTACCGGAAGTAACCCGAAGTACCGTCAAATTCATCGTTTACCAAAAGTAATAGTGTGACGTTGGAAGTAAAACAAAGTACAGTACTTTAACACGACAAGGGACGGTAAAATGTAGTACAGTGTGTAACAATATGTTGAAAAGGCGAAGTTATAAGTGTGTGGCGGGAAAAAATACTGTACTGTAACAAGAAAAATGGAGAAAGTATTGGTCATATTTATATTATTCGAAATTTGGTCATATTAAACGGAGAATTTTAAATGGAGAAATTCCGGACCATACCAAATTGGTCATAATCAGCGGCTGGTCATATTATCGGTGGTCATAATAAGCGGCGCCTACTGTATTTTGTATAGGTAGAGAGTTAATTGATCAAATATCGCTTCTAAAATAGTAGTTTGTGCAGCTATATGTCTTCCCTTGACAAAGTTTTGCCTGCCCTCTACAACTCATATTCACTTTCAAGAACATAACAAATTTTGTTAACTGTTTTTACTTCAACCAGATAGTCCGGTCCAGATTTCTACCAGCAAGTGATTTGAGCGACGAGTGGTTTTTCACAGAAAAATCGAAATCCTGGGCGAACCCCAAATACTCGCGAAAAACCAGTTTTGCTTTTGCTAAAACTGCTTGGTTTTGCTTTACATATTTTCATTTTTAGGGTCTGAGGAGGACCATGGCACAGTGGTCTCCCCCATCAGTACGCTAGTGTTCTCTGCTATTACAACGCAAAGGGTGTTGACTTCCCCGTTTGATTTTATAAATATTTGTGTGGCGCCAGTGCGCTGTTGCGTTCTACTCTTGATTGTCTTTGTTTGTGATGTTGTCATTGTAACTGGTGTGCGTTAATCTGATATTCTAGCTGTAATGAATAATGAGCATGCCAGAGCTAGGTTAGGTAGGTGGGATTTTAGTTCTATGAGTTAACTCTTTTGCTCCCGCGTGAATAGCTAAAAAAAATGTCCGTAAGTTGGCACTGCAAAAATCTGTCATAATTTGTCATAATCAATCATCATAAAATACCCTAAGTTTGTTTGTAAATCATTACTCATCTGTTTACTTCTACATTAAGTGTTATATATCGTTGAAATCTACATTTCTTGAAGATTTCAAATAGAATAAAAACAAAAAAAAATTTTTTTGAATATGCAAATTTTATGCAAATTAGCCCCCCAACTGGGGCTGAGTTGTCTTCGAAATTAAAGTACCCTTACCTCAAAGATCACTACAGATTTTATTTTCTACCAATTTCTTTAGAAATGGTTGCAAAATGATGCTAAGGAAATAAGCTTTCAAAGTACATCAGTCTAAACTTACCTAAAAGCCTAGGTTTTCTACAATTTGCAATTTTCGGAGGCACATGACCTTTTTTCTGACCGGTACCGACCAGTACCAAATTTTGGTAGCTAAATTCAGTACCTAAAATATGATCAGTCATTATCTGCTAGTGGTTAGCCTAAACCATGTAACATTATGTATTTTTGAACAGGGAATTTCTTCAAGACTCAGAAAATATCAAGTTTAAATAAAATATGCTGTCACTAACAATGAAACAGCAGCTTGTTTACACCCTTCCCATGTCTTAAGAAACAAGGGAGATACAGCAAACTTTGATTTAGAGAAGCAAAACTTCTGCTAGCTTTTAAACTTGTATTTCAGTCTTTGTCTCCTTGGAAACTTGACACAAAACGACGACTTTAGTGGTGAAACATTTGCAATTTATTTTATGTTTTTATAGGGTGTAGTTTGTCTAAAAAGTCAAATTTAGTGAAGGTAAGTCAAAAAATTTTGGGGAGTTTTGAACTGACATGATGTACAGTACTCATGTTTGATCAGTAAATACCATATACCACTTAGTCTAAACTATTTAAAGTTATATATTGCTGGAAAGCAAATTTCCTAAGTTTTCAAATCTATCCGGTATTTAGCAACATATGATATTTTTTATGCACTAAATTTACTTGTATCTACTTACTATTCAAATTTGTTTGGGGGGTTTTGAGACCCCTAAAAAATTTGGAAATTTAAAAAAATAAAATTTATTATTATCGCTTGAAATTTTGTCAAATGATGCCCCAAAAGAGTAGTTTTCAGACTGTGTTAATGATAAAGGGTTTGGTTTAGTGGTAAAGATGTAATCTCAATTTGATTTTAGCATAGTTGGCTATCGCCGAGAATTTTGCAGATTTTGTCGTTTGCAACTGGGTTCTTGGTTATTTTAACCCTTTTTGGGTCTAAAATTCCAAGAATTAGGGCACAAATTGTACATCTTCCGATGCGTGAGAAAATAAGCGTGATCTTTTGACAATTTTATGAAAATCGGATGAAAAATAAAGCCACAAATCGATTTTTTAGTAAACTAGTTTTGTAACTCAATTTAACAAAATTTGAGGGAAACACTGAAAACACAAGATCATCAATCGATGATCGCAGGAGCGAAAGAGTTAAGTTAACACAAACAAAAAAGCGGGAAGGTCAAGGTTAGACTGGAGAAGTGCTTCGAGACATAGTTTATCACTAATAATTATTGCATTTTAGTTGAAGAAGACAAATTGAAACTCTTTCGCTCCTACAATTATCAATTGATAATCTCCTGTTTTTAGTGTTTTCCTCAAATTTTTTCAAATTGAGTTACAAAATTAGTTTGCTAAAAAATAGATTTGTGACTTTATTTCTCAACTGATTTTCATAAAATTTTCAAACAATCACGTTAATTTCTCACGCATCGGAAAATGTAAAATATGCATTCTATTTCTTGGATTTTTTTCCCAAAAAGGGCTCAGTTGCAGACAACAAAAATTGCCAAATTCTCACCAACAGACAACTACCTTAAAACCAAATTGAGATTACATGTTTACCACAAAACCAAACCCTTTATCATTAACACTGTCTGAAAACTACTCATTTGTGGCATCATTTGACAAAATTTCAAGCAATAATGATAAAATGTACCTATTAAAATTTTCAGATTTTTTAGGAGTCTCAAAACCCCCAAACAATTTTGTATGGTAAGTAGACACAAGTAAATTTAGTGCATAAAAAATATCATATGTTGCTAAATACCAGTCTCATTTGAAAGCTTAGGAAATTTGCTTTGCAGTAATATATAACTTTAAATAGTTTAGGCTCAGCGGTATATGATATTTACTGATCAAAAATGGGTACTGTACATCATGTCAGTTCAAAACCTCTAAAAATTATCGACATACCTTCACTAAATTTGACTTTTTAGACAAACTACACCCTACAAAATGATAAAATAAATTGCAAATGTTTCACCACTAAAGTCGTCGTTTTGTGTCAAGTTTCCAAGAAGACAGAAATTGAAATACAAGTTTAATAGCTAGCAGAAGTTTGGCTTCTCCAAATCAAAGTTTGCTGTATCTCCCTTGTTTTTCAACAAATGGAGGGGTCTAAAAAAGCTGCTGTTTCATTGTTGGTGACAGCATATTTTATTTAAACTTGATATTTTCTGAGTCTTGAAGAAATTCCCTGTTCAAAAATACATAATGTTACATGGTTTAGGCTAACCACTAGCAGATAAGGACTGATCATATTTTAGGTACTAAATCTAACTAACAAAATTTGGTACCTGTCAGTACTGGTTAACAAGAAGGTCATGGGCCTCAGAAAATTGCAAATTGTAGAAAACTTAGGCTTTTAGGCAAGTTTAGACTGATGTACCTTGAAAGCTTATTTCCTTAGCATCATCTAGCGATCATTTTTAAAAAGATTGATAGAAAATGAAATCTGTAGTGATCTTTGAGGTAAAGGTACTTTAATTTCGAAAACAACGCAGCACTTATTGGGGAGGATAATTAGCATTAAATTTGCATATTCAAACAAAAAATTTTTTTGTTTTTACAAACAAACTTGTGGTATTTCATGATGATTAATTACGATTGCTTATGACAAATTATGACAGATTTTTGCACTGCCACCTTACGGAAATTTTTGGATCTTTTGTAGAAAGCCAAAAAACACCCCAGGCACTGCTCTTATCTTGTTTGAATTTTTATTCATTGATGGAATTCGGCGATATCAGCTAATATTTTGTCCTAACCCTAACCCTAACTCTAAAATCTGCAGTACTTAAAACGTGGTGGGGGTGTTTTTCCCAAATCTTACATTTTTGCATTAGTGGAGGGGGCTTTCTACAAAAGATCCAAATTTTTTCTTTTTTCACGTGGTAGCGAAAGAGTTAAGAAATGTGGGAAGACCATTTTTACAATTAGTGGCTAATTATGACGCCATCATAGATCGTAAAAATGGGAAATTGTTTTAAAGTTGGCAAGTCCAATGCTGCCTTTTATTTTAGAACTAGTTGAAAAACGCAAAGAAGAAAAAATGTTTGCCTTACAATACAGATTGTAATTTGTACATCAAAATTTCAACTCCCATTTCAATAGATATAAAGTTTGCAGTCACTACAAGCGAATGTGATCAAAAAGTAGAAAGGAGAAGATTCCTCTCAAAATTTGACTCATTTCCATAATTTGGCTGTTACAAAAAAATATCCTCACTCATTTTTCATGGCGATCTTTAACAAATGATTTTTCAGCCATGCAATAGACTAAGCGAGTATTGAAAACTTGGGGGCATTCCTTTTTTTGTTCTTCTGGTTATGTCTAATTGCCAAAATAACTTACTGGTTACAGTGATGGCCTTAACTACCGGAAACCCTGAGCAAAATAAATAGACTTTGCCTGCAGTACTATGTAGTAGTATAGAATAAGGCATATTACGGTACACAATTTTCCCGCAAAAGCCCAGAAAGTAACTGCAGGTTGTAAATATTTCCCCACTCAAAGTTTTGTTAATGTAACAATCGTATAGTTTTGAATGGAGACTCTGTTTAGCTTTCTTGAAAACTTGAGAAATAATTTCACATATTGCTTTGCTGGTAAACAGAGGATAGCCTATAACTTAGACAACAATAGTTGATTAATTGCGTTATGTTTTGATTTAGAAATTGGCTATCTGTTAAGTAAATTAATTTGTTAACCACAGCATGACACTGCTTATCAGTAATGCGAAATCTGCGCTGCTTGCTGTAGTCAAAGTCACTTTTCTACTCTGGGCTGTATTTATATGCTTTTAGTAATACAACAACTTGTTCATTTGCTGGCTTGTGGAATTGTGCGGTGCAATGAGTTACGAATCTCAATCTCAGTAGAGTGCTAGGGCGCCAATCCCGACTACCGTACTCTACACAGGGGAGGTGGTTACGTTATTTTGGCCGTAAACATGTGTCTTAAATTTTTATGTATTACACTTATAAGAATTTTTTAATGCGAGAACTTATGTAAAGGTCCATTTGGCGCAATAGATCAGAAGGGGCCCTGGGCTCTTGCGCAAATAAAATTTGGTCAAAAATTTCATTTCATCTGGTCTTTACAACAAATTGGGATTTTTGGCCCCTTTAGCCTTAATCCATTGAGTTAAAATTGCCTGAAATTATGTCTGAACAAACTGCATGTGAAGTCAGGAAGCATAAAGTGAAAATTTTAGCTTTTTGGAGTAATTTTATAATGACTGACAGGTTGTGGGGCTTACTCCCCCCACTACCCAGGTAGGGTTTAATTTCAACTTCCTCATTTAATGGAAATTTGATACGATACCTCAGTCCCGGTTGTCTTTGGCAAGCAGATATAAAAATGACACGAAGGCGGAAAAACTCTTAAGATATCGGTTTACATATGCCAGCGCGCAACGTATTTGCATCAACAGTTCAATTTTGTTCTACGCATATTTTTCGATGATAGACTGCCGCGAACTTCAAAGCAGTGAGCATCCATACATGTCAACCTATACGCTTTCCCCTTATTTCATACGTTTTTTTACATTTCCAAATGTATACGGCGTACTCAGATTTTTCTACGGGAAAATGCAAATTGGGCTCATGGTTGGGTCTTCCCGTTTGTGACAAGGAAAACAGGCAATTCTATCGCGCAGATGCTCACTTTCTTACGTGTATTGTGGTGTAGCCTTTATCACAAGGCGTCTTTTTGATCTGTATGATCAAGGGCGTTGTGATTTAGGATGATTTAAAAATTCGTTCAGTGGCTGTTTAGTGCGAAAACGTCATCCTGTCCGAGGAATCAAAACTTTGTAAACAATTTAAAATCGTCAAGTATACAGTATAGTGTGTAATCGTATATAGATCTGAGTAACTGTAATTAGTCATGAAATCTGCTGTTAAAAAGCGGAAGATTGGAACGGGAAGACACTTGAAAGAATGGGAAATTTTAAAAGAACAATACGAGGGATTGATGAAATATCGAAGAAAGGACAGGATTATTCGTATTATGTGCCGTGTAAGAAGGATATCAAGGTGACTGCGTCTGGATTTTATGACTTGGAGAGTCATTTTAAAACTAAGAAACACGCTGAGAATCTCGCCATTTCTACATATTCTTCAAACCGGCGAACATGCACTTCGCACCTAAAAAGGAGAACAACCTTGCAACTACAGAAGCAGAAGTAAAGTTTTGCCATTTCATAGCTGAACACAACATTCCTTTCACTGCAGCTGATCACTTCTTAGACCTGGTGAAATCATTGTTTCCAGACTCAAAAATTGCTAAGGTACATATGTCAATTAGTAATCCTTGATTCATTTATGGATTTTTTTCTATTACTTTTTTGTTTTGTTTTAATAATTTTAATCACATCCTCAATTTTTTCTCTTACCTAATTTTTTTTTAAAGTTTTAGGCGTATGCATGTTGGAGAACCAAGGCAACGATGATCATGAATGGCTACTTGGCCCCTGCATTCAGAGATCCAGTAATAGAGTGGAGTAGGACTCGCCCATTTTCTCTGATGATTGATGAGAGTATTGACAGAAATTCAACCAAGAGGTAAGTAATCCTTGCTCACTTCTTTGAGGGCGACTGTACAAAAACAAGGCTTCTGGATTTACCAGCTCTAACATCTGGGACAGCAACATGTATCTTTGAAGCTATGGAAAATGTCGTTACAACCAGCATCATCCCTTGCTTAAATGTGGTCGGATTTGCTAGCGATAACTGCAAAACTATGGTCAGTTCAAAAAAGTCTGTTCTCACAAAACTCCGTGATAAAAATCCCAATGTTTTCAGCATCGAATGCATCTGCCACCTAGCTAGTCTGTGTGTTAAAGATGGTGTAAAAGCTCTGCAGTTCAAATTTGATGATTTGTTGGTGGATATCTTTTACTTTTTTTTATCACAGCTTAAAGCGAATACAAGAATTCAAAGCATTCCAAGAGTTCACAGAGGTGGATGAAGATAGAATATTGAAGCATCGTCCAACCAGATGATTGTCACTAGAGAAGGTAGTGAACAGAACTCTGAGCCATCTATCACCACTAAAGAGTTACTCTGCAAGCCACAAAGATGTTGAAAAAACAGGCAAAGTCAAATCCATCCATGATCCTATGACATCATTGATTTTGAATTTTTTAACCTTCATTCTGCCACGCATAAACAGATTTAACGTTATCTTCCAAACAAAACGGTGTATAATTGGGGATTTGCTCTCGGAAATGGATAGGCTATTGTGGACATTTATTGTGAAGTACTCAGTACTCAGGACATTTATTGTAAAGTCCTATCTGAATCTTAAAGAAGTGGATTTCAAAACGCGAAAAAATTAGCACAAAGATGACAAACTTGCTGTTGGAATGAATGCAAGAGCTCTTTTGGTTGATGCAGTTGCCAACAACATCACACCTACCATTGAACAAAAGTTTTTTGCTAGTGTGAGAGCATTCTATAAAGCTGCTGTTCAGAAAATGCTTCAGAAATTTCCCTTTAGTGATACAGTTCTGAAAGATCTTGTCATCTTGGATCATAGGAAAGGGAAAGACTTGGATAACAGCCAAGCTGTATATTTGGCGGAGAGATTTCATCTTGATATTGATCAAGAAGAATTAAAAGAGGAGTGGACTGATTTCCAGCTGATGACTGATGAACAACTTCCTAGCCTGCAACAAGATAAACTGGTAATCCTTAAGTTTAGCGTCAGAAACTCAAGTAAAAAAATTCGCAATCCAAGCAGTTACTTTTAAGCTGCCATTTTGATATATTTGAACGTTGTTGTAATAAGTTTATTTAAACAAATTTAACGATATTTAAACACTACTTGCAATATTTATGATTGATCTTAATAAAGTAAGTCTTTTGATTACGATATATTTTTACTTGAATTTCCGACGCTAAACTTAAGGATTACCGATGAACTTTCCACTGATGCTTTCAGGGAAACACTACTCAACATAAACACATCCATCAATGTCCTTAGATTTCCTCTCATAAAAGAATTGTTCAGTGTGCTTCTCTGTCTGCCACACAGTAATGCGGATAGTGAAAGAGTGTTTTCACAGGTACGTAAGATCAACACTGAGTACAGGAAACGCATGGGGCATGAGACACTGCATTGCTACAAGTAAAGATGAGCTGTGATTACCGTTACTTCCAGTTCTCTTCCACTAAAGACATACTTTGTGTAGCGAAAGAGGCAACAAAAGCCTACAATCAAAAGCATTTACATTGATTGACTATTAATGCTAATCGAAGAAGAATAAATGTATTTTGTTATTTCATTTATTGCTAATTGATGTAACTAAAATAATCGAGTATATGAACTAATCTTTTCTCGTATAAAGTTTTTTTAGTTTATAAGGGAAAACGTCCGAATCTATAAGGCAGAGGTTGACATGTATGAGCATCACTGGTTAGAATCGAATGATTTAATAGAGTAACTAGTAACGAGCGCGCGAACAGAGCGACAATGTTTATATGTCACCCACAATGTTCAATTTCAAGAAAAATATCTGTTGACCGAAGTTCTTATCTTGCAGAGTCGCCGTAACTGTAACTAGTGATTTTACCATGTCTACGGTAATTGATAACAGGTTACAAATTAGGTCACTTCTGCAAAAAAGTAACGAAGTTGCATTTACTGTTACTGGTACAGTTGCTAAGAAAGCAGCTAGTTAGCCTACAGCAGCTAGTTACAATAGTTAGTAATTAGTAACAATGGTTCTAGTTATAACTAGTTACAAACTAGTTAGATGGACAGTAGGCTTACTAGTTTCCCACTGTCTAACAGCAACGTCAACCGCGCAGCGTACACTACCGTATGCGCCGCGCAGTGCCGCTTATTGTTTTCGCAAATCTTGCTGCGTACTTGTTTTCGCGCATTCTCATGCATATCAAGTCATGGTTCAAAGAAATTTTTAATCCCGAATGAAATTGTGAGGTGCTACGGATTGAGATTTTTTTTTCCAAAGCCGAGCTCCGACGACCTTCTAGCTCCGCAGCAACAAAAATCACTTTGGCAGCATGCTTGGAGTTGGGTACTGCAAAATGCAAATTGAGATAAATGGAGTTGTTTGATGGTGAACTCACTCAACAAAAAGGAATATTTCTTGACTTAAAATAAGTGACCTAGTGCCTGGACTTAAATCTTTTTCTTTGAGTGGTTGTGTGAGCTGGGGTAACATGGTTGTTTCCAGGTAAACCTGCAAGCTGTTTGGCAAATTCAAGTTGGGTGTTTTAAAAATCAAAAAATGGCCTACTATCAATGAGGTGGTATTTGTAAATTTGAAATGTTTGATTCTTAACTTCTGCATTGGTCTTAAATTATAGATTACAACACAGTCACTTGATGTACAAAGTTACCTTACTTTATGAGCTCTAACAGTCTGATTAACTAGTTCGGTTTTTTGGAAAAAATAACTGATGTTGTACCAGTATGTACGCAGATTGGGATAACTCTTTGCTTTTGTATTCAAGGCAGAATTATGTGCCAAGCAGATTACAGACTAAAGTAACCATAGCCTTAGTGTTTAGGAAAGTGAATACAAGTGTGGGCATCTTTTTGCTTGTTACCCCGGGCCACCATCTTGAATCAAATGCAACTTAAAATGCTGTGATTATGGGTTTAAGTCTTCACTCACAGTTACTACGATAAAGGCAGTGTACACTGGAGGGGGAGACCTGGTATGTAAATGTACATCAGAGTGTATGCTGTGGGTGCAATTACCAAGATGGTGGCCTGAGGTAATAAATGAAAAAGGGCCAACAACTCTAACTTTAAAATATTCAGCTCTTGAAGTATTAAGTGCTGCCATATTGTGGTTTGGTGAGCCAATCGGTGAAATTAATTTATTTTCAAAATCTCTGATAAAACTTTTAGTTAATAGTATGTCATTGCTATGATATTGCGATAGCACAATACTTATGCTATTGCTTTTTTGCTGTGCTGTTTGTGGTATTTTTTTTGTATAACTCCCCCCACGATCTCAGCTACTACATTGATGTTTTCTGATGTAGTTTTGGCTGCTGAAAACAAAAATGGTATTTAAATCCGTTGCAAATCAATAGTTTTCGAGATATTTACATTTGAAAAATAAACTATTTTCATGTACCTTTATGCCTATTTTGCTTTAGGGTTAGGGTTAGTATAAAGCTGGCCCTGAAAACCATTGCAAATTGATAGTTTTTGAGTTATGAGGTCATGTTGCCCCAGGGTGGTTCAGGGGGTCTCCCCCCTGTTTTTTTTGCGATGGTTTTCAAGGCCAGATTCGTGCTCAGGACCACAAAAACTGTCGGAAAAGCATCAAAAAAGTAGCCAAATTAGTGAGGGAAGTAAAACGAAAAAATTACCCTGTTTGGTATGATACTATGTGTAATTGTAATGCAGAAATGGGCAGTTTGACTAGATAGTCACTGGAGGTCTTTCGCCGTTCTGTTCAAATTTCTTACTTTTTTTTTAACAAAATAAAATGTTGTTGTTTTGATGTGATTACCCAATTTTAAGATTGGTGCATGTGTGATCATTTTTTGTCCCACAGGGTAATATGAAATAATGTCAAACAAGATTTCCTAAAAAATTTGCATTTGTAATTGAGGATTTTAATATAAGCAAGCTATCTCCAAGCAAAACAACAAAATGGATCAAAGTTTTCACTATCCAATATGGTGTGGTAGGCTATTAGAGAAGATCCAAACTAAAGATAGAACTGTCAACCAAAAAATCATTGCAAAGTCGTCTGACTTTTCCTGGAAGTAGGAAAAGTGGAATAGACTCTCATCACTGATTATTTTCATCATGGTGCGTTTATCACTGATTTTTCCAAGTCAGAAAAATAGGTGTGGTTTAGAAGAAAAATATAATTTTTAATTGAAAATACATAAGTTTATTGAAATGTAAAAATACTTAGTAGATTACATCCAACTTGGAAATTTTTATTTTAGCCTATGTTTTACTTTTACTGAAAATGTTCAACTTTTTCAATGGCTGAGATTATGGGTGGTTTTGAATAGGCATAGTATGGGCAGGGTTTTTTTAAGGCATTTTAAGGACCTGATTTGGTGCATAGTAGGCATAGTGCAGGCATAGTACAAGGATAGCATTGTAGTAGGGGAGGTGTGTGACCAAAAACCAGTTGCATCAATATAATGAAGCCTTACTTTCCTTTCAAAATATAGTTCTTATTTAATTTTGTAAGTTTAAATTAAAGCCTTGAGTTGATACAATTAGATTTCACATTAAAAACTGCAGTGTATTTTCTGATGAACTTGAATTTGCTGTTTTGCTAATTGTACGTAAGTTTAAATATAATATTGTGTGGAGATTGTTTCAAAAACCAAAAAGGTTGTAGAAATCAACTGCAGTTGGTATTTGAGCTAGTTTACTGTTTCCCTTGGCCTATAATACTATGCCTACTATGACTGTACTTTGCCTACTATGCCTATGCTATGCCTGTACTATGTCTAATTATAACCACTGCTGAGATTACTCTATCTTACCTTACCATACTGTGCATTTTTGTAAAAAAGTAATTCATACTCCATAAAGCATACAGGCACCACTAAAATAACAAATTAATGCATAGGCCTACTAAAATACGGACTTACAGAAATTCATAATAAAATATAGAACTATTGAATTATAAAAATTCTTAATAATTTACGAAATTAATGAATTAGGCTATGAGAATTAATCAACAAGTATGGACATATGGAAATATTACCAAACAAATTTTGGAAATGACAGAAATACAGGGCGACCAATAAGTAGCCCGCCAGTTAGAAGAGCAAACATCAAATTGATAATCACTTGTGAAAATAGCACTAAATATACTTGATGTAATCAATCAACAAATTTGCTCATCTAAAGCATTAACATTTTAATCATTCTACAAATTTATAGAAAGCACTACAACAAGAGTAAATGATTCTAATAAATTTTCAAACTGCCAACCATTTTATTTGATGCATTTGGTCATGGGAAGTAATGGGTTCACTGACTTTGGCACATAACTCCTTGTTTGAGTTAATAGCAATAAAATGTGTTCTAATAGCCATTTAAGATCATCCAAACTAAAGGGTTTGCTGGGTCTTAATTGGGTAGCATGTCATGATAATTGGTTCCATTAACTGTTTCATTAAAAAAATAAGGACTGATGAGACCTTCAGTGGAAATAGCACCCCAACCTAACTGCCAAGCTATTTATTGACCATTCTTCATAATGAATAACTAAGTTTGTGTAAAGACTAGTCATTTAATTACTGTATTTTGTGCAATTTTTTAGTTATGATAGCGTAGTTCTATTTTTGTATTTTATTGGTTTCCTAGGACTTTATGCATTTACTGTGATTCAGTTGCAGTGCAGTGTGATGTAAGCTGTGACTAAAACTTTGCAGACATGGTGCAATGCAATGTGGCATGTAAAAGAAGTATCTAGGAAGCAAACACCAAATTTTGTGTCCATGACTTCAGTATTTTCTATTACAGTATTGGTAACTTCACCTTTTAAACCCTTCTGAACATGTACAGTTTTTCCAAGCTTTTGTCAAACCTCTCATTTTGCAGTACAATAATGATTGTAGAATATATTTCATAGATTTTAAATCACAAAGTCTGAAATCTCTAACTGAAATGATATTAACTTACAGTTTGTTAATACCATGTAGAGTCAATTAATTAATTCTCAGGGACTGTGAGATGCTGGCCCATGTCCTGTACCATCACATATCAAAGGTCAAAACAACATTCTGTATTTTTTGGTGGCCTCTTAGATTTTCAACAAAATTAATGAAAATTGAAATTAGTTGTTATCCATCTTTTGATTTTGAAGTTATTTTTCATTTGCACTTGTGTTACTAAGAAACTTTCTTCAGTGACTCCGCATTTATTAAATGCATTAGCAATTTTATTGATACTCCAGCTTTCAGAAACTAAAGTTAGCATTTCAATAATTTCATTTCTTGGTGTTATTTCAATTTTTTGCTTTAATAAATTAAAGCGATTCATGTCTTCACATTTTTCACAATGTTGCAGTTGTTGTTCATGATCCAAATCAATGGGTAATGATAACTTGTGTTTGGTTGCTCTAGTAAATTGGCAGTTTTTTTTAAGTAACTTTTCTTCATTTGTACCGCCAACTCTTTTTTATTGGGGAAATTCCTAAAACTGATGCACTTTAGGTTTAGAGTTTCAGTTGATGTTTCAGCAGTCTCAAATTTACTCATGCTTTCAGAAAAACTAGGTTAATTCAATTTTGACATATTTTGCAGCATTTGTTGGCAATTTCTACACAGCTTCAATCTTGACTCCATGTTCCATAGAATACTTTTCTTCATTTAATATTGTTTGAAGAATAACTAAAAAAATGAGCTCAATTATATGGAAACAAATAGCACAGCTTAATATTATGACAATTTGCAATAAAATTAGAAGACTGTTTATAGTTGACAGTTTACAGTGAAGCACTGGCTACCCAAAACTTGCTTTTGATGTTTATGATCAGGTTCACAACAATATCTTTCTGATGCCCACACTGTCCTTTGCTCAGTTGAATTCCATCAAAAATTACCTCAAGTTTGTATAGTAACGTACCAGTGGCATTGAGAAAGTAATGCAACTTATTTCATTTCTTACAGCATTCATTTAATTTGCATTTGATTCTTTTACAGATTATAGATTGGTAACTTGGTGTTAAGTATGTTTTTTAAAAACATAAAGTTTGAATTACTCCAACCTGTCTTTTAAAGTTTAAGCAACCCCTCAGTGTCTTCTTCGCTATAAGATAAAACTGGCATGATTGACACAAAGCAATCTCGGCAAAAGCAAAGAGTTGTTCTTGAATTTCTATTGTTGGAGGGAAAACAATTCTTAACATAAGCCAAGGGCCAAAGCAAGTGTCTAGTGGCAATGCAGTAGACTACAGCACAGTGACAAGGCAGGTCAAGCGAATCAATGATGAACAGAAAGAACTGAACCTGTCAGAAACTGGGTGTAAACGCAGTCTGAGAATTTTACAATGATAGAATATGTGCATTTGTTAAAAGATGGAAAAAGGTATTTCGGAAAACAGCAGATTTCATTGAGAAGTATCTATGAAATGCTCATTCTTTGTACTTTCTTTTGACATAAAATTTGTGTACATTTAAAACTAAATCTCATAAAAACAAACCTACTTGCAGTACTATCTGAAGTCCTTCGTAGTTATATTGCCTGCTGGTGGGATACTTGCCACTGAAGAGCCCCAATAATGGCAAAACGAGTCTGATGCTTCCTTGGCAAAACCAGTCTGGTGCTTTATGTGTGACTACTTGATTAATAATGTAGTTATTGATTTATATACATAAAATCTGAAAGCACAGTAGGGCATTTATCAGAATGGCAAATCAATATGACTTTGACTGCACTGACCACTGAGTACGCATAACCATTGCAGCTTATTAGTGACCTTCATCACAACAATAACAATACTGTAAGAAATTAGCTCGATTTAAGTTTGTCATTCTGGCTACCCAAGTTGCACAAGTACTGTAGCTTGCGCATGGTTCATTATGAAGTATAACCACCAGTTTAGGGCCTAACACTAGCTGGAAAAGTAATTATAATCAGTTAACACTGCTACATCTCCATTGCTTAATTTAAACCAAAATATAAAAAATATGTTATAAACATTGTAGAAAAATACTTAGTTTAAATTCAAAGTTATGTTTTCGAATTTACACCTCACCCTTTAAAAATGAATGCAATGCGTGCCTTACGTATTTTAACCTGAATTTAAGATGAGATATGTGCTTAGTTCTGCTGTGAATATTGTTGATTACTTTGTTTTAATAGACTAGTTTTCATGCTTGAAATTGTGAATAAATTTAGCTTCATTTGTCATTAAACTTTGTTTGAAAGAAGTCTATTAGTTTTAAGGATGGATTCATCTGAAGTTAAAATAAATGGCAGTGAGAATAAAAGTGAAAACTTGTATCCTACGTTGTCAGCAGATGCCGAAGATGGTCTAAGTGAACTTTCCAGCCTTTGTGTAAATTGCCACGAACAGGTAATAACATTACCAAAACACCTTAGTTTATTTGTGCTTACAAGTGCCGAAAACAAGCAATACTTTTTGCAAATGTGATGAAACGTTTCAATTAACAAAGTAAAGTGACAAAATGTTATAAATCTATTGATCCTTGTACAGAAAATGACAGTTCTTTTTTGGAAGAATTTTTAAACCATCAAGAACATGTTATATCTATCAAGTTATGTGCCGCGTTGTGATTTGCAAATAAAAATACTTCATTAATTTAAAAAAACACTGCAAACGTTTTTCTTTTTTGCAGTGGTGTTAATGAATTTTAAGATGTTTTATCATTTATGAATATGAAAATCTGTTTTAAAGTAACGTATTACTACTATTTCATTACATCAGAGAAGTGCCAGAGCTCTAATACTTGAAAAGTTTTGATATTAGTTTTATTAGGAAAATGAAGTTGATTGTGGCTGATGCAAGAAATCTCAGCAATGAAACTGTAAATTTAGCCATAGCAATGCAGTTACTGCGTTTTTTGTTGCCCTTACTTTCATAGCTCAGTTTTTGCTTAAAGCATTTGTAATGCCGCGTACCTTATGTTGTGAAATCACAAATTACATTTCTGGACCTCCATTGTTTTAAGCTTAGATAAGCGGTAAAGTTTGCAATAGAAATATCAGTAACTCTGATGCAGTATTATGTTTTTATACCACAGGTGGCCAAAAACGCGTTTGTCCAAAAATACCCAATGTAAAGTATTACTGTCAACTTCGGATATAAGGGATGCAAATATAAGGGATTTTTGCTTATAAGGGACGGTTTTAAATGGTCTCAATCATTTTCAATTTGAAATAATACAAAAATTATTCGCCTATAAGGGATGCAAATGTGAGGGATTTTTGCTTGTAAGGGACAAATTTCAAAGTCCCAATCATAATTTTCTATAGTAATTTCAGTCAATTATAAGGGATAACCCATTTTGTGAAGGGTTTCTGTCTGCAAGATGTCAAATTCAGCTTTATAGGCCAATCGTACTTCTGTAGCTTCCTTTTGGCTTTCAACTACAGTAGCAGTCTAATGCCCATTGCGACGTTTGTATGCGGGGAATGTATGAAAAGCTTTAAAAAGGGTGTTTTGAGCATTTAAAACTTGCGATCTTACAGTATCGGATCAAACTGTGTACATTCAGTTGAAAGGGATATCCGGATACAAGGGACTAATTGAGCTGGTCCCAACATGTCTCTTATATCCGGAGTTGACAGTTTTGTGGACAAAAGAGATGCGATAAAAGTAAGATATTTCTTTCAAACACACCTTAAATAAAGACATGAGTCTTTTATTAAGTTATTTTGGGAACGAAATGTTTTATTTGTCTCATTCTATGCTAAGATTTGTTTAACAGTCCTATCTTCAGTACAGAGGGACGAAATTACTTATTACAATACAAACTGATTAGCACTATTAATCTGATTTTTTTCAGGGTATCACTAAACTGTTATTTGTTCAAATCCCATTTTTCCGTGAGATAATTTTAAGTTCCTTCTCTTGTCCACATTGTGACTACAGCAACAATTTTGTACAGTCTGCAGGAGCTATTCAAGAAAAAGGGATTTTATGGACCTTAAAAGTGACAAAAGTGGAAGTAAGTTAAAAAAGATGTTTGGCAATAAAACAAAGTGATCTGGATTGATAGTCCTCAAGCTGTGGGTCACAACCTCCTGCAATTTTCTTGAGGTCACCTGTGGTTTTAAAAAGCTTGATTTCCCAGGGAAAAGGTCTTTACTTCTCTTTGTAGCCGAAAATAGAAAAAAGTTATTTTGAAAAACTAGATCTCAAAAAACAAAGGTCTGCACTTTTCTTTAAACAAAAAATAACAGACTTGGGGTCGCAAAACTTTCAGACTTATAATGTTGTTGAAATTGAGTTATCTATCATAACGCTTGGGGAGTATTGATTCAGAATGTTAAATCAAAGGTTGATAAAAAAAAATGTTTCTCGCATTAGGCTTAAAGTCAAATTCTGTTCCAAGAGTAGTATGCTGGCGTAGACTTGAAGAATAGCAGAACTTTTCATTTAATCTTGATATGTGCTCATGCGTTGCTTTTCTTTTTAAGTCGAAGACTGTTGACCCAGTTTGTTTTGATTGAACTTACGCTTCCAGTTCTGGAGATACGCTGACATGATTGCCGTTCCAAGTTTGTTTTTTTTTCAACTGAAAACCATAACAGAGCGGAACAGGCTCTAGCCAAGTCACAACATAAACGAGCAACTTGAATGTTACTGATGGAATATCATTGAGGTAAACATTGAAAAGTAGCGGGGTCAGAACAAATCCCTGGTACAGCGTATTTTTCAAGTTGCTTAGTGTTCTTTTTCTTCTGCAATTTTGCATTTAAGTAGTTTAGGCAAGCTCCAGAATCACCTTGATCTTGTGCCTGTCTAGTGTAAGGCAGAGAAATTTGCATGCGAAGCCGTGGTGTAATACTGTTGTGGATGCTACTTTGAGATCTATAATTCAGTACTATCGTTCTTTAAGCTTTTGCACTCGTCATCAATGTTTTGATGCATTGTGTACTGCGTCACGTGTAGTGTGAACAAATATATGTTCTAGCATCAGTTTTATCTAAAAGACTAAAATTTTAACTGCCTTTGGGTCCCTCTACGTATTGATATTTTTTGAATATTTGACTGCACACAGTATTTTTTTATTAAATGGAGAATGTTGCCGGGGCGAGACTTCAAAATTATAATTCGATTTTTTAAAACTCTTTACAATGCATTTTCCAGAAACCTGTGTTATAATGTTTTCATTTTATAGGATTTAAATCGTCAATTACTAAAGACTGACACGTGTACCATTATTTTTCCTGATTTGGAGTTTGAAATTCCTGCTGAATCACAAAAAGGGTCTCTGACTAATGTAGAAGGAGTATTGCAAACTGCTATCGACGGTTTAAGTCAAGAACAGCCTATTCGTAGAGTAAGCACTGCTATTGTAATAACAAAATATAGTATTATTTCTAAGCAAAATATTTGTACTTGTTTATAAGCTGGTCTGGTGTAGTGGAAATTGTTCTTGAGTGTTCAGTAAAAGACCCGAACTATGAAACTTATCAAAATATCTTAAATATCTCCAGGAAGGAAGTCAATACTTGTAAGTGCTATGTTGTTCAAGTAAAAACATTGGTCAAAAGTGGTATTTTACATACATTTAACCACCACGCGTAAAGCTTTGTTAAGCGAAGAAAAAAGTAAATTCAAGCATAAAAAAGTATTGACGTAGTGCAACGGTTATAACTTAAATTTAGGTTCCACCCGAACGGCCAATTAAGCTCTAGTGATACCGACACTTTATGGCCAAGGACAGAGGTATTATTCATCAAGTCACAGCTGATTTTTGAAAAAATTTGTAAGATGTTTTTTGATCTTGTTTTTCAGGCAATCCAACCTGAAGTAGCTGAGAAACTAGACAACTTTATTGAAAAGTTAAAAGAACTTCTCCTTGTCAAGAAACCTTTTGTCATGGTAACATTATGTGCAGGGTGTTACAATACTTTGATAAACCTACTGAGACGTCCAGCGAAAAATGGCATGGTCTTTCAAATTGTTATTTGCTCTGAAATAAAAGTGCATGGCTTTGAGAGGATACGGTACACTCTCTTTAATTTAAGGTAGATCAAACAATTGCTGCATCAAGCAGTCAACAAAAAGTCTGTTAGTAAACATTTGGATTATCTTTCTTGACTGGTTGATGCTGTGATTGTTTGATCGAACAAGTTTTGATTTTATTTTTCCTAGGAACGTAAGGGCATTTTTATTCCCAGCTGTATGGGATATCAAGCCAAGATATTTTTATTCATAAACACACTTCGCAATGCTTACCAGTGTCATTCAATGACTGAGCAGTTGAGGCAGTGTTTCCAGTTTATACTTGTTGTTTACCAATACCGGGGTCGTTTGTGAGTTTGAATCCAGTCTAATATCAGCTTGAACGAATATTTTCTTGGGACGGCAATGTATGAACAGTACTTCATAGTGACCAACACCGACATTCCAGGAAGGTCGCTGTTTAGTTTGCTATTCCGAGCTTGCTCGATTCTTTGTTGTGTTTCAGAAATTAGACGATCCCACCGGAAATAGTTTTATTGAGAATCCTCATGCCCCTAGTGCGGATCCTAACCTGCAACGCAGTTTTTACATCAGAAGTTTAGAGCAAGACAAAATGCTTTGCCTTCAAGTTAGTTGTCTATACATCTATGTGTGCACAATGTTGAATATCTGCTAATGTGACTAACTGCAAAAAAAAATAAATTGGTTCTTCAATAAACTAAGATATCATTTATCATAGGTATGATACCTTGCATTGACCAGCATTTCTTAACAGGAAAATTTTCGAAGTTCAGTGATTTTTATCCCGCTGTTACTTTAAAATAAAAAAATGTTGTGGGTAGTTGACAGTAGTGGAATGCGAAATCAATGGTTTCATGGAAAGGATAAAATTGCTAAATTGTGCATTGTATCTGTTGCAGAAAATAATTTTGCTCCATGATATGTTTAGTGGCGTATGTAGATCTACATCATGCGCAACACTTTATGCAGGGTATCCACAAAGTCCGGGTACAATGTCAAATTTTGATAACTTTATTCGTGTTTTTGATAAAAAGAATCCAAAAAGTGTCAGAAAGAAGGAAACATTTTTTAAGGTTTTATTGTCATTTTATTAAAGCTTCTTCATGTGTGCTATCTTTAGTGATACAAAAGGTAATGCGATTTTGTAGTCTTTTTGTTAGCATTAGCCTAAATAGTTCTGGTAAAGAAAAAATTTAATTACGGTAAGTTGTTTATAAAATCCGTGTGCCGTTTAAAGATGTTAACTTTGTAAGTAATTGTGCTTGGAAAAATCGAGAAAAAGTATTGAAAAAGGTCAGTGTACCTAGTGTTAAGTAACATTATTTACTTAGTATCTCTTCACAATATTTTTATAAATTCTTCTTTTTCAGAATTATGTAAGCTAAGATTAACTAGAAGTCTGCAAAATCGTATCAATTAATGTTTTTCTAGAAGCCAAGTACAAAAGTTCGTTTTCAGACTGTCAGCATTGAACAACTAAACTGTCTATAACTCTGATTGTTCTATTTTTGTTTGATAATGTCAAACTGGTTTTTGATTTCAGTTAATGCTTCCCCCGACTGTTTTATTCATGGTCTTACTATTCAGCTTATTTTTCGATTACTTTGCATTTTCTGGTCTTGGCTATACCGTGAGTCATCAGACTGCTTAACCCGCCACCTGCCTGCTTTGGAAAAATAGAGAAATACAAAATTTTCCATCCCATGAAATGGTTACCAAGAATACCACTTGCAAAGTTGCCTTTTTGCACACTTTTATTTTGTGGTATAGCGCCAAGCGTGAAACTGCCAATACTAGTTTTTGAGAAGTTGTTGCGCGACCCGGTGGAGGTTTGAACGAGTAACCGACAGCAGTTAAGGCAGATGCTGTAGCCACTGCGTCAACGAGGTAGTTTGGTGATAAATGGTATGCCCATAATGGTTGCTCAGTAATTTTTGTGTGAAGACCATCGATTTTACACCCAGGCGGATGAAGCTCAAAGTAACGAGTACAGAAATCCCAACGAGTCACTTGACCTTGATTCAGAGGTTTTGACATTTGACGCCAACTGTTCGAGTTGCAACGCTCCTTGTCAGACATGCATGAAAGTAAGAGCATACTAGATAAAAATAATTAGCGTAAATTAGATTGTAGTCAAAATTAGTCAATTCAACGTGGTCGAGTTGATTAAACTGCCGATTGTAAGCGGGTCTGTTGTCTTGAGCCGGGTTGTCACCAGAATATTTTAAAAAGTAACTAATTAATAAAATAAAGTCAATACATTAATAAAAGTAATAAAAAAACATGTATTTCTTCGTCAGATAAGTTTCTCATTGAACGTTTCATAAAAAAGTAAATCGTAAAAAACTTAATGTTTTTTTTTTTTTTGGAGACCATCACATTAATCATTTTGTTTTTTTTTCTGAGATCAACACTTTGCTTGCCTATTTTAGCACGATTTGTTACAAAAGGTAACAACTTTGGCCACCCTGGTCTTAAGTAGATGTACGTTTTATGCTGGCATCGAACAAATGTCGATTGGATTTTTTACCCACTATTGTAGACCGTCAAGATTCCCTACTTCAAAGAAGTTATTATTATGTCCACGAGCTGTGATGCATGTGGAGATCGAAGCAACGAAGTGAAGTCTGGAACGGGATTTGAACCTAAAGGCAGAAAAATCACGTAAGTGTCAGGATGTAGCGATGGATCATTACGTGATTATACGCAAAAATGGTTTGTTGGAAGATCAGAACTTGAATGCAGCTGCCAAGAGTTGTTTTGCCTGTAGCTAATCGTAGCGCTCACGTCAGTTGCAGTGTAGCGTCAAATGGTAAGAGCTCAAGCAATCACGTTCACAAAGGAGAGAGGCTTCAAGGCATCGCTGATGGCTGAACCGGCGCACCTCACCTGAGCTTGTTCATCTGCCCTATCGTTGCTCGAAAAAAGAGAGTGGCCGGGGTTTGGTTAGGCTTGCATTGTAACCGGAACAAAGTCGTTTCATGCCGTACCTCCATCCCAAGGAAGGAAAGCGGTAAACACACCATTTCGTGCTGTGTGTTTATCCCAAGAAATAGTGGTAAAGAACACCAATTAAAACTTTGCAAAATATGCTGCTTTGCGTGTAGACGGGGAAACCACAGTGGCATTATTACCATATCAAAGCTGTCGCTTATTAGTACGCTGAGCTTCAGTTTTTAAGCATTTACAGTTTACCAAGCGTGTAACGTTTCTACACATCTTGTGATGATTGATTAAGCTTCACTAAACTGCGTGAGATGTAGTTTTTGAGATTTTATTTATTACACTTAAATATTTTGCAGTTTGAAAGCTGAAAATGAGCTAGATTTGAATCGCGATGTGCTAAAATCCGAGACCTGCAACGTGTTGATTCCAGAGCTTTCTCTGGAACACGAAGGCTTAGCAATAAGTGGAAAGTTTACGACAGTAGAAGGGCTACTGCTCGATATAAAGAAAGCTGTGAGTAATGCTTATGCACTCCTCTTTATACAGCAAACCCTACGTTACAGGTTAAGCTATTTGCTGTATGGTGCACCAAAGGTAAAAGCACACTATTATGGTGATAAAGGTGAAGCTGGCGATCGAACACTATCGTTACATGCGGGATGGCAATCGTCCTTGGTAGTGGTAGGGCTACTAGACTACGACAAGTTTGAAATGGACGTCACTTTTCTTTACCTCACTCAGCGTGTTCACACTTGCGTGATTGCGTTTGCTGTGCGGGGCCGATATGCTCCGTTTTCACGCCGTGCGTTCGAAGGAAAAGGAATGGTCATCATACTTCATGATACCACTACATATCCCATCGTGATAGACCCTGACTCGAAAATTAATAAAATTGTTAATTTAAAGCCATCAAAGCTTTGACTTCGTGCCTTAGAAATGTGTTGGGCCGGTTGCTCTGTCAACTGCGAAGCTAGTTTGCACGCAACTTGTCAATCAAAAAATATGCTAATGACTTGCCATGTATTTGTTACTTTGAGGACTGTATAATTGCAACTGTTGCATGGTTAGTTTGTTTACTATTTGCCGATGAAATTGTTTAGTTGGTGGACAGCAATCCGTTTGTTGGCGGAGACAGCAGCAAATCGAAGAATTTATTGAAAGTTGGAGATGAGTTGCAAGACTTGGCTGACGGAAAAAAACCATTTACGCTTATCTTAGGTCAGTATTTTGTAGTTTGTTGGTTGAGTAATAACGTTTTCTAGAAAATGTTTGTAGTTCTCTAAAACTGTCGTGAGATATTTGAAAAATGCAATTACGTTGTTGCTCATTGAAACAAAGGAGATTTTTGTTAATCGCAACACTTCTTTTGTGGCCGGAAGACCAAAATGTATGACTAAAGCATTACTACATTACTATTGCTCGTTTTATAACTCTTTGTGCTGTACTATGTTTCCTGACTTAAAAATTGTTTTTCTGTTCAGATGATTTAAATGCAAACAGTTACATTCAAGATCTTTACGTTCCTGAACCAGATCCAAGGTTGACAATTGAAGACTATGAAAGAACCTTTGAACAAAATGAAGCACTTGGACTGAATGATATGAAGACTGAGAATTATGAGGAAACTCCGTGAAGTTTTATTCGTCGATAAAGAAATAGCTATAGCAATACTCAACTGTGCAAAACCTTTCTGCTTATACCAGGGGTGGGCGAACTACAGCCCGCAAACACTTGCAGAAACTTCCATAATCTACTTTGGTATGACAGGAGTGGCCAGACTTGCCGTACTAAAGAATCAAAAACGATAGAAGCCATTATTGAAAGAGCCGCTACGCAATTCTTAGTTTGAATTGGCACATTTTCTGTCCAAATAGAGAGTAATGACTTTTTTTATGGAGATCATCATTTTTAGAGCCTTGTAATATGACTTTGAAAGAAGCTACTGCAAGCTGTAGCATTGTATGCAGCTATTGCAAGATTTTAAGCACTGGTCCTCGGCCAATTCTTGAATGGTCAATGCCGCTCTCCGGCTAAAAAGTTTGCCCATCCTTGGGTTATACAGGGTGGCCACAAAGTCACGCACCAATGTTAATTAAAAAAGTTATAGTAGTAACATTTATTCAAATTCAAAGTTCTTTACAAGGATTACAAATGCTCGATATGTTCGCCGTTTGCAGCTATGCACGAGCCAATACGAAATTCAAAGTTCCTGTAGACACGATTCAGTATCAAGATTCAGTAACATTGGTGCGTGACTTTGTGGCCACCCTGTACAATGGTGTACTGTACAGACTGGTAGATAAGTAAAGGGAGTAATGGAGCGGTTAGATCGTTGTTTGCCTGAGGTCCTGTTAAAACCTGTGGTCGACTTTTAAACCTTGCTATGACTGTTGCGCCCTTGAAAAAGCTTCTTCATAAAGTTCTAATCTGCGTTAAATTCGTGAAATAGCCAGTTCAGAAGCCCCCTCTTACGACATGATTGGAGGACAGCTTCACTGTTCTAGTCCGGCAAAGCTCGGAAAGGATACAATACTGTAGCCATCATGAGGTTTAAACTCACAACTATTGCTTTCATTTACTGCAATTTAACCCCTGCGCCGCCCATTTTTTTATTGAAGAATTTGTTGATTTAGTTCACACCAGAACTAAATATCACGGCATTGCCGATTGTATTATTTATTCTTACGTAGCGATTTCTGCCATTTCTATATGTATATGATGAGAGTTTTTTCAGCTTTTGCTTGGTGGTTTGTAGTGCCCTGCTGGTTGATGCCAGGCTTAGAAATTCTTTTTGTCTGTTAAATTTGTGAATTATTATTCGCTGTTTATAAATGTTAATAAACTGCCCAATGTTTAGATGCACACTTATTGACCTATTTCAATTTAAGTATAGTTAGCAAACTAATTGTGGCACATGCATCAAACTAAGGCCCGTCAAGCGTATCTAGCTCCAGTTGTTGCTAGGTTTTGTGGAGTTACAAAAAGGTATCTTTTAAAATGCAAAATTCGGTAGAAGATTACGGAGAGGACGGCACTTATTGCATTATGCAACACCAAGCTAGCGTCAACTGACTATATCAAATGTACAAGATATGCCTTGTTCACCGATTAAGCTAAAGGTACGCACTAGCGCTGCAAGAACTGCACCGATAAACATGCCCCTTGCAATACGTTGGTAATAAGATATTTGTTGTCCTCATGACTACTCCCCACTGCTGTCCATGTCTACCAATGGCAGCACGAGCTTGAACAACCACCTGGCCCGTTCGAACAAAGAAATAGATCGGTCAGCAGTAGCATCTCATTGCGATTAACAGGAAACGAAGGTGATATCAATCGAAAAAAAATGTTATATAAAATGGCCCGATTTATTTATCAATTCTCCACTGAACCGAGTTTTACGGCTCCTTTTCTTCAGGGGTTTGACGTAATAAATTGCAATTTGTGAGACAACAAATTATCAGTCCTGAGCCGCCTCCACAACATTTTCTATACTAACCTGTAAAAGAGTAGTAAAACTCGAGAGATTAACAGTGGTTTAAGCTTCCAAACACCTACAATATTAAGCAACAATACATGTAGCACAACTGTTAGCGCCACTTCGCTCTATGTGTACATTGATCCTTTGATAATGTGTAGAGTTAGTGCTTTCCGGTTACCAGATACTGTTCTTGGCGTGGTTAGCGATTACGTAATTTCTTTACTAGTCGCTATCCAGTTACTCTAGGTAGAACCTGTGCTAATTTAGTGTAATTAGTAGTGATGTATCTATTCATGATATAGTTAGGTATGGTAGCCTACAATGTATGGTATTTGAAGTGTGCTTCGTAGTGCTGGGCCTGGCTTACCTAGGCCTAGCATCTTTATCTATTTGCCTTTCTCCTTGCAGCTACAGGTTCAAGGTGTTTTAGTGGTAGGTTTTGCATGCATTGTTTGCGCTTACGATAGTTAAAATAGTGTTGATACCGGTGACCGTCTACCGTATCTATTGTTGCTGTGGAACCCAGCCTGCATCACCCAAATTAATAATAGTGTATTGATTCACGTGGTGCATGCTGCTGGGTGCTGTTGGGGCATTGTAGTTGTTCACAGTAGTATAATATATTCGTTGATATCATATTCGTCTGCTGCTGAGCTGATACCGTGCCCATTCCCCAGGCTGCTTTACCCCCTGTAGCCCTATCTCAGATAGAATACGACAACTAGAAATCGATTAGCTCGTAGCTAGAGCTAACATAGCTAAAACACCATTGTTTGGTGAAGTTGTTGCGGATTGTTGTTGTGGAAGCCTATCGAATCAGGCTGTTTGACTATCTGCTCTGCTGAATTTGTCAAGATTTGCTGATTGCTCGTTACTGCCTTCTGAAGAAGCTTATTGTATCCTTCTGAAGAAGCTTATTGTTGTATCTGTGTTTGTATAACCATGGGGTCAAATAGTGAAAGTGCTGATTCTGTTGCTAATTGTGTCAATCCCCATTGTGACAGTAATTCACCGTCTAGAGTTGCGGCGCGTGACTTTAGTGTGCTTCAAACTGAAAATCTGAATGAGGTACTAGCCTGTGATCTACCATCTGCTGTTGTTGTGAGTTCTGATACCAGTAGTGTGCAAGCTCGTACTAATGTCTCTGTTAGTGATGCTGTTGAGAACATGAGTTTCAATTTTGGCACAGAGTCAAAGAGCAAAACGTATAAGATTGCATCAGAAAAGGCTTGTTCAGTTTCATCAAAGTCCTCAACCACGAGGCGAATTACTGAAGTAAAAATCAAAAAGGCACGCCTTTGGAAATTAGAACAAGAGCACAAGCTCAAACTTGAGATCTTGCGTGCCAAGGCAGATCTTGCAGAAGCTGAAATAATGGCTGAAGCTGAATTACAAGATGTTGATCAAAATTTAGGTGAGCTCGAACAGAAGACAATGACTCCACAAGAAAGGGTTGTTAACTTTTTGGATAGTAAAGATGCGGTTGCCCAGATATCTCGTTCACCAGTTGCACATTCTGGTTCCCATCTTAGGCCTGACGCCCCAGTATGGGCTCAGCCTCAAGTTAGCACTAGCACTGTCAGTGCTGGAGGTATTCAGGGTAGACAGTCTGCTGCTGTCTATAGTGAGTACCAGCCCCCTACCTCGTGTGTACAAGCTTCATGGGATCCAAGTGTCCTATATCGCAGCAAGTTCCAACTACCCACGGTTGAATATGGGCCGGCAGTTTGCGATTCTGGTACCCTATGCAGTGCAGCTTCCCGACCTATGAATCTTTGGAATGGGCCGGCTGTTGATGGCAATAGAGGCCTTCCCAATACTGACAAATCTGTTGACTCTAAGATGACATTTGATGATCTTGCCAAGATCCTGATGAGATGTCGAGATGTGCCCACGCCTTCTCAGGAAGATCGTTTTGATGGTGATCCTAAGCTGTACTATCGTTTCATGTATCAAGTAGAAGACAGAATTCTGAGAGTATATGCGGAATCAGATCCTGGTCATGCACTACATTTACTTGCCGCTGCTACAAGAGGGCGGGCTCGTAGAATCATTGATAATTGTATGTTGAATCCATCACCTAGAGATGCACTTTTATGTGCGCTGCAAGACTTGAAAGCTGCGTTTGGTTCTCCCCAAAGAACGGCTAGTGCTCTGCTGCAACAAGTTCGCAATGGCCCTGTTGTTCGTGCCACTGCTGATGGTTTGGAAGATCTTTACATTGACATGATGGCATGTAGACAAGGAATGCTAGCAGCTGGTGCGTATGATGAGTTGAATGCTTATGCTACAACAGAGGCAATCTTTTGGCGCCTTCCTATGGATCTGCGCAAGCAGTTTGTGCGATTCACTGTTGATCATAGTTCTCCATCCGCTCGTGTACGGTTTGATGATGTGTTGTTGTTTGTAGATCAGTGCAAGAAGGAAGCTAGCTCTACCTTTGGTCGACTGCTTCTCGAGCCGCGTTCCACTGAGAGTAGCTATCCTCGCAGTGGTGGGAGCAGATATACTAAAGCAAAGTTTACAAGGGCCCAAGCCCTGAGAAGAACGGATTTAGCTTCAAAGGAAATGAGTCCTCAGGATGCGAAGGTTAACGTTCAATCTCGTGACCCCAAGTCGAAGCTCTGTGACTGCGGAAAACCATCTGAGCATGCACTTTGGAAGTGCAATAAGTTTGTTGCATTATCTGTTGAAGATCGTATTGCTGATACAAAGTTACAAAGACGCTGTTTCAATTGCTTAAGTGAGGGACACTTTGTTAGAGACTGTAAGAGTAATCGTCGTTGTCAGAAATGTAATGGTGCTCACCACACGCTCCTTCACCGTTTTGACAATTCTGAGAAAATCTCTACCCCTGAGACTTTAAACAAAAGGGACGAGACCAATGCTGCTGTGGCACCAGTAGTGGGTGCAGAGCCTACTTGTAATCGTGCTGCCCATGCCAATACAGCTCGCAGTGCACGGGGCAGAACCAGGTTGAAGGTTTTGCCTGTAAGAGTTACAAATATGCGATCTGGTCTCGGACGTGACGTCTTAGCCTTACTGGATGATGGTTCGGACACTCACCTTATCTCGAAGAGCCTATATGATGAGCTGTCGCTGGTGGGAACTCCCATACGTAGTCATCTTTGCATGGCTAATGGGGAACACCGCACATCAGACACATTTGAAACACAGATTGAGATTCGTGGTCTCAACGAGACTGCATCCTTCACTTTAAAAGGGGTGCAAGTGGTTGACAGACTATCAGATTTACGTTCCAGTATTCCTTCTGCAAGTGATTTTGAGAATTATCCACATTTATCTGATGTCGATATACCATTGATTGATAGAACTACTGTTGATTTGTTGATTGGTTTGAACTATCGCATTCTCCATGAGCTTATTGAAAGGCGGGATGCTGGGGAAGAGAAACTATGTGCTGGGAGAACAGTTCTTGGCTGGTTTTTGTATGGAAATGACTGCTACAGTCAATCTTCACTCGAAGAAAATGTTGTGTGCCACATTGTAGGCCTTGACAATCGATCTGATGCAGACTTGTTGAAATTGGCTGTGGTTTCTCCTGCCAATAAAGGACAGTGCCCAACTTGTAATGGCACTGAGGGGCCCACACCAGACGTTGAGCTTGATTACCGAGCCCCTTCAGTTAATAATGATCGGGCCACGGCTATCATGGACAGTAGTTGTAACATAATTGATGGACATTACCAGATTGCCCTGCCCTGGGTTTCGAACAATCCCGGGCTCCCTAACAATCGACCAATCGCTTTGTCACGATTGAGTAGCTTAGGGCGACGGCTGAAATCTAATCCGAATACCCTTGCCAAGTACACTCAAAAAATTAATGAAATGATTGAGCATGGATATGCAGCTTTGGTGGAGCCGGATGTTCAACAAGGAGAAGAAGGTAAGGTTTGGTACATTCCTCACCACAATACAAAGGGTGAGAAGTTTCGAATTGTGTTTGATGCATCCTGTTGTTATAAAGGTGTTACATTAAATGAACGGCTCTTACAGGGACCCAATAATACAAACTTATTACTCGGAGTTCTTTTGCGATTTCGTTTGCATGAATATGCTGTGGTGGCTGACATAAAGAGCATGTTCCATCAGGTGCGGGTAGATCCTTCTGACAGAAGTGCTCTAAGGTTTTTGTACTGGCGTGATGGAGATCCTGATGAAGTTGTGAATACGTATGAAATGTCAGTACATGCATTTGGGCTTACTTCTTCGCCGAGTGTGGCGGGATACGCACTGCGACGAACTGTTGTGGACAATCAATCAAAGTTTTCTGTTGAGACTTGTAATACTGTGAATATGAACTTTTATGTTGATGATCTTTTGAAAAGCGTTGCGACCTCTGAAGGTCTTGTTGCATTGATTGACAAACTGGATAAGTTGTTGACATGTGGTGGTTTTAAGCTTATGAAGTTTTCCAGCAACCACCCTGATCTGCTAAACGGTGTTGCTAGCGAGCGTCTATTGCCTCGGTACGCTGAGCTAGATTTGCGATTTGAGGACATTCCCGAGCAAAAGACTTTGGGTGTGTGCTGGTCACCAAGTTCGGACTGTTTTCACATATCTGCAGCAAATGATGATTATGTGCTTACGCGTCGCGGCCTGTTGTCTTTTCTTTGCCGATGGTACGACCCCCATGGGATAGTTTCGCCCTTCCTGTTGCCGGCAAAATTAATTCTGCAAAGTCTTTCACGTTCCAATCTGGGTTGGGACGATAGCAATTTGCCGTATGTTGAAAAAATGCGTTGGCTGAGGTGGAAAAAAGGCTTGCGTAATTTAGATGGTATAAAATTGCCGCGTCGGTTTGATGGACTCACAGATGCAGAATATATACATTTGCATTGCTTCACTGATGCTAGTAAACATGCTTTCGGTTTTGTTTTTTATATGCTAACTTGCAATAAGGGGCGTTTTGCTCTTTCATTCGTGATGGGCAAATCTAGAGTGCTCCCTGCTGAATGTACTACGACTCCTCGTGCAGAGTTGCATGCCGCCTACGAAGCGGTAAAAACGTCGTCTGTTCTGATTCGTGAAATTGGTTGTAAGTTTGATTCTGTTGTATTGTGGTGTGATTCACAGACTGTACTCGGTTACGTTAAAAATCCTGACAAGAGATTGCCGGTTTTTGAGTCAAATCGTGTTAAACGTATACTTCAGGTCACTAATTCGACGCAATGGCGGTGGGTGGACACGAAGAGAAATCCTACAGACCTTTTCTCACGTGGTTTAAAACCGTCGTGTGCAGAGCGTGCTCGAGAATGGCTTGAGGGTCCCCCCTTTTTGTTGCAAGGGGAAGAGGGTTCGTCTATGGCCACTCGGACCTTATCTGTTGACACTGAAGGTAATAGTGTGCCTGACAATGTTGGTGAATTTTCTGAATGTGCTTATGCTAATGTAAATGTTGCCGAAATTACTGTTTCTAAAGACATTTTATCTGAAAAACTGATCGCTCATTATAGTACGCTCCCAAGATTGGTGAGAGCGGCAGCATGGTGGCTACGCTTAAAGCGTATACTGCGAAACAGAATTTTGAAAAACTGTACTCCCTCTGTGGTTGTATCTGGTCCTATTTCTGCAAATGAATATGCTGGAGCCCTCAGGGCTCTGATTTGTGTTGCACAGCGCACCGCACTTCCTAGTGTTGCGGATGCCTTAGAATGTAGAAATATTAAAGTTTGTGATACATATATTAAGGGCGTTTGTCGTCCATTGCTTGCTTATTGTCCATATGTGGAAGAAGGACTGATTAGAATTGGTGGTCGGTTGCATAGATCGGACTTATCGTATGATTTCAAGCACCCTATAGTGCTACCACGACGTCATGCATTAACAGGCTTAATAATTATGGACTTGCATTGTAAGATTGGGCATTTTGCTAGCGGGTTTGTCATGAATGAACTCACCAAGAATTACTTTGTTTTGGGTGGTAAACGAACAGTAAAGCACTACATTCGATTACTTTGCATGAACTGTCGCAATCGTGATGCCGCCCCTAGCGCCCAGCTTATGGCGCCACTCCCGCTTGCCCGCATTGAGACAAGAAATCGGCCCTTTACAAACACTGCTGTCGATTATTTCGGGCCGATTCTAGTCCGGCAAGGCCGGAATAATTTGAAGAGGTATGGCTGCATATTTTCATGCCTTGCCACCCGAGCTATTCACTTAGAGGTAGCCGAAGATTTGAGTACTGAATCATTTCTGATGGCCTACCGTCGGTTCCTTTCCGTCACTGGAGGAGCCACCCGAGTTCTGTACTCGGACAATGGCACGAACTTTGTTGGAGCTCATGCAGAGCTAAAGCGAGGGCTAGCTCGATTAGACAAGAGATTGATGACTGCTGCTATGGCGCAAAATGGTGTCGACTGGAAATTTAATCCCCCTTTAGCATCCCATCAAGGTGGGGTGTGGGAATCAATGATACGTCTTGTCCGAAAAACTATGTCTGCTCTGCAAGAACACAAGAAATTGCGCACGTTGACTGAGAAGGGCCTGGAGACCCTATTTCGTGAAGTACAACTGATATTGAATAGTCGCCCCATTACACGGGTCAGTGCTGATCCCAATGATCTCCGTGCACTGAGCCCACTTAGTATTTTGACTGGTTGCGTTGATCCTGTACTGCCTACCGATGTGTTTGTTGCTTCTGACGGTATGCGCTCTTCCTGGAGAGCCTCTCAGAGACATGCTGATGAGTTTTGGCGACGCTGGTCTGAAGAATACTTGCCACTTCTACAAAGGCGCGCAAAATGGTTGCAATCGCAACGTAATATTAAAATCGGCGACCATGTGTTGGTCAGCTCTAATGATGTGAAGCCGCGCTGCGCTTATGATCGCGCAATTGTCATTAATGTTAGCCCTGACAAATTTGGGCATGTGCGGCGGGTTACAGTACGTGATGCAAGTGGCAAAACCTATGAGCGTGACATAAGAAAGCTGTGTTGGCTGGAAGGCGATATTAATGATCACGCCGACCAATGATTGCCACCTTGCATAACCCTTTTTACTATTGGCTGCCACTAGGCAGATTCGTTTATGCCATGGATAATCATGTTTTAGTTTGTGTCTTTACGTGCTAGTTATGCTGTTTCTTCGTTATTGATTGTTAATCATTAGCCTCGTTCTAGTTTGATCCGTATATCATTGAGTGTGGTGCCAAAACATCACAATACGTTACTCTCCTACGAGACATGTGTGAATTTATGTTTCTTGTTTCAAATTTTGTTCGTGTGCTAACTTACCTTGTGCATCGATCTTCCATGTGACACCTAGTGATCAATTGTTGATGTATCTCGTAGCGCTTTATCTGTGAAAGCTCATTTACCGTCGCTGGTATATAATTCGCTTTGGGCCGGCTATGTTAGCGCCACTTCGCTCTATGTGTACATTGATCCTTTGATAATGTGTAGAGTTAGTGCTTTCCGGTTACCAGATACTGTTCTTGGCGTGGTTAGCGATTACGTAATTTCTTTACTAGTCGCTATCCAGTTACTCTAGGTAGAACCTGTGCTAATTTAGTGTAATTAGTAGTGATGTATCTATTCATGATATAGTTAGGTATGGTAGCCTACAATGTATGGTATTTGAAGTGTGCTTCGTAGTGCTGGGCCTGGCTTACCTAGGCCTAGCATCTTTATCTATTTGCCTTTCTCCTTGCAGCTACAGGTTCAAGGTGTTTTAGTGGTAGGTTTTGCATGCATTGTTTGCGCTTACGATAGTTAAAATAGTGTTGATACCGGTGACCGTCTACCGTATCTATTGTTGCTGTGGAACCCAGCCTGCATCACCCAAATTAATAATAGTGTATTGATTCACGTGGTGCATGCTGCTGGGTGCTGTTGGGGCATTGTAGTTGTTCACAGTAGTATAATATATTCGTTGATATCATATTCGTCTGCTGCTGAGCTGATACCGTGCCCATTCCCCAGGCTGCTTTACCCCCTGTAGCCCTATCTCAGATAGAATACGACAACTAGAAATCGATTAGCTCGTAGCTAGAGCTAACAACAACTCTTCCTTGACTAAAGGACCAACCAACTGATTTATTATTAATAACATGGCATATTAATGGTATCAACAACATAATTATTTCGTTCATCCACCGACTTATGAGTGGAGTGGACTTTAATGGGCAGGGTGATTGCAAAATCTGCCACAAGCTTGGGTTTTCACTAGGAACGAGCAAAACAAAAATTAGATAGGGTCGGCAAGTCTAAGAATTGCTACCACATAACCGTCTGCCATGATCTTGTTGAAATAACATTGCGTATTCTTGGCTGAGCATTGAAAACCAGGCTAAGCGGTCAAATACTCTGCATGTCTCTCAAGTTGATTTAGAAATCTCAAATTTTATTCGAAGTCCAGTGTTTTGACGGTGCTTAGCATGAATTTTGCCAGTCAAAAAGCTTTTTGCTACACTAGTCGATTAGGCTGGTGTCGCCCGCAGAACCCCTCCCCCCATAAGTAGGCCTATGTCGACTTTCAGAATATCGGTGGAGCCGGCATACTGCTGCCTTCACCCAATGGATAGTAATAAAAAGTTTATGTTCTTCGATATAGGCGATCCTCGTTCCAAAACAAAAGTACGGTTTTTCAAAAGGAAATCGAGAAAAAACAAAAGATTGCGTATAGCCGCTATAATTCTTTCAAGTTTATCCAGTCTCACTTCCTTTTTTCCCTACTTTTACCATACTCTCATTCATCAAATTCAGGAAGTGCTTGAAAGCATATTAAAGTTGTGGAAGGTTGCCAAGTTGACTGATATGCATAAAGTCTTGTGGTCAAGTTATTAAATGTTTGGCCCACTATCTACAGCTTTTTGGTAACTATAGGTGTATTTGCATGAGCAAAAACCTCTAATTGGGCGCATCTTTCTTGGTCCTGGCATAAACGCAGCCATGCAGATAGCGCACTAACCCGAAATGAAGCACTCACAATTAAAATAGCAAGGTTTCAAGGAGTAATGTCGAGATTAAGAATAAGGGTAGTTGCAAGAACAGTGATAAACAGTTTTTTCGGCAGCAAATTCTCGTTGCAAAATCAAAAGTAGCGTGTTTTATATGGGAATCAAACAGAAAAAAACGTGAAAGGGGTTGAGCATAGCTACTACATTTCTCCCAAAGTTTTTGAACCTACTACAGCATCGTCTTATTGGCTTTGTTTGCAGCATAGGCGTATTTAGGAGCTGGACTTGCTCGCAATCGAAACCGCCAATAATTTCAAAGGTTTATCTGAGTGCTTGTTCTGAGGCATAAATGTTCGAGTTGTGGGAGGTGGAATGCCTAAGTGAATGTTTTTTATTCTCAGAAATAAGTTGTTTAATATTTGTCTTAACACCAACAACTTTTGTAGTTGTATGCGCATTTGTATGGCCCAACATTTCTGGCTGCGTATATTGCTAGGGCCTGGCATAATCGCAATTAGGGGAGGAGTAAACTAACCCAAAGTCAAGCAATTACAGTTTAGTTATTACAATAGATTAGGTTACGGTTTAAGAGTATGATCCATCAAACAGGTTTTTATAGTAAAGATGCTACCGATAATAATTGTTGTGATTCATGTAAGATTTCACATAAAGATACGTCAAGCTGTTTAACTTCGTCACATTTCAATAATATGTCTCAGACTTAGAGGTTGAGATCGGTTTGGTTTGCGACACAACTGTATAAAAGTTTTACAACTTGCCATTGCAATATTGAAAAACAGGTCTTTTGACCTACCGCTATAGTAATGCCGTAATATTTCATTCTTCTTCTACAGACAGCGTATAAATTTTTTTCTGTTTATATAATTATTGATAAAAACTTGAGGCGTAGCTGCGGCCTGCTGCTTTTTTTCATCATGACTATACCCGGCATTATGACATCATAGAACAAGTTTGAAGCGCTCTCGAAAAAAGACAAAAACTTAGAACTTACTTAGAGTGCTTAAATTGCTTGAAAGTAGAATCTTTGGTTGCATCATCAATTCAGCCTACATATGTGGAAGAATTATTTTTATCAAAAGCATTGTGTTAATATCTCCCGAAACAGCTTTTAATTCACGTTTCTATGGTCAGTAGCTTTTGAGAAAATATAGAGAACAAATTGTGCAATCAACTATGACGTTGTTTTTGACTCCAAAGAAATTAACTTTTCATTAATTGTAAAGCTTGTTGTGGGCTGGTTTTTGTTTTAGTAAAATAATTTTCCTCTATCGAGCAATGCAACTTAAAAAAAATTATCTTTAATTAGGACCTCATCATGACATATCTTAATCATCAGGAAACCCCTTTTGACACAAATCACGAGGAGGTGATCTATTGGGTCAAATTGGTTGTTCTTATGTTCAGTAGCTTTAGAGTGAGGTAAAGCGTACGTACTTACCTATAGACAGAACTCTGCTTTATGTTTAGATTTTACGTCATCATGACGTTTTTAACCTCTTGTATCACTTACCCTAGGGTAATGATCAGTCATGCGCAGTTTGATGTTTGTATGCCCTGTAGTTTCGAAGGAGTAAACATCGCCAGAAAAAGGAAAAAAATTTGCTTTATGGTATTCATTTATCATGACGCATTTTGAAAGCTATACAAGTATTTTGGGGTAATAACCTGGTGTACTTACTAAGCTTTTGGGACATATCTGAAACGATTGCATTTTAAGGCCATTGAAAGTTTTGACAAAATTTTGAAAGTTAGGTCTATCTGATAGACTGGTAAAGGATTTTTGCTTATAAATATCTAATTATATTTAAACCAATAGGATGTCATTCTGAATTCAGATCATTTCAATTATTCCCAATTGATTAAGTCAACATTTTTGAAGATCTTGTATTAAAAAATAGGTTCATAATTCTGAATCCAGATTATTCCATTTATTTCAAACTCATTAATAGACGTTGTTTGAATTATTCAATCCATATTAGAATGTTTTGCTCAAAGCTGTATAGCTTGACGTGCTTCGTAAACGAATCTCTCATTGTTGCACCCGAAGTACAAGAATTCCTACTAGATCATAGAGAGGTTGTTGTTGAGACCAAGGGTGTAGAAACATCGCGCAGAAAAGGAAGGGAACAATTTTGGAAAAGGCACCGCAAAATGACTTGAGAGCTAAATTATTTTCACGCGTTTGATGAATTTTCACAGGGTCTTTTTCCATTGACTCTTTCGCTCCCGCGATCATCGATTAATGATCTCGTGCTTTCAGTGTTTACCTCAAATTTTTTTAAATTCAGTTACAAAATTAGTTTACTGAAAAATCGATTTGTGACTTTATTTTTCATCCGATTTTCATAAATTTTTCAAAACATCACGCTTATTTCCTCACGCATCGGAACATGTATAATTTGTGCTCTAACTTTTGGATTTTTATACCCATAAAAGGTTAAAATGACCAACAACTCAGTTGCAAACGACAAAATCGGTCAAAATCTCAGCACATGCCAACTACACTAAAATCAAATTGAGATTACATCTTTACCACACAACCAAAATCTTTATCATTGACACAGTCTGAAAACTACTCTTTTGGGGCATCATTTGACAAAATTTCAAGCAATAATGATAAATTTGACGTTTTTAAATTTCCAAATTTTTTAGGGGTCTCAAACCCCCCCCAAACAAATTTGAATGGTAAGTAGATAAAAGTAAATTTAGTGCGTAAAGTATATGATATGTTGCTAAATACCGGTCTCATTTGAAAGCTTGGAAATTTGCTTTCCAGCAATATATAACTTTAAATAGTCTAGACTAAGTGGTATATGATATTTACTGATCAAAAATGAGTACTCTACATCATGTCAGTTCAAAACCCCCAAAATTTTTTGACTTACCTTCACTAAATTATAATTTTTACAAAAACTACATCCTATAAAAACATAAAATAAATTGCAAATGTTTTACCAATAAAGTCGTCATTTTGTATCAAGTTTCCAAGGAGACAAGAAGCAAAATACAAGTTTAAAAGCTAGCACAAGTTTGGCTTTGGTAAATCAAAGTTTGCTGTATCCCCCCTTGTTTCTCAAGACATGGGAAGGGTGTAAACAAACGGCTGTTTCATTGTCAGTGACAGCATATTCTATCTAAACTTCATATATTCTGAGTCTTGAAGAAATTCGTTTTTCAAAAATACATAATGTTACATGGTTTAGGCTAACCTCTAGCAGATAATAACTGATCGTATTTTAGGTACTGAATTTAAATACCAAAATTTGGTACCGGTCGGTACCGATCAAAAAAAGGTCATTTTTCTCAGAAAATTGCAAATTGTAGAAAACCTAGGCTTTTAGGTAAGTTTTGATTGATGTACCTTGAAAGCTTATTTCCTTAGCATCATTTTGCGACCATTTCTAAAAAAATTGGTAGAAAATTAAATCTGTAGTGATCTTTGAGGTGAGGGTACCTCTTTACTTTTGAAGACAACTCCCCCCCAGTTGGGGGGGTTAATTTGCATATTCAAAAAAAATGTTTTTTTTTCTATTTGAAATCGTCAAGTAATGTAGATTTCAACGATATATCACACTTAATGTAGAAGTAGACAGCTGAGTAATGATTTACAAACAAACTTGAGGTACATGATTATGATTAATTATGATTGATTATGACAGTTTTTCGCGCTGCCACCTTACGGATATTTTTTTTCGCTTTTCACGCGGGAGCAAAAGAGTTAAAGTTGCATTCTTGCAATAAACCATATATTACTTAATTATTTCGGTGAAATTAATTATGATTTATAAAGTGTGAACAATTAGCTATCGTCAAGACAATAATATAAAATTGTTTTAAGGATTATATTACAATAAAATAGTGATGAGAATTCAGAGTAAGTTTTGAACGAATTCATTACGGGTTTGAGAGTTTTAGAGAGGGCAAAATAAAAGTTTTTAGTGTGATCGACTATATCTAAAACTCTCTAGTTATGTCTGGCAAGTACACTATTGATGAAGAGAAGGCTCGGATTCTTTCATGGAGGCAGGAAAATGTGCCAATAAAAGTCATATGCGAGCATAGTGGAAGAGGAAAAGCGACCATCATGAAGATCTTGGGTGCAGTCAAAGAGCTTTCACACAACACAGTTCCCAAGCATAAATTTGGTGGTGGGAGAAGAAGAAAAACCTCACGATTTACTGTCACCATTATGAAACGGGAACTTCAAAAAAATCCTCGTTTAACGGCATTGGATCTGCAGGTTCTTCATCCAAATTTGTTGAAAATTGTTACAATTCGTACCGTGCAGCACCGCCTCCAAAAGGACTTGGATTTTCCTAGCCGTAAAGCTGTAAAAAAAAAACCTTCTCACTGAATGTCGCGTTTTGATAATATTATAGAACTTTCGGTTCTATCTCAATCTTAAATTTCTTTTAAAATTGAGGCGACGTATGATAATCGCTCGGATAATTAGGTCTGACTGCAACTTAATAAAACTTGGAAAAGACTGGCTTCCACTAAAAACACCTTAAACCACGTTTAGAACAGAATAATGTATTCGCAGAAATAATACTTCACGACTTCAAGCTTCTTCGCTCAACATCTCAGAACTAATCACTTTACCACACAATTAGGAAACTGCCAAAATTAATTTCAGCAATAACTGCTTAATACTCGCCACGTCCACAGAATCCACAATAAATTATCACAAAAAACAATATCCCTTGTTTATTCTGTCAATCAATCTCTCTCTCCCCCTTACAACGCTTCTCTATACTACTACTACTCTACTCTCTACTACAACGTTTTCTGCTCTCTATCTAAAGAAAAATCCCGTCGCCTTATGAATAAATCGAAAAAACAATCCAGAAAACCCTAGAACGAAATTACATGAAAAAAAGCATTTCAAGTTATGTAATCGGTTATCGAAATTCTTCGAAGAAGAATTCTAGAATCACTAGATCAATCTGTAATCGTATTATGTAACAAACGATTGTGACGTAATAAAGGCGTACTTACAGCAAATCCAATTGCGAGGAAAAAAGGTCTTTTTTTCTCAATCAGTAGCCGAGCGAACAAATGACACAGCACTTTACACAAATGTGAAAACAACTCTTACAAGGCAAATTTCCTTATTCGTGACACTGAACGAATGAAAAAGCAACGCCTGGCATTCACCAAGATGTATGTACATTGGACCAATGAAGAGTGGAAAAAAGTAATGTTTTCAGATGAGAGCAATTTTCAAGTTTTCGGGATGGGATCTACCACAGTGCAACGTCCAAGATCATCTGACCGTATACGGTTCCAACGGTGAAAGACCCAGAGTCATTCATGTTGTGGGGAAGTTTTTCTGGGGACAAAGGAAGAGGAGGACTTTACTTTCTTCCGAAAAACAAAAAATAAATGCTGATCTTTATGTGAAAGTTTTGGAGGAGCATATGCTCAACTTCTTCCGCATTCATGGCTCTGAGGTGTTTATGCGCGATAGTGCACCCTGCCACAAGGCCAAAAAGGTGACAAGGTTTCTTGAGCAGCAACAGATCAATGTTCTAGAATGGAAAGGGAATAGCCTTGATTTAAATCCCATTGAAAGTTGTTTGCAGAAAATGAAAAAACTATGTCAGAATAGAAACCCCTAACTTGGATAACCTCAAGGAAGAGCTGAAGAAAATGTGGTATCTGGAGATGAAGCCAAGTTATTTTCAAAATTTATGTGATTCTATGCCCAAACGCTTACAATTAGTTAGTAAAAACAAGGGCAATATGACAAAATACGAGGGTCAGTCAATAAGTAATGAGACTTTCTCAATAACTCAAGTTTGCAATGACTGGTAATCAAAAAATGCTTTTTTATTTTTCAACATAGTCTCCCTCCTTTGCAACACACTTGTTCCATCTTGATATTAGATTGTCTATTCCTTTGGCATAGAATTCCGTGGACTGGGTCCTTAGCCAGTTGCTCACAGCAGCCTTCACTTCTTCGTCAATCTGGAAGTGAATTCCTTCCCAAGATGTTAACGGATGATCACAAAATGCAACGCCTGATGGCTTCCAGAGCATCACTACGCAGATACAGAAAGGAGGGAGATGCATTTCTGTCGAGAATAGTGACAACTGATGAAACCTGGGTTTTTCATTATGAACCTGAATCGAAACGACGATCAATGGAGTGGAAGCATGTTTCTTCCTCAGTGAAGAAAAAATTCAAATCTCAGAAAAGTTTAAGGAAAGTCATGCTCACTGTGTTCTGGGACAGAAATGGGCCGATTACTATCAGTTTCTTGGAAAGGGGCAATACTGTGAACTCAGAGAACTACTGTGAGCTGCTAACTCAAGTGAAAAAAGACATTAAGAACAAATGGAGGGGACTTCAATCAAGAGGTGTAATTCTTCTTCAGGATAATGCAAGGCGCCACACAGCAGCAAGAACCCTAGCCAAAACTGAAGATTTAGGCTGGAAACTTCTAACACACCCATCCTACAGCCCAGACCTCGCACCATCTGATTTTCACCTCTTCGGCCCACTCAAAGAGAGTATGAAAGGAATTCACTTCCAGACTGACGAAGAAGTGAAGGCTGCTGTGAGCAACTGGCTAAGGACCCAGTCCACGGAATTCTATGCCAAAGGAATAGACAATCTAATATCAAGATGGAACAAGTGTGTTGCAAAGGAGGGAGACTATGTTGAAAAATAAAAAAGCATTTTTTGATTACCAGTCATTGCAAACTTGAGTTATTGAGAAAGTCTCATTACTTATTGACTGACCCTCGTAGTAATAAAAGTGTTTGTTTTCAATAAATGTCTTTACAACAAATAAGAGCTTTGTTTTTCTTGGAAAACGAAATAGGTCTCAAGTCGATTTGCAGTAGCGGTACTTTGATTTGAGATCGAGGGCCAGTTATGTTTTTAACAAAATCTTTTTTCTCAAGATCACTTTTTTGAAAGGCTTAATTCATCTCTTTTTTCTCCAATTTAGAGTAAGACCTTTATTTTTTTTGGAGGTTACCAATAAACCACCAGCACACTTAATTCTTTCGCTACCGCGATCATCAATTGATGATCTCGTGTTTTCCTCAATTTTTTTTAAATTGAGTTACAAAGTTAGTTTACTAAAAAATGGATTTGTGACTTTATTTCTTGAAAAATTTTCATAAAATTTTCAAACAATCACGCTTAATTCCTCAGAAATTTGGATGATGTAAAATTTGTGCTCAATTTCTTGGATTTTCTTACTCAAAAAGGGTAAATAATACCAAGATATGGCAAATACAAAGACCCCAGTTGCAGACGACAAAAATTGCCAAATTTTCACCAAGAGCCAACTACCTTAAAACCAAATTGAGATTACATGTTTACCACAAAACCAAACACTTTATCATTAACACTGTCTGAAAACTACTCATTTGTGGCATCATTTGACAAAATTTCAAGCAATAATGATAAAATGTACCTATTAAAATTTTCAGATTTTTTATGGGTCTCAAAAACCCCAAACAATTTTGTATGGTAAGTACGAGGTGCATTTAATAAGTTTCCAGACTTTTTTGGTATGGACACTTTTATTAACCATACACACAAAAAACTCTAGTCCCCTTCAAAGTATTCTTCTCCGACATCAATGCACTTGTTGTACCGTTCCAACAACTTCTGGAAGGCCCCCTGGAAGTCTTCTTGTGTGAGCGTGTTTAGGACCCTCGTCACAGCCTCTTTCATGTCCTCAATTGTGGAATAACGATTGCCTCTGAGGTTTTCCTTGAGCTTTGGGAATAGCCAAAAGTCGCAGGGAGCAAGATCCGGGCTGTAGGGAGGATGGGGAACCGTCTTGATGCCCATCTGGGTCAAATAGTCTGTAACGAGGATGGAGATGTGGACTGGGGCATTGTCCTGATGGAAATGCCACTGACCTGATTCGAAGAGTTCTGGCCTCTTCCGACGGAATCTCTTCCTGAACTCCCTTAAAACTTCAATATAGTACTCCTTGTTGACTGTGATTCCAGTGGTAACCCAGTGAATGTAGATTATGCCCATGCTGTCAAAAAAAGGGATCATCATGAGTTTCTGGATGGACTTGCTCTGTCTGGCCTTCTTGGGTCTGGGAGATCCAGCATGCTTCCACTGGGAACTCTGTCTCTTGGTCTCTGGGTCATAACAATAGATCCAGCTTTCATTGCAGGTTACCAGGGCATCAAGAACTTGGGGATCTGAATTAATGAGCTCGACCATCTCATTGCTGATATTGCAACGTCTTTCTCTCTGATCTTCCCGGAGCACTCTTGGGACGAACTTTGCGCAAATCTTCCGCATCTTCAGTTCCTCACGAATAATTATGTGTACAGCTCCCACACTGACATTAAACTGTGCGCTTAGTGTCTCTATAGAAACACGACGGTCCCTATTCATGAAATCGTTTATTTGGCCAATCATCTCTGATGTTCTGACTTCCCTACTCCTCCCACATCTCTCATCATCCCTCAAGGACTCCCTGCCTTCCTTGAATCTCTTGTGCCACAGAAAAACTGATGATCGATTCATGCAAGATGGTCCATAAGCAGTCTGAAGCATACCATACGTTTCCGTGGCAGTTTTTCCAAGTTTAAAACAGAACTTGATTGCATATCGTTCTTCTAATGTGTCCTCACGTCCAGATTGCATTTTTGAAATTCACCAGCTGTGACAATCAGGATTTAGTAAGGTGTACTCTAATTCCTACTGTAGCTATAAATTTGCACATAAACAAGAAAAAATTTGTCAATCATCTCATAAGGAGTATAGTAACAACATACTAAAATATCTAGAGTTTACAGCAATTATAAATGCCTGTACAAAAAAAGTCTGGAGACTTATTGAATGCACCTCGTAGAAACAAGTAAATTTAGTATGTAAAAAATATGATATTCTGCTAAATACCAGCATTATTTGAAAGCTTAGGAAATTTGCTTTGCAGTAATATATAACTTTAAATAGTTTAGGCTTAGCAATATATGATATTTACTGATCAAAAATGAGTACCGCACATCATGTCAGTTTAAAACCTCCGAAAAGTTTTTCGATTTACCTTCACTAAATTATAATTTTTCGACAAACTACACCACTTAAAAGCATAATAGAAATTCAAAATATTTCACCACTAAAGTCGTCGTTTTGTATCAAGTTTCCAAGAAGACAGAAATTGAAATACAAGTTTAATAGCTAGCAGAAGTTTGGCTTCTCTAAATCAAAGTTTGCTGTATTCCCCTTGTTTTTCAACAAATGGAGGGGTCTAAAAAAGCTTCTGTTTCATTGTTAGTGACAGCATATTTTATTTAAACTTGATATATTCTGAGTCTTGAAGAAATTCGTTTTTCAAAAATACATAATGTTACATGGTTTAGGCTAACCTCTAGCAGATAATGGCTGATCATATTTTAGGTACTAAATCTAACTAACAAAATTTGGTACTGGTTAACAAGAAGGTCATGGGCCTCAGAAAGTTGCAAATTGAAGAAAACCTAGGCTTTTAGGTAAGTTATGACTGATGTACCTTGAAAGCCTTTTTCCTTAGCATCATTTTGCAACCATTTTTAAGAACACTGGTAGAAAATAAAATCTGTAGTGATCTTTAAGGTAAGGATACTTTAATTTTGAAGACAACTCAATACCTGTTGGGGGCTAATCAGCATAAAATTTGCATATTGAAACAAAAAATTTTTTTTGTTTTTACTATATTTGAAATCTTCAAGAAATAGATATTTCAATGATATATTACACTTGATGTAGAAGTAAGCAGATGAGTAATGATTTACAAACAAACTTTTGGTATTTTATGATAATTAATTATTATTGGTTATGACAAATTATGACAGTTTTTCGCACTGCCACCTTGTGGACATTTTTTTGCAATGCACGCGGGAGCAAAAGAGTTAATCTTTTTTTTCCCAGTTTCGGCATCATATTTGTTGCACCAATTCAACATAGGTGTACTAACACAACTACAGATGTGATGACCATGCCACTATCTTGAAATTCAACCGACGTGATGATGCAGTGGTTGCAGTGTCTGCTTTGCAGTCGATAGACCTGGGTTATAATTTTCCGTGTCGAGTCATACCAGAACATTTTAAAACATGGTACCAGTATCTATTCATACATTTTCCTGCTTGGCGCTCGACATTTAGGAGAGGTTGTGGAAAACAAGCCGGCAAGTTTGCTTGTTGTATCCTTGAGCAAGGCACTTAACCGGACACTCCCACCTTTATGTCCTCGACAGATGGCCAGGACACTTCAAAAATGGCAACTCCCAAGCAAGTGCGGACGTCCGGTTCAAAATATAGCGATATAATCTGCTTTCTTGTGAATGAAGGATAAACATGGACAATGCAAAAGAATTCTGTTTATGTGCATGTTTTTGACGGTGCTATGAGTTCGTTATTTTATTATGCAGTAATATTTTTCACTGGACACAAGAATTGCTTTTTTTGGTTGCAACGATCAATAAATATATTAACTGATGGTGACATGCATGCAAAGCAGGCAAAGCAGCAGCGATTTGAATTGACGCATGAGCAAAGCGGATGAATAACCAACAGTAATCATGTAAGCGACAATGCGAACATGTATATTACACACACACACACACACACACACACACACACACACACACACGATCACGAATCACGTGACAAGGCAAAGCAATATTGATAAAGCAAGGCGATTTTCTATATCAATGTCAACATTGATATCGACATTTATCACAGGAAACACTGATACCAAAATCAAACCAAAGTGTAGCGTGTCGCGCCTCGCACTTCATTGAGCTGCCATGCCAAACATCTTTTTGTCTTTTTTTTTACATTTTTTTTATTAGTTTGCTTTCAGTGGCTTGGCACCTTGCTCCCACTGATGTGTGTGATTCTAGTTGTTTACTGCAAGAGCTGTGTTTGCTAATTTGCAACTTCGTGCGTCCCCAGTTTGACGCCCAGCTCGCGCACCTTTGCTGTTTTACCCTATGATTTTGCTGATGAAATAATGTTAACTGACGAAGTATCTACCGTCAGGTTTGTAGCCGCTCGGCTATCTCCGTTTAAAGTACATCGTGCTCCTATGGTTCGCACACCTGGCGATGTAACCTCACGCCAGGAATCTAGCCTGCATGGCTTTCCTGCAACCTAGCCGTGATATTGCAACGCGTATGGTTTATTGTTATTGTATGCGTCTAAAATCACACACATTTATTTTTCTTTTTTTATTAGGGCTAGATTATGTTTATTTTTACCTTCTCTTGGTAGCTCGGTGATCGGCTTGCCTTTCCCGCCATTAGGTTGTTTATCCGTTATTTTTTTGTTAATGTGACGTGTACAGTGTCCTGTTTACATAGACGTGTGCAGCGACCTAATTCCTGGTGTCGCGTGCAAATTTTGTTACCGACCATGTTGTCGGAGATATTGTGCTCTCTTTCTTCGTCGATCGCCGTGGCGGACGGACGTGTTCTGGTTGTTTGTCATGTTTCTCGTTCGTTGTTGATCGTAGTAGCAGAAGGACGTGATTTTTGATTATCTGCCACAGCTTGCGCAAATTGATGGAATAAAATATTGCTGTAGTGCTTTCTTCCTTGTGACTGCCATAGTTCCCAGCAATTGGGATTCAGTCAGCACGTTATTGCTCGAAGGAACATATTTCCTACAAAAGCCAAATACAAATTAAATTAAAGCGAAATATAAATTAAACTAAAGCCAAATACACAAGCTACCAACACAACGTATATAGTTTTGCCATAGTCTCCTTTTTTTTGTCCACTGTTGCCAAATTTTCTTTTCTTTTTATGCTGATTCGGGCAAAAATGAAATAAATTATTGATTGAATATCTAACTTCATATCCGACCATTTTAATGTGAATACAAACCATTCCGCATCTTAAATTTTTCAACCGTTCCAATATTCCTCCTTTTAGGAAAAGCGTCGTTCCGACTCTTCCTAATATTAGTGTCTGTTCCAACTGTAATGACAATTCCAAATTACATGCAATTAAATTAGTACTGAGACAATTTGCGAATTTAGTTTGAGTAAGTGAGTTGTTAAAGTAGCAACAGGAATAGAATGAAAATTCGCACCGCACCGGTGCGATAAAAGATCTAAAATTAAATAAAAAAAAAATTAAATAAATTATTTAATTTTTTTTTATTTAATTTTATTAATTAAATTAATTTTATATTAAATATTAAATTAAATAAATTAATAAAAAAATTAAATTTAGCAGTCTTTTCGTGGCGTTTTGAGCCTGCAACCTGTAGTCTGAGTTAAAATTTTTGCAAAGCAAACAAAGTTTTTATTGTTCTTTGCTCTGGGATTTGTAGGCCTAAAGTAACAGAGTACAGGGGTAGACAATCATGGAAATTTTTCTTTCAAAAAACAATTTCAAAGAGGAAAGCTTTAAAATGCTTTTTAGTTTTGAAATTCTCTAAAGCCTGGTAGCATTTTGTCATCTTTATTTCATATTAGTACCATATGGTATCTGATGTTCACCATGTCTACTTCATACAAGGTGAGGGGTTAGTGATTGAGTTGGATTTTGGGTTAGAGTTAAGGTTAGGGTTAGAGTTGAGATTAGTTGACACTGTAAGATATCTTGATATACGGTACATGGTGAACCTTGCAGACATGTACTATTTTGTAGAACCTTGTTGTCACTGCTGTGTTTTGATACCATTAGGTGTTACCAAACAAAAGTATTAGGTATTTCAGTATTATATTCAAAAAAAAAAAACTGAATTTTCTTGTGCTCTGTACTGGAAATGACGATTTGGGCCATTGTATTATTTGCTACATTTCCTTGAACAATTCCTGTAAAATCTAGGATGGATAGTGTACTGTATTTTAAACATTTAACTGATCACTACTTTAGAAATAAAAACTTGTTTGATATATTTAGTATATTTGGCCTAGGGTATTAGTAGTCAAGAGTTTTTAGAGCCAGCAATAATCAGCTGCTACTTGCTGATGTCACTGCAGAAGGCTCAAGCCATACTTGATAAGAAAATTGGTGTTAAGCTTTAGTTTAGTTCTATTGATTTGTGTTTCTACATGGAAGTATCTTGCTTACTGGTACATCATATTACAGTGCAAGAATGAAATAAAATGAGAACCAAAAAAATTTAGCATGTGGCAGGTTATTAAAAATACAATAACCTTCAAAAAACAAAACCTAAAATCCAACAGAAATTTGGTCTTTATTAAACTGTGCAGTGTCTAAAGTTGATACAGAACTGTCTCTATCACTCTAGTCACATATCCACAAGGACAAAGGAGCCAATGATGTTAAAAACTGGGGTTAGATTACAAGGTTGCTGCATCAGCCACTCTTAGATCATGCTTTAAAGCTTCCAATTGCATTTTGGTATGCTTGAATGTTTGTCTGCTTAATCGTTGGTTAATGCTGCTGCATAAACATCAAGTGATTGTAAACCAAGTGATAGTTTGTATGCTGATAGCCACGTTTGGAATATCTGGTGACTATGGTTGTTGAAAAACTCCAACTAGTTGCATATTTGTGACAAAAACTGCACTATTGTAGATGTTGACACTGCAAACTTACCAATTAGAAATCCGCTCACAAGATTTTTTGACAAGGATTATACAGGGTGGCCCAAAAGTAGGTATACAGTTATTAAACTATTTTTTATGTGCTTTGAAGTTACCAGCAGTGCACTTTATGTGGCCCAAAAGTAGGCATACAGTTAATGGAGAGAACTATTTGGAAATTCTTTGTGAAGTGGTAGTGCCACAACTTCAAACTAAACCTAACTTTGATGAACTCTTCTTTCAGCAAGATGGAACTTCTCCACATTATGCGTTAAGAGTAAGAGATTATCTTAACAAAGTCTTTACACAGCGTTGGTTCGAAAGAACAGGTCGCATTGAATGGCCACCATGCTCACCTGACCTGACACCAATGGATTTCTTTTTTTTGGGGTGTTGTAAAGAACAAAGAGTATGTAAAGAACAAGGAGAAGAATCCCAAAACAGTAAATGAATTAAAAGATTGCATTTATGACGCATTCAGAGAAATTGATGCAAATTGAAATTTGTGCTGCACGGTATGTCAGAGTGTTTTGAACAGATGTAAAGAAGGACATTTTGAGCACTAAAAAGATTAAACAGTTTCCATTTAAGATATAACTATCATTCTAGAGGTTTAAAAGTGCCTACATAAGAACTACAAATCTACTTTTGGACCCAAACCCTACTTTTAATAACTGTATACCTACTTTTGGGCCACCCTGTATTGTAGGCAAACCAGGGCAAGAGAAAGAAATAGAATATTTTAGCAGGTTTAACTCTTTCACTCCCGCGATCATCGATTGATGATCTCGTGTTTTCAGTGTTTACCTCAAATTTTTTAAAATTGAGTTACAAAATTAGTTTACTGAAAAATCGATTTGTGACTTTATTTTTCATCTGATTTTCATACAATTTTCAAAAGATCACGCATATTTCCTCACGCATCGGAACATGTATAATTTGTGCCCTAATTCTTGGATTTTTATACCCAAAAAGGGTTAAAATGACCAACAACTCAGTTGCAAACGACAAAATCGGCCAAATTCTCAGCACATGCCAACTACACTAAAATCAAATTAAGATTACATCTTTACCACACAACCAAAATCTTTATCATTGACACAGTCTGAAAACTACTCTTTTGGGGCATCATTTGACAAAATTTCAAGCAATAATAATAAATTTGATGTTTTTGAATTTCCAAATTTTTTAGGGGTCTCAAAACCCCCCCAAACAAATTTGAATGGTAAGTAGATAAAAGTAAATTTAGTGCGTAAAGTATATGATATGTTGCTAAATACCGGTTACATTTGAAAACTTGGAAATTTGCTTTCCAGCAATATATAACTTTAAATAGTCTAGACTAAGTGGTATATGATATTTACTGATCAAAAATGAGTACTCTACATCATGTCAGTTCAAAACCCCCAAAATTTTTTGACTTACCTTCACTAAATTATAATTTTTACAAAAACTACATCCTATAAAAACATAAAATAAATTGCAAATGTTTCACCAATAAAGTCGTCATTTTGTATCAAGTTTCCAAGGAGACAAGAAGCAAAATACAAGTTTAAAAGCTAGCACAAGTTTGTCTTCTCTAAATGAAAGTTTGCTGTATCCCCCCTTGTTTCTCAAGACATGGAAAGGGTGTAAACAAGCGGCTGTTTCATTGTCAGTGACAGCATATTATATTTGAACTTGATATATTCTGAATCTTGAAGAAATTCCCGTTCAAAAATACATAATGTTACATGGTTTAGGCTAACCTCTAGCAGATAATAACTGATCATATTTTAGGTACTGAATTTAACTACCAAAATTTGGTACCGGTCAAAAAAAAGGTCATGTGCCTCAGAAAATTGCAAATTGTAGAAAACCTAGGCTTTTAGGTAAGTTTTGATTGATGTACCTTGAAAGCTTATTTCCTTAGCATCATTTTGCGACCATTTCTAAAAAAATTGGTAGAAAATGAAATCTGTAGTGATCTTTGAGGTGAGGGTACCTCTTTAATTTTGAAGACAACTCCCCCCCAGTTGGGGGGTTAATTTGCATATTCAAAAAAAATGTTTTTTTTTCTATTTGAAATCGTCAAGAAATGTAGATTTCAACGATATATCACACTTAATGTAGAAGTAAACTGCTGAGTAATGATTTACAAACAAACTTGAGGTACATAATTATGATTGATTATGACAGTTTTTCGCGCTGCCACCTTACGGACATTTTTTCGCTTTTCACACGGGAGCAAAAGAGTTAAGATTCTCTAATTTTTTGTGTCTGGGGATTGTAGCTGCAATTAAATCGTGTAGAGTCACCAATCTAGTGTGTGGGCATGTTAGTCAAAATGGCTTCTCACAAAACAAAATCTTGAAATTCTAATAAAAGTTATATTTTCGTTTAAGCTTTTTAATCAAAAATAATACTGTTAGCTTGTCAGCAAAATTACGCTTTGAAGTGAATAAAGTCTGAGCAGCAGGGAGACTGGTTTAGCTTAGTAACAAAGAATATAAATATATTCAGAGTGACACAAGCTGTTCAATCACCTATATAGTGCATACTTGTTTGTGTAGTGACAAACTTTTAAAAACATTACACATGGATGAAATTTAAAAATACTGTTGTACACTATCAATGATCTAAATAAGAAACCAGGGTTTGTTGAAGCACTTAAAGCTAAATAAAGTTACAAGAGACAGTTACCATTCTTTTTTATTTTATGCACGTGTTAAATCGCTAAAATATAACAGACAATAGTGGAAGCATGAGAAAATGGCAACATTACAGTCTTTTTTTAAGACATTTGGTGTGAAACATACATAAAGAACAAAAGTTTGATCACAAAAATATGAAAAAAGTACAGTAGTAAGTGTAGCTCATTTATAACAAATGTGAGAATCCTAATGTAGGTAGCTAAATTTAAAAAATACAATAAATGTACTAAACATTGTATAAACTGATTTGCAAATTTTTAGTGCCATAAGTATTTATACAGAGTGACTTGAATTTATTTTTGACTGTTGAAAAGAAAAAACATTGTCTCTCTTTTTGTGACGTATCTATATGCTTTTGTCAGTTGTTACTAAAGGGCACAGAGCTATAGCAACTAATGTATGCACATCATGACACACTTGTTAATAATCTGGTCATATGGGTATTTGTTTTTAGCTAGGAAATTATTTCATTCAGTACTGCAGAAATCTTATATCTGGTGATTTTGTCACCCTGGTAAAATCATGTAGAGGGTCAGAGCAGACAAGGATATAATTGCTGTGTTGCACATTAAAGATGCACTAATTCCAGTTTTTGCCAATGTTGCTGATATTAATTTGTTGTTCGTCTTGAACAGCAGCTTATGTTGATGACATTGCTTGACTTTTCACAAAATTAACATTTCATATGGGTTTTGCAAACCTTTACTTGCAACTTTCTCAACTGTAATTGCTGTATATCCTGGCATGTAATACGACCCTTAAAGTGCAAAAACCCTCCCTTAAAAATTGGGGTCATCTTATACAACCGATATAAAAGTCATATCTTAATTTTCACATGAAAATTTTTTTATTTTTTATGAAAAATGCATTGGTGCATAAAAATAAAGAACGTGCAAGAAAACTATTTTTATTTAACATCACCAATATTGAAAATGAAACATCCTTCATGTTCATATCTAAAAACCATCAAATTCATCACTATCATTACTGTCTGTTTCAAAAAGTTTTTCGAATACAAAAACTTGCATTGATGCGTAAATTGGAAAAAAAGCGAGAGAATAACATCGATATTAAGAAAAAAGTGTGCGTTGGTGCGTAACAAATGTAACTCTTGTAAGAAAAACATGCAAGAGGAGAAAAAAGTTATACGGCTAAACTAACATGGTTTCGTGATTTAGCAGTCGTCTTATACAACCGATATATGATAAATGTGCAAAATTTTATTCAAATTTTGTACCTTGTCTTATCTGATGGTCGTCTTATATGCTGGGATATACGGTACATATTCATTATGCATGCATAACATATGTTTCTAGGTTGGTGGATCACATGACAGCTATTCTGGTTTGCAGTATCAGTAGAATTGTGCATACTTTTTCTAATCTACTATGACAAAATACAGGGTAAACAGAAAGTCCTTGGACTTTTTTTGTGCTGAAAATTAAACAAACTATTCACCATTATTTTCACAGTCTCAAAGACGTGGAAATCGCCTTTGATTTTTGTGGATCAGGGCATCAAGATCAACACCAATTGCTACATTGAAGATATTTTGGTCCCAGACAATAGAGAGATGAAGAAACACCTTAATGATAGAGTTTTCATCTTTCAGCAAGATGGCACACCTTCCCACACTTCAAACAAAATGCACGAATGGTGCTGACAACATTTCTGAGGTTCTGGAGCAAGAAAATGTGGCCTCCTTCATTACCAGGTTTGAACCCAATGGAATCTGCGTAGTCCTTGTTGTAGACCAAGGCATGTTCAGTTTTTAACACCACTACATTGAAGATATTTTGGTCCCAGACAATAGAGAGATGAAGAAACACCTTAATGATAGAGTTTTCATCTTTCAGCAAGATGGCACACCTTCCCACACTTCAAACAAAATGCACGAATGGTGCTGACAACATTTCTGAGGTTCTGGAGCAAGAAAATGTGGCCTCCTTCATTACCAGGTTTGAACCCAATGGAATCTGCGTAGTCCTTGTTGTAGACCAAGGCATGTTCAGTTTTTAACACCAGTGTTCAAGTTTTGAAGAGATCCCTGCAACAAGAATGGTCAAAAATACCCCAAAATCAGATTCATGCCTCAATAGAAGATTTCTGCAGAAGAATTGAAAAAGTTATTGGGGTTGATGGTAGATATACCGAAATTGAAAAAGTTATTGAGTTTAATGGTAGATATACTGAATGCAATAAATTATACAGATTCTTATGTGCATTAACTATTATTCTGTATTGCTTTTTTGTTACCTTTAGTACTTTATGTATTAAAAAAATAATAAAAGTTTGGCCCAAGGACTTTCTGTTCACCCTGTAATGCAAATTAGAAAAGCGAGAACTTAATATGCATCATTATTACTTGCTCTCATTCTTTTCTTATTCTGAGGAAGACACTCGTAAATAAGCAATCATTCGAAATTTAAGAGATTTGTTTTATTATGTTACAAAAAAATTGTCTTTGTTAAGGTAGCCAATGAAGGGCAAAAAATTTGTTTCAGAGAAAGGTCAAAGGTTACAAAATATCTGCATCGGCAAAAAGATCATTGCTTTAAATCAGTATCTTTACGTCACTTATGTATATTCTTTTAACCTTAAGGCACATTTACAAAGGTGTGGAAAGAAATTTGGATTTTGTAGGCTTGAGTAGTACATTTTTTAGAATGAAATTATTATGTGGTAACCAGGATTGGGGAGCCGGAGCTACAAAGCCAGTAAGTTTTGAAGGAGCTGCAGCCAATCTGTAAAATTTAACAGATCCTGCAGCTAATCTGATCAAATTTAAGAGAGCTGGAGACTATGCTTTTTTAGTGGCTTTCTGGCCCTGGCAAAAAGTCAACTTGTGTGTATCGTTTCCCCTGTTTTTTTTAGCTTACTTAAAATTTGAAAGCCCTTATACTTAAGGTAGAATTTTTAAATTTTCAACATGAAATAAACCATTGAGTGGTAGCCAGTGGGTGAATGCTTGAAAGCTCTATACAGGGAGCCTAAGCTGTTTTTTTAGTACCCACCTCACTATGGTGGCAACTATATCAGCTAATCATAGCACAGTGTGATCTAGAGATTAAGTTACTGCATTTGTAGCTTTGGCTGTATAAAGGTAACGTCTCATTTAGTGGTTGCAGTGCTTGTAGAAATGTGCTTAGTGCCATCAGCGCTGTTAACTTCGAAGTGGGTCTTAACAGAAGTTTATTTATTCCCTTAGATTGTGCTGTGAACAGAGGATAAAAATACAACAAAATAATATTTATTTTGCAGGATTTTTTGTAATAATTCTAAGTCGAAAGAGCAATGGCATCTGGATTGCTTGCAAATGCAAGATTATCTATAGCAAACTTGGCTCGAGAAGTCAGCATCATTGCTAAACTGGGCTGTGTTCTTTTGAGTTTATTTTATGCACTTTCATTTATTTTCAATCCATTGAAGCCTCTTGGGATTACTCCAGGAAATTTGGTCCCTCCCAATTTTTGGATATGGACAATTTTCACCCATCAATTAATTGAAGTTAACTTTGTATATCTAATTATAAGCTTTGTTGTTTTGACTTTATCGTGTAAGATTTTGGAACCACTTTGGGGTGTGGTTGGCTTTGTGACATTTTTTGCAATTACTTCTGTGATTTCCGGAGTATTGGCTGGTGCAATATACCTTATGTGTTATGTTTTAACATTTGACATAACGTACTTGTTTGATGTTAACATATATGGTTTTAGTGGATTTACTGGTGGATTTTTGGTTGCTCTTAAACAGTGCCGTGGAGATAATATGTTGATTGGATCTATTGGCTTTTTTGTGAAGCATCTCCCTTTGTTATATGTTCTTCTGAGTCTTATCTTGAGAGTAACGGGCATGCTTCCCCCTGGAAATTTTGTACTGTCACTGATGGGCGTTATTGTATCATGGACGTATTTGAGATTTTATCAAAGTCACAGCAGAGGAAGAGGAGATTCGGCTGAAAATTTTGCTTTTAGAACCTTTTTTCCCAAGCCTCTTGATGGTCCAGTAGGAATAGTTGGTGATGCTTTGTACAAAGTGCTCTTGAAGCTGAGAATTTGCCGTAAGACCTCTTATCGTTATGATGTTGGTGCACCAAGCAAAATTACAATTACTCTGTCAGGAATTGATGCTTTGGATGCAGAACGTAGAAGGTACTAAAAGTAACTTATTGAGTGCTCATTTACCAGTCATTTTTATTGAAGTGCTGGCTACATTTAATTTTCTGAATAACTTGCTGTAAACATACAACCGTAAAACCCTTTAGATACATATTTGTCTGATCAGCAGTTTATTTGGACTTGCTTCAACTTGACGTGAAGGCAGAAGTTTTTAGCTACATTAGGTGTCTTCGTGGAATCAAAATACTGAACTTTGCTCAGTGAAAAAAATGATCTTTTTTCTTTGAAAAATTTAAACGTTGTGACAAACCTTTAAACCAGTGATTACCAACCGGTGGTCCATGGACCACCAAGTGGTTCACGAGGCTTCTCAAATGGTCTACCGAAAGGTCCTTTTATGTAAACAAATTGTTTAACATTAATGCTTATTCAAAAAATTCTATGTAAATTTTTCTGTCAATTTTCAGCTAGAGGTATAATTGCGTTTATTTTTGTAACAGTGCTGATGTTCATTATATAGTCAAGGCTAGCTGCTGGTTAGGCTCAGCTTAGAGTTTATGAATTAGGTAACGGTAGTCAGCATGTGTTAAATTAGACTTCTAGTACATCTTGTTCCCTTGTTTTACTTATATGACCTATAATTCTTGTTAAACCTCTCAGTATTAGTAGACATTTCAGCCTTAGCTGAAGTAATTTTCGTATAATGTGATATGTCGAAAAGAAGATGCAATGAAAATTACTTTAAATTTGGCTTCAATAAAAAGGTTGGAAAAGATGGGACAGAGAAAGCACGATGCATTCTTTGTGATCAAATCCTTACAAACTCGAGTTAAAAAACCATCTAAACTGAAAATACATTTTGCAGTGCATGGCGGGTCAGCAGTTTATGGTACTAAAGCTCTGAAAGAAAAGCGAACTTGTTGTGATCAAAAAGGCACTTCTCAAGCTGCACAAAACAAACATCATCATGCAAAAACCGATGTTACAAACGTCAAATAGAGGTGCTTACTTGATTGCAAAGTAAAAAAGCACGCAGCCTTAGTGAGAACCTTATCAAATCTTGCCTCGTGGAAGTGGCTGAAATTATGTTGGGAAACAGGGCAGCAACAAAACTAAATAAGATATCTATATCAGACAGCACTGTAGAAAGACATATCAAGGACATGAGCAGTGACATTTTTGCACAAATTGTGCATGGTATAAAGAACAGCGCTTTTCTCATAGCCTTGCAATTCGATGAGTCAACTGACGTTGCATGTATTAGTCAACTGTTGGTATTCGTACGCTACGTGCAAAAAGAAAAAACAAAATTTGAGCTAAAGGAAGAATTTTTTATTCAGTGACGGTCTCCAAACTACTGCAGCTGCGGCAGATGTCATAAATTTAATCAAAGATTTTTTAAAAAACATGATCATCCTGTTGAAAAAATTGGGTATGTGTGGACTGACGGCACACTGGCTATGCTTGGTTGTAAATCGGGGTTTGTGGCACTGTTAAAAAACATGAATCCAAACTTAATTATAATCCACTGCATATTACACCGATATGCATTGATGAGCAAAACACTACCGGATAACTTGAAGGAAGTGATGGATTCTCTGGTTCATATCGTGAATTTTATTCGATGGAGAACAACAAATCACAGGCTGTTCAAGTGCTTATGTGAAGAGATGGGAGCTGAGCACACTGTTCTTCTCTTTCATACAAGTGTACGATGGCTGAGTCGTGGGAAAGTGCTCAACCGATTGTTTGAACTACGCTGTGAATATCTCACATTTCTAAAAAATAACGACAAGAAACCAGTTTATGCCACTCGTTTGGAATCTCATCAATTTTTATTTCGCTTGGCTTATCTTGCAGATATTCTTGCAGCATTGAATGATTTTTGTATCTCTCTTCAAGGGCGAGGAACAGATATCATTTCAAGTGGAAACTCGACTTGTGGTTGAAACGAGTTTCAAAGGGTAGTTTTGATCAGTTTCCTAAATTCAGTGAGCTTTGAGAAAGCAAGCAAGCAAGCAAACATGTACTTAGCGACATTGAAGATCAATTGGCAATGCTGAGATCAAAATAACATATTTTTCTTGCAGAAAAGGTTGCCCCGTCATGGGTTCAAAATCCGTTCCTGGACAATATTGATGACGTGGAGAAAATTTTCAAGAAGAAATTCTTGATCTGAAGGCATCTGGGACTGCAAATATGATGTTCATCGCACGCAATCTAACCGAATTTTGGCTGTCCCAGACTAAACTGTATAGACATATCAGCAGAGTTGCTTTGTACCATCTCCTGCCCTGTCCTACTACATGTCTCTGTGAACCAGGGTTCTCAACGTTAGTGCATATCAAAACTAAAGAGCGGAACTGGTTGAAATCAGTCGATAACCAAATGAGAGTGTGTCTCTCAAATATTGCTCCTCGATTTGAATTATTAGTTGAAAACCTCCAGATGCAACAAAGTCATTAAACATCAATTGATAGTGGCAGTTTTTACTATCTAGGATATATCGTGTTATAAATGTGATAAACTCAAATATCATCGAATTTTATAGTGTTATAGCTTATATGTCGGAAGATTGGAGGTAATGGTCCAAGCTGGCATAGATTATCTTTTAGTGGTCCACGGGCTTAAAAAGGTTGGGAATCACTGCTCTAAATGTTGTGAAATGTCAAAATATGTCATTATAGTACGTGCTATTGCAGCATTTACAAAGCCATGCAGTCACACAAACAAAGTTATATTGCACAAATGAAAGGGTGCAAAAACACGACACTGAAGGTTTTTGTTTTCAAGAGAGGACTTCATCAGGGCAAAATTTGTTAATTAACAAAAACTAACATCTGAAAAATAACCACATGAGTGTTATTATTTGTCTTCTTAAATGTAGGAAGAAGTAGTTCCCGTTTTCCAAATCTGTTTTTTTTGCAGGAACAAAGCCATAAAGGCTCTGGATGAACGTCTGCAGAAAGCTCAATCAGTGCAGAAAGATAATGAGGAGTGGCCTGAAATGGAAGATGAAAAACCATCAAGTCCACTAAAATCCAGTGAGGATACTGTTTCAACTTCTTCTCTTTCTTCCAAATCAGATATCGTTAAAATAGATGTTGATCCATCGTCACCATCTAATGAAAATGGCTCACATTGAACTTCCTTGCTTTGAAACAAACAAAATTATTCAGTATATCCAAGCTCTGACACGACGCAGAAATACTTGCTCTATGTAACGGCGTGGAGGCAAAGCAAACCACTGATGCTACGTTTGAAGCCACTTAATTTCTGTTTTTATCATATTTTGGTCGTTTCTAGAGCCATTTTCGTTATGACAACCGAGATATTTTACCAATAGAACACTATACACGACTGTTTCAAGTCACGGCGGTCTGTTATAATAAAGGCATTTTCTTGCTTACGATACGATGGTGTGGTATTTACTTTCATGTTAAGTACATTGCTGTTTTCACAATTTTGCTTCTTGTGATTTGTATGTACTTTAAATGCGTATTACTTTGAGTCTTGATTAATGTGCTTTAATGTATTCTGTTTCCTAGATCTTTATTTATTAATGTGTGACTTCGTAGCGTAACTGCTAATGATTGCTTGTGCTACTACTACTGTTATTAACCCCGCAGCAAAGAATATTTTCCAAAATAATGATTTGGTTAAATTAGCCGCTATGACATCCCAGCAATAGTTCCTGACTTCGGAACAAAATACATGAAGCTGGAAACCCTAATAAGACACCATTGGTATTCGTTCAAAAGAGCATGTGGAACCTTGGGTGCTGTGCTGTTCCAGTAAAAAATCTGATGCGAAAGCCAGTGAATATTGGCTGACACACGCTGTAGCAACACCTCTACCCCTGCGAAAAGCGGGAGAAAAGGATGTGAAATTTTGCCCATCAACTGCATCTCTCGCACATTAAACAAGTTTACTCTACCTTATCCAGTTTCATTACTATGGCAGCATTAGATATCATATGTTTATTTGGTAAGGTATCCAGAAGCGATTGGTGTTCCTTAATATGGGATGTTCGAAATTAGATTTAGCTCCCACAATAAGTCGCGACCGCTTATACGGCTGCTCTTTAAAATGATTCTCGCCCAGTTAAAATTTGTCTCCCAAAAGAACCGCTCTTCGTTCGGATTCACGCTGGACGCTGAAAAAGCCCACTTGTAAAACAATCGAAGTGTTCGATTTCTGCTATTTCCGTATGATGAGAAACATACTTTTCCTGGTTTTGACAAATGATGTAAAGCGGTCATCACCAGGCTTTGGCCGAGGTCAACTAGAATTCGTGATCCTGAGAGTGATCTTGAAAATTAGCAAAATTTCAATTTTAGCATCCATGAATTAAAGAAGACTTTTTGAGACGAGTCGCTGAAGTATCCCCTATTCACTAGAGCAGTAGTTTTCAACCTTTTTGCTGGAGCGGAACGCCAACGAAATATTTCAGTGACTCGATGAACCCCTGTGCAATAATTCAATTGTCTTATGAAAAAACAGCACTTAATTTATTTAAATAAAACAAAATTTGTGCAACTTCTGGTGGAACCCCTGGACTGTACCGGCGGAACCCTGGTTGAAACCACTGCACTAGAGAGACTCCTAGTGAGCCGCTGATTGGGTGCGTACAACTTCTTTCAAAACACAAATGGAGAGTAGAATAAAGAAGAGAAAAATTATTAAATTAGATGTTACAATGCTGTAGTCTGTTGTTTTTTGTTCGTTTGTTGTTGGGCAGTTTAATTTTTTTGATTTATTCAATTTTTAGTTCGTAAACCGTTTGAAGGTTAAACTTCTTTTCGTCGTTATGAGAATACAGTATCGTGCAGTTCATTGCAAAATTTATTTAAAACACATTCATTGCGAACGGTTCGACTAACTGCTTACAACTTCAAAAAATGTTAACTGCTTAAACTAAAAGCATTTCTTACTGTCAAGACCAGTGAACTAAAAGTAAAATTATTTTCATGCCGCAATGTTACGACTTTTTGTCAAAATTATAGACAAGGATATTGCGCTATTTCAATTCAATACTGAGGCTGGGGCGTTTTGGATAAGAGGGAATTTCAGCCCCTCATGGCGGTTGTCACTTTAAAACTGTCTGCAAATGGTCTGGTATTTTAAAACGAATAATGCATAGTATAGTGACTGTTTAATGTTTGTGTACTTTTTCGCTGATTTTCTTTGCGAATTCTGTTTACCTTACATAGATTTTTAATTGTATGTAGTTACATATAAATTTTCGACACCTGAAGTGATTTTACTATGTTAGTTCGTGTCTGTTTAAAAATACAACTTGGCAGGAACATAGTTTTCATAGTAATCCTGACTGCGCTTCCGAGACTCAGATAAGTGACTGTGTTGCTATTTCTAAGTTTAGTGGTAGTTACTTCAGCGCTAATTTTGCTCTCTTAAGAGTTTCAAACGATAAAAAATGCATTGCTAATACACCAACCATCATCGCTAAGACCGCGTACCTGCACCAATCAACTGCCGCCTCGTGGTGGTGCTGTCCCCGACCCCGTTTGGGTTGGGTTGAAAAGGTTGTTGGCCTTCCCGAGGATCCCAATTACCCCGGGTACTCCCCTCGCTCAAACTATTTTTTTCGTCGTGCTGACCCCGAACGACCGCACAAGGGCAGCACGCAGCTTTCTCAAAATCGGTCTTCTGTCTCTCCCTTGCTCGTCTTCGTCTCCTCATTCTTCTCTTTCTGATGAGCGGCAACGTTTATCCCAACCCTGGCCCCGTCTTTCCTGTTTAGTGTTCGCTGGAAATGTGACCTGGCGGTGTAGATTAGTGCAAAGCTGCACCTGCTCCAAATGGTCCATTTAAAGTGTTTACTACACTCCTCTAGATTCAGAACTCTTGGCACCTCTCTTTTCTAGAGCTGCCCTCCCTGCTTTTGGAGATAACACTGTAACTTCCTCCTCGTACTCCTCCACTGTTCAATCTGGCCCCCTCTGCTAATGCAGCACTTCCGCCCCATCCTCGCCTTCGAAGTTTATTATCTTTCCGCCCACTTCGTATCTTCTCCCTTTGCACTCTCACCTCCCCTCATGCTCCTGGCTGTCTCTCTACACTCCTGCTTCCCCCTAACTCTTTCAGGGTTCTTCAATGGAATGCTGCCGATTTTCAAGCCAGGAGCACTAAAGTATTACACTTTATTTTGTCTTATCCCGTAGACTTTATTTGTATCCAGGAATCTAACCTTAAATCATCTTCCTCTCCGGATCCTTAAATTCTCTTCCTTGCGATTTCATCGCACCCACTCCCGGTCTAGCTTTCTTTCTCGTGATGCTACTCACGCTAGTGACGGTGTCATCGTTTTTGTCAGGCAGAGCTTATCCTTCTCGGAACTTTTCACCCCCTCTCTTTCTTCGCTTGACCCCTACTATAATTATGTAGGAGTCAACATCTCTCCAAACAATTCCTTCTCGCTCTCATTCCTCAATGTTTATGCTCCCCCCCCCCCTATTCGCTCTTCGACGGATAGCAGAACCGATTCCTTCCCTCCTCCAGAATTCTTGTCGTTCTAGGTAACTTCAACTGCCATCACCCACTCTGGGGCTCAAAAGATACTTTCGACCACCGTGGGTAGGAAATATTCGATTGGGTTATCTTCTCTACCTCTCAATGACTCTTAACACATTTATTCTTCTCCATCGCTCCTCCCTTGACATCTTCTTTTCTTGCTTCTGAGAGGTGGTTTAGAACCTAGGTTCTAATCACCAACCAATTCTACTCACAGTTTCTCTTTCGCCCCAACGAACGTCCCCTTCCTTCAATTTCCAGAAAGCTGACTGGGACAACTTTGACTCTCAATATCCTTCTGCAAAGGAATACTCGTCGCTTTTTATCTTTCCTCTGCTCTCTTTATTTCTCTGACACTAAACGCGACCAAATTTTTCATTTCTTTAGGCCGCATCAAACACCAACCTAAGGCCTGATAATCCGCTGAAGTGAAAGAAGCAATTAGTGAAAGACGTAAGGCTTTTGCTGCCGCTCACAGAAGCGATGAAAATCGCCAGGATTTCATCTCCGCGTCGCGACGTGCTTCGTCTGTCATCGCCAAGGCTGAGACATCGACTTGCTCTTCTCTCTCTCCCAAATCTAACCCTAAATCTGTGTACTTTATCTTTCGTTCTGTCCCTGGCTCTTCTTCCTCCTCTCCTAACTTTCCCAACTGTTCTTACCCCAGGGAGTCGGCTTCCGTCTTCGCCGATCACCTGAGATCCCACTTTTCCGTTTCCCAGCCAAAGGCCCCGCGTAGTAGCGCCAGAGGCTACCTCTCCGAGCTCCATCAAGCCACGTGCCCTGAGGAGTCTCACTCGTCCTTTTGCTCTCCCTTCTACCCAGTTGAATTTTTTGCGGCTGCCTCTAACCTCTCCTTGTTTGCTGCCACTGGCCCAAAGGTGTCTTTATCCACTGACAAAGATGGTTATCCCATACTAAAACACCTTTCTCGCCCTGGCATGGATTTTCTTTTTCACATTTTCAATCTTTCCTGTTCTTTGCATTCCTTTCCTCCCATCTGAAAAACATCTTTCATTATTCCCATTCATAAGATGGAAAAGCTTCTCGACTCTCCTGCTTTCTTCCTGCCTATCTCTCTCACCTCCTGCGTATCAAAGCTTTTTGAACGCATCATTCTATCCCGTTTACTCTTCTTTCTAGAGTCCAATTCCATTCTCTTTTCCCACCAAACCGGTTTCCGCCCTGGACGGTCTACTCTAGATCAAATGCTGTTCCTTTCTCAGTATTTCGGATGGGTTTAACAAATCCGGGCAGAGCTCTCGGACGGTCCTCTCTACTATTGATTTCTCAAAAGCTTTAGACTCTGTCTGGCATCCCGCTCTTTTTCATAAACTCATTTTGGCTGGCCTCCCTCCTTGTTTAGCTCGTTGGACTCAATCTCTCCTTTTAGATAAGCGCGCTTGCGTGGTTCATCAAAATCACAAAAGTTGTTCCTTTCGAGATGTTGCGCAAGGATCCATTCTTGACTTTGTACTTTTCTCTCTTTTCAACAATGATCTCTCTACTTCTCTACCTTCTTCCGTCAGCTGCTCTCTTTATGCTGACAATCTGGCCATTTGGTCCTCCTCCCCCCTTTGACCCTACTGCGGTGGAGGCCACACAAGGAGCTCTGATTCGATTGGAGCGCTGGTCTGAGTATTGGTGTCTTCCTCTCAATCCGAGCAAATGTGAGGTTTCCTTCTTCTCAGTGGATCCCCACCAAGCTAACCTCTAACACAACATTCTCTTCTTCAACTCCTGCCTCCGTTTCAATCCCACTCCAACTTCTCTTGGGTCGCCTTCGACCGCACTCTTTCCTTTTCTAAACATGTATCTTCACTGAAGGCCAAGTTCTTTGCTCGTCTCAAGGCCTTACGCTGCATCTCTGCTTCCTCATGGGGCCCTTCTAAGGAGTCCCTCTCTCTTCTGCATAAAGCTTTTCTTTGGCCTTTCTCACTCATGCTTCACCCGGATGGTTTCCTTTCTTAAGCGTTACCAATATCACCAAATTGAAACGCCTCCACCGAATGGCTAGTCGCGCCACCTCCGGCTGTCTCTCGTCCTCCCTTATCCCACTTTTACTATACGAGGCTTCTCTATCTCTCCTACGAGTCACCCCGACTCATTTCGCTTTGTCATCTTATGAGCGGGTCCTTTGTCTTCCAACCTCCTTTCCTATTTCAGGTTTGGCCAGACATGGAGTGAAACCAAGACCCTGCAGAGTTTTTGCTCCCACTCACCCGCTCATGCTTCCTTCTATTACCCCTAGGGAGGCTCTTGTTGCTTGCCTCCCTCACCTCCTTCACTGTGGAGTTCATTCTTTCCTCTCCATGCTCCCGCTCTAATCTCCTCCTCTCTCGTCAAGATGCGGCTCTCGCTCATCTTGACTCTCTTCCACCTTTCGATCTGCTGCTTTTGACAGACGGTTTTGTTTCTTTTTCTTTTGGCAAAAGCAGCACTGGCGTCAAGCCAACTGCTCTCTCTGTGGCCACTATCTCCTTTTCAGCAGATCCAGTATGTTCAAGTTTTTCCGCTGAAGCCTGCACCATTCTGGAAGCTCTTTTCTGGTCTCGGCAACACCAACAAGTCTGCCACTTCTCTTCTCTTCTGCTGATTCTCGCCACCCGGTCCTTTCCTCAATCTTTTCGTTTACCTCAAACTCTCTGGCAGAAACTGTCTTCTCTCTCCTATACTATCAGGCTACAATGGGTCGCTAGACGCTCCTTTCTCCCGGGTAACGACGCGGTTGATGAGCTGGCTAGATGGGAAGCGCTACTCTTACCCTCTACAATCCCGTGGAGTCTCTTCCCTCTTTTTTTTCTCGGACTGGAGGCGTACTGTCTTATCGAAATTCTTCGACACACAGGTTCCCTCGATTTCCACCGAGAAACTTGTGCTCCCTCGTTACGCTCGCTGGGTTCTCTCTTGTCTTCGCTGACACCGACACAGCCTTCTGTTAAGCTCTTTTCTCTCTAGAATTGGTAGAGTCGAGAATCCTTCATGCAGCGCCTGTGGACACTCACCCCAGGACACCTCTCATCTCCTTGTGCACTGTCCAGCTACGGACTCTTTGTGTCGCTCGCTCTTTGGCGAAGGTCTGTCTCTTTACGGCCTCTGGTCCAGGCCTTGGGGAGCTGCCCAGATCCTGGGGCTCCATGGTCTTTCGCCATGCCCCCATCCCCAGGAAGGGGTCGGGTGACAACAACAACAGGTCCACGTACAGTGTCAACTAGTACGCAGACCCCAGATTGATGCAATGCATCATTGGCTGGACAGCCAATTCTAAGCTGAAATATTAGTTAACTACACGCACATGCTCAAGACGTAGGTTGTATCTTTTAAATACAATACACAGCATAACTCCGTGAACACAAAAGCAATGAATTTAACGCTAAAATATTAGTAACCAGGCACACACTTGAGTTGTAGATTGTATTTTTTAAATACACTAGTGAACATACGTCTGTGAACACTTAAAGCAGTAAAAATGCAATCACGCAACACAACCAATAGCAACCAAAATTTTTTAGTGATTGCAATACTATTAACGAAAATAATTTAAGCAATACTTCATATTTAAAATGCAATGAGGCTACCGCAAAAGTAATGTTCATCGCAAACTATGCAGCATTAGCATCTACATATTAATTACTAGATTTGGTTAAAGCTCTGTGGACTGTAAAATGTTGAACATGGAAAATTTCAGAATTTTTGCGGTCTATTACGTAATTACAGATATGTCTTCCCAAATACAGACAAGAAACAGATTGATTGTGTCTATTTTTGGGTAAGTTACATTACCTGCGACAATTCTTATGCTAGCAGAGTTGGATGGCAGTAATGCTGAGATGTTGCTGCTGAGATGTTTAAAACCAGAGTTTAAAACCGAAATATATCGGTAATATGCAAGTCATGCCGATATATTATGGTACCAGCTGTAGGTAGTTTACCGAACATTATTGCTAGGGATGACTGGTTGTTCGTGACGTAACATCCAACAAAATATGAAATTTGAGGCCAAGCTGATGGCTTCTATTTTGAAAATAAACTTTTTACCACAAGTAAACAATAAAATTCGACAATAAACCTCGGGTTTTAAAGCAGGCTTTCTTTTTGCCGTTCAAGATCAAACGTCGGCCAAATTGCCAGCACCTAATTGGCGTTGGGCGTGCGAGCAAAATATTCCATAACTTCGTTTAGCGCAGCGCTTCCCAACCGATGGGCCGCGAAGATCCTTCAGGTGGGCCGGGAAACATTCTGCCATAAATTAAAGATTGTTTTGGAAAAAATCATGAATTACGAAAGCTAAAAATGTACTATAAACTTTACACTCTTGTTTTGTAGCAACTTCCTTCCTGGAAGAAATGATTGTTCTGAAACAAATTTTTCATAAAGTGGGCCCCAAAACAAAGTCTCGACGAAAAGTGGTCCATGACATCAAAAAGGTTGAGAAGCACTGGTTTAGCGCATTGCGCATTCAAGTGGTAAAAACGCACGACACAAAAATTGCTAACGTTCTTGTTTTTAGTTACATCGGCGCTTAAAAAATTTGCATCGGTCAAGCTACAGTCCAAGCAAATGTCAATATGATGGGCTCAATAAAACTGGTTTTAGCCTCCTTTACTAATTCGTGTACTTGGGAAGCCATGCAACAAAAAACATCTAATCCAATGGTGAAATCCTTACTAGAATTGAATTGCCGTAATTTAAATATCACGACTGGACGTAATAATTTCGGATCCCCTTCCTGAAGTATGCATTCATTTTGAAATTCAGCTCCAACAATTATTTTGGTCGTTTCGAAAACACTTAAAACTTAAATTGGAATGACATTCCTACCGGGTTATTTAAACCATTAAACTACCGGTACACTACAACCTCCACAGATAAAAGATAGTGTAGAACAGAGCACTTTTTTTTACATCACACTACATAGGGTGTTCTGAAATAGGTTAATTTCCATAAGTTGTTTACGCAAGACAATTCACTACTGGTAATATTTTGGAGAATGCAATTTACACTAGGAGGTTCTTATGAGCGTTCTACTTTTACAAACATTGATGAAATGCCAAACCAGTACATGTTGAAAAAAAAATTTAACAGAAACTAGCATAACAAGCAGCTGATCTTCAATACACCATCAACTTACAAAACATGGCATATTATTCTTAAAATTGAAGCAGACACAACAGGATAAGCAAAAAATATTACATTTTTAGTTTCATAAGCATTTTCAAATCCCATGCTAATTACGAATGTTATTTCTCGTTCAAAATGAACCTAGAAAAAGGAACAACTGTACAGCACAACATTAGCAAAACTTCACACTATTAAAGCTAAATCAAAAAGTAAATTCATTCACTGGCTACACACCATTTCATATTAATAGTAACTACAATGAAGCTGATTTCCTGGTAATAGGTAGGTAAGTGTTTGTTACTTGATTCATGATAATAAGGGCGTTCCAAGCAGGGCAAAAAAAGCATAAACCCCACGCAAAACCTTCAATCGAGCTCGCCACAAAGTTGGAAAATAATGCCAGTATAACAGATGTGCAAGCTAATGTAAATCCAAGCAGTCCAAACGTGGCATGATATACTTTTAATTGAATCACTTTCCAATGCCACTTTTTAGGAATTTCAGGATACAATAGAAAAACACCACATAATGCTTGAACTACGACATAAATGACAGTTATTAATCCAATAACTCCATGCCAAGTTGTAAAATGCTCTTTGTTCTTTTGTATTTTGTTAACCACAATCGCAAGAAGTCCTAAAACAGCGCATGTCACAGCACCCAATTGCAACAACCAATGAATGCGTATCTGAAATAGAAATATAATTATAGAGCTGAATTTGGGTATTGGTAATAAACAATATTTTAATGCATTAGACATAGATTCACATCGAGGAGTTTGGCTGAAACAACTTTATAATTGATGACTTTAACCAAGAGTGTACTGCTTGCTATAAACTATCAAGTGGATGAAATTGTTCATTGTTTTTCCAAATGCACTTGAAACAAAATGTTTTACAAAACTACACTAATTACAAACATTGATGATTAACACAAATCACAATGTGCATAAAGCCATAGAAAAATCGCATAATATTACTAGTATTACATACAGTGGTGAGCAAAAAAGTAAAACTTCACTATTTTCAGCAAGAGCCAACTACCTTGAAATCAAATTGAAATTACATGCTTTCCAGGAAAGCAAACCCTTTAATATTAACACAGTCTAAAAACTACTCTTTTGTGGCATCATTTGACAAAATTTCAAGCAATAATAAAAAAATTTACATATCAAAATTTTCAAATTTTTTAGGGGTCTTAAAACCCCCCAAAACATATATATATATACCCCAAGTTTATTTGTAAATCATTACTTGTCTGTTTACTTTTACATCAAGTGTTATATATTATTAAAATCTCCATTTCTTGAAGATTTCAAATATAAAAAAAATTTTTTTTTGAATATGCAAATTACCCCCCAATGGGTACTGAGTTGTCTTCAAAATTAAAGTAGTACCCTTACCTCAAAGATCCCTACAAATTGTATTTTCTACCAATGTTTTTAGATATGGTCGCAAAATGATGCTAAGGAAATAAGCTTTCATGGTATATCACTCAAAACTTGCCTAAAAGTCTAGGTTTTTTACAATTTGCAACTTTCTGAGTCCGGTGACCTTTTTTTGACCAATACTGACTGGTACCAAAAAATTTTTTGACCGGTACCAAGTACCCAATCTGGAGGGGAGGAGCCTGGCGATCATCTTGCTCAGACTAAGGTTAGGATGCGAACACAGAGCCTCTCCTAACCAGGGGAAGTGAAGGTCGAGGTGCATAGTGTACCAGCATGAGACCTCTCCTTCCCAAATGTGTCTGCAGCCACACCTTCCCATTGGTCCCCCCTGTTGTGTACAGAGTTGGCTGCAGGGGTGTCCGAGTGCCCGGCGGTATAACCGGGTATGGAGGGGCACATCTCCATACAATAGCCTGTGGCACGTGATTGCCCAGCTGGACGGGAGTCCAGGAAAGCGGATGAAACTTTTTGGTTAACGGTATTTGCAGTCAGAAGAAGGCAATGGCAAATCCCTTCCGATCATTCCCTGCCAAGTATAACTTCCATGCAAAGTCAAATTAGAAGAGAATCAAATAACAGCGTCAACAGGAGCGTGCCCAACCCAGGCACTGCTGCCTCGCCCGGTAGGGACTGTGATGTTCGTCAGGTCACACCCGACCGTCAACCAATTACTGTGCGAAAAAGTACGAACAAAGAAAAGGGTAAAATTCAAGCATTCAAAGGATACCTGGCTGTATCAGACCGCATAATACTACTAAAAATGAAAGGCCCACAACGTGATCTGAACATAATTCAAGTATATGCCCCGACAGAGGCAGCACAAAATGAAGAAATAAACGAATATTATGGCAAGCTTGAAGAAACACGCAGAAAATGTAAAACTAATGAAATTCTAGTGGTTATGGGAGATCTAAATGCAAAGGTTGGAAAAATCCGAGATGGAAACACTGTAGGACCTTTTGGTCTAGGTGTAAGAAATGAATGTGGAGATCTGTGGGTTGACTGGTGCAGAAATAACAAGTTGATAATAGCAAATACATGGCTTCAAAACCACCCAAGACGTTTGTGGACATGGCAATCACCTGATGATACAACTCGAAACCAAATAGACTTTATCGCCATATCTGAACGTTATAAAAATGGAGTGTTGAATTGCAGAGCTTTTCCAGGCGCTGATGTTGGAAGTGATCATGTGCCGGTATTAGCAACTTTACGCGTCAAGCTCAAAACTTGCCAAAGCTGGACTATGAAAATGCCAAAGCTGGACTATGAAAAATGTTTAAAAGATAACGCAGTACGAATGAATCTACAACGGCACTTCAATAATGAAATCACACGTAGCCATGCTAAACCCCCCTGCGGATAATTTAAACAAATTCTCTAACTTTCAACATGCAGCAAAGATAGCCATACAAAAATGTTTAATTTTGGAAGATAAGAAAGAATCTAAATCATGGATAACCGAAGAAATCATAAATTTGTTTGAAAAAAGAAGACAACAACAACGAGGACCAGGCGAATATAAGAGATTGAATAGGGAAATAAAAAAGAAGTGCACAAATGCTCATGAAGATTACCTGACAGAAAAGTGTAAGATCATAGAGAAATCATATAACTCAAATCCGAAAATAGTGCATCAAAGAATCCGAGAAATCAGCAGTAAGAAGTATTATAAAACAACAACTGGATGTATCAAGGACAAAAATGGAAACATCCTGTTTGAAGAACAAACAATAAAACAGCGTTGGACAGAATACATTAAGGAACTTTACGACGATCCAGAGAGAGGCGGGAAGCCGATCAAATTCAATAACAATTTGTCTGGACTAGAAATCACAAAAAGTGAAGTGAGAGAAGCTATATCTAGCATGAAAAATGGTAAGGCCGTAGGCCCTGATGAAATACCGGCAGAAGTCATCAAAGCTCTGGGTGACTCAGCGGTGGACGTGCTGCATGATCTTGCAAATACCATCTACAAAACGGGCGAGATTCCGGAAATACTACAGAAATCGGTTTTCATAACAATTCCCAAGAAAATAGGTGTGACGGAATGTGAGAATTTCAGAACAATAGCAATCATGAGTCATGTTATCAAAATCCTCCTTAAGATCTGTGTTCTTCAAATGAAAAATAAGATTCACCCAGAAATAGCCAAAGAACAATATGGTTTTCAACCAGACAAAAGCACTAGAAACGCTATATTTTTCCTAAGAATATTATCTGAGAGAGCAATTGAAATGCAACAAAACCTGCATATTTGCTTTATAGACTACAAGAAAGCATTCGATCACCTAAAGCACGAGATAGTACTGAAAAAACTACAAGAGATGGGCATAGACGACAAAGACCTCAGGATCATTCAAAACCTATACTACAAACAAGAAGCTTCAGTACGAGTTGGGAACGCAGAAACAGAGACAATCCCAATCAAAAAGGGTGTACGACAGGGATGCGTAGCTTCGCCAGATTTATTTAATCTCTATCAAGAAATGATCATGCGCGTTACAACAAATATGGCCGGAATCAAAGTTGGAGGCATAAACAACATCCGATACGCTGACGATACAGCACTCATTGCAACTTCACATGTGAATTTACAGAGACTGGTGGACAGAGTAGTTGTGGAAAGTACTGCTTATGGTATGGAAGTGAACGTAAAGAAAACTGAATGCATGGTGATGACCAAAAAGGAAAGCGTTCCAGAATGTACAATTACAATCAAAGGAGAAATGATAAAACAGGTAAACAATTTTAAATATCTTGGATCAAACATAACATCCGATGGAAGATGTGTGACTGAAGTGAAATGTTGTATCGCGCAAGCCAAGCGAGCCTTTGTTGAACTGGACAATATCCTAAAGAACAAAAAGATGTCAATACGGACAAGAATGCGAGTTCTAAAATGCTATGTACATCCCATTTTACAATATGGCTGTGAAACTTGGACCTTGAACGCGGAACTAAGAAAAGCGATTAACGCATTTGAAATGTGGTGCTTGGGCAGAATGCAAAGAATATCATATGTCACCCGAAAGACAAACAAAGAAATATTCCAACAAACAGGACAGAAAAGAGAACTTCTGAAGAATGTGATGAATAGACAACTGCAGTTTTTTGGGCACGTCATGAGGAAACAGAAACTTGAACATGTTGTAATATGTGGAAAGATTCGAGGAAAACGCACACGACGACAACGCCTGAAATTTATGGATCAATTGAAGGATGTGTTGGGTGGATCGACTGAAGAGATACTGCGGGCCATGAACGATCGAGATGGCTGGAGGAACAAAGGCAGGGAAGCTGTCGAAGGCTGGCCTCAGCCATGACACTTGAAGAAGTACCCAAAATATGATCAGTCATTTACCTGCTAGAGATTAGCCTAAACCATGTAACATGTATATTTGAAAAGGGAATTTCTTCAAGATTTAGAAAATATTAAGTTTAAATAGAATATGTTGTCACTAACAATGAAACGGAAGCTTTTTTAGACCCCTCCCATTTTTTGAGAAACTAGGGTGATACATGAAATTTTGATTTAGACACCAAACTTCTGCTAGCTTCTAAACTTGTATTTTAGCTTCTTGATACAAAACAATGACTTTAGTGGTGAAATATTTGCAATTTATTTTATCTTTTTAAAGAGTGTATTTTTCTAAAAAGTCTAGTTTAGTGAAGGTAAGTCGATAATCTTTGGAAGGCTTCGAACTGATATGAAATATGATACTCATTTTTGATCAATAAATATCATATACCGCTTAGGCTACACTATTTAAAGTTACATATTGCTGGAAAGCAAATTTCCTAAGCTTTCATATGAGACTGGTATTTAGAAACACATCATATTTTTTACGCATCAAATTTACTTCTATTTTTACTTGCCATACAATTTTGTGAGGGGGTCTTGGGACCTCTAAAAAATTTGAAAATTTTGATATGTAAATTTTTTTATTATTGCTTGAAATTTTGTCAAATGATGCCACAAAAGAGTAGTTTCTAGACTGTGTTAATGTTAAAGGGTTTGCTTTCCTGGAAAACATGTAATTTCAATTTGATTTCAAGGTAGTTGGCTCTTGCTGGAAATTTGGCAAAATAAAAAAGTCTTACTTTTTTGCTCGCCACTGTAGCTTTAATGATACCTCTAGTTTATATCACATTATTTAAAAGTGGCTGCTTTGTTGACACCAGCATTTTATCCTAAGACGCTTTATCATCATTGAGCATCTCTGATCGGTAGCTCCACAGATCACAAGACTAGCTTTTTTTGATACACAGACTACAATTAAGACTTCAATACTGGTACTTAAAACAAATTGTGTATGGCTTTTAGCCAGAATGAAACCCTTAATGTCAATTTCTAGCAGCTAGGATACAGTTGTAGAGTTCAGTGGCAAGTGATACTAGTCGTAATTGCCAAATTGACATTTTCACTTTTCTCAGTAATGACGCCATAGTTGCAAGTGCTAGTCTTGTAATCTGCTAAAATGGTGAGCCACCAACAGTGACCAATTACGAGGATTCAATGACAAAAATCTCCAAGAGAAAAATAATGACTTTCCATGTAAAATAGCATGTAAGTGTAATGTTGTAACACAAGTTTGTTACCTTACATTGAAGAATTACTTAGGGATTTTACAGAAAAAAGTCGTTTAGCCTACCTTTGTTTTTCTTGAAGCTCTCACAAAAATGCTGCTCTCAGGATTAAAAACTAAAATTGCTTCTGTCATCAATAATGAAAAAGCCAAAGACATCAATGTTGGATGCCATGAAAACAAACCTAAAAACATGAACTTTAAGATGTAGGTCCATCATAGTTTAAGACAGGGGTGTCAAACTCACGACCCTCTGAGCCTTTCAATGCAGTCCACGAGAAGATTCTAAAATTCTTAATGAATTTCAGTAGTATTTCAACAAATCACCTTAAACACTCCTGATCACACGCAACACTTGACAGGTACAGGTTTTTTTCATCCAGAGATTACTCCACTTGGTGCAACAACAGAACCTGATTTGCCCTGATAAAGGTGATGATGTGGAGATGCTGGACAAGTGATGACCTTTTTCTTTTCTTTTAGAGATTGATCTCACTTTGGGCTACATTACAGAGATCTTTGCCTGAAGAAGTGGTGATATCGAGAACTTCATGTGGCCCTTGGCACGGTTGCTCATATGTACAATGTGGCCCCCAGAAGCCCACGAGTTTGACACCCCTGGTTTAAGAGACCCTTGATGAGGTACTGATTTTCCTATCTACCACAACAGGATAAGTTTCAGAATATCAGCCTACATGGCGATTCAGCTCTAAGAGCTCTATTCTCTTGCAATTCATCAATATTTGGCGAAATGACACCCAGTGGTGGATTTATAGTGAGGCACTTGTCTAGGCCCCCTTTATTTTTTCAACTCCTAATAAAACCTTATGAATCTTTAACAACATATCCTAACTACCTTCTACATCATTCTGAAACTTTTATGCTTAAATTGTGTGTTTGAAGTATACTGTCACAGACTTATGACAGCCTATTCTTTCATTTATGCTTTTGAGACAGAATTGTCTCACGTTCTTCATTTGATGTGCAGGTCAAAAATATAGCAAAAATTTTGCATCCACTGAAACCTGCTGAGATTTTTGCCTCACACACTATAGTCCAATTGGAGTAGCTGCTCAGTAAACCTTGGGCACTTGGGAAATCTTGCCTCAGGCCACTAAATTCACCACTGATCACACCAATCATTCATTACAAAAAACGTTAGAAAATAAAGTTGCTATTAAAATATTGTTATCATCATATATTTTTATCCTCCAGCCACAGAAAAAACCAATGCATTTGTGCATAAAACATCATGTGTTCAGACCCACTTTGAAGTTGCCACTACTGCTGGCAAACTGCATTACCACCACAAACCTGCAACCAAGCAAGGAAAATTGCTGTAAGGTGCCTTCCCCATGAACACAACAATATAGCAATTGTGAGATTGAACTCATAATCATTACCACAATAAACAGCAAGAAGCGAAGAATTTAGTCGTGCTATATAGAGTGTAGCTAACATAAACCCGGGTTACAATCAGATGCCTACTATTACACATTTGCATTTTTGATTCTATTTGAATAAGGTATAGTTTAATTTTGTAATTGTAAATTTAAATTTTGTAATTGTAACAAAATTGTAACGTCTCGTAGTTAATAATGGAAGATACCAGTATTGGACATCATACCCCTGGCAGCTTTTCCTGTAAAGCTGATGGACCAGTCCCCTGTGCAAAGTGTGGCGTTGGTGATAGTCAAACAAGATCAAGAAAATGGATTGTTTGTGAAAAACTGCTGTTTATGGATCATATTACTTGTGTGAAATTAACAACAAGACAAATAGAAGCAATTGGTGGTGATTGGATTGGTCCATGCTGTTCTGCTGTTTCATCCACAGGTTCACCTCGAAAAGTTACTATTAATAGAAATGGTCCAGTATTAAAGAGAGTGCTCAAAGCATCTAGAATCCAAGCAGCCAAAGCCCTCACCGAAGCTCTAGAACAAGTGGTAATAAAAAACAGTTTAACAGCTTGGCAACGCTTGTTTGACTTTGCAAGCCAATGTTTGTCAAAACCAAGCAAAGGTGGGAAGAAATCCAAATCAATGGCAGCAGTAGTGAACAAGCAGATCAAAGATTAAGATTTTACAGAGCATAAACTTGTTGAAAAGAATGCAAGCCAAAATACCAGCAACAACAGAAAGAAGTCAAAGCACTCAAGCACTGAAGGTCAGCTGATAAGCAACATGGTGTCATCAAAGCTTGGTATGGGTGATGTGAAAGGTGCAGTGAGAATTTTATCATCAGATGCAACAGTGTTAGATCGTACACCTGAGATTGTTGAAAAGTTAAAAAGTAAACATCCTGATCTACACAAAGATTCAAATTTTCCTGCAGCACCAACAGAAAGTGAAAGCCTGAAGAGCCTTACAGTTTCTGTTGAAGATGCAAAAAGATGCATTAGTTCCTTTAAGAATGGTTCCAGTGCAGGTCCTGATGGTTTAGCACCACAGCACTTGAAAGCTATTACTTCAGATGCTCTTGGTGAAACTTCTAAGCATTTACTGCAGACAATAGTGAAGTTTTTAAATGGAATTGTGCTGTGTGGCAACATCCCAGATGGTATTCAATCTAGTTTTTTTGGTGCATCCTTGATTGCTCTTTCAAAGAAAGATGGTGGAGTCAGGCCAATAGCAGTTGGGAACACTTTGAGACGTTTGGCCGGAAAAGCTTGCATGTTTAAAGTTTCTTGCAATCTAACAGATGAATTTCAGCCACATCAAATGGGTGTTTGTATTCCATCAGGAGCTGAAGTTGCAGTACATGCATGCCGAAACTTCATCAGTTCTGAGGATTCAAACAGCATTTTGCTTAAGATTGATTTTAAAAATGCTTTCAACACTATGAGAAGAGATGCAATTCTTCATAAAGTTAAAAAATCATTACCTCAAATTTTTCCATTTTTGTTTCAAGCTTATGCTCAGCCTACAGATCTGTTTTTTGGCAAAGAAAGTTTGTTGTCAAAAGAAGACTTGCAGCAAGGTGATCCTTTGGGCCCTTTACTGTTTTCGTTGGCAATCCAGGATTTAATTTCTAATTGTGCCAGTAAATTCAATATGTGGTATTTAGGCGATGGAACTCTTGGTGGAAATGCTGATACAGTTTTTTCAGATTTTCAGAAAATCATTCAAGCAGAAAACAGTCTGGGATTAAGTATCAACCCATCTAAATGCGAACTGATTTGCTTAGATTCAAACAAAGAAAATATGATGTTGGAAAAATTCAAAATCATTGCTGCTGAAATCAAGCTAATTCGAAAAGAAGACCTACTTCTACTTGGTGCTCCAGTTCTTCCATCAGCTGTAGATGCAACATTGCTCGGAAAATTAACTTCCCTTATCTGCATGTTAGAAAAGCTTGACCATTCGGATGCCCAGGAATCTCTTTTTCTGCTGAAAAACTGCTTTGCAATTCCAAAGCTAACATACATTTTAAGAACTTCAGCGTGTTATCATTCAGCAGTTTTAGCTCAGTATGACTTGGCAATATCCAATGCCTTAGAAAAGATTTTAAACATATCATTGACCACTGGCTGTTGGGAGCAGCCTTCATTGCCAGTAAAGTTTGGTGGCTTGGGCATTTGCTCTGCATAAGATATCGCACTCCCTGCATTTCTGTCATCTTTATATGCATGCATGATTAGTATGACTGTTTGTTTTAATTAATCTGATGGAAGTGCAGCATACAAAGATAATTTTATGACATCAGCCTTTGCACTTTGGTCAAACAACTCAGGCTTGTCTTTACCTCCGCAACTTCCATAAAAGCAAAAATCTTGGGACACCCCACTTTCCATCATTAAACTGGATAACCATGTAAAAAACTCATCTTCAGATTTGGACAAAGCAAGATTACTGGCTGTGTCAGCTCCTCATGCATCCCACTGGTTGAATGCATTTCCATTGCCTTCTCTTGGATTAAAGCTGGATAATACCTCTTTGAGAATTGCATGCGCTCTCCGTTTGGGTTCACCTTTGTGCCATCCACATGAATGCATCAGTTGCACTCGGGTGGATTCAAACGGAGTTCATGGGCTCAGCTGCAAAAAGAGTGCTGGACGATTTTCATGTCATTCACATGTTAACAACTTAATTAAGAGAGGTTTAGAATCTGCACACGTTCCCACCATTTTGGAGCCTCAAGGTGTGTCATGAACAGATGGCAAAAGACTGGATGGAATGACTATTTTTCCGTGGAGTGTCGGGAGATGTCTAGTTTGGGATTTTACTTGTAGTGACACCCTTGCCGCAAGCCATATCGCAGCTTCATCAGTCCAACCTGGAAAAGTTGCTGAGCGTGCTGAACAGACCAAATTGACAAAGTATGTGGAGTTGGAAAGAGATTTTCAAGTAGTCCCAGTTTGTGTTGAGACCATGGGCCCATGGGGTTTCCATGGTCTGAAGTTTATCCAAGAAGTTGAGAAACGGATAGCTGGTGAGTCTGGAGAGCCCAGATCCACAACTTTTTTGATGCAGTCCATTGGAATAGCAATTCAGAAGAAATGCTGCCAGTGTTGTTGGAACTGTTCCAAAAAGCAAACTTTTGGATGAGGTTTATTATTTGTAATAAACATGATTGTCTAGAACATTCTTGATATGATTGTGAAAAGACAGTGTACCGTCAACTGGGGTGACTTTGATCAGCGGGGTGACTTTGTTCATTGCACAGTTGCAGGGTGACTTTGTTCAGTTTTGATTAAGCATCAGACATGAGCAAAATCCAGAGTCAGAATGGAGCCAGAAGCGGAGCTTGACTAGCACTTAGCAGTTCTTTCATTATTTTGCTTAAAGTTAGCTAGTTATATCAGCCTACCGGTATTACTTTGGTATTTTACTTTCAGTTTAATTAATTAGTCCTGGGCTTACTTTTATTTTGCCAGTAATTTCTACTGATTATTTGGTAATGCCAAGACATTACAGAAGAAAAATTTGTTCAAGAAAATATAAACTACCTATACTGATGAAACTGTCTCTAGAGCTCTTAGAAACATTAGATCCGGATCAATGTCAATGTCAATTCGTCAATTAAATCCAGATCAATGTCAAAAAAAAACACCACAGACAATAAATGATTTTCTTAGCTCTAAAGACCTGAATGAAATCTAAATGCAAAAAGGTCTCCACTGCCTACTAGATGGTTTTCTTGGTTCCAAAGACCCGAAGATTAAAAAAAGGTTCTCAGATGTTACAAATCACGCTTTAATTCAGGTGATGATGCCCTCGGGTGTAAAGCTCCCAAAGTGCGGGGCACCTGGCACTTTTCAAAATTGCCATTTGGTAAATCCGGTCCTGCTCTTGCTTTGAATTAAAACATCAGTGGTTAATTTCCTTCAATATTTGAAAAAAGTATAATTTTTGGTCCCTTACAACTTTTTAAAAGACCAAAAGTGATCAAACTCGCACCATAGCAGAGGTTACTGTGATCACACATTAGATTTGCTGATGTGATCAAAGTCACCCCAGGTCGGGGGTGACTTTGATCAGATGGAAGGTGGCACTAAGCTGCTGAAGCATGACGTCACACAAAAAAAGCAATGTGTCATTAAAAAGGTTATACCTCAAGTGCAACAATCAGACCAGTTTGCGAGGTGAGTGATAAACAGGCTAGTAAGTAAGATTGGAGGAAGTTATACGGGTGATCAAAGTCACCCCGGTTGACAATATCGGTTTTAAGTTACTGGTGTATATCATATGGCTGCAGCCTTGTATTTCTGTGGTGTAGTGTAGTTTTTTTTTATTATTTTATTTCATTTTGTGCTCCTTTTCTGTTTTCTCAACTTTTGATGGATAAATGCTATGTGGTTCGATGTTTGGTGTACCTCGTTTAGGTACCTTTTAGCTTTAATATCTGTTTCATGTGCTGTGCTGTTTTACAATTTACGTTCTGTTGTTTTGTGTATAATAAGATAATTTGTTGTATTAAGAAACTGGCTAGTACGGATTTTACATAGTTAAGCCTGTTGATTAAAAGACATAAACAGCATTCCAATCAATATTATCATGCAGCTGATACCAGTTACCAACATTAAATTTACAAAATTATTTCACATTAACGTTGAGCAATTCAAAAGATGCTACAAAACATGTCAGCAAATTGAATGAAAAGCAATGACGGCAAATGGTTAAGTATGGCTAGCAGACTCACTTCTTTAATGCAAATTTAAATAAAAAATTAATAGGAAAACATACTTGATCCCGGTTGAGAGATGATGCAGATGTAAATAGTAAATCCTAATGCAGCTATATGAGCCACCATTCCGCTTATCGTTCTGAGCCCAGCAAGGACTTTATCAGCTTTATTTGGGCGTTCTCTCATTTGAGGCGCAACCTCCACTAATGCAACCGCATCTTCGGCAAGTTGCATACCATAAACTTTGTTTACTTAATGACTGCTTTGCGGTCTTTTCAAAGTAAACACATGGTCAAACTTTGGTGTTAAAAAGAAAGATGACGCTGTAATAAAAGAAAACCACATTATCATTCTCATTTTTATCGCATATTTTTATGATGGTAAATTTTTTTTTTTTTATTGTGGCATGTTTATTTGGCATCTAAAAAGTAAATAACAGTACCAGATTCTATAATTACAATTAAAAAAAAGAGTTAATTTACGAGCTTCAGCAGCAAAAACAAGTCTTTCCAGGAATTTTTTAAGTTCCTAGCGGACAAAAAAAGTAAAGCGCCAACGACTTCTTACAGGCTGGGACAATTATTAGTAAAAATGTCTTTGGTAAAACATTGTGATATAAAGGTCATCCTACCTGTGCCCAATCAATGCGGATCAACTACGGTATAAGACTAAGATTTTCACAAACTTTGCTAACGACTTTTCGTTGCTTAAAATAAAATAAACTAAAACAATTCCAGAAGCTTGTCCTATTCTGCTCAATGATTGTCCCATAGTTCTCTCATCTGCGGTACAGTTGGAAAAATTTACACTTTTTTGATTCGTTTTATTATGCTGCATTTACACTACGTGTTCTTCAACCTAGTAATATTCTTCACAATAGAGTGTGGTTTTGTACATCAAGTGTTCATCGTTCGTTGACTTTAAATAAACACGCAGAAACCAAAAATAGCTTTTTTGTCCCAACGTGCCCCATCTTCCCCTACATGTGAAGAAGATTAGACAATTTAAATTAGAGGTTACAATGCTACTAGCAAAGTGCCTGTTGGTTGAGAACCTCATTTTTTGTGGTTATAGTTAGGGTTACCATACGTCCCGATTTTTCAGGCCTTGTCCCGGTCAAACCATCGACAGTCCCACTTTTTCATTCAGTTAGCCAGCATAGCTCGAACTACAGTATTGAAACGTTTGTTCCGATTACGAAAGCCATTATGACAACCAAACCTACCTCAATAACGAGTTCGGCCAAAAATGATACAAAAGGTGCAGCCAAGCAGGTGCTGAGGTTTTTTTCTTTTTCGGAGAACACCCCACTTTCGGTCGAAGCGAGGCTACACGCACCCGGAACGCAGGTGATCTCCAAAAAAAAAAAAGGTCGGCATCCGAATTTGCGACGCAAAGTAGGTCGGGACCTTTAACCGTCATCCGCACTTAGTTGTGGTTTCATCAAGCGTCCCACTTTTAATCACAAAATTATGGTAACTCTAGTTATAGTCGAAAACATTATTGAACTATTTTTCTTCCCGTCTGAAAGTGTTTCGTTAAGGAGCTGCCGGTTGTCAAGAGTCCAATGAGGTGGTGGACCTTCGGCTGGAAAATAACTGATGGTTGATACTCTTCTAGTGATGTCACATTTTTTTCAAAGGCCGAAATAAATTTGAGCCATGATTGATTTTTCAGCGAAGAAAAATAGTCCGATAATTTTATCATGCTTGATTCCAACCCAAATAATTGCTTTAGTGGTGTCCCGCTATATCAGCTATATAGTTCCCGAATTTCGTGAGGTTTCTCCGACTCCCTTATCCTCAAATGGTGTCTGTTTAGCATTCACGAGAAGTGAAACGTTGACTCATCGTAGAAGCAAACACTCTTTTAAAACTCTGAACGTGAATCTAGTCTGTCCAGTATGCTCTTTGCTAATCTTTTCGTCGCAGCTTCTCTTTTGCCTTAAGGGCCTGCCGTAGGGCTAAGATCACTTTATATACACAGAGTCGCGAACATGTATGCAAAACTTTATGACTAGGGGAGCGAGGTATCTACGTATAACTGAGTATAGAAGCCCTGCAAATAGACTTTATAACGCTTTTGGTATATGCCGCACGAACAGATTCAATTTTTTTTCTTCGGATGTTTGACATCGGCCATCTTTTCTGTGTTACACACTACCAGTTCTCCCATAAATTTTTTTCTGCCGTCATCGAATGGCGGACCCCGCTGGTGGCTCTTTTCCATGCTTGCGTCTAAAATTTTGCTGGATGTGGATGTCTGACTTCGTCTTTATAAACTCCACTTTCGCAGCTAAATTCAAAAAATTCTGCGGAATCCTCAATAAATATCCATTTCAAATCTGCTTATTTCAAAAAGTAGCCTAGCTGCTAAGAGAGAAAAAAGTTTCAAGTATTCCTCGTTACCGGTAGGCCTACCATAAAACAAACCAAATGAAAATGTCTCAAAAAATAAAACTTGTTGAATTTTTGAAATGGTAGCGGTAACTTATGGACAATCTGTATAAAGTATTTTTTTCAACTAATTCAAGTGAAAAGCGTAGGGTTTTTATCGCTTGTAGGCGCGAAGTGAAGTTTAACGACGTGTTGCTCTTACACGTAACATTAAGTAATTAGCGGACGTGTGTTGGGATAAGGAAAAATACCCATGCTTTACCGGGTTAGAATCGTGAAGGTGCTCAGCCAGCATGTCGTAAGACGCAACTTTTGGGAACCTACCAATGGCAGTCCACCTTGTTGGTTATAGGGCTACCAGTGTGTAATTTACATTAATGACTGGTGGGAAATGGGTTGCCACTTCTCTCATAGCCTAATTTAATTAGCTTTGCAGCATAAATCTGGAAAATAGTTTCATGACGTGTCTTCATCTCCAGGAAAAGAAGGGGAAACTTCAACAGCATGAGGAAAACGTGGTTTACAAGCGAAATTTGTCGAGTTTCATGATTCAAATTGAATACGTTTATCTTCAAAGTCGGAAATATTATGTCAGCTTTCAATTTCATAACTTGTTCAACGCGATGTCATGATCAATTTATTATCACTACCGAAAACTATCGACGAGCAGTAGAGCATAGGTCTACGATCCGTATAACCGACGATCTACAGCCTTAATAGGGGCCAAACTAACCCCAAATGAAGAAGTCAGACCGTTAAAAACTTGAGGAAACCCTCTTTATAAAGGTTTATTTTCGGAAGTGTAATTAATAATTGGATCACTTTCCGTGGAGCAGTGCGAAAGGCTAAAAGCGATTCCGGTGAGATTCGAGCCTAGAGTCTCCTAATTACCAGTCAGATGCTCCATCATTTAAGCTACGGAATACCAAGCCTTTACACTGCCAATTTGCCGTTTTAAGCTTAGCACCCAGCCATTTGTGAACCAGGGCTATATGATGGCAAAGAGACATACGGTGACGTACACTAGCGTACCGAGGGGGGGCCACTGTGCCATGCCCCCCTCCTCAGACCCCAAAAATGAAAAGCAAAATCAAGCAGTTTTATCAAAAGCAAAGCTTGTTTGTAACGTCGCACGATTATGACGAAACTTTGCCCCCCCCCCCCTTCGGAAACTTTCTGCGTACGCTACTGGTGACGTAGATGGGTGGTTAGGGGTTTCGTATCAGAGTTACGCGATGTAACCTTCTTCATAAAGGTTTAAAGTGTTATTAATAATTCGGATTATTTAGCCTTTCGCTCTGCTCCATGGTATGTGACTGATTCGGATCTTCTTCATCTTGGGCCCGCTGTTGAAATCATGCAGCGACCAGTTTGAAATAGCTTCAGTTTACGGATCCACCTCTTGGACGAGACAAAAATCTCTTTTGTGACGTCACTGGCGGACGACCAGGATCTTTTCCTCAGTGTTGCTTATTCAGCCGATCAAAACTTAAGCAGTTAAAATTAATAAGATTGTATCATTATGGCGACCTTACGAGATACAAACTCTGGATCATTGATGTTTTGCTGAAATCATGTGGGTGACTCATAACATTCTCGTTTTGTTCGTACGCTCGTTGTTGTAAACCATTCGCTGGCCTCAAATTCAAAATTATTTGTTGGCCTAAAAACTGATCATAAAAGAATAAACATAGTTGCACATCATGCTGTAACAATACTGGGTGACTATGCCGTATGGCCAGGCGTGGTTCCGTCTGACATGCTGCGGAGTGACCTAGTAAACAAGCACATAAAAATTTTTTTTGTTATTGTTACAAACATTGTTATTTTTATTTACTCGATTCGCTTCAAATCAAGATTCGTGCTTCCAACGTTGTGTTTATGATTTAAAATATATTTGTTCTGTGGAAACTACAGAAACTCGATCCCCATATCATCACCAACACGTTGAGTCTTGAACTGGCAAAGTCAGAAAAATTGACTGAGCTTTACTTTTCAGTTGAGTTTATAGCTAAACAAACCGAAAAAATATACTCAATGTAACTTCTCCTTTCCTATGATTATTTAAACTCTTAACGCCTCGTGGTTTTTACGCTTTGGTCAAGCAAGTGCAGAACGAGGCGGGTGAATAGCTGGTAACAAAGCGTAGTCCAGTAACTCAAACGTGTAACAAGGCTCTTGCTCGCAAGGCAGTTATAATCCCAGCGAGCTTGGTCAAAATACTGGTTTTAAAAAGGCGTAGGGGGGTGACACACAGGCCCACCGTTGGGAAAGCGGTGCTCTAAAAACTTTCTGGCAAAAGTGTCAGTAATATTGAATGGCAAAAGTTGTAACCCAATGTGAGAGAATCTGTATTAATTTTATTGTAATTTCCAGTTTGGTCAAAAACGATAATTTGACCAACTACGTTTTCACCAAGCAGGCCTCCAGCGATCAATTCTTTGCGGAAAAACTTACGACAGCGAAACGAGTTCTTGCCAGGCAAGCAAACTGTATAACGCAAAACGTGGCAACCATTGGCAAATTTAGGTTCGACGTGAATTGACCTCAGTTCAGTGTGATTAACTACAGGCTGCTTGTCATCATTGTAGCTCATTTTGCAAATTTGTAAATTTTAATCTAATTCATGACAGCTATAGTAGCTCTTAATTTCAATTTTATCCAATTCAAAATGCTGGAAAATTCTTATCCAAGTCAGTTCTCCAGAAAAACTAAAAAGACAACATAGCTCTTTTTTAAACCGGACTAGCAAATTACTTTTTAAACCTGAACCTGTGTTTCAAATTTACCTGTTGTATACTTTAAAGTAACAACCCTCAAAGAAAAAACGAATTTTTGTTTATCACATGCGACAAGACACATATGAACCCACAAAGAAAAAATAAATAAAACACTAAAACTAAGGCAGTGTGGCCACAAACCGAGCAATTCGACCAGTGGTCTCGAAATGTAACCTTAGCTACAAGCGAAAAATGTTAAGATTTCATTACGTTTAACACAAGCCAAGGTTACTTTAAAAAATTGGGAATTGATAAACATATCGCCACAAAAGCAAACAAATATCAGCAGCAGTAGCAGTGATATTTCGATTACGCATTGTCAGTAGCACTCATGGTGGTAGCAGCAGCAATAACGTTGGGCATACCGCCTCAATCTTTAGCAGAGCAAGTGCTTTTATTATGTAACTGATCATTCTTCAACCGTTGGAAGCCAGAACGCCATGTTCGTACAAGCCGAAGCTAGCATCATATATTTTGGATTGAATTGCACGCATTGGAGCGGTTCAGGGTGTTTTCCATCTAATACAGCAGTCTTGCTACCGTTTTCAGAATTCCAAACATGAATTTGCCCATCTTGAGAACCTGCAGGTCAAGAAATAAAATACAAGCAAAAAAATGGAACACCTTCCAGTGATAATAAACGAGCCAAGGAAGGAGAACAGTGAACTCCCGATCAAAAGCTAATATTTTTTGACAATGCGATTCCACTTTTTCGAAAACGTGATTTTGAATTTTACATTCATCAACTTAATGTATTGGAATACAATTAATTTGAAGCACCAGTTAAAACATTAAAAAAACTTGCATGAAAACATAATTTTATTTTGGACAAATTTTCTTCCTTAAAATAAACAAGTATTTGAAAAAATACCCCTCTGTTTTTCGTGATTACACCAATGTAACAGCAATAAACCAAAACGCAATCAAGCGATCCTACATATCTAGGTTAGGTTTTCTGGTGGAGGGAAATGTAAAACCTGACAATTGTTTAGTGAATACTGTTCAACTGGAGTTGCAAAACAGTTCGCAGAATATGAAAAAATACTGTTTTCTTTATTAACTTATTCAAATCTAATACCTGATAAAACATACTGCGCATCTGGACTAAAACTTGCTTCTAATGGTAAACCCTTCGTGTTAAGATGTCCCATAAACGTTTGTAATGGTTGACCTTGGAAAGCATCGAGCAATCTGTGTAATAACCATTGACTGAGATTGAAGTGTTTGAACAATAAATAATTCGTCAAAAAACAATGGGCAAGGTACAGGCGTCAAACATAGAAAACGATGCATAATTCAAAAACACTAATTGAAATAGGACAATTTTAGAAACACCTTTGGCTTGAAAGCTTAAAATTAACATTGAAGCTACGCATAGCACAGACTGATGTGATATGACTTGGTTATTTAATTGCATTGCAGGCAATATGGACGTTGCTTTCAAGCTCACGCGTAGAGTCGAAATGATGGTTTGCATCCATCGTTGGGGAACTACAAATAGCACCGAACTCAAAGACCGTATAGTCACTTTTGTATTCTCTTTAACGATCCATTTCTCTAATGTTCAATGACTTAAAATTAGTTTTGATCCTATATTGAGAAAAAAATGTAGAAGGAGTAATAAAGAGAAAATCTATTTGCTTTAAGGATGTTTGACCACATATTGTATAAGCGAATAAAAAATGTATTAACAGAAGCAAAAACCCAAGCGTATCAAGGAGCGCATGGTTATCAAGCCAAGATACGGATAGTTGCTTCAACTTTTTGACTTGGCCATGTGCTTAAACAAATGACAAGAAAATGCTTGATCCATCTACAATACTTTCTATTATTTGCCTTGATTTAGTCAGACTTAGCTTTCATTTAAGGAGTTTCTGTGAAGAACTATTTACCTAATCACAGTCCCATTGGTCGAGATCAAAATCATTTTTCCATCTGGACTAAATTTCAGACCAGTCCAATCACAATCTTTATCTTGTTGTAGTCGAAAAGTAATAAATGGCCCCTGAAAAAAGTAGCGTGATCTTAACCTGGATGCTGATCAAAAATAAAAATCACAGTGAACTGAGTGTTTTTCGTTTGATGGACCAGTATGAATTTTCAACAATAACAAGGGATTCTAACTCGTAAAAATACAGAATATTTATTATTTACTTACAAAATACAATGCATTGGTAAGGGGATATGTTCCTCTACACACTACATGCAAGCACCAATAGCAAGAAAGAAAAAGTTAACAAAAGGCAAATAAAAACACTTGGAAGAAAGTATATAAAAATACTTGAAAAAACAACGTAACTACACTGACAAACAGCACTTGAAGAAACGTACATAGGCATTAATCTAGCTATGCCATCAAGAACACTGCCAGAAATACAGAAAAAAATAATGCGACCAGCGCATAGGTCTGCAGTGCAAACCACCATTCTAACCCGAAGCTCAATACAAGAGTAGAAAAGACCTGCAAAACCGACATAACGGCTTTACGTCAAAACAAAATAGCAGTAAGAAATGTTTCATTTCTCACCTTGTCAAACGAACGCAAATCATATAACTTGACCATTTCTGAATTAATTCCTGCAGCAAAGATTAGACCTTCCGGATCAAAAGCAGCTACTGGTCGACCGGGCATGTGCATTAAGCCCTGGCAATTGGCAGATCTTAAATCCCACAATCGAATACTCTTGTCAAGTGAGCCAGAAATAAAACTATCATCAACCGGAGACATGCTGAGACACACAACTTTCTTTGTATGACCATTAAAGTAACGGATATATTTGTTGTCATGAAGAGATTGATATCTAATCGCATCTGCAATGATAATAATAAACACATATATTAATAGTTCATCTTGCAGTAAACACAACATTGCAAAAAAAACAAAAACTTTTTTGCTTCACCATTTAGTTATAATCGCTTGATAGAGCTGTGTTCAAACTAATCATAAAATGCATCATCATTCAAGTGTTACGAACAAAAAAGCGATAATGTTTTAAAAGTAAATTACGGTATGTTATGCGCTGAAATATGTCAATCGTTTGTAAATATCTCTAGAAAAAGGTATGTGACGAGTAAACAAGAGCTTGATGCAGAGTTGAATTGAAAAACATAGTAAAAACAGAGCTTCAAAGTCTTAATAAAATAAGAGTTATGCCACGTAACATCAACTTGACAGCTTCCACAACCGCAACTATCTAGTCGGTTGTAAGGTAACTGCAAAAGTAACACTTACCATCAACTTTATTAGAACCATATATAACTGTGTTTCCAGCATGAGTATAATTAATGTGATCAACTCCATACTTCTTGCTATACAGGGTACGCTTGGGTCTAAAAGTAGGGTTAACTCATAAACACAAACTGGTAAATGCTGCACAATTTAATTACATTTTGGCTAATCTGGCTAATCAATTTATTTCATGATTTGTCTAGTATCCACAATCTCAAACAAGTAGACAGGACTAATTATCATAAAAATAAAATTTTGACCAATAAAAAATTTTGATAGCATCTTTTAGCTTTAAATTAATTGGCTTTTGGCAATTTGATTGAGCACATGCCAGCTTGATATCAGGCAATATGTTTTCAAAAAACAGCAGAAGCACTTTTGTTGTAAAACAGCAGAAGCACTTTTGTTGTTTTTTAATGCACTTGGGATCAAATGCATATATATTTGCACTTCAACAATAACTTTTTTTCTAAAATATTAACTTAATTAAAAAGTTGGCACTCGTGCACTTAATTTTTAGACCATGGCCAAAAAGATCTTGTCGTCCATTCTCCCACCAAGCAATCGACTTGCTAAATACCAGCTTTAACTTCTGTTTAAAACCGCACAACAAATGAAACCATGGTATCTGCTCTTCCCATTTTTATGTGGAACCAGTGTCATGTACTCTCCCAGGCTCAAAGTTTCCCTGTAAACCAGGGAAAACAATGAGCCACTTGATGACTGGAGTAGAGGGTTCAAATAATAGCATGCATAGATGAGGATTTAGCCAATCGAAGCCTTGTTAGTGTGATGCAGAGTCACAAAGTGGAGGTCACATTTTGCATCACTGCTTAGTTTGGAGTCCATCCTGTAGCCTTGGCAATACAAATGATTTTAAAGATGAAAAGATTGAAGGGGGTCAAGTCTCTTTCACAAAATTTATATTGCTTGTCATTTGAAAGAAAAAGCACAAAGCCAAGATTTTTGAGCTCACTATCAAAAGTTTAACCTTAAAGGAACCACAGCAAGTTTTCAATGTTTTGGTTACCATGACAACAAATCAATTTAGATGCAAGCTACAAGCATAAACAGCAGTGAAGGTAATACACAAAAAGACAAAGAGATGATAAATCAAACGATCGGTTAGGGCTTAACAAAGAAAAACTAATTTGTCAAATCAAACAATCACTTAAGGCAGAGGTGTCAAACATACGGCCCACAACATAATAATTTGTGGCCCGTACAAAGATTATGTGCCATAGTGTAAAGGCCTGGCCTCTGAATTTGGTTTGTGAAATATTGAGATCATTCAAGTTGAGATTACATGAATATAGGCATGAAGTGATGGCCAACAACTGCTAGAAGTCGCAGCTGGCATTACAGGTAATGACTTTGTTTTTGGGAGATCAGCATCATTTCAGGCTACATCACATGACTTTTGGAGATTGTTGTTTGAAAAAGCAGTAATCTCCAAATAATGTGTGTTGCAAAATTTGATCAACTGGTTTCCTGTGCCGTCAGAAAAAGTTTGGAGACCGATGATATACACACTTGTCTACTTAAATTTTTTTTCAACAGAGTCTGGTCCACATGAAATTCATGTATGTAAATGTGGCCTGCAGAAACTGAATGAGTTTGACACCCCTGACTTAGGAGTTAACACAGAGAAAATAATTTTCAATAATGAATAGGTAATCCACCTATTTATTATTGAAAATTATTTTCTCTGTGTTAACTCCTAAGTCAGGGGTGTCAAACTCATTCAGTTTCTGCAGGCCACATTTACATACATGAATTTAAACTTGCTTGCTTAAAAATAATCACCAACATCACACTGCACAATAAAGAGAGAGAGAGATTCAATGTTTTAAATCTGGTTTGGTCTCTGTTAACAGAGGTGAATGGGTTCTCTTACGATCTTCAAAAGTTTATTAACAGCATTGCACCATTTTGATCTGTCCATGGCATCTTCCGTTTTTAGTCCAATCTCATCAGCATGTATAACCACCTCTTCTCCAAGTCATTATTGGTCATCCAACCCTCTTCTTCCAACTGCTTCAAAATCCAACACTCTTCTTAACGCATCATCATTTCTGCTCAAAACATGCCCATACCTTTGCACTTTGTATGCCTTGGCAAGTTTCTTCCAAACCCAGCAAAACCATAAGTCCTTGACTACTACGCTATTGTCAACAATACAACAATGTATTACAACATGTTAATAATCTGTGATTGGTTTTAAACTTATTGCGTCTTATATGGTGAGTGTAATAGGCACACAATAACTAAAATTGTTCAAAACACTACAGATTTACCATTGTGTGCAAAAGAGATGATGCAATACAAAATAATATGATACAGTAATCATTATATCATGAGGAACTCATTTAAGGACACCAACACATGATAGGGCTGAAAAGTAACATCAGTAAGCCCTAATATGGGTGTGGATTCATCATTTTCTTTGTGCAATACAGGTAATGAATAGCTGTTGTACATCATAACAATGTATCTAAATGTACCATATTGCTAAATTAAAAATATAATCTGTACTAATGTACTGAATAGACTTTGAGCAAACCATAAACTTTACATTTTTAAAGATCAAACTTACTTTCCTTCACTAGCACAATCATAAATCACAATTGAATCATCATCACTTGCAGAAATTAGTGTTTCACCATTTGGAGAAAAATCAATGCTATTGATGCGATCAGTGTTTTCACGAAAAACTTTGGCAACTCGAAAACTTTTTACAACAGAGTCACCTAACTTCATATTTGGGTTTAATTTATTAATTAATTATTATTGTTACCTAAAAACATGAATTGGATTGGTTTATGTGAATAACTTAAACAACTTCACAGGACAACACAAAAAATCAAAATTTACAAAAATACAGGGACTCAAACTGAAATATAGAATAACTGAATTATAGTATCACAAAAATTCACATTAAAACATGAAATTACAGGAATACATAACTATAGAATCACCAAATCACAGAAGTACAGAAAAACATTCAAATAAAAAAATATGGAAATTGTGGATAGAAAAAGATTCATGGAAGGTGATAAAAACTAAAAATACATCCATCCAATTGGGTAAAATTAATTAAGTATGCATTGAATTAAATTATTCCTTTTCGTAACTTGTAATATTTCAGCAATTTTGTAACTTAATTGGCATTTTAGCCATTTTTCTGAGCATTTCTGTAATTCCATATTGAACTGTTGGCCACTTAGCAATCTAACCTATCAACTTAATTTAAAACCTCTTGCCAACATACACAGTAGTAGAACTAAATTTGGTTCAATATTAGATGGAAACTACATGCTACACAGCTACATAGCCAGCAATTTCAGGTAAAAGAAAAAAAACTCTCTATTTTCTCTCTTCTAGCAGGAATTTATATTAAATAACATAACTGAAGTAAAATTGTAATACAGTTGTACTGGAACATAGGTTAGCAAGTTATCCTTAGGGTTACCATGATTTCTCCTTTTAGAGGACTTGTCCTTTATTAGCAAGAACAAAAGGTGTCCTCCAAGGACATTAATAAACGTACATATTGCCTATTTTATATTTTTTGTGGCAAAAATTTTTCTTGGATGACTGTTTGACCTCATCATTTAATGTTTCTTCGCAGCTTTTCCCTCCAGTAACTACACCGTATAGAGTGCATATGTTACTTTCCGTGTTTTCTTGGAATAAATAAATGTGAATGATTAAGATGATCAAAACGCTAGTACTCCAAAATCGCAAATTCAGAAATAAACCCATACAACTAAGTCTCAGCCAAACCGCCAAAACTACACTTCATATTCTCCGAGAGAAAGCGAAATTCAGGCAATTTTATGGAATATTAAATGTTCACTAATTTTTAAGAATGATCCTATATTCATCCACAGTGTTGCAATGAGGAACAGCTACACTGGTCGTTTCATCGCCGCTTCTGTTTGGGAGATCCTGTCTCTAACTGACTTGCACACCAAAGGTCTTCGACGCACGAGTACACACCAACTTGCAGAACATGAAGACTGTCTTAAAAGGAAAACAGAAATTTGAGCTGAACCACATGCATCAATCGCGACACGCTGGGCGTATCTGGCTCTAGTTATTACAAGATATTAAAGACTAATCAGAAATCTCCTAAAATACAATCCATGCAAACAAAGATTGAAGCGAATGCAAAGCAAGCGTATATTATCGAATTAAGGCTAGCATTAGCTGAAAATATAAGCTGTTCTTTGTTTCCCGGTTGGTCTAAGACAGAGAGAAGCTCTGTTAGAAACATCTTGCCACTTACATTAGTTGGTGATAAAACATTAGATTTTCCAATCGCTACCATCCCATATTAAAACACTGCCAAAACTAGAGTGAGCTCATAAACGGCCACCAGGCCTACTAAAGACAACAAATAATTATGAGATCAATCCGCGAAGTCGTCACATAGCCATTAACAAGAAACGAGAACAACATGCAAATCGATAAAAGCAGTAGTAGTAGTAGTATTACATTTATTTTTGGCCAATAAAACGCACGCAACGCAAAAGAATACATCAAAGCAACAGCCAAAAATAGGAAACGGCAACAAACGGTATACGTTAAGACGCACAACTTTTACTTTGTAGCGATCATGTAACCTTTGCCCTTATGCCTACCCCGCGCGTGTTTGTTTTCGTATATTGCTACCTCGTGTTTTCTTTTCATTTTCGTAGAAACGTGAGTCATGCATTCCTTCGTCTTTCTATAGTGATTATGTAACCTTTGCCCTCACCTCACCTATGCGCATCTGTTTCAAATATTGTCTCGCGTTTCGTTATTTTTTCATAGAAATGTGAGTAATGCATTCCTTGGTGTTTCCGAACTTTAATCCTCGTGCTTCTGAACACTAATCCTCGTGCTTCGTTTTATTTTTCGTAGAAACGTGACTCATACATTGCTTCGTCTTCACCCCATGAAAAATTATTTCTCAGGCCTTTTTTTCATTTTTTTTGAGATATAAATATCTCTTGGTCTTTGGATAAAACAACAGAAAACAGAATTAACTTTTGGACTGAAGATGCCGCTAAATTTTGAAATTAGACAATAATTTTTGGTACGGTAAAAAGTTTAATAAACAAAACAGAAAAAATTGATGTCAACTGAAAACTTAAGGATATAATTCGATGTCAAAGAACTCCCGCGAACTTAAGTAATCAAGTTGTAGCGGTCATGCAACCTTTTTGCCCTTAGGCCTACCCCGCGCGTGTTTGTTTTCGTGTATTGCTACCTCATGTTGTTTTCATTTTTCGTAGAAACGTGAGTCATGCGTTCTATCGTCTTTCTAAAAGTGATTATGTAGCTTTTGCCCTCACCTCACCTATGCGCATCTATTTCAAAAATTGTTGTCTTGGGTTTCGCTATGTTTGTTTAGAAATGTGAGCCATGCATTCCTTCGTGTTTGGGAACATTAATCCTCGTGCGTCGTTTTATTTTTCGTAGAAATGTGACTCATACATTGCCCGTCTTCACCCCATGAAAAATTATTCCTTGTGCCTTTTTTCATTTTTGTTTTTTTGAGATATAAATATCTCGTGGTCTTTGGATAAATCATTAGAAATTAGAAAAAACAGATTAGAAATCATAACATCAGACATCAGAAAACTGAATTAACTTTTGGACTCCAGATGCTGCTAAATTTTGCAATTGTACGATAATTTTTGGTAAAATGTTTAATAAACAAAACAGAAAAATTCGTGTCAACTGAAAACTTAACTCTTTCGCTCCCGCGATCATCGATTGATGATCTCGTGTTTTCAGTGTTTACCTCAAATTTTTTTAAATTGAGTTACAAAGTTAGTTTACTAAAAATCGATTTGTGACTTTATTTTTTATCCAATTTTCATAAAATTTTCAAAAGATCACGCTTATTTGCTCACGCATCGGATGATGTATAATTTGTGCCCTAATTCTTGAATTTTTATACACAAAAAGGGTTAAAAGACCAACAACCCAGTTGCAGACGACAAAATCGGCCAAATTCTCAGCACATGCCAACTACACTAAAATCAAATTGAGATTACATCTTTACCACATAACCAAACCCTTCATCATTACCACAGTCTGAAAACTACTCTTTTGGGGCATCATTTGACAAAATTTCAAGCAATAATAATAAATTTTACGTTTTTAAATTTCCAAAATTTTAGGGGTCTCAAAACCCCCCCAAACAAATTTGAATGGTAAGTAGATAAAAGTAAATTTAGTGTGCGAAAATTATGATATGTTGCTAAATACCGGTCTCATTTGAAAGCTTAGGAAATTTGCTTTCCAGCAATATATAACTTTAAATAGTTTAGACCAGCGTTTCTCAACCTTTTTTCCCTTGCGGAACCCTCAAAATATATCCCATGTCTCACGGAACCCTTGCGCAAAATAATAATAAATACCATTCTTTCTCATCTTATTTTCATCGTAGTTCACGTGGTGAATATTCCATTATTTTTGAATAATTAGGTTAAGGAAAAATTAATACTTCTTTGTCAATTTTTTTGGTAATGTTTGTTTATAATACTTTATCAGGGAGATTTCATTCTCACAACAATTCTAAACTTAAACGTGAAGAATAAATATACAAGTAGCCAACGAACATCATATAGCTACCTACTCAAATGTATGAAAACAAAAAGAAAACAGACAATTGCTGCATCAGTTTATCATTTATTCATCCGTGACTGACAATGTTGAGAAGACATACGAAAATCAAGCCAAAATGTCCTGTGAAGCAATAAATGGGCTATGAAATTGTTACTCTCAGAACTATTTGATAAAGTGAAACATGCTTCTCTAATGTGAAACCTGTGCCTGTCTTTTGTTACACAAATATTTAATTCGAGGTCGAACTTTAGATAAACACACCCGGATTTCATTTTCAACTGAAAGAAGACGATTTCTGTCTTTACTCTTAATACTCGTTAAACAAGAGAAGGCTTGTTCACGCATGTAAGACGTTGAAAACTGCAGCAATATTTTACTTGCTTTCCTATGAATAGTAGGAAACTCTTCTTTCACAGAAATCCAGAACTCGTCCAAAGACAGGTCTGTAAATCTCATCTTTAGTGTACGATCACACTGCAGCTCACAAAGTTCTTCCTCTTCTTTTAATGTCAGATTCTCAGGATGACAAGCAGATTCTGAGAAAGGGTCCCGTATCCAATCATACGCCTGTGTTGAAAGGGAAGGAAAATAATTTTCAATTCTGATATACAGCTCCTCCAGATGGGATTCAATAAGACATGAAGTTTTCTTACATCCATCTCCACTTTTACTTTTCAAAAATCGCGGAAACATATCAAAATTCCCTTTTGCAACATGGCTTTTCCACAAATCCAGTCTTTTTTTAAATGCAAGAATTTTATCACTAGAAGTCAATATATTTTCTCTGGGGCCTTGCAGTGACTTGTTTAGTTGATTCATGTGATAAAAAATGTCTGCTAAGTAGCTTAGTTTCTGTAGCTAATGTTCATCTTCAAAGAATTTGGCAAAATCTTGCTTATTTGTTTCTTGAAGGTATTTGTGCAACTCATCTTTCAGCTCAAACATTCTATCTAGAACTCTTCCTCTACTCAGCCACCGGATTTCCGTATGTTGCAATAAATTAATGTGTTCTGTGTCCAGGTTTTCACATAATCTTCTAAACATTCTGGAGTGAACTGGTCTTTGTTTAATAAAGTTTACCATTTTTATAACATCATCAAAAACTTTTTTCAGATCATCTCCAAGAGATTTGAAATCAACACCTCCCTGTGAAGAAAGCAATGTGTTGAGATTATGTTAGGGTTTTCTTGTTTTACAAGAGAAGCAAACCCTTTCATGGAGCCAACCATTGATGGAGCACCGTCAGTGCAGATGCCAACGCAATCTTTCCAGGAGAGACCTCTTGTTTAAAGATAAGAGGACAAAATATTAAATACATCTATTCCTTTGCTCGTCTCTGACAGTTCTTTGCAACATAGGAAGTTTTCTTGAATTTTACCCTCATTGACAAATCTTACGAAAGCTATAACATGGCATTTATTGGTAATATCAGTTGACTCATGAACCTGAATAGAAAAAATGCTATTTTCCAATTTGTCACACAAAACCTCTTCAATGTCCATATCCTGTGCCATATCATCAATACGTCGACTTATTGTAGAGTCTGAAAGTGGAACATTTTCAATTTCTTGTACTGCATTTTGTCCAAGCATTTTACCGACTATAATTTTACAAGCTGGCAATATTATGTTCTCACCAACTGTGTGACTTTTCCTTTTCTGTGCAATAATTTCTGCTACCAAATAACTTGCTTCAAGAGCCTTTTCACCTACACTAACCTTATTTAAAAAAGCTGTACTCTGTTTCTTTTGAGATTCCAACAGCCTTTTAAAATAATTTACACTTTTATTTTTCAAATGACTGTGATTGGTTGCAAAGTGTCTTTTCAATTTAGCTGGAGCCATTGCTGCATTTGCTAGTCGTTTACCACAGACGGTACACAATGGAATGGTACAGCTTGGGTCACCGGTCCATGTGAAGCCCATTGAGAGATAACTTTCATTGTAAAGACGAATCTTATTTATGCCCGATGTTGACTTACTGTTGGTGCTTTGGAATTTATCAGGAGCCTGTGACTCTTCATCACCACCCTCGTTATGATTTTCTGAACGTTTCCTCTTCAAAAATTGCCACATTGATAGATTGGGTATTTCTGTAAAAATAGAAAAAAATAAATTGATTTACTTGAGCTCAAAGAACTAAAAAAAGTAGAACCCACCTCGAGATAAGAGAAAGACAAGACTGTGTATATGAAATTCCCAAATACGAAATTAAATGTGTGTCGTAAACTTAGTCAGAAATATCAGAGTTTACGGTAGAGTGCACCCTACACTTTCAGTCGGAAATTGAATCGATGACTAACATTCCCACGCCCAGGTTCTTTTTTAATTAGCCATGGGAACGTTTGGATCAATATAAAATCGACAGCATGAGTACGAAAGTCTACAGAAACCCTTAAAGCGAAGTTAGGAATCCCAAATATTAAATGTGAACGATTAATTAGTTCTCTTAAGAGCCTGGCTTAGAAATAGATCAAAAAGTCAAAATTCTGGTGACAAAATTTTACCACACTTAGAAAACGACTGAAAAAGAGTATTAGCTTATCTCATTTTTCTCGCGGAACCCTTAATGATCGTCTGCGGAACCCTAGGGTTCCGCGGAACCCCGGTTAAGAAACGTTGGTTTAGACTAAGTGGTATATGATATTTACTGATCAAAAATGAGTACTGTACATCATGTCAGTTCAAAACCCCCAAAAATTTTTTGACTTACCTTCACTAAATTATAATTTTTACAAAAACTACACCCTATAAAAAGATAAACTAAATTGCAAATGTTTCACCAATAAAGTCGTCATTTTGTATCAAGTTTCCAAGGAGACAAGAAGCGAAATACAAGTTTAAAAGCTAGCACAAGTTTGGCTTTTCTAAATCAAAGTTTGCTGTATCCCCCTTGTTTCTTAACAAATGGGAAGGGTGTAAACAAGCGGCTGTTTCATTGTCAGTGACAGAATATTCTATTTAAACTTGATATTTTCTGAATCTTGAAGAAATTCCCTCTTCAAAAATACATAATGTTACATGGTTTGGGCTAATCTGTAGCAGATAATAACTGATCATATTTTAGGTACTGAATTTAACTAACAAAATTTGGTACCGGTCAGAAAAAGGTCATGTGCCTCAGAAAATTGCAAATTGTAGAAAACCTAGGCTTTTAGGTAAGTTTTGATTGATGTACCTTGAAAGCTTATTTCCTTAGCATCCTTTTGCGACCATTTCTAAAAAAATTGGTAGAAAATTAAATCTGTAGTGATCTTTGAGGTGAGGGCACCTCTTTAATTTTGAAGACAACCCCCTCCCAGTTGGGGGGGTTCATTTGCATAAAATTTGCATATTCAAAAAAAAAATGTTTCTTTTTCTATTTGAAATCGTCAAGAAATGTAGATTTCAACGATATATCACACTTAATGTAGAAGTAGACAGCTGAGTAATGATTTACAAACAAACTTGAGGTACATAATTATGATTAATTATGATTATGACAGTTTTTCGCGCTGCCACCTTACGGACATTTTTTTTCGCTTTTCACGTCGGAGCAAAAGAGTTAAGGATATAATTCGATGTCAAAGAACTCTCGTGAAATTAAGTAATTAAGTGTAGGTCAGTAGGCTCACAGTACAGCACGCCACGCCTCTGCCGCTACAAAGTGTAAATCAGTAAGCTCACGATACAGCATGCCACGCCTCCGTCGCTACAACTTGTTAGACGCATAACAAACAAATTAATATGCGGTTGCTACACTTGAGAGGACAGAAAAAGAAAGAAACTAATTTGGTACTCTCCTACCTTATATACATACAATAGTTTTGACTGCTATTGTAAATAGTGAAACTCTGAAAAGTGTTTTTGCGGATGGTGTCCAGAAGCCAGCATTGCCAAGAAGGTGATGATGCAAGAGTTTCGTTCAAAGAAATATTATTAAGAATGGTCGGCATTGGGTGGCAAATAAAACCAAATTTGTGGTGGCCTAGGAAGGATCCGAGTAGGAATGATCATGTTGAACCGGCGCGATGGTGTAGTGGTTAGAGCGTCCGCTTCGCAGTCGGTAGACTAGAGGTTCAATCCCCTTGTTGTGTCATACCAAAATACTTTAAAAAATGGTATCCACAGCTTCCCTGCTTAGCGCTCGGCATTTATGGAAGGTTGTAGAGAACAGGCCGGCAAGTTCGCTTGTTAACGGGACACCCCCGCCTTTATGTGGAAGACAGGTGGCCCAGGCACCTCGAAAATGGCAACTCCCAAGCGAGTGCGGACGTCCCGTCCAAAATATAGCAATACAATTCGCTTTCTCGTGAATGGAGGATAAATATGAACAAATACAAATACAAATAGCAAAACTGCAGACAGTGACACTGTTTCGACCTATCAGGTCTCTTCAGTGCAGTTGGTGACCGACAAGAAGCTAGAGGCTTTTAATAAAGCATAGCTTAGACCGCCACACTTGCGGGATCTATACTAGATCCACTTGGTGGATGGTCTGTCAGTACTCTGCGAAGCCGTATCACTCGGGAATGAGTGGCGGTTGTCGCAGGTGCACTAAGTCTAGCAACTGCTAGAACAATAGTGCTGTCACAGCCTAGTGGTCACAAGGTCTTACATGTATAGTAATGCAAGAGGCTAGCGATGCACATAGCAAAACTGCAGACAGTGATTAATAAAGCATAGCTTAGACCGCCACACTTGCGGGATCTATACTAGATCCACTTGGTGGATGGTCTGTCAGTACTCTGCGAAGCCGTATCACTCGTGAATGAGTGGGCGGTTGTCGCAGGTGTTATTAAAAGCCTCTAGCTTCTTGTCGGTCACCAACTGCACTGAAGAGACCTGATAGGTCGAAACAGTGTCACTGTCTGCAGTTTTGCTATGTGCATCGCTAGCCTCTTGCATTACTATACATGTAAGGACCTTGTGACCACCAGGCTGTGACGGCACTATTGTTCTAGCAGTTGCTAGACTTAGTGCACCTGCGACAACCGCCACTCATTCACGAGTGATACGGCTTCGCAGAGTACTGACAGACCATCCACCAAGTGGATCTAGTATAGATCCCGCAAGTGTGGCGGTCTAAGCTATGCTTTATTAAAAGCCTCTAGCTTCTTGTCGGTCACCAACTGCACTGAAGAGACCTGATAGGTCGAAACAGTGTCACTGTCTGCAGTTTTGCTATGTGCATCGCTAGCCTCTTGCATTACTATACAAATACAAATGTTTCCTAATATTGCAATTAAAATTTAGACAATCAAAGTCGAAAACAAAATGGATATGGGCAAAACCATGATCTGAGACCAGGCAAAACTTATTTCAATTTTATTGTTCTTACACCCCTTAGTGAATTTATACGTTGATTCTAATAGGAACGTTTTTAGTGCTTTATGAAATCCCTTAATGGGTGAAATGTTTTGATTGAATCAGGTATTTTATTTCAAATTAAAGGTCCTTTACACTAAAAAGACTGTTTGGTTAAATTTAACCGGCAGTATTTTGGAAAAACATTTGAGCCATTCCTAGTTTTTCTAGTTTTGTTTTTTAAAATGCTTTGATCAAGAATACAATATATCCAAATACACTCTGTAATAAATTATTAAAATGTCGATACATAAAGTTTGCAGTCTCAAATTTATATAACTTTTCGATTGACATCATTTCGTTTTCTTTCATTATGTACGGTAAGTGACAGACGTCCTATAATTCAAATTGAATATTAACTCTTTTGCTCCCGCGTGAAAAGCGAAAAAAAATGTCCGTAAGGTGGCAGCGCGAAAAACTGTCATAATCAATCATAATTAATCATAATTATGTACCTCAAGTTTGTTTGTAAATCATTACTCAGCTGTCTACTTCTATTAAGTGTGATATATCGTTGAAATCTACATTTCTTGAGGATTTCAAATAGAAAAAATTTTTTTTTTTGAATATGCAAATTTTATGCAAATGAACCCCTCCAACTGGGAGGGGGTTGTCTTCAAAATTAAAGAGGTGCCCTCACCTCAAAGATCACTACAGATTTAATTTTCTACCAATTTTTTTAGAAATGGTCGCAAAAGGATGCTAAGGAAATAAGCTTTCAAGGTACATCAATCAAAACTTACCTAAAAGCCTAGGTTTTCTACAATTTGCAATTTTCTGAGGCACATGACCTTTTTCTGACCGGTACCAAATTTTGTTAGTTAAATTCAGTACCTAAAATATGATCAGTTATTATCTGCTACAGATTAGCCTAAACCATGTAACATTATGTATTTTTGAAGAGGGAATTTCTTCAAGATTCAGAAAATATCAAGTTTAAATAGAATATTCTGTCACTGACAATGAAACAGCCGCTTGTTTACACCCTTCCCATTTGTTAAGAAACAAGGGGGATACAGCAAACTTTGATTTAGAGAAGCCAAACTTGTGCTAGCTTTTAAACTTGTATTTCGCTTCTTGTCTCCTTGGAAATTTGATACAAAATGGCGACTTTATTGGTGAAACATTTGCAATTTATATTATCTTTTTATAGAGTGTAGTTTTTGTAAAAATTATAATTTAGTGAAGGTAAGTCAAAAAATTTTTGGGGGTTTTGAACTGACATGATGTACAGTACTCATTTTTGATCAGTGAATATCATATACCACTTAGTCTAAACTATTTAAAGTTACATATTGCTGGAAAGCAAATTTCCTAAGCTTTCAAATGAGACCGGTATTTAGCAACATATGATATTTTTTACGCACTAAATTTACTTTTATCTACTTATCATTCAAATTTGTTTGGGGGGGGTTTGAGACCCCTAAAAAATTTGAAAATTTAAAAACGTAAAATTTATCGTTATCGCTTGAAATTTTGTCAAATGATGCCCCAAAAGAGTAGTTTTCAGACTGTGTTAATGATGAAGGGTTTGGTTATGTGGTAAAGATGTAATCTGAATTTGATTATAGCTAGTTGGCACGTGCTGAGAATTTGGCCGATTTTGTGGTCTGCAACTGGGCTCTTGGTCTTTTTAACGCTTTTTGTGTATAAAAATCCAAGAATTAGGGCACAAATTATACATCATCCGATGCGTGAGGAAATAAGCGTGATCTTTTGAAAATTTTATAAAAATCGGATGAAAAATAAAGTCACAAATCGGTTTTTTAGTAAACTAACTTTGTAACTCAATTTAACAAAATTTGAGGTAAACACTGAAAACACGAGATCATCAATCGATGGTCGCGGGAGCGAAAGAGTTTCGAATGAATTTGTTCACAGTTGTGAAAAGCGAAAAAAAATGTCCGTAAGGTGGCAGCGCGAAAAACTGTCATAATCAATCATAATTAATCATAATTATATAGTCGTATTTCCAAAATACCAAGAGGAAATGTAATATGTGAGATAGCTTTTTATCAGAGAGTTGTAAAGCATCATAAGTGCTTTTTTGTTTATAAGTGAAGACACCTTTCTTACTCTTCCAAAGCTTATTCAAATCTGTTTTAAAATGCACTCTAAATGCATTTCCAGCTCAGATGCTCATGGATTGTTACTTCCAAAAACGTGGTTGAATTTACTCTTTTAATAATATTATTTCTTAGATAAAGGCTAAGATTATTTGAGAAAGCTTGACTGCTTGGGGTGTGAAAAACTATGAAATTTGTCTTATTAACATTTAGGGTTAGCTTATTGGCATTCAACCAGGAGTCAATATTTTCCGAGTAAAGTAAAGGCGTTAAATAAAGAGAACACAATTTGCCGTATTAATTTATAAATGATTTACTGTACCAAATTTGCGGTTTCTTTCCATTAAGGGTTGAACGTAATGAAAAATAATTTGTGAAATATAAATACGATTTCATCAGTCATCACATATTACAAAACTTTCCTATTGCTTACTTATTACAAATGACGATCTATTAAGTGATGCGGCAAACACAAAAGCTTAAAATTCGAAAGCTTCCCAACAATTATGATATAAGAACATTAACAGTTGCTTCACTAAAGGACAAAACAATGACAGAGCACATAAATCACGTTACCGCATAGTCTTACAGTAATACAGTGGTTCTCAAATTTTTTAAAAACTCGGCATAATCTAAGTTATGTATGGTGTAATAATCCTTGCAATTTTATCGATGACTCATGGTCCACCGTAAAACCAAGCCAAATGCAAAAATGGTGGTGTAATCATTTTTGTTTGCAGCTAACATTGGCTCCTCTAGAAACGTCAATTGAGCCCAAGAAACTGGGCAACTCCAGTGAATTTTTGATGGTGCTCTGCCCATAAATATTTATTTGTTCACCTAGACGTAATGAAAAGAGAGCGAGTTTACAACGACCGACTTGCGTAAAGTTCGTAGCTTGACAGTTGGGAATGAGAAGAGAAGTGTTCTGAGTCGGATGACCACAGGTGCGGCAGGAAGAATTCTCAATTTTGCCAATTCTCAAAAGATAGGATTAACTGAAGGCTATGTCAATTACCACGAAGACGAGAGAGCACACAGCCAGCATGACAAGAAAGCAGAAGTAACGCAGAAAAAAGGAAACGATCAGGGTAAAACATAGGTGAGAATTTACAGAAGAAAAGCATTATCAGAAGAGATGGGGATTCCTTGATGGAGTCCCATAAGAAAGCAGAGATGCTTTAAGGCCTTGAGATAGGGGAAAAGCTTGACTTTGAGCGAAAATACCAGTTTAGAAACGGAAAGCGTGTTGTGGAAAGTGACTTTGGTTAGGCCTACCATATCTGATGAGGCAAAATCCCGGACGCTCTTATCGGTCACGTTCACACTATTACGTGATGGCAGTTGGTACGATTATATTTCATTATTAACATTTGTTTTGGCCTTGACTATCAATATATTTTACCCAAAATAGCGGTGTGTTTCCTAAGTTCGACCAAATCCCGGTAGCATGTTCTGCATGACAAACCGGTCGGATTTAGCTAGACACGAACAAGCGCCACTTGGCCACTTATGATGACTGACATTTAAGCACTCTTCCCTGACGCAACGCTAAAATCCCGGACATCAAAGGGAAAACCCTGACGTATGGCAACCCTAAAAGTGACCTCAAAAAAGTTATGCATGGGGTTGACGAGTAGAGGGAATTGGGCAAGGAGAGGCGATTCTGAAGAGTATCCGGTGGAGATCTACCGAAAAGAATGATGCTTCACTTTCATCCGTCGTGAAAAAAAGACAGCAGTAAACAGACCAGCGCTCTAGTCGAATCACGGCTCCCTGAGTAGCCTCCATATCAACACATACAGAATGGGAGTAGAACTATATGGCCGAGTGGTCAGCATAAATAGTAGGTAACAGAATTATTGGGGGAAATATCGTTGTTTGTCATGCGCAATAAAGGCAGCAAAAACTTGCTGTGCTACCAATTTGTTTTTCACGAAAAAGCGGCATCAGCACTATCATGACGTCATAGCCAAATTTCTTTGCTTCGAAGCCCGTGCAGTTGCAAACGCAAACAAAAAATAAATCAAAAAAAAATCGCATTCGATATAACTGCAGATAAGGAAAGGTGTTGCTACAAGCTATGGATTATTTGGAGGAGTACAACTGCCAGAACAAGCAATGAAAATAGTTGAAAGGGTGTTAGAGCGAAAGATACGAACACTAATCACTTTAAATAGAATCCAGTTTGGATTTATGCCACGAAAAAGAACAATAGATGCAACCTTCAATGTGAAGAGGATGTGGGAGAAATATCAAAAAAAGGACAACAAGATGTACATGTATTTTGTTGACATGAAAAAGGCATTTGATAAAGTTCCAAGAAAGTGATGGAATGGGTCGTGAGAAGCAAGGGTTTTTTGGAAGTGGTAATTTGAGCAGTTACGAGTTTGCATGATCATGCAAAGAGAAGAGCGAGGGTGAAATCTGCGTATCTAGGGGAGTTTGAAGTAAAGATTGGTCTACATCAACTATCCGTGCTGTTGCGACAATTATTTACAATACTTGTAGATGCAATTACAGAAAATACATGAAGGGGTGTGGCAAATGATCAGTATTGGACACCGCAAATTTACACTCAATTCCACAACTGCAAATTCCGCAAAACTGCAAGAGATGTTCCGCAATCGCAAATCCGCAAGTTTGCGATAGGTTTGCGGTAACTTTTCGCACTTCCGCAAACTCAGATCGCAATATTTACTGCTATTTTGTTCTTGTGATTACCTTTTTTTGGAGATCAAATTTTGTCGTCGCCCAGACGTTGACCTCAAAAAAAAAAGGTAATCAACACCCGCACGTTAACCTCCAACCCAGAAAATAGAGCGTCCACTTCCAAGCGGTTTTACCGCGGAACAGGCAACACTGCCTATTGCTTTGCGGATTTGCGATAAATTTTAGTTTTTTCACCGCAAATATTTGCGATAGGAAATAAAGTTCGCAAATACGCAAATAGAAACGCGAGTCCGCAAATTGCGGATTTACGGATTTGCGGAAGTGCCCACTTCTGCAAATGATGTATTATAGACAGGTGATCTTGTTCTCATGAGTAAAACTAAGGAATATTTTGAAATTAGAAGGAAGCACTTAAGAGTTTAAAACATCAGAATAACAAAAGTGAACGCAAGTGGGTCGGAAGGAAAATCATTGAAAAGTAAGAACATCCATATGTAGTTTCTGAGAGAAGAATGATGACCGATTCAATCTTGCACCCAAAATATGGAAGCTGGGTACTTGGCGAGTGTGCAAAAATAAAGAGAGTTCAAGACAGAGGAAAATGATAGAAAAAACGGTGGATTCAATGGAGAAGTGGAGTCAGTTAATGGATTTGGTTATTTGGAGACAGACTGAATGCTAATGGTGGTTGTGAATGGTAGTTAAACAAAGAGTAGGAATGGGCTGGGTGAAATTTAGGGAATGTGGAGAGTTGTCTCTTGGAAATAGGTTTTCACCGAGGATGAAAGGTATAGTTTATTGTTGTAGCGAAAGATCAGTAATGTTGTTTGTATAGAGACATGGTGTTTGAGAGAAAATGAGAAGGCAATTTTAAGGAACACGGGAAGAAGGTTATGGTAAGAGCCATATGTGATGGGAAAGAACTGATCGACTTATTGCGGTTAAAGAAAACTGTAAAGGGACTGGCAAATCAAATGAAGTCAGATGGTACGAACATGTACTGAGAAGGAATGATAATAATGTTTCGAGGAGTTAGCCTAGACCTCAAGGCGCAAGAAAAAGCGAGAATGACCAAATATCTGGAAGTAGCCTAGCAAGGGAAGCAATGAGCTGGAATGAAAGTGCGAAAAATTACGGAAAGAATGAAGACAAATTCGGCCGATTTCGTTGAGGTGACAAAGCCGGATAAAAACTGAATTATTGCAACTAGTTTGTACATCTTTTGTATTCAGTTTTTTAGACTTGCTTTGGAATTAAGCCACTGTTATGTGATACATTGCATTTTCCTATTACCGGCAGTGCAACTCAGTATAGAACACTTTTGTGAAGAATACAACAGCGTAACCATAACTAGGTTTTACGCGCGATTATTTAAGCATAAACGACGGTTTATACAAATTCATCTCGTTGACTTATGTAACAGTCTAAAAGTAAATTTTCCTGCCGGTGTTTAAAACAAGCGGCAGCAGTTCTAATCTAAAACCTTCCTAAAAAATCTCAAGTTTTTCCTGCTGGTTGCACTTTTTGTGTTAGAATTGCAATGCCCGTAATTCCGAAACGAGCCAGAAAACAAACTCTTCCACAAATGCATTCCTTCCTGTGTCAGAATAAAAATACACTACTTGTTTGAAAATGATAGATGTTCGAACTAGTGAAACTCATGTTCAACATGTAAATTCAGTATCTTTCTCTTTTATTCCATATAAAAATTAACTGCAATACTAAACATTGAAAAGTTTATTCAATAAAATGCTGTCACAACTAAAAGGCAAAAATTTATGGAAAAGTTTGCTATGAAAGCGTTGCAGTCAATTTATCAACTTAAAACATGATATGCTTCGCCCACCACATTTCGTGCATAGCACATCCATCATACCGCACTAAAATAGAAAAAATAATACATCTAACTGAAGCAAAGAGATCTGTATGCAGTCCATTGTAAAAAACTCGTTCCAACTCTAAACCATAAACACTCGTATTGCCGCGTTTTCATCCATCTTCAAAACACTCTGCATACGGTGCTAAACATCAATTGGAAGACTTCAAGCGTTTACGGGGAGGCCCAGCTGGCGGAGACTGAATGGCGGCCAAAGCTCGAAAAGCTTCAGCCACAAGGTGTGAATGAGAGCGTACCATCTTATTAAAACCTTCGGTTTCCATGAAATCTATGGCATGGCTGAAACACAAAACCATACTTAGAATAAAGTAAATACAGTAGTTGTTTTTGGTACTAGTTAGCACATTACCAATCTGCAACAAACATGGAAGTATCTTTACGATTTTGAATTGTTCAACTTGTATTCACACACGGCTACGAAAGTGTTGGTATTATGCATGAGCTAAGTGATCTATGCAATAAACCCTACATTGCCACACTGGAGTAGAATAGCCAATCCATTGTTGTTGCTACCGACCCCTTCCGAGGGATGGGGGCATGGCGGAAGACCATAGAGCCTTAGAAGCTGGGCAACACCCCAGGGCCTGGACCAGAGGTCATAGAGTGACAAAGTCGCCAAAGAGCGAGCGGCGAAAAGAGTCCATAGCTAGGCAGTGCAGAATAAGATGAGAGATGTCCTGAGACGGATGTCCGCAGGCGCTGCCAGGATTCTCAATTCTGCCAATCCTAGAGAGAAAAGAGCTTAACAGTATGCTGTGTCCGTTGCAGCTTAGACGAGAGAGGACACAGCGAGCGTGACGAGAGAGCACAAGTTCCTCAGTGAAATCGAGGGAACCTGTGTGTCGAAAAATTTAGATGAGACAGTACGCCTCCAGTTTGACAAAAGAGAAGAGTAAATACGAGAGATAAGAGAGAGACTACAAGGGATTGCAGAGGGCGCGAGTAGTGCTCCCCGTCTAGCAAGTTCATCTGCCACGTCGTTTCGGGGGGGGGGGGGAGGAGGAACAAGTTTCCGGGGACCCATTGTGGCCTGATAGTACAGGGGAGAGAAGACAGTTCTAGCCAGATCTGCCAGAGAGATTGAGGTAACAAGACGGAGCAAAAAACAGGGTGGGGAGGACAGAACGAGAGTCAGATAGGAGAAGTAGCAGACTTGTTGGTGCTGCCGAGATCAGCAGAGCTTCCAGAATGGCACAGGCTCCAGCTGAAAAACTTTAACATACTGGGCCTGCCGAAAAGGAGAGAGTGGCCTTGGTGCCATAAAGAGAGCAGTTGGCAAGAACGCCAGAGCCGCCTTTGCCAAAAGGAGAAGGAACAGAGCCATTCGTCCAGAGCACCAGGTCGTGAGGTGGGAGAGCGTTAAGGTGAGCCACAGCCGTGCATAGTACCTTTTGAGTCCCAGAGGGGGTGCTGGCAATGGAAGTCCCCCAAAATGAAGAATTTCTGAAGAAGGGAAGAAGTCTATTCTGCTATCCGTCCAAGAGCGAATAGGGTAACATAAAGATTACGGAAAGAGAATGAGGAGTTGTTTAGAGAGATATTGACTTCTACAAATCAGAGTAGGGGTCAAGCGAAGAAAGAGAGGAGGTAAAAAGTTCCGAGAAGGATAAGCCCTGCCTGACGAAAATGATGGCACCACTGCTAGCGTGCGTGGCATCACGAGAGATAATGCCAGACCGGGAGTGGGTGCGATCAGAACGCAAAACAGAGGATCCAGGGATTCGAAAAGAGGAAGATGAGTTAAGGTTAGATTTCTGGATACAAATAAGGTCAATAGGATGAGATAAAATAAAGTGTAATAGTTTAGTGTTCCTGGCTCGGAGACCGCCAGTATTCCATTGAAGAACCCTGAGGGAGTCAGGGAAGAAAAGAGGAAGCAGAGGGTAGAAAAAAATAGCAGGAACGTGAGGCGTTGGGAAAGCTACAGAGGGAAAAGGTGCAAAATGGGTAAAAGGGGGATAGGAGGTTTGACGGCGAGGGTGGGGCGGGAGTGTTGCATTAGCAGAAGGGGACCAGATGGGCCAAGTAGCACAGTGGAGGTATACAAGCTGGAAAAGTCCGAGGGAGTCACTGTGTTGGTAGGTGTGGGATCTCCAGAAGCAGGGATGCAGCAGAGAGAGCAGCTCCAGGAGTGAGAGCTGCCTAGAGTTTTGAATCAAAAAAAGGAGAGGAGCAGAATCAAAACAAGGAGAGAAGTGAGCACCTTAAATGGACCCATCTGGAGCAGGTGCAGCATTGCTCTGACGTACACTTCCAGGTCATATTTCCATCACACACCAAACAAGGAAGCCGGGGCCAAGGTTAGGATTAACGTTGCCGCTTATCAGGAGAAGGAAAACGAGAAAACAGGCGACCAATTTCAAAGAGACTGTGTGCTGCCCTTCTGCAGCAGTCGTTCAGGGGGTAGCTCGGCGAAAAAAATGGTTAGTGTTGAGGGGAGTGTCTGGGGTAACTGGCACCCTCGGGAAGGCCAACAACCATTTTGACCCAAACCAAACAGGGTCGGGGACCGCACCTCCACGTTGAGGCCACTGCTGATTGGTGCAGAGCCAATCTATTTGCTTAGCATGCTGTAAGAGGCGATTTTCGGGTACTACCGACGGCAGTGCGCCTTGTTAAAGGTGGAGGTGTCGTTACGTATTTCACGAGTGGTTTGAAATGGACTGCAGCTCTCCCCTACCTAAGTTGATCTAGGTGTTAACCTCAATTTTTGTTTTGTGCCTAAGAAGATGAGGGGTAAACACACAGAGACACATCGAGCAAGAACAATTGCCATAAAAAACCTTTTCTAGAAGCCACAACGCTGAACACATGCTGGCTACAAGCACGAGATCTCTCGATAGTAATTCCAATAACAGCGTTTATGATGTTTCAAATCAACATGAAGTATTGTCAGCATTTTTCGGAAAATAACCAAAATATTAAGTTCGATTGGTTTTATGAAATACAAAACCACGTGGTTATCGTCAAGAATGTTCCGAGTAAGCAACTTTTTGCCTCAGCAGCTGTTTTCTCGTTTTGTTCTGATAATTGCGCTTTTTAGTTTCGCATGTTTCAGTGTGCTGTTTAACCGCCTGTCAAATATCGATACATTGAGTTTTGACCAGGTTGGTGTTACTCAGTAATTTGATCATCAACATCTCATTGATAAAAAGGCAAGCTCTCACTTGTTGATGAAATCTATTGCCAGTTCTTTGAGTTGAGAAGCGTTGTGGAGATCCGCCAATATCAATATATCAGCAACGTTTTCAACCGAAAAGTTAGTGCACAATGACTGCTCGCACATCACTTTTAACCGCTCCAGATCGTACTAAAATTTAAAACATTCACAAACCGAGTTTACACATAGCGATGTAGCAAGGCGCCCCTTGTTAAGACGATGGCTTGCAAACTAAAGGTTGCGTGTTCGATGCTCAGTCTGAATTTTCTACTTGACTCTAGGACAAAGCAGTTTCTTTTTCTTGGTTGCATCGCACGCAGTAAAAACGTACTGCGTTGATGAGCCATTATTCACTAGTGTATTTTACACTTAAAGGTAACAATACTAATCGCAATGACAGCAAGAACTTCTTCTGCACAGTCTTAGCACGTTATTTTCCGCTATTGGCAATGAGAATAAAGAAGTTTATCTTGTATTACGACAATTAACTAAAAGCAAAAACTAAACTGGTAACACAGTTCCACGAGTTTCTAGACATAATAATTTACAATAGCATTCAGAAACCATTTAACACAACGTACCTCTCTACTTTACCCGTAAGTGATCACTCAACAAATCATTATTGAGATTCCTGTAAGGTTATAAGTTCAATCCCGCACGGTTGCAGCGTAATTGGATTCTCAGGAAATACTCGCATTTTTCCTGTTTACCAGGAATGTTCAGTCGAAAAGTACTATGTCGGCATTACTGGCAACCCAAATCGGATTTGTTCAACGAACTTCCACAAAAATTTTTATCATCCAAAAGTAAAGGCCAACATCTTTCCAATTATTGACGGCAGCAAAATCATGGCACAAAAAATAATGTTGTTGAGTATAAAAAGTCCATAATTGCGAGTTCTTACCTTGTCGGCAGCGGCTAACAAATCGGCTGCCATGTCGTTTAAGTTCGGTGACTTTCCCGTGTACAGGAAACTCAGCATTTCTTTGAACACTTCAGGAGATATGTCGGATATTTCAACACGATTGAATTTGCTTTCTTCCATTTCGTGTTCAAACATTGCTCGGAACACAGGAGAACGAGCTAAAACAACAAAGATCTAGCACTCGATTCTCAAGAACAATTACAACAATTAATTTAAAAACGTATGCTCACTCTAAATAAGCACGAAATAACTTTCGCCTTTTGGAGCTACAAAACAAAAACTCAGCTCACTGCTTTAAGATTTTGCAAATAAAAACAGTTTGCAGTCTTGGTCTAAAACTACGCCTGGTACTGAACACTACGACATGTGGAGATAGCTGCTGACTGCAAGACGCTGTCATTTCACGGACTCCAAAAATCTCCTTTTTTCTTGTGATAACGGAGTTGAAGAAAAACTTACTATTTTTATAAATGCAAATCTCTTATTTCGACTGCCATTGAACAGGATTCCAATGTTTATCGTTAACAGTAATTAAACTGAGGCGCAAAGCAACATATACCTGCGACAATTGCTTTGTGTGCTCGAAACTCCTCTCCATCTACTGCGAAAGTACAATCAGCAAAGGGAGACTCATTGAGCAGGGATGCAAAGTCGACAGACAGCTTGCAATCAGGTACACGAAGTTGCATAACGCTGGACTGGCCAGAAATGTTCACAGAATCTTGAACAACGCTCACCTTGATCACAAAAAAGCCCGAATTGATAAAGCTGTGGTACAGTAACTTTCCCTTAGATATGGTAGTAACAGGCGCGATAGTATTGCGGTTAGAGCATCCGCTTCACAATTGGTAAACCTGGATTCGATTCCCTTGTCGAGTCACATCAAAATACTTTAAAACATGGTATTCACAGCTGCCCTGTTTGGTGCTCAGCACGAAAAGAATACAGTAAACAAAAGCCGGCATGCTCGCTTGTTGTGTCCTTGGATAAGGCGCTTAACGAGACAGGCCTACCTCCATTTTTACGTGACAAGACAGGTGGCGGGGCCACGCAGTCTACACTTCGCGGTGGCTTGGTACGTCGAAAGACAAGCACGAGCTACAATGCAAGAAAACAAGGTAGCATCGAAACAGAAGCATGATTTTAAAAGCATGCTTGTATTTAGGTAATGGTTTAATCCATTTAATCCATTTAATCCCCATGCATGGGGTAAATCCGGCCATCTCTGCTGAAGGGACAACACCGGATGGAAACTGAATCACTACTGAATCACTACTTTACAACATAATGCATCAAAAAAATTTAACGCCGAAGTTCTTCGGAAACGTTTTCCATCGCAAGCTTTCATTTGTGAATGGAAAATTCAGTTTAAAAAACGAAAAAACTAGGTTGACTACCAACGGACTGGTTCTCAGCAAAGTGGTTAAAAGTAGAGAAAAATAAGCTGAGAAAACACGAGAAAATGCTGTCGACGGTTATCTACACAGCGGTAATTAAGCTAAGTTACCTTTGTGTATTATGCTGTTGACGTTTTAATAAATAAACTACGTAGTGGGCTTGTTTGACCCACGAGCAATCGACAAAACACACAATTTAAGCAGTAGAACACTTGACCAGCAATGCGGTAAATTACGTTCGAACACATATGGAAAATTGAAAGATTTCTGGGGCTCAATGATTTCCTTCAATGTCCCTATTACTAAGGATCAAGAAACATTGGATTCCCAAAAAATTATAAATGGTACGGTACGAAATGGTTTTTTGTACTCCATACTTCAAAAAATATCGTACTGGAATTCCGTACTTTACTTAAATACCGTACGTGATTTAGTGTCGTATTTTTCTTTAAAATTTAACCATATGGTACCCAATCCTTTAGTTCTACAGTCATGGCCAAAAGTTTAGGACCACCCCTTGAAATTCTGATTTAGACAACAAATCGGATATTTAATTGCTAATAAACACATGAATTCGGTTTATTATGGAATACCACAAATCACAGGACATTTCCACATATAAATCACATACGTTCGATACAGAATTTTCAGAAAAGTCAGTATTTTGTTGGTCCTCCTTGGGCTTTAATTACAGCCTGCAAACATTTTGGCATGCTTTCCAGCAGACTTCAGCAGTGCTCAGCTGATAATTCAAGCAGCCAGATTGCTTCGATTGCTCCTTCCAGTTCCTTAGTATTAGTTGGTTGTTTCTCAGGCACTTTGTCCTTCAAAACAGTCCATATATTCTCAATAGGGTTCAAATCTGCACTGTTTCCGGGACAGTCCGGGATTTGAACTTTCTTCGACTTCAAGAACTCAGTAACAATTTTGGAGCGATGACATGGTGCACCATCCTGCATAAAAATCTTGCATTTATGAATGGCCACGTGCAGTTCCAACTTGTCCTTCAGCAAATCAACATATTTTTGGCCATTCATGGTCGTTCCTGGTGGTAGGAAAAACAGTCCGGTTGTTCCGTTTACGGACATTCCATCCCAAATAATGACACTTGGGGGGTGTTTCAATGTCTGCGTTTTGTACCGTTCATCAGATCGCTTTCCGGTGGGTCTACGAACATAGTGCTTGCGCGTAGTGAACTGTAGATTCATCAGAAAAAAACACTTGCTGCCACAGTTGAATCGTCCATTTCGCGTGCTTTCTAGCAAAGCCCAAACGCTTAGCTTTCATGGCCGGTGATAGCCTGGGTTTCTTCGCAGGTTTACGGGCTTTCAAACCAAAATCGATGACCAGACGCCGACTAACGGTTCTCGGACTAATGTCCGCACTTTTTGCAAGCAGTACGGACCGTATCTTGCTTGCAGAACCCATTGGAGACCGAACTGCTGTCCTAAAGATGTGGTCATCCCTTGGCGTGGTTTTTCGTGGACGACCAGACTGTTTGGCATCTGAATAAGTCCCTGTTTTCTTAAATTTCACGACTGCAATGTGAACTGCATTCTTGCTTCTCTTTATTCGTTCACTAATTGAACGTTCAGAATATCCTTCCATGTAAAGAGCCACGATTTGAGCACGCTGAACATCAGAAAGTGACGACTTTTTTTCCCATTTATGGGTTTTCTAAAGCTCAAAAACAAGCAAAAACCACTCACAAGATGGTGCTTACTGCTTGAAAGAGAAGAAAAAAGTGATTAGAATCGACTCGCAGATGAATGACGCAATCTGATGCAATCAATTTGATTTCTGTTGCAATCAGCGGGTTTAGCAGCAAAAATATTAATTTCTGCATGGTGGTTCTAAATTTTTGGCCACGACTGTAGGTCAATAAACTGAAATAACGGCAAACTTGTAGCAAATAACTGAATTTTACGCTAAAATAACGCAACTTTTGTTACAGCTGTGAAGCTGAAACTTTGCGTGACTTTTGGCTTCAACAAAGCAAGCCTTTAGATTAGGCCTCCAGGAAGAGTAGGGTATGGTACAGTAAAAATAACACCATATTCCCATACCGTACTGTACCGCAGTATGCCAGAAACTACCCTGCGTAATTTCGTATCGTATTTTTCTTCAAAATTTAACCGTACCGTAGAGAAATTTTGTACCGTACCCAATTTCCAATCGCTGAGTGACCCGGGATTATTCGTATCATGCCGTTCTTCTTTTTTATCTTAGGGGAAGAGAGGTAATCACAATCACAACAGAATAATTAAATCTTTTCAATCGATTAAAAATTGATTTGCTTTAATTCCCAACAACATACCTCACAAAATAATGTCAGTTTATCGTCTGGCAATAAGCCATTGCTTTCATCAAGTAAAAAATCACGACGAATAAACTTTTTAAAACCCCAGTCTTTTCCTTGAACAAATCTGTAGGCGCGTTGGCTCTCTGAAATCACAAAAAGTTTGTTCACCTCCACTAAAAAATATTCAAACAATAAAATCGATCAGATGACCTTTTTTCTAGCAGTGTTTTCTCTACAAATCTTTTGTAAAGCGCATAGCTTTTAGCTTATGGAGGACACCCCGGAGTAACATTTAAAGGTCTACTCTTGCAAATGAGGGACAACACCGTAGGCTTCAAAAAAAGAGAATGGTCAGACCTGAAGCAAAGCTGTTTTTTTTCTGCAATGTGGTAGAAGTTCTTAAGAACATGGTATTACCGAATTCATTTCTAATCAGTGAGTTGCCTTTGGCGGGCTTTGAACACATTATCTATTTTTGAAAGTCAAGAAATGAAACAGCAGTTTTCAAAAGATCCGTTTCATGAACGACAGTGGGACACTGTAAGGTGCGAAAAAGAGGTCTAGAAATTCTAGCTCAGCGGATTGGTGAAAAGGAAAAGCGAGTCAGGAAAATGGAGTCCATTTGCTGCTACATGGCTCAATGAATGAGGGTGCAACTTGCCATTGAAAGACCGAAATGAACACTTACAAAGCGACATTATAAGCACCATGGCTGAGAGGAGCCAGCTGCGAGGATTACCTTGATAGCTCGCCCGATTGCAGCGACAAGTATGAGCGACTGGTGACTTGAAGACCGCTAAAGCAGTTTGCCGTCTCCTAAACTCGCCATTCCTTTTGTGTTCAAAGAGTTGGTTATATTTTTACTACTTCAATGCTTACCCATAGCTTTTGTTTCTTCTCTTTTGCTGTTCAATATTGAAAACTTGAACTTGGCACGGACCTCACTTTTATGGCAAGACACAAGGAGCAAATAGAGGGACAAGTAGTCCTTTGATTCTTCGTCTAAGCCCTTTGGATTAACACGTAAACACCTAGAAAAAGATTTACATTGTAGGCTCTTCATGAATCAAAACCTGAGTACGACGAAGGCAACAGCAATTTCTATTCAACTATCGTGCAACGCAATACCTAATGAAAACGAAAAAATAATTATCTTGTACCAGCACACTTTTCAAAAAAACTACCAACCGATTCGTGTGATTGCGGAATGTCAATAATTATCAATACCAGCATTGCTTTAATGCTGCTACCGATTATGGGCATACCACGACTGCTGCCTATATGAGTTAGCGTTTTTCCATTTGACATCACAGTTGACAGAGCCAAAACGGCATTTTAAAGCTACATTACAACTCGACAACCGTAATAAACAGCTAAAACTCAAGTTTCACTGATGTTCCATTAAAGCAGTAAAAGACAGATTTTCTTGCTTGTTGTAACTAGGACCAGATTTCAATTGTTGGATAACTGCACTCTAGTGACAACTCACCATTTCATTTTGTCGTTGGCACCAGAGGAAAATGTAGAACTACGTAATACTTCGCCCATCTCTTCTCGACAAAAACTAAAATTGTTGATTGTCCACATATAAGAAAACTTGACCACTTTCACCTAAAGAGATAAACATCGCGGAAAACGAAAATTCACAACTGTACCGCACTAGCACAAAGAGTTTAAGTAAGCCAGTAAGTAAGTCAAAGTTAGTGAATGGTGCCTCTCTTTAACAGATTTCCAGCAGTGGGAAAACAACCACACCAGATGCAGTTCAAAACAACAGGGTAAACAAAAAAGTTTGACTTGGCCATGTTCTGCACCAAAAACAAAATGTACTACATAATACCTGAGTGTAACACCAATTTTCAGCCACCGGTGTTCCCATCAAGTCTCCCGGAGCTGCAAGAGAAGAGGAATGAGAGGACGCCGCAGGTGCGACCCTCGTGGAAGAGGAGGAAGATAACATTACACAAACCTGGTTACTAACACAACAGCATTAAAAGCCTAAAAAATGATTAAAATGGTAAAGCCTACAAAAGAATTGCAATCTTTTTTAAGTACACTTGGTATATCCAGTATTTTTTCAGTACAGAACAATTACAAGTCCCATGATTGTAGAAGTTGATGAAGACACTAAATTTTCTTTACAGCAATTCTTTAATAACAAGGGTATTAGTCATAAAAATGATAACCACGTTAACTTTAAAAAATAGAGAAACTGTCAAATGTTATACATAAATCCAAGCACTATATCAGTACTTTGAAGTAACTATAAAATTTTAATTCAGCAAGTTTATCAAATTAGTCATTTTCTAAAAGCATTATTAATTTCTTAAATCCAGCACATCGCAGCTTGATTTTTATATAAAAACAAAGGTTTAACTCATTGGCTAGCTGTTGCACATTACTGTGAACGTAAAAAAAAACATAACTTGAGACATAAAAACAGATCATTAAAGCAACTAGCTTAAGAGGAAAAAGCAGAAAGTGATGAAAAGTAACATTATTTCTGCTTGTCACATGCAAGTGCTGATAGTGACAGCAGTAACTTTACTACTCATAATATCTGGCACAAGTTAGCACGTTTGGACTACACGATAGGTTTTGTATTAGCAGTCCAATCAAATTCAAGACTACTATTTAGACTTCATTTCCTGTAATGTTTCATGATACACCCTACGAATTATTTTAAAAGCAGTCATATCATAATAAGGAATTTTGGTAACAGGATCAATATATCGAGCTGGTTGTCTTGTTACTGGGCAGTACCTGGTGGATGGAGGCCTTTTTCTTTTGTAATTAAATGTCTCATCAAATGTTGAATCATGAGAAAACACAACAAAATTTCTTGACATTTTATCTGTATTTAATAATTTTGTATCACGTTTAGGTGTTTCTGAAGCTTCACTTGAACTATTAGACTTATCTAAAATAGGAACAGCCATCGACATAAACTTTACTGTTGGGCCTTCAAACGTTTTTTTCTTGACAGCAACTTTTTTTCGATTTGCTTCTAGTCGTTGGTATTTTTCCAATGATTTTAAATTTTTACGCTCTGTCTTTTCAGCCAATTTCATCAGCTCTTCTTGAGTTAATCTACGTACACCTGTAGCAGGCTTTCTAGTGATTTCCTTTTTCTTTTTATCAGATTCTCTTTCTTTTTGACGAATTATTGTCATGAGAGAATTAGTTGCTGTTGATTTTCTAGAAGACTTTCTCATTGGCCCATTATTATTTACACCATGAGTTCGTTTCTTTGTTTGAACTGAATCAGATGCCGTTTCAGGTTTGCTGTCAGAAGCAAGTTTGGGTTTCTTGACACTTGGTTCCTTATACGCTTTAGTAGATACCCCTTTTCTTCTTGGCTTTGGTTTATCAGCAGCTTCTTCTTCACTTTTTATCTCATCATCTTCAGAACGATCAAAATCAGAATCAACCTCATCAGCTGAATCCTCCTGATCATGCTGGAAGTCACCATCTTCTTCTTCATCAGCAAAACCGCCATAAGTTGTTTTATAAAAATCATCTTCTTCTAGCTCCTCCTCTAGTACCCTAGACATTCGATTTCCAGCATTACATCGTGGCTCTCGTGATGCAGCCATATTTCACAAAACGTGTAGCAGCAGATTAGCACAAAGCACACAAATCTTATTCTACAATAAAGTCAACTGTAAATTTTTAAACTGTTAGATTGTATCTATTCTTGACAGATGCAGAAATTTCAACACAGAACAGCTATTTTCTTGCTTCAGTTACATCAACGATAAATCTTTTGCAATCACATCACTAAAGCATATATCTCTAGGCCAGTGGTTCTAAACCATTTTGCACCTTGCATCATTTCCAGAAGGAAAATCTAATTTAGATGCAATCGTTTATGACGCAGAAAGCAACATACTTGAATTTTGGCCAAGTTTTAACTAAAAAAAGCCCAAGTCAAAAAAAAAGTCAAGTCTGATGCTTCCTGCGTTATGAGCGACATCATCTAAGATTTCTTAGGTCTGATTAACCAAACCAGAGGTGCACAACCTGCGGCCGTACAGTGATCAGTTGTACAGGCGTGAACGTATAATTAGCATTGATCCCTCTCCAAAAAAGAGCTTTACTCTTACATAAAGAGAAAAAAATTTAATTTGAACAAAAACTTTAATCCAGGTAAGAAATTTTGATCTACAAGTACAAGAAGAAAACATGATTGCCACTGACTATTTAATAGCTAGATCTACAGAGTTTTTGTTCAAGATAGATAGCAAATTTGGTATTCTAGATAATGGCTATAAAACTAAATAGTTTTTCAATATCCTAGATAGTTTCTAGCTAATATCGTCATTGCTAAGTAGAAAGATAAAAACTTTAAATTTGGTAACACTGCAAATCATTAATACTATGTTTGAAACGTGTTCAAGCGCTGTAAGTGTTTAAGTGAGGTTTAGTAGCCGCTTGCATCCACTCAAATTGATCACAGGTAGCATAATTGGTGATAGCAGGACAGATGATGACTTTTTGGAGATCACCTCCTATTCGGGCAACACAACAAGAGCTCCGATATTATTGACAGTTACTTCATAGCAACATTTTCTTACTTTTGGCCCACAAGGCTTTAAAATGTCAGCAATGTGGCTCTCTGTAAAAAAGGTTGGAGACCCCTGTCCTAAGTTGTTTTTCGATAAATCCAGCTATCTCAAGCCATATTTTAAAGCGAATCTAGATATTTTAGCTCAGACAAAAGCAGCAACCCTGGAAAAGAAAAAGTATTCACTTTCACGCGAACTGAAATATTCTTAATTAGATTCATTGGTGGCTGTAAATTGAAATAAATTGGTAATGCGGCCTCCATTAGTGAAAAGGTTGTGTACCACTGAACTAAACAATGAAACTCATTTTCACTTCTATTCCTATCATCATTGATAACTGCAGCAGATTGGAAAAGTGCCAAAACAAAAGCCCTCAAAAAAAGGCATTCAAACTAATTTCACCTTCATTTTAAAAGGCTTTTCTAAAAAATGGTTGGTTTTTCTCACTTGGGACTGACAATTTTTCTATGAAAGTTTTTATCCTATGCAAACTGCAAAACAAATTACGTCATCAGTAATTAAGTTAATATAAAGTTGATAAGTTTTTTGTTTTCTGGCCAATTTCAATCATAACCATTGATCAATGACAGCAAATAGCTTTCAATTTCACGTTAACACCAGACATCGTTTTTTGAGAAGGGCCAAAATTAAATTAAATAAATATGCAACAAAAGTAACACAGCAGAGCAACAAAAAAGGATAATAAAGTACAGAAAAAGCAGGAAGAATAAAGCAGTTTAGTGAAGTTACTCCTGCCTTTGGCAGTTTGCAGTCAACCCAGCAACCTCATTTTTTCTTTCTAAGCTGCCAGACTAACTAGTTAAAAGTAGTATTTTATATAACTCTCAGCCTTAATTCAACACAAACGTAATTGCTATAATGGACTGATTTACCTTTTGTAAAATAACTCTATTGCTAAATGTTTTTGTACTACAGAAAATTGAGAGCTAAGTGCTGTTGCAGGTAAGTACGAGGGGCATACAAAAAGTTATGCACAATGGCTATTTTTCTATTGTTCATACCAAAAGTTCTGACTGAATTCTGGGACTGCGATGGCATAATCCACTTGGACTATTGCTCTCCAAGGCAGACAATCAATGCTGCCTACTATTCTAGTCTGCTTCAAACAGTCCACTCCAAACTGCCAATAGTCAGACCTGAAAAGACTCATAAGCACCCCCTTTTTTGCACGACAATGCACGTGTCCACACAGCAAAAGTTTCCAAGGCTAAATTACGCAAGCTAAAGTGGCAATTACTTCCTCATCCAGCTTATAGCCCAGATCTTGCTCCTAGCGACTTCCATCTATTTGGGCCACTCAAAGATCCTCTCTGTGGCAGACGATTTGGGTGTGAAAGTGAGCTGAAGTCAGCCATAAATGACCATAAATGAGGGGGTAAAGACCATGTCAAAAGACTGGTTTGAAGAAGGAATAAAGAAGGTTGCACAGTGTTGCAGAAAATGCATTGACTTGCAGGGAGATTATGTTGAAAAATAAACTTTGTTTCATTATTTCGTGATTCTTCATTTTAAAAATATAACAGTTTGTGCAGAACTTTTGGTATGCCCCTCGCAGTTGCAACTAAACTAGTCAAAAAAGATTTTTGATGGCACAGAACTAAACGTACTATTAGGATTAAGCCAATGAATATGCAAAGAATTCAATAATTTATAGCTTTTTGTTAGTCGTTTCCAAACTCCTCCATTTTGTTTTAACTTAATTTTACAGCTGCATAGTTTTTACTATAATGAGCATTTATTTCCCTTTATTTTATTCATTATATTATGACGTCATATTTAGGCTATGCCAGATATTTAAGTTTTCTTATATCTTATTTACATCCATTCGCTGTTTTAGTAATGTTGTTGCAACTACCTGATTATCTGCTATTAATAAGATTTTGTTGTAGCCCATGTATTACAGAAGTATTTACCGAAATTACAGCCTACTGTCCATCCAGAGTTTTTAACTTTTTCTATTTTTTACAGGAACTAGAGATGGCTGTTCAGAATTATTCAAATTTATGTTTCGTAATGAAATTTAGGGTTGAGTGATTGCCTGTATTTCATTATCTGTAGCAGTGGTGTGCAACCTTTTTTACAAGCAGGCTAACTCCAGTCTTCTTGAATATTTTGTGGGCCTGTCAAAATTTGTAAGCCATTGTTGTTTCTATGTGCAATAAAGCTTCAAAGCAGTAGTTGTGGCAGTGCTTATCCAAAGTGGTGTAGACCTTTTTTGGAGATCAATATTTCCAAAGCAATAATTACACCTAATTTTTCTAATTTTACGTCAGTAGACCAATTTTGTGGAGATCAGTTTTTCTGTTATGTAAGTAATGGGTTTGCCATCCAAAATCACCCAATTTTACATCACGAGCTATATTTGCAATCCTCTTTGAAGGCCAAAAATTTCCCGTCATGGGCAATATTTGGCCAATGGGGCAACAGGTTGCACACCCCTGATATAATTAAACAGCACAGCAATTGAAAACACTGTCACATGTTTGCTGAGGTACTTTTTAAGTGCCATTGATGTAATTATGGGTGCTGAGTACAAAAATCTGGTTAGTTTTTTGTACCATCATTACTGTTTCAGATATTCAAAGTTTTTGTTTCATCTGACATAATTGTAGCCAGCAAATTGTGTTTGATTCTTGCAGTAGATTTTACCTGCATATCAGGGTTTCGTTTTGTATACTAAATGCAAAATTTGGTTTAAAATATTCATAAAAAAGGTTTAAAGATAAGCACAACACAGATGTTTTCAAACAGTAAGAGTCATTCAAAAATGCGTTGTTAAGCAAGCTTTCCTCGTATGACTGCTATTACTTGGCTAGCCAAAGACCTAATGTAGTCTTCCATCATTACAGACTAGGCAGCCTTTATATCGTCTTTCCATTGGCTCAATATCCTAGTAAAATCCCTCACTATACTCCTCAATATATCACCATGATTTTCTTCAAAGTTGAGATGGGAGCATAAGAAATCAAGTTTTACAAACATGTAACAAAGCATCTTTTGGTAACTATTGATAATTTTTTCTACTAGCTTTTTGTAAGTTCTATCCCTTCTATTTCCCAAAAAGCCATCAACCACATGTCAAAACGCTTGCCACATTTCCTTTTCTGTTTCATTCAAATTTTTCTTCCATGCTTGTAGACTTTAACATTGTGTTTATCTAGGGACCAACAAACATTCCTCCTTATATTTTGGCATCTGACAGCCTGGAAAACACTGAACGGATTTCTAGAAAAACTTCTTCAAAATCTAACGCTTTAACCAACTGTTCTACTAGACCTAATTTCATATGAAGTAGTAGCAGAAAAAACCTTTTCCCGCTTACAAGAGGCTCCCTAATGACATCATACATTCCTGGTCTTAGTTTTTTTAGTGTCAGCCAATAAATTTTCTTGTAGTGCTCACCATCAGCTCTAAATCTTCCACAAGCACAAAAAGCAAAAGTAATAGTTGTATTCACTCTGCAGACCCAGCAAAAATTTTAGCATTTTGAAGTCACCACAAACAGACCACTTACACTGAGCAAAACTGATTTTGACGAGCAGTTTCTTGACATTTTCATAGTCTTTCATCTGTAACAGATTAGCAAGTGGAATTGAAGGATATACATTGCCATTGTAAAGTAACATTGCTTTAAGACTTTCGATAGAGCTGTCAATGAAAAGCTGCCACTGAGTATGATCGTGATCTATTCCAATGTGCTAAAGAAACCTTCCACATCCTTGCAATAGCAAAGGTCTGCAATAACTTTTAACTAGACAGAAAACTCAAAGTGCCCATTCTTGTAGGCAGTACTTTTACAGTCATCGACAAGCAGATTCTACTCATTCAGTCTGGATGTTAATAACTTGGCTCTAGGTTTTGCAAGAACCAGATCGTGTATTAAATCATCTAATTCTTTTTTTGTTGGAAAAAGAGGTTATGAACTTGTTGTTGGTGCATATTCCACATCAGTGACTGGATTTTCACTTGTAGTAGCTGAGTCTTCAGTGAAGTATAATTCTACATGAAATGATACACATAAGTACATAACTTACAATACTAAGAAATTGAATCCAGTCTCAGAACAAATAAATTAGTGTTAGTGATCCACAGAAAAAAAACAAATTCGCATTTGATGGTGGGTTTGAAACCGGTAAGGCTTCACTGTGAGGAACAGATGTAATTGATGAGGGTATGCTTGGATATGTCATAACTCTTCTCCTGCTTACATTGTGATACTTTAAAATGTGTATCATGCAAAAACAGCAATCACCATAATAATTTTGGGGCTCTCTGCAAACTCTGAAAACTGCAAATGCCATAACTTTTCCTGAACCTCTCAATCATCTTTCAAGAATAAATTGACAGCTGCCACAGATTACCTGTGGTGCCCAGGACTTTCCTCATCACCAATGTGCATCTCAAAATATAGTTTATATGCTGTTCAATACTTTGTTTCCTTTCACAATTTTTATGTGGCATGTTTATCACTGATGTAGTATTCATGCATAACAAAATCAATCTAGAGAATTTTTGCCCTGTCTATTAGACATTTTAATTTCCACTATTTAAAAGTTAAACTCAATATAAGATTAACATGAAATTTAACTCTGCAAGGTGTGATCATAGGGATCTACTGAAAAGGGTGGGCGTTGGCATTCAAAGGCTAGCTATTGGGTTTCTGACAACATGGTACATTTCTCTGCAAGCACTGAACAATGCGAACATTACTTTCTAATTGACTATGCTGAATTTGACTGGCTGAGAGAAAATGAAAACTGAGAACTGATTAGTACGCTGCAAAAAATTGCTGCGAGTTGCTTTCATGAATTACAGACGTTTTTGATGTTAGCACATTTTTGCAAAATTTCTTTGATTTTGCTGCAGATTTTTAACTGTGTAACAAAGCCTCTTTTGTCAATGAGATTTTACACACCCATTTACTCCCTCAAAGAAATAAAACACTGATTTACAACAAGATAATGGCAACAGAGAGAGATTACAGCAATTATAACTGCATCACAAATCACAAATACACAGTTAACAGCAAATCACAAAAAATCAAAATTATTGTATCTTGTAAATAATTAATCGATGATAGAAAAACACTGATAGCATTTTTGGAATCAGTGCTTGAAAATCATACAGACATGCTTGAAAAATTTAGTCAGGCAAACTTTTGTAAAATTATTTTGTTACATAGTGTAATTCATACAAATGAAAATGCGCAATACGGCATGCAGGAGCCATAAGCAATTATACACAATTGGCTAAACTTAAAAACTAAATCTTTAGCTCACATACAAACTGCAAAAAGCAGGTCATACTCCAGTTAAGGGTCACAAACACCTATCATGGAACAATGCAAAAAGTCTTAACTGCTTCTGGTGAGATTCAAATCCTCAGTCCTCCATTGCATAGCAACCTGATAACAGCTGAGGTTAGCAAAACAGTTGGTTAAAATGGTTGCATTATTTTTAGGCTATACATATATATTTTTTTTTGGTGATTAAGTACAACAGCTATTATTTTACATGACAAAACCATTGTTTGATTTGCTTCTTTTAGATATGAATGCAATTTTGGATGAAAATGAGACTTTTCTAAGGAGCAGAATTGTACTGCATAATGCATTGTGACACAATTTTATATTCTTAGTATTACATTTTAATTTTTACAGGCTATCAATAACAATATTTTTTAGGCAGTGGCTATTTTGGCATCAGACATTTGTGAATGGTTGATTTTAACAACGTATTAAACACGTGATTTTTAGTTGTTTTTGATTGGTCAATTTCTATGACAAATTAAAAACAAAATTACACCCCCAATGTACTCTCCCCCACACTGTCATTCCCTCAGCACACACTTTCCTGTACATTCATATACTGGGTCTCCCACCAGTGTGCATTGCCCCTGTTTAAGTACCTAGCCAACAAAGATTCAAACCCATAACGATTATATATGAAGGCAGCTGCACTATTGACTACAGCACATTATCACCACCAGACTTATAGCTAATATGAATATTTAAATACACATGAATGGTGAAGGCAAAATAGCCAATTCCTGTTTTTATGCAATAAAAATCACTGATAAATTGAATGTGATCACAGCTTTTCTTATATGGTATATAATATAACTTATTATGTTGTATCTTAAACTGCACTTAAAATTCTTATACTCTTAGATAACATAAATCAAAAATTCTTAGGCATCATAGAGAAAAGGGCAAATGAAAAACTTGCTTTCTTTGCTAAATGCCTCTCAACTGTAACAGTGGGAAACTATCTGAGACCAATCTAATCAACTTAAGAAATATAGAACTTTTTCTATACTTCAAACCAAAAAATTTATCAAAAATTGTGGCTCTTAATCAGGGGCGTATGGAGGGGGTGCTATGCACAGGCTTTTATTCAAAAAATGTTGAATGTCATTTTTGGTCATTACACTTGTAACAGTACTAAACAAATCACCTATTCTACATTGATAGAATTAATTTGGAAAAACTAATGATCTCCCAAAAAAAGGGTCTTTATTGATTTTTTACAGTAACTCTGCCACCAGGCACTGCTTGGAAGCTTGATTGAGCTTGGAGACAACATGAGGTTAGAAACTTCAATTGACCCATGAAATTTTCAAAGTCATTTTCATGCCCCCTCCTCAAAAAATTTCCACATACACCCCTGATCTGTACTACTAGAGCTGCCCTATAACTGCTAAACAGTACTTGAGATGAACAAGCAGTTCAACTCAAGACTTTGCCTTTCCTGCCATATAAATTGAATTGATAAGGCAAGGGAAGCAAAACTAAAATCTGTCTCCTTAGGCAGTGTCATGGGCTCAGCTAACATGCACTGAAGAAATTATTGCACAAACAAAAAATGAACTAACTAACACACAGAACTGCATGAAAAGTATTGGAGGGAATTTTTCTAATAAACCTCTATGCCAATTTAATAAATTTGCAGATCAAAGTTATGATTCTGGGGAAGAAACTAACATGCAAATATCTGCGGAAAGTCTTTCATAAACTTAAATTTCACAGAACCAGGAAAAATTCCCAGCATGGATCAGTGTTTAGGCATGATTAGAGTAAGGGACAGGTTCAGCGATAAAGTTGAGATTACAAGTAAGATTAGGGGTGGTTATAAATAAGCATAGTAGGCATCAACCGGGGTTGTGATTTACACATGACACCTGGAACAGAAGGGTGTAACAGATGTTTAGTAGCACGAGGGTAAGGTGTCACAGATGTTGAACAAAACAATATGCATTTAGGGTAATGAGCATAGAGCGCAAATCTACATCCTTGGCTTTGACCAAAATTTTTGTGAGTTTATCAATGGGTGTCAGCAAAACCCCTAAAAATCAATAAATATAGTACACCTGACTGTCATTAGGTATGCCTTAGACAAAAGGGTACTTATGGGTTATCTGTCACCACTTTTTTTTTAATTTAATAAACCTAACCGAACCTACTAAACCTAAAGTAAACAAGGTCTCTATCCCCCACCCTGTACACTCCCTTCCAGTGTACACTGCCCCGTACATTTACATACCTGGCCTGCCCCTTCAGTGTACACTGCCTTTCTTTTAAATTAAGTTAAATAATAGTAATTTAATACCTGGTGAAAAAAAGTGGTGACAGATAACCCACAAGTACAGACAAAAGTTTTAAAACTGGGATGGGTGGGAGTTTGCAAAGAAGGGCTCAAGACAATGGCTCCATAGTCATCCTCAAAATAATGAAAAAAATTAAGAAAATGGCACTCTAAATAGTAGACTTTGAAAAACAAAAAATAAAACAGATCTTTACAATGGTTTTGAGAACAAATATGTGACAATGACTAGAAATCTGGTCACCATTCTAAAAAATAAAAGTTTGTGACAAAATAAGGGGGGCATGACTGAAAAAGTTGAAGAGCCCCTGCCCTACAGCATCGTTTTCCAGATTTTTGCTCTAGTTTCCCCTTGACAGTTTTCAAACATTTTCCTCTTCCTATGTTTGCAGAACCGCCCTTCCAGCAGCTAGCAGTAAGTTATGCTTCATATAAAGTATTTTTCATGGTATGGCCCATTTCACCAACATTAAACCTTAACAAGTGACATTCTATTAGTGATCACCTTTTAGAAAGCAATTGGTTTCACCGTATTTATTTTATTTGGGTGACAAATCATTCAATTTACTTTCAGTTGAAAACCTCTGGCCTAAAGAAGAAAAGAAATCATTATGTTTTCAAAGAATGGTCCTTATAAATCAGAAAGAACAGTCATTGTAAATAAATTTGGAATGGATGAGAGAACAAAGAACAAGATAATAAAATAGGAAGAAAAAAAGCCTTGCATTTACTGGAGTAGCTTTTTTTGCTTCCTTGCAGTTTCTATTAAAGATAAACATTAACCTTGAACTACCAGTTCTATTTTGCTCCCCCTCTTCCCAGGCAGGCATACTTTCACTATGGGCTAAAACTTAGCTCACCAAGCTACTTCCTCACTCTCTTTTGTTGACCTCTAATATGTTCTTTGCGCTCTGTGCTTCTCCTGAAAATTTTCCTTCTCTTATTCTGTACATGATCCTGCAAAGACTTTTCAAAATGCAGAAATTTGACTGGAGCCCTGATCTGACCATTGATTTCTTCTTTTTAAAGCTTTTTAAACCACTGATGTTACTTATGTCTGTTTGCTGCCACCATTAAGACTAGTCCATGTAGTCTGTGGAATTCTGCAGAGTTACCATGTCTTTGTAGTATCAGGGTTTTGGCTGTGATTAGGGACAGTTATGATAAGGGTTAGAATAAGGCAGTGGCTATTTTGCCGTCGACGTCAATTTGCCCTTGGAATCTATTTTGCCGTGATCATTCACGTGTGTTTATATAGCCAAATTTGCTATGATAACACTAGTGACACTGTGGTGTAGTGGATAGAGCGCTGGTCTTGAGATACCATGATTGTGGGTTCGAATCTCAGCTGGCCAGGGCTTTAAAAGAAAGGCAGTGTACAGAGTGGGAAATAGAGACCTGGGGATGCAAAATTTTTTTTTTTGGTTTTTAAAATTGACCAATCAGAGACGACCAAAAGTCACATGTTTAGTACGTCATTAAGATTGACCAATCACAAATAACTCACGGCAAAATAGTCTCTGAGGGTAAATTGCCGTCGACGGCAAAATAGCCACTGCCTTAGAATAAATTTGTAGAATTTCCATGTTTTAGTAGTATCCATTTAAAAATTGTCTAAATGAACGCTTGCCATAAGCAGCAAATTAGTGTGTCTACTTCCTTTAATCTTTATTGAACTAAAAGTTAAGGAAGTGACTATTTTGACATCAACTGCATTTTACTCTCGGAGACTATTTTGCTGTAATCATTTACATGTGTCTATATTGCCATAATTGCTAAGCTTCTGCTAGTGATGCTGTGGTGCGGATAGTGCACCAATTTTGAAATGCTACAAGTCCAGGTTGGAATCTTGGCTGGCAGGGCACTTAGAGAATGGTGGTGTACACTGGAGGGGGAGGCCTAGTATGTGAATGTATGCAGTAGTGTACATTAGAAAGGGTGTACAGGGTGGGGGAGTGCAAACTAGGGGTGTAAAACTTATTTATTGAAATATAACACAATGGTGCCAAAATTGAATCTTAAAAGCACTTCCATGTGAAGGAAAAACTTACCCTAAAGAAAGGAAGCTCAATATGTACAATATATACTACGCTAAACAACAGTAAAAGTAACAACAGCAATACGAGCATTACTAAAATTGACCAATTACAAACGACTAAAAGTCACATGTTTAATACGTCATTGACTAATCACAGAAAGCTTATGGCAAAATAGCCTCTAAGGGTAAAATACCGTCGATGACAAAATAGCCTCTGCCTAAAGTTAACACTAATCACATCAAAGTGGGGCTAGTCAACTAGGGAAAAATAATTGTTTTCCAAAACACTTTTCATACAGTCATAAGTGGAAGTCAGCTAAGGAAAAGATATCGCTTCTTTGCATCACTGCTAAAACGGCTAGAATGGCTAATACAGCTGTTGAAGTGGTACCAGTACCTTACGGTACTTTTGCCTTCCAGACATTTACTCATTAATTATCAGATTACAGCCAACACGGCCAATTTAACACCAACTGTTTATTTTAACTACTTAATCAGCTCAAATAGTTTAAATAAAAGTTATTTGATACTTGTCAGCTTCAACATTACATCAAACTGTTAACTTCTACAATTATCTTTGTTTTGAGCCTACGTTCAATTTTTATTTCTGTGAATCCGTTGTTCCTTCCTCCAGACTTGAAAAATTGTTCAATGAACGGTGAAGGGCCAGAAAGAAAATGTCTCCTTTTTGTGACGTCAATTAAATTTACTTAGGTATTTTTGATTTCGTATTTAAAAAGATCAAAGCGAAAGAAATTTTTTTGACACGACTTGAACAAAATACACTTTTCAAATACATTAGCGACCGACTGTAAGTTATTACAACTTTTGCGAACAGTTATGTAAAATATTTTGACCCCTTTCCCAACAACTTAAAAAACGTTTCTTTTTCAGACTAATTTTTTTATTTTAGTTCTATAGAGAATTTTTCATGCTAATTATGAAAACAGCTTGGAATTGTTGTTTTTCCCTGTTTTTGTGGTTAACTTTTTTTTGAAAATACCCTTGTAGGTATATACGAGTTACAGTGCTGTTCATAATTCAGGAGCCACCCTGCGAAATTTGTCGATATTTTTGTTCCAAGCCATATTTATTCATTCAAATAAATTGTGCATCTACATGTCATATATTTTCGTGAAGGGTATGTTGCAGGTAATTTAATAACAACAATAATTTTTTTCTGAAATTTTTTGAAAGCCAAGATGCATCTCACAATGTGACGTCATACCGAAAAGCGATTTTGTGATTAGCAACAAAACAGCATAACAATATTATTGTGAATAGCAATAAATGGATAACGATAATTTTTTTGGCAATAAAATACGTTAAAGTCATTTGACACTTAGTTTGTGATTTTTTTAGTAATTCCATCACGCTGCTCTATTTATGACGTTATAATTTATACCATATTTTGATTTTGTCAAAAAATTTTTTTTAAATGCGTTCTGTTGTAAAACTGGGATATGTAACAGCCTTGTCAAATTATTAGCACTCTTTATAAAGATTATGGGGCCCTAAAAAGGGCCATTTGAATTGAGAAGAATTGGATTAACATTTTATTGGCCATCCATGGTTATCGATGACTAGTTTGCCGCGGCGAGGAAGTGAATCAACAAGCTTTTTGAGTTCTTCGGGTGTAATTACTCGAAACCAAGCAGCAATAAGTTGTTCGATAAGCTCTCTTCTAGTCTTAGGTTTGTTTTTACCGACAATACAGCTAACTCGGTTCCACAAATTTTCAATTGGGTTTAAATCAGGAGATTGGGCTGGCCAGTCCATTCGTTCAACTTTGTGGGTTCAATACCAATGTTGCACTTTCTTAGCACAATGGCATGGTGCATTATCGTCCTGAAATATCCAATCATCGTCGGAAAACAAAGAGCGTGCACTTGGTAGCATTTGGTTTTCCAGCACATCAATGTATTTTGTTCCGTTCATCATTTCAGAGACTAGTTTGAGCCTGCCAATACCACTTGCAGCCATGCAACCCCATACCATTATCGACTGCGGATGCTTGATGGTCGGTGAGATGCAATATGTTCGGTACTCTTCCTCAGGTCTTTTCACATAATTATTTCCAGCATGATTATTTAGGGTAAATGTTGACTCATCGCTGAAGAGAACTTTCCTCCACTTCTCAACAGGCCATTTAACGTGAGAACGTGCCCACTCTAAACGATATTTTCTCTGCTTTTATGTCAACAGCGGCTTCTTCCTCGCTTTGCACCCTCGAAGACCATTTTCTAGCAACCTTTTCCTCGCTGTTGGAGCAGACAATTCAACTCCACTGCTCTCCTTCAACTCCCTGGACAACTCTTTCAAAGTCAGTTTTCTGTTTCTCAATGAAATCCTAATCAGAGTTCTATCACACCTGGTTACTGACTTTTGCTTTCTTTCTGATCGAGGCTGACATCTCGAATCTCCTGTCTCCATCCACCGCTTTAACACTCCTTGCACTCCTTTTCGAGATACACCAGTCTTATTTGAGATGAATCTCTGTGATTTTCCTTCATTTTGAAGAAAAATGATAACTCCACTTGTTTCTGCACTAATCTGTTTGAAGCCCATGATAATTGACTAAAATATAATGCTAAACCTACCTAAAATAACAAAAAATAATCTCCTATTATGACCTCACAAGTACCAAATCGTGGTGTGATCATGATGTGACCAGAGACAGGTGACCAGAGACATGACCCCAGGTTATTACAATGGAGGAAAAACTTTTTAGGCCCTTTAAGAGTGCTAATAATTTGACAAGGCTGTTACATATCCCAGTTTTACAACAGAATGCATTTAAAAAAAATTTTTTGGCAAAATCAAAATATGGTATAAATTATGACGTCATAAATAGAGCAGCGTGATGGAATCACAAAAAAATCACAAACTAAGTGTCAAATGACTTTAACGTATTTTATTGCCAAAAAAATTATCGTTATCCATTTATTGCTATTGTAGCGTGTCGCACTTCGCACTTCATCGAGCTGCCATGCCAAACATCTTTTTGTCTTTTTTTACATTTTTTTTTATTAGTTTGCTTTCGGCGGTTTAGCACCTTGCTCCCGCCGATATGTGTATGATTCTAGTTGTTTACTGTTAGAGCTGCGTTTGCTAATTTGCAACTTCGTGCGTCCCCAGTTTGACGCCCAGCTCGCGCACCTTTGCTGTCTTACCCTATGATTTTACTGTAATATTAATTGACGAAGTACATACCGTCAGGTTTGTAGCCGCTCGGCTATCTCCGTTTAAAGTACATCGTGCTCCTATAGTTCGCACGCCTGGCGATGTAACCTCACGCCAGGAATCTAGCCTGCATGGCTTTCCGGCAACCTAGCCGTGATATTGCAACGCGTATTGTTATTGTTATTGTATGCGTCTAAAATCACACACACATATTTTTATTTTTTTATTAGGGCTAGATTATGTATATTTTTGTCTTCTCTTGGTAGCTCGGTGATCGGCTTGCCTTTCCCGCCATTAGGTTGTTTATCCATTATTTTTTGTTAATGTGACGTGTGCAGTATCCTGTTTACATAGACGTGTGCAGCGACCTAATTCCTGGTGTCGCGTGCAGATTTTGTTACCGAACATGTGGTCGGAGATATTGTGCTCTCTTTCTTCGTCGATCGCCGTGGCGGACGGACGTGTTCTGGTTGTCTGTCATGTTTCTCGTTCGTTGTTGATCGTCGTGGCAGAAGGACGTGATTTTTGATTATCTGCCACAGCTTGCGCGAATTGATGGAATAAAATATTGCTGTAGTGCTTTCTTCCTTGTGACTGCCATAGTTTCCAGCACTTGGGATTCAGTCAGCACGTTATTGCTCTAAGGAACTTATTTCCTACACTATTCACAATAATATTGTTATGCTGTTTTGTTGCTAATCACAAAATCGCTTTTCGGTATGACGTCACATTGTGAGATGCATCTTGGCTTTCAAAAAATTTCAGAAAAAAATTATTGTTGTTATTAAATTACCTGCAACATACCCTTCACGAAAATATATGACATGTAGATGCACAATTTATTTGAATGAATAAATATGGCTTGGAACAAAAATATCGACAAATTTCGTAGGGTGGCTCCTGAATTATGAACAGCACTGTAACTCGCGAAAACGGAATAGTGCTACATTCATGCGGTCTTCTGAGAACTCTAGGCTTCTCTAAGCTCTCCCCTCATCTCCCTTCTCCTCCTCCTCACTGGTCAAGAAATAGTCATTGTCTGATGAACTGGCTGTGTTATCAGAAGTATTCAAGCTTCCGAGGGAAGGTTCATATTTACTATCTTCCTCAGAACTAGACATTTGGGGTGTAAATTATTTGAAAGGGGTACAAAAAATGAGTGGTAATATGGATGAAAACAACACGCGTGCGACGACAGTGGGTGCCAAATCAAGTCTAGTAAGAGCGTTCTTGAAATCCCACAGCTTCACCCCGTCGCCTCTGCCAAGCGTACGATTTGACAAGAATACTCGTTTCACACGTAGATTGGCTTAGAATCGACGAGTATATACGTCTCTGGCTGGTTTTTGAAAGTTAAGTTTTAGACGAGTATACTCGTCACCGACTGAAAACAGAACATTTGGTGAAAGTGAGTGTACTCGTTTCTGCCGAGGAAGGGGTTAATGCGTCCAACTAAGATGGTTATATCTGAAAACACAAGAGGTTACAAAATATTGCCTACCTATATTAAGAAAGAGACCACGTTATAATTGCAAACAGACACCTTTTTTGAATAGGGTTTGCAGTCTCGCGCTGAATTTTCTTTCAGCAACCAATCAATTTACGTTTGCAAAATGAACATATACTAAATACATGTAATCACAGCAATGACTCTAATCTAAAAACTTACCAGAAGTTTCAAAATTTGTTTTCTCTTGGACCCTTTTAAACACTTACAACACTCTCGTCAAAATTCGCTTGCAATGCACTTGAAGGCCTCTTTTTGGAATGTTTTTTTGCTCGAACTCGTGGCCTAGGTCGTTTTTTGATACTTTATTGCTACTGAATTTGCCCATTTTCAAAAAAAGACCATTTATAATCATTTACCATTAGACCAAGTACAACTAGTTGAGTTAATTTTACGCAAGGCCGGTACCGTCGCCAGAGCAAACAAAGTGGTGGGGCATAAGTCGAAAATCAGGGGCACTCAAATAGACTGAATTTTGCATATTAAAACTGATTTTGCATGGCTGCAAATCTTGTGAAATTTTGAAAATTCTGTATTTTTGTTTAAAAAGGGATATTGCGGGTAAAAAATGTTTTGGATTGCATGCGATGCGACTCTTCATGATCTCAAAGTAGATATACTTGATGGTGTGTTAATAATTAGATAAATTTATAATATAATGTAACTTAAGATTATTGCCAAACTTGATGGGTTTAATGGTGTAAACCTGGGGTATAAAATGGTGTTTGAAACTGAAACCACCAAACTACAGATATAAAAAATTCAGTCCACTGCAAATATAGGTAACGCTAGTTAAGTACATTACGCATTAAGATACATATTGTAGTACTGTTGACAACTACTGAGTCACGATTAAATAAGTTGGTTAGTCAAGTCGCTTTCAAATGCAGGCTGAATAAGGCGAACTTTGCGAGTGTGCTTCCACTTGTGCACTAGGCATCGTCTTAAGCGCTTCACTATCTTCAGAAATGAGTTTGATCGTTGACGGCTTTGTCTTCTCATCATCGTTCAATTTTGCAATGTACGTCTTTACAACATTAAATTCTGCTTCCACATTTGTGGGGTCTACTAAATCCAAAAGAGGCTACACTATCTTTACATCCAAAAAAATTGATATTTTCAGGTTGAAGAGTAGAGACAGCAGCATATAGTTTTGTATTTTGATGGCTAAAACGCACATCTTTCTTATTGATGACTTCATCCAATGTGACACAAAATAATCTCCGCATTTGGTCTTTATTTATTTCATTATTTTCCATAGTTTTTTCGACTATATAGTCTTGTAGCAATGTATTATCACGTCGTGTTCGTCTTAATTAAGCATTAATTTGAGTAACGACCTCATCCCATATATCACAAAATTTTTTTCTGTTTGAAAATTGTGAGCGTTTTCAACATACACGAAAACAAGTGTCATTCCAGTTGATAACTCAGTATTTTCAGCCTCATGAATATTGCTGGCTGGAGCAAACAAACTTAGAACCTATCAAAATGCAATATAAAAATTAGCCGTTTCCAAATGGGATACCCTTAATGGTTCTATTTTGCAGCCTTTTGGTAGGACTACTTGGCCTCACTAGGTAATACACATTATACAATTTCGGTAGAGAGGTGACTTTTAGTATCCAAGTTGCTATAGTTGCTACTAGCAATACACCGTTGAACATAATAATACAATATATTTAGCAAATTCAAACGTTTTCGGCGCTACATATCGTCCTCATCAGAATCTATACATAAATATTTACAGCATTAAAACTTTCGTTGAACGAAAACGTTCAACGAAAGTTGACGAAAGTTTTAATGCTGTAAATATTTATGTATAGATTCTGATGAGGACGATATGTAGCGCCGAAAACGTTTGAATTTGCTAAATACAGGGTGTCCGTAAAGTTACTATACAGTCTTACAAGTTACTATACAGTTTCATTGTATTATATGTAATAGTTTTTGTTACTATATAGTTTTGTTGTATTATACTGTATTTAATATTTATTTTTTTACAGGCCTATTTAATTAAGCATTATTTATTGTATTATAGTTGTAGTTTTATAGCATTATTTAATTAAGCATGCCACGCAAGCTAACTTTGGAAGAGCGCAAATTTATTTTGAAGCGATATTGGAAAACAGAAAACGCACAGGATGTAATTCGTGATTGGAATCATTATTTTAATACAGATCCTCCAACACGTTTGGCCATTTATAAACTTCGAGACAAATTTGATGATACTGGCTCAGTTGCCGATGCTCCGCGTTCTGGTCGGCCAAGTGTGTGCACTGAACAAAATTTGACTACAGTTGCTGAGGCATATGCCAGAAGCCCAAAGAAATCGCTTCGCCGTGCTAGTGCAGAAATTGGTATCAAACGAACTTCTCTACGTAAAATACTCACGAAACTCCACATGAGACCATACATTCCGCGCCAAATTCATGGACTTCTTGAGGATGATCCTGATCGCAGGTCTCAGTTTTGCGAACAGTTCGTCAGGATGTGTGAGGATAATCCCACTTTCTTGGACGAGATTGTGTGGACTGATGAAGCCACGTTCAAACTTTCGGGACACGTAAATCGTCACAACTGTGTTTATTGGAGTGACACAAATCCTCAGTTTACGATCACGTCCCAATTGCACCAGCCTGGAATAACTGTCTGGGCAGGAATATTGTCTGATGGAATTGTTGGTCCACAGTTCTTCGACGGAACTGTTACAGGAGAAAGGTACCTGGACAAACTGAGAAATGTCATCGTACCGGCATTGAAACAACGACCAGATTTCAATAAGTTGTACTTCCAACAGGATGGAGCCCCACCCCATTATGCTACAGCTGTCCGAAATTTACTGGATGAGACATTTCCTGATAAATGGATCGGCAGGCGAGGGCCCATTGAATTTCCTCCACAATCTCCAGACATAACGCCAATGGACTTCTTTGTCTGGGGAGTCATCAAAGACTCTGGGTATTCGAGAAAGCAAAGAAGTGTTGAAGATCTTCGACAATTTGTTATTGATGCATTTGCCAACCTTGATCATGACTTGTGCACCAAAGTTTGTCATAGTGTGGTGTCACGTTGTCGAGAATGTATTGAAGCTGAAGGCCTCCAATTTGAATATTTGTCATAGAAATTGTTTGCCTTGATTATTACAGTCTTTTCGGATGTAACACATGTATTTTCTGAGATTTTTATAAACATAAAGGTGTTATTTCTTTTGTTACAAATAAATATTGTAATACAATATCTTACTGTACTGTTAATATATTACAGGGTGTCTGTATAGTAACTTGTAAGACTGTATAGTAACTTTACGGACACCCTGTATATTGTATTATTATGTTCAATGGTGTATTGCTAGTAGCAATAATAGCAACTTAATACACATTAAGTCTCTTTTGGGCTACAATTACACAAACAACTTTTTTGGGTATAAACCAGTAAATGAATGTTTAATTAATCAGCTTTCAACAGCACCAACGGGTAATCCATATCGCCAACTCACATTCATTCACTGCCTTTTACACTAAGAGTGCAAACTGGTGACCAGAGGCTGTTGTTAAAACAGTCTGTAAAGCAGATAGTCCCGAAACCACTCACAACCCCAAAATATTATATTTATTTAATATTATAAGCCCTCACGCTGGCCATAACATTGAAATGGATTGTGGTGTGAGCCTCTCCTAAGATGTGAGGCAATCTATTTTATTTCTTCTACTTTAATCTGGGAGCCAAGCAGTCTACTCGCTATTATGGCAGCCCAGCAGCATAACAAGACTAATCAGCACAACACAAGCTTATAAATTTAATTGTCACCATCAACAAATTATTTGAAACTGAGAAAATAAGAATGATTGTGCGGCAATACATAGCTTGTAAAGCATCTTTGCAATGAACAAGAAACTTTGTTCCTGCACTTCTCAAAGCAAGTCCAGATGCCTCTATACGTGTTTCTGCTATATGTGGCCTTAAAGTACCCATTTCTTGGAGAAGCAATGTTATATGTTAAAATCAATTGAGAACAGCTGTTACTGTAGCCAGATGACCAGTCCATCTCTGCTCAAGCAGACATTTTAACTTTTCACCATTAAAGTGAAGTGCAACTGTGGGCTTGGGAAAAAAGATTGTAGACTACCACAAACGTGCGAAAAATTATTAATCGCTTGTTCAACGAACATTGCGTGCACCACTACAAGGTGCAATGAATGGTTCAAGCAACGCACATAAGGGAACTTTCTGTTTTCTCGTTCCTGCAATAGATGTTGAACTCCTCCACAGTGTCCTGCCATTGCAGATGCACCATCGTAGACTTGACTAAGTGTCTTTGATAAAGTCAGTTTCTGCTTTCGCAAGTTCCGCCAAAATCACGCCAGTAATTGATTTCGTATCACCCAAATCGGTGCTTGATAAAATCAAAAATGTTCTGTTACTTTCAAAGAATGCTCGTTAAAAAACGAATATGGAAATGTTTTCAACAACAGTTGGGTCCTTGGTGCCATCAACTTTGATTATATACCAAGAATTTCTAATTTCTTGCCTAATTCCCTTGGTTGCTACGGAGCTCATAACAGCAATAAGTTTGTTTTGCATATCGTGACTGGTGTACGTTGCATTTTGTGGTATAGTTTTAATGATTGCATGTAAACGCTGGTCTTTTTCAACAGTGTAATCAAACAGAGTTAAAAAGAGTCCATCTCCCCATTTGTCTTCCCTTTGAAATAAATTAATTTTTCCTCTAAATGCTTTCGCTTTCAAATAGGTCAATTTATCCTCTGAACTATCAAATAGCCAAAAAAGCTACTATGACAATTGAGATAGAAAAATACATGCAATTTCTTTCGTTTGTTTCTGTGTTGACTAATGAGGTAATTTCCTCTCCCGTTTTAGATCTTTTGATTTTTTTTCCAAATACTGTAGCATGCTAAGTGTTTTTTGGAGGCAGCATGTTTGGAAAAACCTCTGTTTATTTTAATAACATGCTTCCAATTACCATAGCCATCGGTTGTAAAATTTGATTCAAAACGCAATCCACGAAAGTCTGCTCCAGCTTTAGATTCAAAATTGCGGCAAGAAAAGCAAAAAGCTTCATCAAACTTGACAGAATATTCCAATCAATCCCACCTCTGATACCATGCAACATTGAAGCATCTTTTCTTGGCCCCAAACAAGTTTACAGCATAAGCACGTAGCCTAACTTGCTTCGGGTCGTCAACTCCCGAATCATTAGCATCAGTAGATTTTCGTTTGCTCATAGCCCTACTTTCACCAAATGCTGTATGTGCACAGCAGGCGGCAGACGAGCTGGGACCTTGCAAAGTTTAAGAACTTCCACTGGAATTAAAACTTGGCAATCAATCTTCCAAACTCATTTTGCACCTTATTCATCCTCGATGAATTAGCGAAATGAAAATATCTCTTGTAACGGTTGAGAAGACGACTTATTGCGTCACAATTATTGTGTTACGCCAGTTAATTGCGCTACAACTGCGCAAAGAATCGATAGCGTCAAACGAGAATTATATTGAATTGAACGTTATTTGCATCATAAATCTAAGTTTCTTAATACTATTGTTTGTTGTCTTGTCGTTACGTGGTTCTCCAAACAAAACAAAGAATTTAGAGTGATCCAAAATGGAGGGCGCGGCCCTTCGTAGCAAGGGCAGTGCGCAGGGTCGTCGGCAATGACTCGTCACACACTTTGGAAACTGTTGCACTAGGCTATATGTAGCTTATGGGGATTTTGATTAATTTTGCAGAGTAGCCTAGATCAAAATATTACATTTTCAAGCTGTGACCCAATACCAAGTAGCCAGCATACAATAGTTTCCCCAAAATTTCAGTTCGAATGACCACAATTTAAAAAGCTTTCCATGTCTATAGTACAGTATAACAACTTGTGATCTCCATCCCAATTCAGATTACTCAAAGCAAAAAACACTGGCGTACGAAAGATTTTTGAAGAGGGAAGGGGCAGAAGGCAATTATTTAAGCGAACACAAATCAACAAAATTACTGCTTTGTCATCGAGGCAAAAAGAAGACGGCATGAGATAAAGCCCCTCCCCTAAATTTACAAGTAGATATACTCAATTTTTTTGTGGCCTTGTAGATCGTAGTTGGTACGGGAAGGAACCGTGTGTGAGTTAACTACCTATGGGTAAACTCTGGCCGAAATTTTACAAAAGAATTCAAAGCGACGCGAAGTTTATCTAATCTAAATCTGTGTACTCTTTCCTTCCCTCTGTCACTGGCTCCTCTTCTTCATCTTCCTCCTCTCCTAACTTCCCCAACTGTTTCTCTCCCAGGGAGTCGGCTTTCGTCTTCGCCGATTACCTGAGATCCCACTTTTCTGTTTCCCAGCCAAAGACCCTGTGTAGCAGAGCCAGAGACTACCTTTCCGATCTCCGCCGAGCCACGTGCCCTGAGGAGTCTCACTCGTCCTTTTGCTCACCCTTCTCCCCAGCTGAATTTCTTGCGGCTGCCTCCAACCTCTCCTGGTCCATGGCCACTAGTCTAGACAAAGTTTCCTATTCCATGCTAAAGCACCTTTCTCGTTCTGGCATGGATTTTCTTCTTCACATCTTCAATCTCTCCCGGTCTTCGCATTCCTTTTCTTCCATCTGGAAAACATCTTTCATTATTTCCATCCATAAGATGGGAAAGCCTCCCGACTCTCCTACTTCCTTCCGGCCTAACTCTCTCACCTCTTGCGTCTCAAAGCTTTTTGAACGCATCATACTATCCCGTCAACTCTTTTTTCTAAAGTCTAATTCCATTCTCTCTCCCCGCCAGGCCAATTTCCGCCCTGGACGGTCTACTCAAGATCAAAGTCTGTTCCTTGCGCAGTCAATCTCGGATGGGTTTAGCAAATCCAGATCAGGCTCTCAGACGATCTTCGATACTCTTGATTTCTCTAAAGCTTTTGACTCTGTCTGGCACCCCGCCCTTTTCCACAAACTCACTTCGGCTGGCCTCCCTCTTTGCTTAGCTCGTTGGACTCAATCTTTCCTTTCTGATAAGCGCGCTTGTGTGGTTTATCAAAATCACAAAAGTCGCTGCTTTCGAGTTCGTCGAGGTGTTCCGCAAGGATCCGTTCTTGTCCCTGTTCCTTTCTCTCTCTTCATCAATGATCTCCTTGCTTCTCTGCCTTCTTCCTTCAGCTACTCTCTTTATGCTGACGATCTGGCCATTGGGTCTTCCTCCCCCTTGGCCCCTACTGCAGTGGAGGCCACACAAGGAGCTCTGACTCGATTGGAGTGCTGGTGTCTTCCTTTCAATCCGAGCAAATGCGAGGCCTCTTTCTTCTCAGTGGATCCCTACCAAGCAAACTTTCAATCTAACCTACTCTTATTCAACTCCCGCCTTCGTTTCAATTTCACTCCAACCTTTCTTGGGGTCGCCTTTAATCGCACTCTTTCCTTTTTTAAACATGTATCTTTGCTGAAGGCCAAGTTTTTCCCTTGTCTCAAGGCCTTATGTTGTATCTCTGTATTCTCATGGAGCCCCTCTAACGAGTCCCTCTCTCTTTAGTACAAAGCTTTTCTTCGGCCCCTTCTCACTTATGCTTCACCCGGATGGTTTCCTTTCTTAAATATTACTAATATCACCAAATTGGAATGCCTCCACCGAGTGGCTAGTCGCGCCGTCTCCGGCTGTCGCTCGTCCTCCCCTATCTCACTTCTTCTCTCTGAGGCTTCTCTATCTCCCCTACGAGACACCCTGACTCATTTCGCTCTGTCATTTTATAAACAGGCCCTTCGTCTCTGTCGCGTTTCAATAGAATTTTTGGTCTTATCTCAACTTTAATTTTATTCTTAAAATTGAGGCGACGTATAGTATTGCTCGAATAATTAAGTCTGGCTGCAAGTTAATAGCTAGGAAAAGATTGGTTTCTACTAAAAATACTACAAACCACGTCAAGAACAGAACAGTATATATATTCACAAAAATAATATTTCAAGACTTCAAGCTTCTTCGCTCGACGATCACAGAAAAAAAGCACTTTAAAATATAACGATCATGAAACAGCCAAAACTAGCTCCACCAATTATCTATTGACCCTTGTCACTCTAACAATCCGCAATAAACCACCACAGAATAACGCACTTTTACTATTCTTTCTATTCTGCCACTCTCTACCATTACTACTCCAGTGAATCGTAAAAAATGTCGCCACTCTATGGATACGAAGGCAGAATAATCCAGAAAACGCTAGAGCAGGGGTGGCCAACCCGCGGCTCGCGAGCCGCATGCGGCTCTTTGCCTGGTTTCATGCGGCTTTTTTTCATATGCTCTGTTTGTTCTATCAGCAGCCTAGTTCTTCTATCAGCAACCTGGTTCTAGTCAAAATCTACCAGTAGTCTTGCTAGTTCTGTAGTATTTTTTGTACATGTGGACAGGCTAATTGCGTATGCGCTTTTTTAGCTTTTAGTATATTTGAGAAGAAATAACTTAGTATATTTTAGTAATAATGACGGAGAAAACATGCACAGCAAAACGAAAATATGAGAATGAACACAGGACCTTTTTAACAGAGTGGGGGAGCTTATATTTTTTTGTTGAACGTAATAGCAAGCAATTCTGCCTTATATGCCAGGCGTCATTGGCGCATTTCAAAGCTTCAAATCTTTAGCGCCACTTCAGGTCACTCCATGCTAACATCAACCGTGAATTTCCGGAAGGGACTGAACTTCGCAATCACAAGTTGATCACTTTAAAAAGTCAAGCAGAAAAGCAGATACAGGTTTTCCAAAAATTCACGAAGCACTCACAGACTGTAACGCTTGCATCGTATCTAGTGGCTTGGCACATTGCACGGGCCAAAAAGCCATACAATGAAGGGGGGTTCGTTAAAAAATGCCTCTGTGACATGGTTGAAAGTCTTCTGAAAACAACAAACTTAAAAGAATGATATCAGATGTTCCACTGTCCCGCCACACTGTTGAACGTAGAATATCTGATATTAACATAGTTATTGAATCACAGTTGCATTCTGACTTCCAAGCTTGCGAGTATTTTAGTGTCGCATTAGATGAGAGTTGTGACATACAAAACAAGCCCCAATTGGCAATATTTGCACGATTTATTTCAACGGATTGTTTGATCAAAGAATAGCCCCTTGATATTGTGCCATAAAAGGACAGAACCCGCGGCATAGATGTGAAAGAAGCAATGATGGCTGCAATCGAGAAAGCCAATCTGCCCATAGCAAAACTAACTGCAATAATCACGGATTGAGCACCAGCCATGATCGGATCTGTGAACTGACTTGTGGGGCTGTGCAAAGCTTACTAAACATTTCCTGAGTTTTGGAGTTTTCACTGAGTCATTCACAGGGAGCAACTCGTATCTAAATTATTGAAGTTGGACAACGTCATGAAGGCTGTGATGGAAAACGTCAACTACATTCCAACACATGCGCTTCACCACCGACCATTCAAGAATTTCATCGCTGTGCTAGACCAAGGGCTTCCAGGTGACCTGCAGCTGCACTGCAGCGTAAGGTGGCTGTCAAAAAGCCAAGTACTCTCTCGCTTTTAGATGCTGTGAAACTGTTCATGAAAGAGAAGAACAAAAACTATCCTGAGCTCTCGGACCTCGAGTGGATTATGGATCTAGCTTTTTTAGTCGACATTCTGTGTCACTTGAGCAGATTGAACCTGAACAGGCAGGGTAAATTGAAATTGCTGCCTGACCTAGTTCAAAGTGTGTCTGCTTTTGTCAACAAACTGAAGCTGTTAAAGAAGCATATTGAAAGCGGAGATTTGACGCATTTTCCCACCCTGCTAAAAGCCAGCGGGCAAGTCACCATCACCACTCTGACTAAGCAAAGAGCTAGATATGCAACACTTCTTAAAACCCTGAAAGAAAGCTTTGTGTTGCGGTTCCGTGATCTACAAATGAAAAGGCCGCTGATTACGTTCCTTGTCGACCCAATTAGTTTTGAGACAGACCATTTGAAAGCCCCTCTAGTTTCAGATGAGGCTACGTCTGAATTGAAGATGATCGATCGTTGAGAGGAGAACAAACCAAAACCTGCTCAAGGGAAGGGACCACTGAGTTTTGGAAAGGTGTGCCAATGGAAAACTACCTCAGTATCAAACGGGCTGCACTTAAGGTACTCTCAATGCTTGGGTCAACACAAGTCTGCGAGTCTGTGTTTTTTATTCTAAATCACGTGAAATCAAAGCACCGACCTGTACTGAATGACACCGTGTGAAAGATTGCTTCGAGTGGCAACAACGCAATACAAGCTCGATTTGAAGAAGATTGTTAAAAAAAAGGAATGCCAGAATTCCCACCTACTAAGTAATCTGCATGATAATAAATAGCTTGTAAATTTCTGTCCTTATCATGTTGGTGTGTGACATTTACAATAAATCGAGCTTAGCAAAGGTATGTGCTAATGTGTGCATGAGGTGGGGTAATGTTCATGCGATTATTATATCTTGTGTATGATGTAGCTCATTGCAGAAACACGGTAGGAAATGTGGCTCTTGGTTTCTGAATGGTTGGCCACCCCTGCGCTGGAGCAACATCAAGTGAAAAAGGAAAAAAAGCACCGCTATTAAGTTACGTAACTGGCAAATGAAAATCCTCGAAGAAACAAGATTTACTAGATCACTCTAGAACTTAGCAAACTGCAGACAGTGACACTGTTTCGACCTATCAGGTCTCTTCAGTGCAGTTGGTGACCAATAAGAAGCTAGAGGCTTTTAATAAAGCATAGCTTAGACCGTCACACTTGTGGGACCAAATTTTGGTCCAATTTTGGACCAAATTTTGGTCCCACAAGTGTGACGGTCTAAGCTATGCTTTATTAAAAGCCTCTAGCTTCTTATTGGTCACCAACTGCACTGAAGAGACCTGATAGGTCGAAACAGTGTCACTGTCTGCAGTTTGCTAAGTACATCGCTGGCCTCTTGCATTACTATACTCTAGAACTTATTATATCATAAACGATAGTGACGTAAGAAGAGGCGCGTCTGTAATAAAATAATGCGAAGGAAAAAAGATCTTTTGCGATCAACATCCGAGCAAACAAAAGAATACGGCAGAACAAAGCGATAAATTACAGCAACTATACGCACATGAAAACTATTCTTGCAAGGCAAATTTTCTTATGCATGACAGTCTCCGAATAACCTTTCCCGTTTCAGGTTTCGCCAGACATGGAATGAAACCAAGACTCTACAGATCTTTTGCGTCCACTCACCTGCTTATGTTTCCTTCTACTTCTCCTAGGGAGGCTCTGTTCTATTAGGCTACAATGAGTCCCCGGACACTCGTTTCTCCCGGGGAACGACGCGGCTGATTAGCTGGCCAGGCGGGGAGCGCTACTTGCGCCCTCTGCAATCCCTTGTAGTGTCTCTCCTCTTTTATCTCTCGTATCCACTTTTCTCGGACTGGAGACGCGCTATCTCATCAAAATTCTTCAACACACAGGCTCCCTTGATTTCCACCGAGGAACTTGTGCTCCCTCGTCACGCTCGCTGTATTCTCTCTCGTCTTTGCTGCAACGGACACGGCAGAATTGAGAATCCTTCATGCAGCGCCTGCGGACACTCGGTCCAAGACATCTCTCATCTCCTTGTGCACTGTCCAGCTACGGACTCTTTGCGCCGCTAGCTCTTTGGCGACTCTCTGGTCCAGGTCCTGGGGAGTTGCCCAGCTTTTGAAATTTCATGGTCTTCCGCCATGCCCCCATCCCTCGGAAGGGGTTGGATAACAACCCGCGAAGTTTCAAAAACTTGTTTTTTTTAGATCAAGACTGTTAAGAAATAAAGCAAATTCATTCTTTTTAAAGCAGTGACATGATTAAGCTGATGCTTCAACTGCTAGACCGCCATCGTGCAGAATACAATATGGCACAACTAAGTTACTGAAAATACAAAAGCGAACTAGGGCTTCTTTCTAAGTTAGTTGCCGAAATTAAGAACCCTACAGGTGGTCTATAGCAGGTTAAGCTAACACTTTACCTATCTTATTCTGGCATATGTAAAAATCATTGTATTATTCTAGTGTGCATGCAGGCAGTTGTTAAAACTTCTTTACCAGTCGCGAATTGTCTACCACAAAAATATTAAAAATATATTCATATAAGTGTTTCTTGGAAAACTACTAGCCTACACATGTATGTTATCCTTCAAAAAAATTTGAGCTTGATAACTGGCTTTGAAGAGAAAAAAAAAAGAGCGCTGATACATTAGGCTGACCATATTTTATTGGGACAAAAACGGGTCTGCTCATCTTTCAATTGCGTATTCATTCAAAAAATAAAATCAAGTTTTATAAGATATTTCTTCAAGGTGGATCGAATCATCAATCGTGTTTCTTTTGCAGCAAATAAGTAAATTTGGGTCTTTCTAGACGTAAACTTACCACATTTTGGTAATGCAAGAGGCTAGCGATGCACTTAGCAAAACTGCAGACAGTGACACTGTTTCGACCTATCAGGTCTCAACTGCACTGAAGAGACCTGATAGGTCGAAACAGTGTCACTGTCTGCAGTTTTGCTAATTGCCACATTCTGTTTCATAATTCGCTTGTCTTACAATTAACATTGCCTTCATTATCTCTTATGTGTAGACTGAAGTTCTCATTTGGCCACATAGTGTCTTGAACAGGAAACGTTTTCTCAACAGAAGCTGCACTTCCACTAAAGCAAAAAATAAATTCTGCTGTATAAGAGACGTAATTACAGCGAACGAGAGAAAAAGTGCAACTTAATAGCAAAAATACCGTGCTTTTTGTTCTTATGGCACTTCATGTGAAAAAACGAGACATTAAGAACGATCGGACGGCAGAAAATACGAAAAAAACGGGACTGTCCGGTTCAAAACAGTACGTCTGGTCAGCCTATGATACACATAAATTTGATAGTAGACCTGTAGCACCCACACTTGTAATTAGATAGTTATCCAATCCTCATGCAAACCTAGTTGTTTTCCACTTGAACCAAAAAGATAACCGTGAAGGAAACCACCACAATTTTATTTTCATTACCAGCACGCAAAAACGACTTCATAACCTCAAAATAATCAGTGAAATTAGAATTTCTAGGTACTTTTCAAACAAATTTTATGCCTATTTTTGTCCAATGACAGTTTGCCAACGACCACTGCAAGTTTGTTTAGAAGACAAAAATTTGGCGGAGTTTATACGCCACTTTCAAAGGCTATCTAAACTACGCTATGCAATAAAAAACACATAGCAATCGAATTGACCTTGAAGTAAAATGCTTTCCTTCAGTCGAATATCAAAAGGCAGTGTAAAAATCAGAACAGTAAAATACAACTCATAGGCTTTTTACACATAACATTTCGGACAATCTTCTAATTCACTCCAGTTTCAGTAATGTCGGGATAACACGTCAAGTCCAAGCTAATGACGTTGCTAGCAATACAACCATCAATTTGCTGAAAAAAGTTAGATTAGTGGTTACTGAATGCAATTGCTGTCATTTCCAGCCCACTGGCCCCGTGCTTCACCGGGTATAGAATAGTGAGGCTGTTCACCCAGCATGTTGTAAGAGGCGACTTTTGGGTACCAGCCTATGTTAACCCCTCCTGTTTAAAAACTGAGGTTGGAGGAAAGCAAGGGCATGCTCTTCGTAAAAACTTCAAAAGCTTCAAAAGCTTCAAAAATTACCTCATGAAAAAGTTTGTTAAAGAATTGGCCCCCAGTTCCCGACGGCTCTTAAATGGGCAGGGGGTGCGAAGAATCTCCGGGTTTCAAAAATTTGAGGGGAGATTTGGAAGTTGGAAGTTTTTGCGGAAGAGGTACGGAAGTATGTGAACAGTTAAAGAAAGAAGTGAATATGTGCTGTCTACAGGAAGTAAGATGGAGAGGGCCAGGAGCTCGATTTGTTGGTTGCAGAGGTTGGAGATATAAGCTGTGGTGGTCTGGAAGTAATCATCGAATAGAAGGGGTTGGAATTTTCGTGAAGGAAGAACTTTTCGAAAAGGTCCTAGAAGTTCGGAGAAAAAGTGACAGCGTGATGGCAATGGTGCTGAGTTTTGAGGAGGAAGTTATAAGAGTTATATGTGCGTATGCTCCTCAGGTTGGATGATCAGAGTGCGAGAAAGATCAATTTTATAATGACATGGCAAGTGAGTGGGATTTGCAAAACCCTGGTGAAGTGGTTCTTGGTCTGGGGGACTTCAACGGACATGTTGGGAGAAGGATTGATGGTTTTGAGGGTGTGGATGGTGAGCATGGAATTGGCAAATGAAATGTTGAGGGAAGAAGACTACCAGAGTTTTATGATGAAAAGGAGTTGTGCGCGGCAAATACATGGTTTGAAAACAAGGAGTAGAAAAAAAAACATACAGGATCGGTGGAAATGACACGGAGATAGATTTTGTATTGGTTGGTAAAACAATAGAAAGTATTCAAAAGACGTAAAAGCCATCCCCTGGAAATTGCAACATCGGCTGGTGGCAACAGCCATACACAAAAGAAAGTTGAAGAAAGTAGTAAAGAACGAACAAACTATTAAGAGGGTTTGGAAGTTAAAGAAAAACAAAATAAAAACAAGATTTCAAGACAGAGTTAAGGAATCGGTTGATGTTGATGCACCCAATCTAAGGAATATTTTTAAAAAGTGGTATATTGCAACTTGTGATGAAGTATGTGGAAGAAACTTAGAAAAAACCACGGCGTTACATGGTGGTGGAATGAAGAGGTAAAGGAAGCAATAAAACAAAAGAGGCATATAAAAAATTTACAAAAATCGATCAGAGGAAAACAAGGCTAAATATATGAATATCAAAAATCGAACAATGAAAGTGGTTGCTAATTTCATGGGAAAAGCTGAAAAGAGTTAACAAAATTGAAAAAAACCAAATAACATTTTCACACTGGTGAAGTTTATGAAAAAAGATGGAAAAGATATTGAAAGAGGTAGATGCATGAGAGGAAAAGACGGAAGGCTAAGTTTCAGTGAAAAAGATAGAAAAAGAATATAGAAAAATCACATGGAGATCATGAATAAAAAGAATGATTGGAACCACGTGACAGCAGCTAGTATGGTAGAGGGACCTATAAAAATGTTACCCACCAAGAAATGGCCAAAGCAATAAGTGATGAAACCAGGAAAGGCAGCTGGACTCTCTTAAGTATGGGCAGAAATGATATCTGCTAGTGAAGAAGTAGGGGTTAGTGTGATGGTGGAACTTTGCCAACGCGTGTTGAATGCGTGCTGGTACTAATTTTCAAAAGAAAGGGAGATGTAAGAAACAATACTTACAGTAGAGTAAAGCTGTTAGATCACGCCATGAAGATCGTTGAATGAGTGCTTGAGAGAAGGATTCGAGAACTAGTAAATATTGATTCAATGCAGTTTGGTTTTATGCCTGGAAGACGAACGACAGACGCATTGTTTGTAGTGTGAAGAATGCAAGAGGAATATACGGATAAGAAGAAAAAGTTGAACATGTGTTTTGTGGCTATTGACAAGGCATTTGATAGAGTTCCAAGAAAGGTGATGGATTGGGCAATGAGAAAGAAAGGTTTACCAGAAGTAATTATAAGAGCGATGATGAGCCTCTATCACGGAGCAAAAACGAAAGTTCGAGTGGGACCTGAGTTATCTCAAGAATTCTTGGTATAAGTTGGTTACATCAAGGATTTGTGTTGTCGCCACTGCTTTTTGAATTGCAGTGGATGTAATCCCGCAGAATGCAAGAGAAATATTGATGAATGAAATTTTGTATGCGAATGACTTGATTTTAATGAGTGAAAGTATGGAGAATTTGAAAAAGAAGTTTTTAAAATAGAAAGAGGCGTTTGAAAGCAAGGGGCTGAGGGTAAACCTCAAAAAACCAAAGTAATGGTGAGTGGTTCGAAAGATGAGGTACTCAAAGAGTAGAGTTGATTAATTTGCCAAGTGCGGCAAGAGGGTGATGGCAAATTCGGTGATGTGTACAAAGTGTGGTAAATGGGTACATGGTAGATGTGCAAAAATGAAGAGGGTGACTTCAACTTTGGCAAAAGATTTTGTTCGTGAACTGTGTGTTGATACAAAGGAAGGAATTATGAAACCAGGTGAAGAATTATCATTTTTTGACCAGGTAGACTTGGTGAAGAGCTTTTATTATTTGGGGGACAGGTTGAAGGCCAGTGGTGGAAGTGAAGCAGCGGTAACAGCAAGAATGAGAATAGAATGGATAAAATTTAGAGAATGTGAGAAATTACTTTATGGGAAAAAGATTTCGTTGAAAATGAAAGGAAGGATTTATCAGAGTTGCGTAAAATCAGCAATGCTGAATGGGAGCGACACGTGGTGTCTGAGGGAGAATGAGAAGGCAATTTTGACAAGTGAAAAAGCCATGATGAGAGCAATGTGTGGAGTTAACATGATAGAGAAAACAAGGAGCCAAGAACTTATAAGTTTGCTGGGTTTAAAGGATACTATGAATGGACTAGCCAGGGCGAGTGGAGTACGATGGCATGGACATGTTTTAAAGGATAATGGTGATGTTTTGAGAAGAGCGTTGGATTTTGAAGTGGCAGGAAGAAGAGGGCATGCGTGACCGAATATGACGTGGAAGAGACAAGTGGAGAAGCATACCGATGAGATTGGACTGAAAAGGGAGGATGCTATCGACAGAGTGAGGTGGCGTCATGGCGTTTACGAACTATCAAGAAGCACGAGTGAATCCGGCCACCTGCGTTAACGCACACAAAACCGGATTTAAAAAACTAGATCTTTATCTCTCTGGTTGTAACCTACTAGAGAGTAAATCACAAGTTATGAACGATAGATGAGAATGGTTCTACTCAGATATCCTAGTTGTAGCAAAAGTGAGGTTTAAGAACACCCTGGTTAATATTTCCTTATTTTTATTTGTTACTCTCCAGTTGCACATCAAGCACATATGCTTAGTGCATGCACCCTAAGGCCAAAACGAATGGAACCTAAAAGGCTTTGCCTCACAGTCAGCTGGCGCCCAAATGGCCGCGCCCAAACGGCTGCGCCAAAACGTACCATTCCGATGCCATTTGTTCATTGCTTTTACGCATGTTTTAAAACATTGTTTACGACTGAAGTAAATCGATTTGTTTTTGTTCATAATCGAGTTGATTTAGTCGCAAATGCATACGACAATCAACCGCATTACCCTATAAGAGCAATGTCTTGCAAACATCGCTTTTTTGACCTAACTGATTGTTGGAACTATCACGTGACACGCTTCCAAATGATTCGGATAATAGTAACGCAAGAGGCTAGCGATGCACTTAGCCAACTGTAGACAGTGACACTGTTTCGACCTATCAGGTCTCTTCAGAGCAGTTGATGACCGACAAGAAGCTAGAGTCTTTTAATAAAGCGTAGCTTAGACCGCCACACTTGTGGGATCTATACTAGATCCACTTGGTGGAAGGTCTGTACGTACTCTAGCTGATTTGGATCAGTTTAAAGCGGCAGGCAGACGCGTGTGACATTCTGATGGCCCTTTTACAATATATATATATATATTTATCTACATATTATATTGCCAACACTTATAGTCTTGGAAAAGCACGCGGTAGACTAGAAGAATAACACTAAACGGCTTTTCTTCGTCTTGCAGAAGTAGATCATGCGAAAATAGGGTAAATTACTTAAATACCGTATACTAGTTTTTCTGCTTCAAACATATGACCATTCTGCGTGTGTTAAAAATTAAATATTGTTCAATTTGTTGGTTTGTATATCAACCTTATAATGTTGTAAAAAGCATACGGTCAATATACTTTAAATGAGTACACTAGTTTAGTCTGTCTTGAACTATAGGCCCTTTTAAAGTACCAACATTTTTTCAAAGGGACTGGCAGACTGAGTCGATATAATTGAAGCATAAACCACAGCAGCCTATTCGCATGTTGCAAGTTTACTACTTGCAGTTATCCTACTGCGGTAGAGTTCTAAGCCCAGCTGCTTCAAGTTCAATTTCCCCCAGTAAACTTTTTTCAAAATTTGTAACCATGTCGCGTCTGCCACTCAATCCGAATTAATCGCAAATGTGTCACATGGCGGTTCCAACAACCATGCGAGCCAAAAAAGTAATGTCACAGCACATTGCTTTAACAAGTGACAGAGTTGAGTAACATGCATTTGCGACTAAATCAAATCGATTTCATTTGGTCACAAACGTTGCTCTCAAGAATGCATAACGGACCGCGTATACATGGCGCCACATATTATCAGTAAAGAAGTAAACAGTCACAGAGCAACTTCCAGACCGGCTTCCGAGTTTTCAGTTGATAACTTGGTAATATTAACCAACAATTTTCTATTCGTCAGAACCCCAAACAATCATCTTAAGATTTTATACTTGGAGTTGTTGTTGTGGCGCCAACAATGGCTGCGTGTTTAGGTCCTTTAGGTCCCATCGCAATTTTTTCAAACATGACAAGAGTAAACTCGTTTCATGTTACATCTTTTACATCACTCCCAATGCTGAGCGCCAAGCAAGAATTCTATGAATACCATTTTTAGAGTGTTTTATACGACTATCTACCGATTGCAAAGTGGACGCTCCAACCAACTACACCGGTCTTTTTTTGCAATATCAATGACAAAGTCATTGCGAGAATTAAACACATGATTATTTGCTCAAGGCTGCCTTTAATTTTGTGTTCCTCTATTCAAGCACGCTGCGATAAAAAATTAAATCTTAAGCGTACGCAGGGTTGGCAGAGTAAGAAACCAAGCTAACCTTAAACTTCTCCGACGTGAGCCTTTCGCTGGTTATGACATGGCATGGGAGAACGCTTTCATCTACATCCCCTGCAAACCTTTTACATCATTCATGATTTTGGTGCCGAAAATTGCAAAGTCACATTTAGGCCCCCAACGTTTTTACTGCAACGCAATCGAATTAAGAAAAAATTTACCTCCGGATATATTCCAACTAATGCATCTACTTTATTGTAGAACTCTTCTTTGAGTGAAATAACAATGCATTGGACCTTCTTTGACATTTGCTTTATGTACTCCGCAACTTTTCCAATGTTAGTGTTGTCTGAAAAAAGATGAGTCACATAGTGCGCCTCGGTACTCAATGGTGACAAATGAAGCTAAAAATGAAACAAAATCGACACGATTTTCAATTGTCCTTGGCGAAAAAGAAATTTACTTTAAACTCCATCACCATAAAAAGTCGACTTTACGTCATTTTTCTCGCTTTTTCAGGCTCAGACGTGCTGATTCAATAATGTCTACCACTGCACACTCGCTTTCAAACTAGACTTTTTTGTAACAAATATAACAAAGCAATAAGTGTATGCTGGTGTGTGCATTTTTTACCCTTATTTGTGACGTGAAGAAAATCGTTCTATTTCAAAAGTTACCGAGAGCAGCGTCTATTTCATCCAATACGAAAAACGGAGAAGGCTGATAGTCGTGAATGGCAAATATCAAAGCGAGGGCAGCAACGGTTTTCTCTCCGCCGGATAAATTATCCATGGGACGGAAACGCTTTCCCGGAGCCACGCAATTGTATGTAGTTCCTGAAGGATAAAAAATTTGAAGACACTATTATTAGCGTCCAACACTCCGCTTCGCTGTAAATCCCAATAAGGCTAAGTATCCACTGTAGACGTTTGCTTTTACTCCAACTAATGTTGGCAACATGGCCCACAGAGTTAAAGCACCCTTCAATGGTGGGAATGATTACATAGTCGTATTTTCAAACCAACAAATATCGGTGAAAAGCACTTTACAAAAACTTTCGGTGCTTGGTTGCACAGCTTGCAGTGGATGCATTTTGCCAGCAGTGACGTCAACTTCGAAGCAGATCTGGACAGAAGCTGTTCAATGAGCAAGAGCGTTTGTAAAACATAGAACTCAAATATGACACATAACCTTCCAAATAGGGTTCTTCGGGATTTTCAGGCCCAAGGAAAGCTTGGGCGCTGTTATTTCGCGACAGATCTTTGTAAATATCATCAATTTTAGTGGCGACGTATTCGAAACATTGGTTGAAGTGTTCAAAGCGTTTCTTTTTCACCATTTCAAAATCCTGAACAAAAAGCGAATTATAAAGTATTTCTTTTGTGGCGTCTAGACAACGTGGTTTTTAACCCGAGGCCGCAGCAAAAATATAGGGCGAGCCACGATCATTAACCAAAGAGAATATTCCTGTAACTGAAAAAAAAGTCAGCTGAGCCTCTTTGAAAGTAATCCCTCAACTTCAGTAAATTAAGCATAACAAATTTTACCACGCAAACAGAGAAGACATATAACCAGGTCACAAACTCTCTTGTTGGTTTAAATTAACCGACATGCCTTTAATGCTTGATCAACAGTGGTCCAAAGAAAGAAGTCCTTGAAGTTATCGTTTCTACATTATACTTCAATTTAACGGCAGTTCAGGTCTATGAACAATGCACTTCTGTGCCCGGAGACCTTCACAAAAATTATTGGACTACGGTCTATGCAGGCACATATAATGTTAAACGAGTTGTCTTTCGCAGACTGATTACGACCAATTTTTAAAGTCTTCTATCTTTGTTTCAGCTAGTTATTTTTTTTTGTTGGCTCATTTATATGAGCCCATGGTTTGCTTGTAAGTCTAGTTAAGATCGGAATACCTCGACGGGTGCGCTTGGCTAACCATCAGTCTAGCACGTAAAAACAGACGTATCCCTTGAAGTGCCTCACCCTAGAACACAACAAGCAATCTTGGCGGCTTTTTCTCCACGCGATCACTTTCTTGCTACGGCCAAGCAGGGAAGCTGTCATTACTATTTTTTGTAAAGACTTAGGTGTGGTGTGAAGGGAGAATAAAACTTAGATCTATCAAAGATTGATATTACTAATTACTTTTACCAATGTCAAACTTGGATAATAATACTTTGCTTCAACAAGAAACTTTTACAACACTTTAACACATCGCTCGATAAAACATTTTAAGCATTCGGTAAACCAGGAAAATGCGACTGATAGCACTCAACAATTAATATTCCCACCGTAAATTATTCAAAATTTCATAAACAAAAAATGCACGAACCATTTTCAACCATATTCCAATACAATCTATGAATTGTCTCTTGCCTAAATAATTAATCTAGGCAATATATCGAAGCTATTTCTGATTGAATCTTATTATTTTTTGTCTGTACCTTTTTGGCATTTCTTTTTGTCAAATCAAAGATTGCAGTAACACTGGTTTTGTCGTTTTTTGCTATTTCACCTGTTTTGCCTTTTTCGCTCGTTTTCGTACATTATCGAACTGATCTTTCGATTCATGATATCTTGATTTCACTTCATCCAAATGGCTCATCGCTTTCATATTAGGTGCAGCGATGCGTTGAATGGTAGAGGAAAGCTCATTCAAGCGAGACTGTAATCGCTCTCCTTCACGCTTTACTTCATCCAGATCTAAATGCTGATCACAAAATTTCGGTTTGATTTGAAACGCAAAAAGAAGCAGTGTTGACGATATCGCTCAATGCAATCACAAACCCGAAACCATGCTAAACGACTCTTAAGGTCACCAAAAAAACAAGTAACATTTACGGTCTGTAATAAAAACGAAATATGGCAGTGAGAGGATGAGAGCTCCGACAAAACAGTGGAATACATCATTACTTCAATAGTTTAGGTTTGATTTCAATAATGTTTCACTTTGCAACTTTCGAAATAGTCAATACATGGCATTGTGAAAAACATAGTAGTGCAGACGCAAAATAACCAAACACGTCCAAGTCAGTGAACGAAGATAAAGGAAGTAAAATTTACTTTGATAATTATTTAATTTACATTTTCATGTGCGATGTGCACAAATGTTTTGTTGAAGACAAAAATCTGTGTCACTTGATCAGAAAAATGAAATCAGAATTTCTATGTAAATTACCCTCAAATCGGACGGAAGTTTCTTGTAATCTATTTCCAATTGCGCTTCTCTCTCATATATAGCACTTGTGTTCTGGCTCATCCCTCCTTGACTAGAAACTTCTGAAGTTGTGTCCTAAATATTAAAAAGTGATGAGAAAAGGTTGATTACTGATCTGTGCATGCAGCGACATTACGATCAAAGCATTAGAAAGATTATTCACTCGTTTCGATACGAAACTCAAGGTTTGGTCATAAGACGCATGACTTCATTATGAAGGACAAATGCAAAAAATATGAATGTCAAAATGGATATTCTTACCGAGTGCTCTATATCTTGAATTGCCCCTTTCTTGAATGGCAATGGTATGTCCTCCATTTTACACTGCTGCAAGAGTGAATGCTTCTGTTCCTTCTTTTGTTCTAACTTCAATTCTTGAGCTGTTATTCCTTTTTGCAGTTGAGACACTTCCTGCAAAAACACAGCAATGACGTGATAATGGCTATAGGTCAATTATCAAAGAGGTAACAACTTGGCTTAATGAAGTATTAGCGATACCATCAGTCGAATCTTTAGGGTGATGACTGGTAAGGTTGTGATCTATACCTATACACCAATGGTTACTACTTGACGGGTCGGCATAAACGATGAATACGGGATCTTATCTACCCTAGCCATGTTTTCGACAGATCTTCAAGTATCAATAGTTAAAGATGCATCATGAAGCGACAAAGCAAAGAAAAAAAACGATGCTTAAAATTCAGTACCATCAAAGATGCTTCTAAGAAAAATTTTGTTGGTGGTACAGAATTTTAATGTAGCTTTGAAAATAACTGTTTAAGCCATAAGCTTTTCGTGACGCTCTCATGGTAGCACTATCGCATCAAAAGGGAAGATCTAGAGTGAATAAGTGTTTTATGTGATTAATTTGAACGTTAGGCAGTCAAGATAAGCCAATGGTAGCGCTAGTATTGTAAAGCGCGCCAAAGAAAGATTTCACAATAGCGAAATGCTAGCAAAAAGCGCAGCAAAGAGGCCAAATAGGAACACCGCGATCATCGAAAGAGCTTGAAAGTGTAAACAAACTCTTTCTCTGCATAAAACCGAGCGCTGAGTCTTGATATAAGCAGCTGGTAAGACTGGGATTCTACCATTGGTCAGCATCTTTTAGAAAATGATCAATGTGCATTAAACTATGATAACAAGCAGTTTTCAATCCCTGCCACAGCACGCAGCTCTTTCCACCTTAATCTCTTAGAGGCTGCTTATATCAAGACTCAGCGCTCGGTTTTATTCAGACAGAAAGAGTTTGTTTACACTCTCAAACTCTTTCGATGATCGCGGCGTTCCTATTTGGCCTCTTTGCTGCGCTTTTTGCTAGCATTTCGCTATTGTGAAATCTTTCTTTGGCGCGCTTTACAATACTAGCGCTACCATTGGCTTATCTTGACTGCCTAACGTCCAAATTAATCACATAAAACACTTACTCACACTAGATTTTCCCTTTTGTTGCGATAGTGCCACTGATGAGAGCGTCACGAAAAGCTTATGCTTCTAAGACTTGCTCAATATGCTATATCATTATTTTTTGAGGTTGAAAATGCAGTAGTATTCAAAGAATCCATAAACTTCAGGAAAAGAGGGTTTAATTGTAAATACCATTTTCAATTTAACATCACCCATGAATTTCAGCTGACAAAATGGCACGTCCCAACTTGCCTTATTCATCTTTCCCAATTCTTTTCGTATTTCTTCTACTTCTGTCGTCTTATCATCGGTCTCCTTTCTTTTTTGAATTTTCCTTGTTTTGAAATCTTGCAGCTCGTCTTCAGTTTCTTGAATCAACTGCACAAAAAAGAAATGTAACGATGCACCACTTCAAAACAGCTTTTATAATGTACTGTATCAACAGCGATATCACTGAGAAAAACAACCAAAACGGGTTGTACAAAAATTTCTCTTAGTTTAAAATTTAAAAAGAATACAATCACGAAAAAGGCTTCCATCTGACTTGTTTTGAGCACGTTTGCAGTTGTTTAACAGCAAAAAGATGAGTGCCTCACGAAGAGATTTTGGCAGAGTTTTTCCCACTCGATGTAACGTTTGGTCAATGCGGCAACCAACAAATTTATCAGTTCTGATAACGCTAACTGCCCTTTAACGAACCTTGATCGCTTTTTTCTCTTCCTTTTTATGGTTTTCAATGTTAGCTTCATCGTTTTTAATCATCTCTCTCCATTTCATCACGTTCTGATGGGTATCGAGAGAATTCTCATATTCAAGTTGATTGGAAAGTCGGGATTTCTGGTTGTCAAAGTCCAATCTGTAATGAAAATTTTTTACCAAAACTTCGGTAAATTTCAATTTACCTAAGACTCGTTTCCATTGATATTGCAACTCTGATGTAACCAGAAGCATTTTGTTGTTTCCTCGTGTCGAATTAAGCATTTATTTTGCGAAGAGCGCGTATTTCGACAAAAAACGAAACATGCTTTGCACATCATACTAATAGAAGCAAGCCGAAGATGGTTTCCAGAAAATATCGAAAATACCACAAAACGCTGAAGTCTTTGATGCTTTTACGAGATTACTTCATGGTCAAAATAACAAAAAAACTTAGAAATATAAAGAAAAACTCAGAAAGTTTCACAACTTGTAAATTCGAAATTGTAAGTTGCCAACGTAAAAACAACTGGGAGTGCTCAGACACTGGAAGAGGTAGCAGATCTAGCTGATATAATAAAACTTTTTCGTATTTTAATTGATATACCTCTTTTTCAAAGTTTCCTGCTGTCTTCGTAATTCTCTTTCCTCGTAGACGCGGATGTTTGGAACTCCTATTTGAACACAGAAAGTACGGAACACATCGTCCTCAACCTAGTTAAAACAACACCAAAAATGTGAACATTAGTTTATACTAAAGTAAAAACCAACAAAGCTGAAAACAAAAAGGTCAAATGTCTGGACACTTTTTTTAGCAGTCACATACATGATGAACAACATACAAAACAAAAATACGTATGTCACCTCATTCATGGATGACTTGTAGTTTCCTATCTCTGTTTCTCTTCCCCTCATTCTCTCTTCTATTTCCATAAAGCGAGGTTCAAAGTTTTGCAGAACCAATTCAAGTTCGTCAATTCTCTATAAGATGAGCCATGTGAAACACAACTAGGCCATAACGGCATCCAAAATAAATGAAAAAAAGAGATTTTTAAGTGCACAAATATCATGCATTCTATAACATTTAAATCCAAAGATGAAAGTTTTGTTACAGCAGAACATGGCCCAAGAGTGAGATATTATCACCATTCACCGAGAAAAAGCTAGGCTTTACGTCTTTTTTACCACATTAGCAAGCAAACAAGTAGGTTTGGCGAGTGTCTGCCACTATTCACTCGCTTGTGAACCAGACTACTATTTGAACAGAGCAAAATAGCACCACGAATTAAGGATTCCCTTCCAATCAAGTACCAATGAAGTTTTAACGGGAGTTTCATATAGGCATTTTTCGTTCCGTAATTCGAAACAATTACCACTACGCCACGTCGGATGAAAGTAACGAAAAATTACACAAGCTCGACCTAGTTCTTTATTACTTTTCCTTTGCCTACTTTGTGTATGCAAAAACTAATTTAATATCTCGTGGAGTGCATTTGACCTTTTTACACCAAATCCTGAAAACCAAAAGCAAATTGAACAAACTACTGTAAAACGACACAAAACAGCTTGAAGCTACTTCTAAAAAGATTTCATACAACTCTAGCTGCATCATTTTTCACAAAACTATACATGAAAATCAACATTCTATCATTTCAACGTCTGTATATCTCGTGGCCACTCATCCTTTGATCTAACTTCCCGCCAATGTTTAGAAAAAACTATTTACGCGTGGACTCGCGTACTACTTATAATGCGAGTCACATAAACAAAGCACAAACCTCTCTGTGGTCATTCATGCTTCGTTTTTCGGTGTTATCTAAGTCACTTTGTGAATACTTGATACGATTCTCGAGTCCTCCTATCTGGCTGATGATATTCTTAAGGTCAGCTTCTTTACGTTTCTTCTTCATTTCTGCAGCAGTTACAATTTAGCGCTGTGGTGTAATCACACAGCCAAGTGAAATCTCAATTATTCAACCAGCCAAAACTTGTTAATTACCAGAATAACAAAGAATCTGTTTTAATTATATGTGTAGAAAAAAATACCAACATAACAGACAAGTTTTTGCTGCAGCGCACCCGTTAACCTGTTTTGCTTTAGAGATCATCAGACACATATTTCATTGAAATTTCTATTTCCATGGGATGCACCTCATGAGCCTAATGACGAAACAAGCTGCAGGGCAATATAAAGGTAAGTTGCACTAAACGATCTGCTGCCAAGGTGTAATGGTAATTTTTCCTGACTTCAGAGCAAAAGAATTACAATTCTAATTTCTATTGAAACATCACTGGCATTCATAAGAAAATGCAACCAAAATCTACAAGTGTTACATTGCGCCGAAAAAAGTTTGACGCAAAAACGAGTGTAGTGACTGACATAAACTGAACCACTGCGTCAAAGGCCAACTGAGTGCAGAAAAAAGTGACGTAAAATCTAGATTGGTTATGAAGTAATCTGCTGTTTTAAACTGTACTGTTTCAGTGACAATCATTAAGTGCTCATTCTTGACTGCAACCACTTCTACATAACGGGGTGAAAAAAAATCATAAATAAAACAAATTCGTATAGACAAAACAAACAAAGTTGTATAGCAACTTATTGGGTCCCTGAACAGAACACTGCTTAATAAACCATGCTATGGCATTCCAAGCCTTTCGATTGAATCTGTTTGTCTTCTTGGTAGCTGCTTAGTGCTCATAATCACTTCGAACAAAGAATCATAGCAGCTTGTCGAAACATCAGTGCCGTCAGCCTGTTTAATATTAATTTAATAAATTGATGGTAAGGCATATTAAAGGCTAACTGCAATCAGTTGATCAAATTACTACTTCCCTGGCCGGTTTTGTTTCTATTAGAACTCGTCGGATGGATTCAGGTATTTGAAGCGACGACCTCACGAACTGTTTCATGGAGTTTATACCACTCCGCCATCGGTCCTCTAAACTGAAGAATGAAGCAATTTCAAATATCTGAATCCATCTGACGAGTTTTAATAGGAACGAAACCGGTCATGGAGGTGGTATTTTAATCAACTAATTAGACTTAGTCTTTAATATGCCTTACCATCAATCAATTAAATTAACACTATTTGCGAATGATGTTGTTTTTTGTTCAGTACAAGATTTACTTGCCTTGTATCTTTGCCATATTGTTAATGGTATTATATTTCTGGTGTTTTCTACTTTTATTAATAAAACCTTTCCCAGATATTTGTGCATCGCCGGATTGGCAAAGCTGCTCACTGAGGATCTGATATCAGGAGACTTTTGGGCGCCCACTAACGGTAGTCAGTATCGATGCTGCTGGGGCTGCACCAATCAACAGCCGCCTCAACGTGGTGGTGCGGTCCCCGGCCCCGTTTGGGTTGGGTCGAAATGGCTGTTGGCCTTCCCGAGGGTCCCAGTTACCCCGGGCACTCCCCATTCATTTTTTCGCTATGCTGCCCCCTGAACGACCGCAGAAGGGCAGCACACAGCATCTTTAAAATCGGTCGCCTGTTCTCACTTTTTCTTCTCTCCTGCCCTACTCTTGCCCTCCTTCGTCTCCTCATTCTTCTTCTCCTGATGAGCGGTAACGTTCATCCTAACCCTGGCCCCATCTTTCCTTGCTCTGTGTGCGCTGGAAATGTGACCTGGCGAGGCGAGTCAGTGCAATGCTGCACCTGCTCCAAATGGGTCCATCTAAGGTGCTCACAACTTTCTTTATCTAATTTCAGAGCTCTTGGCAGCTCTCACTCTTGGAGCTGCCCCCCCCTGCCGTAACACTGTGACTCCCCCTCCTCGGACTCCCCCGACACGTATACCTCCACTGTGGAATCCGGCCCCCCCTCTGCTAATGCTGCACTCTTGCCCCACCATCGTCTCCAAACTTCTTATCCCCCATCTGCCCATTTTATATCTCCTTCCCCTGCCCTCCCATCACCGTTCCTTGCTCCTGGCTATACTTCTGCACCTCCTGCCTCCTCTCCTCCCCCTGATTCTCTCAGGGTTCTTCAATGGAATGCTGGAGGTCTTTGAGCCAGGAGAACTGAACTACTTTACTTTCTTTCATTCCATCCTGTCGACCTTATCTGCATTCAGGAATCCAATCTTAACTCATCTTCCTCTTTCCGGATTCTTGGATTCTCTGTTCTGCGTTCTGATCGCTCCCACTCCCGGTCTGGCATTCTCTCTTCTGATGCCACGCATGCCAGTGGCGGCGTTGCCATTTTCGTCAGACAGGGCCTATCCTTTTCTGAACTTTCTACCACCTCTCTTTCCTCGCTTGATCCCTACTCTGATTATGTAGGGGTCAACATCCCTCTAAACAAATCCTCCTCGGTGTCATTTCTTAATGTGTATGCCCCCCTATTCACTCCTCCCAACGGATGGCAGAATCGATTCCTTTTTTTTCTCCATTCTTCCCTCCTCCAGAAATCTTTTCATTCTGGGGGACTTCAATTGCCATCACCCTTTCTGGGGCTCAAGAGGTACTTCCGAACCCCGCGGGGAGGAAGTATTAGACTGGGTCATCTCCTCTGACCTCCTCCCCCTCAATGACCCCGACACACCCACCCTTCTCCATCGCTCCTCTGGCAGTCGCTCCTCTCCTGACATCTCCTTTGCTCCTTCTACTCTTGCTTTTTCTTGCTCCTGGGAGGTGCTTCAGGACCTGGGTTCTGACCATCTACCAATTCTTCTATCTATCCCTTTCTCTCAGGTCTTTCGCCCCAACGAGCGTCCCCCTTCCTTCAATTTTCAGAAAGCTTGCTGGCATGGCTTTGTCTCCTACTTTGACTCTCACTGTCCTTCAGCAGAGGAATACTCGTCTCTTTCTCTTTCCTCTGCAGCTGCTCTCTTTACCTCTCTGGCACTGAATGCGGCCAAATCTTCCATTTCTTTCGGCCGCATCAAACGCCCTCCTAAAGCCTGGTGGTCTGCTGAGGTGGAAGAAGCGGTTGGTGAAAGACGCAGGGCTTTCGCTACCGCTCACAGAAGTGATGAAGATCGACAGGCTTACATCTCCGCCTCTCGACGTGCCTCGTCAGTCATTGCCAAGGCCAAGGCTGAGGCATGGCAGACGATCTGCACTTCTCTTTCACCTAAATCTAATCCTAAATCTGTGCACTCTCTTCTTCGCTCTATCGCTGGCTCTCCTTCCTTGTCTTCCTCCTTTCCTAACTTTCCTAACTGTTCTTCTCCAAGGGAATCGGCTTCGGTTCATGCCGCTTACCTGAGATCTCACTTTTCCGTTTCTCAGCCAAAGACCCTGCGTAGCAGAGCCAGAGGCTACCTCACTGAGCTCCGCCGAGCCACGTGCTCTGTGGAGTTTCACTCGTCCTTTTGCTCTCCCGTCTCTCCCGCTGAATTTCTTGCGGCTGCCTCCAACCTCTCCTCATCCACTGCCACTGGTCCAGACAAAGTTGCCTATCCCATGCTAAAGCATCTTGCTCGCTCTGGCATGGATTTTCTTCTTCACATCTTCAATCTTTCTTGGTCTTCACATTCCTTTCCTTCCATCTGGAAGACATCTTCTATTATTTCCATACATAAGATGGGAAAGCCTCCCGACTCTCCTGCTTCCTTCCGGCCTATCTCTCTCACCTCCTGCGTCTCAAAGCTTTTTGAACGCATCATTCTATCCCGTCTACTCTTCTTTCTGGAATCTAATTCCATTCGCTCTCCCCGCCAGGCCGGTTTCCGCCCTGGACAGTCTACACTAGATCAAATTCTGTACCTTTCTCAGTCCATTTCGGATGGGTTTAACAAACCCAGGCCGGGTTCTCGGACGATCCTGTCTACTATTGATTTCTCTAAAGCTTTTGACTCTGTCTGGCATCTCGCCCTTTTCAACAAACTGATTTCGGCTGGCCTCCCTCCTTGCTTAGCTCGTTGGACTCAATCTTTCCTTTCTGATAGGCGCGCTTGTGTGGTCTTTCAAAATCACAAAAGCCGTTCCTTTCGAGTCCGTCGAGGTGTTTCGCAAGGATCCGTTCTTGGCCCTGTACTTTTCTCTCTCTTCATTAATGATCTTCCGGCTTGTCTGCCTTCTTCCGTCAGCTGCTCTCTTTACGCTGACGATCTGGCTATTTGGTCCTTCTCCCCCTCGGTCCCCACTGCGGTGGAGGCCACACAAGGAGCTCTGTTTCGATTGGAGCGCTGGTCTGAGTACTGGTGTCTTCCTCTCAATCCGAGCAAATGTGAGGCCTCCTTCTTCTCAGTGGATCCCCACCAGGCTAACCTCCAGCCCAACCTCCTCCTACTCGGCTCCCGTCTCCGTTTCAATCCCACTCCAACTTTTCTCGGGGTCACCTTCGACCGCACTCTTTCCTTTTCTAAGCATGTATCTTTGCTGAAGGCCAAGTTTTTCCCACGTCTCAAGGCCTTACGCTGTATCTCTGCTTCATCATGGGGCCCCTCTAAGGAGTCCCTCTCTCTTCTGTATAAATCTTTTCTTCGGTCCCTTCTAACTTACGCTTCACCCGGATGGTTTCCTTTCCTAAGCGCTACCAATATCACCAAATTGGAACGCCTTCACCGAGCGGCCAGTCGCGCCATCACCAACTGCCTCTCGTCCTCCCCTATCCCTCTACTACTCACCGAGGCTTCTCTTCCTCCCCTACGAGTCACTCTGACTCACTTCACCCTTTTTTCTTATGAGCGGGCTCTTGGTCTCCCAACCTCCTTTCCCATCTCAGGTTTGGCCAGACTTGGAGTGAAACCAAGACTCTGCAGATCGTCTTGGAGAGCTCTTGCGTCCACTCACCCGCTCATGCTTGCTTCTACTTGTTCTAGGGAGGCTCTTGTTGCTTGCCCTGCCTGTCCTCTTTGGAATCTGCCTTCCCTCACGGTCGAGTCCATCCTTTCCTCTCCATGCTCTCGCTCTGATCCCCCTCACTCTCGCCAAGGTGCGGCTCTCGCCCACCTTGACTCTCTCCCCCCTCATGATCTGGTACTCTGGACAGACGGCTCTGTTCCTTTTCCTTTTGGCAAGGGCGGCTCCGGCGTTCTTGCCAACTGCTTTCTCTGTGGCACTGAGGCCACTCTTTCCTTTTCGGCAGGCCCAGTTTGTTCCAGTTTTTCCGCTGAAGCCTGTGCCATTCTGCACGCTCTTTGCTGGTCACGGCAACACCATAAAGTCTGCCATTTCTCTTCTCTTCTTCTGTCTGACTCTCGTTCTGTCCTCGCCACCCTGTCCTCTCCTCCACCTTTCCTGTTATCTCAAACTCTGTGGCAGATCTGGCAGGAACTGTCTTTTTTCTCCTCCTGTTCTATCAGGCTACAATGGGTCCCCGGACACTCGTTTCTCCCGGGGAACGACGCAGCTGATGAGCTAGCCAGACGGGGATCGCTACTTGCACCGTCCGCAATCCCTTGTAGTCTCTCTCCTCTTACCTCTCGTATCCACTCTCGTCTTTTCTCGGACTGGAGGCGTACTGTCTCTACCAAATATTTTGACACACAGGTTCCCTCAATTTCCACTGAGGAACTTGTGCTCCCTCGTCATGCTCGCTGTGCCCTCTCTCGTTTTCGCTGCAATGGACACAGCCTTCTTTTAGGTTCCTATCTCTCTAGGATTGGCAGAATCGAGAATTCTTCTTGCAGCGCCTGTGGACACTCGTCCCAGGACATCTCTCATCTCATTTTGCACTGTCCAGCTACGGACTCTTTGCGCCGCTCACTCTTTGGCGACTCTCTGTCTCTTTACGACCTCTAGTCCAGACCCTGGGGAGTTGCCCGGCTTCTGGGGCTCCATGGTCTTCCGCCATGCCCCCATCCCTCGGAAGGGGTCGGGTAATCATCAACAACAACAACATGCTGCTGGGGCTACCGGTCTGCACTTTGCATCCATACTGGTTTGAAATGAACTGCCGCTTTACCCTGGCCTAATTTTGAGTAGGCTTGCAGGATGAACTTGAAAACCATTTTACGCCGTGCCTCCATCCAACAAAAGAAATAAAAAAACAACAACGTTTCTGAGGAGCACGAATAGTTAACCCTCATTGTACAATAAATACCTTGCTTTAATTCATCAGTTAATTTTTCCTTCTTAGACTGCAGTTGATCTAGTACTTTTTCATCCCATCTCTGGGCCTTTTTCATTAGATCCATAGTTCCACCCGATATAACTCCAGATTTTTGAAAAAGAGTTCCATCCAAAGCTACAGCCTATACATTACAACGTACATTGGTCGCAGTTTAGAACTTTGGTTCAAGTTTCAGTAGGACACAGCGCGAGTGCTTGTTTTAAATAAGAACTCAACGCACGTATATCAATGATACAACTAATACAGACGTTTGTAAACAAGAACTCAAATTTCTTGGAACATTTTGAAACATTTCGAGATTTAACCGGAGCATTCTCAACAATCTTATTCCTGTTTAAACAATCAATGGTACAGTTTTCAATAGCCTACGTTATATGCTTTTACTGAAATATCCTGTCGAGATTCAACTATCTATTCTTTGGATGCAGTTGTCTTTTGGCTTTTTTCCCGATTAGGGGTCGTCATAGCAGATAATTTCTGATCTGCATTGTTATCACCTGACTTTTGTTTTTACGGTCGGATGCCCTTACTGCTACCAACCCTCTCTTTGGAAGGAAAAACTGGGCCACATGTCTTCCACATAAAGATGGGGGCGTCCCATTAAGCGCTTTGACCAAGGACACGAAAAGCGAACTTGCCGGCTCGTTCTCCACAACCTCCCATTTAAATGCCGAGCGCCAGGCAGGGAAGCTTGTGATACCATTTTATATAGTTTTTAGTATGACTCGACGATGGAAGTTAACCCCGGGTGTACCCACTGCGAAGCGAACGCTCTAACCACTACGCCATCGCGTCGGCCATTCTGTGGATGCAGTTATATAGTTTAAAACAATGATTAAAAATGGTTAGTTCGCAATTCTTCTAATACTTGAAGGAAGTCAAATGACATGGTTTTAAGTGGTGATAAGCTCAACTGAGAACCAAACTTTTGTTTTTGAGAACTCATTTCATCGCTATGGATACATTGAAAACATAAGCAGACAAAAACAATGCTAATGTAGCCTTGGAAAACATTCATGTAATCCATTAGATTTAGAATATCAAATTACTTGCTTTACATTATCACCAAACAAAATTACTGCAATACACGAGGTAATGAATGATTGAGAAAACTGAGTAGTATGCATGTATCACAAACATGATCATTCTTATGACTGTAAGATGCAAATTAAAATTCACCAACATGCATGATGTTATAACAAAAGCTATTTGGTAAACTGATTACTGATTTAACACCTTTTCGAAATAAGTATAGCCAGCAACTCTAATCCATTACCTTGCTTCACCAAGATAAACGATGAAAGTTGTGATGGACAGTTTGAAATGGGAAGGTGACTTACATACTAGCAAAATGTATGACCACTGGCTTGACGCCGCAACAAGAAAATATACGACCCCTTGATGCGGTGTTGGGGCACCGTGCCATGGAACCAGGTGATTGAAAAACGTCAACATGTCGATGATGAACAGATTTTATTTCGACCTTTCCTTAGGCAAAGCCTACAGGCTCACTAGGAAAAGCCCGAATGATATTGAAGTTTTGGAGAAGGCCGCCTTCAATCCCTCACAGGTGCTAGCACTCCGGGCCACAACAGATTCGGCTGGCACAGACACACATCAAGCAATTGCTCAAGTATTAAAGTAGGAACTGGAAATTTTGCATTAAGAAAAAAACATGGGTAGCTGAAAGTTTTCAGTGGTAATATCGCCTCAAATAGCCACGAAAGCTTCAAGTGTTAGGCTTAAGCGGCACTTGGCTAACACCTCACAAAAAGCTTTAAAGGAAAACAACATTTTTGAAGTTTTCCCCACAACAAAGCCCCATCGAGTATTTTGAAAAAAAAACAATTTAGTTCAACAAGAAAGGCTTGGGAAACAACACGACCAACAGCAATCCATGCAAATTTGATACTAATTCAGAGTTAGTGTAGTTCAGGGGTTAGCATCATGAACTATCCTATCGCCAAATTAATGCTTTAGTTTTGCCTATAGTAATTACGATGCCACTCACATTATTCATGTTTTTATAGCATTACGTGATTGGCATAATTACTGCTTTTTAAGCAAAAGTAAAGCCATAACCTTGGCAATGAAAATGCAGTAGTACTGGTTAGATTTGAAGCATTTGCATAAATATTGAAATTTTTGCACAGTCACACATGCAAGTTATGTCGCCACACATTAGCATCCGCATGCAATGCATAAACAACCTGATTTCTTCTGCTTATAGCGTCCTGCATCTCCTATCAGAAGTGAAAAACATTCTTACTATTTATAATAAAAGTGATCCTTTTAAGGAAAAGCAGGATAGGATTGGACCTTGCGTATGTGCTAAACGGTCCTCTCAGGCCTGAACACACAGCCTCAACGGCACCTTCATCATTCAGTGTTTGCTTTCAGCATTTTCATCCTTCAGACTTGCAGCACAGTGACAGTGGTGCCAAGCATACGACAATATTCCACAACTCGATTGAAGTTTCCAATATTCCACTCAGTAAACTTGATGCAGCTTTGAACAAACTTACTGTCTGTTTGAGGAAATCATAGCAATAAACAATCCAGAACGTGGGGAAGTCATAGCACAGGGCCAACTAGCTTGAACGTCAAAATCAAATGGGCTACAATGAGCAATGAGCAATCAACACTATCATGAGACTTACGTTCTCTTTTCTTAGTAACCGGGCACAAAATGTTGAGAAATTATCCTTCAAACTTTATCCTTTTTCTACGTAACTATTGAAATCAAATTTTAAATAAGCCTTGCTGATAACAGTTGATCTCTAAATATTCTTCAGCTTATAACAAAATGTATTTACTACCAAGTCCATCCAGTTTTTCATTTATGGCCTCCCCTAACAAATTTCCTACCTTTCTTCTTGCTTGCACTTGACCAAACGCCACTTTTCTAGCATCATCAGCCGTCTCGCATACCAGTGAATTACCGCATGTGAACTGCAATGCACGCTTGATTGCAGGCAGCTCGTACTTGATTACATCAATAACCAACTTCACACCACGTGGCTCTCTGCAACAAAGTAATATTTCACTATATAGAACCGAACTCTGCGTTAAGTATCACCATAATGTGCAAAGCGACAACTATTTAAAAATGTCACTCGCATTTTTAAGTTTAAAGCAAAATGGAAGTGGTAGACAAACGCAATATCAGCATTTCAAACGAATTGCCCCCCCAAAAACGGCAGCTACACTTGAACCCGCTACCCCATGCGCCACACTTTTAGATTCTATCAATCTTCTATCTCTCTTAAAAGAATGTCAAATCAACGACTGTGTTTCATCATTTTTTTTCTTCACCGATGGTTTACTAGTAGCTGTATTGCACAGATAGTAGGTTCTTAAGATTTTGGCCTTTTCGATGTTGTGTCAAGAACGGAAACAGAAGACCTGCATCTGCTTTGCCATTTCTCGCGGCCCATTGCTAGGGTCAGCAGTAAATAGGAGTGCAATATTTTTACAGCAGAGATCATCGAAGGAGTTCCACTACTACAGCGTATGCAATATGTATGAATACTCAATACCGGTAGATAGAAAACTGTCTAATTAATTGTAAATATTAAAAGCCCAGTAAAAGTAGTCTTCATACAATATCAAGATAAACGGTCAAATACAATAAAAACCTGTAGATAAACGTTAGAAAAAAACAATAGTCACGTATACGCTTGCTTTACTTTATCTCTCTTAGCTGTTCATTGACTGGCTTTGCATCGATGTAATCCAGTGGCAAGAACGTCTCGGGCTCGGCGCACTGTTCCTTCATGTACTGAATGCAGTCTCGGGCTGTCTTCTCCGAATCGCACACAACAGCATACATGTACTTGCCAAGTACTTTAGTGATTGCAATCTTGTAACGATTGTGAACTGGCTCGCACAAGTCGAGCACTCTGCCATACTGAAAAATTAAACATATCATATTAGCTCCAGAACAAACCACGGGGTGTAGATAAAGTTAAAGTGACTTGAGTGATAGACAAAAACCTTTGCTTTTTGCATTCAGTTCATTAGTGGTCTTTAGTGATCAAATGATAACCAAAGCAAAGGACAAAACCTCTGCATAGCGTTCAAGGTCATACATAATTCGTGATCTTGATTTTAAGAAAATTGTTTTGCAGCTTCTATCTTAAAACAAGGTTTCTGAATGGCGCTGCCACGTTGTATTTACTTACAACACCAGGAAATAATCTTCTGAGAGTTTCAAGCAATTCGATTCTGCGCTTCTGACGGGAGTTTTCAGTACGATCCACTTTCGCATCTCCCTGCTTCCTCATTACTTCTTCCAACTCGATATTAATTTCACGAATTCTTTCGAACGAACTTTGAACCTAAATTACGCTTGCATCAACACTCTATTGCCGATACGTGTACTTTGAAAAAGCTTACAGTGACTCCCTCATCAGGACCAATATTGCGGCATATCAAAAAACTGTATAAACTGGCGGTAATGTTACATACAAATCCAAACGCCAAGTACGTGCTTGGTCACACTTTTTCCCGCTGATTCGACCACCCCTAGAGCGTACCGGACGAAAAATAGACGTAAATGTTGGCACCGCAACTGATGAATGTATCATTGAAAGGTGTTAAAGGACTCCAACACAACCGGTTTACACAGTAGTTATCAACCGGGGTCCGCAAAAGACTTTTTTGGCAGTCCATGAAAGATTTCAACAGGGTAGACCGCAAATAAGGCTTGCAGACATGACTAGTGAAGATCAACGGATTTGGTAAACAGCGAAGAGTTCCGAGGGAGAAAACCTTTTTAGATATTTTTTCAGAGCTAACGCAGATTCTTTAGTGTGAGGTTCATAGCATTTAGGAAGTCTTCAAAAGGGTTCATGACATCAAAATAGTTGAGATCCACAGGGCTACCACAATCCGTTAACAAAATAACGTTGCGTTAACGCAGGGGTCGGCAACCTAGAGCCCGCATCTGACCCACGAAGCAAAATCATTCAGCTCATGAACCAACTTACAACGCCTGTAGCTCGATTCTCTGTTGGTCCGCAATTGAACATGAATTGCGCGTAATTTCAATAATGTGCTGATTTATGAGAGACAAGCGTATTAACGAGTGGTGTTGTAAAAACTAAAATAAAAGGGTCTTTTTCTTGATTGCATCATAAATTTACTTCGAAAAGTTGGATCTCCAAAAAAATGATTGCCTTACATTATTATAAATGCCAACTATAAATAGACAGGAAAAAGATAATGCGCGCTATGTGCACATCATATTATGGAAGTATTCCGGCCCATGGAGATCTTGCTAAATGGATTTTGGCCCGCACCCGCTGACAGGTTGTCGACTCTTAGCGTTGAGACTTAAGTCTACACTGAGGTCAAGAGCGGCTTAACTCTTTGTTTGTTTTTCTGTTTAAGCTGGCCGAGTCGACGGTTTGCGATAAAGCAAATACAAAACAAAGTAAAGCTACACTAGGCCTCAGAGTACACCTAGCTTAAGAACAGAACGACAAACTCGCAGCTGAATGTTTGTAGAGTACAGCGCTCAAAGCATTGCGTGGAATGCAATGCAAAGTGGAAGTCGTTGTTGGTTTATCCCTCCTCTTCCTTGGGATGGAGGTATGGCGCGAACAGCAATCCAGGTTCATGCCATCAACCTAATTAAATTAGGCTAGGGGAAAAGTGGCAGCCCATTTCAAACCAGTCGTGAATGCAAATTACAGACTGGTAGCCCCACCACCAACAAGGCGGACTGCCAATGGTGGGTACCCAAAAGTCGCCTCTTACGACATGCTGTCGCTTTCAAACTTCAGTTTCGAGGTCAAATTATGGCTAACATCGACTGCAATCATTTCTATGAATACGCTCCTCATTTAAAAATCGTAAGGTCACTTTGCAGTCGCACAAAAATGTTTAACCCCTCCGCGTCGCTTATCATCATATGATGATGGCGAAGAGAACGCCGCTCATCCTCATATGATGATTTGCCGGCTACGGCGAAATGCGTGTATTGAAGAGAGATGTCAAAAAGGAAAGGAAGATCTCTCCCAAGCGAGCTTTAAATACACGCATTTCGCCGTAGCCGGCAAATCATCATATGAGGATGAGCGGCGTTCTCTTCGCCATCATCATATGATGATAAGCGACGCGGAGGGGTTAAGTATACAGTACGGTATTTTATTAGTTTTTCAAGAATTTTGAAATTCAAAATGCCCGGGGTCGAGTACAAACAGACGATAGACACTGATTGCAAAAATGTGCAAAAGGCTACTTACAGAAAAATCGACGGTAAGGTTACATTGCAGTAACACAAAAATGTTACGTTCAGCATATCATTAATCAAGTCACATAAAAATCTTACTTGCTTTTCCAAATCCTGTTTCAACTTCTTATGCTCAGACAACGTCTTTTTGCTTGTTTCGATATAATCGCGTAGTTTCTCCACTCTAGCAGTCGACTCTTCAAGTTCTTTGCTCTTCTGCTTCTGCTGAGCCCACAACTCGCTCTTCTTGCGTCTTTCTGCATCTAGCCTATTCACAAAAATTATGCTTACAGAGGGAAAACTTTTCGAATGAGCCAAACACCCTTACCGTTGAGAATGCTAGTGTACTAGATAGCCTAAAACGTGTGATGGTAAATCTTTCAACCTGACCATGTCCATCGTAAATGCCCCAACCTGCCATGTCCATCGTAAATGTCCCAACCTACCATGTCCATCGTAAATGTCCCAACCTACCATGTCCATCGTAAATGTCCCAACCTGCCATGTCCATCGTAAATGTCCCAACCTGCCATGTCCATCGTAAATGTCCCAACCTGCCATGTCCATCGTAAATGTCCCAACCTGCCATGTCCATCGTAAATGTCCCAACCTGCCATGTCCATCGTAAATGTCCCACCTGTCCATGGGGTAATGGAGGAAAAACGTGTGGCCAATATGAACGGTAGAAGGTTCCTCAAAATATATCACACCTCTCTTGGTCATTCTGTTGTTCCCGTTGCAGTTTTTCAATTTCAGTGTTGAGTGCAGTTGATCTCTTAGCAGCCTCTTCCTTTAATCGATTATATTCATGGATTTGCGATTCTTCAAGTTCTAAATCACGGCCCTCAGTCTGACTCTCCAACTCAACCTAAAGTTTTGCGACAATTATGTTGGCTTTGCTTCACTTAATCAAACTCGTCCTCCGTTTGCTAGTTTTTAGCCAGACTTAGCTACCACGATGGGAAAATTGTTCGACATCACCACCTGTCTGGTGCATACAGTTGAAGGAATTCACCGAACAAATTTTCTGAAATTTTCTCCACATATCTCTTTCGTGTCAAGCACCGAACAAGGAAGCTATGAATACCATTTCTTAAAGTCTGTGATGTGACCCAGTCAAAGTCTAAACCAGTAACCTACTGCAATCGAGACGGACACTACTCCATAGTGCCAGCAATTTGATTTTGCTGAACAATTAAAAGAAACCAAAAATATTATAGCCAGTAAACCAGTGAGCATTTTGTTTCAAAACTTTTCGCTTTATAGTTTAAGCACCATTATTAGCAATTAGACTTAATTTTTGACGTGGCACACACCTGCCCATCAAAATCTCGTCTCTTCTCATCAATTTCTTGCAACTGCCTCTCTAAGTCACGAATTGTATGCATGTGGCTTTCATGACGATTTTCGGCAGTTCGCAGAGATTTTTTTGCAGATTCCAATTTCTTCATCACAAAGTTGGTATTCTCTTTAGCCTTGGAAAAAGTAAAATGAAACCGCATTAATTACTCATTACTTAAGACATGCCTGGCTTATTTCTCAACAGCAAAAATAAACCAATGTATATACAATGCAATTCAATACAATAAGACATTGGTTAAATTCACAACATACTATATGTAGAAGTAATCCAAGTCTCCGACAGCCTATACAGCATATTGTATGTGTCATTAAATCTTGTTCCTGCCAACACATTTTACAAGCAGACGCTATAGCGTCATATCTGTATAATTTGGTCAAAAGTAAGCTCAACGCACTGTGCAGTTGTTGCTTTTGTGATAAGTGCTGACGAGATTTTTAGCCCATTGCATCTATTTTGTAATTCCTTCTAATGATAACCAAGTAAACCCACAGTCATAAATTATGGTGAGTGATGAACTAATCATTGTTAATTAACAAAAAAATCTCATGAATGGCTCCTCGTTCCGTTCATTAATCCCTAAGCGAGACTGGGCAACCACGAAAGGTAACTGTTTGGTTCTACCACAGTCTGTCACATAAAGATAAAGACATAAATTATGGTGAGTGATTAATTAATTAATTATTGTTAATTAATAAAAAAATCTAATAAATGGCTCATCGTTCCGTCCACCAATCCCTCAGCCAGACTGGGCAACCGCCAAGGGTAACTGTTTGGTTTTACCACCAATCTGCTACATAAAGATCAAGGTATCTAGTTGTGTGCCTTGCTCAAAAACACAACGAGAAAACTTTCAGTTTTGTTCTCCACACTATCACTTTCGTGCTAAGCGCCAGGCAGGGAAGCTAAGACGATTTTTTATTCTTTTGATGTGACTCGACACAGGAAATGAACCCCAGGTTTACCAAACGCGTGGCGGACGCTTTAACCATTGCGCCATCGCGCAGGTCAATGAATCCAGTACTTTCGGCAAAATATAGCAGTCAAAAAATAGTCACGCCGCGAACGCTTGCAAGTCGCCGGAGTGTTGGGCGACATAAAAATTGCCACATAACAAACTAAACAAATGACAGCCTCTGCCTGTGATTCATAAGACTCTACAATAGATGCAATGATCTCAACAACACTGCAAGACTGCCAGGGGATAAGTTTGGTAACAAAAACAGCTGTCCTCGTTTCAAGGGGCAGCTTGATGAAACGTCAGCGCTTCATGTAAGAAATATGCTAAAGGAAATGTGTTTTTGCTTGTTATCAAAATCTTACTTTAATATATAAAGGTCGTTTTTTATTCAATTCAGTTTCCTTTTCTTGCATTTTCTTCTCAAGACTTGACAGCTCCCTCATTATCTTTCCTTGTTCTTGTTTCTTCTTCTTAATTTCTTCTTCGTATCTTTCTTTTTTCTTTGATATGTGCTTTGTTTCTTTATTTTTTGACTAAAAAAGCAACACAGTAGGGCACTTGTATAAGCGCTTTCTGATTTCGCAGGATATCATTACAAATAAATTTGTCACAAAAGAGGTTCTAGTAAGCAATTTAAGCCTAAATAAAGATATATTTCCATAAATTAAACAGGACGTGTTCATATCTGTACAAATATCATTATGAGTTATCGCATTAAAGCTCCACAGATGAACATCCACAGGGCGAAATGGTGCAACGCTGTTTACACAATTGTGGGATAGATAAGGTCAATTGCGTCACCTCTATTAACGGGGACAGCACTAGACTTCATCAAGACAAACTTCTCTCACCACATCAACAGATGGACTATCGAATTGTGGCATACGTCATCTTGAAACCAACTAGATTAAAACAACACTGTTCGCACCTGCTGCTCCACTTACCTCCAAATCCGCTTTGATTTCTTCGATTTCCTTATCGTTGTAGAATAACTTAAACAGCATTGTGTGCAATCGTGACTGCATAAAGTCCTCCCTAAGTTTTTTGTATTTTTCAGCTTCATCTTTCTCTTGTTTCGCTTCTTTTCTCTCAGCAGCAATTCCTACGCAAAACAAAGTAATGACTTGAAATAGCCTCACATGCTTTACAGAACTTCCAATGAAAACTAGTTAAATCTGCAGCATTACGCCCAAAAACCTATAATTTACGAACGAAAACCCAAAACTATTTAAATATACATTATATGAGCACAAGCAAAGAAAAACCCAAGATCTCGTATTAAAACCCAACCTTTGGCAGAGCTGATGCTTTACCAGGTAGAAATAGGCCTTGTTGTTGCTGTGGTTACTCCTCCTCTTCCGCGAGATGTAGGTACGGCACAAACGGCAATCCAGGTTCACACCGTCAATTTAATTGAATTAGGGTAGGGAAAAGGTGGCAGCTCAGTTCAAACCAGTCATGAATGACCGGTAGCCCCACCACCAAGGCGGACTGCCATTAATGGGTACCCAAGAGTCGCATCTTACGACATGCTGGGTGAGCAGCTTCACAATTGTAACCTGGTGAAATACGGGTTACATGTAACCACCTGTCTGCCGCATAAAGATGGAGGCATCCCGGTAAGTGCCTTGCCCAAGGATACAAGCAAGCTTGCCGGCTTGTTCTCCACACTATCCCTTCTATATGCTGAGCACATTTTAAAAAAAGTCGTTTGGTAACTCGACTTAGGAACCCCAGGTCTACAGACTTCGAATGGACGCTCTAACCACTACACCATCGCGCCGGTTAGAAATAAACCTTCGCCACTAAGCATATCGCAAATGACTACTTTAGGACACCATTAAAGGTATTCTACCAAGTTGAAAGAGCGATTCATGATTGATACCAAATGGACTTTTTTCTCAGTTAATTTTGTTGGGGTCGTGATATGGTGCAATCCGTTTCACATCATGTCTTGCTTCCACATGACGACTTTGAATGCATTTGCAATGATTTAAAGTACAGTACTGGAAAAATTATTATGGATTTTTTTTTGATAATTTTACAAAAAATTTTGGAGTCTTTTAATTTTTCCTGTTATTGACAGCACCAATGGTGGTTCAAAGCAAAGCTGTTACAATTCCATACAACCGAAATCCAGTGTCATGCGATCCTGCGCATTATGACGTCATAGTTACGCAAGAGAATATGAGAACAAAACCAGTTTAGTTGAACATGGGTACAATTACAACTCTACTGGACCGGTTTAGCCTTCGACAATTGCAAATTTTCGGTTTTAGCAAGAAGTTTAAGGTCATTTGAAAGTTTTCCTGACAATTTCCAAGGATAAGACAGATCAGTCAGAGATAAAAATTAGCAGATTTTTAACTAAGATAGAGAAATAGGGAAAGAGGAAGGATTAGAATCCTAAAAAGAAAGGGCAAATTGGTGTTTTACTCAGGCATAGTGACCTCAAGCAGAAAAAGATCAGCAAAAAATTAAACATATCAACTCAAACTGTTAGTGCCTTAAGATACTGGAAACGGGAAGAAATATTCACAGCTAAAGGATGGGAAAATGTGAACAGAAAAGGAAAACAACAATTAGGCTTGATAGAAAAATCAAAGCAGTGGCACTGAAGCATAGATGAGCCTCTTGCAAGAAACTTTCCAAGGAGTTGGCCAATCAGGATACTATTGTGGACAGAAAAACCTTCAACAATCGTTTTCTAGAACAAGGGCTGAAAGCGTACAGGCCTAGGAAGAAGCCTTGATTGACTCAGAAAATGAAGCAGGCAAGGTATCAGCGGGCTTTACATCATAAAAATTGGACGTCAGAGAATTGGTTAAAAATAAAACATCTTACAAAGATAATAATTGATTATAGAACAATTTTTTAATGTTGATAAGGCTTTTCTAAAAGACTATACAACAAATGTAGAGTTACGGATGCCAAAACCACTTCCGGCCAATTTTATTAGCCAAAACTTGACCAACAGCAACTATGATTTTTTTGCTACCACTTTATTAAACTTACCTGGCCTCAAACCTAATAGTGTAAGCATGCGTTTATTAATCTTTCAGATTATTTTTCGGATGAATTTACCATTGCAGTACTTGATGACAAAGTACAGACTGTTCGCTGAAGGTCTGGTGAGGAGTTTCTACCACAATGTCTGAAGAAAACAGTAAAATTTCTGCCAAGACTATGATTTGGGGGGGCAATATCAGTTCATGTAAGTAGCAGATTACACATAGTAGAAGGAGCCATGAACCAAGTAAAATACGTAAGAGTGCTAGAAGGCCGACTGCTACGACAAGTGAGGGAGTGATTTTCTGGAAACGACTTCATCTTTCATCAGGATGGTGCCTCTTGCCTTACTGGAAAGATCTCAATGAAATAGTTTAGAGACAACAAAAATAGAGTGCTAAAATGGTCTGAAAACTCTCCAGATATGAATCCCATAGAAAATCTAAGGAACATGCTTAAAGATGAAATTTACGCAGAACCAATTACCACAAAAAGTGAGCTAATACAAAGGTTAATCAAGGTGTGGCTTCACAGTGACAAGATAATCGGTCATTGCAAGACCTTTATTGAAAGCATGCCAAACAGAATCAAGGCTTTAAAAGCTTTCAAGGCAGAACAAACCTAGTACTGAATTACTCTGGCACCATGTGACCAAAACGTTTTTAATTTATTTTGCTAGTGTTATATGACTTCGTGAATAAAAGAAAGAAAAAAAGAAAGTCTGTTTTTGTTATTTTTTTCGTGTTTGGCAGGCTCAGAAATGCTGATTTAATGTATGTCTACCACTACACACCCGCTTTCGAACCAGACATTCTACTGGAGCAACGTAGCACTTTAAATTCCAAATGCCCTTCCTGACAAATACCAGCGGTGTTTTTATACAGTTTTGAACTCCAGACCTTTTACTCTGAAGCCCCGCATCACTACCACTACACTACAGCGGCTACTAAAGGATACAAAAAAAATTTAAAAAAAACATTTTTAAAAACTCAATAATAACTTTTTGTCTCTGACTGGTCTGTCTTATCCTTGGAAATTGTCAGGAAAACTTTCAAATGACCTTAAACTTCTTGCTAAAACCGAAAATTTGCAAATTGTCGAAGGCTAAACTGGTCCAGTAGAGCAGTAGAGAGTTGTAACTATACCGATGTTCGACTAAACTGGTTTTGTTCTCATATTTTCTTAGGTAACTATGACGTCATAATGCGCAGGATCGCATGACACTGGATCTCGGTTGTATGGAATTGCAACAGCTTTGCTTTAAGTTACCATCTGTCAGTCACAGAAAAAGTTAGGACTCCAAAATTTTTTGTAAAATTATTAAAAAAATAAAACATCCATAACAATTTTCCAGCACTGTATATATATAGGGCATAGAGATACAAGCAGGGCTGAACTCAAAAAATGCAGATACTCATTTTCCTAAAGGGCAGTCACACATTACCATGTTGAAGCAGCTCAAAACAATTGACTAACATCGTAACTACAGCAATACAACATCCTAATAGTAAGAAAAAAGCTTACCTTTTGGGTGGTAAAAAGTCTTGTCACCCCCACTAAGTATTACATAAGTTTCCTATGTCAAGTTATAAATTCACAGTATAACTGCTTCAATTTATGCTGTTTATATATTATTCTCATATCATGGCTGATTCAAGTTCCTACAGTTTAGAGGCAAGGCTATTTGCAAGTATGTGGGCTCATGAACAAACGCATTCTGGCAAAAGCATGAAGAACACGCAACATACCTTGGTGGGGAATTCGGCACGCCAATCCCTCAAAAGAGGATCGTACTGCATAGGGAATATTAACTGTTTCCAAAGGGATCATCAACTAAGGTTAAACGAAGGATAGGACCACCCTCAACATAAAGGGAGTCATGTACCGTGGTGAGGCATCTGTGCAGCTATCACCCGATGAGTAATTTTTAATGAGTAATAGCAGAACAATATAGCTCAATAGGCATACAGTACTTATGAAAATAAATATAAAATCCATAAGTGTTGAGTGTGATTCAAGTAACATGCTAGCAATCAAAACAAATATTTGCTGAAGGTGAAAAGTCTTTTTGACCACTCTGTATTTAACTACGATCTCAAAAAACTAAAAACTTCCACGGTAAAGGTATAGTTCAAGTGAAAAAATACCTTTTTTTCGATGGTAAGAATACTGAGTTTCTTGTTCTGCTTTTGACATTTCTGTCTTTGCTTTATCGTAATCTTCTTTAAATTCATTAGAACCACTAATTTCTTCAAATAGTGAAGTTCGTTCTTTGGGATTCTTCATAGCAATTGACTCAACTTGTCCCTATCAATGCACAGTATACCAGTGTTAATTAAGTGGTCAAATTTGCTTGTTGGTAGTAGTAGTGATTCAGTTTCCATCCGGTGTTGTCCCTTTAGCAGAGATGGCCGGATTTACCCCATGGATGGGGATTTGTTGGAGCGAAATTTTTCTACAGGGAGCATGCCCTTGCTTACCCCCAACCTCAGTTTTCTGACATGAGTGGTCCAACCAAGCAATTAAGCTGGCAACCCCACCATTAACAGTCAGACTGCAATTGGTAGGTGCCCAATAGTCGCCTCTTACGACATGCTGGGTAAACAGCTTCACTATTCTTTAACCGGTGAAGCACGGCAAACCATGTGACATAATAAATTTTTGTCTCTAGATATAAATACAAAGAAAACCTCCATAGCCAAATATCTCAAAAGAACATGGCGTGTGTAACCAAATCCACATACCTGAAAAACCAAGAAATTTTTCACTTTGATGAAAATATTTATTTTTTCCATCTCTTTGTTGTAGTCAGCATGAGAGACGACTTTATCATTAATGCGATGTTCTGCTGATGCACCTTTGATGATTCTGTAAGTAGAGTTTCGTCAAGTCTTCTATACACACAAAACATAGCTTTGCAACAACAAATTCCAATATACTTAATACTGATATATGACCAAGTAGTGCAACTTTTTGTTGCACTGAAAACGTTGCACTTATTTGTAACGAAAGTGCAGTAAAAGGATGCATTTATTCATGAGTATTTTGAACCAAAGTATTGAGCACAATGGGTAAAACAATCTCATTAAAATAGTCAACCTCAAATAAAAAATCTTCAAGTTTAAATATCCACTTATAGTTGCAATACACCTGAATTACTGCATATTATTTGTGGAAAGTTGTACTTAAAAAATATCAAAAAGTGGCATTATAAAATGCCGGCATACAGCTCAAACCACCTTAACATGCATGTTTTCAATACTTAAAATCTGCACGAAACTGGAAAAAGTTTCCCTAGTAACACTGGTAAACAAAATTTTTTTTTTAAATCTATGACAAAGAGATCTGATTTTGACTAATTTAGGGAAGCTGAATTCGAATCTAAAGTCAGAATTTTGTTATCACGTCAAGATTTTGTGACGCATTGTAAACTACAACTACATGATGTCAATATTTGTTCCTGATAATCGCAAGCTTAACAGACAAAACTCTAAACAGATTTTGTTTCCTTGTAAGTAGTCTAGTGATATTAAAATATATGTTTTGCCAATCACATTAGTTAAATGTTTTCAGCAAATAATAAGTAAATTCTGAACCAAATGCAGTATCACCACTGAGCATAGTAGACTAAGTTGTGAGTTTTTACATACACGTAGCTTTAAATGGTGTCAATTTTACTCTGCTTCAAGCAGGAACATGAAAAATTTTTGGCAGATTTAGCCTTCCACTTTTGGTGTAGTGACTCGCAAAAAAAACCCAGTTATAATCGAAACATACTGTGAAGCCAGTTTGATGTGCAATGGCACAAGACAAACTCTTTTTGGATCCACCAAAAGCATGTGCTGCACATTGCATCTTTTTACCACATGTTCAATTCTAGGAGGCCGTTACTTTACAACAGTGGTTCTTAACCTTTTCAACCCCTGGGACCCCTATTCCTAAAGATATTGACTTGGGGACTCCTTGTCTGCGCAATCTGCAAAGGAGGTGTATGTTGAAAGAACAAATACTATTGTGGTAAAACGGATAAGTTGTTTACTACTGGATCTCTACTTAATTAAAAAAAACTCTCTTCATAAAAGCACAACACAAATGATAGTTAGTATGTATGACTTCTGTTCTTGTCTCTTCAAAACAAGCTTATCAATACGGGGGGTTAATATTGCTGAGAGCAATTCTCATGTCATTTGCAATTTTGAGGCAATTACGGTACGTAGTTTTGATATTAACTAGAGCAGAAATGGCAGCTTCACAGAGCTATGTTGTTAGAAATGGAATTAATGCTTTCAGAGCTCTTTTTGCCAATGCAGGATATTCTTGCAACATACTGCACCAAAATTCTATCAGCGAGGTGGAGCTGAACTAGGTCTTTGCAGCTTGAGAACTCTGCAATTCCAGATGTTGCTCATGAAGGCTGAGCTGCTCATTGTCGTTTATCTCAGCAATAAAAGGCTGTTGAATCCATGCTGAAGAAGGTTCAGATGTTGGAAAGTAATCTTCCATTTTTTCTCGAGGTTGCTTATGTGATCATAAATTAAAGCAGTCAGCCATTTGTTAATTTCCTGATCACCAATTTTACTGTCCAACAGTAAAAATATAGCAAAATTCTGGTTTCCTACTCTCTCTCTCTTTTTTTTGAAGGTTTCTTACTCTCTTATTGACTTTTTTGAAGGTGGAGACCTTCTCTGCAGCCTCTATCTGAGATTTGTTTTTCCCTGCAGAGAATAACTGAGCTCATTCAAAAGACTAAAAACGTCTGCCAAAAAAAGACCTTCAATTGGAATCTATTGTCATCAAATAATGCAGCAAGTTCCACTCACCCATGCTCACAAAGGAACATGGCAACTTCAGTGACAAGTTTTGCAACACGGGAGAGCACTTTTCTCTGCAATAGCCATCGCACTTAAGTGTGGAAAAGAAGGTACTGATGCTCCTTTCCAAGGTCGTCGCAAAATGCTTTGAATAGTTGGGAATTCACAGCTTGCCACGAATAAAATTCACAGCCTTTACAACAGAATCAACAACACTTTTCAATTCAAGATGGAGCGTCTTACAAGCTAAAGCGTATTTATGAATAGTGCAGTGATTTGATACTATATGCAGAGCAACTTGTTTCACTAGGGCAACAAAACCAGATTGATGCCCTATTATAGCTGGCGCACCATCTGTGCATACTAATCTGACTTTATTCCATGCTTTTGAATTTTCACAAAGAAATGCATTAACAAGATTGAAGATGTCTTTAGCTCTAGTTCTCTCCTTCATTTCTTGACAAAATAAAAACTCATCTACAATCGGGTTTTCTTTAACAAATCTCACGTATGCTACTAAATTGGCTTATTGACTTGTTATCTGTTGTTTCACCAAACTGAAGAGTTATTCTACATGGACTATCTTGGATTTGAGCAATAAGCTGACTCAAAATGTCATTTGCTTAATCTGCAATCCCGTTATTTACAGTGTCATCTAACAAGGGAACTGAGTCTATTCTTTTAGCCTGGTTTCGGCCATGTAATATTTGTGCCATTTTTACTGCACTTGGCTTTATTAGTTTCTCACCAGCTGTGTGAGGTGCTTTTGCTATTATCAAAGAAACTTCATGTGAAGTGCACAGAAGTGGTTGGAAAGTTAGACAAAAGCCTAATGCAGGGAGTGTTCCCCTTATATCATAACTAGCTCTTTTTGCTTTGAACATTTCTTAATGCTTTAGTTCCTGGTGCTTCTTCAACTTCAAAGGCTTTAAGAAATCGTTGCCCAAAATGGTATTGCACAATGAGCACTGAGCATTGTCAAGTTTGTCACAATCAATAACTTTTGTGAAACCACACTGAACGTAAGAATCGTCCCAGAAAGTATTTTATGTCTATTTTCGATAGCCAATAGTAAACAAAATGATTATGACCTAAGGAAGCGAAAATAATGACTAATTGAAAAGTCTTAATTATACTAAAAGTGGCTAAATCATACAAATTCACTTTCGTGGTAATCACATGTAAAATGTAGAAATGATATAGCAAATATTAAAGGGAAACAGGCAGAGTGATTGTTTTAAATTCCCTCCACTCCTTCATTGCTTAGGTTGTAAAATTCTATCCAGGCCGGTAGCAACTAGCTATCAGATACCAGAAAGCTGCTGGGAGAAAATTAAACGCTCTGCTATCCCATGGTACTTGAAGTTTTCTGTTTCTTCCTTTCACGCAGTGGGAATGGATAGAGCTAGAATAGAATGTGCCGCAATTGCAAATCTTTATACTTCAACCCTCAAATGCTTTATTTAACCTTATCTCTCATGGCTAGAGACTTAATGTTTAACCTGCAATACAGAAACAGCTAGTTGGACGATGATATGCTTCTTCAGAGGTGTTTGCTGTATCATTCTCACCTGAATTATCTTAGCTACTACCGTCAGTTTTCAACTACTTATTCAATGCTATTGTCTAAGCTTACATAACTGCATTCTTGATAAAAGAGTCACCACTACAAAGTTTTATCCACCTAAGTAATTTATAAATCTGGAAGCGAAAAACGTCAGTCTTTTTATTACAAAATCTTGAAACAGGTGTACCTTGAAGTAGGTTTCTTACTCTGGTCTATTGCTTCATAATATGTAATAAATAACTAAAAATGACGACCTATTGCAACAGACTAAATCAAATAATTTGTTTACCACTAGAACGATGTGATACTGTGTACGTTTGACTATAGGTAGCATGTTAGTGTAAAACCTCTGTTATTATTAATCAAAGTGGTGGTCGTTGTTTTTTGTGCATTTGAGGTTAAAAAGAACACAGTTTGGCATACCTTCTGAGGGCCCTTAGATTTTTCACTGGGGACCCTGTTAAGAACTGCTACTTTACAATAAGTGATTGTTATCGTTTCTACTATTCCAGAGACAAAAGAAACACATGGGCATAATGCATCCTAACTGTAACCCATAGACAAGAGAAATTATTTTTAAATCACTACAAATGCTCCAGTTGAAGCGTTCATAGAGAATTAAATTCAAAATCGGTTTCATAAAATCATGTATCCTTTGTTCCCACTGCACTGGCTAATGATATTCAGCGGTTTTGATTACCATTGTCTAATAAAATAGCATTGAGATTTGTCTTGCTTGTCTATGAATATCCTCTAATCACTAGCAACATGTTTACTTCTTACTTCTACTAATACGTTTTGCATTAGAGCACTAGCAAAACTCATCCTCAAAATTGTAAAATGAAGATAAATTTGCACAATGATCGTTGAATATCAGTAAGGAAAATTTGGTATCCTCTTGAACTACATTCCATTGCTGTAATCCTAAAAACAAACCTTTGGGCAAAGATTGATCTCGTGCAAGATCAGTTAATTTGAGCCGGTTAAGAAGATGTGCCTTTTTTTTGATCCTGCAAGGTAGTGTGCATAGCTTTCACTATTTTTGTAGATTTCTTCATTTCTTCCTGCATTCTTTGCTCGGCCATCTGATCACACTCACTCCTGGTCTGGCACTCTTTCTTCTGATGCCATGCATGCTAGCAACAGCACCATCATTTTTGTCAAGCATGGCTTATCCTTCTCTACACTTTCTACCTCCTCTCTTTCTTCATTTGCCCCTACTCTGATTATGTAGGGTTCAACATCTCTGTAAACAATTCCTCCTTGCTCTCATTCTTTAATGTTTATACTCCCCCTATTTACTCTCCTCTGATGGATTGCAGAATCGACTGTTTTTCTTTCTCCATTCTTCCCTCGTCCAGAAATCTCTTTATTCTAGGGAACTTCAACTGCTATCACCCCCTCTGGGACTCAAAAAGGTACTTCCAAACCTGTTGGCAGGAAATATTCAATTGGGTCACCTCCTCTGACCTCCTCCCCCTCAATGACCCTGACATACCTACTCTTCTTCACTGCTCCTCTGGCAGTAGCTCCTTGCTTGAAATCTCCTTTGCTCCCTTCTCTCTTGCCCTATCTTGCTCCTGTGAGATGCTTCAAGACCTAGGTTCTGATAACCTACCAATTCTACTAACTGTCACTCTTTTGCCCCAACAAACGCCCCCTTCCTTCAATTTTCAGAAAGCTTGCTGGGATGACTTTTTCTAGTACTTTGACTCTCATTGTCCTTCTGCAGAGGAATACTCGTCTCTTTCTTCTACTGCTGCTCTCTTTACTTCTCTGACACTGAATGTGGCCATATCTTCCATTCCTTTTAGTTGTATCAAACACCATCCTAAAGCCTGGTAGTCCACTGAAGTGGAAGATGCAGTTAGTGAAAGACATAAGACTTTCACTGCAGCTCACAAAAGTGATGAAGATCGTCAAGCTTACATCTCCACTTCCCAATGTGCTTCGTCAGTCATTGCCAAGATCAAGGCTGAGGCATAGCAGACAACTTGCTTTTCTCTCTCACCCAAATCTAACCCTATCCTTCATTCTCTACCTTAAATCTGTATACCCTATCCTTTGTTCTGTCACTGGCTCCTCTTCCTGATCTTTCTCCTCTCCAAACTTCCCAAACTGTTCCTGTCCTGGGGAGTTGGCCTTGATATTTGCCGATTACCTAAGATTCCACTTTTATGTCTACCAGCAAAAGGCCCTGAGAAGTCTCACTTGTCCTTTTGCTCTTACTTCTCCACCAGTGAATTTCTTGCGACTGCCTCTATAACCTATCCTCCTCCACTGTGACTGGCCCAGACAAAGTTGCCTATCCCGAGCTGAAGCACCTTCCTCTCTCCTATGGCATGGATTTTCTTCTTCACATTTTCAATCTTTCCTGGTCTTTGCATTCCTTTTCTTCCATTATTCTTATTTATAACATGGGAAAGCCCCTTGACTCTCCTGCTTTTTTCCGGCCTATCCCTCTCTCTCACACATCTCCTGCATATCCAAGCTTTTTGTACACATCATCTTATCTCGTCTACTCTTTTTTCTGGAATCTAATTCCATTCTCTCTCCCTGCCAGGCCAGTTTCTGCTTTGGACGATGTACTCTAGATCAAATTCTGTTCCTGGCTCAGTCCATTTTGCATGGGTTTAACAAACCCAGGCCAGGCTCTCGAACGATCCTCGCTACTATTGATTTCTCAAAAGCTTTTGACTATGTCTGGCATCCCACCCTTTTCCACAAACTCATTTAGGCTGGCCTCCCTTCTTGCTTTGCTCATTGGACTCAATCTGTCCTTTCAGATAAGCACGCTTGTGGGGCTTAACAAAATCACAAAAGTGATTCCTTCCAAGATGTTCCACCAGGTTCAATTCTTGACCCTCTACTTTTCTCTCATTTCGTCAATGATTTTCTTGCTTCTCTGCCTTTTTCCATCAGCTGCTCTCTTTATGACGATCTGCCATTTGGTCCTTCTCCCCCTCGGCCCTACTATAGTGGAGGCCACACAAGGAGCTCTGATTCAATTGGAGTGCTGGTCTGAGTACTGGTGTCTTCTTGAGCAAATGTGGGGCCTTTTTCTCCGCAGTGGATCCCCACTAGACTAACCTCCAGTCTAACCTCCTCTTATTCAACTCCTTCCTCCGTTTCAATCCCACTCCAACTTTTCTTGGGGTCACCTTCGACCACACTCTTTCTTTTTCTAAACATGTATCTTCACTGAAGGCCAAGTTTTTTCCTTGTGACTTTATGCTGTACTGCTACTTCCTCACGAGGTCCCTCTGAGGAGTCCCTCTAAGGAGTCCCTTCCTCTTCTGCATAAAGCTTTTCTTCAGCCCCTTCTCACTTAAGTTTCACCCAGATGGTTTCCTTTCTTAAGGATTGCCAATATCACCAAATTGGAACACCTTCACCAAGCAGCTAGTTGCACCATCTCCAGCTGCCTCTCATCCTCCCCTATCCCACTTCTTTCTGAGGCTTCTTTACCTCCCCTACGAGTCACCCTGGCTCATTTTGCTCTGATATCTTATGAGCGAGCCCTTTGCCTCCCAACCTCCATTTTCCATTTCAGGTTTGGCCAGACATGGAGTGAAACCAAGACTCTGCAGATCCTCCTGGAGAGTTTTTGCTTCCAATCACTCAGTCATGCTTCCTTCTACCTCTGTGAGGGAGGCTCTTCTTGCTTCCCTTCCTCACCTCTTGGAAATCTGCCTTCTTACACTGTGGAGTTCACCCTTTCCTCTCCATGCTTCTGCTATGATTTCCCTTCTCTTGCCAAGGTGCGACTCTCGCTCACCTTGACTCTCTCCCACCTTATGATCTGGTACTTTTGACAGACGGCTCTGTTCACTTTTCTTTTTGGCAAAGACAGCTCTGGCAACTTGCCAACTGCTCTCGCTGTGGCACTGAGGCCACTCTTTTCTTTTTCAGCAGGCCCAGTATGCTCAAGTTTTTACGCTGAAGCATGTGCCATTCTTCAAGCTTATTGCTGGTCTTGGCAGCACCACCAACAAGTTTGCCACTTCTGATCTCCTTTCCTTCTATCTGACTCTTGCTTTGTCCTCGCCACTCTGTCCTCTCCACCATCTTTCCTTTTATCTCAAATCTCTCTGGCAGATCCGGCAGGAGCTGTCTTCTCTCTCATGCTCTATTAGGCTACAATGGGTTCCCAAACACTGATTTCTCCCAGAAAATATTGCAGCTGATTGGCTGGCCAGACGGGGAGCGCTACTCATGCCTTCTGTGATCCCTTGTAGCCTCTCTTCTCCTACCTCTTGTATCCACTCTTCTCTTTTCTCGGACTGGAGGCGTACTGTCTCATCTAAATTGTTCAACATGCAGGTTTCCTTGATTTCCACTGAGGAACTTGCATTCCCTCATCATGCTCACTGTGTTCTCTCTTGTCTACGCTGCAACGGACACAGCCTACTGTTAAGTTCTTATTTCTCTAGGATTGGCAGAATCGAGAATCCTTCCTGCAGCACCTGCAGGCACTCGTCCCAGGATACCTCTCATCTCATTCTGCACTATCCAGCTAAGATCTCTTTGCACTGCTCACTCTTTTGCAACTCTCTGTCTCTCCACAACCTCTGGTTCAAGCCCTGGGAAGTTGCCCCACTTCTAAAGCTTCATGGTCTTCCGCCATGCCCCCATCCTTCAAAAGGGTTTGAGTAACAACAACCTCAAATCCTACTTGATACCACTTTATTGTCAATGTTTATTCTCCATCCACAAGAAAACGAATTCTATTGCTGTCTTTTTGGACGAGATGTCCACACCTGATTGGGAGTTGCCATTTCTGAGGTGTCTGGGCCACCTATTTTCCACATAAAGATGGGAGCGCCCTGTTAAAAGCCTTACCCAAGGACACAACAGGCAAACTTTCCAGCTTGTTTTCCACTGCCTCCCTTTACATGCTGATCACCAAGCAGGGAAGCTGTGGATTCTATTTTTTTAAGTCTTATGGTATGACTCGACAAGGGGAATGAACCCCAAGTCTACAGACTGTAAAGCAGACACTCTAACCACTGTGCAACTGCATCGGCCACGCTTCCCTTTACAATTTACAAGGAGATTCATCAACTTCATGGCACTGATTTCACACAAACATCTTACCACATCAAATTAGTTCAATCGGTGTGCTGCAAAAGCTGGAACTACTTACAAGGTGTTTCAAAAATAATCCTTTATAAAAATATGATAAATATTTTTTTTATTCAAAATATGTTCCTCACAATCAAAAATCGACTGTAACAAATGAATAAAATAACAATTATTCAAAATGGTTACCCTTGGACTTGTCAATAGCCCCAACTGTGGCATGGAAGACTTTTAGGTCAATTTTTCCCATGCTTTCACCAATCGTTTCTTCAAATCATCAACAGATGTTGTAGATGTAACACAGACTTCCTTCTCCGAAACAGACCATGCACAAAAATTCAAAACATTCAAATCAGGGAAACTCGGTGGCCATTCCTCTCTGATCAGAAACTGGGGACAATGGGTCTTTGCACCACTGTTGAGAGATTTTGGCTTTGTGGGATGTTGCACCATCTTGGTGAAAGGTTTCCTCCATTGAGGTACAAAGAGTTGGTCCAAAGTATCAAAGCACCTTTCAAAATTTTTCTTATGTATAGCTCGTTATTGATTTTCACACCACTTTCAATAAAAATCAAAGGTGACCTCCCTTTTGACGATATGGCTACCCACACCATTAAGGAAGTCGCTTTTTGGGATCTGCAAAATTTTTTATGCCTTTAGGTATGACTAGCAGGCATTTTCTTTCTTGTCTTTTTGCTTAGATGCTGTTTAATAACAAACTTTCGTTTCAAAATAGTGGTCAGTTTAATTAATAATTTGGAAAAACTATATCTTTGAGCTTTAATCTGTAATGAAAGATTAATTGAAAGAAAAATATTTAAAGAATTATTCATGTAAAAAAATTTGTAACAGGACTTATGAAACACCCTGCAAATTGCTGTCTAATTTGCAAATCAAACAACATCAGCACATTTTCAAAACAACAAACTGGAACACCATGTAGCACTTTAATACCAGAGTGGTTACTTAAACAACACGTAGCTCTTTGACATAAAAGTGAGCAAGCACCCATAAAAAATTTTACAGAAATTTTCTTTTTATCAAATTAAAAATTTCAAGCTAGAATTATCTAATAATACATTTGAAGAGAGGAGGGGACATATGTAAATAGTTTAGAGTGCATATTGTTTAAATGGTATTGAGCTAGCATGAATAAATGATTTCTCTACAATTAAGTGATGAAGCTGTGGACAGCTACTAAACCAGCAATGAATAACGCACATTGCTCTTATTATTGTACTTCTTACTATTCACAAACTTGAATGCTGAAATACAATCTAATTTAGCAGTTCAAACCACAATAAATTTAAAAATCACCTTGAAAATTTCATTTTTTCTCCATCCTCATTGCAGTATGTAGCAGATACAGAAGCTCGATTTGCAATAGGTCGACCAATTGGAGCACCGTGAATAAGGTCTGATAATTTTTTTACCCTGAGACTGCTGGTTTTTTCGCCTAGCACAAAGCTAATGGCATCCATCAAGTTAGACTTTCCTGTCAGCACAAGCTATTAATTGCTACTATTTGCAAAATGCAATAGAATTAATGTCTATTACTAACCAAGATAATCTGTACACAGCATCCAACACAATGCACATACATATCTACATCAAAAAATTAAAATCCCTAACTACTATTTCCTTGTTCTTTTTCACAAAAGATTTGCAATTAATGCATTTTCTATTCTCCACAATATACAGGGTGATTAGAAAGTAATGCCCGATTTTGATTTCAAAAATTTGGGGGTTTAAAACACACAAAATTTACAGTAACTTCACAATCTTACCTGGAGATGCTGAGGGAAAAGTTTTGGCCTCATTTACAACACCAAGAAATATTATTTCAGCAAGATGGCACCCCTGCCCACTAAGGTAAAGTGGTGAGAGAGTGGTTAAATAAGAAGTTTGGCAAAAGGTGGATTGGGTGTCGCAATTACATTGAATGGCCACCTAGATCACCTGATCTTAGTCCATGAGACTTCTTCTTAGGGGCGTTTTGAAAGAGTGTGTTTACAGGAGGAAGCCCAGAAGCATCGAAGAATTGAAAAATGCAATTACAATGGTAATTTTGGCAATCAACTCGAATCTTTATCAAACAGTGTGCCGCTTGGTGACTGATTGTTTGCGATGATGCCTGGCAGTTGAAGGTCAGCAGTTTGAGCATTTGAGTTGAACAGACTGAGGTTTGCCTTTCAACTTTTCATGTATTCTTCGTTATTATCAAATACATTCCTAATTGTTATACACTTGTGTTTGTCCCCGCATACCTTTCTTAGAATCTGTAATCTCATGTTTGATCGCATTACGTAGAATTTAAAATCAGGTGTTACTTTCCAATCACCCTGTATGTACGGTAGATATAAATGTATAGGTATTGGCATTGTTTTTGGCACTGAAAATAGTCTCAAAAAATGTACCCAAAAATATTCAGCAATAAAAATCTAAAAAGAATTTAACCAAGGACTAATTTTGCTTTTTCATATTTCAGAAAGCTTAAATTTTGTTTTGTAATTAATTATGCCACAGTTGACTCTCATTCAGAGGACAAAAGCTGTTGAGTTCTGAGACCAGACTAAATAAATTATTCAGGTCCAGCGCAAATTCTAACAATTCTTTAACAAAGCAGATGCTTCAACTGCTAGAACAATATGTAGAACTGTTGCTAAATTTTCCACTCTGGAAACTGTTTGCCAAGTTAACCAAAGGCACCGTGGTAGAAAGAGAAGTGCTCAATTCATAAAAAAATGTAGATTGCAAAAGAGAATTAGTTGGACGCAGTTCAAGAAAGTCAATTTATTGCCTGTCTGCAGAAAGTAACATTCATCATATACATGTCCAGGGTATCTTAAGGGATGATTTGCATGTTTCCTTACAAGATTCAGTCAAAAAGTGAGCTTACACCCAAGGCTGTAATGTCGGTGTCAGCACCAGCATAGTAGCACCTACTAATTATAAGTTATAACAACTTGGTGCTGGTGCTGACACTGACACACCATATAATCTATTGAAGTTTGAAACTATAAATAGTTAAATACTACTAACCTACTAATCTTTCACTCTTATTTAAAACATTTCTTAAATACAAATGTTGAATAGATAAAAAAATTAAATAACAAAAAGAAAAAGGTGACAGTGTCAGGAAATTTTTTGCCACACCACAGCCTTGCATATACCTGAACAAAAGGCATGAAGACATGAATTTGCTCAATGGCTTTTGGGAAAACTAAGGACAGATAAAGATTTTATTGAAAAAAATTCACCTGACAGACAAATGCAAAGTTCATCTTTCAAGGTTAGTGAACAAACAGAATTTTCGATAATGGGGGGCTGATAATCCAGGAAATTAACTTGTGAATAAATGTTCTAAATGTGTGCTTAAGGTAATGGTGTGGGTGGTAATCGACTGGGATGGTATCACAGGAACTTACTTTTTTTTTGATGGCAAAACAGTCACAGTTGACCAGATCAACTATTGTCAAATGCTTGAGAAATTCTACCTCCCAGAATTATGCTGAAAAGCTTGAAGATGACATATTAGAATCCAAATGAAAACACAATGGTTTCAACAAAGCAGAGCCCCACCACACAAACAGCAAGAGCCACGAGAGAATTCTTACAAAAGCACTTCCCTGGATGTTTGATCTCTCTGTAGGAAGACACTGGGTGGCCTCCATACTCACCTAATTTAATCCTCAGGACTTTTTTCTTTGGGGGTAATTGAAGGACCAAATGTATGAAAAGCCCAAGCCAACAGACCTTGAACAACTTAAGGCAAACAACCAGATAGAAATCTTAAACACTTCATGTGAAACATTTTACAACGTGATGAACAATGTAGTAGTAGATTTAGGCAGTCATTGAACAACATGGAGGTTATATTGATCATGTGGTTTAAAAGAGGGGTTAAAACTTCAAAACAGAAAGTTCAAATTAAGGACTTTGCACTGAATCAAAAACGTACATGTTTTGACTAAATCATTATGAAAAAAAATTTGAAAAATATTTATTTGTTTGCCAGTCTCATTGAAATACTTTTGAGTACATTTTTTGAGACACCCTGTATAGTCCAACATAAAAAATAATAAGAGTCCAATTTCTATCCATCTGCTTAAAACAAATTTACTGGGCAATAGATTGAATGCCAGCAGTGGAAGTAATGCAGGGCTAACAAAAAGAACAACAACTGCCTGACAAACACTTCATTGTATAAGTGGAGTTGCTCTACATATGGATCCAAAATATTGTATAAAAGAAGGTGTCTTTAACGAATCAACTAGCCCTGCATTTTTTATATGATTGCAAGGAACATGAGGTAAATTTAGTCAACTCCTTATGGGGATAAACTAGATTAAAAAAATAGACCTCTCCCTCTCTTTGTTTATCACATCAAATTAAACAAAAGAAAAGAAAGCACGTTTTAAACTATAATTTGGCATCTGTGATGCAATGGGATGAAGACAATAAAACATTAAAGAGTAATTAATGACCTGATCCATTGGGGCCAATGATGGCAGTAAACCTTTTGAAAGGAATAAGAATTTTTCCACGATATGACTTGAAATTTTCTACTTCAATGCTTTCCAAAAACCCACTCATTGTTGAAATCACATCAAAAGTTTAATAAATTCAAGTCAACAAATTGTTGACAACTAGCTGCTTAGCAAACTGAAAACAAACAAAGCAAAATTAGAGATGAACATCAGCAATTATGAATGAAAACAAAGAAAAATCATATTTTGGCTGTTAACACAATAAATTATTGAAGGCATCAACACAATTTTGAAGCACCAAAATAAAATCATGCAAAATAATGAGCAAAAGTTAATACACTACAATGGACTTAACAAAGAACCCACAAAATCACAAAAATAACATACTACACAAATTATAAAACAAAAAAGTACCTTTTGATTTTAAAAAGCAAATATAGACAAGATACTATTTACCGCAAGCAAAACAAACACATTGTAATGCATTAGAAAAAGAGAATAGGCAAAAATTTATAGCAACAACAGCATTCTATTTAGATAAAATTTCAGATGTTTGATCTATTGGACTAAATTTTGAGTACAAATTTTGGTGTTTATTTCTTTTGGGACATGTATGTATCACTATCTCATTCTAAGAAAAATTCATGAAGTCACAGTATCACTGAGTAGAAGACAATCCTTGATTTCTAAAATCACATCACAAATTACTTTTTTGGAGGCTTTTATTACGAAAGTTCAGAAAAATCCAATTGCTGTATATGGTATTGGCACCACTTTATCTAAATTGCAAGCTGTGATTATTCAAAGGTGTGGCAAATACCGTATATACCGGCTAATAAGCCGATTTTCTAGACCCAATTTTTTAACCTAATTTTCTGGGTCGGCTTATTGGGCAAATATAGCTTTGAACCAAAAATACCGAAGGTCAAAATTGGTCGCAAAATGACACCTACAATCTTACAATAGCACGATCTCGTGTCAATTCACAACTAAAGTTAATTAATGATGGTAAATAAAAGAACATGTATTTACAAAAAGTGCGCTTGTAAATAAAACCAATAGTAAAGCAATAACGACAACCCAAATTTATAAAAACCAATTGAAATCATCGTCTTCATCATTTGAGCTGTCAAATAGCGTATTCTATTCATTGGCAGATATCTGGTCATCGTACGGGTCATTTTCTGGTGTATTACCGGTAGTTGATCTACCGGTAATACATTGCTTTCTTCCTGTTCATCATCCAACCACAGTAAATCGTCTTCTGTACCATCCATGGCATTGGAGATGCCACATTTTTTGAATGATTTTTGCACCGATGAAATACTAATATTTTGCCATGATTTTATGACCCACTCACAAACGGTGGTGAGTGATGCACCTCGCATATTTCCAGCATTAGTGAAAGTGTGATCGCCAGAAACCATCCACTCATTCCAGCATTGACGGAGGCCATCTTTGAAAGGTTTGTTTAAGCAGACGTCTAATGGCTGTAAAACCGATGTCAGTCCACTGGGAATAACTGCTAGATCTGTATTTATTCTTTTCAATTCAGCTTTAACGTTTTCACATAGATGTGACTTGAACATATCTAACACAAGCAATGATCTACGGTTAGACAGTCCGCCCAGACGACACACCCATACTTTGTTTATCCATTTGATGCATCCGGCGTTATCCATCCATCCGTTTTCATGCACATGAACAATCACTCCTTTTGGAAATTTTGTTTTCTTAGGTAATGTTTTTCTTTTAAAAATTACCATAGGAGGCAATTTTATCCCATCAGCAAGGCATGCTAAGACTACAGTAAACCGTTGCTTGTCATGACCTGTCGTCTTAACCCAAACAGTTTTGTCACCAGCTTGATTTACGGTCTTGTTACCAACCATATCAAAAAACACTGGAGTCTCGTCCATGTTGCTGATTGTTTCTCGTCCATGTTGCCGATCATATTACTCCAATTTTGATGAAGCTACACTGGTTACCTGTTCATTATCGGCTGAAGTTTAAAATTCTCTTGCAAATGTATAAAGTGGTAAATGGTAGTTCTCCTTCTTACTTAGCTAATTTAGTTTCAAAGCATGTTCCTTCCCGTTATTTGCGGTCTAGTGATGCAAATCTTTTTGTTGTGCCTCGAACCTTTTCCAAATTTGGTGATCGTAGATTTAGTGTTTGTGGACCTTTACTCTGGAATAATTTGCCAACTGATATAAAATGTGCTGAAACTTTAAATCAGTTTAAATCCCTGCTAAAAACGTTTTTTTACACAGAAGCCTTCGATACCTAATTATTTTTTGTCATGATCTGTAGTTAGATTTTATTTCCATGTCGCTGACCGTGTTATTTGCCATTAGACTATAAAGTAGCTATTTGTTTTCAAAA